>OW818029.2:153022844-155454094 GCA_942486065.2 Calliphora vomitoria
TATGATGATAAGTCCCTAAGAGCAGGCTAGCTATTCGACATAACAAGGCCCATTAACACCGGTCCCAGCGTCACCATTATCCTGTTTGAAACTATCGTTAAACCACACCTGACTGACATAATCCTGCCACCATGTCTGTTTTATTCACTCATTCCTTTCAGCTATAAGGACCCTAAACTTTCTATGTACCACAAAAGTTGGTGACATGTAGTCTGGGATCATTCTAAAAAAATCCTATATCTTGCAAACGGAATGACAAACTTGTATATACACTTGCCACTCATGGTGAAGAGTACAATAAACGTTTTAACAAGAGATCTACGATCACAAGGCAAAAGCAAGTTTTATAGACAAATTTATAAAGCACACTGTATCTACTTATATCATATATTTTATTATACCTTCACCAAAGTTTTTTTACTGTCCCACAAACGAAGTAACCATCTAATACTTTGTGCTTTGTCTTTTACTAAAAGTAATAAAAATATAACAGAATATGCAATTTTAAATTGTAAAAACTTTACTTACGTTTCCTACGCAATAAAATGCTATAAAAAAGATTTAAAACTTTTCAAAAAACTCAATAAATGCAAATGTAGTTTTATTGTATATATTTAAATGGCATGTGTTCAATTTCTTTTTACACACACAAAAAAAAGCATATAAAATTACATGTATTTCTTTTTTAATGATATGTAAGGAATTTTTTAATTTAATTTTTTGTTCGTTCCATGCTTTTCTAACTATTCATGAACATTTTATTTAAATAAATATATAAGATTCACAATAAAACTGAAGAAAAAAGAAGGACAAAACAATGTTATTGATAAAAATTCCTTAGAATTTAAAATGGCAATTGTTGTGTGCTTACTTGCCATTTCTGTTTTTTATATAAGTATGTAATGTAGGAAAAACTGAAAATAAAAAGGTCATTACAAGCAGTTCTAAAAATATTCCACATACGCCCAGTAACGCCATAAAAATGGTGTGAAAAAAAAATAGAAATGCTATAAAAATATTTCTGTTAAAAAAACAACAGCATTGGCAAGAAGATAGAGGACATTTAAATATGTAAAAAAAAAATAGTTAAAACAAATTATTTAAATAAATCCCTAAACAGTCTGAAATTGAATTAAGTTTTTTCGGCGCTTTTGCTCTGTATTTATATCGCTGCGTTTAATGCCAAAATGAACATATGAAATTGGTGGCACAAAAAATGTGTTTGTTGGATGAGCAACAAAAAAGGTGCAATTAATTTTAATAATTTGTTTTTCATTCTTGACTTTTTTATGAACATTTGTAGTTATCGTCGTCCCGGTTATTGTCCTGGCGCTGAGCATGCACTTTTAATTGCCCCTTTGAAATGCTAAAAAAAATCTTTAAAAAAAAACAGTCATATGTAAGGACTGAGATCGAAAAAACGTTAAAGCACGTTTTTCATTAAAACTTTTAACCCAAGTATTATTTGATTTTTGTGATCAAGTTACCTTTGTAAAGCATGTAAGTTATTATGTTTAATGCCAATTATGTTCATTTGTTGTTAATCTGATTAAAATGAGTGGCGAGAAAAAAATGCGTATTAAAATTATTAAATATTATCAACAAAAACCAACATGGTCCTACAAAAAGTTGGCCAAACAATCAAAGGTCTGCTGTCAAACTGATTCCAATATTGTTAAACAGTATCGGAAGAACTTGTCGGTTAATAGAAAACCTGGTTCATGTAGAAGGAATGGTCCACATGATATTTCTAAAGCCAATAAATAGAAAGCATTTTCAAAAGAGCTCCCAACACATCCGGTGGGAAAGCAGCTCGGTTAGCTCAGTACTCTGACTATTTGGTACGAAAAATTAAAGCAAATGCAGGCTTAAAAACATACAAGCCTTCAAAAGTTCCTGACAAGATTTAGAGGCCAAATACAGAGCACGGAAATTGAAATCGATTTTAAACGGAGATGGAATTTCTGTTCGAACAAAGTGAGAGAGTGGTTTCATTTTTATCAACATATACGTATGTTAAGATTTTTTCGATCCCAGTCCTTATATAAATACATATACATAAGTTTTTATTTATAATAGGGTAGTCTATACTTTGTACTTTTTGAACTTTCGATGCTCTCAAGGAATTAAATTGTTCTCCACCTAAAATGGAAATGTTGAAAATTCGAGAAAATCGGATAACTTTTAGTGTTTGCACATTATATTTGAAGTTTTAAGGTACCAATATTTTTAAAATAATTAAATACTTATTATTTGAGCTCTATACACTTTGTACAACATTTAACGGATTTTGTATACCTTTCAAATAATAAGATTTGTCGAGGCCATCAAAATAGGCATTTAATGACTGATTCACCCAGAGATTGCTGGCTGCTTTTGGTCTCTGGTATGTTGTATTGGATCCATATTTCATTCAAAACATCGTCCATATTGCGGTTAATTACGATTACACAAACGCCAGCGATTGTAACTCCCTTGCGAAAAGCTTTGTCATACCCAAGTGATAATTCATATAGATATCAAGAGGGCATCCAAAACGTTCGGCATATTCCACGCCACATCAAATTTTAGTAAACCACTTTTTTACCATTGTAATAGATGGTGCAGAGTTCGCATAGTATTTATCAAGCTTAGTCTTGGTTAAAGTGTTAGTTTTTCTCCGCAAAAAATAATGCTTAATGAGTACGCAAAATTCACTTTTCTCCATGTTGTCCACAAGTCACGCGGAATTCTATTATCAATTAATGACGAAATGATGCAGCTTGTTCAAATTATGACAGCTGTCAACTGACAGATTTTATTGAAAGGAGCAGTGTTGCCCTTTCAGTAAAGAGGCGGGAAATTAAAAAAGTCACGGACTCTTTATATAAAAAAACACAAAATATCTTACATATCTTAAATTCCATATTTTACATATAAGAATGTATGGTCGGTCAACCACTGCACTAATTAAATGAGAAAAATAATTTTTCTTTTAAAATGTCCATAATTTATTGTCGTGAAGGATTTTCGGAAGGTTTGAATGATTTGAAAGTATATGACATGATTCCGTTTATATAAAACTTATATGGAGTGAAATTTGTGTAGATACCTATATGAATTAAATATGTATTACCGAAAAAGTCCAATTTCGGGAGGACGTTTGTATATGTGCCAAATTTTATCAAAATATCTTTAAATTTGCAACCTGTACAAGGTTTACAATGACAGCCAGACGTGGTATACATTCAAACATCTGCACAAACGCATTGTGCCCTCCCCACTATGGTTGTGTAGGGTATAAACATACAAAATTGTTTTCGAATTTAATAAATGCTTAATGAGGATTAACAAATTAAAGCTTTATGAGACTTAGAAAACAGAAATTTCCCACAAATACTTTTTGCTAATAGAATCTAGCAAGTTGTGGGTATATAAGATTTCGCACAGCCGAATATGTTATATAAGGTGTTAAAAAAACATAAAATTGGTTTGTTAAGAATAAATTCTGTATTCTATGAGACACCTAACTATTAAACTCTTATTTTTATACCAACCATCAATTTAGAGATATTGGTCGTAGAACAAAAAAGTATATATTGTTACGCATGTGCAATAGCGATTTGAATTTAACGGTCTGTAACGACTGCCTGCAACATTCATCATGTTTATGAACACGTCCATCAATAGAAGCTTCTAGTTATCAACAATGTTTATAGCATGCGGTTATTAGCATTGTTTGTAAGTATGGCAACACTAAATGTTTAAGCTGCTAACATTTACATCGAAAGCTCTAGAATTCGAATGTACTAGTTTGTCCGTGAGGAGCATTATAGAAGATTCCCGAAAGATGGCGTGTGTATAAATAGTGGCAGAAGTTGCAGTCGTCAGTGAGTTGATCATAGGCTGTTATAGTTAACATCAACTGGCTTGTATATTTAAGTTTGTACATTATAAAGTGTGTGTGCATTTCTGCGAATTGATAAACGTGTATAAAGACACTGAGTGACTATTTGTACTGTTGTTGTAGATTTTAAATAAATAAAGAGTTGTTACAATTTTAAACTACTAAACGGCTTTTATTTGCAATCAAAAGTATCTGGTTTAATTAAAGTAAATAAATCAACGTTTTAAAAAGGTTAAAACGTAACAATATGTATATCCTGGGTCCTCATAAGATTCTAGGGCGACCTAGCTATGTCCGTCCATCTGTATGTCTGTTGAAAATACTATATGGCGCAAACAAAATCAGCTAACTGGCTGAAATTTTACGCAAAAACTGTCCCTGTAGATAAGTTTTGTTTGGCATTGAAAATGGGCAATATAGGTTCATGGTTTCACCTAATCCCCATACAAATGTCCCCCAGTAATACTGCTTGAGCTGTCATAAATATGTTGATTATTCAGAAATCCTGATACTGTTTTGCACAAATTTGTTCTAATACTCTGAAATTATATTGTAAAGTATGGCAAGAGCGGGCACCATTTGTCCCTAGTTCTTATACAAGGTCATTCTCAGAAAATAACTTGAACATTCATAATTGGTTTTTAATACTTAAGGCCATTATTACAAATTGCCGTTAAGTTCGTAATAGTAAAAGGTAACTTTAAGCAATAGAAAAATGTTGCTTTAAAGTTAACTTTAACTATTGGGAACCAAAAGACAAGCTGTAATAATGGTCCTTAATAGCGTAATTATATTGGACAGAAACAAATTTAATATTATTTATTTTTATTTATTCATTAATAAACAAAAAGCCTTCATTAACCAAAAACGATTACATAGATATATATATGAGTAAGTAATTAATAATAATAATAATAAAACTAATATTAACCTAAGTCTTTCTAACAACTTTTATAAGCATCGGTTCATAATACACCCTACCCCACCAGTATAGCCCATGTCAATAAATAAGAAATAATTTTCACATATTGATGGTGGATATACAAGATTCGGTACAGTCTAATATAACACTCTTACTGTCAATATATATTCTTCTATAACTTTACTCTATAAAACATTCTTAAATCGATTTAACTGCAAAATTTACCCCAGAATATCCTCTTACTTTTATTCCTTCTCAAATACATATAAAAAAACACACAAATAATCATTTTTTTTGTGCACTTTTCAAACTTTAAAAACGAAAATTTTAACAAAAATAAAAGACACATTTCAAACACACAAATGTACAATTTGCTGGCTATTGATTACAGCTACATTTAAAAAACCTAAAGGAAAAAGGTTTTCAATATACTACATAAATATGTAAATACAAACACACACATAAATATATCCACATGGATGCAATTGGTTTGAATTGCTGGCTGAGTTGCATGGCCTGGCTTGGCATGGCCGGCATTTGACTGGTTGGCATGGCCTAGTGTGGCATGTAAAACAGGAAATAATGGTTTTTAATGAAAAATATAAATAAATAAAAAATAACTATATTCACTGAAAAACTCACAATTATTTATATGTACACATTTGTATATAAGTATATATAGACGCTGTTTTTTTTAACTTAACTTTTACAAACCGTTACAACTGTCTGTGGAGTGAATTCTTTTTAATTTGTTGTTATCAACAGGGGAGTTTCAGTTGTGAAAGTGCTGGCTGCATAAAAGTTATTAAATACTTGTGATCAATTTTAAAAGTTTTTGTATAAATGGTTAACTTAATGCGTTTAAGTAAATTTTGGATAAAAATTAGTGTGGATTAAGGAGTGAGATCGAAAAAATGTAACACATTTTTTCATTAAAACTTTTAACCCAAGTATTATTTGATTTTTTTTTTTTTTTGATTAAGTTACTTTCGAAGAATATGGCAGTTATTATGTTTAATGTCAATTATGTTCATTTGTTGTTAATCTGATTAAAATAAGTGACTAGGAAAAAGTGTGTTCTAAACAAAACCCAACTTGGTCCTACAAAAAGTCTGTCGCCAAACTTTTTTCAATGCTATTAAACAGTATCGGGAGAACTTGCCCGTTTATAGAAAACCTGGTTCATGTGAAAGGAGTGGTCCATATGATGTTTCTAAAGGCAATAAATAGAAAGCATTTTCAAAAGAGCTCCCAACACATCCGGTAGGAACGCATTCCGGTTAGCTCAGTACTCGGACTATTTGGTATGAAAAGTTAAAGCCAATGTAGGTTTAAAAACTTACAAGGCTCAAAAAGTTCCTGGTAGAAACTCTGCTAAAAATGTAAAGGCCAAAGACAAAGCACAAATGTTATACAAAAAATATATCTCCTGCATAATGGATGACGAAACGTACGTATGGAAAATTGTTTGCAGCACCAAGTTCAATATTTGTATGTTGCTGATGTTCGAGGGAATGATGTAGAAAAGTTAAGGACTGAAAAGCAGAAAATGTTCTTGAAAGGTTCGTGGTATGGCAAGCAATATGCAGTTGCGGCAAAAGAAGCCAAACATTTGTTACAAAGAGCTCTGTAAAAACAGAATCAACAAGGAATATTTACAAAAGAGATGCTACCAAGACTTCTTAATGTGTCCATTTA
The DNA here is from genome assembly GCA_942486065.2 of Calliphora vomitoria. NCBI lineage: Eukaryota > Metazoa > Arthropoda > Insecta > Diptera > Calliphoridae > Calliphora > Calliphora vomitoria. The sequence goes on from OW818029.2 coordinate 153,029,351, forward strand.
TTTTTGGCATGATTTGGCATCCTGTCACTATGGTAAGCAAGGTCTTGAGTGGTACAAGAACAATAAAGTGTTATTTATGCCAAGAGAAGCAAATCCTCCAAACTGCCTGGAGCTAAGGCCAGTGTAGAGATATTGGGATCTTGTTAAAAGAAAATTTAAAAGCACAAATGTGGTAGATTTTAAACGGAGGTGTTCGAACAAAGTGACAGAAATAAAAACCTTAATGGAAGGGTTTCCGGAAAACGTTCATAAATTAATCAGAATTTATTAGATCTGTAAAAGTAATAATTTTTGAAAATTTTAATAATAATTTTAATCAAATACAAAAAAGCTGTAAAATTAAAATATTAAAGTTTTTACAGATTTTTCAAAGATCATATGTAAGACAAAAATATATTTTTATACTTTATAAATTTATAAAGAAAACAGTTTTTTATCAAATACTCGGTGTAGAATCCCACTTGATCGACTATAGTTTCTTACTTCATATTTCCAATCGCTGAAACATACTTTATCTACCTGTTTGTTTCTGAAGTAATGGCAAATACCGTTACTTAAACCGTTATAACTTTTGTGCCCATAGGCCAAAGTTATGCAAGAGCGAAATTAAATTTAATTATAAAAGAGAACTCATTTTACTCATGTACCCGGTGTAGGGTATTATATGGTCCGGCATGACCAAATATACTCTCTTACTTGTAATTTATGCATATCCGATACGGCAGCATATAAATATTTTGCTTTCTGACACCTTCCGCGAGTTATTACAACACTAAAATTAGCTTCCAATGAAACTCACTTTTTCTCTAGTATGAAGTCGTATCCAAAATATCCCTTCGATGACTATATAAAGGGTTTTCCAACAAGAGGTGTTATTTTGAATCACCCGGTTTTTCGGTAGCTGTCACTTTTGAAGCTTTTATTCTTTGACATTTGACAAGTAGAAACTACGCCATTACTAAAAATTGAACAATACACGCTTCAACAACGCATTGAAATTATTAAAATTCACTTCAAAAATGGTGAAAATCTTGCAGTCACAGTTCCCAAAACTAAAATTGGGTCGTCGTGGTGGAAAAATTCGAGCTGTTGGGACAAGTTAGTGATGTGAAGAATAAAACCCGTGCACGCCGCTCAAGAACAACTGAGTATATTTCTGCTGTAGCCCAAAGTGCTGAAGAAAGCCCAGGTTTGTCCATTCCTCGTTCTTCTTTGGAAGTGGACATTCCACAAACGGCATTACACCGTATCTTATGGTCGGAGTTGGATGATATTGATCTGGACAACGTTTACTTTCAACAAGAGCTATGTGCCACACAAGCAAAGAAACCATTGCTCTTTTACGGGAAAAGTTTCTGGACCTCGAAGAGGTGATAACAGTTGGCCACCAAGATCTTGTGATTTAACACCTTGCGACTTCTTCCTTTGGGGTCACGTGAAAGATAAGGTCTACGCCAATAGCCCAGGTAAAAAAAAGATTTTTTTCCGATTTTGACCAATTGTAGGTCCGACTTACTTTGGCCTTATATACGCCGTTGCAAAGGTCTTTAAAATATCTATTATTGGATATCCATATTGTCTATATTTATGTCTTAGTAATCCAGATCCGGGTGCCCCGATAGACTACACGATAGTGTGCTGGACTATCAATCTGGGGGTTGCGGGTTCGATTCCCACCAGAGACTCTGGGTGTTTGTTTGTGTTTTTTTTTTTTTAAATATATATAGATTAAAAATTGGCCAAAAATCGAGGTTGGCTCGGTCTTTCACTTATATCTCAGCGATTTGTTGCCCGATTTTTTCGATTTCAAATAGTGAACGAAATGGAAGAATTTCCGATATATTGATGTATCAATTATGTTTGTAAGATATTTAGGGTATTTGGAAAGCTAATTTCAGATTTCAGACAGACGGATAGACGGACAGGCGGACATGGCTATATCGACTTATGGTGTTTCAAATGAAAAATGTAGAAATTACAAACGGAATGACAAATTTATATTTACCCTTGCCACTCATGGTGAAGGGTAGAATAACAAAAATAGGAATTTTCGTAATGGAAACGGTAAATTTTTACAGAAAAACCACAAAAGTAAAATAGGTATTCAAAAGTGTGTGATAAGTATTTAGTTGCTTGTCCTTTGTTGTCTAGAATGACCTGTAATGGCTTTGGAATCGATTTTACCAAATTTTGGCGTACTTCGACCTTGAGTTGAGTTCCATGCTTCTAGTATGGAATATTTTAGCTGAACTAAAGTGTTAAATGATATTTGATGGACTCTCCTACCTAATTACTCCAAAAGATGTCCAAGTACATTTAAGTCTAGGTTCTAGGTGTTTCTATAAGCTTGGGACAATAATGGATCAACCAAAGCTTTGCAACATATGATATGTACCTGCGATCGTTGTCTTAATAAGAGATAAAGTTGTTTGTGTTACCCACTTTTTCGCACTTTGCTTTAAATTTTTTATCAAAATGATGAGATGTACAAATTTTATCATTTTGCCTTCAATAAAATGCAAATTGCATACTCCGGCACTCGAAATCCAGCCTCAAACTATAACCAAAATAGAAGATTTTTGGTAAACCACCATAAAACACATTTTTATACCCTTCACCTTCGTGAGGAGGGTATATGTAAATTTGTCATTCCGTTTGTAATTTCCACAATATAATTTTCTGACCCTATAAAGTATATATATTCTGGATCCTTATAGATAGCGGAGTCGATTAAGCCATGTCCGTCTGTCTGTCTGTTGGAATCAATTTTCTGAAGACCCCAGTTATCTTCGGGATCCAATTCTTCAATAATTCTGTCAGACATGCTTTCGAGTAGTTTGCTATTTTAAATCAGCAAAATCGGTCCACAAATGGCTGAGATATAAGGAAAAAACCAGGACAACCTCGATTTTTTACCTATTTTTGTACCTATATCTGGATTACTAAGTCATTAATATAGACAATATGGATATCTAATGATAGATATTTCAAAGACCTTTGCAACGACGTATATAAGACCATAGTAAGTTGGACCTACAATTTTTAACCCGAATTTTTTTTTCACCAAAAGTTTTTTTGGCTAAATATTAAAAAATTTTTTTTTTTAAATTTAAAAAAAAGCATTTAAATTTAAAAAATAAAAAAAATAAAAAAAACGAAAAAAAATTTTTTTTCAAAAAATTAAAAAAAAAAACTGAATTTTGTTTACCTAAAAATATTTAAAATTTTTATTTTAAAGTATAGTTTGGTGAAGGGTATATAAGATTCGGCCCAGCCGAATATATATATATACTTGTTATTGATAATTTTCGTTATTTCAAGGTTTTGTTTACTAACGAAAGTAAATTTAATTTACACAAGAAAATAGCAAATAAGTTAAAATTTTCAACTTCAACATACAAGGTTATCTGACCATTTGTTCAATAACTCTGGTTCGATGTCGCCCATTTTCAATACCAATAGCAGTTTTGATTGAAAGATAATATTTTGGGAAAACTGCATTCCCCAAATCGTACACCAGGCAGACGGATGGACATAGCGAGATCAGCTTAGGCCCAGAATACATACATTATGGGTTTTATTTTATTTGATATTTCAAGGTTTTGTCAACTAACGGAAGTAAATTTAATTTACACAAGATTATAGAAAATAAATTAAATATTTCAACTTCAACATTGAAGGTTATCTGACCATTTGTTCCATAACTCTGGTCCGATGTCGCCCATTTTCAATACCAAACAGTTTTGATTGAAACATAATATTTGGGGACAACTGCATACCCCAAATTGTACACCAGGCAGACGGACGGACAAAGCAAGATCAGCTTAGGCTGAGAATACATACATACAGTGGCTCAAAGCCAAACTCGTACACTAGAAAATTTTTTGTATATCTCTTAATTTCGGCTTACCTTAGTTAGAGTTATATAAAAAGTGTCTTTGGGAGGCTTGTAGCTTATGTAATTCTTTATTCAGTTCATATGTATAATAAATAAAAGTAAACCCATTTAAATAACACTGTAAATAAAAATAAACAAAAAATCCTTTAAAAACCAAACTCGTACATTTAGCATGGATGCTAAAAAAGTAGCAATACCATAAAAATCCATACTTTGTATGGAATCTTTTTTCTTGAATAAGCATTTATGGTCTCTTATGCATACTTTCCACTAGTTTGCGCCAAACGGTGGGATCAATATTTTCCCATTCATCAGTAAGAACTATTTTCAATTCCTATTTAGAGGAAATGTGGTGTTATCTCTCTTTATTATCGAGGTAGCTCCAAAGATTCTCGATGGGGTTGATGTCTGAGCTCTGGGCAAGTGTCTCCATTACATGAGAACAATTGTACAATAACCACGACCTGACATTGTAAGCTTTATGCATATGGTTGCTATCCTGGTAGAAGTAGTAATTGTTTGAAAGACTCCGTTTTAGCATGGATAATGGCAATTCCAGTTTAAAAATTTCTAAATACATTTTTTGGTCCAATATGCCTTCGATGAAATGAAGAGAACCTGAACCAGCTGCCAAGAAAGACCCTTAAACCATCAGCGATCCATCACCATGCTTTACAGTAGATTTAACATGTTTTGGTAAGAGCTCCTCATTAGTCTCTCGCCATAAAAATTGTTTTCCAAATTTTCTCTAGTCTATGAACAACACATCTTTCCAAAAAGAAAAATCCTTTCATTTGTGTAGTTTGGCGAAGTTTAAGTTTAGTCCTGTATCGGCAAACGCTCTATGGAGTACATTCTGAGAATATTTCACTCTTTAGCTTCACAGAATATTTTACTGTGTACTTTTTTGGTTTTATTTTTTATTTGTTTTGAAATCCTGTATAGTTTTAGTATGTATTGGATAGTAGAATGACTCCTTCCCAGAATTTTGGGAATTTCACGAAGAGATTTTCTATCCCGCGGAAGCTTTACACCAAGCTTTCGGGTTTCTTCGGTTGTTTGTCCGTTTTGACTCCCAATTGGATATTTTTTGGATAAAACTTTATAATTTAATGAAAATATTTGATGGTTTTTAATTTTGGATCACTTCACAATGCAAAAATATTATTTTCTTAAATAAGGTTCGCTATACGAGTTTGGCTTTTTTATTTTTTAATAAGATATTTAATTAAACCGCCCATAATTTCTTGCCTTCTACCATAATTCCTTTGTTTAAATACCCATCCGATAGAGGACAATTTACCCAATAAACCCTCCATACGTTGTTTTTTTGTATAATTTTTAAATAAGCTGCGTTTTGATATTAAAAAATAAAAAGTTAGGTGTACGAGTTTGGCCACTGTATATTATTGATTTTACGACTAATATTTCTTCTTTTATTTTTTCTTTGGACACATTAATGCAGGATACATTAGACCAGAAACAGTGTAACCTGGACTCAGTTGCGATCTTCATATTCAAGAAAATTATAAATTAATCAAATAGCAACCAACAGGAAAGAAATTACAATTAAAATTTACATTTTAATTTCTAACTTTAAAAGTTTTTCAATTATTTTTTTTTTTTTTTTTGCTAAAAAATATAGAAATATTTTAAAAAAGAAAAAATGCGGTTTTTAAATTTAATTTTTATGAAATTTCCGGTTCATCCTTGTTGTGTTTCTACATTTATTCTGTGAATTCAAATACAATTCTGAATCATAGTAGTTAGTACCATAAAGAGCTACAACAAGTATGATTATTAAAATATTAATCATAGTAATCTATTATTGTACAGAACTACCCATATACGGGTACAATAGTATTTGTATATGTTATTTTTTCAGTTGCACCGCATACAAAACTTTTGCAGATTTATATATTGTTAAAAATATATCCATAATTTTTTTTATTTTATATTTTATTTAGTTTTTTGTTCGATTCTGTGAATTGTATTCAATTGAATAAATATTACTTTGTGTTTGTTGCGCTCATATGAGTAAGCCTGCATGTGCATATGTGAATTTGTGTGTGTGTGTGTTTGTAAGAGTGCATGTAACAAACGATGCTCTGGGTGTCATTATTCATTTTTTTACCCAATACAACAAATATGAAATTTATAGAAAAAATGCAACAAAAGAATTGAGAGAAATGGGAAATAACGGAGAAATGTATGCATGTGTGTGTGTTTGCATGATTTTTACAATTGTTTGCATGTGTAGTATTGTAAAAAAAACGGTATTTATGTAGGAAGAGTGTGTGTGTGTATGTATGTGTATTACTTATACTCCTTTTTATTGCTCAGTTGATATTTTTGCAATGTAAATTATGTTTCGTTTACAGACTTGTATGCGGTTTTATAACTCTGGGGTTTCTGAGGGGATAACAAAAGAATATTTATTTAAAAGTATACAAAGAAAAAAGAACAAAAATACAACAACAAGTTAACATTTTCTGCTTTCTTTTACACAGTTCAATACTTTCTATACTTATTATAGTGGTAGTAGTTTTTTTTTTAGTTTTTTTTTTTTTTTTATTTTAAGCAATAACGTTTCATTTCGTAAACTTTATTTTCAGTTTTTGTTTGATGTAAAAGTAGAATTTTTAACTATATTTTTATTTATCAGAAAAAATATTTTCTAAATCATGTCTTTGTGGTAAAGGATTTTCAAAATCATCAGACTTTTCTCTTTTACATTTTTGTAGCTGCCAAATACACTTAAAAAATAATTGGAAATTCGTACATGTACATAAATGTGAATAAGATTTAATGTATTTTATTTAACTTCTAAACTGCATACATTTTATATAAATTATTTAGATATAAAGTTAACATTTTCTATCATCTTAAGTCTGAAGTACCCTTCAGCGCAATATTCTTTAAGGGGTGCCTAGCTAAACCATATTGTACACATATTTCTTTATAATTAATAATGCCAACAACAGTTTTCCTAATGAAAAAAACGGGTTAGCAGAGAAGATTTCGAAAACTAGGTAACGGGTCGGCATTATTTTTGATACTATTTATAAATAGATATTTATTAAGAAAATATTAAAAAAAGTATACTGTCTGATTTGTGCTTGTCCAGGTAAATCGATCCATTTTTTCAATTTTTCTCAAATTTGATAGAAAATAGTTAAAAACTATAAATTTCCATATTTGCCATTGAGGCTCGTTGGTCCACCAGCTTTTTGCAGACTCATATAGTATCTGCTGTAAAGCAACCTTGCATTTAACAAGGGAAATACCAGAAAAGGGGTCGATCTCCTCATCAGCCATCGTCGCACCCCTTTTGGCCAGTTCATCTGCTATACAATTACCCTGATTTCCATCGTGACCAGGGACTCATATAAGCGTTATTAACCTAGATGTCGTGAAGACACTCGCTATTCCGTTAACGGCAGCCCTGCTATCAGTAAATATGTATATATCACCAGATATTTGATAAAACTTTAGCCAGTTGGATGTGCGTTTAATGGCCGTAACTTCTGCATGAAGAGCCGTACAGAATTTAGGTAGCCTGAAGTAGGATTTGAGCCCAAAGTTTACAATAAAAAAACCTCCACCGACCCTTTTGTCACGGGGGAAGAGTCCGCGCTGCCATAAATCCATATTCGGAATTATAGTACGGAAATGCTTATCGAAAAAAGGTTTAGCGATGCAGTTGTCGACATTACTATGTAGGTGTCCATAGTAGTTCAGCATCCTAGAGTCTCACAGCAGAGTTGAGAGCCATTTGTATCACCATCAAATCCACTGGTAACAAGTTGGGATTTAGTGATGAGTCCATTGGAATGGTCGTTATCAGGTATACATCAATAACCGTTGCTAGGGTTTTAAGCAGAAAGGGTGCATGACTAATTGGTCTATAGTCCTCTGGTTTAGTATAAGTCGCCTTACATTCTTTGGGAATAAGGACTATTCTACACTTCGTCCACCATATATGTTAATGAGGCATGGTATAACTATACCTTAATTTTTTTTAAGATCCGCAGGAAGGATGCCATCCGGCCCAGGAGATTTAAACCGGTCGAAGCTCTTGATTGCCCACTGGATTCTTTCTCAGTTCATCGGAACAGAGCTACCACATGGAGCAACAGGATCAGCAGCCCCGTTCACAGTCTCATCACCGACTGGGAGGCAGCCTGGGAAATGAGTGTTTCCTTACTATTACTAGATAAGAATTTATTTGATATTTCGTTTATCATTCGACCAAAAAATGTATAATTTTTATCCTTTTCCGAAAACATATCTTCTTAACGGTTTATGATATTCTCATATTTTTTCATTTTATTTTATTTTAAAATATGTTAAAGGTAAATGGTATTATTAGGAAAATTATACGTATATAAACCACTGAATTGCGTAAAAATATAAGTAAATTTTAGCTTAACACACTTGCATGGACTTTACTACAATTGTTTAAAAATAAAATACAATTTTTCTGAAAACTGTAAGTGCACATTTCATCTTTAAACATTTCTCTACAAAACTGCATCATTTGATTTTTGAAATTGAGTGGTCGAAAAATAGGGTTTTTTACACCAAAATCCCCCTGTGCGTCGTTGCGCCACCAGTTAACGTAATCCTATCATCCTAATATTTTACACAACGTGTTTCAACAATACATAGAATAATTCAAATGGGGGGACGGCCTGTACCTTGAAATTTTCGTCAATACAATCTATTGTACAGTTTTTAGTTTTTGGAAAACTTTAATAATTTTTGCAAATATATATAGCGATTTTAACCCAGTATCGGCCACTACTATAATCCAACGGAGTTTATTAAATTCATTTTAAAGGCATGGTTTAAAAGCTCCAGTTGAGAAAAAAAAAATTGCCCCAGTTTTCCATTTTCATAGTATGGCTTGGTCGCGAAATCGACTATTGGTTAAAGACGATATAATTTAAGAAACAAAAATATTTGCAATTAAAAAGATAAAATATTTTGTTTTAAGGAAAATATTAAAACACACCTATCCCTCGATTTACACAATAGATGCGTTCCTGAAAAAATCGTGTAAATCGAAATGTCTGTATTGAGGACTTTGTCAGGAATGTATGAATTGGCAGCAATTATTTCAGTAAATTTTTCGGGATATTCTTAAGACACATCTATATCAGCAGAAGCTTGTTTAACTTTTAATTATAGATTATGTAACGAATGTCTTTGTTTAAAGTTTCAAACCAACCATGACTTGACGAAAACAATATATTTTTTGCAGTTGATGACATAGATTGTAGCTGATCATTAAGTTTTTCATAAATCAATAGTTGTCTGGTGACTACAGAACGAAAATTAATTTCCAAAAATGGTTTGTTATTTTGAAGTTCTTTTTCTAACATGATGTGCTTATATTGGCCACTACCATTTTTTCCCTTTTATACATATGAGGTATTTGGCCACCACATTATCACGAAGATCAACACGACCCATGCCTTGGTTATAATCTTTTATCATTTTCTCTGCTTGCGACAATATCTTTAACCAGTGGTTCTACTGTGAAGTTATTTGATACAACATTGACAACAGAGTATTTCCTGTTGACTGTCAACTAAGTGATCAAATTCTCCTTACCTTTCTTTAAATTTAGCAAGGAAACACTTTTCCATTCTGTTTTCACGTACAGTTTCAGTTGCATAAAAATTTCGCTTTTCAAAAGACACATAAGATGATAAGAAGAACGAAAAATTGTCAAAGAAAACTGTATGAAATTCAGGATCAGGTACGTTAGCAAGCAAATCTAAAAATTTTTGGGCACCAGGACATATGTTCTTACCATAAGCAGTAGCTGAACCTCTGTATAAAATACTATCAAAAAAGTAGCCATTTTCTGAACATAGGCACCACGACTAAAAGCCGAATCGCTTTCCTTTTATAAACATCTTACATGCACGCAGAAAAAAATGTATATGGTTGTCACATGTTTAGTGTAGTTGATGCAATCACGTGAATCGTAAATTAACCATATTATTGTTACCACAATCATATATATAGTTACTGTGACTATAATATTGTTAAAAATTTTGAAATTTTTACAGTAACCATGCACAAATGTTGAAATGGTTACAGTAACAATGTACAACTATATTTTTTTTCTGCGTGTGGGTACCAGTCAAAAAATGGAATCATCTTTGATCTGTAGAGAGAACAAGACTGAATACTACAAACTGAATATATTTTTTATAAGAGCAGCAACAAACGGGCGAAATTTAGCAATATGATAGGTTATATCCAAATTAGTATTATCGGCAAGATGTAAATAGCTTTTAATGGTTTTAAATCGATTGCGGTTTTATAACTTGTATCGACATTTAGAATCCCATTTCGGGTTGAACAAACCAATAATGATCGATATGTGGTAAAGTGTGATACCCAGAGAAATATAAAATTCCAATAATTTTATTTATTTTTTGTAACTAAGATTTTTAAGCATTTTAATATAATAAGAAAAGAAAATAATTAAATAAATATGCAGACGATATTTGACGGTTTTCGGCCATTGGTAGAATTTTCGACCACCAAAAAGTACAGCCTTTCAAAAATAAGAGTTTTATCCTTTTGAATTTGATTTCTTTCTTCTCTTATAATTTGGCATTTTGTCTTCACGGGAAAGTAATAAATATAAATTACTTTTTTAATTTTTATAACATTTTGGAAAAATGACTAAAACTTGCATTTTTCTTCCTTCAAGCTAAATTCTGGTCTTACTTAAAGAAAAATAATAAACATATAAAATATGTTAAAAAAATATAAAACTTGCTTTCTGTTAAAACATATTTAAAAAAATAAGGTCTTAGATATTCATTTACAAAGTTGCTGGTCAAAAATTCGACCACCTGTAAAAAAGGTTCAACAAGCAACATCATACAAAAATAGGTTTTCATAGAAGAAAATTAAAATAACTATTGTTGAATTTGAAACATTACAAAAAATAAATTTTTTTTTTTTTAAACTTACCTAATTTCTTATGCAAGCTTAATTCTGTACCTTCCCAATTTGTGTCCTCACCTAGGCCTACAACCCCCATTAGGTAGCTTTTCAAGTTGCGACAAAAAGTGTTATTTTATAGCAGAGTGATATTATTCATGCAACCGTAGGCGTATAATTAACATATCACTACAATTAAATATAAAGTATACGTTGTCAGATACTAGCAAAAAAAAATATATATACACAGTCTTACAAAAGTTTACATACCCCTAATATATTTCATCTTTGTTAATAAATATTTAGTAGAAAATTCTTTAATTACTTTTTTTGTGTTATTTCGGATTTATTGAGATAAAATAATCACAAAACTAATTTATTTTCATTAAATTCTACTAAAAAACATAAAATAATTCATTTTTTGGCATAAAGCTAATTTACTTAAGTTTACATACGGGATAAAAAAAAGCTTAAAAAAATTAAATTAATATTTTGAGTGGCCTCCTTTGGCTTTGCATATAATCTATTTGGCATGGACAAATCCAATTTTTTGTTATTTCTGGAGTAATTATGTTCCATTTTTCCATCAACGCTTCTTCGAGTGCTGGAACTGATGTTACTTGTCGATTTTTTAGACGTCGTTTTAAAATATCCCATAAATGTTCAATAACATTAAGATCGGGGAAGTCCGGGGGATATTCCTATTTGTTTTTAACGTTATATAGAAGCCATTCCTTAACTAACTTTGATGAATGTTTCGGATCATTGTCCTGGAGATATATTGCATTGTCCTTCAGATCTTGAAGTTGGCCTTATCCATAGTACCATCGATGAACGTGAGCTTACCGACACCATTTAAATTTAATAAAATTAAAATTTCATTAAAATATTTGTCATCATTTCTCAACTTAAATTGGCTCAGAAATTTCTTTGCCAATGCCCATTTTCTTCCACTAAAAATACTTTTTGATTTTATATGTGATCACACAAAGCATCATAAAAATTGTAGTAGCAATTTTAACGGTACAACAGTTTTTTTGCAGAGTATGTAAACTTATGTATCAAAAGGATACCAATTATACGTGTTTTATTGTTATTTATTTAAAATACCAACAAAATATTATAAAATATAATGGAAATATAGTTTTTAAGTGCATTAAACAAAAATTAATAAAATTATATATTTTCCAAAAAAATAGAAAAATTTCAAACGTATGTAAACTTTTGTAAGACTGTGTTTGTATAATTTCACTTAAAAAGTTAATCTTTAGCAATTTACCATTTGTAATACACAGCCCCTCTTCTTAATAAATGTTAACCATGTTTTTAAATTATCTATAAAACAATAAAGCGTATATTTATTACAACTGTCTAAAATGGATAAAGAAAATAATGTTTTATAGACCACATTCATTTACAAATATATGTACATAAGTAGTAAGTAAGTGTTATCATTAAAATTTTATTTGTTTATTGCATTTAACAATTTCATTTAAATTATCACTAAGAACAAATAAATTAAAGGAAAATACAAAATAACAAACATTAACAATACTACTGTTGGGCGATTCAAACGGTCTGCTATTAAGTCTTATTGTCATAAAGTCCTAATATACTTATTATGATAGTTTAAACAAATTTTGTTTTGTTTCAAGCAAAACTGTTCTAAAGTAATAAGACTTTTTAAACTTTGCATTTTTATTATTTGTCATAAAATAACACTTTTTTTGTTTGAAGCTTAACACAAAATTTGTTTAAACTATCATAATATATTAGAACATTATGACAATATGACCTAATAACAGACCGTTTGAATCCCCCATATATATTTATTTGTCTTATCGTAATTTCATATTGTCTAATGACCATTATATTACACCATGAATAGACATAAATTTTAAGCCAGCAAATAATAATGTTAATATAAACCTTAGCTAGATGAGGGTAAGAATCAAAAGGAAAATCATTAAAACAAAAAAAAAGCAACAATAGTACAAAATCATTAAATGATATTTGTTAGGCATTTTTGCTTTTTACTTTGAAATTATTATATAAGGACTGAGATCGAAAATTTTTTTACATACAAACATATGTTAATAAAAATTAAACCACTAAACCTACAGTTTTGATTTGATTGAAATTATTATTACAATTTACAAAAAAATATTTTTATAGTTCTAATCATGATAAATCTTTTTCGTAAACCTTTTCATTAAGCTTTTTAGAGTGCTTTCTGTCACTTTGTTCGAAGAGGTAATCAGTCCATCACCATTTAAAATCTATCACACTTTTGTGCTCCTCAATTCTTTTTTAACAAGAGTCCAATATCTCTTCTTTGGCCTTAGTAGTTTGGATTATTTGCGTATTTTGGTACAAATACCACATCATTGTTCTTGTACCACTCAAGGCCTTACTTACCTTAGTGAGAGTATGACAAATCAGATCAAAAATAAGTGGACCCATTAAGATGCATCCTCTTTTTTAAACATTCCTTGATGAAAATTTCTGTATTTATAGAGCCCTTTGTAAGAAATGTTTTGCTTCTTTTACCGCAACTGCATATTGCTTGCCGTGCCAGGAACTTTTTGGGAAAATTTTCTGCTTGTGGGTCCTAAACTTGTCTACAACATTCCCTCGTACATCAGCAACATACAAATATTGAATTTGAAGCTGCAAACAATTTTCCATACATACGTTTCGTCATCCATTATGCAGCAGATATATTTTTTGTATAAAATTTGACTTCAATTTCCGTGCTTTGGCTTTGGCCTATAAATTTTTATCAGAGTTCATGTCAGGAAGTTTTTGTATGTTTTTAAACCTGACTTGGCTTAAACTTTTCGTATGGTTCCAGTTGCAGTGCTTGGTCTGTCCCGCAGTGAAAAGATCATCAGGACGGGTTCCGAGATGGGTGAATGTGCTTCAGCAGAGGCAGTTAATAATTGTGAGAAAAATACTGCCAATGAATTCTCCAAAGAAATGCATGAATTCGTTCGGAGACGAATTAAAATGACCAGTGACCCAGTAAAGGCCAGGTGTAGCCCACAACGTGGTAAAGGTTTGTCTTCCAAACTGCAGAGTTACTGGAAGGGACTACATAGGTTGGTTAAGAGGTTGGATGACATGGTCTATAGAATACGGAAATGTGTAAGACATCTGAACGACTGGATAAACATCCGAAACAACTAGCTGACCACTGGAAAGGTGAATCTGTGCCTATTCGGGACAAACAGGCTTAAATGGGGGACAGTGTTACGAATGTGCAATAGCGATTTGAATTTAACAGTCTGTAACGACTGCCTGAAACATTCATCATGTTTATAAACACGTCCACACTTATAAACAATGCTACCAACCGCATGCCATCAACATTGTTGATGAGTAGAAGCTTCTACTAATAGCTTCTACTCGTCAACAATGTTGATGGCATGCGGTTGCTAGTATTGTTTATAAGTGTGGCAACACTAAATGATTAAGCTGCTAACATTAGCATTGAAAGTTCTGGAATTCGAATGTTCTAGTTGTCCGTTAAGATCATTGTAGAAGATTCACGATAGATGGCGCGTAAATAGTGGCAGAGGTGGCAGTCGTGAGTTGAGTTGATCATTGACGCCTTAGAGCAAGGGTGCCCAAGCCCTATACTCTTGGTGCTCATTTGTGATTTTAAATGCACTTAGCTATAGCCTGTGTGTTTCTATACTCAACACAGCACTCAGCACTAGCAATATGAAACACACAAACAACTTTGTCTTATTAGTTTTTTTGTCGTTCTTCACTGTATACACGCAAGTGCAAAGCAACAACACTTTCGTATGCTTTGCTGGTAAACATTGTCGACAGCGATCATCAATGTAGATTATGTTTATCGTATGGTATCGTTTAAAAAGGTGTGTAATTTTTTCATTGTTCTTTGTGTGTTGTGGTTTTTAAATCAAATAATACCTGTGTTAAAAGTTTTAATTAAAAACTTGTGTTAAGGTTTTTTCGATCTCAGTCCTTAAAATATCATACTGCAAAATGATAATAAAGACAAAATCTCTTTTATTCATTTACAAGTTTATTTATAGATTTGTACATTTGTTTATTTTTTGGCTTGTTATTATTTTTGGATTTTCTAAATATATATGAATGTACATAGAATAGTATTAAAAACCACACGCCACATATATATTTATACTTATGAGTATACTAAGGAGCAAATACTTGTTCATTGTTTTTATCCATTTTGTAATTTATGTTTCTGTATACAGTCGCAAACAAACATAAATTCGTAAAACTAATAGCGTATGTTCTATGTGTTTGCATTTTTTATGTCTTCATCTGTACATTTAATATACAGGATATTGTTTTAACATTTGGCAGAAGCTTATCGTAATGAACATTTTAATATAACTTGATGTTACTAGAATATTGTTTTGTGTGGATTTTTTTTTTTAGCTTTAAGCTCCCTACAGCAGGGCAATCTTCTCTTTAAAGACCTGTATGTTAAAGTAGATTGAGAGCGGGTTAATATTACAGTGCCATAGTTCTGCAATCCTTCTCATATATTCTGAAAGAGTGAACACGGCTACTCAGTGGTATTTAGTGCCAAACTGAGAAAGTTAGACCACAAAACTGCAACGATCTTAATACGATTCAGTTTGTCATCGTTTTTGTTCAAATCATTTAGATGATATCGTTTCGTTACACTTTGGTTTATATGGTAGTCACTGTGAGTAGGCGATATTCATTAAGAAACATAAATGTTATGCGATTTTACATCACAGTATCAAACCATTAAACAAAACTAATTATACCAACAATTCTTTACAAAATAAAGTCAAAATAACATTGTAATGTACTTTAACACTTACTTGCAATTGTAGCGTATTTCAAATTCACTTAAATTCAAGTCAATTTCTTACACTTCTTTTGCATTTACTTATTTATTTCGCTCATGTTTTAGCTGCTCTGTAAGTATTTTGATTTCTTTGCTACTAAACAATGAGTATATCTAAGTTTTGTTTTCTTCATTTCGTTTAAAGCATTTTGTTTTTATTATGACATTATTGTCATTTATTTTCTGTTAAGGAAATTTTACTTTTTACCATTCTTTTGTAGTAGCTGTTTTTAGCTGTGTATTTGTGATTATTTGAGACTTTTTTCTTTCTTTTTTTTTTTTGTTGTAAATTACAACTTTCAGCACATTATCATCAAATCGTTTGTCGTCATATAACCACTATGCTGGAAAAAAAACAGTGAATTGAAAACAACTACAGTTAAAGCGAGGGTTGGTTTGAGAGTAAATGAAATTAAATTGAGGATAATACAATGCATTATTTAGCAAGCTAAATTTAATACACAGAATGCCTTAACCTTTTGACGACCACGGGGACACCGGTGTCCCAACAAAAAACATTGAATAACTAACGAAAAAATAATGGGTTTCACTTTAATTTTAATTAGCTCGCAAATGTATCTCTTATTAATGTGTTTAGATTAAAATAAGTTCGGTTAAAGCATTTATTTTTTATTGTCTATGAAAATTGACAGTTTTATTGGTACTGTGTTCAAGAATTTTTTAAAAATAGTCTTATGGTCGTGAAAGGGTTAAAAGTGAGTAAACAACAGTGAATTTTTAGATCTTATTAAGATCATAATAATCATTATAGTAAGACTTATTTAGATCCGAATCTATTATTCAGCCCAATCTCCAACAACCCAAAACTTTTGAATTGTAATCGATGAATAGATTTTAGGACTTTAGGACTATTAAAAAAAAATCAAGTAATTTGTGGTGTTTACTCACTTTTTAGGCTATTTATATATTGCTACAAGTATGTTTTTAATAAATTCTAAGACAAACCAAGTCAGACAGTTATATTGAGCTGTGGAGAATCGTATATACCCTTCACGAAATTATACTTTAAGGAATAGATTGAAAATATATTTTAGCTGAAAAAATTTTATACAAAATAAAATATGTTATGGTAACAAAAAGTTTGGGGAAAAAGAACACGGGTTAAACATTTTTTTTCTGATCTTTTTCCTTTGTAGGTACAAATACGTCGTGGAAAAGGTCTTTGAAATGTCCATATTGTCTATAGTATTAAGTGTCTTAGTACTAAAGATATAGATCAAAAATTAGTTTAACCCTTTGACGACCATAGGCAAGTATGCTTACCCGAGGATTTAAAGTTTATATATTTGTCCAGGTAACAGGTAGAGCAAATATGTCAAAGACTGTTTTATGGAAGACGATTTGGTCAACAATAACGTAGTTGACTGCAAGTGCCTATCTGTTCCCACTTGTTTCCAACGAGGCTCCGAATTTGGTCAAGCAATGGGCTTTATGACTAGGCCAGTTACGGGGCAAAAATAGAGCGCAAAGGTTGAGAGTTAATTATGTTTTGGATTCAGCCTTTATCTATCAGAAAATAAAATGGAGAAGCACAAACCTATTTCATGGGGGCCTCTGGCAAAAGAAGGGGTTGAAGTTTACTTCGAAAATTTTTTTACCAGCCTGAAATAAATGCATATTCTTCAGGAAAAATACATAATGGTGGGCGGAAAAATCCGATGTATTAGAAAGAATTTTCCGGCGGATAAAAATATGAAAAGAGGGGACATCAGTTACTTCATGTCAGATAGCATTTCCGTAGTAAAATAGATGGACAGTCTTGGTGTCTACCTCGTCTCAAATTTTATTGACCCAACAGCACTAGTCAAGGTCAAGCGACGTGGAGCTGGTCAAGCTGCTAAAATAGATATTGGTTGCCCCCTAATTATGCAGCACTATAACAAAGGAATGGGAGGAGTAGATCTAGTGGATAAAAAAAGTGTATCGATCGTAGAAGTAAATGGCGTTTTTATTTACGTCTGTTCTTCGACCTTTTCGAGTTATGTGTTCATAATATATAAAAAACTCATATTGGCCAACCGTTCCTCTGTCAAAGTGACCTCTATCGATTTTCCGGCAGCTTTAGTCATAGAATTAATAAGTAGCTACAATTCAAGAACGCGTGCCTTTTCAGCGGTAACCAAATCTGGAACTCGTTTTATAAAATGGAAAATAGTGAAGGTTGGAAACGTTGTTTTAATTGCGCTTCCAATAATAAGTATAGTCGCTTCACTTCGTCCCGTGATTGCTTTGGAATGTATCCTAAACAACACTAATAATATTGTGTTTTTGTGATCTATTGTATTTTACTATATATTTAAAATAAAACTGTTATTTAAATCTTTTTTGAAATTAAATAATTTGGGTTAAAAAATTTCCTTTCAACCCATAGGCAACTATGTTTGCCAAGCGAAATGGGGGACTAAAAGTCTACCCAAGAAGGCAGATTTTTTTCAGAACTACTATAACGCTTCAGCCGAAAATGTTTGGTCATCAAAGGGTTAAAAAATCGAGGACATCATGCTTTTTTGCTTATATCTCAGCCCTTTGTGCGCCGCACGGTGGCTCAGAACTTAATTTCACCTATTTCCAAAATTTGATTGCCATTCAATAGTAAACATATTGAAAGTAAGGTAGCCAAAAATATAGATAAAGCTATTGGTAATTGTGGGCGAGGCATGCTATTAAAGACAAATATTCTATGTTATTTTATAAAAATTTAATTTTTTTAAATTTGATCAGAATATCGATAATTGTCTGGATTTGATGATTATGATGTGACAGTGTTTTGTTTATACCTGCTGTGTAATTAAGTCTCTTCTCAGATGTTATATTTTAGTAAAATTTTAATTTTAGTGGAATAGAACTCTTTGGGCTCAAAAGTGGTTAAATATAATTTTACTACCAAAAGAAAGCCCAAATGTCTAATTTAATCCCATGTATACTTGTTGACCTGTTTGTAGTGTTCTTTTGTCGTTTGAGTGAAATTACTAACAACATTTTTTCTATTTCTATTTACCTGTTCATATAACTGGCTGGCGGGAATGCTGTTCATGTAAATTTTGTGCTCAAAGTTTCGATAATATTTGGTACATACATTTTCTTCAGCCGAGGACAAAGCCTATTGAATTTATATAGTTATCTTCGCTCCAAATAAGTTTTATATATACAGAATTCATGTCACCTAATTTTATGACGATCGCTCCATAATTAGTCATAGCTCCCATATAAGGCTCGTATCCGAAATTCACTATAACTAACAGAAATCTCTTTAATCAATATCATATAGACATAAATTTCACGATCTAATTTCATGCCTATGGGTCCATAAATATAAGGCCTCTCCACCATATAAGGTCCTCTTCCGAAAATCATTCACGAAAATAAATTATAGTGTAGGATACTTTCTTACATGTTTTTATCTTCTGATAACTTTTTTAATAAGTAAAACTGATTCAAAAAATTCTCATTTTCATACTAAATGATATACAAAAATTAAAAGTTCAACATTTTGCTTTAAATATCTCAACAACTCTCAACAACTTGTTTGTTAAAACTGGAGAAAAATTCAAGGAAATTATATCTCTATTAACGAGACGAACTAACATACAGATGGACATTGCTATGTTGACTCCGCTATCTATAAAGATCCAGAAATGAAAAATGTAGATATTACAAACATCCCAGCAAAAATTTTGTGAATTTTGATAATGGCAACATTATTTTGTAATGAGTGGTGGTTACCCAGCACATTATTTTATTTAGTGGAGTTGATACTTATTATTTAGGTTAATAATGAACTTTTGCATTTAGCACAGCTATCTAGTGTGTTTGACTGAAAAACGAGACGTTAATGGTTAATGTTCATATTATATTAATCTATATTGTTACGAATGTGCAATGACGATTTGTATTTAACGGTCAGTAATGACTGCGTGCAGCATTCATCATATTTGAGAGCACGTCCATCAGTAGCATGCGGTTGTTGGCATTGTTTGTAAGTATGGCAACACTAAATGTTTAAGCTGCTGGAAATGACATCGAAGGCTCTGGAATTCGAATGTACTAGTATGTCCGTTAAGAGCATTGTAGAAGATTCCCAATAGATGGCGCGTGTATAAATGGTGGCAGAGGTGGCAGTCGTGAGTTGAGTTGATCATTGTCGCTGTTAGACTTAACATCAACTGTCTTGTACATTTAAGGTTGTACGTTATAGAGTGTGTGTGCATTTCTGTGAATTGATAAACGTGTACAAAGACACTGAGTGAATACTTGAACCGTTGTTGGCGTACATTTAAATAAATAAAGAGTTGTTACAAATTTTAAACTACTAAAACTGCTTTTTATTTGCAATCAAAAGTATCCGGTTTATTTAAACCTCGTTTTTAAAAGGTAAAAACGTAACAATATATTTATGTTAAAAAAATTCTTAACTTGCGGTAAAATTACTCCTGTATGGATAATGAGTGAATGTAAATACAGGACCCATGAATTTTTTCAAATCGCGAACAAAAATAACTAGTGTTTCAGTCAAATAATAAGTAGTTATCACTTTGCTTTAATATTGCTTGCTGGCTTACTTGGTAAGTAACGTTTTTGCTGGGATACAGACAAACTTAAGTATATATACCCTTGCCAAAAATCCAAAACATATTAAATCATTTCCTTATAGAAACGGAATTTTAAGTATAAAGATTTTAATTGGATTATTTTAGAAGCATTTAATTTTTCCTCCAAAGTAAACAATTTTTTGCAGTTAATCTATTTTCTACAGCCCTCGCATCACCACCACTGATACAGTAACGAAATTAGATGTTTTTCGGTGATGACAACAGTAGCAGCAGTAGTTGATGATGTCGATGCCAGTCATAAGATTACAATTTAACTTTGGTTTCTTGTTTCTATTTCGAAAAAACTACTAGAAGCACAAAAAGAAATTGTCGATATTTATTTGTTAAATGTGGGGGGTACTCTGTTTGTTTTTGTCTTTTAAACGAGTACCTCCTAAAGTTAAATCTGAAAGACATTCAATGTGTATATTTTTGCATTGTTAGTTTGTTTGTTTGTTAGCTATTTAATGATGCTTTTACTTTGATTTACGCATTAAGATAACAATTTACTGAACAAAACGGATATGGTTTTTCTACTGAGTTTAGTTTCACTTTTTTTTTGTTTTTGGTTTTACTTTGTCTTAGACAGAATTATATTGTTCTTTATGGACATGTTTATGAAAATTAAAGGAAACATAATGATGTTGTTTATGTAATGTTAAAATTTAAGAAATCTATGATATGCAGGAAATGCACTGTGATGGCATTAACATTGTAGGTTTTTTGATTTTCGGTGTTATTTGGTCTTTTAAAAACCAAATGCTGAACAATTAAGGTAAAGCGAATAAAAATTAAAGTTTGAAATAATTAAATGTTGTACGAACATACCAAATATAATCATAAAATTTGTTACTTATCTCAAAACCCATGTTTTACATTTTCCAAAATTCGACGTTAAACAAATCGTTAGTTTTTGTAGTGCTTAACCTTCTCTTGCCCGAATTAAAATGGAAGTGGCTAAAATGTTTTTGGGTAGACATATAAGATAAAGTTGACCTCAATATCAACTGACAAACATTTCAGTATCCTAGGTGTCCTGGTTCAAGAGCTACAGGATTTTGCGTATAGGCAACATTGGGCAATGGTGTTATAAATTTAAATGCAAGTTGATTTTTTTCAAATACAGTTTATTTCAATTTATGTATGGTAGGATACAACACAATTTGTTTGATGATTGGAGCACAAGTGCATATTGCATTTGCTGCATTTACAGCTTGGAAACAAAGTGTTGCATAGCCTACACCTGCCCCTTGTTCCCCACTCCGGCCAATGATTATAACCATCAAATCGTAGGGATTTTGCAGGCTCTCGGATTTGATTCAGAATGTGCTGGTGATAATAGAGCTGGTGATGATGGAGCTGGTGATGACGGAGTCGATGGAGAAGGTGATGAAGTTCCTCAATTCATTGTCAAAAGGAGTGATGATGAACGACTCCTTTTTTTGCGACAACTGTAGTTTAACTTGCGTTCAAAAGTTCGGTAACTTCGCCGTCTTTATGTGTGATGTATCTGCCTAGTACCTCTGTCTCTATTACCACAATAGAACAATCTTGCATATACACAACACTACATTTACAAAATTATTACAGACAAACTAAATAACATTTTCATGCCGGTTTTTTTTTCATTTACTGAACTTGGTTTTTGGATGAATTAATTATTTAATGCTTTTTAACACTTTTTATACCCTTCATATAGGTTTGTCATTCCGTTTGTAATTTCCATAATATAATTTTCCGACCCTATAAAGTATAAATATTCTGGATCCTTATAGATAGCGGAGTCGATTAAACGATGTCCGTCCGTCTGTCTGTCTGTCTGTCTGTTGAAAACAATTTTCTGAAGACCCCCGATATCTTCGGGATCCAAATCTTCAATAATTCTGTCAGACATGCTTTCGAGAAGTTTCCTATTTAAAATCAGCAAAATTCTTCCATAAATAACGGAGATATGAGCAACCTCTGAAAATTTCATAAAAAAAAGAAAATTTATTGTATGCTTTGTGTTGGTTATTGCTTTGCGTATTTTATTTTTAAACCCTTCACGATGAGTGGCAAAGGTATATATTATAAAGAGAGAATTGTTTATAATAAGTTCTCATATCAGCAACTCTAACTGGCCTACCTAAATAAAAGCGTAAGGCGGAACGTTTCTTTACGCTTAGCTTTAACGCTGAAATGTCATACCTAAATAAAAGCGCCAACGCTACGTCAAACAATAAAAACAAGGTTATCAAAAAAATTAATATAACAACCCGAATTATTTAAACAATAAAGTACATTGCAGTATTGATGTTTCTGATTTTTGTTTCGTGATTTGTAAACTAAAATTTTATCAAAGAAACTAAATATTAAAGTTAAAAATAGTGTTTCTTGCATATTTGTTTCTCCTTTTGTATGTATGTGTTTACATTTGTTGTGTTTTGCAACTAACTTCACTATTAAACGCGCTGTCAAAATCGGATTTTCCAATTGCAAAGCGTTGCCGTCGCGTTATTTCGGTATGCTCCATACAAATTGTATGGGCATGAGAATTTTTGACAAGTAAAAAACGCCTTACGCTCCAATTTAGGTATGCCAGTAACATACTTAAACACCACACACACCCAACAACAACATTCTACAATGTGGAATGAAATGAAATGAAATGACCAAGAATTATAAATCAAACACACGCATGCATAATTTGTATGTATTTGAGTGCGTTTCGTTTATTTTCATTTATGTTATTGTTTGTTGTTATTTTTTCAACATACAATTGTGCTAAATAATTGTTGTGTTTATTTGGTTAGTTATCAGTGAGCACTCAACGTGTGAATATGATTATCGGTACAGCCGAATTTAGCTCTGTTACTTGTTTTAAAACAACGTTTTTTTTGCAAAATAGCTACTAACTGAACAGCTGACTACCAACCAATTAGCTGTGAGCTTACACAACACATGAGGCTATATTTTTGCGTAAGTTAAAAAAAAAAATATTTAAAATAGCTGTACTTAGACGTTCATAAACACAATGTTGCATATACGCATTATTGGGCATTATAGGGTTAATATAATAATAATATAAATAATACGTATTACTCAAAATAGTTTTCGAATTAAATGTAGTCACAATCAAAAATTTTAGAAAATTTATTGTCTAAGGTTTTCTTAATAATTGACAAATAGTTGTCTGTTAGTACATAAATACAGATAAATTTTAAGCCCGGCCAACCAGCCGAATTGACACCAAAGCCAAATATCCAAGGCGCTAAAATAATTCTATGTATTTGGTGGGAGCAAAAGGGTCCTATCTAGTATGAGCTGCTGAAATCTGACCAGACCATCACAGGGAACATATACCGAATACAACTGATTAGTTTGAAGCGACAGACATGAAACCGTAATATTACATCACGACAAAACTCGGTCACATGTTGCAATACCTTGTAAAATTTATTTAGAAAGAAGAGGTTGGGAAGTTTTGACTCACCCGTCTTATAAGTCAGAACTTGCCCCATCCGACTACTATGTGTTTAGATCGAAGCAGAACGCTCTCTTTGGAATACACTTCACTGCAGGCTTCACTCGTTCTTGGCCTCAAGAGGTAAGCAGTTATTTTGGTTTCGATCGAAGCAGAACGCTGTAAGGATCGGTCCAATATTAACAAATTAATTTCATCCACTTATATTATTTTGAATGTATCGTATATTTGCAACCCAAAGAAATAATTTAAAATTAAGCATTTAAAAGTTGGATATGAAATGTTTTCTAAAAAAAATGTTTTATCCAATTTGTGACCAAAAACTAAATTAAATCGAAGTACGATTATCTTTAATCGGTCCATACGCTAGCATTTATTAGTATCGAAAGCAAATATGTTGTTTTGATTCCTTTATAAAAAAATATCAGTAAAGAAATCATAACCAGAAAATCATTCTTACAGTGCTTTGAACTAGCGAATCGAAAGCTAGTGCTAAAACTAATAAGATATTATATATTCTAATGAAATAACCATGGCTTCCCCAATATTTATGCAAGTGTTTTTGCCAATTCTTAGCATTAGCCATCGTTATTGAAAACACTTGAATCTTAACAATAATTCTCAAAATCCTTCCATAGATACTCATTCAATTCACTGAATGAGCATTAATTTAAATGGATAAAAATTAATACGTTACCATTTCCTAAGTTACATTCAGCAATAATCATTTGCCTTGCCAAGATACACATTCAGTTTACCACACTATCGATTACAAATAGAAATTTGTTCTTGGAGCAAAATATTTGCTAGCAACAATTTGCCACTTAATACCAAGTAGTTCTGTATTCAATACTATGTATACCTTTTAGAGAGTAATTTTCTCTAATCTCTAATTACTTGGCTGGCAACAGTTAATATATTTCCCATTCGTCACTTTAGTGTCTCTAAGTAATCAATTATTTCACTCCACTTTAGAAAGTAGTTTTTTTTTAAGCACAAGAAGTAGTTTATTGGAGAGTCAACTGTCACTGTCAACTAGTACACACAAATAATTCTGTAATAGGGGGGTCACACGGCATGTATTGCATGTGTTTTGTGACATGTATTGGGATCCATATGTACATGTAAACATATACATACCGTACGATCCATATGAAACTTTGTGTATGTAAAATATATGTCTTATGACATTTTTGGCAATTAGAGCATGTTCTATTTTCGTGTGTTTAACATGTGTATTTTGAAATACAACACTGTGTTAGTGCAAAATAAAAAACAAAAAACAGAAAACAGAAGAAAAAAATCACAACAAAATAATTTTCATTGCATTAATATACTTATTGTGATTTAAAAATGTTTTAAATAGATATGTAGTTAAAAACAACAAACATATAAACTAATAGAGGTTATGTCACATGCAATTACATATGCACGTCTGAACGTGGAAATTATGAATCGTATGTACAACGTGAATTTTGACATACACATGGAATTCCATATGTATCGAATACATGTCCCAATACATATGGAATACATGCCCCCCTTTAACTAGTGACGAATCAAATGATGTTTAAATGCACTAGTTCGCGATAGTTAGCTAGAACTACTGGGTACATATTAAACATATGTAAATTTAACGCTTAACTTCCTCTAAAGCCTATGATATATAAAGAGTTTTCCAACCAGAATTATTATTTTGAATCACCCGGTATTTCGGTAGCTGTCACTTTTGAAGCTTTTATTCTTTGACATTTGACAAGTAGAAACTACGCCATTACTAAACATGGAACGATACACGCTTCAACAACCATTGAAATTATTAAAATTCACTATAAAAATGGTGAAAATGGTGAAAATCTCGCGGTCACAGTTCGCAAAACTACAGCATTTTTGGGTCGTCGTGAAGCACCTTGTCGGACCAGAAATTGGTGAACAAATTGTTGGGACAAGTTAGTGTTGTGAAGAATAAAACCCGTGCACGTCGCTCAAGAAGAACTGAGAATATTGCTACTGTAGCCCAAAGTGTTGAAGAAAACCCAGGTTTGTCCATTCCTCGTCGTTCTTTGGAATTGGGCATTCCACAAACGTCATTACAGCATATTTTAGATGATATTGATCTGGACAACGTTTACTTTCAACAAGACGGTGCTACGTGCCACACAAGCAACGAAACCATTGCTCTTTTACGGGGAAAGCTTCCGGACCTTGTTATCTCTCGAAGAGGTGATCACAATTGGCCACCGAGATCTTGTGATTTAACACCTTGCGACTTCTTAATTGGGGACAAGTGAAAAATAAGGCCAATGGCTCAGCGTCGATCCAAGACCTCAAAGATACAATTCGTGAGGCTATCGAGGACAGAGGGCAGCCACTTTGCGATTTGGATATGGAAAATTTCATAAACAACATTTACTTTCAACAAGACGGTGCTACGTGACACACAAGCAACGAAAGTTTACGGGGAAAGTTTCCGGACCGTGTTATCTCTCGAAAAGGTGATCACAATTGGGCACCGAGATCTTGTGATTTATCACTTCTTCCTTTGGAGACACGTGAAAAATAAGGTATACGCCAATAGCTCAGCGTCGATCCAAGACCTCAAAAATAGAATTCGTGAGGCTATCGAGGACATAGGGCAGCAACTTTGCGATTTGGATATGGAACATTTCATGAACAACATTTACTTTCAACAAGACCACACAAGCCACACAAGCAACGAAACCATTGCTCTTTTATGGGGAAATTTTCCGGACCGTGTTATCTCTCGAAGAGGTGATCACAATTGGCCACCGAGATCTTGTGATTTAATACCTTGCGACTTCTTCCTTTGGGGCCACGTGAAAAATAAGGTCTACGCTAATAGCCCAGTGTCGATTCAAGACCTCAAAAATAGTGAGGCTATCGAGGACATAGGGCAGGCAGCCACTTTGCGATTTGGTTATGGAAAATTTCTTGAAAAGGATATTGTCCTGTAAGCGTTGTCGTGGTGGCCATTTAGCTGATGTTGTCTTTCATTATTAACGGCATACTTTCCTCTTTATTATGACATAAACATCCGATCATTTATCTCAAGAAATGCCATTTTTCCTTGAATAACAAAATAACATCTCTTGTTGGAAAACCCTGTATATATTTGTGGATATTTGTATGCAAACACTTGAAATTTTGTTTTATTTTCCATTTGTGTATGTTTGTGTTTTTTAGCAATGCTGGTTTAATATTCACATACAATTTATTTTGTATATTCAAGATCCAATTGCCCGGTACTTGAGTTAAGTTCTGTTTTTTTGTTGATTTATAATTCATTGTAAAATCGATAAGCAATTAAACCATTAAATGTGTTAATATGAAAAAAAAAAAAAAAATGCGGAAAAATATTCGTACATTTATATTTATGTGTGAATTACACAAAAAATAAGCATTACAGACAAATCAATTATGTTGTTTTTATGGACATTTTTTTTTTTTTAACCAAATACCAATACAATTTATTCAATATTAATGTTTGGCCGGCACATATAATGTTGCATGTGGACAGAAAAATTGATTTTGTAGATATAAAATAAACAAGGAAGATGGCTATATTCAGCTATGCTGAATTTGAAATACCGTACACCTATATTTCATATATTTCCTTTATTCTCACTTAATTATTGAAAATTGTAATCAACAAAGTTTTTTTGCTTTGATAATATCGATTTTTCAGCCAACAAAGCTTCATATGCGGGAAATCATTGTGAGATACGTAAAAGCAGGGATTGGGTACCACAATAATTGAAACTGAGAGACCTTGAAAGACGATTTTGCATGAACGAAATGATTCTTGAACACTACAAACCGAATCACTTGCACCGAGTCATTACTTGCAATAAAGAAATTATCCATCACAATAACCCGACGTGTAAGATATCGTATCTTATGCCCGGCAAATCAGCCGAATTGACACCAAAGCAAAAAGGTGGGAGCAAAAGGGTTCTATCTAGTATGAGTTGCTGAAATCTGGCCAGACTATCACTGGGAACCTATACCGAACGCAACTGATACGTTTGAAGCGAAATAGCCGAAAAACGCCCAGAATATGCGGCCAGACATGAAGCCATAATATTCCATCATAACAACGCTCGGTCACATTATGCAATATATAAACAAATGTTTTACAATTTTATCTTGAAAATAAATTTATACGATTTTTCGACAATTTTTGATCGAATATTTCTTATGCTAAGCTGAAAAAATGTTATTCATTCGAATAAAAACTAATTTTTCCGGGTTATTCGATTGACATCCCTAGTACTTAATTAATATCAATAGGTAATTCTTTATATAAGCATTAATCTACATACACACTTATATTTAAATTTATTTTGGCCTACTTATAACAAAATTCTTTTGGCCCAACAAAACTTTAATAAGCCCGTCAAAACAACAAAGCATGACAAAATGTCTTTAATTGTTTACTTTGTTAATGGCAGTGTGTTTTTTTTTTTATTATTTATTTATTTGTTTGTGTTTCCTCTTTCCTCCACTTCTCTTCTTTGACATTTTTATACAAGTTCTTTAGCTATTTTAGTGTTGGCTTGTTGTTTTGCTTTATAGTTGCAATTGGAAACAAAAACTTTTCTTTTAGTTGTGCTGGAGGAGCAGCAAGCAAAAAGGTTTTCAAAAAGTATATTCTACACTTAGTTTTTGGACTGAAAATTATGCAGAAAATAAAAAGAAAAGAAAAACAAAGCAAAAAAGAAAATGTTGTTACATTTTTTGTACATTACTGATATTGTAGAGTTGTTGACTTTGTTAAATAAGTTGGCTGGTTTGTTAGTTGTTGTTCTACATTGTGGTGGTACGAAATGTGGCAGGTAACTAGCAAATTAAAAGAAATATATATACCTACATATAAAGGGGATTTCATGTCAAGTGCATACATTTTTAAAATTGATGACTTCCGCTCGGAATGAAATTTGCACCAAGGTTAGCTTTATCAGATAGTAATTTAGACACAGTTGTTCAACAAGATCGGTCAAGAACTTTCTGAGTTAGAGTGGGTCAAAATTTGACATTTTGGCCAAGCAGTTGTTTTTTCTCATTCATGTCACTTATTACAATCTTTCAAAAACAAATTAAAACAAGTAAGAGAGCTATATTCGGCTGTGCCGAATCTTGTACACCCTTCACAAAATTAAACTTTAAAATACAAATTTTAAATATTTTTAGGTAAGCAAAATTAAAAAAAAAATCAAAATTATTTTTCAAAATTAAAAAAAAAAAAAATTAATTTTTTCCAATTTTTTTTTTCCAAATTTTTTTTCAATTTTTAAAAATTTTTTTTTTTTTAAAAATTGTGTAAAAAAATATTTTTCCCGATTTTGACCCACTGTAGGTCCAAATTAATATAGCCTTATATATATCATTGCAATGGACTTTGAAATATCTATCATTAGATATCCATATTGTCTATATTAATGACCAGGGCAAGGATTCCTATGCAAATGCATGTTTGTAGTCAGTAACTCAAAATCACTTTTGACAATTTATCTTTCCGAATCGAAGAATTTGCAACAAAATGGCATCGATTTGTTGTTGCATATTTTTGCATATTTTGTTATAAATGCATATTTTGCATATTTTTCTTTTAAATGCATATATTTAGCATATTTTTCCATTTTATTGCATATTTAATTTTCTTTTGGACATATTTTTATATCAGTGTACACTGTATATTTGGCAACTCTATTTAGTGTTGTAAAAATAGTAAATATATTGACACTAGAATTGTATTGTTGAAAGAAAAAGTCAACTTTTCAATTTATGAATCGATTTTCTAGCTTTTTGAAATTGTCGACATTTCGAAAAATTTTTTATATCGACTTTTCTACTTTGTTCTCTTTGTGACACATAATATTAAAGCCAATTAGCATTTCTGTGCTCAAATTACATCTTTATTTCTGAAAATATTACTAAACTACAGGGATTCAATTTGCTGAATGCACAAGTAAAATTAATTGATGATGCTGCCAATAAAATTAATAATGTAAACGGAGAAATTTCTTACCAAATTAAAACAAAACTAAAGAATATATTACAGAAAAATACTGGATATATTACAATTAGATAGCAATTTTAATGAAGAATATCAAATTGAAAATGAATATTCTCCAATTGAACTGGCTTCATTTAAATATGCACCATTAACTTCTGTTGACGTTGAGCGAACATTTTCAATGTATTAAAGCTGTTTTCATCCGAATAGACAAAGTTTTCTTTTTGGAAATTTAAAAAAAAATTTATTTGTTTATACAAATAGAAATCTAAATTAAGTAACTTTGTAACATGAAAATAAATAACTGACCGATTTTTTTTAATATAAATATTGTATAATTTACATACATACATGAATTTTTTTATTTTTACTTTGAAAAAATATATTTAAAACCTTTTATGTTCCTTTTTATGTACATATATATTGAAAATGTGACCTGAAATTTATATCTGTCTTTTATTAATAAATATATTTCAAATAAAAAACTTGTTTTTATTGCATATTTTTGTCATTTTTAGTGCATATTTTCTCTCTTTATAGTGCATATTATAAGCGCATATTTTGAATTTTTTAGTGCATGAAAATCCTTGCCTTGTTAATGACTTAGTAAGCCAGATATAGATCAAAAATAGGCTGAAAATGGAGGTTGTCCCGGTTTTTTCCTTATATCTCAGCAATTTGTGGACCGATTTTATAGATTTAAAATAGCAACCGAACTGAACTGAATCATGGTTGTAAGTTATTTATGGTATTGGGAAAGTTGATTTCAACCGACAGACGGACATGGCTATATCGACTCCGCTATCTATAATGATCCAGAATGTATATACTTTATGGGGTCGCAAATGAAAAATGTTGAAACTACAAATGGAATGTCAATCCAGTTCGTATGTCTGCGACGCTAACGTGTTCGTCACTTCCAGGATATGTTCTCACAAACCTACCTAATTTCCAGCAAGTCAGAGACATCTGTTCATGTTTTAGAACTACTAAATCGCCGATAGCAATGTCCCGTTCCGAACATTTCCATTTATATCTTTTGTGAAGATTCGATGAATATTCTTCCTTCCATCGTCGACAGAAGTGATGGATTAACGCTTTAACTTTTCGATATCGATTAACTAGACTTATAGGAGATTCGTATACAGAAGGCTCCGGAGGCGCTAATATCGGCGAGCCGATCAGAAAATGACCCGGAGTAAGAGCCACTGGCTCATTAAGTTTGTCGCTCATAGGGCAAAGAGGCCTCGAATTAAGGCAAGCTTTAATTCTTGCAAGAACTGTCGACAGTTCTTCGAATGTATATTTAACTGACTGGGTTTCTTTACGAAAATTAAGTTTAAAACATCGAACACCAGCCTCCCATAAGCCACTCATGTGTGGAGCGCCAGCTGGAATAAATCGCCACGACATTCCATTAATACCATAAATTGAGAACATCCGAGCACGACTTTCTGCCAAAAATGTTTTGAAATCCCTTTCCAGCTGACGAGAGGCTCCAACAAAAATTGTTCCGTTATCGGAAAACATAGTAGTTGGACAACCTCTTCTCGATATAAATCGATTGAAAGCGGCTAAGAATTTATTCGTGGATAAATCCGAACTTATTTCCAAATGAATGGCCTTGGTTGCAAAACAAACAAAAATGCAGACGTGGCTTTCAAAATTTGACCCGACCAACCACTTAAATTGTTCATGTCCTGCGAAGTCAACTCCAGTTGTCGTAAATGGTCGGCTTATCTCTGAGTTCGTTCAGATGGTAACGTTACCATTATTTACGTACATGTACATTTACGATCGAGGATGCAGCGGTTAATAACCGCTTGAACAAGTGTTCTCAAACGAGGTACCCAATATTTGATCCTCAATATCCTGAGCATTAATTGATTTCCACCATGAATAGAAATCATGTGAACAAATTCAATCAAAAGAAGTGTAAAGCGACAAGAATATGTCAACAATATGGGATGCCGTTCGGCGTAAACTAATGAAGGTGATTTAGTCAAGCGACCGTTGAGTATCATGACACTTTCATTATCTAGAAATGTATTTAACATTAAAAGTGAACTTTTCCTTTGTTCCAAAAGACATTTGAACTCTTCGGCAAAATTTACCTTTTATGTCAGAATGGCCAATCACTACTTCACTTGTTTTACTTCAATATTCGTAACTGTGATAGATTCATAAGAGTTTCGATTTCTATGAGCAGAATGTGTTTTATGAAAAAATCAAAAAACATATGCTAACACCATAATTGCCTTACCACTCATGGTGAAGGGTACATATATTAAATAAAAAATGTTTGAATTTTGTTTCCAAAACAAAACTTTTTTGACTTTTTGCTTAAATTTTTTAAAATTACAAAACATTTATTTTGATAGATATCCCACACGCATATCACACAGCGACAAAAAGGCTAAAGGAAAGACCTAAGCTTTCTTTTGAGGAAAAATATATTTAAAAAACGGGTAATTTTGGAAAAAAGTCAACAAATAAATTTTGGATTTTGAAAAAAAATGTAAAAAATTGTATTACAAAATAGTTATTTTGATAGATATCCCACTAAGCGACCAAAAAGCTCTTCAAGGGAAAGATCTTAGCTTTCTTTTGAGAAAAAAGAGCCCTTTTTTATTTTTTTTTCGAAAGATTGAAGAAATAGCTATCTAAACTATTTGGGAAACATTTTGCTAAAAACAATAGGTAATAAGTTACATGGATGAGAAAATACAATTGTTTGGACAAAATATCCAATTTTTACCCCCTCTAACTCACAGAGTTTTTGGCCGATCTTGTTGAAAAGTTGTGTTAAAATGACTATTATATTACTTTAACTTTGATGTAAACTTCAATCCGATCGGAAGACTTCATTTTTAAAAATTTGTTCACTTGTCATGAAAACCCCCTTATGTATACATAAAAAATCTTGTAAGTTCCCTATAATTTTGTTTATTTCTTTGAAGAAGGAAAAGTTTATTTTAGAAAAATTTCCATATAAAATTTGTTTTCAAAAACGAAAAAAAAAAAATAAATTAATTATATACAAGAAATGTCAACAAAATTAAACACAGAGTTATAAATAAAATTAAAACAACAAAAAAATATGGTAAACATTTAAATATTCTTTGCTGATTGTTATTGTATTGTATTTGATTAAAATATTTTTAATTGAACTTAATTATAGAACAATGTTTATTAAAAACATACTTTGTAAGCATAAGCATACTAATTGTTTAAATTGTTATTTAAAATTTTTAATTTAATAAAAAAAATGTACTTTATAAAATCATAAATATGATTTAAATCTCTTTTTTGGAAAAAAAGAGAAATATTTAGTTTAATAAAAACTAAATATAAAATTATACTAAAAATAACAATATTTACCTTAATTAATAGCTTTGAATTAAAGTGTATAGTAGATTTTGTATATTGGATTTTCATTTGACATTTTAAAGAAGTTTTTATTACATTTATCCCAATCGATACTCTGCTATTAATTTCACTAGTTTTCCTGGTTTTCCTTCATGATATGAAAAATAAATGGGTTTGAGTAAATGAATATTTAAAAAAAAAATCCAGCAGCACTTCATACTTTTGAGATATTTATTAAGAATACTTTCGTGCTGAAATTAACATTAAAATTTAATCAAAAAGGAGCTGTTTTAATTCTGTTATTATAAACATATAGTCTCCCAGCATACACAGGTTCTAAAAATCTTTATAATTTCGGTCATTTGCGTCTCAGTGGGGATGAGCGGATGATAATTTGTAATAAAGGGTTTTCAAACAAGAGGTGTTTATTATTTCATAATGAAGAAGAAGGTATGCCGTTAATAATGAAAAACAACATCAGCCAAATGGCCACCACGACCACGCTTGCAGGACAATATCCTTTTCATGAAATTTTTCATAACCAAATCGCAAAGTAGCTGACCTATGTCCTCGATAGCCTCACGAATTTTATCTTTGAGATATTGGATCGACGCTGGGCTGTTGGCGTAGACCTTATCTCTCACGTGGCCCCAAAGGAAGAAGTCGCAAGTGATTTAACACAAGATCTCGGTGGGAATTGTGATCACCTCTTCGAGAGATAATAACAATGACCCAATCAGCAAAGACAAGACGTTGTTGATGATCGGCCAGCTTGAGTTCTTGTATTGACTGTTATAAAGTTAAGATCCAAGTCTTTATGCAAAATACGGTGTAATGACGTTTGTGGAATGCACAATTCCAAAGAACGACGAGGAATGGACAAACCTGGGTTTACTTCAAAACTTTGGGCTACAGCAGCAATATTCTCAGTTGTTCTTGAGCGACGTACACGGGTTTTATTATCCACCAATTTCTGTATTGCGGACCGACAAGGTGCTTCACGACGACCCAAAAATGCTTTAGTTTTGCGAACTGTGATTGCAAGATTTTCACCATTTTTGCAGTGAATTTTAATAATTTCAATGCGTTGCTGAAGGTGTATAGTTTAATTTTTAGTAATAGCGTAGTTTCGACTTGTGAATTGTCAAAGAATAAAAGCTTCAAAAGTGATAGCTACCGAAATACCGGGTGATTCAAAACAACACCTCTTGTTGGAAAACCCTTTATATCTTTACAGAGAAAAGACATTCGTTATGTTGTCCAAATTTCTACCCAGTCAAATGATTAGAAAATCAGTGGAGGAAGAAGAATTATGATTCAAATATCTGTTTCCTCTGTGTGTCCTTTGCAAACTACTGGTCCGAATTTCAAAGTGATGAATGAACAAAAGCACATAAGCTTTTAGAAAATTAATTTTATGATCACAAAATAAGATACAGGGTGTCAAATTTGATTTCCTTTCATTTGCAAAGCTTTGTAGAACTCGTAACATGTAAAAATACGGACAGATATTAAATGAATTTTCGTTATAATGCCAATAGGATAATAAATTATATGTTACACTGGTCAATAAATGAAGAAAAAAAAACGTTGGTGCCGAGATAATGTTTGTGGTTTTTTATTAGGTGTGAATTAGCCAATAATGTTTTCCATCGGCATTTTTAGAGTTGTGGTATTTAACACTTTAACCCCGAAGAGTGCCTGAAGGCATGCATTACAAAACACCAATTATCTCAAAAAGTAATTATAATTTTTTTTTTTTAATTTAACGGTGACTTTTGCTACAGATTTGTTAACATTTCCCTCGAAGGTTGAAATGCATTCTGACTTTTAGTTTTTGTTCTGTCAGCTGTTTTGTGAGTGATGTCTTAATTTTAGCACGTGAAATTTTGCGTGAGATTTTTTTTTAAATCAAAGTCTTACTAACTTTTAGTCGCCATATCTATTCGATATATATTTTTTTAAAGGTAAGATATTCTTCTTTTAGTCTATGAATTTTTAAATGTTAAACAATTAACAAAAAGTATGTTGAGAACGGGTACATTAGGGCGCTGTTGCAGGTTGCGGCTGAATTAATAGGTGTGTTATATTTTATAGTTTGTTACTTTTTTACTATATTATTTGTTATATAAAACAAATTATAGTAATGGCAGAAAGAGATCTCAGATGGATTAAATTATCCGCCTTGACTCATGATCAGTTGGTAAGTACTCCACAAGAAGATCCACAGTCAGGAAGTTCAAAAGTAGGCGAAAAAGCAAAACATCCAGTTAATGACGTCCGCTATAAAAAGATCGACCACTTTCCAATCTGGTTAGGCAAACAGGATGATGAAAACTATGCAAAAAATCGAAAACACAGTGTGTTTGCTCAAAATGCGATCTTCATTTAAGCTTCACAAATGCCAAAATGGTTTTTATGAGTATCATCGTAGAAAGTAAAACATATGTTCTTACTTTTTGTATTTTTATCATTAGTTTTTCAATAAAATCGTATCATAATTAATATTTACATCTTATTGTTTTTTGCACCTTAACCGGCAACAATGCCCTGAAGCACTCTTCACCTTTTTGCACCTGTTTCCTAAAAGTAATTTGCAAACTAGTCTCTAATGGCTGTTATGAGTTTATTGGGCCATAATTATCCTAAAAGAAATTATTCGACAACTTCTTTTTAGCATTTTAAAATTGCGTGTTAGAGGGTTAAAAATTACATCATAAAATAAAACATGTAATAGTTAATATTCCAACATGAAAACGAAACTACAAGATCGGGAAACATTTGTACGTAATGTTGGACTTAAGGTAAATATCAAGAAAACCAAAGTCATGAGAATAAACAATGTTAGCACAGAGAACATCGTGATACAAGGCAGCGTTGCCAATTTAGCGCTTTTCGCGCTAGATTTTTTCGCATTTTTTCCTCATTTTGTTTTTGATTTGAAAAAATGGAAAATCATCCTAAAAATTTAAAATTATGCCAGTGAAACAATAAGGAAAGGCGGAATCATTTTGGTTAGAAGAACTCTACATAAAATTTAATTAAATAAAATTCCTTTTGTTAAACTTTCAGCATTTGTTCCATATTTTAAAGCAAAAGACGATAATGTGATGAATTATTTCAAAACAAAATTAATAAATGATAATTTAATTAGTTTATATAAAATATGAACTTAAAATGAAAGATTCATGTTATGAATACTATGTAATATCACTTCCCAAATTACTTCAGATCATCAGAAATGTTGGACAATCAACATTTCTGTGGTTTCATAAAATGTAGCTTTTTGGCAAAATCGATCATTTTATTATGAAGGACACGATTCCTTGGCCTATTTCTGTTCGTCCTCAAAGATTGTAATACATGGCATTTGAAATTTTCGGAACGACGGGTTCAAATCCGAATTTATTTTGGGAAAATCATTTGAACTAATTATTCAGATCATGATTTTCAATCGTTGGTGGGAAAAAGTCATGTGTATAAGAAAAAACAAACATCAAACCATAGAACAAACGAATAGAACGAAAGGAAAGAGTAATATCAATGGAAAAATTACTCTCTTTTCACACATACGGGTGATACAATAACAAAATACATGCAATACATTCTCATGAATTAGGTTTTTGACAACAGACTTAGGTTTTTGGCTCTCAGTTACCTATCTAGTTGTCATCTATGCATCAAACCTTATTCTGAATTATCGATTTTTTTTAAAGTATTATTTTAAATATCAGCTTCATAAAAAATTAAATTAAAAATGGTATTTGTACTAAATTTCCAAAAAAAATTAGCAATGAAAAAATGTAGAGAAATATTTTCTGAATCCAAAAAATCTATCAGTAATTTTCAGGGAATTTTCAAAATTTCTTCTAGCAACCCTAAACTTAATTTAAAATATCAAAAATGTAACTTAAAAATAATATTTTAATGTAAATCTACTATTTGTTATAGAATTAAAACACCAAATAGTTGAATTTCATATTATTTTTTGTGATTTTGTATGTAAATGTAATTTTTAGCGCTTTTCAGTGTGTTTTGACAGCATGGACGGCGCGTTTTGGTTAAAAATAGTTGACAACGCTGCTACAAGGTCAACTAGATGAATACGTAGACAGCTTCTGCTATATAAGCACCATAGTAAAAATAAATGGCGGAGTAGAAACAGACGCAAGCGGGAGTGGGAGCAGCATTCGGGAGACTGTATTAAATTTGGAGAAACTCGCAAATATCCAGAAGAACCATATTGAATCGTATAGCGAACAACAAGGAAAAAATCGTTGGCAGATTACTGTTGTAAGTACCGCCATCGTAGATAATCTAAAAAAATAAATTAATTAAATGTTATAAAATCTTTAATTTTCTCAGAAATATAAATATTTTTCATTCAATAAACAAACAAAAAATATTTGTATGTGTAAACTTGTGTTATTTCGCCATTTGTGTTCTCCTCTAATTCAAGTCCATATAAAATTGATTTATAATCCCCAAATACTTAAAACAATCTAATATGCATACATTAGTAGGGGGAGAAGGCATCGATAACACCTTAATAAACTTATAATGCACATGGTATTAAGCCATAGTTTATTGGACATGGTCTATAAACCTTAATAGATTTGTATACTTTACTACAGCCAGACATAAGTAAACACATAGACAACAGAGCGAGCCATACCCAGCAGTTCTTGGATTCCCGAACTAGTGATTTTACCCATCGTTTAGAGTGGGAACTAGTTACATAAATAGCTGCGTGACTAGTTATTTTAAACCGGTCATGTCCTAAACAGGGGGTATATTTACCCTTTTTGACTACAATGATACTGTCTAATACCTGGTACAAAGTTGTCCACGCATTGGATTCAAATACTGGTTAAATAGCCCAAGTTACTTTACTAGCTAACTCATTGGTGACTTGACTAGCTATATAACTAGTTATTTTACCAAGTGCGGGTGCTAACTAACATCAAATAGTCAGCTTAAAAGACATATCGTAGGGAGTCCAATAAATGTTAGCTTGTAAACAAACCTTTCTTCGACAACTCTCCAATGGATTGCTTCTGGTGAGCAAAATAACTATTTTCTAACGTGCATTACAAAATAAAAGTTTAAAGTGACTTCACTATAGGTTACTAAGAGACACTAATGTGACAATTGACTTCATGCTGTGTTACATGGGATATCAGTATACTTAAGCAGAAATAAAAATTAACTGTATGAGAATTATATCAACACAATTTGTATAAAACCGGTTTGAACGTTAAAAGTGACTACACTCCAGATTACTTAGAGACACTTAAGTTACAATTGTCTTCACGCTAGATTACCTGGGATGTATACAGTAAACAATTGTCTTCTCTCTGCACTACAAAGAGCACATACGTGTCAAATGACCAAAACATATAAATTGGAGTCAGCCAAGTGATAAGACAGTTGTGACGAATACTGTCTATAAGGGATACATTGACTACTCACGTAACTGCTGGGTACGTTAAAACACTAAAAATAACTTTACATGTGAATGTGTTTAAGTACCTTGCAGTTCTTGAAATAATTGGTTTCCTACGTGTTAATCAACTTAATTACAAGGGCTCATACTCATTTATTATATGTTATTAAAAGAAAACTTAAAGCGAATGCATGTAAAGTAAAAATTTGCTAATTTAAAGTAACAAGCGTGGCCAATTTTTAAGAAAATAAAGTTCATGTATATCTTACAATCCAAATTTTAAGTTTTAAAAATTAAAAATGTGTTCGATTTTAATGAACGCTAAATGAGGATTGATTGTTATATTTTGCTGTACCGAATTTTTTACACCCACCATCAATATGTGACAAGAAATTTCAGATGTAGGAGTTATATGGGCTGAAGAATCAATTATGGTTCGATCCTCACCAGTGTTGCCAAAAGTTTAAGACCATATCCCACCACATTGCACTTAAAATAACGCCAGAAACCACAAAATCTTTAAATAAAACCACTGATTTAAACCATTAAATTTTTATTTAACGATTTATCAAGCAAAACTGGTTTAAAAACAAAAATAATTTAAAATAAAAATATGTGCTAAAATCGTTATATACTAAAATTAATTAAGATCAATCTATTAGATATTATCATTTAGAGAATTTAAGTATATTTCTGAATCACCAATTAAATTTAAAATACTTCTTGAGACTTCACAATCGTAGCAGCACTTTTCATGGCGAATTTTTCATAAAAATTTATTTTATTAAATTACAATACATACAGTACCGAGCATAAAAAGCGCAACGCTATGCTATATTATTTTCAACAGCACTGATTTTGCTCGAAAAGGTATCCAATTGTCCACATCTGCTGTTTTAATATTCTTATTGATCATAGGCAATTAGTGTATGAAATTTTGTCCTATATTTTTAGTAACACAATTCTTAATTAAATCTAAATTTTTAAAACGGAATAGAAGCATTGCGCTTTTTGATAACATTAACATTGTTAAAAATCAAAATTTTAAAAATTAAGTAAATTTTCTTAGAGTTGCATTTTTTTTGCTCGCACAATTTTACCAATGTTTTTAGTAAAAATTTTATAATTATCCTTACGTACATAAATATTGGACAAAATGTCATACAATAATTGAATATGACCACAAAGAATACAAAAATACCAGATGGGGAGTATTAGATTCCGTTATAAGAAAAATCATACCAGTAGCATAGCGTTGCCTTTTTTATGCTCACTACTGTATAGTTTACTCTCAAAATTCCATTAAGTATCTGAAATTGCAAACAAGTTCTTAAGTTTTATTTTACAATATTAAGCTGACTAAAACCTCGCTCCACTTCTGCATTTGACTAGTTCTAGTTCTTTGAAAATATAATTTTCTGCGGAATCCTGATACTGTAAAAGCTAAAACTAAAACGATGTTACTGAAAATTGTCTGGACAACATCCAAATTATTCCAAATATGGAATAACATCATCTTTTCTTATTGAAATAAATTATTTATTAAAAAACTATCTATTTTTGACTACCTTTGAATTATTTGCTTCAACAGCGATATAAAAAAAAGGAAAAAATTGTTGTCTTATTTATGATTCCTTTTCAGACGTAATACTATAACTATTAAACTAAATGTAATTTTCAAAACATTCGATTTGAAACTTTCCTTCTGTTAAGTCATTAAGGCGCTTAGATGAGCAAAACACCAGTTATCGATAAACCATAAAAACAACACAAATTTTTTTAGTTTCGTCTAAGTAAATACAAAATAAAATAAAGCGCTAGAAACTGCCAACTGAAAATATTTTGCAGCTAGAAAAACCACTTAGCGTTTTTCTTCGAAAAATACCCGCTAACGACGAAAACTACCTCCAGATCTAGCTGGAAAACTATCGTTTTGGCAACACTGATCCTCACTAAAGTTGATAAAAAGATTAAAGTTCATATAAAACTAGCTTATGTCCAATTTCATCACGTTATTAATTATTATAAGACAATTATGAATGTTTAAGTCATTTTCTGAGAGGTACCTTGTATGGGGACTGAGGACAAATTTTGCGAGAATTCAATTGTCACTTTAGAGTCTCCAAGTAATCTAG
Organism: Calliphora vomitoria; assembly: GCA_942486065.2. Lineage (NCBI taxonomy): Eukaryota > Metazoa > Arthropoda > Insecta > Diptera > Calliphoridae > Calliphora > Calliphora vomitoria. The sequence continues at coordinate 153,070,160 of OW818029.2, forward strand.
AGTGTAGTCAGTTTGTACAAATCGTTTTTTTATATAATTCTCATACAGGTTATTTTCTTATTTCTTAACTATACTGAAATGCCATGTATGTTTTTTAAATGACTATTTAAGGTAAATTAGATCAAGTAACCAGTAAGGTAGCTTAACTATCTTGAACCAGTTATCAGACAGTCTCATTGTAATCTTAAATGGTCAATTGACCCCCTGCTTAGGACAGGCACGTGTTAAAATGACTAGTAACACAGCTAATTATGTATCAGTCCCATAGAACTGCTGGTACGTGTACACTAATGAATGTACAAAGACTTATGTATCTAACAAATATTAAAAATGTACAAATTTCATACTTTAAACGTTTTATACAATAATTTAGGTTTGCTACAATTTTTTTGTCAAAAAAAACACACATTCACGGGATTTAAACTACATAGAGATACATATGTATGGATACAGAAATTGTTGAAGACATGTTGTAAGTACTTATACTTACTTACAAGTATACACACTTACATGAACATATATATAAATGTATGAGTTGGATATTACTATTATTTTTATTGCACTTTCAAGTGGCAACGACCTAAACAAACCAAATTGGTCATTTCCGTTTGTTCATTTCTGTTTTGTCTATTTTATTCTTCCTACTCTTCTTTCCTTTAACTACAATGTTTGTTACAATTTCTAGTAGTGTATTTTTTGTTTGTTTGTTGTTCAAACAGGACACACGACACAAAATACTCAAATGTTAAAATATTAGAAAAAATAAAATATAAAAATTTAGTACAAGTAATAAATTTTCCACTTTATATGGTGCACTATAGTTTTGGAAATATTTTATTTTACTTTTTTTTTGTTTGTTTTTCTGTGTGTTGAAAAATAAAACACACAAAATGTGTGTCTACAGAAAAATGTTTAATGTATTGTTTAAATAAAATACATTGCTCCATAATTTACCACATACATCAACATTTCTGTAGGCCATTATGTACGTTTTAGTTTGGCAATTTGGTAACACCAACTAAAAGTTAACAAAAAAAAAAGTAAAATCAATTTTGAAACGAAAAACAGAATTTTAAAAGGGTAAAATTTTGATAAAATTAATTTAAAAAAATACCAAAAACTACTATCCTCAAATCTTGATTACTCATAAGCAATATTACTTAAAAGCATGAAACACTTTTACATATTTTCATTTAGACTGTATAGCCTAAATTTAAATTTACTGGTTTTAAATAATTTCATATATGTATCTCCATTAAGATTATAATTGCAAAACCCTTAAAATCTTAATGTACTAAACGATTTCAGTCTTCAACTCATCTGTTTTTATACAGAGAAAAAACATTTAATTTTAGCAAATTTTTCATTTTTACATTTTTATGCTGTATGTATGTTCTAGCCTTTATTTATATAAAAATTCGATGCAATTTTATTGTGTTGATTTTTCAGTCTACATGATGTTCTGTTTGTTATTTTGTAAACTTTTCAAAAACAGTCTATATGTGTATAAAATACTTTCAAATAAACATACACATATATATATTAGAGTGCTCCAGGATTGTGTGGTGAAAAATAAATTCAAGGTACCGTACCTGCCCCCACTAGAACTGTTCTATGTATTGCAGACACACGTTGTGTAAAATATTAGGATGATAGGATAACTTTAACTGGTGGCGCAATGAACCTAAAGTTTTGTGGTGATTTACAAGGGGGAACAACGCCATTTTTCAGTTTTTGTAAAAATTTTTCCATTAAAAAATAATTTTGCGATTTAATTTGAAAAAAAGGAAATGTGTACGTAATTGTCGGTATAATTCGGCTGTGCCGAATCTTATATATCCTTCACCAAATTATACATTAAAATAAAATTAAATTTTTTTTTTTGTTTTTATTTTTTTTTTTTTCGAAATTGTTTTTTGAAAGTTTTTTCCAATTTTTTTTTTTTTAAAAAAATTTTTAATTTAAAATTTTTTTTTTTTTATTTATTAGTGAAAAAAATGTATGACAAAAAAATGTTTTTTGTGAAAAAAAATTCGGGTTAAAAAATATTTTTCCCGATTTTGACCCGATTTTGTAGGTCCAACTTACTATAGCCTTATATACATCTATGCAATGGACTTTGAAATAGCTATCATAGGAAACTTCTCGAAAGCATGTCTGACAGAATTATTGAAGATTTGGATCCGAAGATATCTCGGGTCTTCAGAAAATTGATTTCAACAGACGGACAGACAGACAGACAGACAGACAGACAGACAGACAGACAGACAGACAGACAGACAGACAGACAGACAGACAGACAGACAGACAGACAGACAGACAGACAGACAGACAGACAGACAGACAGACAGACATACAGACAGACAGACAGACCATATTTTGGCGAATCAGATGAATTTTCTTGCTCTTATGAATTTTAAGTAAAACCTACTCAGAATATTATAGTCCAGGTAATTCCAAATATTTTTGGGTCGATTTTGATGAAACTTAAGCCAAATATAACGCAAAGTCTAGTATTTACAATAACAGCTTACAAATTAATATTAACCCTTAAAAGCATTTGGGGCTAAAATTACCCCAAACTTCTAATAGCTAAGCTAGTTCTTATATAATAAACTTATATTTAGTCTTCAGAAGCTCTAAATTATAAGAAAAAATCGCATGTTTTAAACGTTATTCGATTCTGCTCAAGTTTCCAGCAATTCATTTTAAATAAACGTCACCCTAATGTATATTTATGCATTCCAACTAATATTTACTGATTTGAATGTTAGTTTTGTAGCCGACATTTTTTATTTTGTTCATTTTTGTTAGGTTTGCTTTGGGTTTTTCAAATGATTTGTATTAAAAGAAGCCTCAAAGCCCTGACACAATGTTAAAATTTAAAAATTCATACAGGGAGTTTGAAACGACTTCTATGTACATATGAATATGAATGGATGTGTGTAATTATAAAAGTTTGAGTAAATTTTGTATTCAAATATTTTACAGAACTCTGTTGTTGGTACATACACATAACATTAAGTTACAATACACAATGGGTTAGATTGGATAATAAATTATAATAAAAATTGTATTCTAAACTACAGATCGATCTGTTTGAAAATCAGGAGTTGTTATTTTAACTCATATAGTGTAACGATCTCAGCAAAAACTTCTAAACTAATACTTGCCTTTTTAAAATAATTTCCAAGATGACTATGAAATATTGCATTTGTCTTCATTCAATTCTAATTAAAACAAGTAAGAGAACTATATTCGGCTATGCCGAATTTTATATATCCTTCACCAAATTATACTTCCAAATAAAAATTCTAAATATTTTTATGTAAACAAATAATTTTTTTTTTTTCAAAATTAAAAAAAAATTTTTTTTCTAAATTGTTTTTCAAAACTTAAAATTTTTTTTTTTCGAAATAGTTTTTTTTAAATTTTTTTAATTTTTTCAAAATTTTTTTTTGAGTTTTTAAATTTTTTAAATTTTGATAATGATAATTTATTAACTATTAAATAAGTTGATAATATAGGAAATGCTATACAAATTTAAAGTTCAAATTGGTACTTTTTCTTTAAATGGTACCTTTTTAATATATTAAATTAGTGAGCTTATATACATTAATGTTGGCTAATATGCTTCTCAATAAAGAAATAATCAAGAATAGGGTGCTCAATTGTATTATGATACCAAAAATGGAGAACTAAATTAGGGAGCTTTTTTCGTTCTTCAAATAGTACTTTTTGAATTTTCTATTATATATTCTTTTTCTTTTGATGGTACTTTTTATTATATAAAATTAGTATACCTAATTGTATACAAAATAGTCGACTGATATGCTTTTGAGTAAGGAAAAATCAAAGATATTGAGGTAACAAAAAGTATTATTGAAATTTCTATAATAATGAAACCTACACAAAAAAAAAACAGATTCGTGATAGCAACCGAATTTGTTGCCAATCGAATGATTCTACCTTAGTGACCGAATTTTACAGTTGTGGCTACAATATTTTATAAGGGGTAACAAAAGCCGAAATTCGTCTATATCAACTGACTTTATGTTGGTAGAACCGAAAAATTCTATGTGTGCAACCGAATCATTCGATTGGCAACAAATTCGGTTGCTACTACGAATCTGTTTTCTCAGTGTATAAGTAGGAAATTAAACACAACTGATCCTGACTGAGTTGGAATATAAAAAAGGGACTTGCGGGTACTTTTCCAACTAATAGTACTTTTTGAATATTTTATGACGATGGACCTAGAAACATACAAATGGCACCTTTCTTTTTTATTTTCTATAATAATGGACACAGAAATATGAAATTAGACATTCATGATGCTGAGTAGGAATACAAAATGTGGGACTTAATGGTACTGTTTTTATTCAAATAATACATTTCGAATGAGCTGGAATCCACATAACAATGAATCAGTAAACATGGAACTAGGACATGTTTTCCTGAATTAGTATTAATTCACAAAGGAAGACTTAATAGTACTATTTCTATCTTCCAATTGGGGTGGCGAAGCACACCGGGTCAGCTAGTACTCTATACTTTTATCGGATATTTGAAAATAACTAGGACTTGGATACAAAAATTTTGCATTTTTTAAATAAAATAAAAAAACAGTCATTTGAAGTTTAATTGTCAGGAAATACTCGTAGATCAATATGTTGTGTCATTCTTTATTAAAAGGTTTCCTTGCCTAGTCTGCGTAAGGTAGACTGCTACATCATCTGAAGCAATTATTGTAACACAATTTTAAAAATTTAAACAAATCTTAAGATATTTTTACCGATCTGTTTTTAGAGATATTGTATGAATATTTGGATGAAAAAGTTTGTTTCTCATTTCTATATTTTGAATTTTCTTTAGGGCTTGAAAAACCGCGGTTTCGGTTTCGCTTAAACCCGAACTGGAAACTCTAGTCTAAATTACTATAACCTTATTCACATCGTTGCAATGGACTTTGGATTAATGATTTAGTAATCCAGATATAGATCAAAAATAGGTAAAACATCGAGGTTGTCCCGCTGTTATCATTTATCATTATCATTTTAAATAGCGACCGAGCAAGAAGAATTCCCGATATATTGATGAATCAATTATGTTTGTAATTTATTTGGGGGCTACGGAAAGTTGATTTCAACATATCGATTTCGCTATCCATAACGAGCCAGAATATATTTACTTTGTGTGGTCGCAATTGAAATATGTAGAAATTACAAACGGAATGACAAACTTATGTATACCCTTGCCACTCATGGCGAAGGGTATAACAAGTAAGAGTACTATATTCGGTCGTGCCGAATCTTAAATACCCTCCACCTAAACGCAGAAGATATTTTATTTCAAATTTAAAAAAAAATTACACAGTAACAACCGAATTTGTTGCCAATCGAATGATTCGGTTGCACGCATAGCATTTTTTGGTTCTATCAACAGAAAGTACGCTAATTAAGAAAAACTTCGGTTGAAGCAACCAAACTTTTGTTATGATTTCTAAAATTTCGTAACCACAACGGAAAAATTCGGTCACTAAAACAGAATCATGTGAATCGTAAATAAAACATATATACCACCAACGAACTTGGATCGGGCCAAGAACAAAGCAACGAAACCCAATCTACTAAAAATAGCCTACAAACTGATTTAAAATAGATTCAAATTGATCGAAGTGTGTCGACATTATAATAACCGATAGGGCTACTGTTGACCAACTTCGTCGTCAGCTAATTGAACTTATACGGAACTGCATTACACTAAATATAAAATATTAATACCAAGCATTTTTATATACTTTCAAAATATATTGATACCGCCCCACTGTGCAACAATGACTTTTGAAGTGTCCACTCCACACATCCATATCCACACATAGCGTAACACCTACCCATTTCCTCGCTCACTCATTCATTTCCAAAATTGTCTTTAAAGTTGGTATGACCATTGCACTATATTATGCATATTAAAATAAAATTCTACAACATCCATAAAAATATCCGGTTGTTCTGCTACAAAATTAAATTGGTTTATTTGCTATGACTTTGTTGCTATAATGGCTATAGGTTTTTTGTTTGTTGATTTTGTCGCACAAAAAGCTTAGTTGATTTTCTAAATACAACAAACATTGGTGTAGATAAGTAATCGATTACCAAAAACCATTTAATGGGTAAATACACAAGTCAGAGAGTAAGAGACACCGAATTCAGTGAACAACCATTTTAATTAAATATAGAAAATAATTGAAAATTCATTAAAAATATTTTGTTTGTATCCTTTATGTTTAGAAATTTTGTTATTCCAAAGATTATAAAATTTGAATTTGTAATTGGTAACCGATTAGACTTAAATTTAATTTTATTACACTGTGTTGGTATTTTTATATCTTTTTGAGTTTTAATGTTATTTTTGTGTGTATTATTGGAAATGTGAGTTTTGATGTTTTGAACTCTGATAAAGATATCTCATATTGAGTTTTGCCTAATGTTTTAATAGATACAAAACATCACTGATGTTTATGCTGTCACAAAAATAAGATCAAATGTAGGAAATTTTAATTAAATTTTTAGAGTGGAAGTATCTACATGAAAGCATATAAACAAATGTTATTGATTAAAATTAGATTCGAGAAACAAAAATATTTACCAGTTGTATTTATGGTATAGTAATGGTACCCAAGTTTTGGGAAAAATCCGTAATAATGCCTCTAAGTACAGTATTACTTTTAGATTCACTTAAACACAAACTAAAATTGTAAGTGAGTACATGTGAGTCACCTCTACTATAAAATGAGGCTTCAAACTAATTATAATACTCCCACAATTCATAAAAAATTTTTTTTTTCAATATTTCACACTGGGTTTTTGGTACTCTTTTGAAATTTGAACTTTTAGCCACGAACATATACTTTTAACACTGAGCTATATAAGCTCATGAATTAAATCACTTATTGAAAATATCATATATGCATTTTATATTTTCTGTAAATTCGTTCCATTAAAGGATAAAAACTGTATAAATTTGCATTCGCTTAACCATGGGTAGTATATAAACGTTTGTCATTCCATTTGTAATTTCGACATTTTATACTCTCCACTACAACAAGTGGTGAATGAGAGTATTCCGTGCGTAACATTGAGAAATATTCATCTGAGTCTATATATTATTGATCCTTATGAAATTCTAAGTCGATTAAGCCATGTCCACCTGTCTGTGTAAAACAAGCTCACGTCCAATATAATCAAAAAATTTAGTAAGATTTCCAAAAAAAATATTTATTTTTGTCACAACCTGAGACAACCTAAAAAAAGTTTTAATATCCAAATATTTTTTGTTATATATTGCAGATAAAACTAGAGTTTTCAGTTCGATTTTAACCGAAAACGTGGCCTAAAACCGAAACCGGCAATTATCCTTTGGTTTTTACTTTTAACATATTTTCAATAGAAAAATTTAGAAATGAGAAGGAAACTTTTTCATTCAATATCATTAAAAACTGATCGGTAAAAATATCTTAAGATTTCTTTAAATTTGTTTAATTGTATTACAATAGTAGCTTCAGATGATATAGCAAGCTAGGCAAGGAAACCTGTTAATAAAGAATGACACAAACTCATTTAAAAATATTGATCAACGAGAATTTCCTGCAATTAAACTGCAAACGACTCTTTATTTATTTAAAAATAATGAAAAATTTTTGTAGCGAAAACTTAGTTATTTTAAAATATCCGATAAAAGTATGGAGCACTAGCTGACCCAGTGCGCTTCGCCACCCCTATTGAAAGAAAGAAATAGTACTATTAAGTCTCCCTTTGTAAATTAATACTAATTCAAGATAACATGTCTCTAGTTTCACGTTTATTGATTCATTGTAATGTGGATTCTAGCTCATCACATATTCTAGCACCCATATTTTGTATTCCCACTCAGCATCATGATTCTGGGTCCATTATTACCCTTTTGTGAATTCTAACTCATTCAGATTCATGTGTGCCTAATTTTTAGGTTTATTATTATAAAATAGTCAGATAGTTGGAAAAAAGTACCAGTGATTCCCTTTTCTAGATTCTATCTCCGTCAGTAACATATGTGTTTAATTTTCTGCTTATATGTTCATTATTATAGAAATTTCAAAAAATAACATTCGAAGAACGAAAAAATAATAATAGTTTTTATTACCACAATGTCATATAGATGGCTTAACTTTCTTTACTCAAAAGCATATCAGCCAACTATTATGTATACTTACATATAAGTAAAATAATTTAAAATAATAAAAAGTACCATTAGAAGAAAAAGTACCAAGTTTTCACACTTGAAACCACGTCAATTTTGAAATAAAATAATTTCCTGATTCTAGGTTCAATATTATAGAAAATTCAAAAAGTACTATCTTGAAAAACGAAAAAGTACTCCTTAGTATGGTTTAGTTCCCTTTTTTTGGTATCATAATACCATTGAGCCCTCTAATCTTGATTATTTCTTTACTAAAAGCTTATTATCCAACTTTTATGTATATAAGCTAACTAATTTAATATGTTAAAAGAGTACCTACCATTAAAATAAATTTTCCTTTGTCTTTTGAATTTTAAATTTGTACTGCATTTCCTATATTATCAACTGATATTGTTTGTTTAACACTTAATATTTAGTAGGGTATTCAATCGATTAACCGTTAATCGGTTAACCGATTAATTTTGGTCAGTTAACTGTTCGAATAATTTAAAATTGGCGATTTTCAAATAACAAATAAACCGATTAATTTGTTTCGGTTAACCGATTAACCGAAATTTCTTTTTTATTGTACTTAATATATAAAAATATATGGTCAACTCACAAGGTCCCTTACCATGTTATATTGTCATAATGTCCTAATATTTCACAATGGTTTTTCTTGCTTTTCAAGAAAAAAATTTCCTAAAATAATACTACTTTCTATGCTATGTTTATTGTGTTATCGTAACGAACCAGCAGACACCAACGCCGAAAGCCTAAGAGTCGGTTAAGCCGAGCCGCCAATTCGTGATATATTAGGACATTATGACAATATGACAGATAAAAGACCTTGTGAATTGACTAATAGTTTTAAACAGACAAATTTTATTTCTTAACTCATGAACATTCCCTTCTAGTTATAGGTTTTTGATGTATAGCTCAAAAACTGAAACTAAGGAAATTGGAAATGACATTTTTTCTAGAATGTTCCATGATGAACTTTGCCCTAATGAGTCGGAGGAAGACATGATAATACACGAAACTGAAGACATTACAGAAACGATTATTTTATCAGAACTTAACGAAACTATTAAAAGTATTTAAAATCTAAAAAGAATCCCTAAAGGACTCCAATGGTATAATACAAGATTTTATATGCTTCAAAAAAAAACTGAACAAAGAACTGAGAAATTGAATAGTCTTGCTCATGCCTTACTTTCGATATCTCAAACATCTACAATCAGTGAGATAGTTTTTTCCAAGTCAAGTTTTATTAAAACTAAAGAAAAATCGTTTAAAAGGAAACCTTTTAAATTATATTCTCTAAAATCCAAAAAAGTACATGTGTATATAAAAAAAATTTCTAATACCATACTTTTTCCTATTATATATTTTTTTGTTGAAAGGCTTAAATAAGTACACAAAATTCATGGTTTTATTTTCAATTTAAAAAAGAAATTATTTGGTTAATCGAATAATTTAAAATTAACCGATTATTAACCGAATAATCTAAACCCCGATTAATTATTTGCTCGATTAACCGATTAAACCAGAATTCCGATTAATTGAATACCCTAATATTTAGCAAATTATCACAAAACAGAAAAGAAAAAAACCGAAACCGATCCATGATTTCTCCTAACCGCCATACAAATTTCTCCGGTAATATTGTGCTATGGTCTATAAATGCCTACAGAATTGCAGTTTCTCGCCTTTATTTTATATAATCTACAAAAACTCTTTTATAGAGTTTTCCAACAAGAGGTGTTATTTTGGTATTCAAAGAAAAATTTTTGAGATAAATGATCGGATGTTTCATAATAAAGAAGGTATGCCGTTAATAATGAAAAACAAAATCAGCCAAATGGTCACCACGACCACGCTTACAGGACTATATCTTTTTCATGAAATTTTCCTTAACCAATTGTTTCGTTGCTTGTATGGCACGTAGCACCGTCTTGTTGAAAGTAACGTTGTCCAGATCAGTTTCATTCAACTCCGACCATAAGATACGGTGTAATCACGTTTGTGGAATGCCCAATTCCAAAGAACGTCGAGGAATGGACAAACCTGGGATTTCTTTAACATTTGGGCTACAGCAGAAATATTCTCAGCTGTTCTTGAGCGACGTACATGGGTTTTATTCTTCACAGCACCAACTTGTCCCAACAGCTCGAATGTTTCCACCAATTTCTGTATTGCTGTCCGACAAGGTGCTTCACGATGACCCAAAAACACTTTAGTTTTGCGAACTATGACTGCAAGATTTTCACCATTTTTGATGAAGCGTATATCGTTCCATTTTTAGTAATGGCGTAGTTTCTACTTGACAAATATCAAAGAATAAAAATTTCAAAAGTGACAGCTACCGAAATACCGAGTGATTCAAAATAACAACTCTCTTGTTGGAAAACTATTTATTTAAAAAGGTTCAAAAAACTCTCAAATTAGTTTAAATTTAAAACAAGTAAGAAAGTATTGTCGGTCAAGCCCGACCATATAATACCCTACACTAAGTAAATGAGCAAAAAGATTTTTCTTTCAAAATTTCAATAATTTATATTCGTGAGTGATTTTCGTAAGTGGCCCTTATATGGCAAATTATGGACCGATCACCATGAAATTTGGTCATGTGATTAATGTCTATATAAAAGTTATTTATGTTGCATTTTATGTGTATACCAACATTTTAAGGAGATTTATGCTCGTTAAATTGATTATCGGAAGCAGGTGTTATATGGGAGCTATGACTAATTATGGACCGATCATAATAAAATTTGGTGACATGAATTCGGTGTATATAAAACTTGGAGAAAAACTTGTGTAGATACCTACATAAATTGAACATTTATGACCGATAAAGTCCAATTTCGGGACGACATTTGTATGGGGGCTAGGTGAAATACTTGACCGATTTCAGCCAGTTGCAATAGGCTGGGTCCACTTGCAGAAGAAATGATATGTAACAAATTTTATCAAAATACCTTCAAAATTGCGACCTGTACTCTGCGCACAAGGTTTACATGGACAGCTAGCCAGACGGACGGACGGACGGACATCTACTCAAAAAGTGATTCTGAGTCGATCGGTATACTTTAAGGTGGGTGTTAGACTAATATTTTTGGGCGTTAGAAACATCTGCACAAATCCAATATACCCTCCCCACTATGGTGGTGTAGGGTATAAACATTGGGACATTTTTTCACTTTAGATTGTTTGGAATTTGAGGGTATTGGAAAACATCATAATAATCTGGGCATGACAGTTGGATGATGGAACAGTTAAGAAGAAATTTCTTTTATAAAAATAATCTCTCATGTTTCTTTTTGTGAAATTATTAATTTTGTGTTCACATTTGATAATATATTAATTAGAATTGAAATTCCAAAAAAAGTCAAAATTTGCAATTTACATCTGATTGATTAAGATCCATATATATATTTTTTTAGAAAAAAGATTATGTTCTACTTTGCACATCTTATCAGTAATAGGTTTATTTACTTCCAAAAAAGTCCCATGCTCTGCCTTTCACTGCCACTTGATGTAAAATATAGCAAATTGTTTCCGATGAAAATAGATAAAATATGGAAAAAATTACAAATGTTTTTTCAATGTAGTTCTGATTTTGTTAACATTTTGAAATAACTAAAAGCCAGATTTTCAAATGGGGGTTTAAAGTATTAAGGCAAAACATAACGTAATTCAAAATACGTCCTAAAACACTAATATCTTATGTACTTTTTCTTTGGCCAGTGTCAAATTTTTGTTGAAATTTCATTTCGCATACGTTACTAGATTTTATCAGGGGAATAGGTTGGCTATTTAAAGGGCATTCTGTAGCGATTTCAAATCCGTAACAAAACTTTTTCTTTTTTCTATTCCCATGAAGATTTTGATTCTTCTTGTCATTCTTTCTTCACACTATATGACTCTTGAAGGGAATCGCAATGGTCCTTACAATCTCCGAGTGGAAATGCACACCCCCTCCAAACTAAACTAAGGTAAATGACGTCCCAAAAATGTTTAAAATTTTTTAATTTTACTAAAATATCAATACTCCTAAGGTTTTCAACATTATATAAAAACCCTTTAGTTACTCCTCAGAAATTCCACAAACCTTGCACCCTTTGAACAATGTTTTCATAAATTGCATGCAAAAAAATCTACTGAATCAAAATTTTTGTTCCTCGAAAAGATTTAAAATAAAGATAAAATCATTAAAACGAACATTATTCCTAAACCCAGAGAGGGTAAATCACTTTATTATTAATTAAGGTTTGTGAATCCGTACATTAACTCTTGATAAGAAAACCACGTTACCAATGTATGGTTGTCAAAGTTAAGCTCATTTTTTAATAATCTAAATGAACAACTTGTTACAATACATTCTAAATACTCAATTTTGAAACCACATATTCTAAATTACTTAACCAAGTTTAATAAAAACTTTCAAATAATTTACACTTTATCTCCAACTTGAAGCAATTAATCATTATTTCAATTACACCTTGTATATATAAATACATATATATATCCTCTCAACTCTCTCTCTGCTGTTAACTAATATCATCAAATAAAATGTTTAACATTTTTAAGTGCTTTATTTAGTCCCTAAAACAAAAACATATAATAAAGGAAGTAGCAAAAAAGTGTCTGAGGTCTTCTTTCATTTTGGTATTGAGTTTAAACAACTTTTTTAATTGATTTCATGTTTTAATTAATGAACGAGTATTTCGTTTTACGTAATTTAGCTTCCACATCGATGCTTCTTTATAGTCTGGTTTTCATTCCACTTAGAACTTTGTTGTTTTCTGCTGTTGCCTGTATAAAATCCCTAAGGTTTTTAATTATATTTTAAAGTTTTTTGGATTCTTTTTATTTTGTTATGTGGGCCAAAAAAGTAAAGCGTTACCATTAGCATAAAGCTTAAGCCATTTTTTATATACAGTATATAAACTGAAATAATTTAAAAACTCATTATTCTTTTAGTTAATATTTATATATTTTTGTTGTTGGTTTTAGTGTTGCTGTTGCTATTTTCAATAACAAGTATGAGAAAGATAACTAAATATTTAAAACCAGTAGAGAAGTATTATTTTTTTTTTTTTATTTGTGGTAGAAGTTATATGTAGGAAAAGGATCAACAATTTCATTTTCTGCATTAAAAAGTTGTAAATTTTATTTAAATTTTCAGAAGCAGGTGAAAAGTTTGCTTAAAGTATTATTGTTTAATAATATTTTTTAATATAATTTTGTGGAATATTAATTTAAAAATGTAATTTAAAATTTATTTTAAAACAGAGTAGATAAAAATAAAAAGAGCTTATCAAGAGACTGTAAAAACAAGAAAACAAACAATTTAATACACTATTGGAAATTCTCCAGTGCAGCCATGATATTTCAAAAGATATACGAATGTACTCTATGGTGCTTCTTATTTCGCACTTTTGGCATTTTATTAACCCATCGTCAAATGGGTTGTTTATTGATTTTGTCATTCCGTTTATAACATATCGACGTACTGGTTATAAAACCATAAATTATATATCCTGGGACCTCATAAAATTCTAAAAAGATCTAGCTGTGTCCGTCCTTCCGCCCGTCTGTCTGATGAAAAAATGATAGCGCCCAACTGAAAAGAGCTAGCTGGGTAATATTTTCTATACTCTCTATTCATAAGGTTTGTTTGGTATTGCAAATGGGCGGTATCGGGCCATGATGTCACCTAGCCCCATACAAATGTCCCGCGGAATACTGCTAATTATGCGGAAATTCTTATAATATTATGCACAAATTAGTTCTATGTATTCTGAGATTATAGTGTAAAGTTTTCCGAAAATCAGGCAACATTTGTTCCTAATCCCTATACAAATTACTTTAACATTCATAATTGTCTTATAATATTTAACATCATGATAATATTTTACAGAAACATGTTTTATATGAACCAACATCTTTCTGCTAACTTTTGTGAGGATCGGTTTATAATTGACCCTATCCCATATTTAATTGATCCTGACCATAATTAATTCAAGTCCCCACAAAAGGACAAACCCGAATAAACACTTTTATAAAACAATTTTTTAAAAAACTAATAGCTAGAAAAAATATGGGTGAAAAAATTAAATTTGTTAAGACTGACACGAGGTAGTCGTGGTTTTTGCTTATATCCGTCATATATAGACCGATTTTGAATAGTAAACTAAGTTGGACTATATCGGGTACATTGATCTATCAATCATGTGTATAAGTTATTTGGAAGCTACCGAAATTAGATTTAAACATACAGACGCAGACTTCAATTCTCTTTTAACATGATCCCAATATCTCTCCACTGCACAGTGGTCCAAATGCTCAATATAGCCGGAAACAGTCATTTTTTAAAATGTTTCAAAACCTATTTTTTGTATAGTAATATGTTAACAAGTGGTAAGTTCTTTAAGTAGCTACACTAGCATTGATACATTGCTTCAAAAACAAGTAATTTGTTCTTTGTAAAAAAATTAATATCTCAAGTGACATTTAACAGTGCAAGGGAAATTGTCGTCAAAAAATAATAAAAACAATCTATATAAATATATAAATGTCTTTGTAAGTTTGTTTGTTTATTTGTTCGTTTGTTTGTTTGAGCATCACGCCTAAACGGCTGAACCGATTTTATTGAAATTTGGAACGTAGATAGATCCTTACTTGGAAGCGTCAATAGGCTATAAATTTTTAATACTTGGACCAGAAAGGGATAAAAAGGGGGAAAAACGGGTAAAATTGGTACCTTTAGTTTTTAAACAATAATTACTAAACGGCTGAACCGATTTTTACATCGACAGGGGTAGCGAAGCGCACCGGGTCAAGCTAGTAAAAAATAAATTTGTTGGTGTAATTAATATAATAAAGGTAAGAGTAAAAGTTACTGTTTAAATTTCTCAGAAAATATGGTTTGTATAGAAAAAAATGCAGTTATATACAGTGTTTTAAATGTGAAATTTTTGTTCAATGTCCTAATTCTATTTGAATTTCAAATGGTAATTTAACATGGTAAAGCTTTAGTTTTAATGTTGTATATATATAGATTTTGCTTTCTAATGTTTAAAAAATTAGCTGCCACTTTTTGCCTCAACGATTTTTATTTCATTTAGTGTTTAACATGTCCATAACAAGGAAGGAGCTGTATTTTAATTTTTAAGTGGCATTTCGCTCACTTGACATTTTTTAATGAAAGGTAGCCTTTAATTCCTTCCACATATACAGAAAGACGGTGTGAAAATTTCAGGAGAATCGTTCCAGCAGTTTCGCCGTCCATATATATATATATCGATGAAATCTATAAACGTCGGTTTTTTCCGGCTAGATTCAGCATTTGGACCACTGTGCACTGTCCTCATCTCCAGGCAAATTGGAGGATTTTAATCTCTTGGTATAAATTACACATTATTGTTCTTCTAGCACTCAAGACCTTGCTTACCATAGTGGCAGGGTGCCAAATCAGGCCAAAAAAAAGTGGATACATTAAAAAGTTTTATGAGTGGAAGCATCCTCTTTTGTAAACATTCCTTGATGTAAATTTCAAACAAATCTTGCTAGCGAGCCAAGAACTTTTTGGGAACATTTTCTGCATTTGGGTCCCACAGTGGGGCAGAATCAAAATTTTTTGGAAATAAATCTGGCATTTCTAAACGGCTGATCCGATCGGGATAAAGTTTGACGTTAGCGTAGCCCAGCAGTAGTCGAATTTAATTTATTAAAATGGACCCTACAAATGCTCCAGGCACGTCGCTATGGGGGCTCAGAGTAGGCTACCTTTGAATATCAAATAAAATTATGTTTTTTTTTTTTCAAGACCTATCTGAGCGCTTTCCAAAAATATAAAAGTTTTTGATATCGGATGGGAAAAAAATGGCACGTGTTTATAAATTGTATATGTCGAAGGTATCCTAATTTGAGCCCCTATAGCTCCGCCCTGGAACATTTGCAGGTCCCATTTTAATAACTTGAACTCAAATACTATTTGGCCGTTTGCAAACGCCAGATTTATTTCCAAAAAATTTTGATTCTGCCCCACTGTGGGTCTTAAACTTTTCTACAACATTGTCTCGAGCATCAGCAACATAAAAATATTGAAAAAATTTTCATACATTTGTCTCGTCATTCATTATGCAGCATGTATATTTTTTGTATAAAATTTGACTTCAATTTCCGAGCTCTGTCTTTGGTTTCAAATTTTTAGCAGACTTCCTGTTAGGAACGTTTTTAACCTTGTATTTTTTTTAACCTGCATTGGCTTTAACATTTCATACCAAATAGTCTCTCTCTTTTGAAAATACTTTCTTGTACATGAACCAGATTTTCTATCAACAGACAAGTTCTCCCGATACAGTTTAATAACATTGGAATCAGTTTTAGGACAGATCTTCATTTGTTTTGCCAACTTTTGGTAGGACCAAGTTGAGTTTTGTTGAAAATATTTAATAATTTTAATACGCACATTTTTCTCGTGTTCGTTGGGTTCTTAATTTAATTGTTCGTATTTTACATCTTTAAGAAACATAAGTTATATGTAGAATGAAACCATTAAGCTTTTCTCGTTTGGGCAGTAACGTGTTTACAGCAGAGAGACAGGAAGACGGACATAGCTTGAGTATATACAGTGCACTCGCGGTAACGTGAACACCGTCTAACGTGAACACCGCCTAACGTGAACAAGCTTTTGCTTACATTGACTACTCTGTAACGTGAACAAACTCAGAAAGCTCTATAATGTGAACAAATTTTTTTTCACTGCATTTGTTTTCTAATCATGTAGGCAACACTTCAATACATACATTAAATTCAATTTTTAAAGTTTTGAGTTTTGAGGATCCCCTTATAAATTAATTTTTTTAGTGGCAACGAATGAGTAATTTTATTTCAATTTATAATTTCTCGTGATCTCGTTTTGTTTTGTAATGCATTTTAATCAATAATTTTGTTTTATATTTTAATAATGAAAATAGTAATAAAAGAATTTAACGTTCAAGCGTGTAAAACACAGGTTTATATTATAAAATTTTATATTTTTTCCATGAAATTCGACAATCGCTAATCTGAACAATTTCACTAACATGAACTCCCTTGGTTTTAATTAGTTCACGTTACCGCGAGTGCACTGTATGTATGTTACAAACGGAATTAGAAAATCAATATGATGGCATCTTTTTTGATAATAAGTATAACAACTATTTGTAATTGGACTTTTTTTAATTTGACCCAAAACTAGAAATTCATATATTCAGCATTGGTTTTTGGATTGCGCGTAACAATTAAAGACAATAATGCAAACCCTAACATATATAATGTTTTTCTAGGAGACTCAAGAAGAATTCTTTGTGCCAAACGCTTTGCATACATATCAAAAAATATCAAGAGATTTTTTGGAACAATTTTTTTGTATTTCAAAATGTACCAGAAAACTTTTATCAAGTTTCCTAATTACATCCCAAAACACAAACTGTAGATCATATACATACTATGCCTTCAAATGAACATAAGAACCCTTTAGCAATGTCAAATCTACTTGACAAATGAATAAAAATGCAATATGCAGTCATTAATACAGTTTGAACAATCGTATTCATTTGAAACAAATAAGATGAACAGAGTGAATAAAACTGCATAATTGTGAGATTCAAAATGAAAAGTAACAATAACATTTTACTTTTCTTGATCCTAATAACAAATCTAAAATGCATTTGTTTTTATAGCCTACAAGTGGATAAAGCAGAATCTCACAATACACAGAGGTATTATAAGCAACGTGAGGAGTACATTACATATACTTAAGGTACGGTCACACACGGCAAATATTTACTCAAAAAAGCGTAACCACTTTTTTAGTTCAAATTTGTTTGACGTTGTTTACTCTTACAAGTATTTTGTAAGATCAAACATCATCAAATAAAATAAAACTGATTATTTGCTTTGAATTTTTCTAAGTTAAAGGAGTTTTTGACAATAAATAAAATAATTAAAATATATTTTATTTAGTGGTTACGTCTTTTTCGTCAAATATTTGTCATGTGTGACCCTACCTTTACATATGGGTGGCCCTTATTTTTCACTTTTTTGCTTTTTCATGCTCTCAAATCTTATTCCTAGTTTGACGCAGAACCGGAAACAAGGCGAATTTATCTACAGGTTGTCTTAATACTTAATACTGTCTTAATACTGCAAAAATCAAAAAACGGGTCTGAAAATAAACAGCAAGGCATTTAATTTGTATTTGTATATATTTAACGGTGGGTTAATAAGTCTACGCTTTATTGAATATCCCGGGTCTTAACTGAAAACTCCGAGTGACTATTTCTTGTTTCCAAACGTGAAGAAATGTTTCGTCGGCAAGACTACAACGATGAAAACTTCTCACAAAAATACCTATTTTGATGACCTCGATAAATCTTATTTTTGGAAGGGATAACAAAACTGTACAAACGTTGGACAAAGTACATAGAGCTTAAAAGAGACTATGTTGAAAAATAAAATAATTTTTTATCCAAAAACTAAAGCATTATATTTAAATTAACAAACACATGTAACCAGTTTTTGTTTTTAGATGACAAAGAAAAACTTTAGACCTTAGGGCATCGAATATACAAAAAGTGAAAAATATGTTCCAACCTAATACACACAATACACCAGTACTCTGAAATACTACCAGTTCAGCAGCTACGTAAGGATACATACATGTCTAAATGTGGAAATTAGTAGTTGTTACATTAATGATTACAATTGTTACAATAATTATAACATACAGTTTACAAGCGGCAATGATAATTTTAATGATTATGAATTTTTTTCAAGGATAAATCGTTGATGATTACTTGCGATGATTTTGATGTGAACAAACAATAATAGATGTAATGAACAGATTAATGAGCACATTTTTTAGCTATACATTTTTCAGAAATTGTTCATTTTAATTACCCCAATAAAATTAACCCTAGAAACTCATACTTATCTTTGTGGAGTAAAGATAGAATTTCAAAAAATAAAAATGGATATTATTTCAAAAGTCCAATATTAAATTTTGCTTGTTCCAGCAAAAGCTTTAAATGTGGACCTTTAGTGGGAGATCCGACAGTTATTGGTATTAAGTTTTTTCTCAAATGAGCTTACGTTGATTTTAACAAAAACATGCAATAAGTGATGAAGGAGAAAATGTTAGTCAGATTTGCTACACTACGCATTCAGGTTCGTGTAGAAAATATTTTTCAAAATAATTCAGTTTTGTATATTTCTATTCAAAAATTTAAACAATTATTGTTGTCTTTGTTTCTTAGAGCATTCAACATATTTTCCGCTAACAACTTTTATTTCATCATAACTTCAAATTATAACATGTAGCAGTAGTAATAACAGTATTAAAAGCAACAGCAAAACACATTCGTATTAGTAAATGTAGTTTTGTTAGTAATATTTAGTGGTAGTCATAATACAAATGCCTTATTATTATTCCTTTTTATAGTATAATATTTTTTCTATTGTTTTTCTAACTTCTTTTTATGATATCTGTAATGTTAGTTAGAGTATTAAGGAGACACGTATCAAATGTCAATTTGTAACAGAATACAAAAAAAAAAAAACGAGAGGAATCATCCAAATCAGCACTGTCATCTGTGTTTGTGTATTTGACTTATATTCTTCTAGGAACTGCTACTGTGATATGCTACTAATACCAATACTGTCACTTACACTACTACTGCCACTAATACTATTGCTATAACTATTTATGTATGAACGTTAGGGTGGTACTTATTTTGAACTTTTTAGATTTTCAATATGTATTCCCAAGAACTAAAATATAAGAATTGTATTTATGGATTACATTCTAATAGTTTAGTACTTTTATTGTTAGGAAATGTAGTGAAATAATGATGACCTTAAATTTACAAATTCATAAAATCCTATGTTTTGAAATTTGCTTTCAAAAAGTTTATTTTATTTAAAAGATATATATTTTACCTTAAAAATATATGAAATACAAATATTATTGATTGGTACTATTGGCCAAAATACTTATTCATTTCATTTTACTAGTGTTAGTTCTATTTATAAACCAAAACATCGAAATGCTATTAAATCTGCAGGAAATGCTACATAATTGTTATTTTTGTAAACATTTTTTTTGTTTAATTTGAATCATAAAGTGACAGGGTAAAACATATTTCTGAAATTAGATTGGAGGATTTTTCGTACATCAATTGGAGATGTGAAAAATTGTACGAAAATTAGGTGGTTCGTTTTTTGTGGCACAAAATTATTAAAACTATCTCGAAATTTAAGGTGAAAAAAACTGCTGGTCAACCACAGTGGTATGATGAAACTGTGTTGCGTGGAATCATAAATATATGGTTTTCGTCTACTTGAATGAGTTCCAGAAGTGGCCTGTTATCAATAACATCACGAATAAAAATAGTTTTTATCAGCAAGACTTTCTAAAATCTGATTTGTGCTCCATGGATTTTCTAATCCCTACCAGCCATAGCTAGTCAATCAGTCCTTTAAAACCCATATACCAATACAAGTCAAAGTTTGTGGTTTTACGATAAAGACACAATTGATCTCGACTGAGAGCCAAGCCTATTATGTCACAAATATGTACCACCAAAGTAATACATATCCAATTACATTTTACTATTAATTAATGGCTGTTAAGTCAGCACCAGCACTTGGTAAGATGCATTTATAAACCCTTTAGGTTTCAAACCACGGATTTATACAATACAAGTTCTGGGGCTAAATCGATTCCCAAATTTAGTTTTCGTGCTAAGCTAAGGCTCGGGTATCTCTGCCTATGTCCCTGCTGTGGCAAGATTTCCAAGGTAAAACATGATCTACATAACCGGTTAAAAAGATAAAATAATTTTAGAATTACCATAAAAATATTTAAATCCAAAATTTAGGTTAGGTTACACCTTAGAATTACCATTCCATTATTTTAAAATTTCATACATAAAGGGAGAATAGTTGCCCACCCTAAAATGGTTGACTATGTGCTTCTTGTGATCCCCGTGAGAACCAGCCGGTACTTTTAATTAAACTGATCATATTTACTAGTAGCACATCTCTGAGACAGTCCAGATCATGGAAAGAGCTTTACCAAGATGTAGTAGTTTATGCTCTTGTAAGGCTGGGCAGTCACATATAAGGTATTGTACCGATTCTTCCTCCTCCTCATCCAAACAACTTCTACAATAGCTATAACGTGGGTAACCCATACGTTCCGACATGCGTCCAATCATACAGTGCCCAGTGATTATGCCCGTAAGAAGCCTGATCGAATTCCTACTAAGAGATAAAAGAGTCTTAGTCATATTCTCTGTCAGAGTGGGCCAGAGCAATTAGGATATTCTACAAGTGATGATATTTGACCGCCTGAGTTCCGTCTCACTCAAAGCACATTCATTTATCAATTTCGATACGTTAACCAAGGGATACGTCTAGGGACGACCCGTTTGTTGGGCATTCGTCGGATACTTCAATTCCCCGGATGATCTCATGTCCTTGGACCCATATCAACTCGTCGTGATGTTGTGTCAGTTATGCCATTTCGACTTAATAAAGTTGGAGTTAACAGCCGTGATTGATGCAAAGCTGTCCAAGTAAATATGTATAGTCGAATTTTCGAGATTCAGTTCCCGGATTCTTCTCGCGGCTATATCGATGGCATATATCTCAGCCTGGAAAACCGTGCAGGTATCCGGTAATCGAAGAGATAGCAAAATGTTCAGTTTATCGGAGAAAATTCCCGAGCCCGTGCCTCTTTCTGTCTTTGAACCATCATAAATCCGAAATTGGATTATATCACACTGATTCCTCTAAATTTAAAACTTTTCAGTAGAGTAAAAAAACTGTTTTTCTTTCTAATATATTACAATGAAAGTTGAAGACGGATACAACTGTATATTTTGGCTAAAGTATAGAGAAAATTATGTAAGACTTTTATAAAATCACCCTAGCCTTTTTAATCATAAACCAAAGACATACAAAAAATACGCTTCTCTTTGAAATCTGAATGCACGTGTTGACAACAACTAAACAGAAAAAAAATAAAAACTATGAATTACAGTTACTTATTGTATTGAGAAGCTCATTAAAAGATCATGTGCGATGGAAGGAAGTATATATTCATATTCGAAGTATAATGTGAAATATTTAAGAAAAATTTTTGATGTTATAAATGTACATTTTAGTTTACAAAATTGTTAGTATTCTAAATATTTGAAAGCCCACACAAATTTGGTATCAAGCTAAATGAAAGCTTTCATTTGATATATGGTGAAAGGTGTCCGTCCATTCTTTAAAATTTTACAGGAGAAAAAAAAACTATCTAACTTTTTTTTGCGTAAACATTTTTGAATTCTGTAAACGCAATATTTTTTGTATTTTTCTTTGTTTTCTATGTGCGTAAAAGAAAAATGAAAAATGTTCATGGACTTAGGTCCTTTTCTTAGAACTTGTTTTTCATTACATTTCTTATTTACTGCAATGAACGTATTGTACTTATTTTTTTGCTTTTTTATTGTTTTTATTCTAAATGCTATTGATTAGTGTAAAAAAAGAAACGAAATTTATTAAGAAATATGAATTAAGGCTTTTTAATTGGAACAGAATAACAACCCTATGAATCTAAAAGGGCAAGTTGAGCAGATCGTTTTTGTAGAATAAACTTATAGTCCAGCTGGTCTGAGTTTTTTTTACAGTGGGTCAAAGTTTTAATATTTTGATCGAAGCGGGCATTATTCTAACTAGAAAAAAGGTGTTAGTTAGTGTGTGAGAGATTTCTTATTGTTAGAGTTACATTGTAGAATTTTATGGGGATCAATTTTGTGGAAGATCTTATGTTTCTATCACCTCTCTTTAGGGGTCAATTTGACCTTTTTGCAAAAAGTTGTAAATAAAGCTATTTACGCTTAATTAGCAAATTGTAAGTTTTCGTACTTTCTGTTTTTTTTTTTTTCTGTTTAATCAATGTATTTTTACTTATTGTACGTTACTGTATTAAAATCTCAATTCTAAAAAAAGTGGACTTAGAGCCTTTGCCAACGATATAAGTTTGTAATTTCTACATTTGCGACCTCTCAAGCTTTATATATTCTGGATAGTTATACATTGCTGAGTCTATATAGCGTGGACCACCTCGATTTTTTGCCTATTTTAGGTCTATATCTGGATTACTAGACAATATGGATATATCAGTCTAGAAATTTAAAAGTCCTGTGCAATGACGCACAATGGCGCCAATTGAGTGTTTTCGTTGCAAAAATCATTACTTTTGAACCAAACGAGATAAACAAAAAATTTAAAACGCATAAGATAGATAGTTGATCAATCTATGATATGAGGGTTCTACGCCTTTTAGGTTCTTATTTATGGGTTAGCAAAGTTGAAATGTGTGGAAAAATCAATTTTTATAGGTAGTAAAATAAAATATATTTTAAAATTTTGGATTTTTTATGTTTCTTTTTAAAGGCTTTATAATTTTTTTTTCTAATTTTTTTGTTAAATATTGCTTACAATTCGTAAAAGATGGTATATCTAATAAGTTTTAACGGTTATATGTCATAAATTCCACAAAAATGCATGCAACCCATTTTTGGAACCATGTATTTTTTAAAAATTTTAACTCTAGCAAAAAATTAGGAATGATCGGGCAGCTGGAAATTGAAATTAATTTTTTTTTTGGTTAAATGGAATACAAAAACTAATTGTAATTGATGGTTTTTTAAAAATTTTCCCTATGTTTCTATAAAACATTTAGCTCATTCAGCGTTTTGATTTTGAATGACTGAAAATAATTTTAGACCTTCCACAATTTAAAATGTGCAAAATAAGGGCCACCCTAATTAACATCAACTGATATTGTCAGTGAGTAGATATATGTCTGTATATTTGAGTGTGCATGAGTCGATTGTAATGATTTTTAAACATTTGCATTCGGGTCAATTGTCTTCAACAACATGCCATAAGTTTTAAGTATTTTGATTCCTAAAGGAATAAAGAGATATATGAACAATATGGGAAAAAATAACAGACGACATATTAACATAAAAACACACTAACACACAGAGGCAAGTGTATGAGTAATAAATGTGTATTAGTGATAGTGTGTAAGTATATTAAAAATATTAGTATGGTATCATGTTAATGTAAGAAACTGTTGTTTTTATGTTGTTCATTACTTAGTGATTTAAGTTTTCAACTAAATTTAATAAAAAATGTATATATTTATATATATACTTATAAGTATTACGGAAGACTGTGGGAATTCTGGTTTGGAACTAAGGCAGTGCAGCGCCTTGAAGCTGAGACCAGTAATGTTTTCAAACCATGTCAGGCAGTACTAATACCATAAATAGATGCCACCATAATGTATATGTTGCAGAGTATGAGTACCTAAGCTGCCTGATGTTAGTACCCCCTTATTTTTTAAATGACATTGATTGATGTTTTATCTCTAATATTATTCTTTCATTTTTTTCTAATTTTTTTTTTTTCTCTCTCTGTTGCTGTCTTTGACCTTGTTCTGCTGATTGGCTTCCTTCATTATTCTGCATAAATGATCAGGCAAATAAATTCTATTTATTTTTCATTCAATCTGATTTTGATTCTATGTATTTTAATGCTTAAAATGGCAATAATGACAACGACCATAAATACAACAATGAGTGCAAAAAAACATGGCAAATACCACATAAAGTTGGGGAACAAAAATAACAAAAAGAAATGTTTAATAAGAAAGAAAATTAGAAAGAATTTAATTACCAACAAAACAAACTCATAAACATGTGAAGTATTTGTCATAAATCAACAAAATGATACACTGACAATGATGACGATGTCAATGATGCGCTGTTAAAAATTCACATAAAACCATCTACCAAAAGGACGTAGCAGTATTAAATGGAATACATCAGTGAAAATTTTACATTATTGTGGCATTGTTAGATATTGTTTTATTGCGTTAATGCTTTTTTGAAAGTAAGTATTATTTTACTTTTATGCTTTTAGTCTTTTAATGTAATATTGATGTGTTGGAAAAATGTTACAATTATAATATAATACTTTGTGAGCTTAATAATTTAATAATGGAACTACATGTTGAGAGCGGCACATGTGGCATGACTAGTGGTTTAGAAATTATGTTTCTGGATATAATTCGCTACCTCGGGAACTATTGCAGATATCGTAATAAAATTCGAAGAGGTTGGAGCTGACGTATTTCTAAGTTGATGTACGGTAGCAAAGGCTTAAAGTTGGTCATCTCGAGTATCACATTATATACGGAGTTTCCAGTACGGTTGTTTAGCTTTGCACAGTGGTTAAGAAATGTTTTTTTTCTTTGGTATCTCGGGAATTATTCAAGATATTATTATGTAATTTCACTTGCCTGACGCTGAGGTGCTGTCAAGTTGATTTACATTTATTGAACTTTTTTAAAAAATCGCAAAAATCCATTTATGCTCCGAATGATCTGAAATTTAAAATATAAATAGTTCTTAAGAAGATCTACAAAAAATATGCTCACACATGTAGGCTATCTCTATAAATTGAAGAGATATTTTGATTTATTGATTTACTTTTTTTAATTTTAATCGATCATTTTGTGGTTTTTTACATATGGCGGGCCAACGGAGGGTTGAAATTTATTTTTAAAATATCACCTGTATTATCGATAATATTCTAAATACAAAACTTGCTACCAGTTATCTCATCCCTATAAAAAGTTACACGCATCCTACGTTGGAGCATGTAAAAAAGGCCGTATTTTATACGTTTTTTCCCAAAAAAAACTTCATGTATTTTTTCGTTTGTAGAAAAAAATGTTCTTCGGAACTATATAAAATTTGTACATATATGATCTGAAAAGAGAACTTAATTAAAAAGCGTGTAAAGTAAAATTTTAGTCACTTAAGGGGACACAACATCCCCAAGGTATACCAACTTGGTCAATTAAAAGAAATGTAAATGAAACTCAATAATTAATTTGCATATCTGCCAAAAAAAAAATATCACAAATGTGTCTGACAAAAAAGTAACAATTATTTCCGGAAAAAAAGAAAATAAAAATCAAAGTCTGACAAATATTCCTGACAAAAAAAATAATAAAAATCAAAATATAACAAATATTTTTGACAAAAAAAATAAAAATCAAGAATTTAAAAAGCATGTTATTTTATGAAAATATACAGTGGCTCAAAGCCAAACTCGTACACTAGGAAATTTTTTATATATCTCTTAATTTCGGCTTACATGTTAGAGTTATATAAAAAATGTCTTTGGAAGGCTTGTAGCTTATATAATTCTTCATTCAATTCAAATGTTAAATAAACGAAAAACCATTTAAATAACACTGTAAATAAGAATTAACAAAAAATTCTTTAAAAGCCAAACTCGTACATTGAACATAGTATGCTGAAAAAGTAACAATACCATAAAATCAATATTTTGTAAGGAATCCTTTTGCTTGAATAAGCATTTATGGTCTCTTAAGCATACTTTCCACTAGTTTGCGGCAAACGATGTGATCAATATTTTCCCATTCCTCAGTAAGAACTCTTTTCAATTCCTATTTAGAAAAAATGTGTTGGTGTTGTCTCACTTTATTATGGAGGTACCTCAAAGGATTCTCGTCAGGGTTGATGTCAGAGCTTTGGGCAGGTGTCTCCATAACATGAGGACAATTGTACAACAACCACGACCTAACATTCTAAGCTTTATGTTTAAGGTCGTTATCCTGGTTGAAGTAGTAATTGTTTGAAAGACTCCGTTTTTGCTTTGATAATGTCAATTCTAGTTTTAGCATTTCTAAATACATTTTTTTTCTCCATAATGCCTTTGATAAAATGAAGAGAATGTGGATCAGCTGTAAGAAAGACCCTTAAACCATCACCAATCCACTACCATGCTTTACAGTAGATTTTACATGTTTTAGTAAGAGCTCCTCATTAACCTTTCGCCATAAAAATGGTTTTCCATTAGAGCCAAATATGTTAAATTTTCTCTCGTCTGCGAACAACACATATTTCCAAAAAGAAAAATCATTTGATTTGTGTAGTATGGCGAAGTTTAAGCGGTCCTTTTTGTTTTTCTTGCAAAGCCAAGGCATTTTTCTTGCCATTCTTCCATTCAAATTCGCTCTATGGCGTATATTCCAGATGGTTTGGGCATTAGCTTTATTTCCCGTAGTGGCTTCCGCAATGGACGTAAGTTTGGAAGAGAATGCAAAGAGATTCTTTTTACACGCTCTGAAAATATCTCTCTTTTCAGCTTCACTGAATATTTTATTATGCGCTTTTTTGGTTTTATTTTTTATTTGTTTTGAAGTTCTGTATCGTTTTAGAATGTATTGGATAGTAGAATGACTCCTTGCCAAAATTTTGGGAATTTCACGAAGAGATTTTCCATCACCCGAAAGCATTACAGCGATCTTTCGTGTTTCTTCGGTTGTTTGTTCGTTTTGGCTTCCAAATGGATATTTTTGGATAAAACTTTGTTTGGATCACTTTACATCCAAAGGCACAAATCAAAGGTATTGTTTTCTTAACTAAGATTCGTTGTACGAGTTTGGCTTTTATGTTTTTTAATAAGATATTTAATTAAACCGCCCATAACTTCTAACCTTCTAACATAGTTTCTGTGCTTAAATTCCCATCCGATAGAGGACAATTTACCCAATAAACCCTCCATACATTGCTTTCATGTATCATTTTTAAATAAACAGCGTTTTAATATTAAAAAATCAAATGTTAGGAGTACGAGTTTGGCTTTGAACCACTGTAGTTGAAAACAATCAAATGGCTTTTTTCCTTTGAAATTTCAAGGATAATTTGTATTTTCGGTCCCTGGTCAGTAGGTTGGTATTTTAGATATGGCGGGTCTACGGAAGCACAGTGGTTTAGAAAAGTTTTTTTTTAGAAATACGGAGATTCGATTTTTTTTTTTAAATATCACTATATTGGTGATAAAATTCTAAATAAAATAAAAAAACTAGTTAGCAGTTATCTTGTCGCTATAAAAAGTTAAACGCATCCTAAGCTGGAACATATAAAAAGTGCCGTATTTTGTAATTTTTTTTCCCAAAAAGGCCGATATATTTTTTCTCTTGTACACAGAGAAAACAGATTCGTGAAAGCAACCGAATTTGTTGCCAATCGGATGATTCTAACTTAATGACCTAATTTCACAGTTGTTGCTACAAAATTTTGGAAGGAGTAACAAAAGTTTGGTTGCTTCAACCAAAATTCCTCTTTATCAACTGACTTACTGTTGATAGAACCGAAAAATTCTATGTGTGCAACCGAATCATTTTATTGGCAACAAATTCGGTTGCTATCACGAATCTGTTTTCTCTGTGTAGAAAAAAATTTCTTCCGGACTTTATACAATTTTTATATGATCCGGAAAAACATGTAAAGTAAATTTTGGCTCACTTAAGCGGACAGAACACCCCGCAGACCTATTCAAACTTGGCTAATTTAAAAAAAAAATAGATTTGCGTAAAAAATTCTAAAAAGTCAAAGAACCGATCCTCGAAAGAGATTCATATGTGTATACCCTTATATGCTTCTTAAATATCTACAAAGTTTTTTACTATCACACAGTAAATAACGTCACCGTAGGCACTCTTCTAAAATTTTACATTAATTTAAAATTTATTTTTTCTTTATGGAAAATCACAATATTATATTTTTCAGTTTTTAAGGTAAATTATGTCTCAGAAATTAATAAAATGACTTAGGTTTACTAAGTCCTAGGGTTTTCACCAGTTTCAAATACTTATATAAAAAGGCCTTTATTTACTTCTCAGAAGTTCCACAAACCTTGCCACCTTTGGAGAATTTTTACGTTTTTTCAAAACCAACATAGTCAGTATGATGGTTTTTTAGATGTGGCGGGTCTACGAAGGATCCATGTATTTGTTCTATGTATTTGTTGCTTATTTTGTGTTAAATATTGTTGCAGTTAATTGAATATTATGAAGGATATATGGTTAAATTACCGACTGATCGTCACAACATCCAGTAGTATTATATTTGCATTCATATAAATGGTCTGTGTAAAATTTAATTAGAATATTGATAAGTATTTATAAGACATTTATGTTGTTTAAGCGACCCTTATACGGCAGCTATAACAAATTATAGGACGATCTTGATGTCGAATTACAAAATGACTAAGATATTTATAAGAGATATATAACTACATTTACAATATATTTATGAGCATGCACGTGTTTTAAGGAAGTGGACTTAATATGGGGACTATTATCAATTATAGACTTATTCACATAAAATTCGGTATTGCGATTATACAGTTTTCTAATTTCTGTTTACATATAACTTATTTTTGCTTAATTTTGTATATGCACGGCTATTCTATAGGCATTTATGTACCATATTCCGGGAAGAGATGTGTATGGGGGCCGACAAATATCATGGACTGATTAATACAATACAATTTCGTCATTTTGTTATTGGAATTTTGTAGGCAAAATTTCATGGTATTATCATGAAAAATATCAACTTTTGTGGAAGTTGTCTCACATCTTGGTTCATAACTCTGATTATTCATTACGAAACATTTTTGACCAACAAGGAATATTCTCAGAAAATCACTTCCTCCCACTTCCTTTTCTCGAAGCCCTATTCTGCCAACATCAGAGAGAACGTCTTAGAATTTTATAAGGAAACATAATATACATATTTATATTCTTATTTTTTTCTACGACAAATATTTCGAAATAACGACACTTTGGTCGTAAAACAAACGCAATATACTTAATGTGTTTGGTAACGAGTATAAAAATTCGACAAACCGAATTTGAATTCGGAAAAATTAATTGAAAACACGGTCATGACAGTATAGATTCGACTCTACTACCAAAGGGTACTAAAACACTATACTCAGTTTGGCGATTTTGGTGACAAATTTTTATAGGCCTCCAAATATTCTTAAAACCAATGGGCCCTCAACAAAATGTATCGTCAGTTTTTGGCCAACAGGTGATTCCCACTTGGTGATACTGCTTAACTATATAGGCAATAATATAGCTAAGAGTCTACCAAACAAATTTAGTTACTTTTTTTTCGTGTCCTTTTATTGAAAGAAATTTGAAGAATATTTTTCTTTTTTTTAGAATAACTTCCAGGGACTCCTATTTTTTCACTAAAAATATTTAATAAAGTTATAGCTACGGTAAAGCTGAACAACTCTTGTGAACATATTAATGTATTTTGAACGTGTCTAAGCACTCTAAATACCACATCAAGATCATTTTGTACCTTAAAAATATTTTAAATTTTAGCTCATTCGGATTATAATGGGATTTATGGGGATTTTTTTTATGTGAGACTTTGATGGTCCACCTGATCCCCATTCCGCCTACGAAGTTGAACAACTGTAAATTAACTCGAAAACACCTTAGCTGAGTAAATACAATTTTAACAAAAAATCTTTGCTTTGGCGTTAAAATATATTAAAAAACTAAAATTTTTAAGGTACAAAGTAATTTTTGTGAGATATTTAGAGTGCTTAGACACGTTCAGAATACATTTACATGTTCACAAGAGTTGTCAGATTTACCGTAGATACAGCTTTGATAAATATTGTTAGTAAAAAGTTAGAAAGTTATTCTAAAAAAAGTGGAAAAATTGTTTTCTTCCTATATTTTTTAAAAAAAAGTGCACGAAAGAACTATTTTTTTTTGGGAAAAAATTTTAACAAAATTTGTTTGCGGACTCTTAGCAATATGATTGCCATATAAATTTAAGCGGTATCACCAAGTCTGAAATAGCTGTTGGCCATAAACTGACAACACCTTTATTGTGGTTTTAAAGAAATCTATTTATATTATAAAATGTTGGAAAAGCAATTTATTATGAATATTTTATTTTATAAATCTTAAAGCTCATTTTTACAATATTATCCAGATAAATAAAATTTTAATTTTTCTGTTCTCACTGATTATTTAGAATCATGTTGCTTAGGGTATTTGAAGTCCTTTATAACCAAATGTCGTACACCTAAAAATTTACCAAAAAAAAAAAGAAAAAACTTTTCCATTATCAGCTTAATGTAAGGAAATTCATATTATGGCCATATATTTATTTATTTTTATGATACACCATGAAAATCATATACTCGTTTAACAAAGAGTGGTTAATAAAATATGGTGAAAATTTAGGCGATAAGTTGTGCAACTAAAATGAAATTCTTATAAACACATAAATTTATAAATTATAGATATTTTTTGGTTAAGTATGTGCTTCTTTATATATTAACGAATAAATTCAAACAAAAATTTAACATATGATAAAAAGCATTAATTTCATGTACTTGCCAAATGACGATATTACTTAGGTGCAGTAGTGTAAAAGAATACATGAAAACAAAAGCTATGACACCCACAAGTTAGCTTTAAAGTTGTTCCTCAGCACACAAAAATCGTATCTTATGTAGGGGATAAGCTATAAAGTATTTTTTTTATACTCTGTAGAAAGCACCCTTTCTATAGAAAACTACATTGTTTTTTCAGTATCTCTTAAACTTTAATAGCTAAATTAGTATTGTAAACAAGATTTACTTCTCTGCTTTCAAAAAAAAGTTCAGAATTAGATAAATAAGTATTTCTAGAAAAATTACCATTAATTTTTAACCTATTGGAAATCCAATTGGTATAGTTATTTTCACACAACAATTATAGCTTAGTTGTTAAAATCAAATTACTCGTTTCAAAGTTATTCAATCCTGAACATTGCTAATTTTTCACAAAAATATTCTTTAGAAGGCTGTCAAATATTAACTTTATACGTTTTTGGAACTTCTTTGTACATCATATAACACGTATTTAAGAGTTGAATACACGATTTGAATTTTAACAAAAACCAGCCAGAGAAAACTTTAAAACTCAATTTCTGGGTAGATATATTTTGGAATATATTGCAATTTTTCATTTGCGACCCCACAAAGTATATTGAAGTTTTTATTCTTTGACATTTGACAAGAAGAAACTATGCCATTACTAAAAATGGAACGAAACGCGCATCAACAACACAATGAAATTATTAAAATTCACTACAAAAATGGTCACAGTTAGCAAAACTAAAGCATTTTTGGGTCGTCGTGAAGCACCATGTCGGACCGCAATACAGAAATTGGTGGAAAAATTCAAGTTGTTGGGACAAGTTAGTGATGTGATGAATAAAACCCGTGCTCGTCGCTCAAGAACAACTGAGAATATTGCTGCTGTAGCCCAAAGTTTTGAAGAAAACCCAGCTTTGTCCATTCCTCGTCGTTCTTTGGAATTGGGCATTTCACAAAAGTCATTACACCATATCTTATGGTCGGAGTTGGATGATATTGATCTGGACAACGTTTACTTTCAACAAGACGGCGCTACGTGCCACACAATTAACGAAACAATTGCTCTTTTACTAGAAAAGTTTCCGGACCGTGTTATCTCTCGAAGAGGTGATCAGAATTGGCCACCGAGATCTTGTGATTTAACACCTTGCGACTTCTTCCTTTGGGGCCACGTAAAAGATTCAAGAACTCAAAGATAGAATTCGTGAGGCTATTGAGGACATAAGGAAGTCACTTTGCAATTTGGTTATGGTGGAGGCCAATTAGCTGATGTTGTTTTTCATTATTAACGGCATACCTTCCCCTTTATTATGAAATAAACATCAGATCATTTATCTCAAAACATTCAATTTTCCTTTGAGTACCAACATAACACCTCTTTTTGGAAAACCCTATATATTCTAGATCGTTATGGATAGCGAAGTCGATATAGCCATGTCCGTCTGTATGTTGAAGTCAACTTTCCGTAGCCTCCAAATTGCTTATATAAATGATTCATATATAAATACATAACACCTCTTTTTGGAAAACCCTATATATTCTAGATCGTTATGGATAGCGAAGTCGATATAGCCATGTCCGTCTGTATGTTGAAGTCAACTTTCCGTAGCCTCCAAATTGCTTATATAAATGATTCATATATAAATATATCGGGAATACTTCCGGCTCGGTTCTATTTAAGACAATCGGCCCACAAATGGCTGAGATACATATCTGGATTTCTAAGTTATTAATATAGACAATATGGACATCCGATAATAATGTAAGGCCAAAGTAAGTCGGACCTGTATATTAGATGTTTTCTTTTCGAGTATTCAAATGTGATAAACTTCTGTGATATCCCGGAAACACAGTCGATCTATGGGCAGTAGGATTTTCTCAACTAAAATAAAAGTTAAATTCCACTTCGAGTTTTTTTCTGTTAGATTATTCATGAGACTTCCAGAAGATGACGCTGGGTATATAAACAGTAACAGCAAGTTGTGCGTGAGTTAGTATATCATAGGCGCTGTTAGAGTTAACATCAACCTCATTACCAGTGTGTTTTTAAATTGTATAATATAAGTGTGCGTATTAGAAGAGAGTGACTATTTAACCCTCCGTGATACACATGTTTTATTTTTCACATTAGTAACACATGAGGCCTGGCCAGACCCCATAATAACATCAGTATAATTACATAAAAAATATCGTTTTTTTTTTTCAAACAAATAATTATAAAAACAGCTTAAATAATCTAAAAGCTATAAAAAAATATAAAAAAAAATTTATTTATTTTATCAACTTTTTAGCAAAAAACTCCCGTAACCACTTTCAAAGTTTGTAACAAACTAAAAAAGAACACACAAAGACTAACTCAACGAAAAAGGCCAAGAAAATTTTAGATTCTGTATAGGTTTTACTTAAAATTCATAACAGTAAGGAAGTTGCTCTCATTCGCCAAAATATGCCCAAAAAAATATTTTTTCCCGAAAATCACAAAATTTAAATCGTAGGTACGGAAAAACTGTAAGAGGTATTGACATAATTTTTTCATATTTTTATTCTCTACTAAGATCTCAATAAATCTCAATGTGATGATCAAAAAATTCGGAAATTTTTTTAACAAAATTTTTAAAAATTTGAAAATGGAGATTCGAAACTGCCGTTAAAAAAAATTAATTTTTTTACCATTCCTGCGAATAGTCTAACGGTATTCTACAAAGACAAAAACTCATACAAATGTAAATACATATATATTTTAAGTATCAATTAGCTTTTATTTTAATATTTCTTAAAATATGTTAATATTGTTCCTACATTTCTTGTTCACGTTAATGGTCTGGGGAGTTTTTAATAACTTTAACATTTTTTAACCAATTTTTGTCATTTATATCTCATTGAAACGACAATTACATACATATTTCGATTCTTATTCATTCGATTGCAAAAATAATTATTTAGTAGCAAAATTTTTACAAAAACTGAAAAATTTGCATTTTTTCCGAATTTTAAAGATAATACAGTGTGTGGGGCAATTTGACCCAAAGGAGATATAGGTTTAATCTGAAGAAGATTTTTTTGACTGTAATTTTCATTAATATAAATAAATCTACATATTTATGTAACATAATGCAGAAAGTTAAGGAGTTTTACAAATTTATTTCATATAAATAGTAAAATTTTGGATATATCTGACTTTTGACCTCGATGCGCGTCCCGAAATCGTTGTCCGATTTAGCTCAAATTTTCAGCATTTAAATTCTAGACCTAGTATCACAATATTCCACCCGACACCCTTCAAAAATCGAACTCAAATTTTTTTCCATACAACTGATTGTCACTCTAATGTGTATGTCTAAGGGTTAAAATGTTGTGTAAATTTGAATAAATAAAATGTTTTACTAAATATTGATTGAAATTCTATGAAATGTTCTTTATGCAAAGACTGGTTTAAATTAAAATTACATTTTAATTTAATGATATTTTAATTTAATACTATTATTATTTAATTTTCGAGTTTGTATTACGACAAAATCCATCAAAAACTATAAATAAATATTTCTTTGTCAATAAAATCAAATAAGACAACATTTTTAAAAGCAAATTAAAAATAAAAAAAAAAAATTATATAAATTCTGAAATACCAAATGTTATTGAAATATATAAAAAAAAAAAATGTTCAATAAATATTTTTTGTAGTCGTTGTTATTTTAAGCTGATTTACTAGAGTTGCTACAGAAATTCAACATTTCTATATCAATGTTTTAAGACAGCTCAGATAAAAGAAATACTAGTGCAATTGTAAGTGTGCAAGTAGTACTCACATACATAAACATATACATACAGTTATATTCACATGTATGTTAGTACCTATGTGTATTATATTGTTCTTCATGTATGGTATTGTAGTATTTTGTATTCCGTTGTGTTCCATATAGTTGATCTAATAGTGACTGTCAGTTTAACTGAAATGAAAGTTCATCATTGATGTCAAACGTTGGTTGCATTGTTGATGGCATATAACGAGACAAACAGCTAAAGAGACAAGTCAATGTTCTTTTTTCTGATTTTAGTTTAGTTTTTGTTCTTGTAGTTTTTTTGTTATTTTTTAGTTTATCTTTTTTGTTGTTGTTGTTGTTGGTTTGGTTATAGCACAGTTTGATTGTTATTTAAGATACTTTATACATTTTCCATGTGTGTATCTATCTACTCGCATCAGTATTTGTATAGAAATTGTCATTCGTTGGCGTTATGTTATGTTTTTTTTTTCTCGTTCTAATTCATTTGAAATTGGAAATTGATGGATATAGAATCAAAACGTATCAAATCAAAATGCAAGTGTATTGGAAAATAAGTGGTTTAAACCGACTGTTTAGATAGATACTTAAATTTAAAAGTGTGTAGTATAATAGATTCCATATCAGAGTTCTACTTGGCAAACTGATTTTTTTTCAAGTTCTAGTCATAAGTTTAAACTTCCTTTTTTAAATAATTTAAACAAACTTTTTTTTTGAAAACAACTTTATTTGATTAAGAAAGTTATAAAAGCTGTATTTACTGGAAAAGTTGTGTCGGTCAAGAAAAAAGTTATATAGTACCGGTGTTTCTCTAGGTCAGGTCTAGGAATAGAGATATTTTGATTAGAAGTTAGTAAGTACTTTTTTCATGAATTTTGACCATCTAAATGTCTGAATATCGCAAAGTGATGATCAGCAAAGTTGTTAAGCTCAATGACTGCTACAACATATTCAATAAAGAAAAGCGATGTTTTTGGTTTTCCTTGTATAAGAAACTGTTTTTCATTATTTTTTTTCGTAAGTTATCTTACAAAACTCAATTAAAATCATCTAGTACTATACTCAGAGAAACAATATATTTGCACATATTTACCATAACTATTTGAGATTTTACAAGTTGTGTAACAATATTATGGTTATTGTAATTATGTATATGATTGCGGTAACCATTATATGTTTAAGTTACCATTCACATAATAATACGAAAAATACAACCAACATATATTTATTTAGAAAAAGCTTTTTTGTACAAAAAAAAAAAAAAACAATTTTATTCCTGGAACAAATCATTTATTGTAGGAAAAAATTGCTTTTGTAATACATGTTTCTGTTAATAAAAATTTTTACTTGCACATAATTTTTTAATATATATTAAACTCTGCTACAAAATAAAATTTTTTGTCGGAACTTGAAAAGCGACCTAATGGGGGTTGTAGGCCTAGATGAGGACATACTAAAGCAGTTTTCAAAGATTTTGAAACACACTCAAAGTTTGGAGTTATTTTTAATTTTTTTTTTTTTTAATTTGTAAATTAAAAAGTTTACATATAATTTTTTTTTCTATAGGTCTTTTTTTATACCCTTCACCTTCGTGAGAAGGGTATATATAAATTTGTCATTCCGTTTGTAATTTCCACAATATAATTTTCCGACCCTATAAAGTATATATATTCTGAATTCTTATAGATAGCGGAGTCGATTTAGCCATGTCCGTCTGTCTGTCTATTGAAATCAATTTTCTGAAGACCCCAGATATCTTCGGGATCCAAATCCTCAATAATTCTGTCAGACATGCTTTCGAAAAGTTTTCTATTTAAAATCAGCAAAATCCGTCCATAAATAACGGAGATATGGGCAAAAATCGGAGACAACCTCTATTTTTGGCCTATTTTTTTTATCTATATCTCGATTATTAAGTCATAAATATAGACAATATGGATATCTAATGATAGATATTTCAAAGTCCATTGCAACGATGTATATAAGGATATACAAAGTTGGACCTACAATGGCTCAAAATCGGGAAAAATATTTTTTAACCCGAATTTTTTACGTAAAAATATATTTTGTGATAAAAGCTTTTATTTAACCCTCTAATGCTTAAGCATGTCTCAAGGCACTCATTGTAAAAATGCCTTGAAGCGACTTTAAAGCTCTTTTCTTTCTTATTTACTGCACTTTTTACAAACCAAGTGCATTAACAACTAAAAAAATATGCGTTATCAAACAGTGGGGCAGAATCAAATTTTTTTAAAGATGGAGTTTTAAAGTGGCATACTTTTGAATATAATTGAGATATTCACCTGAAATGGTGGACCAAATTGTTCATAATATTTGAAATCCTATCAAAATTTTGATAAAAATTTTAGTTTAATAGCTCAATAAATATGTAATATATAATAAAATCTTTATTTATTAACAAAACTAAACGAAATTTGCAGGATTTTGTAAATTTCTCATTCTAAATAATAAAATGTAAAAAAACTTGTCAAAAGGTCTAAGGGAATCTCGCAATTCCTAAAAATTGGAGCGAAAATCCCAAAAATTGTATTTTTTACAATTTTGCTCACAGGTTCTACATTTCCTTCGAGGCTGGGAAAATGCTTTAAAAATAAATAGAAATCTCATCAATGTTTTCAAAACTGCTTTCCGTTTTCTGATCGCAGCTTTGAGATTTTAGAACATGTGGTCCAAAGTTAAAATTTTGATAAAAAATAGGTCAAATTCCGAAGGGCGTAGGGGCAACATATTTGAAAAGTGTGACATGTTTTTTACACCAAAATATTTTCCGTAAAGATGTCTTACAGAAAAACATAAAACTGTTGTATGTTCTTAAAGAAAGTTTTATTTTAATATAAAAAGAGTTAAGTCACCTTTTCGCCCAAAAAACAGCAAAAATCTACAAATGTTTGAATTTTTAAATTGAAAATCATTTATTTTCGGATCCATAATTGATGTTGCTCTGAGTTTTTTTGCATATTATTTCTAATTTAGTTATCTAACTAATGAAAAAAATTCGAGTCCATTCGGTTTAAAAGTGCCAAATTTTGAAATGCTTATAACGCGGAAATTATCAGAGATAAATAGCACACACAAGCATATTTTTTCAAGACCTAGCGCTTCCTAAAAATTTAAAAATCTTTGAAATCGGATGGGAAACAAAAAAATGGCACGTGTTTAAAAATTTTACATGTCGAAGGTACCCTACTTTGAGCCCCCATAGCGCCGCGCCTTTAGCAGTTGTAGGGTCCATTTTAAAAACATAAACTCGAATACTCCTTGGCTACCCCCACGTCAAATTTAACTCAATCGGGCCATCCGTTTAGAAATGCCAGATTTATTTCCAAAAAAATTTGATTCGCCCCACTGTGCATTGATTAAATGGTTTTAAAGTTTCCCGATTGCAAGCATATTTTTTTTTTCTTAAAAATTATACTTATATTTTGTATATTGGAGCCACGATTTATGTAAGAAAAAAATAAGCTACTCTTTAGAGACGTGTTTAATTGATGAGAGCCTTTAGGCACTCTTGGGCATTGCAGACTAATTTTGCTGCCTCAGTTTTTCCCTTATATAGCAAAATTTTCTTTTGTTTTCTTTGCTTTGATTTGCAATTTTTAACATATAGTTTTAAGAAATGGCTGGTCTAGTGCACAAACGTTTCAAATTAACTGATTTAAGTGATGAGCAATTAGAAAAGTTGTTTTCAATAAAACTTGACAAAGTATACTAACTAAAACCCGACTATGTTTCAATCTCAAAAGCCCCAAGAGTGGCTTAAGGCACTCATTTAATTTTTCCCACATTGTTTTTGAAATCATGAAATCAAATTTACCGTAAACAAATTATTACCAACGTTCTTAGCCATTTTTTTAGAAATTGGCATTAGAGGGTTAAAAAAATTGGCATTCTAAAAAAAAGCTTTTCTAAAACGGCTTTTTATAAAGAACGATTTTCGTGAACAGTAATAAAACTAATTTGTGAATTACTGAAAACAACTAATTTGTGTAAAAAGTTTTTTTTAGTTAAAAATCAATGAAAAAAGTTTTTTGTAAAAAAAGCTTTCCTTTAAAAAAGTGTTTTATGAAAGAAGATTTTTTGGTAAACAACAAAGTTATTCAAATCAATTTTTAATACCATTTAAATTTATAAAGCTTTTTTCACAAATACATATTTTTTATTTAGGAAAGTTTATTCCTTACAAATTTATACATGAATTAATTGTGTAAAATTTTGGATTTTTAGGAATATAAATAAAAAACCTATCTTTATTATTTCAAAATTTCTGCAAAACTTTTAATATCTTCTACCAAAATACCTGCAGTAGGGCAAAACAAATGTACTTAATATTGAGTTGTGAGGCAATTTAAAATAAATAAATAAAATTTAATAAACCCATAAATAAACTTTTAGTAAAGTAAAACATAAAAACGTTCTTACTTATATATTTCAATTTAAGATATCAAATTTAAAATAATAAATTAAATTAAATTTAAGTTTCTTATTTTGTCACAAGGTAAGTACATATTTAAAATTTGTCTTAAATAAACATAAATCACTAAATGTAACATACTAGAATGTTCGAGTAACCACATTCTTTATAAATTCATACCTTTTAATATGTCTCAGGTGATTTTTTTTTTCTACATATTTCTTTTGCTTTTATGCTGCTGAACAGCCATCTTTTACACCGTTGGCTAAAACCCATTTAAAAACCATCAAATGTCATTTAAAATCTAGTTTAAATGCATGTTACAAAAGAAATCTTAAGACAAGACAGGGACTAAAGCTGATGATAAAGCTACAGTGGCAGTGGTAACAGCGACAAGAAAAGTATTTCTAAGTTAGTTTTGTTGTTGTTGCCTGTGTTACTTATGTATCTAAACCACTTCAGTGGGCTGATATGTATGAATGGCCGTAATGTGTATAAGTGGGTATGTGTGAATGCATGTATGTCTGTGTTTTTTGAAAAAAAGAGGAAAAAAAAACACGTCTAATATAGTCAAGTGTTGTAATCTTATAATGTAATGTCAGTGTATAAATGGGATTTCATATATGTATACTAGGGTGTCTCTTATTTTGTACTTTTGGGATTTTCGAAGCTCTCAAGATATAAAACATGTCCTGGGATGCCATTCCTATCTTATTTAACCCTCAGACATACACAAGGGTCTGGCCAGACTTTTCTGAATTATTTTTTTGAAATCTAATCGTCTTTGGGTTATAGCTAGAGACTTGATTTTTCAGGTACCCTCTTAAAATTGTCTTGGCTTTATAATGGTAAAAGACGGGATAAATAAGAGTAACCACGAAAGGAGATACAAGGATTTTTTAACTTATATATCACATTAGTAATACATGAGGTCTGGCCACGTATATTTTTCGTAAAAAATTGTATTTAATTTTATTTTTTTTTTTTTTACAAAGTACGTAAAACAAAATGCTTTAACCAATTCGGCTAAATAAAAGCTAAGTTCTCATCGCGTTTTTTAAATTTTTTTTTTTTTTATATTTTTTATAGCTTTTAGATTTGAGATATTTTATTCCTGTGGTACAAAATTGACATTATTGTTACCTTGAATAGCACTCAAGGGTCTTTTTCTAATATGCGTTATATGTGTTAATCGTGCTTGATGTCACAAATGATTAACTTCTTTTGCCACAACTGCAATTGACTTGCCATAAAAGAAACTACTTGGGGAAGTTTGTTTGTTTTTTTTTGTCAGGTCTTGTTCTTGAAAATTGCCTAGTCCAACAGTCACATAAAAATCTTGACCCGGGAGTTAAGAAAAGTCTACCGTACATAAGTTTCTTCATCCATCACACAAAAAGTGTATTTTTTATAAAATTTTACATACATTTTTCCCAGCATTTGGTTTGGCTCTGCGCACAAAAGAAGCAGAGAATATAAATTTACGAGCTCTTTTTCTGATAGAAGTGTTCGGTGCTCTTGCTCGACT
This sequence comes from Calliphora vomitoria, assembly GCA_942486065.2. Taxonomy (NCBI): domain Eukaryota; kingdom Metazoa; phylum Arthropoda; class Insecta; order Diptera; family Calliphoridae; genus Calliphora; species Calliphora vomitoria. The sequence continues at coordinate 153,111,513 of OW818029.2, forward strand.
CTTTTGCCTTACCAATATCTGTTAGACCTTTTAATATTACTAAATTGCCCTAAAACTCGAAATTTATAATAAAATGTGCAACCACTAAACTTTACCCGATTTAAAAATTGGAATAATTGCAATATAAGGGCCACCTTAGTATACACTGTAGAAATGTGCACGTATGTGTTGTATTATTATTTTTTTTTTTTTTCGTAAATTTCCTTTTGTTTTTCTTTCATGGCATCTAAAAGGACAAAGAAATAATGTAATTCCCAACGCTTGACACCGCTTGAGTATGATTCTCGTACTGTATAAAAATAGCATGAAGTGAAATGTGCAGAATTTTCAACAAAAAACTCGAAATATTTTACTTCTCTCTCATTACGTAGTTAGAAAAGTTCAATGACTCGTAGCTGACTGGAAGCTGAAACTATTACAGTTTTACGAGTACTAAAAGCATTTATGATTTATGTTTAGAAAAATATTGCATTATAAATTCATACTTACTTGACCATTGTCTTGCTCTAGGAATATACAATTACTTCGAGAGAGTAATATGTTATTTATATTTCAAAATTGTTTGTAGTACTTATTTTAGAGTAATTTGTAAAGCATTTGATTTTATAGCTGAAAAAGGAAATCGAATTAAAGTTTTTATAGGAAATTTTAACAATTTTCAAATTTGTATGGAAAACACTCAAAAATGATTTAAAAACTGAGTGATTATTTATTTAAATACATTATGTTTCTATTCTATTTTAAGAGTTTTATTTAAAGTAAAAAATCAAAAATTTATCACCCTATATCTAGGTTAGATTAGCCTACTGTTAATTTAAAACTTGTCAGCATCGGTCCTGTTCTGATATGTGGATGAGAAATGTCGAGTAAGGAGCACCGAGTAACCGTAATGTGCCCTTAACCCTAATAGTTGCACGCAGGGCTGCCAGACAAATTTGGCAATTTTTCTTTTTGGAAAGATGTGTTGTTCACAGACGATAGAAAATTTAACATATTCGGTTCTAATGGAAATCCATATCTATGGCGAAAGGCTAATGAGAAGCTCTTACCACAACATGTTAAATCTACTGTAAAGCACGGTGGTGGATCGGTGATGGTTTAAGGGTCTTTCTTACCAGCTGGTCCAGTTTCTCTTCATTTCATCGAAGGCATAATGGACCAAAAAATGTATTTAGAAATTTTTAAACTGGAATTGCCATTATCCAAGCTAAAACGGAGTCTTTCAAACAATTACTACATCAACCAGGATAACGACCATGAGCATAAAGCTTACAATGTCGGATAGTGGTTGTTGTACAATTGTCCTCATATAATGGAGAAACCTGCCCAGAGCTCTGACATCAACCCCATCGAGAATCCTTTGAGCTACCTCGATAATAAAGTGAGACAACACCACATTTCATCTAAATAGGAATTGAAAAGAGTTCTTACTTACGTTTGCCACAAACTGGTAACAAGTACACCTAAGAGACCATAAAAGCTTATTCAAGCAAAAGGATTCCATACAAAGTATTGATTTTTATGGTATTGTTACTTTTTCAGCATACCATGTTCAATGTACGAGTTTAGCTTTTAAAGGATTTTTTGTTAATTCTTATTTACAGTGTTATTTAAATGCTTTTTCGTTTATTTAACATTTGAATTGAATAAAGAATTATATAAGCTACAAGCCTTTCAAAGAGATATATATATATAAATTTCCAAGCATACGAGTTTGGCTTTGAACCACTGTATTATATTTTCATAATGCAGAAATCGTCACTTTCTAGAAAAAAATCGTCAAATCGTCACTTTGCTATTTTTGAAACAAAATATCGTCAAAATGACGATAAATCATCAAATCTGGCAGCTATGGTTGCAAGAACTAAGGTCTATGTCCGATAGATCTGTCAGGTCATGCCAAAAAGAACAACCCATTGTACCAAATCTCTGGGTAATCCGCTTAGGCAAGAAAGTAGCATAAAAAAAGTTTAACTGCCTTCTCTAATTATTTATTTTGATAAGTTCTAAAGTCATGGAATGTTAGATTTATTTTCCCGGATTGCAGTCCGAATAAGCCAAGACCTGTGACACTACGAAATGATCGTCCAACAGGCCACTCGGACAAATTGATAAATCTGTAAGAGCCTAGTCTATCTTCTGTTCGTCTGAGTAATGTGTTGTGATTACTCTACTCAATTTACATCCCTCTAGATGGTAAATATCTGCCTAAAAGCACTGCATTGGTTTGAAAGTCTGAAATATAAAAAACACTTCCTACACCCTTTCCCATCATTGAACGATCCGTGAAGGGACACTTCCCACTTGAGACAATGAGCTAGTGAATATGTAAGCGTAGTTGAACCTAACGAAATGTGATGATAAATTAACCTTTCAAATCCTTGAATTTGTCAGATAGTGTTATAGTTTACCATAGCCGTTTTCAATAATTCTCCCATAACCCAATTAAGTATGTCAAGTTTTAAACAACTTGTCTTTGCAATAGAAGGAAAATTAAAATCGATTATCTAATTTTTTGTATATATACACTAACAAATACTAATTAAACATGTTTTGTAATATTGTGGTTATTTTCAGTTTCATTTCCTGTTAAACTATGTTCTCATATTATCGCGCCATAAAGTTCTCCTTCACACACACACTCACTAGTTCCATTAAGACTTTACAATAATGTTTTAATCTAAAAACCAATTATAATTTTTCACAAAATTTTTATAAAGATATTACAAGAAAGGAACACCGTTATAAAAATTGCAAAGAAAAAATAAAAACGAAAACAAAAACAAATAAAAACCACAACAATGTAACTTTAGCTCATAACAAACACCATTCTGCCAACTGTAGATTACCGCGTTTTCAGTTGCAACAACTCGAATTACTAGAAAACAATAAAAAACATTTAGATGTGAAAAACCAATAAGAGAAGAAACGAAAAAATGCAATTAGCGTTTTTAACAGCAAACACTTCTAGGGAGTCAATCGTTCATACATACATACATACATAGAAACGGGCAATGCATTGGTAATACTTACAAGTTATAATACGGGTGAATAGAAGTAAAGCACGAATAGTAGTAATATAATGCCAAAAAGTAATTATTTAAAGTCATATATATTTGGATAAGGATACAGAGGATATGTAGGTGTATTTATAGCTATAGCATATATGTGGAAGCTAACAAGTTAGAAAATATAGAACAAAGATGTTACACGACTTTTTGTAGAGCTACAACTAGATATTGTTAAGTAAATTTTATTAGTATTTTATTACTCACAACTTTATCTTACGAACTTGGTTAGTAAACAATTTCTTAAACTTTGATAAAGGATATCTTCAAATCAAAATAGCAAAAGAGAAAAAAGTTCTATTAGATATTGGTATGGCAAAAGAAGTCAAACAACACCTTCGAAGAGCACCGAACACTTCTATCAGAAAAGCAGATCGTAAAGTTAAATGCTATGATTATGCTGTGCGTAGATCCAAAGCTAATGCTGGCTTGAAGTCGAACAAACTTTTCAGCTATGGATACAGAAAAACTAAAAACAGCCCACAAAAAAAAACTTTTAATGGAAGTCAACAATTTCATACATTCAATGAAGCAGCGACTTGGAAAAATTTGCATCCGTTGTTAGAAATTTCATTGGAAATTAAAATGCGAAAATTTACGAGTAATTGGTTAGACTTAGTTAATTAGCTTTAAAAATCTTGAATGTAATATGAGCATAAAAATTAAACAATCTGCACAATCATTTAGAAAAGTTTCCAGAAGATCGTCGATCATAAAGAACAGGGAGAACGTTTATATCAAAATTATAATGTGATGGAAGATAGATACCAAGGTCGCTGGTATGAACATATGATGACGAATTACTATTGGAGTATCACACGGTCGTGTCCTGAGAAAATCCAACAAAAAACGTCGGACCTGTAAAATAATTTAATAAAATTTTGACGTAGAATTAGTCCCTTGACTATGTCTACATACATGTATATAAAGTACCCTTTACACCGCTTATATTTATTCATTTATTTTATATTACTTATTTTAATTCATATTTTTATATATATAAAATACAATATATTTCATATTAATTTCCTTTTTTATATCCCGCCTGAATCCCCCTATTACTTTTCATACTTATTAAACAAAAGACAACAAGCCGTTGTATAATTCCCATTTAGTTTATCTGGAAATAAATGTAAGTAGAGAAGATTTTGTTACATTCGGGGCGGTTGACAAAAGTCGAGAATCTGCACCCCAAATCTCGGAAATTATAGAAATATAACTGAAGAGCTGACTGATTTTACATTCGTGAAATTAGTTGTTATTTTCTAAGGTAATACTCGGCCTTGGGTTGAGTATTATGCAATTAATAAATAACCGTGACTTCGGTCGCCTGTTCTCCTAAGCTAAGAACCCATATAATTATTTGTATTATATTATTTTTAAGTCGTCGTAAATCCGATCTCGCCACAGCCGAAAGCCGATCTATTGGTATTGCCGAGGACTAAAGCCCGAACCAGCCGAAATCTAATTTAGCCGAGAGCCAAAACCCGAAAAACCGAATCCAGAACCTGAAAACGAGATCCTGATTGCCGAACCGACCGACGGATCTTATCGTAGCTATTTTCGTAGTATCTTTTTCTGACTGTATTTTAAAACAAGAAGAAAATCCCAGAAAGGATAAATACTTACAAGTATTATAATTGTGTCGGTGTCGGTAATAACTTCTCTCGATTTATATCGAGCTTTCTCAGAAATCGCACTATACGGGATCTTATCAAACAAGTTCAAGATAAATTCAGTGGTACCGCAAGGCTCCGTTCTTTCTCCTACTCTATTCCTTATTTTTCTAAAGGACCTTCTACGTCAAACTTCCAACCCTATCTGTTCTTTTGCAGATGACAGCAACATTTGCAATTCATATTCATTCGGTTATAGACCAAGCCTGTTGGAGATTGGGGCAATGAGGCAAAACATGAATGATTCCCTTAATCGGGACCTTGTGACCATCTCTGAATGGGGTCGTGCGAATAGAGTCGCTTTTAATGCCCGCAAGACTCAGTGTTGCATGTTGACACAAAAACGAACGACAGACAATGTTGCATCATCTGTATTTATGGATGGTGTACATATTGTGGAATCAGACGGTCTTGATGTTCTGGGCATGAAAATACAATGTGATGTCCGCTGGTCTAAACACATTTTTCAAGTGTTGAAAGAAGCATTTAAGTGTCTCGGTTTTTTTAAACGGTGTAGGAATTACTTCACTCCATCTGATCTCCTCCTATATCCGACCGAAAGTGGAATACAAATCCCATGTATGGGCAAGTGCTTCAAAGTTTATTTTGGAGCTGTTCGACCGCGTACAAGAGAGGGCGAAGGTGAATATTGGTGACAGTAGGGTGTCCAACTCTATTGATTCGCTGGAGCACCGTCGCAATGTGAGCTGCGTTTCACTGTTCTATCGGTACTACAATGGAATGTGTTCTGATGAAATTAAGGAACTTATTCCTGATACCCGTAGAATTTTACGCAATACACGTTTTTCGTCAAGAATACATCCCTTTGTGTTCGATTCGCCAGTGGACCGCACAACACATTACAGCAAAAATTCGTTCTTTAACCGTACAGTACGTATGTGGAACAAACTTCCCGCTGAAGTATTTCCTGCCATTTCCAATGTGGGAAATGTCAAATCGAATATCCACAAACACTACTCCCTTTTTCCTCCCTCCCATAATCAATTTTCCTAGTTCCAACAGAATGCTTTGCATGAATAGGGGTCATTCTATTCATGTTGGTCCAAGATGAAAAAAAAATCGTTATTTTTATTTTGTTCATCCTTGTAATTTTTCTTATTGAAAAAATAAATATTCAGTTAGAATTAGGGTATCGAATATACAGAAAAACGGTTTTAGTTTTGGCGACATCAAAATTATTGCACACCTGTGTATTATTTCGATAAACTTATTTGAAATCTGCAAAGATATTAAATGATTACATTTCAACGGTTAACCTTAATTTTGCTAATTAAGCGTAAACTTTATTTACAACTTTAGTATCTTTGTTGACCCCCATTAAAATATTCCGGCAAACATTTTCGTGAAATATATTAATCCTTAAATGTCCTTTTTAAAAGGACTTTTTTGATTTTCTCGAAAAAGGGGTCAAACTGACCCCTAAAGAGAGGATCTAGAGGCTTAAGGTTTTTCACAAAAATTATCCCCAATTCTCTTAGACATTAGCTTACAAAATTTATTTCATTTAGTATAATGCTCCCTTCGATCAAAAATTTTAAATTTTGACCACTGCACGGTGGTAAATTTCGGCCAAAAATTATTTTTTTTTTTTAATTTCTATAAAATTTGTATGGAAAATTTTTCTTTAAACTTCAAAAGATATAGTATCATTGTTATTTTGTCTATAAAGTAAATATGGGGTTATTTATAGTGCTCTTGTACAATTTTTTTGTATTTTTTTTTTTTATTCAATTTCAAAAATTATCTAAGTTTGAGAGTTATTTACATCCATGCATATTTGATCAAACCATGTATTTGTATCTCGAAGTTTTTTCAATGGATCATTTATGTTATTTTTAATTTTAAATTCGAGCAAGGCGTTCCAGGATTTTCGGATATTGGTCACGGATATTTTATCCCAGGACGTAGCTAGAATTTATGAAAAACTTACTTTTACTAATTGGTGAAAATTAACTTACGTGAGTAACAAATTCGTGATGGAACCAGTCCATGAATATAAATAATGTCATCCAGGCGTTATTACGGGAGTTGTATATTACAGGATTATCGAAAAAGCCTTTAAAGGCGCGTGGGTTTTTCGATTTTCCAACAACCAACAATCCTATAATATAAACAAGATTCGTCGGCATTGTAGATTTGGTGAAAAGTCAACCCATGCTCATCAACATAATCCTTAAACTCTTTCACAAATTGATCAATAAGTTGAGGTTTCGAAGACAATTAGTTAAATTTCTTCAACCATCCTTCACTGGGATAAAACCTGAATTAGTTTGATAAATTTTTGAAAACAAATGACTGGAAAATCTTTTTCTCTTTGTTATAAAAACCACTTATAAAGCATTTTTCCATTCTTGGATACTCAGCTTTCATTAAGGTGCTTTTCCCATATTAAAATATGTATTTACACAACAAATGACACGAATAAACTTACAAAATTGAAGATCAAAATCAACCAAAAAGAATAATATACCAAAAGACGGGGATTTCCCTTTTTTGGTTATAGACATTGTAATCAAATTTAAAACAAACAGATCACTTATGTTATTCTTTATTTTTGGATTAAATTTCAGCCACTTACATCACTTACATGCAATTTTTTGATACTGTTACGAATCTGCAATACACGTCCATCAGTAGCATGCGTTTATTGGCATTGTTTGTAAGTATAGCAACACTAAATGTTTAGGCTACTGGCAATGACATCGAAGGCTCTGGAATTCGAATGTACTAGTATGTCCGATAAGAGCATTGTAGAAGATTCCCGAGAGATGACAGTGCGTGTATAAATAGTGGCAGAGCTGGCAGTCGTGAGTTGAGTTTATTATTGGCGCTGTTAGATTTAACATCAACTGTCTTGTACGTGCATACTTGTACATTATAAAGTGTGTGTGTGTGTATTTCTGCGAATTTCTATACGTGTATAAAGAGTGACTATTTTAATTGATGTTGGTGTACATTTAAATAAATAAAGAGTTGTTACAAATTTTCAACTACTGAAACTGCTTTTTATTTGCAATCGAAAGTATCCGGCTTATTTAAAGGAAATAAACCCCGTTTTTTAAAGGTAAAAAACGTAACAATACTTTTAGAACGTCCATGCTTATTTGGCCAAATTCTGTATTTAAACATCGAAATATTTATCGATCGATCGGTCATGCCAATCTTAATACAAATACCAAATTTCAAACATTTTTATGAAGAAATAAAGAAACTCAGACCAACCGGACTATACATTTATTCTACAAAAATGATCTTTAGGGTCGATATTCTGTTAATATGTTACTTCCACACTAACAAAGTTCAAAATATGATATTTTGAAATGTGAAACTTCACTTGGATGTAAATAACATATACCTTTTTTAAACAAATGCTATGGACAATTACAAGCCTATTGAAATATTAACGTTGTTGACAGTTTATTTATTTAAATCAATTTAAAAAAAATCTCTCAAGTTTGAGTTAAGAAAAAAAAAAAATCTGATTTCACTGTCTTTTGTAAATTTTAAGTTCTGTTCATGTGTTCAAAAATGTTTCGACTTTTGTTGTGCGATGTAATAAGTACTTACTATAAAATTATAAAGAAGATTAATGTTAGACTTTTGTAGTTACCTTTATATAATAATATTTTTACACATTAATCACATCCACTTGATATGTTTTTTTTTTTTTTTTTAATTCTGTTACAAACATTTAACAAAATTTATAATACTACCAAAGTACTGCACACTGTATTCAGGGTGCAAAACATACAAAGAAAACTATAAAAACATTTTGCACGTAATAGTTGATAACAAATACAACGACGACTAGCGCAAATATAACAAGGACGCTAATGCAACTGCTACAACTATTGCTTAGTGTTCTTGTTTTTTCAAACAATTTTTTGTTAGTGTGCCATGTTGGAGCAAGTTACACATATTAACTTTTTAAGTTTATTAATTGCCATCATTTGAACTTTTATTTAATTTACGAGCCATGTAACATCATAGACAACCCTACACACAAAAATAAAGATTCAAGTAAATCTAGTAACACACATATGAACATTTCTAATTTCTACAACGAAATGACTTTACTACAATGCCACTTAGTATTACGTGCTGCTGCTTAAAAATAAAAGGGTGGCCCTAACTTGACGCTTTTGCGATTGTAGATGCTTCCTAGGTTTTAAATTATTCTCTTTCATTTTAAAATCAAATGTGAAAAATTTTAGTAGAATCGTATAACGTTTACAGTTTGCACATTTTATTTAAAGTTTCGAATTTTGAGACAAAATAGCTAAATTTTAATAAAAAGTTAAATATTGAAAAAGAAATATTCCAATGAAAAATTGTTTTTTATGTCATTTACCCATAAATAAGGGTCTCCCTAATATACATATATGCATGTCAGTGTATATCTAACGTTATACTAAATAGTATGAACGTTTATAAACATTTAGCAAACGAAAAAAATAAATAAATAAAATAAGTAAAAGACTTAATAGAGTTAAGAGTAAAATCAGTTTTTTTCCACTTTCTTCTCGTATTTTTATCAAGGTTGTCGTGCATTAAAGGAACGGGTAAAAAGTTTATGTTCTTTTTTTCTTTTTTTTTTGTTTTAAAAAATATTTGTATTTTTTTCTTTCAGTTTTCGCTAAGACGGTTAGACGACCTTTTTAATGAATGTCAAATGTGTTAAAGACAAGCCAAAGTATGATACATAGAAAAAACAACAACAAAACTGTAAGTAGTTGAACATAAATGTGCTAATGTAGTTCTACTTTGGGGACAATGGAACAGAAAATTATTGGTACAGAATTTAAACAAAATTTTAAAATGTGGAATTTATTTGACAATTTGTTTTTTTGTAAAACATGGATATTAGACCGTCTCACTTTTCATTTCTTTCGAAATTCCTTCATGAACATCTATTTTTTTAATCTACTCTAAAAGCCAATAATTTTGGTGTATAACACTTAAATACTGATGAACGGGAAGTGGTCTCTCAAATCGTTTTTTTATGCAAAATGTCTTTTTTCGAAAAAAATTTAAAAATCTTGCTTTAGTAATTTGCCTCTAACTCAAGCAGTTCTTAACGGATTTCAACCTAGTTGCATGCATTAGAAAGCTAATTAAATTTCCTAAATGTTTCTTAAAGTAGCATTGCCATTTTGTTCAATGATTTTTTATTCCTAGCATTACAAATTCAGATTTTCAAATACGAACTTATAATATTTTTTTTAATTTTGCTTACCTTTTTTTATATAGAAACTGCACAAGGCAAAATTTTTATATTCTGTAAATGAAGTATGGTAGGACATTTTAAAATAAAGATTGTGATTAAATAACAGTAGCTTTCTACTAAGAAAAACTGCAGTTTTAGTTGAAATTATGAAATGACTAAAGTTGTTTATTTGTAAATTCTCTTCAATTTCATAAATACATTAATATAAAGTAAGACGGTAATGATGTTGGTTTTATATTTTTTAAAATTTGTTAAAATTGCTCTTTTGTTGCAGTTTGGATACATTTTGTAAAAATGCTCGATGACTTGAATCAAATCATTTTGCTCACTTTTTTCCATCACTACACAGTGGGGCAGAATCAACATTTTTTTTTTTGGAAATAAATCTGGCGCAAAAAATGCTCCAGGGGCGCCGCTATAGGGACTCAAATTAGGGTACCTTCGACATGTAAAATTTGTAACACGTGCCAGTTTTTTTTGTTTCCATCTGATTTCAAAGATTTTTATATTTTTGGAAAGCGCTCGGCTAGGTCTTGAAAACCGTGCTTACGCTTGCTATTTGTATCTTATAATTTCCTAGTTATAGGCATTTCAAAATTGAAATTTTAAAATATTGCCATACCTTGGTCCACTTTTTTTAAAAATATAATTCATATTTTGGACCCAATGGTTTCGAATTTTTATTTTGTTAGTTTGGTATGGCAATCAATATGCAGTTACGGCAAACATTTGTTACAAAGGGCTCTATAAATACCGAAATTTACAACAAGGAATGTTTACAAAAGAGGATAAGACTTCTTAATGTGTCCACTTAGTTTTGGGTTGATTTGGCACTCTGTCACTATGGTAAGCAAGGTCTTGAGTAGTACAAAAACAATAATGTGGTATTTGTACCAAGAGAGCCAAATCCTCAAAACTTCCTGAAGCTAAGGCCAGTGGAGTGATATTTGGCTTTTGTTAAAAGAGAATTGAAGAGCTTTTTTGTGCTTTTCAAAAGTAAGGTAGATTTTAAACGGAGATGGACTACCTGTTCGAATAAAGTGACTGAAAGCACTCTAAAAATCTTAATGGAAAGGTTCAGAAATTTCATCACTAGTGATTAGAACTATAAAAATAATATTTTTTGTAAGTTGTAATAATAATTTCAATCAAATAAATGAAAAATCAAAACTGTATGTTGAGTGGTTTCTTTTTTATTAACATTTATGTATGTTAAGATTTTTTCGATCTCACTCCATATGCGCGAAGTTTTGCTTTACTTCTTTAACTTTCATAAGGTCTTCAAGTTTAGTAAGGTTAAGGTTAAGGAATTTTGGGTACATTTTTTATAAAACCTAACATAGTTGTTGACATTTGAATATAAATAGAAGTCATAAAATATCAAAAATATCAACCACTCGCTTTAACCCTGCTGTTAGGTTAAGCCCATTTGGTCCAATTTCTTTAATTGTTTCCTTTGTAATTTTTGAACGGTGTTATATACTGACTTAGTTTTTTAGCTCACGTGATTCTTTTCACAAACCAATACTATTTAGAAAAGTTCAAGGATCTGACTTAAAACAGGACTGAAAAAATTAAAAAATACGAATCCTAGGTTAAATGACCATTTGGTCCATAGTATATTTTCCTCGGTTTTCTATAATTTTTTTACATTTATTAAAAAAAAAGTATTTATTACTTTGTTTTATATGTTTTCTGAAATATAATCAACTTCCGAATCTGAAATATCGGAGTCACTTTCTGCATTGAGCAGTTCTTTTACTTCATCTTCGTTCATGTTTGCCATGTCGTAAGAAAAACATGTCTGTTTTATTAATAAAACTGACACAAAGTGAATCAAGCAAATATTTGAAAATCTTTACAACAAAAATCAAAAAATGGGAATCCCACAATTATTTATAACATATTTAATCTATGTTGATTAAAAAATAAAAAAGTGGAATCTCGCACTTGTTTTTTACATTAGCAGTTTATATGGACCAAATGGTCCATTAACCCAACATTCGTTAGTTTTCTCTAACCTAACAGCAGGGTTAAAAAAAAATCAATTTAATTTAAAAATGGGTCAAATTTGACCCGAAGACTTTATGAAGGACAAGAAAAACATAGTTTTGGTATTTACCCGGTGAATCCCAGTTTTCATACAAATATAATTTCCAGCAAGCATGATGAAAAGACACAGATATAAATTAGTGCTGCCAAAGATATATTGTAGTGCTACCCGAGTTTCTTAAACATTTCATTTAATTGAGCGTAACAAAATTCAAGATTTTTGCTTCAAGTCAAATATGACCGAAGATCTTATGTGCAAAAAAACTTGTATAGATTCATTTTTCTAAAAAACCTTACGTAGTTTTTGCCATTTGAAATTAAATAAAATTCATAAAATATCAAAAATTCAATTTTATGGCCTGATTCAGAAACACGAAAGGAAAACAATTTTCAAATTTTTGTATGAAAAGCACTCAAAAATTATTTAAAAACTGAGTGATTTTCATAAAAAAATTTTAAATATGTTTTCCTTTCGTGTTTCTGAATTAGGACCTTAATTTCAAAATTTGACCCGAAGACCCTACGAATGTTAAGTGTTGCTGAAGCACACTAAATGCTCACCGAAGCTTATGCTGATTGTGTTCTATCGGTTTCAACTTGCGAGAGATGATTTGTGTAATTCAGAAGTAGTGATTTTGACACGGAAGAAAAATATCCCCCAGGTCAGATAAAAAACTTCGAAGACCAAGAATTGGAGGCACTACTCAATGAAGGTTATTTATTGTCAAACAAGAGCTTGCAAAATCATTTCGAACTACTCAAGCAGCAATTTCAAGACATTTTCGAGCAGCAGAATTCATCCAAAAGCTGGGAAATTGGATATTATACGAATTGAAGTCGAGAGACTCTAAAAGACGATTTTGCATGTCCAAAATTATGCTTGAACGCTATAAAAGAACATAATTTTTGCACCGAATCATTACTTTCGATGAAAGATGGATCCATTACGATAACTTGAAGCGTTAGAAATCGTATGTAAAGCCCGGCGAGCCGAATCAACACCAAAACCAAATTACAATGGCGCTAAGGTATTGCTCTGTATTTGGTGGGAAAAGAAGAGTCCAACCTATTTTCAGCTGCTGAAATCTGATCAGACCATCACATGCAACTGATTCGTTTGAAGCGAGCATTTGCCGAAAAATGCCTAGACATGAATTCGTAGCATTCCATCATGACAACGCTCGGCCTGTTAAAAAGTACTTAGAATGAAGTAGTTGGGAAGTTTTGTCTCACCTGCTTTATAGTCCAGATTGTGTCCCGTCCGACTACTTTTTGTTTCGATCGATGCAGAATGGTCAAGCCCGACCATATAATACCCTACACTAAGTAAATGAGCAAAAACATTTTTCTTTAAAAATTTCAATAATTTACATTCGTGAGTGATTTTCGGAAGTGGGCCTTATATGGGAGCTATGACCAATTATGGACCGATCACCATGAAATTTGGTCATGTGATTAATGTCTATATGAAAGTCATTTATGTTGAATTTTATGTGTATACCAACAATTTTAGTAGATTTATGCTTGTTAAAGTGATTATCGGAAGCAGGTCTTATATGCGAGCTATGACTAATTATAGACCGATTATAACAAAATTTGGTGACATAAATTCTGTATATATAAAACTTATTTGGAAAAAAAATTGTGTAGATAGCTATATAAATTAAACATTTATGACCGATAAAGTCCAATTTCGGGAGGACATGTGTATGAGGGCTAGATGAAATAATAGACCGATTTCAGCCAGTTCCAACAGGCTTGGTCCATATGCCGAAAAAATAATATCTACCAAATTTTATCGAAATATCTTCAAAACTGCGACCTGTACTCTGCGCACAAGGTTTACATGGACAACCAGCCAGCCAGACGGACGGACGGACGGACATCGTATAATCGACTCAGAAAGTAATTCTGAGTCGATCGGTATACTATAAGGTGGGTTTTAGACTAATATTTTTGGGCGTTACAAACATCTGCACAAATCCATTATACCCTCCCCACTATGGTGGTGTAGGATATAAAAATTGTATTAGCTTTTGATAGAAAAGTCCGCTGTGGCATTATTTTATAAAACTGTCCCGATTCGTCTGCATTGAAGAATGTATGTATATGTAAATTTTTCGGGATATTCTTTAGACACATCTATATCAGCAGAAGCTTGTTTAACTTTTAATTATAGATTATGTAAGGAATGTCTTTGCTTAAATATTTCAAGCCAACCATGACTTGATGGTAGCTGATCATTAAGTTTTTTTTGTAATAGCAATGATATAAATTGGTATTCGCTTTTGAATTTAATTTTCTACCCAGCTTTTCCATATTTTCAACTGTAATGTCCCGAACGCATGAAGTTGTACTCAGGCTTATTTTGGTTCCAGTTGCTACACTTTTCTCTATTCTGTTTTTATTTTTTATAGATAACTATTTTTGAGAATTGTGCAGAATATATTTACTGAAAAAAATTAATTTCCACATCCCTCGATTTAAACGAAAACCAAAAAAATCGTGTAAAAGTGAAATCGTGTAAAAAAAGTATCGTGTAAATCGAGGGATAGGTGTATAAAAGCTTTAAAATTTTTCCTGAGTCCAAGTTCAGGAACTTTGAATGGGATGCTTACTATCAGTATAAATTTGATTTGTCTGCAATTCAAATAGGTATTTGTTACTTTGACGAAGTGGGTTTAATTATTGTTGTTAAAAAAGTGTCAATTGAAATCAAATGGGTTTGTCTCACATGTTAGATATATTTTAAATGATTTTTATAAACAACGAACAATTATATTAATTGAATGTGTCAAAAGATAAAAAAACCTAACTCCACTTTCAGAAAATTTCTCAATTTTGTTATATTATTATCTAATTTGTTGTGAACTCTTTGAAAATTATTTGGTTCTTATATTATTTAATTTATTAGGAGTGACTTCAACCATTTGTTCCGTTTTATCATTTTCATAAATTTTTCAATTTAATTTTTCAAACATCACTAATTTACACTAGTTTTTATTTTGTGGAGTTAGGCCTTTTAGCTTCTGATACATCCAATTTGTGCTCAATCAAAAAGTAAGCCAGTACAAAACATGCTAACATTTTTGTTCCCTTTCTTTATTTTCACATTTTCCACTGTAATAAGTTATTTTTTGTATAGAAAATAATACGGTGGATTAGCTTATTTTTTTCCTTTATGAAGCTAGTTCTTCACACTTATGTACTCTAATACATATATATGATCTTATAAATTATTTAAACAGTATGTTAGTTAGTTGTCAGTGTTTTTGTCTCTTCACGTATTGCCAAAGGGTGCGGTTGTATAGCCCCTGGGAATGAGTATGTGTAAATATTTTTCGTTACAGCAACTAAGAATTTTAACTTTGATGTAAGACACATTAAACTACATAGAGTAAAAAGGGGTTAGAAGATGTTTGTTGTGTGGTGTTTTTACAAAACTTATGTCCCAAAGTGAGTTATAATTTTTATAGTTATAAATGTTGATAAACATATAAGTTCATATTTTAAGGATTTTAGCAAGAGTTAAAATGTAGAAAAAGCAAAATGTAATAAAATTAGCAGTAATAAATTTTATTGTTCTCATTTGTTTTCCCCTGTTGTTTTTGCGTGCGTGGTGTTTGCGAGTGAAATTATTTCGTTAGCAGCAAAGGTTACTTTTATCAGCAATTATTTCAAGCAAATAATTACGAGCTATTTGTTTTGAAAAATATTAAGGAATTAGAGTTACGATTATTTGGTTTAAACAGAATATTTAATTATTTATATTTATGGAACTTAGGAAAAACTAAAACTATATATCGTATACAAAGGAACACAAAAAAGAAAGTATAGTCGTTCAAGCCCGACCATACAATACCCTACACCGAGTATATGCTAAAGCTGTTTAGTTTAAAATTAAATATTTTGCGAGGTTGTAGTGCATTACATTGGCGAAGGGACACAAATGTTTTCGAGGTTTTAAGTTGCGATATTATTTCAGAAATACTGGAAAATTGTAGTCTGTTTCAGAGACTTAAAAATCTTTGTGTTTTTGTCCATAATTCTATGAAAGTATAACTATTAATCAAATACTGCAGACATAAAATAAATTATTTAATAACACTAACCCCCAGTAACACGATGTCCGGTTATGTGTTAACTAATAGTTATACTGACAGGTTTCATACAGTATAGCTATTAGTTAACTCCTAACCAGGCTTCGTGTTAATGGGGGTAAGATTTATTATTGAGGAATCCTAACTGTTCCTAGTAATGTGTTTGAATTAAAAAAATATTTTTCGAAGCGTACGTTTAGTTGGAGCTATGACGTATTATGAACTGAATACATGTATATGGACTGGTTCCCTTAAAACTTCCTAGTATGGTTTAAGATTACATGAAACTCATCTGTACATCATTTTGGGACATTGCAAGAAATTTTAGGAGATTTATTCAATTCAAAGCTTTTTTCTGTCACAATAAAAACAGGTAAAATGATTTGTTTTTATATGAAACCTTTTGTGTTGGATTTATTTTCGGACTAGCTGACCCGACAGACGTTGTCCTGTCCAAAAAAATCAGTTCCATTGTTCACAACTTTCATAAGAGAGTCGCACAGTGGTCCAAATGCTCAATCTAGCCGGAAAAAAGTC
Organism: Calliphora vomitoria; assembly: GCA_942486065.2. Taxonomy (NCBI): domain Eukaryota; kingdom Metazoa; phylum Arthropoda; class Insecta; order Diptera; family Calliphoridae; genus Calliphora; species Calliphora vomitoria. Next base: position 153,128,194 of record OW818029.2, read on the forward strand.
ATAACTCGCTTTTGAAAAGCCGTACCGACATGAAACTTAGTACGTTTATAGATTTCATCAATATAAACAATGTAAGAAAAAAAAATATTTTTTTAGCATGAATTTGTGTTTTTGCATGTAAATTTTTTCTGAACCCTATAGACGGCGAAACGCCTGGACCGATTTCCCTGAAATTTTTACACCGTCTTTCTGTATGTGTAGAAGGAATTAAAGGCTACCTTTCATTAAAAAAATGGAAGTGGGCGAAATGCCACGCCAACCTTAAAAATAAAAATACTGCTCCTTCCTTGTACTGGACATGTTTAACTCTAAATCTTAACTCTGTTAAATTACCATTTAAAATTCTAATAGAATTTGGACATTGAACAATTATATTAATTACACTAACAAATTTTTTTTAATTGTTCTTATTATTTTTTGACGACAATTTCCCTTGCACTGTTAAATGTCACTTGAGATAATAATTTTTTAACAAAGAAGCAATTATTTATTTTTGTATCAATGCTAGTGTAGCTATTTAAAGAAAAAAATATGCCGTCCTGTACTATGGACACTTGTCAACATATTACCATACAAAAAATTTGCATTTGAAGCATTTAAAAAAATGACTTTTTTCCGGCTAGATTGAGCATTTGGACCACTGTGAGTCGTACACATATTTTTGTTGTCGATTCGACAGTGCAACGTTTGTTCAAACTGATTCGCTCAAAGGCATCGCAATTATATTCTTTTCCGCGTCGCAACTCTTGACTAAATACATCGTGCATCGGATAATACCTTGTTCAACATCATCAAGCACATGTCCTCAATTAATATCAAAGCCTCGTTGTAAATTTTCTCGCTCAGTTGCAAATTTCAATTTGATGTTCTAATACGCATCTGATGCAAAAAATCATCACACATCCACAAATCAGTCGGTTTGGATGGAAGGCATGTTGAGATAATTATTGATGAACATTTGACGAAAGAACAACATATCCGATGGTGTATTTCCAATGAGTGTCATTCTCTAACAATCGCAAGCGTTGACACGCTTCTCCATACGTGTCACGCTCTTCACCCTTTATTGTTCGTAAATATTGAAATGATGTTGGGCCACGAATGTTGACTAATAGCAAACGCAAATAAAAACACTCATGGTTTCTTGGATGACCTGCGTATATGAGGGAAACCTGGAACTGGATTCCCTTGTTTTCGCCATTATCAATCTTGGCATTTCGGAGTTAGCAGCGTTGGCGCAAATTTATCATTCCGGCACATTTCAAAAACTGGATGTAATACATTCTCCTCAGTAAAGTACACTCTTTGACCATTGTACAACTAAATTGACCAATGGTGACGCAAATTTTAGTTTGATCAATTAGCCGGCCTCTCGCACTAATACTTCACTTTTTTTAAATTCATTCTCTTTGACAATAATACAAATATATTTAATCAATTTAAGCTCTTTTTCTTTAATATAAACGTTCACAAGACTGTTTAAAAACATTAACGGTCTATTGTCCGTTATTCGATTCTTATAGGTCACCATTGACGGTTTTTTTAGTTGGATGTCATTCATGACTGGCAAATGAAAAAATGCGTCAAGTTCTTTTGTTACTGCTAACATGGCATAGCACAGTGGGGCAGAATCAAATTTTGTGGCATGATGCCAAATTGGGCCAGAAATATAAAGGTACTCTATGCTTTTTTAAGGCACTCTATGCTGTTTTAAGGCAGTCTTTGCTGTTTTTGAAGATACTCCGAAATACATATTTTTGTGTTTATCTTGCCTAATGTCACAAATATTTAATATTACCTCGTCCATCAACCACATAAAAACCTTGACCTGGAAGCTATAAAAAGTCTGCCAATATATGTGTTTCATCATCTATCACACAACAGGCTCTTTTGCTTCTCAGTTCTTTACCGCAGTGCGATCTGGAACTTTCCGAATTTTATACGACATCAACCCAGCATGAGGTTTGACTTTGCGCACAAAATAAGCGAAGCGTTTAACTTTACGAGCTGCTTTTCTGATAAAAGTGTTAGGTGCTCTTCGATAGAGAGTTTTCGACTTCTGTTGCCATACCAATATCTGTTAGACCATGTTTTCTTCCTAATACAAGGTTTCTTTCAATGTTCAAGTCTTCCTAATACTGCTTAATGGTTTTTGAAACAATGTACATCTGAAAATGGCGAAAAGAAAGGAAATATCCACAGAAGTCCACAATTATATATAGGCATATTAATTGCCTGAGTGTTACTTCTCTTTAAAGAAAAAAAAAAAAAAAATTAGTTGTCAAATTGTCAAATGTATGTCAAAATCTACAGTACAAACTATCCTTAGGAACTATAAAAGGATTGGAAGATTTGAAAGTTTGCCACGAACAGGACGTCCTTTAAATCTTGATGAAAGATTAGGGCGTAACATTTTAAGAGAAGTTCAAGAAAATCCCAAAAAAGCAGCGTAGAATTGAAAAACGATATCAAAAAGACTATGGAATTGATGTGAATGCAGATACAGTTCGCCGCTGCTTAAAAAAATCTGGACTTCAGTCGTGCATAGCAAGAAAAAAACTGTTCATTAGTTCTACAAATAAAAAGAAACGTTTTGACTATGCTGCTCAGTACAAAAACGTCCATTTAAATGATCCAACGTTTTGGGAAAGAGTTATTTTTACAGACGAATGCAAGTTTAACCTTTTTGGAAACGACGGTCGCTTAAGAGTTTGGAGAAAGCGATGTACTGCCCACTGGTGTGGGGGTGCATGAGTGCTGATGGAGTCGGAAAACTAAAATTTATTGATGGGTTTATGGACAGTCGTGTCTATATAGACATTTTAAAAAACGATTTGTTACCGAGTGTCGATAAATTAAATCTTAAAGATAATTTTATCTCTATGCACGACAACGACCCCAAACATAGCTCAGGCCTAGAGAGAGAATGGCTGTTTTATAACGTAAAACCGAAGCTTCCACAATCCTAGACCTAAATGTAATCGAACATTTATGGGCCCATTTAAAACAAAAACTCCGAAATAGAAGGGCATCCTCAATTTCCCAGTTAAAAATTATTTTAAAAGAAGAATGGGAAAAAAATTCCTGCTGAAGTAACACAAAAATTAGTTTCTTTGATGCCTAAAAGACTTAAAGAAGTCCTCGATGCAAAAGGTGGACATATAAGCCATTAAATATTGTAAAAATCATCCCAAGAAATGCAGAATTTTATGTTTTTTTTCGTTAAATGCTTTTAAACCATGTGAATTGTGATTGTTTTTGTTTAGTTTTCTTATATTTAATGCTGTTAATAAAAAACGTTAATCAGTTTTTTTTATTAAAAAGTGAAATTTATTTAACAGTGTGTATAAGTGTGTATAAGTTTATTTTGACACACTCTTTATGTAAAACTTATTTGTCCGGAATTTTTTGTAGATATTTATATAATCAAGATATTTAAGAGATCTTAACAGTATTCAGATAGGACATTTACATGGGGGCTTAGACAAATTATGAGCCTATTCTAGCAAAATTCATTAGCACTCAATGTTTGGGCAATCTAAAATCGTGTGCGAACTTCCGTCGTATTATTTTTCGAACTTTAACCTGCAGTATGGTTACAAGGTTTTCATGGACTTACGAACGTACATCACTTAATCGGCTCATAAATTGTTCCTGAGCAGATTAGTGGGTGTTGATACATTATTTTTGCACATTACAAACATCAGTACTAATCCAATATAACCTTCCCACTATGGTGGTGTAGGGTATGAATATACTATATTTTTAAGTAAGATTAACCGATGTTAAAATAAATAACAAACATTTTAATTGTCTTTCTTTCATAAATAGTTATATTTTAATGTTTAAATTATTTTTTGCTGTTGTTTTTTTTTTTTTTTTTTAAATAATTATATTTAAATTTTAATATTAATTCTATTAACTATGTAAATTATTCCTTTTTGTAACTGTTTAAACACATTTTACATAACATTTAACTAAAACTCATTAATGAAACTATTCACTATACACATATTTAAACAATTTTAAGTAACTAGTTATTTTTCATTATAATGTAAACAATTTTCTTTTTACAAAAATATTTGTTTAATTGTGTTTATTTGTTGTTCGAATTAAACACATTTTTGCTTACTTTCCATTTAGAGGGTGTGTCATTTTAGTGAGATTATTACATCAACACAATTAATAATCTATTGCAAAATTTATATAAACTGCAATAAATTTAGAATTGTATTTATACAAATCTAAATAAAGTGTTTACATAAAGTTTATATGCCTTAGGTAATGTAAATAATAATCATAATAAAATATTAATATCCTATTATATTGTTTTTGAAATTAAATTAAAGTTAGCTGTGTGCTCAATTACAGTGGGTTGGTTGGTCATATTCTAATGAGCAGTTTTTCCCATAGCTACAAATATTTTGCTGGATATCAGATTAACGAATTACAAACCGGGCCAAATATTTTCAACACCATAAATAGGGACTTGAAATTGCTACTACTTAGTAAAGGACGAGTTCCAGAAAATACATAAATTTTTTTAACAGTACCGATATTCATGCGCGTTAATCTGTTTATATGAGGGCTGTGACCTATTAAAGGGTGATCCAGAATTTCCACAAACCTTGCCCTCTTTGAAAATTTTTTTCGTTTTTTCATATAAGGACTGAGATCGAAAAAACCATAGCACACATTTTTCATTAAAACTTTTAACCCAATTATTATTTGATTTTTGTTTTTGATCAAGTTACCTTTGCAAAACATGTCATTATGATTAAATGAGTGACGAACGAAAGTGCGTACTAAAATTATTAAATATTTTCAACAAAACCCAACTTGGTCCTAAAAAGTTGGCCAAACAATCAAAGGTCTGCCGTCAAACTGATTCCAATATTATTAAACAGTATCGGGAGAACTTGTCCGTTGATAGGAAACCTGGTTCATGTATAAGGAATGGTCCAAATGATTCTTCTAAAGCCAATAAATTGAAAGCATTTTCAAAAGAGCTCCCAACACATCCGGTACGAAAGCAGCCCGGTTAGCTCAGTACTCGGACTATTTGACACAAAAAGTTAAAGCCAATGCAGCTTTAAAAACATGCAATGCTCAAAAAGTTCCTGACAGGAACTCTGATAATAATTTAGACAGAAAAATAAAAAGACAGAGCATTTTATTTAAAAAAAATGTAACAGAGCTAAATTCGGCTGTGCCGAATCTTGTATACCCTTCACCAAAGTATACAATTCATATAGCAACAACAACAAGAAAAAATAGTAATATATCAGATGCAATTGCAAAACATCCAATAATCATATTCACACGTTGAGTGCTCACTGATAACTAACCAAATAAACACAACAATTATTTACACAATTCTATGTTGAAAAAATAACAACAAACAACAACAAAAATGAAAATAAACGAAACGCACTCAAAAACATACATAAATTGTGTGTTTTTGATTTATAACTCTTAGGCCCGTTTTCTCAATGTATCGACAAAACTGTCTGTTACTAAATGTCGACATAAATTTATTAGGCCGATAAACTGTCCGTTAACAATTTTGGCTTTCTCAATATACCGACAAAAAACATTATTTTCTGTTGGCAATACCTCTCAAAATAGATGTGAAAGGTGACAACATGTTTACATAAATCAGCTGTTTAATGTGGCCATCGACAGCCGGAATCTTTTGAAAAATGCATTATCCTCCATGTCTGCCAAGTAGTTAGGGCTGGCATGATAAACTCTTTCAGCATTCACTTGGAACTCATGTTATTTGAGTTCGTCCTCCATCAAATTAATGTTATTAAACTTTTTTTATAAAATCTATTTAATTTCGTTTACAAAAACACAAACACATAAAAACTATGAACAGCAGTCAGCTGTTATTTATTTATCTGTACGATAAATAAATAATTGGCAGATGAGGTCGGGTTAGCTTTGCGATAGAATAGAAGCAAATGAGACATTGAGAAAATCAAATTTCTTTAATCTGCAGTTTTTCGTTGGGAAAAAAGATAATCACCTAATGAGAAAACGGCCCTTATTCATTTCATCTCATTCCATATTGTAGATTGTTGGGTGTGTGTGTGGTGTTTACGTATAATAGAGTTGTTCAATATAAGTTGCATATCTCCGTTAATTATTGACGGATTTTGCTGATTTTAAATAGCAAACTTCTCGAAAGCATGTCTGACAGAATTATTGAAGATTTGGATCCCGAATATAACTGGTGTCTTCAGAAAATTGATTTCAAGAGACAGACGGACAGACAGACGGACATGGCTTAATCGACTCCGCTATCTATAAGGATCCAGAATATATATACTTTATAGGGTCGGAAAATTATAATATGGAAATTACAAACGGAATGACAAATTTATATATACCCCTCTCACGAAGGTGAAGGGTATATATATACCTGCTGCATAATGAATGACGAAACGTATGTCTGGAAAAATTTTCACAGCTTTCGGGTCAATATTTTTATATTGCTGAAAAGTTTAGGACTCAAAAGCCGAAAATTTTCACAAAAAGTTCTCGGTATGGGAAGCAATATGCAGTTGTGGCAAAAGAAGCCAAACATTTGTTACAAAGTGCTCTATAAATACCGAAATTTACATCAAGGAATGTTTACAAAAGAGGATAGTGTCATTCATAAGATTTCTTAATGTGTTCACTTATTTTTGGCCTGATTTGGCATCCTGTCACTATGGTAAGCAAGGTCTGGAGTGGTACAAGAACAATAATGTGGTAGTTGTACCGAGAGAGGCAAATCCTCCAAACTGGAGCTAAGGCCAGTGGGGAGATATTGAGACCTCGTTAAAAGACAATTGAAGAGCACAAAAAAGGTGTCCAAAATTGTAGTAGATTTTAAACGGAGATGGACTACCTGATCGAACAAAGTAACACAAAAACTATAAAAACCTTAATGGAAACCTTTGCCATTAAGGTTCCACTATTGATTAGAACTATAAAAATAATATTTTCTGTAAGTTGTAATAATAATTTCAATCAATTCAAAAAAAAAAATCAAAACTGTAAGTTTAGTGGTTTCATTTTTATTAACATGTATGTTAATATGTATGTTAAGATTTTTACGATATGTATACTTACGTATCGAATGTTAATTTTTAATTAAAACACATATTGACTTAAAAGAAAGTTTGGTGTAACACATTTTGCATGCAATATATGAAAAAACATAAAAATTTTTCAAAACCTTTTAACAGACAGTAAATCAGGATATCTCAATTTTTTTTTATTCATACTATGTAATTTTATAACACAAAAATAGTTCTGTACAATTCATACGTACACCAAACTTCAAATGACTACGTTTGGCGCTTTCCCACTGTTTTAAATGTTCAATAAATACATTAAAATAATTGAAATACATGTTGAGTTGTGGAGAATAACAAATGTACCAAAACACATTTCGGTTATTGCCACAATTTTTTTCGCAAAGACGCTCAGTTTGAAAAATGAAAAAATGATCCAAAGCTACACTTAGAAAAAAAATGTTTGAAGCATTATTTGTGGTTCCAATATACAACTAATAAAAATCCACTAACGGTATCTCGGCACTAAGATTTTCTTTTAGATATTGTCCTGTGTATTAGGTGCAGCTTTAGAATTAGATGAATGTGTGACTTAAAAATGCGGGATTTATAATAGATGTCGTATGTTTTGAACAAGGTTTTTGTTTTTAATAACTTATATGTAATTTTGAAGGGTACATATCTATCACTAATTCTCACTTATTGAACAATTTTGTGCCAACAAAGCTATATATGGGAAAAGTTTTGCTTCACTTCTTTAATTTGAAGAAAACTGCCGCTGAAGCTCACCGATTGCTCACCAAAGCTTAGGATGAATGTGATTTGTCGTTTTCAATGTACGAGAGATGGTTTCTTAAGTTCAGAAGTGGTGATTTTGACACGGAAAACAAAGATGGCACATGCCAGCCAAAAAAGTTTAAAGACCAAGAATTGTAGGCATTACTTCATAAAGATTGTTGTCAAACTCAGCAAGAGCTTGCTGGGGTGCTACTCAAGCAGCGATTACAAAAACATTTGCAATCAATAGGATTCATCCAAAAGCAGGGAAATTGCGTAAAATACGAATTAAAGCCGATATACATTGAAATACAATTTTACATGTTCGAAACAATATAAAAGAAAATAATTTTTGCACCAAATTAATATGTGGGATAAAAAATGTATCCCTTACGATAACCCGAAGCGTGCATCCATAGAAAAAACAACTTAAAATGAATAAAAACCATGTTGAATCAGTAAGAAACATTAACGAAAGTCTAGTAATGTTGAATTTTTATTTTAATATGGAAAAATATTAACTAAAAGTTGAAAATTATTGATTTATCGTGTTTCTATATGATTTTTGTATGGTTTTTCTATTATAATAAACATTATAGAATTAATATGTTGCATTCTTGTTTTTAAGTTACAGTTTTTCCCTGAGTATGATAGATCATACGTGAAGCCCGTCCAACCAGGCGAAACGACTTCAAATTTAAATATCAATGACGCAAATGTAATGCTCTGTATTTAGTGGGATCATTAGGGTACTATCTATCCTTAGCTGCTGAAATCTGGCCAGAACATCACAGGCAATCTGTATCGAAAACAACTGATTCACTGGAAGCGAGCATTGACCGATAAACGCCCAGAGACAGTAATATTCCATAATGACAACACTCGCCTTCATATTGTAATATCTGTTCAAAACTATTTCGAATGAAGTGGTTGGAAGGTTTTGCTTTAACCGATTTGTAGTCCAAATCTTGTCCCGTCCGACTACTATCTGTTTCGATTGAAACAGAACACTGTCTCTGGGATATTCTTTACTTTGGAAGTAGTTCTTTTGGCTCTGAATCCGCATGTTGCAAGAAAAATGGGAAAAGTTCATAAATGTTTCAAAATAAAAGCTATAAATTTGAAATCATCGCGCATTTTAAGTCATAAACCCAATAATATATTAGATTCTTTGTAATTTTTAAGCTAATAAAAATAAAATTAATATTTAAGGTTCTCTAAGAAAAAAATGTATCAGAAATTCATAAAGAATTTCTTAGTCATGAAAATTGTATTAACAAATTGTTAGCTCTAATTAAATGTGTTCCTCTGTGAAAAGTACAATAGTATATGTAATGTATAGTCGATGTTAATATAAATTCCCAGACATAAGGAGTGAGATCGTAAAATTCTTAACACACGTTTTTCATTAAAACTTTTAACCCAAGTATTATTTGATTTTTTTTTTTATCAAGTTACCTTTGTAAAGCATGTCTGATTAAAATGAGTGACCAGAAAAAAGTGCGTACTAAAATTATTAAATATTTTCAATAAAAACCAACTTGATCCTACAAAAAGTTGGTCAAGCATTCAAAGGTCTGCCGTCAAACTGTTTTCAATGATATTAAACAGTACCGGGAGAACTTGTCCGTTGATAGAAAACCTGGTTCAGATAGAAGAAATAGTACACATGACGTTTCTAAAGCCAAAAAAATATAAAGCATTTTCAAAAGAGCTCCCAACACATCCAGTAGGAAAGCAGCACGGTTAGCTCAGTGATTGGACTATTTGGTAGGAAAAGTTAAAGCTAATGCAGATTTAAAAACATACATGGCTCAAAAAGTTCCTGACAGGAATGCTGCTAAACATTTAGAGGCCAAAAACAGAGCACGGAAATTGAAGTCAAGTTTTATAAAAAAATAATCTTGCTGAATAATGGATGACGAAACATATGTTCTGGCAGATTTTTCGACACTTCCTGGTCAAAAATTTGACGTTACTGATGCTCGAGGGAATGTTGAAGAAAAGCTTAGGAAGTTCTTGGTATGGCAAGCAATATGCAGTTGCGGCAAAAGAAGCCAATCATTTGTTACAACGGGCTCTATAAATAACGAAATTTACATCAAAGAATGTTTACAAAAAAGGCTGCTTCCATTCATAAGACTTCATAATGTGTCCACTTAGTTCTGGCCTGACTTGACATCCTGTCACTATGGTAAACAAGCACTTGAGTGGTACAAGAACAATAATGTGGTATTTGTACCAAGAGAGGCAAATCCTCCAAACTGCCCGGAGCTAAGGCCAGTGAAGAGATATTGGGCTCTTGTTAACCCTTTGATGTCCACGGGGACACCGGTGTCCCAACACAAAAATATTGAATAACTAAATAAAGAAAAAAATAATGGGTTCCGTTTCAATTTTAATTAGTTCGTAAATCTGTCTCTTATTAATTTGTTTAGATTAAACATGTTCGGTTACAGCACTAACTTTTTATTGTCTTTAAAAACTGACAGTATTAATAATACTGTGTTCAAAAATTGTTCAAAAAATAGTCTTATGGCCGTGAAAGTGTTAAAAGAGAATTGAAGAGCACAAAAAAGATTTTAAATGGAGATGGACTACCTGTTCAAGCAAAGTTACAGAAAGCACTATAAAAACGTTAATGGAAGGGTTTCAGGAAAAGGTTCAAAATTTCATCACTAGTGATTAAAACTATAAAAATATTTTTCTTTTCTAAATTATAATAATAATTTCAATCAAATAAAAAAAAAATTAAAACTGTAAGTTTAGTGGTATCGTTTTTATTAATATATATGTATGTTAAGAATTTTTCGATCTCACTCCTTATATAAATGAAACTCATAATTTCCTAATTTTCTAGCCTCGTAAAAAATCACCCGATAATATTACATTTCCAAATACAACTGCATACAATATTAATTTTATTATTATTGCTATTTACCACTCAAATATATACACACATAATTACATATATTCAAAGATGTTATTAATACAATTTAATATTTATTTAATATAAATAATATTCTTAATATTGCTTATAAATCATAATCATAACTTTTGAAATGTTATCTTTTTATCATTAACCTTATATGTATGTATGTATAAACGTTGTAGGCATTGCTGTGTAAATATGTATAGTTAATGCTTTTATTTCAAAATTTCATTATAATAACAATTACAATTTATTATTACATTTAATTTTTGTAAGATGCAGTTTATTTGTTTTTGATTACTTAAATGTTTATTGTAGCTATTGTCTTGTCTTGTTTTGTATATTTGTTTATCTTTTCATAGATATTTGTAAGGAAAGTTACAGTTTTTGAAAGGGTAGTGTCAGTTGCAAGGGGTCTGACAATATATAATGTCAGATTTCCCTTCAGTTGGGATTTTGAATTCACATTCTTAATAAATAACTCATTCCCATGTTCTATGTAATAATTAGTAATTTCTTTAAATACATTTTCTTAAAATTCATTCATTGCATTCTGCAGTTTTCATATATATTCGACCCATACCATTCATTTGTATCACAGTCTTGTTTATAATTTCTGCAATTCCTGCGTTATTATTGTTTGTTTGTACTTTCAAAGACAAACAATAATATAACAATAGAAAGAAAGAAAAGAGAAAAAAAAGTTTCAGAACTTATACCGAAAACTTATATGTTGGTTTCGCAGACAATCTACAATAAAACACAAAAAAATTAGGAAATATCTACCAGAAATGAATTGTATTCAAAAGTTTTCTCATTACAAGATTGTTAAAAAGTTTTTGGACATGTAGACATTTAACTTATAGAAGGAGATTTGTTGCAATTGTAAGGCCATGTTAGACAAGAAATTTAATGCAAGCCAATAAAACATAAAAGTGGATAATTGAAGGTCAAGTTGCAAAACAAAAAATGCAATTAACTTTAATACAACACAGTAAAAAAACGTGAACGAAAAAAATATATAGGGATTCTCATGTTATAATTCCATTTTGCTGGTATCCATAGAGTACCGAAATGCTTATAGTTTTTATCAATCAGTTAGTTTTTGTGAAAGAATGATATTCTTAAAGTTACAACTTTAAAAAGTTATAAATGTTCTTAAGAAACTAATTATTGATATGCAGTTGTTTAAAGTCAGGAGGCTCTACAAGTACAACAGCTATGTTGAAGAACATATCATCACAAAAATCAGCATAACTCATTAAATTTCATGAATGCTTTTCAGTTTCGCTACTTTAGTATTACTTTTTACTAAAATTAGAGAAAAATATATCAATTTAGAGCGTAAGGAATACAAAAAAAATTTTTTGGAAAAAGCTTTTTTCCAAACTATAATAAAATTGCAGTAAACATATATTTTTTTCAAAATGGAAAATCGAATCTTACACAGAGAAAACGGATTCGTGATAGCAACCGAATTAGTTGCCAAACGAATGAATCGGTTGCACACATAGAATTATTCGGTTCTATCAGCAGAAAGTCAGTTTGTTACCCGTTATAACATTTTGTAGCCACAACTGTAAAATTATGTTACTAAGGTAAAATCATTTGACTGGCAACAAATTCAGTATCCATTACGAATCTGTTATCTCTGTATAACAATCAGCAAACAACAGAAATACGTTCAGAGTTTATTGCTGGATAATAATAAAGGTATTGAATATGCATCACTTTAGAAAGAAGAAAAGAAAAGACATTTTGCATGTTTTATGTTTAGACTTTATAAAAACACTTACGACGGCTTGGTTCAGCGATAGATACAATTATTCGTTAGACAAATCTATTCTGAAATTGTGAGAAGTAAACCTACTCAAACTAAAATAACAAATACCACCTGAGCTTTGTGGCTAACCATAAACATTTTCAGAATTGTAAAGGTGGAATTCAACGGAATTGAGACAATTTTTTTATATTCGGGAGTTTTTTATTAAAAAAATTTCTAAATAAAAAGCGAAAAATAGCAGTCGAATTTAGACAAGCAATGCCAAACAGATGATATATAACTTTGTGTCTGATATACCCAACCTATATGGTAAGCAGTTTTTATCATTTAATATTCATTGCTTAACTCATATGGTTGAAGATGTGAACAATTTTGGAGCACTGGAATCTTCTAGTGCTTTTCTTTTTGAAAATCATTTGCGGAAAGATAAGAAGTTACAAAAGGCAACGAAATAACTTTGCAGATTTTTAAAATAATGACAGACTCGAGTATTCATGACGTTAATCGAAATGATTGCGACTAAAAATGGATCCAAAGAGATTAAGCCGTGCCATTTAGCCGAATCGACATCAAACCCAAATGTCCATGGCGCTAAGGTAATTCTCTGTATTTGGTGAGAGAAAAAGGGTGTTATCTAATATGAGCTGCTGAAATGTGAACACTGGGAACCTGCACCGAATGTAACTGTTTCGTTTGAAGCGAGCGTTGGCCGAGAAACACCAAGAATATGCGGCCGTACATAAAACCGAAATATTCCATCATGACAACGCTCCGCAACATTATGCCTGATAAAAAGTATTTAGAGTGAAGGGGTTGGGATGTTTTGCCTCACTCGCTTTATAGTTCCGACCGTGTCCCGTCCGACTACTAATTGTTTCGATCGAAGCAGAACGCCCTATCTGGGATATGTTTCATTTTGGAATAGAGTATCCGATATTGGCTTAATTCGTTCTTGACCTAAAAAAATTAAAAACTATTTTAGCTCGGAATCCATATGTTGCCAAAAAGTTGGTCATAATTAAGGACTGAGATTGAAAAATTTTTAACATACATATATGTTGTATGTCCACTATGGTTTTTATAGTGTTTTATGTCACTTTGTTCGAGCAGTTTGTCCATCTCCGTTTAAAATCTAGCACACTTTTGCCCAATATCTCTCCACAGGACTCAGCTCCAGGCAGTTTGGAGGAATTGCCTGTCTTGGTACAAATACCACATTATTGTTCTTGTACCACTCAAGACCATTCTTACCATAGTGACAGATGCCAAATCAAACCAAAAATAAATGGACACATTATGAAATCTTATGAATGGAAACATAATTTTTTGTAAAAATTCATTGATGTAAATTTCGGTATTTATAGAGCCCGTTCTAACAAATGTTTGGCTGCTTTTGCCGCAACTGCATATTCCCTGCCTTACCAATAACTTTTTGGGCAATTTTGTCTGCTTTTGGGTCCTAAACATTTCTTCAACATTCCCTCGAGCATCTGCAACATAAACAAATTTATCCAGAAGCTGCGAAAAATTTCCATACGTACATTTCGTCATCCATTATGCAGCAGGTATATTTTTTGTAAAAAATTTGACTTCAATTTCCGTGCTCTGTCTTTGGCCTCTAAATTTTTAGCAGAGTTCCTGTCAAGAACTTTTTGAGCCTTATATGCTTTTAAACCTGCATTGGCTTTAACTTTTCGTTCCAAATAGTCCGAGTACTGACCTACCCCGGCTGCTTTCCTACCGGAGGTATTGGGAGCTCTTTTGAAAATGCTTTCTATTTGTTTTTGCTTTAGAAACATCATGTGAACTATTCCTTCTACCTGAGCCTGGTTTTTATATCAACGGAAAAGCTCTCCCGGTACTGTTTAATAACATTGGAAACTGTTGGACGGCAGACCTTTGATTGTTTGTCCAACTTTTAGTTGGACCAAGTTAAGTTTTGTTGAAAATATTTAATAATTTTAGTACGCACTTTTTTCTGTTCACTAATTTTTATCAGATTAACAACAAATGAACATAATTGACATTAAACATAATAACTTACATGCTATACAAAGGTAACTTGATAAAAAAACAAAATCAAATAATACTTAGGTTAAAATTTTAATGAAAAACGTGTGTTAAGAATTTTACAATCTCAGTCCTTATCAATGGTCAATGCTTTGAATAAATTTTATTCTGAAAGAATCCCGCATTTTTAACTCATATATCTAATAGATGGTGAGATTCTATGAGGATAACTACATTTTTAAGAGATAAATGCCCGTTAAAGTGATTTTGGAAGCGACATGACTTCCGTTTATATGAAACATATTCGGAGAGACATTTGTGTAAATACATATATATGTAGATTATATATTTATGACCTTTAAATTCATATCTCGGGAGGACATTTTATGGGGGCCAAAACATTTATGTTTGATCAAATTATATTCAAAATTGCGACATTTACTTTGGGCATGTACAGCCATCCTGTCAGATGGACGGAGGGACATTGTTAAGAAAGTGATTCCGCGTCAGTTGTAATCAGGATTTACAATTGCTACTATATTAGCCGTCAATTGTAGTTAATATCAATTTTTATCTATCTGAATACTAAAAATATAGTTGCTATTTTAATTTTGAATAAATTGGTGTTACTATTCATATAGTACTATAAAAATGGCAATGTTAGTTTCTAGTAGCAGATAAACCTAGTTGTCATCTTCTTCTTGTAGTACAACAACCAATATAAATGTTCGTGCTTTAGTAGCACACACACTTTTTTGCCGAACTAATATTGCGCGTCAGCATTCGTTTTTTTTTTGTGCTTGCAATTTTCTCTAGCAGCAATTTACTTTTCTTTCATTGCTCTGCTATAGTTGCGTTAATATTTCTTGTTTTTAGGCTATTCTGATGCCGCTAGTTACTTTATTGAACATGACATGTTCAAAGTAGTCTATTTATTATGAAAATCGAAAGATCCAAGGTGAATTTGTTTGTGATGGAATTAATGATATATGAGATACTTAAAGCTACTCAAAATTATCTTTGAGACTAAAAATTTTTTTGTTTATCATTGAAAAACGAACGTTTTTTAATCTTAATAATAAAATTAAATAATTTTTTGTCTTTTTTTTTTTTTTGTATATAAACTGATTCGCAATCATAAATATATATAATGAATTATTATTAAAAAACATAAAATATTTATATGCCAAAAATAATATACATTGTGTGTGCTTACTGATATGATGTTATACACAACAACTAATAGCATCAATTGAAGAAATGTAAATTGTGCTATAGCACAACCAAAGAAATGTGAATTGTTGCTAGAAAAAGTTGCCAGCACATCAAAATAAAACGAATGGCGTGCAATATTAGTTCGGCAAGAAAAGTGTGTGCTACTAAAGCACGAACATATATATATTTTGATGGATGTGCAATATATTGTGTCTGCTACAAAAAATTGCAAACAAGTGTTGCAATTTTAATAGTAATACGAATGAACAGCATGAATATTTATAGTAGTTGATTGTAATGAAATGAGATAATTTCTTATTTATTGTATAGTCAAATGTAAGAAATATGTTGCTAGAGCTGAATATCGAAAGCCTGTTTGGTATACTTTAAGGTGGGTGTTAAGCTAATATTTTTCGGCGTTACAAATATCAGCACAAACGCATAATAACATCCAGCATAGTGAGTTTAGTTAAAAAAATAAAAAAAATTTAAATCAATTTTTAATTTTATTTTTCAAATAAAAATAACTAATGCCCTTCACTAAGCAAATCAATTTTATTTTAAAATTTCAATATTTTTTTTTTTATAAAATTTCTGTAGAGGAATCTATGGAACTTATGACCAAATTTTACTTTTACCTGAAAGTATCTTTTCTTAAATTTTATTTAAACTCCAATGTTTTAATAATATTTATGTATGTTAAAGCAATTTTCGGAAGTGGAGTTGTTTTATGGTAGCTATGACCAACTTTAATATGAAATTTATTTCTGTTGAATTTTATGTGGATTCCAATATTTTGAAGAGATTTATTCTACTTAAATAGATTTGCGGAAGTGGGCTTTATATGGGAGCTATGGTGACAAATTGATTGTTCCAGCAAACAAATTTTAAATGTAATTTCTTTTAAATTAAACGTTATTTGAAATTTGTGTGGATACCTATATAAATTAGACATGGATGACAAAAAAGAGCTATTTCGGGAGGACATTCGTATGAGGTCTTTGTGAAATAATGGACCAATTTCAAACAGTTTCAGGATACATGTACAAATTTTATCGAAATATCATCAAAATTTCGATCTGTACTTTGTGCACCTTACAATTGTGGTGTAGAGTTTAAGGGCCTGGCTCACTAAATGCGAACGAATATTTTCTTTCTTATTTTATATTGAAAACAATAAGAAAAAAATTAATTTATTTCTTGTTTTCAATATAAAATAAGAAAGAAAATGTTCGTTCGCATTTAGTGAGCCAGGCCCTAAAATTGAGGAAAGTTTGACATTCCGTAAAGCATAAGATTTTGCGATTCCAATGCGGCAATAAACAACTTAAATATCTTTCATACAACAAAAGTTAAGGGCATTTTTAATGATGTGGGTCATTTTTAATTTTAATTTATAAAGCAATACGGTTGCTACAGTTTTAAAAATTATTGGGCATGTATTTAATTTTACAAGCTTTTGAACTTTCCCACAACCTTTTCAAAAAATCTTATTCAAATTGGCGATCATCAGTAAAATAGTAGTAAATAAACTGGAAATACTTAAACACTAAGATTATTTATTTAAAATCTTTAAATATAAGAAATGTTAAATAAATATTTATCAAATATTTTGAGCATTAAACCAATAACTACAATATAAGTGAAGTAACTATTTTTGCATACATTATATGCACTCTAGTAACCACGTCTTCATTTTCTCTACTTATTCATGTTAACTTATATATATTTGCTTTCCTTATTGATTAGTAAATTTATGTTAAAGCATTTGTTATAGCCAACTAAATATACACATCTACTCTAACACAAGCATAAATATACATACATATATTCCAGAACGCTCATATATAGTATATACACTCATTTATTCTTGTTGCACATTTAGTGGTCTCAAACACACACTTGTGCACCCATGGAGTCGAACACCATCATAAGTCATTTAGTATAGTAATTTTCTATTTTGCAGCCATTTGTTAAAGTTTGAAACAGCTGACAATGCTGCTACACAGATAAATTAGTGGTGTGGCCTGCACAATTGAAAGAACCACAAATATTAGGAGAAGAATGAAATGGCAGCAAAGCAGTTACAACAAAACGAAAAAGAATTAACTAAAAACTATTTTGCATAAAAGTTGCAACAAAATATGTTGAGGCGTACTATATTTGTTGGAAAACCGCGTGTGTAACATGTTGCCGTTTTTAACTGGTGTCTGATATTTGCAATGTAGAAATAAATATTTCAACCAAAATTTAAAACAGAAACTTATAATGAATAGAGTAATAATACATGATTAAGAGCAAGTTTGTTGAGCGTATAAATGCTGAAGTCTTTTGTAAATTAAATAAACCCAAATATATTAAATGTTTTGAAGCAGAAGTTGGTTTATTTTGGAAAAGTGTTAAAATATGCAATTTATATGGGAGTTTACTAATTTTATTTATTAAAAATTTAAAGAATTTCTTTTAAATTTAAGTAATCTAAATTTAAACGTTAAAGAAATCTATATTAAGTATACGCCATATACATATACAGTGGCGAGCAGAAGTGAGTGCATGTTCACGACACTGACTTTCGTCATCCATAACAACAAAACCATACAAGCAAATCAAAAATATTTTTTAGTTTTATTTTTATTATTTTATTCGTAACAAATAGGAGTAAAGAAACAATAATAAATGAGATGATTTCAAAGAGTTTGGAAGAAAAAACGAAAATAACCCGCATAAACTCAATTTTGCACGTTTTATGAATTACACCTATTTTCGAACTTTCACTTCTCTTATCAGCAGAAATCATGCAGATTTACCTTTATGTTTGTTGTTATATTATTCTCCTTGCTCGTAGAGCAGTTTAAAATTTGTTTCTTGCGATTCTTCCGATTTTGTCAATTACTATCATATTTAAAATAAATGATTGATTTTTTTTATAAAAATTACAATAATATCTGAAGAAATTTAAAATAGTGTTGTGTGCCTGACCGAGAAAGGCTATTCTTCACGTACCATTTCCTAGATACTTGGTAGTAGTCAATCGGCGGTGATCGCAGCTCAAAAGAGACGAAATGTGACTTCGAAATCGCAAGTCAAAGGTCGCAAAATATTACTAACGGACTCAGATGCTCGAATAATGAGGTCCGAAATGAGAAAAAAACAAACAAAGCTAACACCAAAGGGTGCTTCTTTAGCAATTAACATAAATGAAATCGAATGGACTGCTAGAAGAGCGCTCCATGATATTGGATATGCCTCAACTGTTAAAAAAATCAAACCTGCGTTGTCCGATAAAAATGTTAAAGCGTGCTTGAAATTAGCAAGGGAGCATCGAAATTGGCCCATTGATGATTGGAAATGTGTTATTTGGTCTGATGAGTCCAAATTTAATCGTTTTCAGTCAGATGGAAAGCAATACTGCTGGCGTAAATCCTGGGAACGTGTTCAAAGACGCCATGTGAAGCAAACTGTTAAAGTAGTTAAACTCTTCTAGCAGTCCAATCGATTACTTTTTTGTTAATTGGCAGAGAAACACCCTTTGGTGTTAGCAGCTTGCGTTTTTTTCTCATTTCGGACATCATTATTCGAGCATCTGAGTCCGTTAGTAATATTTTTCAACCTTTGACTTGCGATTTCGAATCATATTTCGTCTCATTCGAGCTGCAATCACCGCCGATTGACTAATACCAAGTATTTCGGAAATAGTACGTGAAACTGCTCTACGAACAAGGAAAATAAGATAACAACAAACATAAAGGTAAATCTGCATGATTTCTGCTGATAAGAGAAGTGAAAGTTCGAAAATAGGTGTAATTCATAAAACGTGCAAAATTGAGTTTATGCGGGTTATTTTCGTTTTTTCTTCCAAACTCTTTGAAATCATCTCATTTATTATTGTTTCTTTACTCCTATTTGTTACGAATAAAATAATAAAAATAAAACTAAAAAATATTTTTGATTTGCTTGTATGGTTTTGTTGTTATGGATGACGAAAGTCAGTGTCGTGAACATGCACTCACTTCTGCTCGCCACTGTATAACACCTATATACCACTGATTGGCATATGTGGCGTATACTTGATTTGTTACTATTTCGAAATAAAAAAATACTCATACGTACAAACATACATAAACATACAGGTGAAATTCAGTTTTTTTTTTTTTAATTTTTATGAAACTGTTTATTCTTCGATATTTTTTTTTTCAATACTTCTTGCAGATATTATAATTTAATATATTTATAATATTTTTTCAGGTGTATAATTGCACCCACTTTTGGCCCTATATTACTACTAATGATATTTTTCTGAAACATTCTTATACATATATTAATAAAATACTCCCTTTCATACTAAATAATATTTTAATACCCAAAAAAAGTGGGTTTGTTATTACCTTTTAAAATATCAAAATATTGGTCGTATGACCAAAAAGTGTATACATCTGGGTCCTGCTAAAAATTCAAATACGACTTAGCTATGTCCGTCCGTCTGCCTGATTCTATGAAGAACGTAGGGGAATAAATTTGTCCCTAAATATTTTTTTTGTTGATCAGGAATGTTTGTTATTGAATTTTCCATTTTATCGGTCAAGAAGAACCAAAGTTGTGGAACAGAATGCAAAAAAAAACTCAAAAAGTTGAAATTTTTCACAAATATTATGCTATTTCCTTCAAATGTAACAAATATAATATGAGGGTCGGTCGAAAAGTCCGTGCCTTTTGGAATAAAATACAGGTTTTTGATACAATTTTTATTTTTAAATGTTTCTCCAATTTTTTATCCCTTCACAAAACTAAGATTTATCGAGTTCATAAAAATAGGAATTTTTGTGAGATGCTTAGAGTCAAATCTCTTTCTGCTGAGATATTTCTTTAGGTGTGGAAACAAGAAATAGTCACTCGGTGCTAAATACGGAGTGCAGGGCGGAAGAGGGAGCATTTCGTAGCATAATTCATGGACTTTAGCCAGGGAAACCGCATATGTGAAACCACATAGCCATGTAAGATGCCAACAAGCTTTCACAATCACTCACACTTTTAATCTCCGATCGTCCATCGCCATAACGTGATTTTTTTCAATGGTTTCGTGAGCATCTTCCGAGATTATGTGGCCACATTGAAATTCAGTAAACCACTTTTTACCATTGAAATTTATGGTGCAGAAATCCCACAGATGAAATTAAATATTTTAAAATTCTCTTCAAGTCACGAGATAGTCTGCTATCAATGGCTGTCACACGCAAACAAAATGACGAAGCTTGTACAAGTTTTGTCAGGAGCTAACTGACAGATGCCTGCTGGCAGGCCGGAAAATTAAAAAGGTCGATCATATTAAGAAATTTTGCTTACATTTTTCTTTTAAGAAAAATACAATCTCAGCTGCAAATTAAAGGCACGATTTCTCTTAGCCCCCATACAAATTTCTTTCCGAAATATTTCTATATTGGACATAAATGCCTAAATATTGGCAGTATGCATACAAAATTCAGCAAACATACGTTTTTTGTTTAATATCGAAATATCGTTTGGATCAGTCCAAAAATAGTCCTAAAATAACTCAAATACACATAAATATCCTAAAAATATTGTTATTAGTTTGAAATTTAACAAAAATCATCCTAATATATATAGAAATTGCCGTACCAAATTTTAGGCTTGTTGGCCGGGCTTCATATAAGATATCTTACCCTTCGTATCCATTTTTTATCGCAAGTAATGTTAGGTAGAGAAATGATTTTCTTTTATAGTGTTCAAGCATCTTTTTGAACATGCAAAATCGTATTTCAATGTATCTCGACTACAATTTGTATGGTATCCAATTTTCTCGCTTTTAGATGAATCCTGCTGCTCGCAAACATTCCGAAAATGATGCTTGAGTAGCTCCCAATGAGTTTGCAAGCTCTTGTTGAATTTAATAATAATCATCGTGGAGTAATGCTTCCAATTCTCGGTCTTCAAAATTTGGCTGGCCTGGTCTCTTTGTCTTTCTTGTCAAAATCACCACCAATGGAAAACATTAACCATAAGCTTTGGTGAGGAATCGGTTCCTTCAGCTTCACTTTTTTTAAGTAAGGCTTTGTTGGCACAAAATTCGACATTTTGGAAGCAAAATAAACTTTGTTGTTTAAACGATAATGTACAATAGCTAAGTAAGAATAAATGACAGATATATACCCTTCCAAATGACATGTAAGTTATTAAATACTAAAAACGCCTTCAAAAGATACGTCATTTGTTGTAAATCCCACATTTTTTAGTTAATGGAAAACGAACAAGTATTTTGATGTACGTCTTTCCAGTTTTTAAATTTTTTTTTTTTTTTTTTTTTGCAACACCAGAAAATCTTGACTGGGTCGAGGAAGTATTTTTTGAATTGCCATAGGCTTTAGTCTTTTGGACTATTTTGATGCTCTTTATTTTGTAGACATTTATGTCAAACTCAGTAATTATATTCGTAAACTGTTGTCATCAAATATCATGTAGCATTAAAAATACTAGATTTATCGGATCCTCGTGATGCATGTTTTTATCCTCCAACTTAGTCTGTCATTGATACTTTTAAAATTTTGAAAAAAACGTATTATTCCCAAAAGCTTGTGCTAAGTAATCCAAAAATGTATATTTATCGATTTCTCTGAGACATCCTGTATATAGAATTTTGGGTGTTGATTAACAAAATAATCAATTTAAATGCTATATTAAAATACATTAAGTAATATTCTATAAATAGTTTGAACAAAACATGTCATTAGGTTTGGACAAATAGAAAAATAAGAAGCGTTTATAGACCAATTCATGCACGCAGTGTATACTTTGGTGAAGGGTATATAAGATTCTGCACGGATGAAACAAAATTCATGAAGTTCTTCCAGAATTTGTTTGTGCTCTATATTATCTAGTTTTAAAGTTCTCTATAGAATTTCTTAAGAATTACAATATAGTTCTTTAGAACGCGTTCTAGAAGTAGTTTCAATCTAGTAATATTGCAATTCTATGGATATTCTAAAATCAATTGTTTTGTATCAAGTTAAAAAATATTCCTTGTTAGTTATAAATATATAATTTTATTTCAAATTATGCTTAAATTCACTAAAAATAATCTTCATGTTATTCAGCCAGAACGCTTTTGCATATTGAATTTGATTTGATTTTTTTTTTTTTTTTTTTGTAAAACGCACATTTTTATACCAAAAAAAAATTATTTCCATATGGAAATTATGAATTAATTATTTCTATGGCAACATTATCATGAGAACTATTTTATTTACATTTGACCTACAGTCACACACAACTTTTAATCTGTGACTTTAACCCACACATTATTAATGAAAATTATATTCATACATAAGTGCTTCAATCATTTCATTGCTCTTACTAAAAAATTACAATTTTAATTTCCATTATATATGAAGATTGTTTAACAAGGACTTTTTCATAAAAATTGTACATTTATAATTTTGTAAACAATTTCACAAACATCCACATACAATCATACATACATTAACACATAATTATGTATGTAAAAGAGGTACGAGTATGTGAGTACACATGTATGTAGTTGGTTTTTTTATACGCTTGACCTACTACTTTCTATGAGCCTTTTAGCTGATACCGAGTATGTGTTTATGTGAGTGAGTGTATTTTAGCTAACAAAAAGTCTTGGTAGTGATCAGAGGTAGGAATGGAAAGTCTGTTGAAAATATTATTGGAATTTTTCCACAGAGTCTCTTGTTGGCTACAATACGTACCCTACTTTCGAAGTTTCTCTTACTTTGAACTCATACAAAAGTAACGATTTCTAGAGTTCTAGACTTTTATTTATTTAATCGTGCAAATAAATATGTTCGTAGCCTCTGCGAATGATCTTGAATTTTTAAAAAAGTTCCATTGATCTCTTCTTAAGATCTTAAGCCACTTACGCCTGATCTCCGTATCCGCAGTCCGATTTTGATATAAATTCACTCAGACAGTATTCTAGGGTATTTTTGTAGCCACTTGCGTATTAATGAGTTCTAAAATAAAGGAATAGGCGCATTTATTATCATTTGATGATGTGTTTAATTAATTCAATTTGAGCTTAATTCGGCAGCAATTTAAATCGGATTTAAAGTATGTCAGCCATTAATTTCGTAAATCCCTTCTTAACATGTAATTCTTTAGCTTCATTCTTTCAAGCTTCTATTAAAATAGAATTCCTTATTTATTGATTTAACTAAAAACGGAGTTAATTCTAAACATAATTCGTTCTACTTTTCACTGATTCAATGTTTGTTACTCTTTTAAGAACCCTACGAAAATCTCCTTGCATTTATACGATGCCTTTTTTTCAAACATGATTGCCTTTTATTGGCATATAGTCGTATCACTATGCCACTATGACTTTAAGTAAATGCTATTTAATGCTATTTTTTCTTTGATTTTTTACAAAATGAATTAAAAAAATACTTATGTACTTTTTGTAATAGATTTCAATTGGAGAAAAATTAAATCATTCAATAGTTCCCTGTGATGGTCTGGCTGGATTTCAGCATCTCATAATAGATAGGCTCGGTCCCGCCGAATGCAGAGCATTACCCTATCGCCATGAATATTTTCTTTGGCGTCCATTCGCATGGTTGGCCTGTCTCCACGTACGAACTCTTACGCTTCTGGCAAGTAATGATTCGATGTATTTTCGTTTATAGCGTTCAAACATCATTTCGGACTTCCAAATCGTCTTTCAAGGTCTATCGGCTTTAATTTGTTTGGTAACCTTTTGGATGAATCCTGCTACTTTGAAACGTTTTGAATAACTCCAAATAATTTTGCAAGCTTGTGTTAAGTTCGAAAACAATCTGCATGTAGTAGTATCTCCAATTCTTGATCTTCTAACTTTTTGGCTAGCCTGTACGATCTTTGTCTTCCGTGTCAAAATCACCACTTCCGAACCGAAAACAAGTAAGAGTACTATATTCGGCCGTGCCGAATCTTAAATACCCTCCACCTAAATATGATGAGAGATGTAGAAGTTACATTGGCATAAACACTTTAATATCCATATTCAATATTTGTTATTATGAGGATTAAGACAATGTTATCGAAATACTATTAAATAAATATATGAAATAATATAACAATTGTAAGAAGGACTAGTTTAAGCAGAAGATACTTTAACTGCAGATTCTTACCATTTTGAATAGAGTTTGTCATTTATTCATATTATAACGTATGACATTTAACAATTTATATATGTACCTAATAATTGGTTATCATTATCCCATTGGATCAACATTATCCTTATTCACTACAAGTGGAGAAAAATAATATAAAAAAGGGTATACAAATATATTTAGACAAAATTCAAAATTTTGCATATGGAAATGAGTTATATCACAAAATTTTAATATATATTCGCGATTAATGAATATGTGTCTTATATATAATTATGAACCCATAGTCAAAAATTCCAGCAGTATGATTTCTGTCTACTTGTAACTAATTTCTGTTGAATTTTTTATCGATATCAATGTTTATATGCGTTAATGTATTTTTGGGTTGTGGAATAATATGGAAACTATGACCTATTATGAGTCAATCACCATAAAATAGTTTAACGTGATTTCTATGTATTTTAATTGAATTTCAT
Source organism: Calliphora vomitoria (assembly GCA_942486065.2). NCBI lineage: Eukaryota > Metazoa > Arthropoda > Insecta > Diptera > Calliphoridae > Calliphora > Calliphora vomitoria. Next base: position 153,153,594 of record OW818029.2, read on the forward strand.
CTTTACAAGAGTTTTATGGGTTATTACCGATATTCATAAAATTCAGTAGTATGATTTTTGGATTCAAATTTTGGTTCAACATATTGGAGCTGACCTATTATGGGACTATCGCCATATAATAAGTATTTGAGGGCTATTTTTGTAAAATTTATAAATAAAAAAATTAATAAAACTTAATTTAAACAACGCTATTAACAAGTGTGGACCTTATATGACAACTATATTGAATTATGGACCGATATTTAAAAAATCTTGTAATATGATTCTTGAATACAAATTACTGATCGGTGTACAATTTTGGTTCAGTACAAATATTTTTTTTTGGATATTTGTGTAGGTTAATGTGTTTTCCAGAAGTGGTACTTATATGGAGGCTATGACCAATTATTGGCCGATCATCATAAAATTTCGTACAATGATTTTTACATATATTGTAATGTTTGAATTCGAATTTAAACTTGATGACTATATTTGTAAGAAATTTATGAGGGTTTTAGTGATTTTCGGGAGTGGACCTTATATGGAGCTATGGTCAAATATGGACCGATATTCACAAACTACAGTAGTATGATTACTAGATACAAATTACTCATCTGTGTATAATTTTATTTTGATATCGATATGTTTTAGATATTTATACAGGTTAATGTGTTTTTCGGAAGTGATCCTTATATGGGAGCTATAAACAAATATGAACCGATCTTCATAGAATTCGGTGCAGCAACCTTTGTATATGTGGAGATTATTTGTGTCGAATTTCAACTCAATAGCGATATTTATAAGGTATTTATGCATGTTTAAGTGATTTTCGGAAGTGAACTTTATATGGGGGCTATGATCAAATATGGGACGATCCACGAAAAATTCAGTCTTGTGATTTCTCTTAGCACGAAACATATTTTTGCTGAATTTTGTATGGATACTGCAATTCTGTAGGGATTTATAGACTATAGCACCATATTTCGGGAAGAAATTTGTATGGGGGCTACAAGAAATTATGGACCGATTCTTTCCATTTTCAACAAAATTTGTCCTTTTATCATATAAATAATGAGCGCAAAATTTCATGGTGTTCTCTGCAATGAATTTACCCAAAGTCACAAAAAATCATGTGGAAATTATCAAAATTTTTGGAGGTTGTCTTACATTTTGATCCATAACCCTGGTTCTGCCAATTCGATTTTGCTGATTTTCAATACCAAACTGCTTAGAAAAATTATAAACATTTTGGTATACATTTCATTAATTTCACTTATGTATTTTGGACGTGAGAGTGTTTTACACAGACAGACAGACAGACGGACAGACGGACAGACGGACAGACGAACAGACAGACGGACATTGCTCAATCGCCTTAGAATTTCATAAGGATCAATAATATATATACTTTGTTGGGTCTCAGATGAATATTTCTCAATGTTACACACGGAATGACAAACTTATATATACCCTCTTTCACCACTTGTGGTGGTGGAGGGTATAAAAACATCTCTCGCACGTTGAAACCTATAGAAAATATTCACCATAAGCGATTCATGTCTTAAAAATACTCTTGTACGGCGTAATGGTTTGTCGATGTTAGTCGAATGTATAATAAATACACTACACCATCATAGTGGGGAGGATATTATGCATTTGTGCTGCTGTTTGTAACATCCAAAAAAAGTTGTCTAACACCCACCACACCCAGTATAGTCAAAATCAATTTCTGAGTCGATTAAACGATGTCGGTCTGTCCGGCTGGCTGCCCATGTAAACCTTGTGCGCAAAGTATAGGTAGTAATTTTGGAGATATGTTGATAAGGACTGAGATCTGATTTGATTGAAATTATTATTACAATTTACAAAAAAAAGTGGACAAACTAATAATCATTATGAATGGAAGCACCGTCTTTTGAAAACATTCCTTGATGTAAATTTCGGTATTTATAGAGCCCGTTCTAACAAATGTTTGGCTTTTTTGCCGCAACTGCATATTGCTTGCCATACCAAGAACTTTTTGGGAAATTTTGTCTGCTTTTGGGTCCTAAACTTTTCTTCAACATTCCCTCGAGCATCAGCAACACCAAAATTTTGACCTGGAAGCTGCGAAAATTTGCCAGTACATGCGCTTCTTCATTCATTTTGCAGCAGCAATATTTTTCCCGGTACTGTTGAATAACATTGGAAACAGTTTGATAGTAGACCTTTGATTGTTTGGCCAACTTTTTGTAGGACCAAATTGGGTTTTGTTGAGAATATTTAATAATTTTAGTACGCACTTTTTGTGGTTACTAATTTTAATCAGATTAACAATAAATGAACATAATTGACATTATACATAATAACTTACATGCTTTACAAAGGTAACTTGATAAAAAAATCAAATAATACTTGGGTTAAAAGTTTTAATGAAAAACTTGTGTTAAGATTTGTTCGATCTCAGTCCTTAGAATTTGGTACAAACACTTTTTTCGGCCACAGGACAAATCCTGTTGAGACTGACGGAAATCGGTCCATTATTTCACTTAGAAATAGGACTTTGACGTTCATAAATGTTTTATTTTTATAGGTATCTACATAATTTTCGCTCCAAATAAGTTTTATATATACCTTAGGCTTATCACTTAATTTTATGATAATTGGTCTAGTCATAGCCCTCATATAGGGCTCACTTCCGAAAATCATATTAACGAGCATAAATATCTTAAAAATATCCATATCGACGTAGAATTTGTAAGGAACCAACGGTTACTCCGGGTTTGAAGCTGAGGTACCGCTCAGTCTATTCCAGGGTCCTTAACATAAAATTTAAAACACTTTTCTCGGTTCTTTTCACAGTTTTTTTTTCTTGTATTAATAGCTTAACTCAATTTATTGAGCCACAAATGGCAAATTGAATGCTTCTTTATTGAGAACAACTTGCTATTGCTCCGTGAACTATCGGGTGGCACGTACCGGTGCCCTACGGCTCCTGCCCACTAGTTCCTGCTCTTATAATATTCTAGGATGTAATCCTAGAATCTACTCTTGTTCCTAATGTTTCCGAGTGTTACTGCCAAGAAAAATATCTACCACTATTGGACTGAACCAGTGTCCTGTTCTCCTCCCTCTATGTAAAACTATTGTAGTTTTGTAGCTACTGCAGTACAAGATGTTCGTACCGATAGCGGTTGTTGCTAAAATCATCTTAATTGTTTGATTGTCATCAACTGTTTGTTTGTTCCCAGCAGTTAAGCAAGTAGTCAATGTATCCCTTATAGACAGTAATCGTCACAAATGTCTTATCACTTGGCTGACTCCAATTTATATATTTTGGTCATTTGGCACGTATGTGCAGAGATTAGACAATTGGTTACTTTATACATCCCAGGTAATCTAGCGTGAAGACAATTGTCACTTAAGTATCTCTAAGTAATCTAGAGTGTAGTCACTGCAAACGTTTTGTGAGTAATTCGTTCAAACTGGTTTTATACAAATTGTGCTGATATAATTCTCATACAGTTAATTTAAATTTTTGCTTAAGTATACTGATATCCCATGTAACAAGCATGAAGGCAATAGTCACTTTAGTGTCTTTTATTAACCTATAATGAAGTCACTTTAAACGTTTTTTTGGTACTGCACTTCAGAAAGTAGTTATTTTACCCACCAGAAGCAATCCATTGGAGAGTTGTCGAAGAAAGGTTTGTTTACAAGCTATCGTTTATTGGGCTACCTCTGAAATGTCTTTTAGCTGACTATTTGAGGCCAATTAGCACACGTACATGTTAAAATAACTAGTTATGTAGCTGATCAAGTTACCACTTAGGAAGCTAGTAATATAACTGTCGCTATTTAACCAGTATGTGAATCAAATGCGTTGATTACTTTGGACCAGCTATTAGACAGTCTCATTGTAGTCAACAAGAGTCAATTGACCTCCTGCTTAGGACATGCACGTGTTAAAATAACTAGTCACGTAGCTAAATAATGGGTAAAATCACTAGTTCGGGACTGTCTCCTAGAATTGCTGGGTTGTTGATCTGTGTGTGCGGTACTGTGTTTGTGATGCTTGTGTGTGTTATATTGCTTGTTGATATTGTGTTTGTTGTATTCTTGGATACATCCTTCTTTGTCTTGTGTCCTCTTCAATACGGCTAAATATCATCTCTCGTGACTACCTTCTTCTGATATACTCTGTTGACTCCTCTCTGCTTACACTCTGTTGACTCCCCTCTGCTGACACTCTCTGTTGTTGATTTTCGCATCCAGTGTTGAACCCACCACCTGCTCTTGACTTTACGGCTCGTTCGACCTCCTTTACCCTATCGTCCTTCGGTTATCTGAAATTAAACAATCCCAATTATTGGCGGATGTACTCCGCCCCACTATGATGGATGTCATCCATCATCTGCCCAATAGAACGAGTAATACTTTCTTTATTTGACTTACTACTAAGTTTTGTTTGTAAAACTTAATTTATGTGGGTCTAAATTCCTAGAATTTAGGTCCTCGCAAATTTAACAGAACTATGTTTCATATAGATATAAATCACACGACTTAATTTCAAGGTATTCGGTCCATAATCTCTCATAGCTCCCGCTTCCGAAAATCACTCACGACAATGAATTATTGAAATTTTAAAAGAAAAATGTTTTTACTCATTTATTCAGTGTAGGGTATTATATGGTCGGGCTTGACCGATCATACTTTCTTACATGTTTTTATTTGAAAATTTAATCGTAATGCTAAAACTTGTATATGTTGGATTTTTAATAAACTTCATTTGATGCTGCTCAAATGTTCAGCATTTAGTTTTTAGATGATCAAGAACAGTTTTAGACCTTTCGAGCATCGGAAATCTCAAAAGTGGACTTTTGTACGGATAACCCTATAAACCTTTTTGATATAGATAATCTTATAAACCAAAGTAAACCTCTTTTAAACCTCCACACTAATTTCTGATATTTTGAAAACACATTTCCGATTGCTCTCGCATATTTTTACGTATTCAGCTATTACATACACATACATAGCCTTGTTAGTTTGTTAAAAATTATAGTTTGTTTGTTGTTAATGTTGTTTGTGTTGCTTGCTCGCTTGTTTGTTATTCACGTTCATGTGTATGTGTGAGTGTGTATATGTGTGTACTTGTATTATTGTAAACATGAACTCTTTTAAATACATTCATGTATAACCATGATTTCCACATAAACAAAGTGTGTCGCGCAATTATTTGCAAGTGTTCCAAGTAGAGCAATAAACACATAAACTGTTTTGTGTATATACATGTATGTATATGTGATTGTTATGTAATTTTTACTACTTGATACTACTACAACTACAACTAAAGCAAGTAGAAGAAGTAAATACATAAAACGGCAATACAAACTACAAACTACATACTTGATAGAGGTAGTGAGGACAAAAGAAGAGGAAATTATACTTCTACTCAACTTGTAAAATAATATTTCACTATTATGCCCTGTAGAATTTCGTTTGTATGTGTTTTTTGTGAAATTTTTGTTGTGTTGTGTTTGTTTGTTTGTTTTTTATTCAAACATTGAGTGTTTTATGTTGGCAGTTTTTGACTTTATGCATTTGCAAATATATGTTAAGGACAGGGATCAGCTAAGATATGGTAATTTCATCTGGTTGTAAATTGTGCGCCAGACTTATCAACAGAGGGTTTCGTTTCCATTACAATTATGAAATTTAATGCTATCATGTAAATGTATATAAGCTAACCTTTTTGTCTTTGTTAAATATTAAATACAGACCATTGCAAGAAAAAGTAACAATTTCCCATTGCCCTTTTTAACACCGTCCAAAATAGAAATTTCAAAGTACTTAATTGTACCGACATTTTTCGTGACACAGACATGTCTTAATATATATTTATATTTGAAAAATTTTTATGTTTTTTGATATATTGCATGCATAATGTGTTACACCAAACTTTCTGTTAAGTCAGTATATGTTTGAATTCAGAATTTAGATTTGATATGTTACACAGAGAAAACATATTCGTGATCACAACCGAATTTGTCGCCAATCGAATTTATGAGGTTCTGTGTACTATCGCAAAATTCGATTGTAATTACTGAATTTTTTTTATGATATTGGTGAACCCAACTGTTTTCAGTATAAAATATATTTTACTATTGTGAATTATTATTTGACATTTTCTTTCAATTGTTTTTATTGAAAATACAAAATAAATACATACATAATCAAATATAAAAACAAGCAATTCAATTAAATTTGAAAAATAATGTAAACATAGAAACTTTTCCGATATATTGCACACCTCTTCATCTAAATTTGGTCAGTAGTCAGGTCTATTTACAGATAAATTGTATGGATGGATCAGCAATTAAAGTCGTACAGAAACTGATGACTGCCGAGGGATTACAAGGATTTACGATATTTACCCAACGCGTAGTGGACAAAAACGTATAGAAGATGATGAAAATAGATTTGTAGTTTTGGCACCAGTCATTACAAAATCTCAACAGATTTGTGATAAAATTCCTATAAAGAATATAGAATATTACAAATATATTTTTATAAAATTTACATAGATATGTACATAATATGTACATATGCATTTTTATGTTCCTACATATTATGTAGGAACATAAAAATGCAAACGCATATTGGTCATTGGCCACATGTTAATTTACATACAATACATATTTGTCAAGATATTATTCTTACCATGAATTTCTAAAATAACCTTTTCTTTCTTGTTTTTCACAATTTATTTGATTCTCTAATAAAATTTTTTTGTTTTATTATTTACAAACTTCAAAAAATAATCTACCAATTGAAAATTTCATTCGGTTGTGATTATTAAATTCAACTTTTTATATCACTACCGAAAAATTTGGTTATAGTCACCAATATTCCGAAATTATATATATATTAATAGAATTTAAGTAGGTTGTGTGTATGGAATTAATAGAAACACATTCATAAATAGACAATTCGGTTAAATCAACTAATATAAGAATAGTCTGAACCATAATTCAATTGCAATAATGTTTTTATGATCCTTAACACAGAAAATATATTAAGTTGATCGTTTTTTAATGGATACAATAAAATGTTAGTTTAGCTTATTAAATTTTGATAATTGGAACCGTTTTCCAACTAATCTGTTTTCTGTGTGTAGTAACATTTTACATGCAATATATGAAAAAACGTATACATTTTTCAAAGGGGGCAAGGTTTGTGGAACTTCTGAGGAGTAAATAAAGGCTTTTTATATAAGTATTTACTATTGTTTAAAACCTTAGGAATTGAAGATTGATATTTAAGTAAAATTAAACAATTTTATAAGTACTTGAGACGTCATTTACTTTAAAAAATTATAATATGGTGATTTTCCATGAAGAAAAATATAGAATTTGAATTAATGTAAAATTTTAATGGTTAAAGATATCATGACAATATTAGACTCAATTATCCTTAAATCAACGACTTTATAATTTTTGACATTTTTTATTTTCAAATACCAAAATGCCTAAACCGGGAAAATGTGTTCCAAAAACTAAGTTTTTTTAGAAAAGTGCCTACTATGACGTTATTTACCGTGTGATAGTAAAAAACTTTGTAGATATTTAAGAAGCATATAGGGTTATACAAATATGAAGCTTTTTTGTGGATCGGTGCTTTGCCTTTTTTGAATTTTTTACTCAAATCTATTTTTTTTTTTTACATTGTCCAAGTTTGGATAGGTCTGGGGTGTGTTGTGACCGCTTAAGTGAGCCAGAATTTACTCTACACGCTTTTGCATTAAATTTTATTTTTGGATTATATAAAAATTGTATATAATCCCGAAGAAAATTTTTTTCTACAAAAAAAAATATATGTGCCTTTTTGGCACAAAAACTTAAAAAATATGGCACTTTTTACATGTTTTAACTTTGGATGCGTTTTACTTTTTATAGGAACAAGATATAGAGTGTTTCTAGATCTTCTTTTTTTTAGACGTTTATTATAATATTGTTCCTGCCCTTAATATCTAGGCCTTACAATAAGTAATTAAATCTTATAACTAAACAATTATTGTTCTCTCAGAGGAGAATCATATTTTGTATATTAGATAAGTGGTAAATCAGCTCTACGCAGCCTTGATCTGTCTTGAGTTACTGTAAGTAGTCTTGCGAGCGGGTTCGGATGGTGATGTAATTTTATCAAATAAGCTTCACGAATTTTTCTAAATTCGTCCTTAACCAATGGCACATCTAAGTCTCTGTGGATGTTCTCATTTCTTATGTACCATGGAGCTCCCGTCATGGTTCTAAGAATTTTGGATTGTGCCCTCTGTATGAGATCTATACTGGTATTGCTTGCTGTTCCCCATAGTGTAAGTTAGAAGCTTTTAGTTTCATGTGGAGCCGCTTGGCTTCTATGTGCCGACGCCAAGTAAGACGTCTATCTAAATGAATGCCAAGGTATGTAACGTGATCAGACTGTGGGATGTTCACACCGTTCAGGGTCACTGGTGGACAACTTCCTCTCCTAAGTGAAAACGTTATGTGCTTGCTTTTGATTTCATTTACTTGTATTCTCCAATTTCTTAACCACGTCTCTACGTGCCTGAGATAATTATCAAGGTTGCTAGATACTACATTTAAGTCCACATGAGAACTAAGAATTGCAGTGTCGTCTGCAAAGGTGGAAATGGTTAATTCTTCGGACTCGGGCAAATCAGAGGTGTATAATAGGTACAGAGTTGGTCCTAGAACACTTCCCTGGGGCACACCAGCATTGATCGTATAGTCGGTTGTCACATAATCGCCGTATTTTATCCTAAACAAGCGATCCGATAGGTTAGACTCTAGTATTTTGTGTGTACTAAAAGGCAGTAGACGTTTAATCTTGTGTATTAGACCTTTATGCCAAACCTTGTCAAAAGCCTGGACAACATCTAGAAATATTGCCGAGCAGTACTTTTTTAGTTCGAAAGATTTTCGTATCTCTCCAGTTAGGCGGTTAACTTGCTCAATTGTTCCGTGTTGCTTACGGAATCCGAATTGATGATCTTGGATAATGTTTTGGCTATTTAAGAATGTCAGAATTTTCCCTTGGATTATTCTCTCAAATAGTTTAGACAAACAAGGCAATAAGTTAATAGGTCTGTAGGATGATGCCAATGCCAAATCCTTTCCTGGCTTGGGTATCATTATAATTTGGCAGATTTTCCAATCATTCGGAAAAACTCCTAGAGACAAGATCGCATTGAATAATACTGTGAGCACAATAATCTAGATCTTCTTAAGCACTATTTATATTTTAAATGACAGCTCATTCGGAACATATATGAATTTTTGGCGATTTTTTTAAAAAAATTGAGACCCTAGGTGACCAATTTTGAAGGGCAACGTACTGGCCCCCATTAGCGCTAAGAAGCTGAACAACTGCAGATCGACTCGAAAATACCTCAGCTTCAACCGTGTGAATCTGGGAACTATTCAACAATATATCGAATAGTTCGCGAGATACCGAATTATTTCTAGACCACTGTGCGTCGTAATCAACTAATTGGTGGTGCATTGATATTATTGTCAGGTAATTTTCGTCAAACATTGCCCGTGACTTCTCGTTCGACACTGTTGGATGACATGACATGACCAAAACTTGAAATTGAACATAAACATGCGTGCTCAGTTTCACAGTAATCAATCCAAAGATCGGTTCTCGAGGCAATTGTTAGAAATCGGAAATGGTAAAATTCGAATCGATAATACAAACACAGAGAAAACAAATTCGTGATAGCAACCGAATTTGTTGCCAATCGAATGGTTCGGTTGCACACTTAGAATTTTTCGGTTCTATCAACAGAAATTCAGTTGCTAAAGAAGAATGTCGGTTGAGGCAACCAAACTTTTGTTACCCCATCTAGACGTGGCATTTGAATTCAAGCGCTTGCAATTCCCAGTACGTCTATCATTTGTCATGTCCATCAACAAGGCGCAAGGACAAACGATTCAAGTATGAAGATTGAATTTGGAGGAACCGTGCTTCTCTCATGGCCAGCTGTACGTGACCTGTTCAAGAGTAGACATTCAAAATGCTTTGTTTATTAATGCTCCTGATAGAAAAACAAAAAATGTTGTGTATCCAAATGTATCAAAAATAAAACAAATTCTTAAATTTTCATATAAAAAAATAATAGGACTTTTCATTATTTTTAGTGTAATGACGTACTATAGACCCAACTTACTTTTATAGTGCAAAATTTCGTTTTATAAGTGAGAAAACAAAAAAGTTTAAGGCAAAATAACGATGCCTCTTTAACCTCCTTGAAGGCAAAACAACGTTTGCCGGGTCAGCTAGTTGTTTATAGAAATGTGTATTCATGTCCCGACCTTAACTTTCTGCAAAAAATCATATTTAGTGATGAGGTCCATTTCTAGATGATTGCGTGCATCAACAAACAAAATTTTCAAATTCAGGACAATACCAATTCACATGAGATTCAAGAGCGACCAATTTATCCCAAAAAAGTCACTGTTTGAAGTGGATTTTGTGCTGATAATGTTATCGGTCCATATTTCTTTGAAAACGATGTTGCTTGGTCATCACCCTCTACTCAATCGCAATCGATCCGATCCGAAGCCACGGCTGACATTTGCACAATGTTATATTCCATACATAATGGCATCGATAGACCTTTCAAACATATAAGAGTTGTTGATGATAAGTATGTCATACACACTTTGTGTTATTTAAATATAAAGATAGGAATTGCTTAATGAAAGACTCTTTAGAAAGATAGACAGATTTTCCTAAAGATCACAATTTGAGGTGAAACAAGAATATGCGCAGGCACATTAGCTATTAATTGATATTCTTCATCAACTAGTTTAAGTTACCACAGTCCTTTTTATTTTCTTTGCTACCAAAACCCCTTTATAACTTTGTTTTCTGTTTTTTTTTTTTCTTTTTTGTAAAACTAAACACGCTTGCTGTTGTTGTCGTTGCTTTTATACTTTTGCCATTGATGTTTGTTAGCCATTTCTTACTTATGGCTTTTTACCCACTTTTATACACCCACTTTTCATTCGGCTGCAGCTCATATATTTAAAATAAAAAAAAAAGGCGGAAAAACTCTTCTGGTACATAACATTACGTATGTTTGTTCATACTTACATGTATTTTGTGATTACTCTCAATAAATGTTCCTTGAAGTAGCCAAGAGTTATGTTGTTTGTTCTTTTATTTACTTTTTTCTTTTTTTTACATTTTTATATTCTTGTTGTATTTTTTTTTTCCCGTTGAGTGCATAATTTCTTATGCCCATACAACAAGTTTTTTATGGGCCAACCCTCACTTTGGTTCACTGTTCAGTGTTTATTTTTTCGTTTTTTAACACACATGCACTTTTTACAAAGTTTACAAGTTTTCCAAAAAAGAAAAGTTTTTCGGTTAAAAATTATATGCGCTAAGAAATAAATATTGCAAGAGCCTTAAACAAAATGTGTGCTAACAAAACACAACTGCCAATAGGAAAAATATGGCTTTGCTAGGAAGATGTTCTAAGTGTTTTCTGTGTGTGAAAGAATTGAGTCAGATTTAAAGGGATAAATTACTGTTGTGGCACATGAATTGCACAAAAATTGTATCAGACGATGTATGCCTGGATGCCTGCTTACTATGGAATATTGTTATTATTTTGATCCACTGCAAGTTTTGTAAAAACCGCAAATCAATTTCTACCAGGCCCCTTCTCTACAAATTTTATCTTAAAGTAACATTTTTATTTTGAACCTTAATCAATTTATCAAATTTATAAAACTTTTCTCATGAAAGAGTTAATAGTTTATCTATAAATAACCATTTTTACCCACCACATCTACAAATAGTATGACTAAATTATTGTTCACTATAAACAACAACATGGTGGCTTAGCACTAATTCTGTTTCGTGTAATTAAGATTAACAGGCACTCATGTGTTAAAACTTTTTTTCCTGTAATAAGTACTCCAGAAACTACAAAAAGAAACAAGTCTTGCACTTCATTGATTACAAATACTTATACACATTCGAAAACTATATTTGTATATATAAGTACATTTAACTACTAACTAACTATGTTCATTTAGGTGGCACTTATTTAGCACATTTTGGATTTTCGATGCTGCCAAGGTTTAAAATTGTTCTCAGTCATCTTAAAACTAAATGTTGAAATTTGAAATCAAACTGCCTAACCACCACATTCGAAATGTCCCATTTTTGTGGTCTCTGGCGAATAAATCAGGCTGAATTTGACCGATGGCGAGGGATATGTTAGCTTTAAGGGCCAATGTGGTTTGTTTGTGGGTGCCCCGATAGACTACACGATAGTGTGCTGGACTATCAATCTGGGGGTTGCGGGTTCGATTCCTGCCAGAGAGTCTGGGTGTATCTGCAGACAAGCAAAACGCTTCGCAGTTTGCGTTTGTATTTAAAAAATAAAAAAAAAAAAAAAAAAATATACTCGCATAGACCTGCGACTTAACCCATTTTTCGCCGACCGGTGATTTTAATTACCAGCACTTTTATTATTCATAACTGACAAATAAAAAGTTTTTTATTCAATATAATTTTATTTATCAATTATTTAGGGTCTTATTTATTTATTATATACTCATTTTATTTCCTTACGTAGCATAAAATATTTATATTGCGGCTTTTAGAAATTGGTAAATAAAGGTCATCAAATATATAGAAATAATTTAACCAAGATCTTATAAAATCTAACAACTATGTTTATATTTATAAAATTAAATCTTTACTTTTCTGTTTTGAGCTCTATTCACGATATTTAATGTACACGTATCATATAAAATTGCATGATGAATATTGTGGTGATTATAGTAACCATTGGCGAAAAACGTATGTCTTTAATGTGGTTTATGAACATGCGTTTACAATGTAAACTTTACATATGTTTTGTCATCAAAAACAGAAGCAACCGAGACAAAATAACGGTTTGGACAATATATGCACAGTTCGATCGATGAGGCGCGCCGCGGCTTTTCATTGGATTTTGGATATTGAATGGCTATCTATTCCACAATATGAAAACTATTGGAGCCAAAGTGTTCCAATTGTGTAAAAGCCATGACAAGCAATAAGCAATAAGTACATTTGCAATAAGCAATAAGCAATAAGTACATTTGTTTCGGCTTCAATTCGTGTGTGGCTTCATCAGATGGAAATATGATTTGCTGTATGCCTTATCCTAGTTCTCAGGAACTGTATAGCATAGAAATTGACCTACGGAGCTCACGTGGTCTTTAGTTTGCTAAAAAAATGTGCAGCAGCCAACAATTTTAGTATTTTGACAATGTAATATCAAACTACCGTATAAGTGTTATAGGCAAAATATTTTTTGGTGGACTATTTTTCTAATGCTGTAGACTCAGCTGTTGTAAATGTCTGGAAGTTGCACAGTCTTTTGTGCAGAATTGCAAAAGCTACAGGAAAAATGCAACTGGAATTTCGGTCAGAAATTGCTAGAGTTCTTCTTTGCGAGAATACAGACGTGCAGGAAATGAAAGCAGAGTGGCCAAGAAAAAGCCTCACCATTCTAAAGCATGAATAAGGTTTAAAGAATATGATGCAAGCAATGTCAAAGCCACACTCTATTTATTGCGTAAGAAGTGGTACGTGCACTTACATACAAAATGTTTTAAAGTTTACCATAAGTAATTTATATCATTAAAAAAAATGTTTTTTAGGTACCTTTAAGAAATACCATCCTTGCATACATATTCCGCCGATGGTGACTATAACTACCACCAATTCTCTAAAAAACTAGAAAACCCATTGACTCCAAAGTTTGGAATTTTCTTAATTAGCATAAAAATAGGTTCAATATAAAATTTTAGGAAAATCGGTCAACGGGAACTTGGTGCGGCGAAAAATGGGTTAAGAAAGCCTAACAAAAGAAGTCAAACGACTTCAATTCGCACGATCTCGGTGGATAGTACAAATCACCTCCACATAAGATGACAATGCCCTCAAAACGCTCTTGCAGAATGTAAATGAGCTGTGTGGTACGTAGCGCCGTCCTGTTTAAACCATCAGATTTAAGCAATGAGTAGAGTTGAATCATGACTCAAAATTTCTTGTACTTATACGCATTCATATTTATTACAATGTTATCGAGGCTCATATCCACTCGTATAGTTTGAGGTAATCATAATACTCATACTTAACAATAATTATGATGTTGTTGATTTCGATTCTGCTTAACTCAATTTGTGTAGACGATGCAATATATGGACTGAGATCGAAAAATTTTTAACATACATATATGTTAATAAAATTGAAACCACTAAACCTATAGTTTATAAACTTTTTTTTTTTATTGAAATTATTGTTACAATTTACCAAAAGAAATTATTTTTATAGTTCTAATCACTAATGATGAAATTTTGAACCTTTTTCGAAAACCCTTCCATTATGGTTTTTATAGTGCTTTATGTAACTTTGTTCGAACAGGTTGTCTATCTCCGTTTAAAATCTACCACACTTTTGGACACCTTTTTGGTGCTCTTCAATTCTCTTTTAACAAGAGCCCAATATCTATCCACTGGACTCATCTCCAGGCAGTTTGGAGGAATTGCCTCTCTTGGTACAAATACCACATTATTGTTCTTGTACCACTCAATACTTTTTTACCATAGTGACAGATGCCAAATCAGGCCAAAAATACGTGGACACATTAAGAAGTCTTATGATTGGAAACATCCAAACATTCCTTGATGTCAATTTCGGTATTTATAGAGCCCTTTGTAACAAATGCTTGACTTTTTTGCCGCAACTGCATACTGCTTGTCATACCAAGAACTTTTTTGGAAATTTTGTCAGCTTTTGGGTCCTAAACTTTTCTTCAACATTCACTCCAGCATCTACAACATAAAAAATTTACCCAGAAGCTGCGAAAAATTTTCCATACGTACATTTTGTCATTCATTATGCAGCATTAATATTTTTTGTATAAAATTTTACTTCAATTTCCGTGCTCTGTCTTTGGCCTCTACATTTTTAGCAGAGTTCCTGTTAGGAACTTTTTGAGCCTTGTATGTTTTTAAACCTGCATTAGCTTTAACTTTTCATACCAAATAGTCCGAGTACTCACCTAATCGGGCTGCTTGGCTACCGGATGTGTTGGGAACACTTTTGAAAATGCTTTCTATTTTGTTGGCTTTAGAAACATCATGTGGACCATTCCTTCTACCTGAACCAGGTTTAATATCAACGGACAAGTTCTCCCTGTGCTTTTCAATAACATTGGAAACAGTTTGATAGCAGGCCTTTGATTGTTTGGCCAGCTTTTTGTAGGACCAAGTTGGGTTTTGTTGAAAATATTTAATAATTTTAGTACGCACTTTTTTCTGGTCACTCATTTTAATCAGATTAACAACAAATGAACATTAAACATAATAACTGGCATGCTTTACAAAGGTAAATTGATAAAAAAAAAAAAAAATCAAATAATACTTGGGTTAAAAATTTTAATGGAAAACGTGTGTTAAGAATTTTACGATCTCAGACCTTAAGTATGATTCGAATACGAGCACTAAAATGCTCATTATGAGTTCGTGTGTTTCAGTGTTGCCGAATTCTGGATAATTACAAAAAAAAAGCATGTGTCGAATGAGTTGAAGCAATAGTAAGTATCATGAGTATTTTCCTAAAATTATAAGTCAGGCTGTGGTATGAGTATGATGCCGACGTTGGATTCATATTTAATGCTACGCATACTTATAAATCAATGTTATTGTGAGTATGAGTATGTCAGAGTACTTTAATTTCAATGATGTCTACTCACTTATACTTATAATTTCATAAGTGCGTATGAATAGCATAAAAGTGATTCATTGCTGATCTCTGGTGTCCATATTATTCAATTTAGGCCAAAATAAATTGATATGCATCGATCAGAGCACGGCTTTGATGGTAATGGTCTGGCCAATATTGTTCTCAAAGATATATGGACCGATGGTACATCCAACCCAAAATTCACACCAAAAAGTGCCTTTTTCGGTTCGTACCCATTGATCCAGAAATAGGCATCAACGTAACATGGATGAAGCGCGCAGAACGTTGCCCCATCAAAAAACCTATTTTAGTACAACAATTTCATCATTAAGACGTGGGTTTCAATGCTATATCCGTCCATGGAGATTTTGCAAAACAAACTGAATAAATTACTGCCAATTCTACAGATGTATCTTTAACAATATGGCCGCTATCAACTTTAAAACTTCGGAAGTCCGTATTGGAATATCCCCTAATATATTGTACCATTTATTAATGGTTACCCATACCCTCATAATGTGTTCACAATACACCGTGGTTCCAAATCAAAACCTAGGTGGACAAAATTATAAAAACAAGCTTTTTCGGTAGCTGACAATCTGCTCTCCTGCAATACAAATGGGTTTTTCAATTGAATATTTCGTTTTCTCGACAGAAGCACCAGAAGTTCAAAAAATATTGAATCATATTTTCGTTAATTTTTTTAATATTTTACTGCTTTACTAAATTACATATATCTCAATTGTTTTACCATATAGAAATGAATACTTCAAAACATAGCTAAACATTGATATAGGCTTTTATTAAGTGTATATCTTATATTTATGGGCCTCTCCATTTTCCTGTTATAGTCCATTAAACTTGAGTCTTAAATATACTGATATTTTTTTGTTTTTATAAGAATATTATATAGCTTGGCAAAAAAAAAAAGACCGTCAAAGCCCGTCCAATGAATGTATACATCATTTAAAGAAACTTCTAAGGAATGTCTTTGTAAAAAAATTGTAGTCGCCAGCACCCGCCGAAATACTTTTTTTTTTAATTTTTACGGAATGGAATTTTTAGAAATACTTTTTTTATTAATGGTTTTTATATATCTAGACCCTACTGTAACTTGAAAAAAAGTTTGATCTTTTAAACATTTTTCTTGGAATCGGAGACACCAATTATATATAAAAAGGGCGCCTAATAATTTTGTCCACCTAGATTTTGATTTGGAACCACAGTGCAATAAGTAGAACAAAAATCATTACTATTAAATATTCTAAAACCTTATTTTTTTTGTGCCTTCCTTACACTTTGATAAAATTAAGGGTAAAACATGTAGCATATTTTTAGGGCAACATTATTTGAAAACTAGTGAAACCCATATTCGTCTTTGCCGAATCTTATATACCATTTACCAAATTATACTTTAAAATAAAAATTTTAACTATTTTTAGGTAACAAAATTAAACTTTTTTTTTCAAAACTGTAATTTGTTTTAATATTTTTATTAAAAATTTTTAAAACATTTTTTTTTAATTTATTTGTGAAAAAAAATTATAAGAAAAGTTTTTTTAGTGAAAAAAAAAAAATCGTGTTAAAAATATGTTTCCCGATTTTTACCAATTGTAATTCCAACTTACTATGGCTTTATGTACGTCATTTGAAATATCTTTCATTAGATATCCATATTGTCCATATTTATGCCAATATGGTTTGTCCTTGTGTCTTCTTTATATATAAGCCCTCTGGATTAGATTTTAAATAGCAACAGAAATATCCAATTCCATAATTTCCAGATGCATATAAGCACCAAGACTAGCAAGTTCATCTGCTCTATTGTTACCTAGAACATTTTTATAGCCAGGGATCCAACAATGTTTAATATTATGCTGTTTATGAAGAGCTTCAAGATCTTTGTGACAGCAGTTGACTGCTGAATTCAGTGCTATAATAGCAGCTTGATTATCTATGAAAAAACTAATATCGCACTTGTAACTCGAAACTTCAAATAAAATGTGCAACCTCAAAAGTTATGGGATGAAGCTCAAATTTTCAACATTTGGTGAATTGCGAAGAAACTAAGGTCTACACTATTGTCCGTACATATGTATATATCTACAAATTGGTATGTTTACACATTCACACACAAAATTAAACCCAACATACTCCTTCATTACCAACACCCTGTAATAAATGAACAACTACAAAGTAAAAGTATTTTTTTTTTTTTATTATTTTTATTATTTTGATTTCAGCAAAATGTTTAACAAAGAGAAAAGCTTTAGTGATAAACGAAAAATAAAACAAGAAATACAAATTTTAATTAAAGATTTTACTCCTTTGGGTATTGTAGTTGTTTTGTTTGTTCTGTTTTAAATTTTTTTCATTTATTCTTTCATTGTTTTATTGTGTGTGAGAGCATTTGTATTAAAAATACTTTTATGTTCATGGTATAATTGCAATAAACTCCATACCAACTTTACAACCAACTAATACCTGTGTTTTGAGTTAAAAAAAAACCAGCATACTTAAACAAAAATTTAATTATTTTCTATTAAAAAAAAAATGTGTTTATATTTTTACAAATCGTTCAGAGATTAAAAACAAACAATTTAAGTGAATTAGTTATTTATATAACATTTTATAAAAAATAAATTAAATTAATAAAAAATTTAGAGAGAGATTTGCAAATACTGTAACTAAATGATATAAATCAATAGATAGGTATAAAAGGTATTTCAGTAGAATTTAAACACTGTATATAAAAAAATTCAGTTTGAGATTTTTATAAATCTATTAACAAAACTAACTAAAATATTGTACTAAAAAGTATTTGAAAGGAAAAACGGGAAAATTGTTTTCAATCTTATGCACTCTAAATCTTTACAATCTCGCCTGTAATTCGCTGAATACACTAAACAAGAGCGTGTTTTACAGCAAAATTTAGACAATTGGTCAATTCACAAGGTCTCTTATCAGTCATATTGTCACAATGTCCTAATATATCATTACTCGGCGGCTCGGCTTAACCGACTCTTAGGTATTCGGCGTTGGTGTCTGCTGGTTTACGATTCACATGATTGTATCAACTATGTATACGATAACACAATATACACAGCATAGAAAGTAGTATTATTTTAGGATATTTTTTGCTTGATAAGCAATAAAAACCATTGTTAAATATTATGGCATTATGACAATATGACATGATAATAGACCTTGTGAAAAGGAAGGCCTATAATTTTAAATAAACAAAAGCGAGCCACTTTGTATATAAAAACTATGTTTTTTTTTTTTTTGAATTTTTAAACTATACCGCTAATGATTATAGCAAAGGCAAGACGAAACGGGAACTGGATACGCTTGAATTAATATGGTAAGTCATTCTAAATCATCGGTGTGCGTGGAATAAGTACGGCTTAGCCTTTGAATCTGCCACCGATGATTGTTGATGATTGAACAATTTTTGATGGTCAATCTTGTTCCGTTGCATAATTTAGGCGCGTTTAAGTTATGGAGAAGCCTTATGGGTGATCCAACCTTTAATTTTAATAAATGGTTCCAATGAATTAAAAAAATTCAGTAGGATAACACTGCGTAACACGATTTTGATACTCTCTTAACTGTTACCTGAAATGAATAGGTAATTAGTCATAGATTGAATGGTCCAAACGTATGTGGTATCTATCACGTCTAGTTTTCGAGGTACATTTCAATAATTATTTTTACTACCCTCACTTTAGTGTTAAAAGAAATGTTTGGTTGTTTTTATTATGTTTTGTTTAGAATCATTCCTATTCGATAACGTCGACATTTTTGTGCATATTTATTTGAAAATTTAATACGAATACTGGACTAAATGGTCTTCATTCTCATTTTCCATCTAATATGGGTGCGATCAGTGATGAGCAAGGTGAAAGGTTCCAGCAGGATGTAAGGGAGCTTGAAAAACGATTTCAAGGCCATTGGGACACAACTATGCTAGGTGATTACTATTGGCGTTTAAAACGAGAATATCATGCAAAGCACAAAATAAAAACTTAAAGTTTCACTATATTTTGTGTTCAAATTTTTTATACCTAATTAATAAAATTAAACTTGATTAATGTAAAAAATTTTCTTACGGAAGAAAAATGAGACGTGATGTATGTATGTTTAATTAACGATAAGTACAAGGTCTCGCAAAAGTAAACTTCCGATGTTTTTTGGCTGTAATTAAAAACAAAAATGAAAAACTTTGATTCTTCTTGTGGATTATTTTTATTTGGTCTTTTAATCTTTTTTACATCAAGTCGAGAATATGATGTCATGTAAATGGCCGCCGCTACAGTTGATTCTCATTTGAGCCATTTTTATGGCATTTTCCATCACTTAGGCCAAAACTTCCGGCGATAGGTCCTCACATTCTTGACGGATATTATCTTTAAGAGCTGCAAGAGTCTGAGGCTTGTTGACATAAATCCGCGACTTCAAAAAGCCCCACAAAAAGAAGTCTGGAGCGGTCAAATCAGGTGATCTTGCTGGCCGGTGCAAATCGCCAAAATGGGAGATTAGGCGCCCGGGAAATTCATCCTTCAGCATATCGGTTGTGGCACGTGCAGTGTGTGCCGTTGCACCGTCCTGTTGGAACCACATGTTTTCCAATCACAATTCATCAAGTTGCGGCAAAAAGAACTCGTTGATCATTGCTCTGTAGCGCTCACCATTCACAGTAACCGTTTGGCCCGCGACGTCTTCGAAGAAAAAAGGTCCGATGACTCCTCCAGCGAAAACAGCACACCATACAGTGACTTTGGCTCTTCGTGGGTTTCACGCGGATTTTCAATGCCCCAGAAGCGTAAATTTTGCTTATTTACGTACCCGCTAAGATGGAAATGGGCCTCACAACTCATGATTATTTTTGATGAAAAATCATCTAAGAACTTTAATAGGTAATAAGTTACATGGATGAGCGAAAATCCTGTTTGGCCAAAATGTCAAAATTTGCCCCCTCTAACTAACAGAGTTCTTAACCAATCTTGTTCAAAAGTTTTGTCTAAATTACTATCAAATTGCTCTATTCTTGATACAAATTTCAACGCGATCGGATGAATTGATATCAAAAGTTGGTTCACTTGACATGAAATCCTCCATATATATTTTTGCATCCCCAAAATCATGCTGGAAAATACTTTAATTTCAACTAATAATTATTACAAACAAGCAATAACATTACACTACTTATATAAAAACTAATACCATTAACTTTGGTAATTAAATTAATTAACCTGTCAATTGCATAAATTCAAAATCATTGCCTTTATTTTAATATCAATAATAAATATAAATTAAATAAATTATTTAGATGCAAAAAACACTACATAATATACTCGCAATAACCCTATCCACCACTAAAACGGTTAAATATAAATAAAACACTTACCTTTATATTTAGTCTATAATTAAGGTTATTTATATTTTTTTTTGCATATAAATTATAGGCATATAAATAAATATTTCTATTAACCAATTGCACATTCAATTTCTAGTGGCACAACAAAAACTTTGTAGCGTAAAATGATTAGTTTTTAATGGTTTATGCAGCATTGAAATTGTGGTTTATTGCCACTTATTTCATTAACTTTTTTCCAACATTTTCCTATTTTTTTTTTCCAACTTTGAAAAAAAAAAAAATAAAACAAAGTTAAATGTAAATATGCATGTCTGCATATTTGTAGGTTTTTGTGGTATTATGTCAACGCATTTAATTGTTATTAATACTATTTATATTTAAATGAATGTTGTTTGTGTGTGGAAAAAAAAACAATAATAAAAATAAACAAATATTAATTATATATGAGTTGGTTATATAAAAATAAAAAAAAACCAGCCAGCTTCCAGTTCAATGTAGCGTATGAACATTATATGTTTTTTATTGCTTTGATAGGGTTGCGTATGATTAATATTAAATTTAAAAACATTTTATGTAATATGAAAATATTAACACTATAATGTTAACAGTTAATGGTTGATTTAATAAATTTGAACGTAAGTACCTTCAGTTTTAATGCATTAAACATCAATAACCATCATACGCCCAGTTCAACTGCAAAAACCCAAAATAAACCAAACAATTACTGATGTAAGCAATTGTCTTTAAATTTGTTTATACAATTCTTGCCATTTAATTTATTTATGCAATTTCATTTATTTGTCTCTAGTTTTTCTTTTCTGTTTTATTTTTTTGTATTTGGCTCTTAACAGGCAGCAAAGCGTTAAACAAAAATAAACTGAAAATTGTCTTTTTTATAGTCAAAGCTGTTGAAATAAAATGAAATGAAACTAGTAGAGAAGCCAACTGTGATAGTATGAGTATTCTTTAAAATTAACATTATTTCAACTGAAATAAGGAAAACAGTGCACTGGCACTTTTAGGTTAATTAAACTTAAATTGTAGCATACAGACGTAGAAAATTCTTAGCAAAATAAAATTCACAAAACTAAAATAAAATGAAGAAAAATAGTGCTAACAAAATATATATTTTTTTGTGTGCTTTCTATAAGGAAATGTACGCTACAGTGAATGTTGCTTATGTTTAAAATTTTAGAAATATACCTATTGTATAACATGTTATAAAATATTAGGATCATTCATACTTCAAATTATTTATTGGTTATCTTGAAACTCTAATCAGATCATTATCTTTTTTACTACAATGGTTCTAATATAATTCTATAGATTACTAATTAGTTTGAAAAAAGAAATTATAAGTCAAAAAATAAAAAGCAATACTACTCTATAATAAGTAGGGTAGAAGGGGGACCATTCGTTATAGAGGGCACATCTGCCAACACCCCTTAACTTGAAAACAGAGCAATCGATTTTATAACATTATCAAGTTTTGTTTTCGTTTATCGATCAAGTACCATCCCTCAAAGTTTGACAGTTTTATTTTACATATGATCAGAGACAGACATATTTAACTGTTTTTCTAAAACTCCCGAATATATTTTGGTATAAGTATTTTTTTTGCTATTTTTTTAATTTTTGTTATTCAAAAAATATATCAGTTAGTGTTAGAATATCAATAATAGTGCACAAAAAGGGGCAATACTTGATTTGATAACTTTATTGGAAGTGTGAAAAAAACTATACTTATATATAGCAAATCTCCTAGGGCTAATTCTCCTACATAAATTGTAATCCTGTATATAGGAGATGATTTAGTTTCCTATATACAGGCTTAAAGGACAGTAATTGTTGTAAAAAAAAAAATTTCCAAAACAATTTGTTTTGTCCAAACAATTTTTTTCTTCAAAAAAAAATTTGTCAACCAAAAAAAATTTTTTTTTTTTTCATTTGGAGAAATAAATACTTTTTTTTAATTCTCAGTATTCAAACAATGACAATTTTCATTTCGTTGCTTAACATCATTCTAAAAATTTGAGTTCACACTGGTGTACTCTGAAGCGAATGATTTGGTGTAAGCGAAGAAAGGAATACATTCCAACACATGTCCGGTACTATAAAAGTTCTTTTATATTATCAATCGATGATAAACAATTTTGTTTACTCTTGCACACTAGGTGCATGAGTAAGAAATTTTCATATGAAATCTATTAAAAAAATAATGATATTTTAAATAACTCTCCGCCTTCCACTTTTAATAATAAAATAAAGATTTTATTCAAATAAAATTTGTTTTCGAAAGGGCATCTACGTCTAGAGCTGCAGAAATGGAAAGAGAACGAAAATCACGGCTTCAGCAAATGCGTCGCAGTGCATCTTCATCAAGATCAACAGATACCTCAGGTTTTGAGATGGCTCAATCAAGCGAAAGAATCGATTTAAAGTTGCCGGCATTTTATTACAATAAATATGATGACTACAGAAATCACAAGGACGTACTGATTGGTACAATGAAAAAACCTTGCTTACATTGCAGCGTTTTGAAGTTCCCTAAGGAATCCCCGGGAATGTGGTGCTCGAACTGTAAAGATTTTCTGCCACCAGTTATGAGCTGCTTCTAAGTTAAATTTCCGGCACCAATCCTATTTCCAAGCACTTCCTTCAAAAAATATCCAAAAGTGCAACTCATGTTTTCAAATGACATCGGATTCATGCACATCTTTAAAGTTCAAAGGCAAATGTACCACAGAATTTGATCATTGCTCCCGCTTTTCAATGATGATGCGAAGTTCCTTTATATTTATTTCACTGGAAATGAAGCTACAAAAGCCGAACGCTATCAACGAACATGCGTGAGCATTTACTGCGATACCCTTCTGCCGAAACATTCTAAAAACAGTTTTTGGATATTGGAAATGCAAATATACCAATTGATGCCACCACAAATGAGATTTCGTTCCCGTACTTCTGTCAAATGCAAATGAATATTCAAGCCGTTGTCGAAAAGTCTTACAACCAAATACAAAAATTCGGAATGGCTGTGGGAACATGCAAATTATGATGTTAACAAGTTCAATAAGTAAATACAATTGAAACTGCCTGTCGAAACAATAAAATACAAATCGATTGACACAGTAATGACCGAAGAACATTGGAACCAGCCGGACCAACATTGTCTGACACTGTATATTAAAATCGAGATCGAGATGCAATATTTTCTAAGGGCCAACAACGCGGACCGGGTTAAGCTAGTATGTTATAAAACTACATTAACAAATTTCAAAAAAACTTTAAATCATGAATTTAATATAGTTTTTTGTTATATTTCTGAAAAGGTACGTTTTGATTAATAACACCATGCAACAAATGAAGACTTTTGGAAAACATACGATCATCACAGTATACGTTCGACTCTACTACCAAAGGGTAGTAAAACCCTATACCCAATTTGTCCAGTTTGTTTTGGTGACCAATTTTTTTTATGGGTCCCCAGTGGGACCTCAAAAAAGGATGTCATCAGTTTTGGCCAGCAGCTAATTCAGACTTGGTAATGCCGCTTAATTTTATATGTCAATAATATAGCTAATAGTTCGCCAAACAAATTTTGTTAACATTGTTTCCCAAAGCCTTTTCATGCACTTTTTTTTTTAAATATAGGAAGAAAATTTTTTTTATACCTTTCACCTTCTTGAGAAGGGTATATATAAATTTGTCATTCCGTTTGTAATTTCCACAACATAATTTTCATTGTAGGACACTGTTATTTAAATATGTTGAAAGAGTTGATTTTTTTACAGAACTACTCTGAAAGAACATCCCTTTCCATTCTGTGTGGTTTAAACAAGATAGTGCAGGGCTATTATGACAGAATTACCGACACAATCTCTTAATAATAAGATATCCTGAAGCTCAACATCATGTTGTTTCGCAATGTCTACGGACCTTACTGCTTTCTTGCGGAGTTATTGCAAACAGGTTGTTTATAAAACAAAACCAATAAATTTTGATGATTTAAAGCAATGCATTAAAACATCAATTGAGGGAATTCCGGCTGTATTGAATAACTTTTTGATAAGATGTCGCGCATTTGTCATGGAGGTCATTTAAATTTAATAATTTTTAAAAACCTTAAAAAAAAACATAATAAAAATTTAATTTGAGTTTCTTAATGTAGCAACATACATTAGCCACCCGTATAACCAGTACAAGTATAAACACAAGTCCTTTTAACACGGTTCGGATGTAATGGAAACATATGAAATAAATTTCAACACAATTAAGCATGGAACGTATTTCAACTATAGAATTGGAGATAGCAGATAACTTCAATTGACCTCAATTAGTCCATTAGTTGGATCTCAGTGTAAGAAAAATTAAACGTTGGCGCTTACTGTATGAACATTCTAGCAATGAAGTTATGTTAATATTGAACACAGAGCGCCAAAATTGGAAGAATTACACTTTTGGTCACTTGGTGATAGAGCAATAGAATTAATCCGAATGCTATTGCATTCGGGTTGGCCCAATGGTTCTAAGCATATAATTGGACTTATTCCCATCTGAGATGCACAGAGAACGCTCTTATTGAAAGAAAATATAATTTTGGTTGTGATGACAATGGTTGCGATCAGACAATGAAACAACATGGGTTTTAGAGAATGAAATCGAATGGGGACTGAGCTATTGTTAAACAAAATATAACATATACCTCGAAATAACTCCTAACAAAAATTAACTAATTCCCAACCTTTAAAAGTGAAACAAACTCCAAAGTGTAAAATTAAGTTTATTCCAATAATTGACAGTTTTATGCTAATTTATATATTAATCAGAACAAAGGTAAAATAATTCCGGCAATGCTAAAAATATTTACTGAGCAAAGATGCTTTTTGATACAGCCGACAAGGGAAAACCTTTGCTCCCGGCCTAAGGAAATCATCTAAATCTTTGTGATTTGAGCGTAGCTTTAAATGACGAAATTTTTTTCTTGTGAGTTATTTCAGAGTACTCCAACGGAAACTTTTGATCATGATCATTTTTTCATATATTAATTCATGACAACAATTCAAACAAGAGATTAAACAGATGCCGTCTTACAATATGACCCCCAAAGTCTGCTCTTGTTAGAAAATGTTTATAGATTTGTCTAATCATAAAAAAAACTTAATATATAATTACAGTCAGTAAGTACATTATTTTAGGTTTCTAGAAAATTCAAATTCATTGATTTAACATAATAATAATAATGATATAAAAAATTTTCAGTAATTACTACACAAATTCTGACTTCACTTTCTAATCTTAATAAGCTACCTGTAAACTAATATTAAAACTGTTACATATATGTCGCCAAATTAACAAACCCAAATGCCCACAATAGTGCGCAAAAATATTAAAAATATAACTAAAATACGGAAGCCAAAACGACTGTAGTATGAAGGCATAAAAGGAAATGAAGTTTAAAAAGAGCAGAGTATTTTTCCTACTATTTGACTTTATTTTTGTACTGTTAAGATAATTGTCTTTTCAGTAAGAAAGTGTGTAAACAGTGTGTGTTACATTTAACAACTACTAATGCCACTACTAGGTCTGATGATATTACAGCTCTCACTAACACCACTACAAACTATGTGTAATATGGCTACTATTGCACACTAGGGTGGACCATATTTAGAATTTTTATGATTTCGATGCAACCAAGTAAGCCTGTAACGAGAACGTTTAGAGGTTGCACGTTTTGTTAAAATTTTAAGTTTTTGTTAAAAAAAACTACAATCATAAATAGGAGGAAACAAAAGAGGACATTACACCTTCTATATTTGTTAAAACTTGGTTCTCTATTGAACACATAATATTGAATCAAAAAATTGTGTTTGAAGAAAGAATTGTTTCAAAGAAGATCTCTTCCATTTTTTAAAGATATTCCTCAATTATAAGCCACTGAATGGTTAATAACACATAAAATGTTCAGACCATGAGGTCATCTCCAGTTACTAAACATTTAGTAAAGATTTTCTAATAGGGTATTTAAGATTCAGTACGGCCTATTAAAGTCCTCTTACTTATTTTTTTAATATTGCTGCTTTGGTCGAAAACCTGAAACTTCAGGTAAAATATGCAGCCTCTATACATATCTGATTTTTCACAAACGTTCAGCAACGAAAATTCAAAAAGTGCAAAATAAGAACCCCCTAATGCACACATACAAAGTAGTGAAGAAGAAAACAGGAAATAATATCAAACTTAATGTAAGTGATATCTAACTACACAGACATTAAGCGTTAAGGAATGAGAGAAAAATACATAGAACTTGTAAAATTTGCTTTAACAAATACATAAACAAACAACATTTACAAAAGATTTTGTATGCATTTGTGTGTGTTTCTGTAAGTATTTGCATGTCTGTGTTTACTGTGTATTTTGTTTGCTTTAAGTTTTTCTGTTTTCTTTTAATATTCCAACATGTATGCCAACAATTATACTATAGTTTCCGTCTTGTAGGTTTTTTTAAATTTTTTTTCTACTTTCTCAAGATACTTCCTTAGATTCCCAAAGAATTTTGTAGAAAAGTCAAACAATGTTTTCTTTTAAAAGTAATGTAATGTTATGTTTTGTATTTGTAATTGGTAGCATTTGTTTAAAATGTAATGAAATTTGTTGTTTGTATTTATTTTTTTTTTTTCTTTTATATTATTTTGTTTCTCTTTTTAAAATAATTGTTTTTTTATTTTTTTTTTTTTTTGCTTTTTTGCTGTTACATATAAAACTACTTTGTTTTGTGAATACATTCAAAAACATTTTTCACTTTTGTGTGTGTACATATTTTATATAAAGAGTTCCTGTTGTTACATGTGTTTTACTTTTGGTAACAACAAAATGTGAGAAATAGTTTCTTTTTTTTTGTATACTTAAGGCATTAGTATTAGTATTACTTTGTAAATCTAATTGCTTAAATGCATGTTTAGACCAGGAAGTGGCATTTAGGTTAGGTGATTCTTTGTTTGTTTCTTTGTTTTATTTGTTTGCTTCTAGTTACAGTCAATGGCATTGCTTTATTTGGATTTATCAAATAAATAATTAAACTTGTTTGTTGGAAATCAACAAAATGTAATTTTTATACAAATTTTGTGAATTATATGTATTAAAATGGCTATATAGGGCTTGGAGATAAAAGTGGAATTGAAAAACAACATTGAGCGAATTTGTTTTGAAATTAAAATAAGAGTGAACAAGTAAGAGTACTATATTCGGATATACCCAATCTTATATATCCATCTCCAAGTAAGGGTACCAACTGCTATGCATTTTGAAGGCAAACGTTGTTTTGCCTTCAAGGTGGTTGAAGAATAATCGTTGTTTTGCCTTTAACTTTTTTGTTTTGTCACCTATAAAACCAAATTTTGCACTATAAACGTAATAGAATGAAAAGTCCTAGAATTTTTTTTTATGAAAATTTCAAGAATTTGTTTTATTTTTGAGATCTTATTTTAATTCTTAATGTAATACATTTGGATACACAACATTTTTCGTTTTTCCATGTGGATCATGAAAAAACAAATCATTTTGAATGCCAACTCTTTAACAGACCACGTATAGCTGCCCATCAGAGAACCACGCCTCCTTCAAATTCAATCCTCATACTTAAAGCGTTTGTCCTTGCCGTTGTTGGTGGACATGGCAAATAATAGACTCACTGGGAGTTGCGCTTGAATGCAAATGACAGGTCTGGTGGTTTCAGTAGAATACGCGGTATGATAGAATGCAGTTGTATAGGAAGTGAAAAATCAAATGGTCAGCGCACAAATAAAATTAAGATCGAAACAACGACCGAAAAGATTCAGCTCAACATTCCACTTTGAAAGACCGAATGTCATTGTTCACATAAGATAAGATAAATTTTCAAGTGACAATAAAAAGTCATAATATGGAAAATGGAGGGTATTTTGCTGATATTTGTATGGGAATATACAGGAAATCTAAATGCCATATCTCCTCAGTGAATATATTTACAGATGCATGACACCTAATTTTGGAAACAAATTTTTTTAATAATGATGAAAACATTTTTAATAATGCACTACAGAAATATCAAACTAACAAAACGAATAAAAGAACAATAAGACTAAACCATTTCACATTGTTCAATTGACTGAATTGTTCAATTGAACTTGTGCGTTCATGAACAACCCAACTATAGAATAGTTATTTCTCTCAAAAATATTTATTTTACATTTTATTCATTAGCATCTAAAAATTATTAAGAAATTGCCAAAACATTACAAGTTTTAAAAACTACATTTCATTACCTATCCATTGATATATAAAACATTATATCTAATTATTTATTATACTTTAAAATAATGCATGCAATTCACACACCTTGTAAAAAATTCTCTACTATTTTGTGCAAATCAAAGACTGCTTACTATGCACTTCTCATTTTTTCATGTACCCTGTATTGTATACGTTTCACTTTTGCTTATTGCTGATTGGTCAGTTGCATGTGCGAATATTTAAAGTGAGCTTAAGTAAACTTGTATTAACCTAACATTAACTATTTTATGGCCTTCTGAGCGTTCATAAATTTGCAATTGTTAGGTTCATAGACTAAATGGCAGAGAATTTTCATTTAAAAAAAATTATTTTTCACAAAAATTTTTTTTTTAACAAAAATTTATTTTTTTACTAAAAAAAATTTTTTTACTAAAAGTAAATTTTTACTAAAAAAGTTATTTTTTACAAAAAAGTAATTTTTTACAAAAAAGTAATTTTTTACTAAAAAAGTAATTTTTCTACTAAAAAAAAATTTTTTACAAAAAAGTAATTTTTTACTAAAAAATAATTTTTTTACAAAAAAAGTAATTTTTTACTAAAAAATTAATTTTTTACTAAAAAATTAATTTTTTACTAAAAAAGTTATTTTTTACTAAAAAAGTTATTTTTTACTAAAAAAGTTATTTTTTACTAAAAAAGTAATTTTTTACTAAAAAAGTTATTTTTTACTAAAAAAGTTATTTTTTACTAAAAAAGTTATTTTTTACTAAAAAAGTGATTTTTTACAAAAAAAAAGTAATTTTTTACTAGGAAGTGCGTATATTCCCGGTGCCATTGCCACGTCCGTTTTAAGTTTTCGTCTTTCAAATTCACCAATTATCCCATTCCTATATAGGTTCTCCACAAACTCATTATTAGTCCTTTGCAGTGTATTTGAGTCCTGTTGGAACCACATGTTTTCCAATCCCAATTCATTAAGTTGCGGCAAAAAGAACTCGTTGATCATTGCTCTGTAGCGCTCACCATACACAGTAACCGTTTGGCCCGCGACGTCTTCGAAGAAAAAAGGTCCGATGACTCCTCCAGCGAAAACAGCACACCATACAGTGACTTTGAGCGGGTGTAATGGCTCTTCGTGGGTTACACGCGGATTTTCAGTGCCCCAGAAGCGTAAATTTTGCTTATTTACGTACCCGCTAAGATGGAAATGGGCCTCATCACTCATGATTATTTTTGATGAAAAATCATCTTTCTCTTGGTGGTGATTAAGGATGGCTTGAGCGTATGTTAGACGCGATTGGCGATCAGCAGCTAACAGCTGATGCATCGTCTGGACTTTGTACGGATACATCTTCAAATCATGTACCAAAATTCGCTGTAAAGACCGTCGACTGATACCCATTTGCGTGGCACGTCGTCTGGTCGATGTCGACGGCGTTTCCATGACATCCTCGGCTACAGCAGCAATATTCTCTGGAGAACGGCTACTCCGGGGTCTGGCACGCCTGGCAGCATCTCGTGTTGTGCCAGTCTCTTCGAGGCGAGAGGCTAAACGTCGCAGTGTTTCACCAGTAGGCGTTGGACGGCCAGGAAATCTGCGACGAAATTCACGTTGTGCCAAAGTCACCGTCCGATTATTGGTCAAATAAATAGTCAGCAATATTCCGCGTTCTGGAGCAGTATAGCGTAACATTGTTTATTAACGTGTATTTCGCATGTGTTTACTACACATATTTCAAAACAGAACTGACATTAGGGCCAATCGTAAAATTTATAGCATTTTCTGATAGGAGGATTACTTTTGCGTCACCTTGTAGATGAGCGGAGATATATTACATATTTTCGATGATATAATATCTACAACAACTCGATAAAAAAATCAAGAGAAGATATTAGTGTTGCAAAACAAAGAAATTTAGAAAATAGTGCTACACTTTATCAAATGTCTGGGAAATATTTAGAGCCAACACTTTACTTTCGTAAAAAAATTTTCTTTCCTAGGTGAGTTAGACTAACTGTAGTGGTATGCTGAGATGTAGATTTTATGCGAATCTGACATAGTTTTCAATACTCTCATGATTTCAAGCTAATTTTTTAACACTCAACTAAAGGTTGAGTGTTAGACAGGGTAAAGTTTTAACAGCTAAGCAGCTGACAATTGTTGAGCACAAAAATAGTTGTCGTTTGGTTTTGTCCATAATCGTTTAGCTAATAACAAAATATTACTTTACGAAAGCGATTATCGAATAAGAAAATCAATAAATGTATCAACAAACTGCCTGTTACTAAATCTCGACATAAAGTGATTAGGCCGATAAACTGTCCGTTAAAAGTTTTGATTTTCTCAATACACCAACAAAAAACATTACTTTCAGTTGGCAATACCTCTCAAAATAGATGTGAAAGTTGGGAACTCTGCCTTCAAGGGTCAACATGTTGACATAAATCTGTTGTTAAATGTTACCATTGGCAGATGGAATCTTTGGAAAAATTCATTATCCTATATGTCTGCCAGGTACTTAGGCATGGCATGATAAACTCTTTCAACATTCACTTGGAACTCATGTTCTTCGGGTTCATCCTCCATCAAATTAATGTTAATTCCTCTATTAAAGATTTTGTTTATAAAATCTATTTAATGTTGTTTACAAACACATAACAATTATGAACAGCAGTCAGCTGATTGAATTTATCTGTACGATAAATAAATAATTGCCAGATGAGGTGGGGTTAGCTTTGCGACAGATTAGAAGCAAATGAGACATTGAGAAAACCAAATTTCTTTAATCAGGAGTTTTTCGTTGGGAAAACGGCCCAGATAATTGCACAGAGTCGTGATAGCAACAAAATTTGTAGCCAATTGAATGATTCTACCTTAATGACCGAATTTCACAAAATTTTAGAAGGGATAACAAAACTTTGATTGCCTCAACCGAAATTCTTCTTTTTCAACTAACTTTCTTTTGATAGAACCGAAAAATTCTATGTGTAGAATAGAAAAACAGCTTCGGTTGCTGATACGAATCTATTTTCTCTGTGTGGATAATATCTCATTGGAAGGCATGTACAAAACTGGTTATCGATAGAGTACCTCACCTAAATGTCAATCAATCAAAGGATTTTGTTAGTTTTATTATAACCCCGGGCTAAGTCTAACGTATTAACTTTCATTAAAACAAAACACTGATCATTGGTATCAAAATGCATCAGAATGCAACAAAAATTTCCAAATTTGTATACCCTTCACCATGAGTGACAAGGGTATATATAAGTTTGTGATACCGTTTGTAATTTCTATATTTTTCATTTGCGATCCCACAAAGCATAAAAATATATTCTGGATCGTTATAGATAGCGAAGTTGATATAGCAATGTCCGCCTGTCCGTATGTCCGTCTGTATGTTGAAATCAATTTTCCGTAACTTACAAAGATAATTAATACATCAATATATCGGGATTTCTTCCGGCTCGGTCGCAATTTTGGGCCTATTTTTTATCTATATCTGGATTACTAAGTCAATATGGATATCTAATGATAGATATTCAAGGTCTATTGCAACGATTTATATAAGGCTATAGTAATTTGGACCTACAGTGGGTCAAAATCGGGAAAATTATTTTTTAACCCGAATATTTTTTTTACCACAAACATTTTTTTTATAATTTTTTTTTCACTAATAAATTTAAATTTTTTTTTTTAAAAATTTAAAAAAAAAATTAAAAAAAATTTTTGAAAAATAGTTAAAAACAAAATTGGAAAAAATAAAAAAAAATAAAACAATTTTGAAAAAAAAAATTTTTTTAAATTTTGAAAAAAAAAAAAAATTTTACATTTTGAAAAAAAAAATGAATTTTGTTTAGATAAAAATATTTAACATTTTTATTTTAAAGTATAACTTGGAGAAGGTTATATAAGATTCGGCACAGCCGAATATGACTCTCTTACTTGTTGTATAAAAAAATAGACAAATGACTTTCAGTTGTAGACATTAGTATTTGCTTTGTGGGTACCATTACTAAGTGCTTTCAAATGTTGTTAAACTTTACTATTGGCTGAAAAGTATAGCCTCGCGAAAGAAATTTTCAACTGGTCGACTTACTTTGGCAACAATTTATTTGAAAATCATAGTAGTATTAAACACATAGTAGTATTAAACACTTCCACTGAAGTTTGTAAAAAATTAGCTGCATTAATTAGTGCTTTAATTTGTTTATTGTTTAACACTCTCCTAATGCTGCTAGCCATAGAGAAATATACATAGAGCGGAAACTCTCCTGTCAAAGACCTAACTCAGTTGTCAAAAACCTAAGTGGTGAGAGTGTATTAGTAAATAAAACTATGTGAAAACAAAAACAACAATCGTAGGTGTGATTATTTTGAGTAATATTTTTGTTTGAGTTTTTTTTTCTAGTTTCCGCTCTATTGTATTTTCTCTATGATGCTAACCTAGCAAACTTCTTTAAACACAAATAATTATAATCATTATTTAATCATATTTTCAAAAATCTTTATTTAATGCACATTTATGATTTTAATTAATAGAGCAGTGTATTTAAAAGTCAACCCAAAAATGACAAAAAACTTTTGAAATAACAATATTTAACATTTTGCGATATTAAACACTTTATAAAAGATAAAAGTATTGCAGCAGTTTGTGAACACACAGCAGAAGTTTTATTTTTTGTTAATTTTTTTGAAACTTTAAATAATATAAAGAGGAATTTTATTTTTATGTACAAGACTAAAAGGACATAATGAAATTAGGTCATGCAAATTATGACCGGAAGCAAATAATTATATGGAAATTTAAAATTTTATTATTTAAACACACAGTCGTATGATTAATATTAATTGTTTATTGAGTTGTAAATATAAGAAATTCAAAGTTAAGCTAGTTATGGATAAATAAAGACAACTTTAATACGAAATAAAATAGTTTGTTTATCAACTAAAATGTTTTAACAAAAAAGTTTACAAATAGTATTACTTCCTAAGCGTGTTTCTATACAAAAAAAAAAAAAAACTAGGGTTTTTTCTAATTTTCCACTTGGCCAAGCAAAGCAGTTGGATATTTTCTTCATTTCTCTGGTAGCTTTTAAGATTCCGTTGTAAACATTGTACCCTTAGAATATTGTTTATTTTACTACTTTTTTTTTATTTTATGTTTTAGTAATTTTCCTTTTATTTTTTTTCCATATTCATTTATTAAGATTTTTGTACATTATATTTTTAGTGGCAGTGCATTGCTCAAGTGTTCTTGAAATCGTTCAACTATCTCTTTCTCTCTCTGGGGAGTCATAAGTTGGTTTCATCATCATGATCACAATTTCTTATCATTTTATTTTTTAACAAACCATAACTAACCACAAAAAGTATAGAAAATGTATAAGAAACTAAAAGAAATATATATAAATTCATTTTTTTGTTTCCTGTTGTATGCTGTCGTATTTCTGCTGCGGAGGTTTTTAACCAAACTGGGGCAGAAAAGAAGCTGGAAAAAATAGAAACTATTTAAAAGTAGAAAATTCATTCAGGCGGAATGATTGTTTAACTCTCTTAACTCTGGCATAAAATATATTTAAGTAAGAAGCAGACGCACATGAAAGAAAGCTTAAAATTTATTTTGTAGACAATTTGAGTCGCATGATAGAAGGAGAAAAACTACAAATTATCAAATGTTACGCATAGATAATGTAAAATAGTTTTATAAATGATTAATAACATATTTATTATGAAATGAAGGGGAAAATCCCAACAGGTTTACTGAACTGAAAACTATTAAAAACATCTTAAGAAAATGGTTCATATTTTTTTTGTTTTGGCTAATTATAACCATAAACCACGAACCATTTTATTGTGTCTTTTAATCCAAAACATAAAAATATAATTCCTGTATTCCATTAAGTATGAAGAAAAATTACAAGGTTAAAATATTGCTTAGAGTTATGGATCCTAGAGGTCAAATTTCCACAAAGGATCATGTGGAAATTTCTATGGCTTCCTATTGAAAAAAAACCGATTTGTCCTGTAAAGTTAATAAAAACCACATAGGCATTTTTGCAAAGACATCTAGACATCGACATATATGTAAATGTTACTTATTTAAAAAAAAAAGATCAAAGAAAAACTTTCTACTACCCATAAGAACTGAAAATAATATAGATGCCACTTAAAAACCCTCAAATATTTAGTTAACCAAAGAATAAAGGACACAAAATGAACATATGTTGAAGGTATTTTCTATTTATTTTTTTGCTACTAACTATTAAGTTTACTTTTAGGCACGAGCATTTTTTAACAAATATTTTAAAATATCAAATAACATTTTTTTGTATGCTCTCTTGTAACAGGAAAACACACAAAAAAAAATGTAAAAAGGGTCAAGTTATTAGAGCAATAAAATATTCTATTCTGTTTCCATATTTTGCTTTATTTTTATTTTTTTTTTAAAAAAACCTCATAAATTCATATGGAATTTCTCTACATTCCCCCCAAAAATATTTTCCTTTTGCGTTTTTTGTTCTTAGCAGCTGTATAAAACCATTTTTATATGAGGTCATATTTATACTTCATTAACTGTCAATTTCAGATAAATTATTGCGTTTTTTTTTTTTTTTTTTGTTTTTTTTTTTTCTTTTTTTTTTTTTGTTCTTTCAAAATAAAAATGGAAAGAAAATAGGAAATTAAATATATGGAAAAATAGATAATGCATGAGGGTGATTTGAAAATAATTTTATTAAAAATTTTGTGATATTTAGATAAAAGTCTAAAATAATTATGTTCTATTAGAAATTTCCCATAGATGGCGTATCTTTTAAATGCGGTTTATGTTTTTAATAACTTATATATTATTTTGAAGGCTACATATCTATAAGTATAAAAAACATAGCTTTTTTTTTTTGCTTCAAAAATGACAAAATTTGTGCCAACAAAACGTCATATGTGGGCAGTTTTGCTTTACTTCTTTAATTTGAAAAACGTACCACTGAATCACGGAAGCTTATAGCGTATCTATTCCAGTGGTTTCAACGTGTGAGAGATGGTTTCAGAAGTGGTGAAAACAAAATAGCCCAGGCCAGCCAAAAAAGTTTGAAGACCAAGAATTGAAGCTCATAAAATCATTACTTGCGACGAAAAATGGATTCAACACGAAGCATAAGTTATCGTATGTGAAGCCCGGTCAACCAGCCGTATCGACACCAAACCCAAATATCCATAGCGCTAAGGTAATTCTCTGTATATGTTGGCTAGAAAAACGTCCTGAATATGCGGCCAGACATGAAACCGGCCACATGTTGCAATAACTGTTTAAAAGTATTTAGAATGAAATGCACGCAGAGAAAATATATAGTTGTGCATGTTTACAGTAACCATTTCAACATTTTTAAAAGTTTTTTTATTTACATGATTCTGGTACCCATAATATTGCGATTCCCATGATTTTATCAATCATATATATGGTTACAGTAAACAAGTATATGTTTGTGACAACCATTGTTATGATGAATCTGTTCTCAGATTATGATGTCAATTGGCCGAGAGCAACATAATATGGTAAAACCTTAATGATAAAACTCGTTGTCACAAACATATACCTGATTACTGTAATAACATATGTAATTGATACAATCATGTGAATCGTAAGTTAACCATATTATGGTTACCACAATCATATAAATAGTTACTGTGGCTATAATATTGTTAACAAATCTTAAAAAAGTTGAAATGGTTACTTTAATCATGCACAACTATATTTTTTCTGTGCGTGCAAAGAACCATTATGATTGAAATAACCGAATTTTTGACACTCAACCACAATTTTATTAATATGGTAAAATTTTAATCATAAAAATGGTTGTCACAAACATATGTATACTTGTTTACTGTAACCATATATATGATTGTTACAATCATGTGAATCGTAAATTAACTATATTATAGTTACCGTGACTATAATATTGTTAAAAAAAAAACTTTTAAAAATGTGGAAATGGTTACTGTAAACATGCACAACTATATTTTTTCCCTGCGTGTGGTTGGGAAGTTTTTCTTTACCCACATTATAGTCCGATAGTCCGATATTGCTCATTTTCAATACCAAAGAAACCTTTTCAACATAGTATTTGTGCTCCCAAACGTCTTTTAAGTTATTGTTGTAGAATGATTTTACGAACGATGAAGAAGAAAAACCAACACATTATGTCTGTGACAGACCATACAAAGATGTTTGGGTGAGTCCAGTTTTTAAAATTCTTAAAGCCTTCTGTTAGGCTTTGGTACTGATTTTCTAAAGCAAAAAACAGATGCAATTTTCTACCGATGTCACTAAAATTTTTCTTATTATTTAAAATGATATTTCCTGTTAGTTAAAGAATAAAGAAAATGCTTAATTTTCCTATATTTTTTGGCCAAAAAAAATATTCGTCATGAACTTATTAGTTTTTATATTTTTTTTAAAGGTATATCAACGTGAACAGCCTTGACGCTCTGCGACTGACGTGGTAATATAGCAGACACAAACAAAGAGAAAAAAGGATTTCCGCGTTATTTTGCAATCATCGTTTTTCAGTACCATCTTACTACGTTTTCATGTGTAAGTTAGTTTGACGAACGCGATCAAAGAGAGCGCAAGCGACGTTTTGACCAGAAAAGTTTCTACTAGACGACCACGTCAATATTCAGGTAGGTGTCTGAGAAACAACCACCTCATTATTTTCGTAATATATCTCCTAGCAACACGTCAGTAAAATTCTCTAGGCCTTTCCAAATTTAACATGTTCTTATACAAATTTTGAAATTAAGATAGGATTCCAAAATAAGATAGGATTCCAAAATTAGCAACAGTAGTGATGAATTTCAAATAATTCCTTTATTTTCCCCGGACCAAGACTTTATGAGATAAACTTTTTTTTGTGCAATTATGGGATTTTCTTTACAACTTTACACCGAATTCCACTAAAATGAACATTTTTGTACCCTTCACCATGAATGGCAAGGGTATATCCACACAGCCTCAAAAGTGAGTAAACACCAACAATTATTTGAAATCTATACATCGATTAAAATTTAAAAGTTTCGGTTTGTTGGATATTGGACTAAATAGTAGTTTAGCTTTAAAAAAAAATTTAAATAGGACTATAATGATTTTCATGATCTTAAAAAAATCAAAAAAATTCACTGGTGTTTACTTACTTTTGAGGCTGTGTGTATACGTTGTCATTCCGTTTGTAATTTCTACGTTATTCCTTTGCGACTCCACAAATTATGTATATTCTGGATCGTTATAGTTAGTGGAGTCGATATATTTATGTCCGTCTGTATGTTGAAATCAACTTTCCGTATACCCTAAATAACTTACATACATGATTCATACATCAATATATCCGCTATAGACCCAGAAAAAACAAGGACAGCTTCTATTTTTGGACTATTTTTATACCCTTCACCTTCATGAGAAGGGTATATATAAGTTTGTCATTCCGTTTGTAATATCTGCAATATAATTTTCCGACCCTATAAAGCATATATATTCTGGATCCTTATAGATAGCGGAGTCGATTAAGTCATGTCCGTCTGTCTGTCTGTCTGTTGAAATCAATTTTCAGAAAACCCCAAATAACTTGATTCATGCATCAATATATCGGTAATTCTTCTGAGAAAATCGACCCACAAATGGCAGAGATATAAGGAAAAACCTCGATTTTTGGCCTATTTTGAATCTATATCTGGATTACTAAGTCATTAAAAGACAATATGGATATCTAATGATAGATATTTCAAAGTCCATTGCAACGATCTATATAAGGCTATAGTAATTTGGACCTACAGTGGGTAAAAATCGGGAAAAATATTTTTTAACCCGAATTTTGTTTTACCAAACAAATTTTTTTGTCATAAATTTTTTTTCACTAGTAAAGTTTTAAAAAAAAATTGAAAAAAAAAGTTAAAAAAAATTTTTTGAAAAAAAAAAAAAATTTAAATTTTGAAAAAAAAAAAAAAATTTAATTTTGAAAAACAATTTCGGAAAAATAAAATTAATTTCGTTTACCTAAAAAAAATTTCCAAGAACTATTTTAAAATAAAAGGGTATATAAGATTCGGCACAGCCAAATATAGCTCTCTTGCTGTTTAAATATGTAGATTATTCCAATATAAAATTTCTTTCCAATTTTTAATTCAGATTCTTCACATTCCTTAAAAATTTTAGCCATTTTAGGTCAATGCTAGAACTTCGCTTATTTGTTCCAAAATTACAAAGCAAGGAATCTTCAGTTTCATATAATATGTGTAACATTAAGATATATTCTTCATCTATGAGCCAACGAAGTATATATTCTACATTCATATCAAATTTTGTCATTATGATCATCTTTCTATCTCTGTGGAACTCTCTCTTGTCTAAATTAAACAAAATTATTATAATTTCCCTAAGAATTTTGTGTTGAAACCAATTTAGTAGAAATACTGTTAAGAACAAAATGTGATCAAAAATCAACAATTTTTCAATGCAGCTGGGAAAGAACTTTTTATTCTTCCCTCGTACAGCTAATGAATAAAAAAACAACGATAATTTCATAAAACACCCATGTTTAGAAAACAAAAAAATATTTTATTTTTTATAAAGAAAACATGGAAAAAAATCTTTGGGATTGCTATATTCGATGATATAGAATATTATATACCCTTCAGCGGCATTTGTAAAAAATAGTTTTTAGGGAAACCATTTTTTGTGCGACCCCGATTTTCAATGACAACCAGGCGGTAAAAATGTTATCCATTGTTGGTCCAAATATTTATTTCCTTACCATCCATGGGTATATGAATATTAATACAAAAGGAAACATGAAATCATATAATTTATAGTGTTGCTTTTTAAAGGATTTATGAAAAATGGTATGATGATGTTGTTAAGAATCTTCAAGTTCGGTATTAAAGTAGAAACAAAATGAACTACTCGAAACATTGCTAATACAACATAAGTTGCTCAAACTGTTCTGAAAATAAAATAAATAGAACAAAATTTTCCACAGGTTTAAGTACTTTTGCTAACTCCATTTCCCAACACATATAATTTTTTTTTTTAATAATATGCCAACAAATTATATTCACATTTTCCTACTTTACTTTAAATATTACTAACACAGCAGCAAACATACTTTACTTATTTCCTTCATATACCCTAAACGTATGTGTATTCTGCTTAAAAATACTGGCATTGGGTGTTACTTCACCTCTAGTCCTTTAAAAATTAAAAAAAAAAACACACACACAAAAAAATATGTATTAGAAGAGAAAAAAGGAATAGAAATTTTGCTAAAGAAAAACAAGAACTGCAGTTAAAAAGGAGGCAAAATCGCCAATAAAAAAAGAATTCCTGACCGCGGCAATAAGTATGGCTACAAATCATTAGTTGGCATGAAATATGTTAAGAGCCAAATACAAAAAACAAGAAAAAAATAAGAAAGCAAACAAAGTGCTGGAGTGAAAAAAAAAATATTAAAAGGACGTGATGCTTTTCACAGCATAATTTTAGGCTTGAATGTATGAATGTGCTTAAGCGTGTTTGTGAGGGTAGGTGTTAAAAAAAAACTAATGTTTTTGCATATTATTTTCCTTTCTTTTCAAAATATGTAGATATAATTAAATGTTGAGGGTTATTAACGTTTAATGAATTTGTGGCAGAAAATTATATAATTTATTGAAATTTTATTTTAATATAACTGAAGTAAGTATTTGAATGATGTTTTTTATGAAATAAATTAGTTTTATCATAAATAAATTAAAAATTAGTAAAATAAAAACCTATGTTATTAGAAATATTTATTTCCAATATAAAGTTTTATTAGTTTTTATATAATTAGCAAACTCAATTCAAAATTTAATGAAAAGAACAAATAATTATAATTTTTAAATAAATACAATTTAAGTCTATAATAACAAACCGCATAAT
Source organism: Calliphora vomitoria (assembly GCA_942486065.2). NCBI lineage: Eukaryota > Metazoa > Arthropoda > Insecta > Diptera > Calliphoridae > Calliphora > Calliphora vomitoria. The sequence continues at coordinate 153,194,982 of OW818029.2, forward strand.
CAACATTATTAAAAAAAACACTAACTCACGAGTATTTACATGTTCTACATAATTAATCTAGAATTTTTCAAAAGGGAGAAAAACACATAACAAACAAAATAATTAATAAATGTGCCAGCAGTATTAATAATTAATTTTAAAAAATATATGTTTATAACTACGAACAAATACAAGCAACAATGTATCATTAAAACCACAAAACATTATGTTAAAATTAATAAATAAATAAATTTATTATATATATATACAAAAATTAATCATTTACTTAGTTTTAGCATTTTTTAAGCTTATGTATAAAACTTTTTTTCTTTTTTAGCTCACGCCTAAAAATATGTGTTTGTTTAGAAAAGCTTTAAACAAACAGTAACACATACATTTGCATAAACAGATTAGTATTTACAGTGGTGTTTGCTAAAATCTAACTTTTGATAAAAACAATCTTATGATTTTAAGTATATAAAACTATTATTCATTATATTTATGGTTTATTGTATACTTATGTAAGTGTAGTTGTTGCACATAATGCATTGATTTTATAAAATTTCAATTTATGACCACTAAAACCTCTATTGTTTTGTTATTTGTTAAACCGCATAAATTTATTTATATTTAAAATATTGGAAATAATAATAAACAAATACTAACATTGGGGTTTTTATATTAAGAACAATTACTAACATCTTATTGTTTACTTTATTTAATTTCAATAATTTCAATTAAAATTGTAACATTATTTTTTAATACCACTGTCCAACAGCATTTTTGGAGCAGAATAGCGACCCTATAATTCTGAAAGGGCATGTTGAGTAGTTCTTTATTGTAGAATAAACTTATAGTCCAGCTAGTCTGAATTTTTTTTTTTTTTTTTTTTTTTTTTTTTGTGGGTAAAAGTTTTTATTTTTTGATCGAAGGCAGCATTATACTAACTGAAAAAAAGATTGTAAGTTAACGTCTGAGAGAATTCTTATTGTCAGAGTTATATTTTCGAATCTGATGGGGATAATTTTTGTGGAATATCTAAACCCTCTTGCTCCTCTTTTTAGGGGTCAATTTGACCCTTTTTTCGAGAAAATCAAAAAAAGTCCTTTCAAGAAGTATATTTAAGGATTAAAATATTCTACGAAATTTTTTGCCGAGAAATTTCAGTGGGGTCACTTTATTAAATTTCAATTATTTCAATTAAAAGTGTAACATTAATTTCTAATACCACTGTCCAACAGCATTTTTGGAGCAGAATAGCGACCCTATAATTCTGAAAGGGAATATTGAGTAGATCATTATTGTAGAATAAACTTATAGTCCAGCTAGTCTGAATTTTTTTTACGGTGGGTCAAAGTTTTTATTTTTTGATCGAAGGCAGCATTATTCTAACTGAAAAATGTTGTAAGTTAACGTCTGAGAGAATTCTTATTGCCAGAGTTATATTTTCGAATTTGATGAGGATAATTTTTGTGGAATATCTAGCTCTTCTCTTTAGAGGTCAATATGGCCATTTTTTTAAGAAAATCAAAAAAAGTTCATTCAAAAAGGACTTTTAAGAATTCAAATATTCCACGAAAGTGGGGATCACCAAAGATACAAAGGTTGTAAATAAAACTCTTTATTCTTAATTAGCAAAATTTCATGCCACCTTTGGTCTCACAATTTAAAAAAAAAAATCGCCAAGAATCCATTTATGATCCGAATGAGCTGAAATTTAAAATGTAATTAGAGAAGATCTAAAAAAACCTGCATTATTTGCTGCGCAGACAGACAAACCAGGTTTTTGTGGAAAAATCTCCAATATTTCCGGAATTTCCATTATTAAGTACTACAATTAGCTGATAAAAATATAGCCGAAAGCTTACCGATGTTACGATGTCCCTCTGTGTTTCGTTATTTCTTTCTACTAATATTAGGCCATTAGGTACATTTCCGAAAATAAAATTTTGATGATCGTGTTAATCATAGAATAAACGCATAGAACGGAAGGAGAGAGCAAAAAAAATGGAAAGAATTACTCTCTTTTCAGACATATGGGTGATAAATTCTCAGGATTTAGGTTTTTGACAACAGACATAGGTTTTTGACCCTCAGTTACCTACCTAGTTGCCATCTATGGTGTTAATTTTCTTCAATATAAACTGCCAAATTCATTTTTACCAATTAGTTTTTAAAAAATAACTCTTTTCCCGAAATTGGCCCACTGTCATTTCAAATTGCAGTACAAGTCGTTGGAAAGAACTATGAAATAATTTGTTCAGAATTTAGTAAAGGGATTTCCAATAGGGACTTCCAAACATTTACACTTCATAGCATTCATATTATTAAAGCTACATCTGTCGAATTGGCCTTCGTTTATTTAGCCAAATCACCATGGATGGATATAGCGTGCAAATGCTAAAATTATTTTATAAAAATGGGTGTTCTGTACGGGCAACATTTTACAGATTGTTCCATTTCTGGACGAATGGATACGTCAGCAAACAAAATTGTCAAATTTGGTACGATAACAATCCAAATGAAATCCAAGAGCATCCAAAACGTCCCAAACAAGTCACTCTTTGGTGTAAATTTTGCGTTTGCTGGCGGCGTCATCGGTTCATATTTCCTTAAGAATGATATTGTCGAGCGCTACATACAGGTTGACGGTTACAAACCTTTTCTGGCCTGAATTGGATGATATGGATGAAAGCGATAGGATATGGACAGGACGGCACTACGTGTCACACAGCACATTGGACTTTCTGCACTAGTTATTTTAGCACAGGGTCATCTCACGTTGAGGTTATGTGAACTGGCCACCGAAAGCGTCCAATATGAACCCATTCTTAGGTCGCATGTCTATGCGAATAAGCAGCGCTTAACGTCAAAATAGCCCATGCCATCAGTCATACATCTCAGATATGCCATTCATAATAGCATCGATAGGCCTTTCAAAGGAATAAAAAATGTCGATGATATCTCACATATACTTTGCTTTATTTAAATTTAAAGCTAGAAAGCGCTTAATGAAAGACACTTTATAAGGGATATGCACAGAAGCTCTTCCAATATTCTTCTCTCTATGCTCACAATTATAAACTTTGTTGGAGGTAAAATCTAAAATTTTACAATTTGTAAAACGATTTAAAATTCATAAAGTATTTGTGACAGATCTGTGATTTCTGGCATTTTGCAGAAAATCGGGGTAGTCGACTTATTTTATAGCACCAGTGAATCCGTAGGTTATCTGGGGGATACGGAAAACTTTTTTCAATTAGTCTCTATCAATAGTACAATTCATTCTAAAACAGACACACTCTAATAAATTTTCATATAAATTTACTCTATTTATAGTAGGTAACTTTTCTCCTACTATAATTAGTGTAAAAATACATGTTGTGTGTAAATTTAAATATTTAAGCACATTGTATGTAAATAAACAAAAAGAGTGTAAATTTACATATTTATGTTATTAAAAAATGTTTAGCAAATTACCGATTTCAATTAAATTTAAATTGTTTGTGTCTAAAAAGACAGTGTTAGTATGTAAAGTATATACATATAAAAACATAACATTTATTTTGTTTTATTAAATTCAAGAAGATTTTATTAAACATTTGCAAGAACAAATTATGCTGTTTCTAGGATATTCACATTCGTCGTCTGCTTATAAATACATGTTTAAAACATCGATTTAGTAGCTTCTTGAGGGGACATGATGCTTATTCTTGAGAACTTAGTCAGCACGTTTGTTTATCTTATATCAATTGAGCTGTTAAAATTGTCTTGTTTTTAAACTAAAATTTTGGGAAGAAGAATAAATTGAATTACAAGAAGTTGTTACCTCGATTTCTGGCACAATAAACATCTTGGTGGAAAAAAAAGTACTCAAACTTATTACTCCATATAAGAGCGCAATATTACCACTGTTTTGGCACAATTCCCTTCGCAACAAATCGGCAGTGTAATTGATTCTTATACGGCAATTTAATTTCTTCCTGACCACGCGAGCTATTATACAACTGAAATTAGAGGGCGCGCGAAGGCTTCTGTACATGACTTACATTCCGTTATATTATTTCTCGAACTATTTAAATTATTAATTAATATAATTTGCCTTCGTTTTTTTTTATTAGAAATTTTATTGTATCGATTTTCTGTATTTTTATTATTTCAGAAACAACATTTTTGACAATTAATATATGTATTACTGGTTTTAAGAAAGTACGATTACACACTTTGTTTGTAAAATTTATATTTAAGCACATTATATGTAATTTTAAAGTTAATATCTCTATTATATTATAAACATGTTTAAAAACATTCTTTTGCAGATAAAGTAGGTAAAAAATTTAGATAAACATATTGTGCTCAAATTTACGCATTTTCTTACTGTCTTTAAGAAATTTACATGCATTTTTTAGAGTGCAGAAAATTTATATTTTTTGATTTTAATGAAGTTTAGCACAAGTATTATACTTATATTCAAAGTTTTTGACCAAAGAGTCCAGAAATATGACATCTTAAATATTAAAAAAAAACCGCAAGTGATACAAGCGGTACATATAAAATTATTTCTTTCAATATCTCATAAGGACTGAGATTGAAAAATTCTTAACACACGTTTTTCATTAAAATTTTTAACCCAATTATTATTTGATTTTTATTTTTTTTTAATCAGTTATTATGTTTAGTGTCAATTATATTCATTTGTTGTTAATCTGATTAAAATGATTGACCAGAAAACAGTGCGTACTAAAATTATTAAATATTTTCAACAAAATCCAACTTGCTCCTACAAAAAGTTAGCCAAACAATCAAAGGTCTGCCGTAAAACTGATTCCAATGTTATTAAACAATATCGGGAGAACTTGTTTGTTGATAGAAAACCTAATTCATGTAAAAGGAATGGTCCACATAATGTTTCTAAAGTCCATAAATAGAAAGCATTTTCAAAAGAGCTCCCAACACATCCGGTAGGAAAGCAGTCCGGTTAGCTCAGTACTCGGACTATTTGGAATAAAAAGCTAAAGCCAATGCAGGTTTAAAAACATACAAGGCTCAAAAAGTTCCTGACAGAAATGCTGCTAAAAATTTAGAGGCCAAAAACAGAGCACGGAAATTGAAGTCAAATTTTATAAAAAAAAAACAAGTAAGAAAGTATGGTCGGTCAAGCCCGACCATATAATACCCTACACTAAGTAAATGAGAAAAAACATTTTTCTTTCAAAATTTCAATAATTAATATTCGTGAGTGATTTTCGGAAGTTGGCCTTATATGGGAGCTATGGCAAAAGATGGACCGATCACCATGAAATTTGGTCATGTGATTAATATCTGTATGAAAGTTATTTATGTTGAATTTTATGTGTATACCAACATTTTAAGGAGATTTATGCTCGTTAAAGTGATTATTGGAAGCAGGTCTTATATGGGAGCTATGACTAATTATGGACCGATCATTACAAAATTTGGTGACATAAATTCGGTATATATAAAATTTATTTGGAGAAAAACTTGTGTAGATACCTATATAAATTAAACATTTATGACCGATAAAGTGCAATTTCGAGAGGACATTTTTATGGGGGCTAGGTGAAATAATGAACCGATTTCAGCCAATTTCAACAGAGTTGGTCCTTGGGGAGAAAAAATGATATGTACTAAATTTTATCGAAATATCTTCAAAATTGCGACCTGTACTCTGCGCACAAGGTTTACATGGACAACCAGCCAGCCAGCCAGCCAGCCAGACGGACGGACGGACATCGTTTAATCGACTCAGAAAGTGATTCTGAGTCGATCGGTATACTTTAAGGTGGGCGTTAGATTAATATTTTTGGGCGTTATAAACATCTGCACAAATCCAATATACCCTCCCCACGATGGTGGTGTAGGGTATAAATAGTTTAACAGCTACTCAAATCTACATATAAAGTTCTATTTGACTAATTTTGAACTTTTCTTAACTAAAAATAAATTCTGTCTGTAAACTGCATTTAACTAACCCCAAATTTATATTTAATATTTAGCTTTATTTTACTTCACTCTTTAACAATTTATTTGCCATCTTTGTTTATATATCCTTAGTTAGTGCCCTTTTCACGCTACTTTCAACTAATTTCAAATTTGCTACTTTGTAACCTCAAAGGGCTCTTTACAGTGAATTACTTTCATTCATTAAAAAATACACAGCAGAAAGTTTACAAAGGTCTTTAAATGAAAGTTGATGCCGGATGTGTCACAAAACAACATGATTGTGTGACAGTAAATGTTAAGAATAATTTGCCACATTTACTTGCAGCAAAAATTTCCCCTCAGCATTTTATAAAGATTTTTTGATTTACAAAAGACTAAATTTAATTTTGTATTTATTTTAAAACAATAACAAATAAAATATTCCACCATTAAATATGACTACTTTTTTCCTCAAAAGGCATTTAATCTGTCAGAAACATTAACTTTCTACTAACCATTAAAAAAGTACAGGGCAAAAAAAAATATAAATAAAAAACTATGAGACAGCAGCAGCAGTAAAAACAACAACAGCAAGTTACTTTATGCTTGTAGTTAAGCAGTTTGTGGACTACAAATTAAAAAAAAAACAGCAGCAACATTGTCATATATTTAAAAAAAAAAAAGAAGTGAAACCCTGCAATGATCATGAGGCTGGGCCAGCAATATGCTTTAATACAGCACAGTGTGATAGGTCATGTACATTTTTACATATTTGCCTAAAGGAATAACTTTAATTTGTTTTATTTACTTTTTTTATTTTTAATAAATATTAAGTACTACGGGTTTGTAAAGTGTATTTAAAATAAAACATGTACAATATATAATAAACCATTTAATGCTTTATGTTGTGGTAGAGATGTAAAACAGATTTTGGTCAACTTATAACAACATATGCACTTATATGCCATAAAAAAGTTACGAAAAAAAGAACGAATTTAAATGAAAACCAACCGACCAGAAACCAAATAACAACACCCCAGTCAATAATCTTTAAATTTCAACTTAAAGCCTGTTGGTTGGTTGGCTTTTTGGCGTTGTTTCAAATAACTGAAATGTGGTGGATTTAAGGCTTATTCAAAACATTTTAAACAGTAAAATAAATGAATTTAAATTTAAGGTTATTTTAAAATAAAACAAAGCATTTTTGCAGTTAGATTGAATTAGAATGAAAATGCCTCATATCAGCCTTGTATGGGAAACCACACAAAATTAATCTTTTCAAAACATTTTTAAAAATGTTTATAAGCGATGATCACGAAATTTATTAACCCTTATGTGTGTGACAGGGTACCCGGGTACCATTTTGTAATTTAATTGCAACTTTCTATGTATGCAGAATTCCTAGGCGCTTGAAACTTTCTGAGAACTCCTAACTTTTTGTTATATTTACTTTTTATAATGGACACATTTGTGTCTCGACTTGGGAGGGAGTGGTAAATCATTTTATATTTTACACCCGGATACCCGGGTACCCTGTCACCCTATTAAAGGTGTTTTTATACCCTTCACCTTCGTGAGAAGGGTATATATAAGTTTGTCATTCCGTTTGTAATTTCCACAATATAATTTTCCGACCTTATAAAGTATATATATTCTGGATCCTTATAGATAGCGGAGTCGATTAAGCCATGTCCGTCTGTCTGTCTGTTGAAATCAATTTTCTGAAGACCCCAGATATCTTCGGGATCCAATTCTTCAATAATTCTGTCAGACATGCTTTCGAGAAGTTTGCTATTTAAAATCAACAAAATCGGTCCAAAATGGGACATATAAGGAAAAAACCAGGACAACCTCGATTTTTTACCTATTTTTTGACCTATATCTGGATTACTAAGACATTAATATAGACAATAGGGATATCTAATGATAGATATTACAAAGACCTTTGCAACGACGTATATAAGACCATAGTAAGTTGGACCTACAATGGGTCAAAATCGGGAAAAAATTTTACCCAGATTTTTTTTTCACCAAAAGTTTTTTTCGCTAAATATTAAAAAAAAAAATTTTTTAAATTTAAAAATAAAAAAAAATTTACATAAAAAATTTTAAAAAAAAATTCGAAAAAATTTTTTTTTTTCAAAACATTAAAAAAAACAACTGGAAAAGAAATAAATTTTGTTTACCTAAAAATATTTAAAATTTTTATGTTTAAGTATAGTTTGGTGAAGGGTATATAAGGTTCGGACCAGCCGAATTTACCTCTCTTACTTGTTTTTTTTTTTTTTGTTTTTTTTTTTTTGTCACAAACATAAGGGTTAATTTCATTTTCTGCCCCATCTATTGAGGACAGAAACTGCATTAATTTGTTGAAAATATTTGTTGATGTCGAGATATTTTATTGGAATAAGAATTATTCGATTAATCGAGTAAAAATTATATATATGGGCAATTCCAACATGTCGCATGGGACCGTCGTACACATTTAAAGTGAAAAAAAAGTAACAATAAATCAAATTTTTAAAAAGGCTTAATTCATAGCTCTTAATTTGACCTATAATTGGTGCTAAGTTTGATTTTGGTCAAGTTTTCATTTTCAAGATAATTTAAAAAAACCGAGGCATTCGCACGGGTGAAATATAGAAGTCATTTTCGCGGCCAATAATTCAAACGGAAATTTCAGCGAAACCTGAGGCAATATTTCAATGCGACTAATTTTAGAATGTTATGCACTGGTCTCTTAAAAATAGTTATACTTTTTTTTAAATTAATTTTAATCTCTGTCGCACGGGACATGTCGCACGGGACATTTTTTTCCATCATGATATTTTTGTAGTTTCTATTGCTTTTTTAACAAAATAATGTATAAACAAGCTTAGCATAATTGTAATTATTTCAAAATAATAATATCAACAAACTAAAAACTTAACAAAAATATTTAGTATGAATAATTCCCTGTCTATATTTACTTGAAAAATATTTGTCATTGTTCTCAAGACAAAGTTGTCTGAGCAAAACCACTAACAATTTTGTTATAACCAAACAATAATACTAATAAATGGGGACTATACCTGATAATTTTTTATCTTGACCATCATTTTGACGTTTATCATTACAAAAATGTATCAAGTATAGATATAGGGTAAAGTATTGTATAGTAGTAAATAGAATAACAAAAATAAGTTTAAATGAAAATAGAATCAGGAATATCAAACACAGTTCTTTTTCCAGAATACGCTTTTACTTTTTGATCATTGCAGCAAAAGTAGTCCAACTGGGCTATCCCTGGAATGCTTTTCACTTCTTTCCATTTTTGTCTAAATTATATAACAAGGATTGCTTTTCAATCTTATCTGACGACATATGATATATTTTTACTCTATTTATGCACAATTTAAATGATTTCTATGAAAAAATAATTTACAAATTTTTAAATTGCACACTTACGATGTGGCACGGGACCAACTTTATATAAGTACCATGATCACAAATCTTCATATTTTTCAGTAAGTTTTTTTTTTTTTATTTTAATTATATAAAAAATCTATGTTTGCACTCAATATTTTCCGCATGTACTTTCGACGCACTGATAACAAATGTTGTTTTTCACTGTCGCACGGGACATCGAAATATGTCCTAATGCAAAGCAAAAACTTACAGTTATTTGCAATCGCATAGTTTCTCATGCGTTATTTTTTGACTCTTTGTACCCTCAGAAAGATTTTAGATATGAAAAGTCTATGCATAATGTCTCTTTTTAAGAACTTGTATCAAAACAAAACTTGCATTATAAATATTCAAATGAGAAAAGTTGCCCTTTAGCGACTTTGCATTCGAATATCTCGAAATGGGTTATGAATAAATGTAAAATTTCTTTAAATTATTTAAATCTGATTGCTTCCCTATGAAAATATGATAAAACAAAGTGTTTTACAAAACTTTTAATTTTCTAGTCTCGTTGGACCTTTCGGTGGAAATGCCCATATCTAACATTATTCAATTTAGAATAAAAAATTATTTAATTATTATGATATATTATTTAGTGATGGTAAATCATGATTTTGACAACAAAAAATATTACTCTAACGGGAAACATTTTGAAGGTTTCTGTCATTCTACCGCACATTGGTTGAGGTTCATAGAATGAACGGCTAAAAATAGAAGAAGTTGTCGAAGGGCAATGAAACTTGCCACATAGGCATTTTTTGTTTGAACCAAGAAAGAAATGGAAAAATCAAAATGATCCACCCACTTTTACGCCCAATTTCCATAGAATAAACAAATAGAAAAAACATGAATAGGCATAGTTTTTTAACCCTTTCAGGACCATAACGAAATTATGAGCAAATGTTAGTATCCAATGGGTTTTTTTAGATGATTTTAGATTAAAGTAAAGAAAAATTAAAAAAAAGTTTTGAAAACACAAACAGATTTTTTTGAATTTTATGGGAAATATTTTTCCTTATGGACCATAAAGGTTATAAAAATAATACTAATGGTTTTGTATAAATGGCTAAGATTTACGCTTTTTTGAACTGTTTTCACATTTCTTCATTTTACCGGACTTTTGCATGTTGTGTGCTGGCAAATTGCGTTTCATTCCAATTATTCTGTTGGCCATTTCCTTTACAGTAGGCCTTACTCTTAGCCTAGAGGTGAAACTGTTTACAATACTTCATGCTACAATTTGGCGATATTCGAAACTTGTCAATGGTGTACCTTCTACGCGTTTAGCTTCATGCAATTTCTGGTAGACTATATACGAGTCGATAAGTACTATATCCAGAATATCAAAGAATAAACGTAAATAATATTTTATTTTTGATTTGCGGTCGACCTCATAACATACTTTCCGCTGATCCATAAGGTCAACGCCACCCATATACTTATTATACATTGTGACTAGTCACGTTTATTTTTGTAGCAGACCCTGATTGGTAATTCATTCCTAAAAACGCTTTCATTCCATTGAATTCAATAGTAAAAGATCTTCCGTGCTGCTCCACGTACCTTACACACTCTGGTATTATTACTTATTAGCATATCCAGCTTTGTAACATCCAAAAAAAAATCACCATTGAAGTCAACATATCGAATTCGTATACGCTTTCGTGGAATACATGAGGTACATAAGAGTGTTTTCTCCATCTGAATATAAGTTCCAATTCCAGAGGAGTGTCCTGACGTGTATCCAAAGGTACATTACTTTCCATTTCTTGATGATTGTCCTCGATTTCCACCACATCTGGATCGTTTTCAATATCCTCTTCAATGAATTGTTTATCCTCTTCATCGGAAAGTAGTTCATTTTCTCATCATCTAAAAAGTAATAGTAGCACTAAAAATTTCAATTGTAGTCCATAGGGAAAAATACTTCCCATGGAATTCATGTCCAATTTCAAAGTACATTTGTAACTCTTTCGTTTTTTAATACCTTTTCTACACTTCTATACTCATTTAATATTATGTACCAACCGTCAAAATCAGAAAAAATAATAAAATAGCAATGCAATAAACGTAAACTGTAAAGCACTCAACGCAAGAAAATTTTGGGATTCCCCGTCAATGATTTATCACTTAATTTATTCAATTCTGTGAACTTTAACATTTTACATATTATAATTTAACTTTATTTTACATTATTAAAGCAAACAAATTTATGTTAAGTACTAAAAATATCTTTTAATTACTAATTGAATATATGGGAAAAATGTTTCCCATTGTCGTCATAAGGTTAATAATTTTTTAACATCATTATCATACTTAAATTTTTCGATTTGCAGCTTTGAGCGAAATCTATTTATACATGGATCTGAAGACAATAAAATATTATGCATCACGTTTTCAATAGTAGCTACACGTACAATTCTGCGCTAATGATAGGCTCTATAGTCTTTATTCCTCGCTTCCTGAATCTTATGCACAGTTACAGGCATGTAGTGCCAGCCATAGAGATCAACAAACAACTTGGGAGTATCCATGCAATATATATGAAATTTGTTAGTGTAGATCGCTGCATTACAATTTATTCCGGCCAAAATAATTTTAAATCTATGTATTAATTCTTCTTTTAGGCCAATTACGTCTGCAGTTTTGGTTGGATTTTCGAAAAACCTTCTTGCCGTATTGCCACCATTTGTTGTGCCCATACCTTGCTTCACTGCGTCCACATTTATGACCAGTGTCAACTTTAATCTCTTTTGAATTTCAGCTTTATTTGTCGCCATTTAAATTTTTGTGTAGCTTTCTGTTCTCCATTTTTTGCTACTTAGACGGTAAGAAATGTGCCAAATGCAACAACAGCATGCATGAACGAAAATTCATATTTTGTTACTTCATCACTTTATAGTATTTACTGTTTTTTTTTGGAAAGGAGCAGCTAAATTTTATTTTTATTTTACTTTTAGCTGAGACTATATTAGCTGAGCTGTATTTTGACATCTTTCGTTAAACAGCGAAGTTGATGAACATAGAAATTTTGATATGGCACTTTTTACAACTTTTTTTAATGCAAATCTTATCTACAGTGTTGCCAGGAGCTGGCAAAAAAAGAAGCTATATTGACTTCAAAAAAAGGCCAGAAGAAGCCAAACTGCTTTAAAAAAATGCCAAAAGAAAAAGCTAAAATATTATAAATTAAGAATTTAGTTTTAAGGGTCCCATAGACACAAAACGTGCGTGATTGATATTTTACTACACACTTATCAATCATCATTTAAAAAAATGCGTTTGAGAACAAAAAAATTATTATTTTCAATTTTTCAGTAACTAAAACGTCAAATTTAAAAATTATATTTCACAAAAATGAAAAAATGTATACTATTGTTCATTTGAACAACTATCAGCAGTACGAGTTCATTTCAAAATCAAAACTATTTTGATTTTTCATACTGCATTGTCTGTGTGTCGCATACATAAAAAAAATTTTCCAACACATGCTCATGCAATAAGCATAAAAATTTAGAAAAAAAATTAGAAAATATGTTCATAAAATTCATAAAAATAAATAAAATTATAAAGGTTCACTTCAGCAGCAAACAAAAAATAACATTAAGCATTAATAATAAATAATAAATATACACATATACATAAGATCAAAAACCTCTTAAAGGAATGGACCTAAGCTTTCTCTTGAGCAAAAAAAATTAAAAAAAATTTAAATAGGGTCCATTTTGAAAAAAAATGTCAACAGTTTTAGATTTTGCAAAAAAAGTCAAAAGAAAAGTTTTTTTCCGAAAGATTGAAGAAATAGCTATGTAAACTATTTGGGACACATTTTGCTAAGAACAATAGGTAATAAGTTACATGGATGAAAAAAAACACCTGCTTGGCCAAAATGTCAAATTCTGATCCCCTCTAACTCAGAAAGTTTTCGACCGATCTTGTTGAAAAATTGTGTCTGAATTACTATCTAATAGAACTAACTATCGGAAGACATCGATTTCAAAAGATGGTTCACTTGACATTAAATGCCCCATATATATTTTTATGCAGACAAAACTTAAATTTTGTTTTTTTTTTTTAATTTAAGTACTAAGCATTTACTATTTTTCGCATACATAATATATTTTTTTGGTTTTACGAGTACTATTTTAAGTGTATTATTAACGGATAAAAAATCGATTTAGCGAAGAGTTTTCATATGAAAATCTTTGTCGCAATTGCTCAATTATTTTAATTTGCCGTATTATTTTTATACACCAAATTATAATCAGTATATTAATCACTTAAATGTTTGGCTTTGAAGCATTGCTGGTTTTAATTCGAAGCACAGATTCACAATACGTTTAACGGCTATTTCAAATGACAGCCATCGAGTATCACAAGCTTTCAAGAGTTTGTGGGGCTCTTGTCCATTATATAACGATGAATATATTGTGTAATAACAATTTTGTCTTGAAAGCGAATATGCTAGACAAATATAAAATACTATATTTCATTTTGAAACACTTGGTATTGGCAATTGTTATTTGTTCTTTTAATACTGCACAATTCTTGAGTATATTGAAAAGCTAAATGAAAAACAGTAATGAATTAAAATGAAAATATCTCACAAATATAAATTTAGCCTTTTTATTTTCTCCTTATCCTCGAAATATTGGTTTTAGCATCGTGGTTTTTTCTAGCCTTTTTTATTTAAAAAAAGGATATTATCAAATTAAAAAAAGGCTAGAAAAAAGCCACGAAGCTAAAACCAAAATTTCGAGGCTAAAGAGTAAATAAAAAGGCTAAATTTAGCCTCAAAAAGGCTAAACTGGCAACACTGCTTATCTATGACAATTGTCATTTACTAAAATATACAACAAAGTCAAATGATAAGTTCACTGTGATTGTACCAAAAGATTGAATATACAGTAAATTTGCATGCCATTTAAGCAAGCGAACATATATGAACTTCGAGCGTGTCTGTCCAAACAAATAATAAATATATCAGCCTAAATGTACCAAACCATAATATTGAGATATCGGATAACAAAATACCAGCAAATTATCCAAATCGGCGAACATGAAAAAAATGAATTTCGGACACTCTTCAACCAATGTGCACCATGCCTTCTCTAAGAAGGAGTTCTAGAGGCATACGAACCTCCTCTTAATAACAACTGATTGAATAAAAAAGTATACATCAAAAACTTAAACCTCAGAGGTCTGAGGGCCTATGTAATGTAACAAGATTGACCATCAAAAAATGCTCACCGAATCGGTGGCTGATTCAAAGGCGAAGATGTATTGATTCGGATGATTTCCAATGATTTCCCTTTTCGTCTTGCTTTTGCTATAACCATTTATAAAGCACAAGGCCAATCGTTGACTATTTGCTGGCTTACATTTGAAAAATTCATGTCTTCAAACAGTCAATTGAATGGGGCTTGCTCCCGTCAAACAATTTATATATTTTTACTCCAAACATTGTATATCCTGCGGTCTTAAGATGAATTCCTAAGTATAATATCCCATTTGCCTTAAACACATTCGTTTCATTTGTTAAGAGCATAGCATGGCGCTGTACTTATAGATATCTACAACAACTTTGTTATATGACCACCTCGGGTGAGTCCGTGCATTGGTTTGTCCGACACTGTATATTAAAATCGAGATCAAGATGCAATATATATCAGATGATTTCTAAGGGCCAGCAAAGCGGACCATGTTCAGCTAGTCTATAATATTTATAATTAATGTTTCCTGAGGTACATTAATGATGAACCTCCAACACTTTAAAAAAAAAACAATAATCGAATAAGTTTCTTATGACCTTCTCATTTCCCTTGCAACACTGTGGAAATGCTGTTGAACCTTTAAATTCCTACTTTTCAGACAATTTTAATTGCTTAATTTAAACTCCATAAAATAATACTTAATTTCTATTACAAATATTATTACAATATACCTTTCAGAAACCTTTAAAAATTTACATATTAATTATCCTTTTGCTGTGTTTACTATTATCATTCCCTTTGAATTATTATAAAGCGAATATTTTAGCTTTTCTAAAACACCTTTTTATACCAGTAAGTGTATTTATTTTTTTGCTGTTGTAAAATATTGTGCCGTGTCCCTTAAAACATTTTGTAATTACAATATAATTACTGTATGACCATGTTAAAATATAATTTATTTTTGTTTAAAAGTCCATAATTCATTGTGATATTTTAAGCTTTTAGCAAAATGTCTAATGTAATAAACCATAATATAAGTACAAAATTAAAGACTTAACCTATTAAAAGCGTTGGATGAATAGCAAACAAAATAATTATAATAATTTATTATGTAACAGAAATTATAAATGTAAGAAATTTTGTTTTTTAAAAACGTCATAAAAAGTTCATATTACCAGGTTCATAAAAGGTTAATAGCTTAAAATGGTTCTTTAATTTATTACTTTATTTTTGATTGTACATGAAAAAATCGTCTGCTTTAGTAATGTTTAAGCATTGTGAACGATTTTTCTTATAGCATTAATTGCAAATACATTTAAGTACTTCAACGATCAGTTAGTAAGATAATTGTATTAAGTATGAGAACAATGACGGTATATAAGAAGAAAATAACTGAACTTATAATCAAGTTTTGTGAAATCAACTTTTTGGTAATTCGTTTAATACCGAAAGCACTCAAGAAGTCATATAATCATTGCAGTAGTTGAATTAAACAATGTTTACATTTTCATATACATTAATGTTTCATTATGCCTACAACACTATTCATTCAAACCCCTGTTTGATTTTGCTCAACTGATGAAATTTATGGGTACAGAGAACCTAACACTTGTCACTTTTTGGTGCAAAAGTATTATTAGAACATACATCTTAATAATGGTCAAGCAGTCACTCCCGACATGTATTTTTCTGAAGAAATTTTATGATATTGATGTGGTCTCAACTAGACGGTGCCACAATTTAATAAATGGATGAGATATTTCCTGTTTGTTATTTGATATTAATTGTCTATGATAATGTTGCCAAATGTCCCGCTTTTAGTCACTGAATGCCGCTAGCCTTACAGTCATAGCTTTTTTAGTTTTTCCACACTTTATATTTACTTGACATCAAGTTTTTTAATAACCGTTGAGTTGGAAATAAGAACACTCTGTACTAAAATTTCAACTTTTTATGTTACACAACGAAACGGTGAGACACACAAGCATAATTTTAGATTGTAGAATCAAATCAAATATCGGGTCTAAATCAGGAGATATTTAATTTTTAAGTTTTATAATCTCTCAAGCTATTTTTGATAATATTTCAAGGAAATGATTTCCATGTGCGCTAAATTAGTTATTACACTAAACTTACTGTAAATACTAAAAACATCAATGTACGAAGTGTAGAAGTATTTTTCAAACCCCCACAAAGTATATATATACCTATCCCTCGATTTACACGATACTTTTTCTAAACGATTTTTTTTGGTTTTCGGTTACATCGAGGGATATGGAAATTACTTGGTATCCCAACTGATACCATTGCTATTACAAATAAAGCTTTGAGGATTTATAAAAAACTTAATGATCAGCTACTATTTACGACATCAACTGCAACAAATATAGTTTTCGTCTAGTCATGCTTGGTTTGAAATAGTTAAGCAAAGACATTCCTTACACAATCTATAATTAAAAGTTAAACAAGCTTCTGCTGATATAGATGTGTCTAAAGGATATACTGAAAAATTTACTAAAATGATTGCTGCTAATTCATACATTCCTGATAAAGTCTTCAATACAGACGAATAAGGATAGTTTTAGAAAATAATGCCACAGCACACAGTGGGGGATCTGAAAAAAAAGTGGAAATAAATCTGTAACTTCTAAAAGAATAGCTCGATTTTAATAAAATTTCCCATGGCTATGGAGGAGGTGTTGATAAGTTTAAGTTTTGAATTTGGGCTTAAACAACCAAGGGGGGGCCGAGCCACAATGCCCCAAAGTGGGGCACCTCGGGTATATCAAAAATTAAAAATGATGCCAAATTTTTGTTTGCGATCCGATTTGAAAGATTTTTATATACATGGAATGTACTAGACGAGATCTACAAAAAACATTGCTTCAGCCATATATTATCTCTTATAGTTTACGAGTTATTCGCATTTGAAAAGTAAAATATTTTTTTTTTTTGCCTACCTTGGTCTGCTATTTTGCTAATAACGGATCCAATTCTTTCCCGATCTTAAGAAAGAAATGTTAAAAAATATCTACTGAGTCAAAAGTTATGTGCATTCAAACTTAAAAAAGTCGTTTTTCCGCCATTTTTTTTTTTTTTTTTCGAAAAAAGTAACTACATTAATTTTAAATTATACAGAAAATGAGATAAAGATAAATAATGTGTTTATATTCTTCTGAAATGTAACACTTCGGGAAATATTATAAAAGCAAAATAATATCAAAATTTGTATTATTGCGTGGTCCAGAGCCTTCCGAAGTAGACCTATTTTTTATGAAAATTTCAACTTTAGACAACATATTCTAAAATCGCATAGCTGCTTTCAAAAAATTGTTTTGTCCCAATCTGTTCTTCAATATTATGCAAAGGGATTCCATAGCCCCAAGCTTGGTGCCTTCAATAGATCCAAAAATCAAAAAATCCCAATTTTGGGAATTTTGAAAAGTTTTTTAGGAATTGTGGGATTCTCAATAACAAATCTAAATCCAAATTTTCACCTTTGCATTTCGATAAAAAATGTCTATATAATTGTAAAATTTAATTAAAAAATATTCATAAACCAAAAAGCTTTAGCAGTTTAAAAATTTAAATTTTCAATAAAAAAATAAAAAATAAAATTTTTTTTTACAAAAACTCTTCTATGAAGTTTTTAATTTTTAATATATTTAAACATTTTTGAAAAGAAGACACAATTTCTAAAATATTGATGTATAATATGTCTACCTTATTTTGTCCACGTGCCACAGTAATGAGCGAATGATTAACATCTCTAGTGAAATTTCTTCACCAAGTTATTTTCTTCCATAACAAGTTCAATGTTAGGTACTTATATAATACATAAGTACAAACATAAACCGATTGCAACTCTTTTTTAATAATGAATCCCAGGTACAATATGAAATACCTGTGATATCCCTAAAACATATTTCATACCTAATACTATTTTTTTACTACAGGTAATATAACAGGTAGATTTCCAAATATACCTTTACCTATATAAACGTTGACTATATAAACGTTGAAACTCATGAAGAATAATTAATATATAATCATACTCAATCCACAATTGACATTATTTATAATTACACACTAAAAAAAACTTTGTCCTCCATTTTACTTAAACATAAAACTGATCAATTTCAAGATAAAGTCAACCTCATATTGAAATTTATCGAAAGTACGCATAAAAATAAAGTAGATAAAACGGAATTATGTAAAATCGAAAAGTTTGTTAAATCCTTTGACATAAAATGTAAAACCGTAACATTTTCTGCTACAAAATTTGAATCCAAATATTGTGATTGGTTGGATGAAAATATAGAATTTTATGTGTCCACGTCTGCCTTTTGTGCTCCCCGTAAGCAATACTTGGAATTGTGCCCAAAATCCAAGAAAAAACGGTTATCGGATTCACTATCAACCCTGTCTACTGAGGAAGTTTCGCATACATTTAAGGCTATGTTAAAGCAAGAAAAACAGCCTTTGGAAAAGACGATTAAAACGAATTCTTAAGAGCATACCTACACCATCATCTAATACTCCTTTTACCGAAAAGAGGCTATTGCGCTTATGCTGCAGCTGGGACTGCAGCGCACTTTTCTATCAAAAGCTAATACAATTTTTAAATTTAAACAATTTAAAATCAAATTTTTTATGGAAATTTTGCTTTAAAGATTAATTTGAATTTTTTTATGAATATGGGGGAATGTATTTACTTTACTTTAAAATAAATGAATTTTCTAAACAAAATTTTAAATTTACTCGTATTTGGGTCTTTTTTCGATTTACATGATTTCTCATACAAACATTTTTCATTTCGATTTACAAGATTTTTTTGTTCAATGTCCAAATTCTATGAGAATTTCAAATGGTAATTTATCAGAGTTAAGCTTTAGTTTTAATGTTGTCGTCATCTATGTAGATTTAGCTTTCTAATCTTTAAAAAATTAGCTGCCACTTTTTGCATCAACGATTTTTAATTCATTTAGAGTTTAGCATGTCCATTACAAAGAAGGAGCTGTATTTTTATTTTTAAGGTTGGCGTAGCATTTCGCCCACTCGCAAATTTTTTAATGAAAGGTAGCCTTTAATTCCTTCCACACATACAGAAAATTTCAGGAAAATCGCTCTAGCCACCTTGCCGTCTATAGGGTTCAAGCAAACCCACAAAGAAAAATTTAATACATTTATTTTTTTTCTCATATTGTTTATAT
This sequence comes from Calliphora vomitoria, assembly GCA_942486065.2. Classification (NCBI taxonomy): domain Eukaryota; kingdom Metazoa; phylum Arthropoda; class Insecta; order Diptera; family Calliphoridae; genus Calliphora; species Calliphora vomitoria. The sequence goes on from OW818029.2 coordinate 153,214,777, forward strand.
TGATGGAATCTATAAACGTACCAAGTTTCATGTGGGTACGGCTTTACAAAAGCGAGTTATGACTTTTTTCCAGCTAGATTGAGCATTTGGACCACTTTGGCTGCGTAAACAAGTCTTTCTAAAATTGTTATGTTAGTTCAATTGTTATACAATCATATTTAGGTGGAGGGTATTTAAGATTCGGCACTGCCGAATATAGTACGCTTACTTATTTTAATTTATTTTTTCCAGAATATTTTCTTCTTCGAAAGTCCAAAAACTCCTCTATTTATATCTGTTAATATTCACTAAAAATAATCTGTCACGAACATACATATATGTACTCACATACATACATATATTCTCACTCTTACATTTTCAATTAAATTGCCGTTCATTGCCATTAAGTCCATAATCCAATATCTATAGAAACGATATTTATTTTAAATATTATGGTTTAAAACAAGAGATGTGTGTCCTATCTCGATATTTTGTTTTTATTGTGATTCCAACAGTTTATCCCTTAGAAATACACTAAAACAAACTTGATGAACATAAACAAGGTAGAACATAGTAAATCTTTTTCATGTGTCCATGTTTGTGCTTAATGTCACCATGAATGCAGCTTGTAAGAGGATGTGTATGTGTAATCCCTTTTAATGTTATATATAGTTAGTTGTTGTTGTTAGTTTTGTGTATCCTATTTTAGCCCATCACAACAACAACAAGAAGAAAAATCCATTAACATTTTGTTATTTAGTTCGTTTTATTTTTTTAATTTGTTTTCTCGAATGATGGATTTTTGGCAACAATCTAAAAAAATAACAATTTCGTTTTAAAAAAGGAATTACAAAAAATCTTTACACCACTTGTCGCTGTTATGGGAAAAGTGAAATGTTTTGCTGCTGCTGTATATTTTGTATTGGTCCATAAGGGACACATACAATTTGTTGAGGTTGGGTGGATGATTTGATTATTTTTTTTTGTTTAAAGTTTAGCACTGATGTTTGTTAACAGTTTGGATAAAGGTGAAAACTTGTGAAATTAGATATAGATTTAAAGTTCTTGAATAAACCATCACATTAAGGTGGCCCTTGTATTGGACGAGTTTAGGTCTTTTCAATGTTTAAAGGTGCTACATTTTAGTTGAAGTTTCGGGTTTTTATTAAAATAATTAAAAATTTCACTAAAAGGTGTTGGCTAATCGGTGATTGAAAGTTCGAGAGATTGTGGAAGCCATAGACATTTCACATGGCTCATTGGTTTCAATTTTGAATGAGCACTTGGGTATGATAAAGCCTTCCGCAAGATGGTTGCCGCTTTTGCTTACAACCGACCACCAGCTCATGCGTGTGACAACTTCGCAGAACTGTTAAGCTTTGTTCAACTGCAATAAGAGCGAGGTTATGCTTCATCCACCAACTCAATCGTGTGACAACTTCCCAGAAGTGTTTGGCTTTGTTTAACTGCAATATGATCGAGTTTATGCGCCGTTTTGTAACCGTGGATAAAACGTAGATCCACCACAAGACACCACAAACCAAACAGCAGTTAAAACAGTGGGTTCTTCGGGATCACTCTGCGCCAAAGAAGGCCAAGGTGGGTTTCTCAGACTACAAAGCCACCTTCAAAATGGGTAAAACAATCAATGGCGAATATTATGCCAACTTATAGGGTCGAATTAATGAGGAATTGAAATTGGCCAAAAAAAAAGTTTTTTTTACCAGGACAATGCAAGGCACAAAAAATCCCCATACACCCTGTAATAAAAAGTATAAAGCAAAACATAGGTCGAGATAAAAACATTGATATACTTTAAGATATAACGTAAATTTACGTTCGACAAAAAAAAGAATTTTTTTTTGAACAGCTGCGAACCTTTTTTGTTTGCTTTTTTATAGTTTCCGTGGCAATAATCCATGAAATAAGATACGAATTGCTCACTCACCCGCCATATTCTCCGAATGACTATTTCTTGCATCCCAACCTGAAGAAAGGGCTTGACGGAAAGAGATTTGACTCCAACGATGAAATCACCTCACAAAAAAAATCTTATTTTTTGGAAATGATAAATAAGTTTAAGCAACGTTATTCAATGTGTATAGAGCTCAAAGGAGATTATGTTGAAAAATATAATGATTGTTTATCCAAAAACCTGTGTTTCATTCAAAAAGTCAAGGACTTATTGACACGCTCTTAATTTTTTTTATACATATAGAAAACGAAGTTCCAAATAAAACAAGCCCTAAAGGATTAAAATATACAAATCTTTGAAATCGGATAGGAAACCAAAATATGGCACGGGTTTAAAAATTTTACATGTCGAAGGTACCCTACTTTGAGCTCCCATAGCGCAGCCCCATGAGCATTTGTAGGACTCACTTTAAAAACTTAAACTCGACTACTACTTGGTTACGCTGACGTCAAATTTTATTCCGATCGGACTAGCCGTTTAGAATGCCAGATTTATTTCAAAAAATTTTGATTCTGCTGCACTGCACGATGTTGCTAATTATCTCGAAAATACGAGCTAAGCTAAACAAACGGTTAGCACCACTGAATTCAGCGTTCCCGAATTAGTTTAACCCAATGGGTGCCCTGCTTGACAGTTTTTTCAACTAGCACAGTGTAATTGTCTTATAATAACACGGTGCTACGATGAAAAAAAAACTTGGAAAAAAACCTAGCGTGAAATATAGGTCTTGCTGAGTAGGTACATTACAAATTGTGTGTAAAAACACCCTAAAATTCAGAAGTTATTTTAAAAAAATCGTTTTCAGTGATACCCGTCAAATTTCCGACTTTAAATTTTTTAACGGGTTTGGAAAGAAAACAGATTATGCTTTAAAATGAGGTGCATATTTTGATACATTTGTCAGTTATAAGTATTGTTTCTGTTAAGAATATCTAAAAAAAAAATTCAAATCGGATGAAAATTGTAAAAGTTATTCAACTTTTCATTAACACCTTTTTTCCACCAATTTTTAATTTAATTTTTCGAACTTTTTTCGAAAAAGTTTAACAAGTAATGTCTCTTGTTTGTCTATATAAAACTGTTCTTAAAATACTGTGCAAAAAATTGAAATAACTATTGTTGAATTTGAAAAATTACAAAAAAATAAAAATAAATGCGAAACTTTTTATAAAAACTTATACAATTTCTTGGAATATACATTTTATGCATACATTTGATGAAATCTTAATTCTTTGCCTTTATGTTTAAAATTTTTTGAAATTTCGAAAAATGTATGAGTTAGAGGTATTAAAATACTACGACCTAAAATTTTGAGGGTGTTTCAAAATCTTTGAAAACGGTTTTAGTATGTCCTCACCTAGGCCTTGTTTAAGTTCAATTTCATCACGATATTAATTACACTCTGCTTCAAAATAACACTTTTTGTTAAGAACTAGAAAAGCGACCCAATGGGGGGTGGGTTGCTTTTCTACTTCTGACAAAAAGTGTTATTTTGAAGCAGAGTGTAATTAATATCGTGATGAAATTGAACTTAAACAAGTTTTATATTAATCTAAATCTTCTACCAACTTTTGTGAGGATCGATCCCCCATATATTTCCTATATCAAAAAAATATTTTATTCTATCATATTGAAGGTGGGTATACAATAATGTAACAATATGACAATTATTCTTGATAGGAAACAATTTCAACAAATTTGTGACTAAAAACTGAAATATTTAAATTTTTTGAATTTTAGTTTAAAAAAAGCTTGGAAATGTAAAATTAGTAATTAAAGAAAAAAAAAACATTCAATTTTTATTTTGAAATCAAATTATAATTGTCCAATTCACAACGTATAAAATCTAAACCTACTGATTTCAGTGTTACCGTTTGGTTGTTATTTTACACTAAAATGAGGAAATTTTTTTTGTTAATGTATAAATAAGAACTTTTGGTAACACTTTCATACAACATTCGAAAAATATATGTAAAAATGTTGCAGGTGTTGTATCAACAACATTTGTACAACTATTGCAAAATTCAGATGACTTATAACTCATACGACTCTACAACGTCAGTTGTGAATTGAACTAATATGTATCGAAGTCAGAAAATGTTTAAATTTTTTTACAATGGGAAAATGAAATCCAAAAACAATTTTTAGTTGAACATTTTAATTGATTTCACTCGAAATTTGAAATAAAATGTGCAACCTCTAAACGTTATTTGGTTTTCCTCAAATTTTCAGAATTAGGTTATCAGATGGGGCAGTACTTGGGAGTATAGAAAATTGAAAAATTTCTATTTAAAGCCACCACATTGTGTTAAAATTAATAAACTTTTTTGGAGAAAAACAAATAAATATTATATTTCTTCAATAATTTATTGCTTAAAATTTTGTCATTATTTAAACCCTTAAATAAATTGTAAGTATTTCTTCAATAATTTAATTTTGTTTCAATAATTATTTCTCATTGCAATAGTCATCAAATCTCATATTACAATAAAAGTAAAAAAAAAAATCTGTTCAACAATACAAAAATCACATATACTTAATCGTAATTTACAATTGATCACCTTATAAATATATAAAAATAAAATGTAATATAACCATTCACTCCATTATACCCTTATAAATATTCAATTACATTTAACTGGACAAATAATTAACAATGCATTGCACAATCAAATTATGAACGCCATTCTCTTCTCTTCTGTTTTATGTACATGAGGTAGCCGGCTCCCTTTTCACTCTATCTACTAGAACACACTCAAACCAATTTAAATGCGTGTCATTTGCATTTATTTATAATTTGCCCTGGGGATAAAAAGTATTCCAAACACTTTGTATTTTTTGCAATTCAGGTAAATCAATATATTCCAATTTGTTGGAAATATTTAAACATTTAAATGTTTTGTCCTTTGATAGGGGTTCGTATTTAACATCTTGCAGTGAGGGGCAGTTGGGATCACTGTTTGTGGCAAAGCTAGTCCAAATATCTACCATGGCCTTAGTGGTGCGATATTCTGCCGAATCTACGGACAAGCGATGGGAGAATATGAAACGGAAAATGTAGCACAAATCATCGCCATGGCACACGCCTCTTACTTCACGGTTACACAAGAGGTTACGTATGGCATTGGCATCGGGTGAATCAAAGTCGAAACGGTATACATAAGTAGGAGCCTTGGCATAGTTCAGGCGATATAAAGCAGTGCGGTAAATGGGATGCCAGAATTCTCTGTAGCTTTCAATCTGAAAAAGAAAAATATTTCAATTTATTTATAAAATTAAACAAAATAATATTGTTATAACTCACCTCTAAAAATTTCATCATGGTTTCCGGTTTACATTCCTCATTACCGAAATAGGCTTTTTTGATTTTCAAACCCATTTCTTTGGCTTCTATACTATGGCGCTCCACTTCGACATCCAATGGCAATAAATTCTCACAATCACCCACTTCATTCAAGGTAGCCTTGCGTCTTGTTACTTCTGGATAGAATAGTAAGCCCTCAAAACTGGTGCCACCTATCATCATGGGTATATCATTACTCCAGGTATTCTTTAACACTTCCAAAGGATCTTCAGCCAATATTGTGTCCTTAGATTTGTAAGGCTCTATCACTGGACCAAAAGCAAATAAAATTCGGTTGTGTTTCTCCTCTTTGCTTAATAATGTTGACACAGCCTTTTGTATATCAGGTCCTGAAGCTGTATGTAGAAATTTATATATATCCACCGACTTCTCCTCGCCCTTATAGCCTAACGCCTTGGCCAATCTCAAAGCCCATTGATTAGGCGGTGGCAATACCCAGGGACACAATACACTGCCCGACATTACTATACCTCTGTTTATTAAACCCTTAGAGCTTTCACTCAACATACACAAATGAGTTGAAGCCCCCCCAGCACTTTCACCAAACACTGTTACATTATTGGGATCTCCACCAAAAGCTGAAATATTTTCCTTTACCCATCTTAAAGCCATAATTTGATCTTTAATGCCTGCATTACCGGGCACATTGATGCTGGGATCATCAAAACTTAAGAAACCAAACGGTCCCAAACGGTAGGATATAGTCACTAGAACAACATCTTTGGACATAAAGTAATCGGGACTGTACATATCACGAGTAGCTTCACCAATTTGAAAGCCACCGCCATAGATCCATACCATAACAGGACGGGGTGTGGGGGAGGTAATCTGAAAGTGTAAAGGAATTTTTGATTAAAAACATAAACAAAACAGAACAATTTAATTTGGGTTAGCATACTTAGATAGTCAAAAAGGTGTAAATTTACCACCTCTCTAGTCAACGTCATGTCAAAGTGGCAGTTCCCTTCTCATTAAGTTCTAAAGCTAAAATAGACCTCTAATCTCGAGCAAACAATTACGCCTTGCCTTACAGTTTTGTGTCGGTTTCTTTCCTCTGAAATATAGAAAGCTTTCAGAAATCTTACATCCTCTTCATTTTATTATAAAATGTTTTATTTTTTGGAGGATAAGATCAAACTTCAATTTAGGTTTGAGAATTTTGTAAGCTATCTTGATTTCAGTAAACAAGAAGCTGTCGTTGTATGTTCTTTTATAATTATATTTCTTAAACCCATAAGCTGTCTGAGAAGATGATTTCAACCAATAAACAACCATTGATTTTCCTATCTAAATAAATACTTATAATGTTCGAAGAAACATTTAAAAAAAAATTGTTGATGTTCCGAAATATAAGCTAAATTCATTCCAAGATGCTGGTTCTAAAAATGTTTGTCCTGAGCTCAGTATTTGGGGAGCTGGTTTAAAGGATAAAAATTCCCCTTTTTAAAGGGGAATAATTCACCAAATTATACTTTAAAACAAAATTTAAAAAAAAAAAAAATTTTGTATTTTTTTTTAATTTTTTCGAAATAGTTTTTTTTTAAGTTTTTTCACGTTTTTTTTTTTTTTTTTCTTTAATTAAAAAAAAAAAAAAAATTTATTAGTGAAAAAAAATTTAAGACAAAACATTTTTTTAGTGAAAAAAATTCGAGTTAAAAATTATTTTTAGCGATTTTGATCCATTGTAGTTCCAGCCTTATATACATCGATGCAATGGACTTTAAAATATCTGTCATTAGATATCCGTATTGTCTATATTTATGATTTAGTAATCGAGATATAGATCTAAAATAGGCCAAATATAGAGGTTGTCCCGGTTTTTTCCTTATATCTCAGCCATTTGTGGACTGATTTTCTCGATTTTAAATAGCAAACGATCCGGAAGAATTCCCGATATATTAATGTATGAATCATGTATGTAAGTTATTTGGGGGCTACGGAAAGTTGATTTCAACATACAGACGGACATCCAGATCCAGACATATGGATTCCGAGCCAAAAGAACTGGTAATTTTTTGAGGCCAAGTACGAATCAAGACAACATCGGATATTCTGTTCCAAAGTGAAACGTTTCCGAGAGATAGCTTTCTGCATAGAACAAATAGTATACGGGCGTGGCAAGTTCTGGACTATAAGACGGGTGAGGCAAAACTTCTCAACCAGTTGCGTTCCGTACAGGTTCCATGTGATGGTCTGGCCGGATTTCAGCAGCTCATAATAGGACCCTTCTGCTCCCACAAAATACAGAGCATTACCTAAGTGTCATGGATATTTGGATTTGGTGTCGATTCGACTAGTTGGCCAGGCTTCACATACAACCTCTTTGGGTTATCATAATGAATCCATTTGGTTCTAAAATGATTTTCTTTTATAGCGTTCAGGCATCATTTCGGTTATCCAATTCTTGGTCTTCAAATTTGTCTGGCTGGCCTGGGCGATGTTTGCCTTTCATGTGCTTTGGCGACACTTATTTTAAATTAAAGAAGTAAAGCAAAACTTCCAGTATATGAAGCTTTGTTAGAATAAAATTCGAAATTTTCGAAGCAAAAGAAAACTTTGTTGTTCACACTATAATGTTCAATAACTAAGTGAAAATGAACTTCAAAATGACATATCAGATATTCAAGACAAGAACCGCGTTCAAAAGATACGTCATCTATTGCAAATCCCGCATAATATTTATTTACAATTAACAGATTATAATCCTCATATAAATTCATCGAAAATTACTTTTTCGTTTTTCGAAATTCAATCTAGTTCCAATTTTATTTGAATTTGATTTACATAAGTAGTAACACTAGTTTTTCTTTATTCATGTAATATAAACAACAACATTCAAAATTTTAATCACAAAGAAAGCATAATAAATAAATGACATAAAATGTTTGTTATATACACAAACGAAATTACAAAATGTTATACACAAATGGAAAGCTTATTAAATAAAGTTTATTTCGATGTTCATAATGTAATGAATATTGTATTGAATATATAGCTAACATCAGTTCGGAGAGAAAACAATAACTCTATGTCAAAGTTTAAAAAAATTTAAAATGTTTGTCACATACTTTAAAACTTCAAATATTTTTAGATTTGGCCTAGAATTCAGATATGGCTTCGAAAAGGCCGTTCAAAGTCCCTTCATATGATACTAATATTACTTAAGTTCCTTTTGCGAGAAATATATATCCTTTGATCCAAATACTGAATGACAAGACAAACATTTTGAGAAATTATCCCTAAAATAAACTAAACGTTCATATTAATTGGAAACATGGACACCTTATCTATCTATATTTTATTGTATATTGTATGAAAATATTTTCTACTTTTAAGGTGACACCCAGTTAAAGTCGGTTAAATTTAAAACATATTTTAATTTTAACTATAGTTGCAAAATAATAAAAAACGGGTTTTTATTTTAAAGTTGTTTTTAAAAAGAACCGGCTTTATTGTTTGACTATGATTATGGGCCATAATTTATAGATTGCAGAAATTAATTGCAGAAATTGCAATCACCACCGTGATTGGTGTATACAAATATCATAATAATATTAAATCATGATTCCGAAAATTTTGGGCTAGTACTTTTATGCTGTCTAGACTTTTACCAGCGTACAAAATTTTACAGATTGCCGAAACCCAAATTTATATTATAATGACTGTTTATTTTTCGGTTGATAATATTTTATCAGTAAAAGTAATTCCAATAGATCTATGGATAAGTAGCTATTGCTTTCCTCATTCACAGACAAAGACTAATATAAACTGAATTGGTGTTATATTTAGAATTGATTACTTTAAATGCGTTTTGAAATATTTAGTAAATCTATATTTTAAAAACTGATAAATGTATTCAAAATAAATTTTTAGAAGGTCAATGATCTACAGATCTTTTTTAAATTCCTTAACATAATTTTCTGACAAACTACACCATAATAATATTCTAACATGATTTTTACTAAACTAGACTACAGCATAATATTTCTTTAGCAAACTACTTAGCCTACAGTAAAATATTTTGCATATAACCAGAATTATTGCCACTGAATTGAAATAACTAATTTCATAAAATTACAACAAATAGATCTCAAGTCATGAGTAAATTTTCCATATATTCCATATAAGAGATTCCATGCCAGGGCATCGCCCTCAACGGCGAGCGCTCTAGGTCGTTTGATTGGTCTCAAGACGGCGCTACATGCCACACTGCCCAATCTACTCGAGCAGTTTGAGGGCACGATCATCTCATGTGAAGTTAATGTGAACTGGCCACCGACATCGTGTAATTTGATGACATTCTACGAGGTTTTGTTAAATTAACGGTCCATGCAAATAAGCCATAAAAGCCAATATAACCCGTAAACATAGTTCAAATTCAAGATGCGACGGACATTTTAACTATGTTATATTCTATACATAATGTCATCGACAGACCTTTCCAATGAATAACAAATTTCTATGATATCTCACACACGCTTTGTTTTATTTAAATGTAAAGATAGAAATCGCATACCATTTATAATAACAATGTTAGTAGTATTAAAATTTTACTTATAACACGTCACGTAATTATTAATAGAGTTGATTACAGATAAAAATCATAAAATTATTTCATGATTGACTGTAAATTCTAGCACTAAATAACATTTCACAATTACGTTATTGACAATATACTTGGTAACCTATTAAGATTTTAAACTGATATTTTTAAATAATTATAACCTCCAAACACTTAACATTATAAGCTCTCCCAGTAGATTTTAAAGTTTTCTGGGTTAGGACATAATATTGTTACGAAGTTTCAATAGCGATTTGAATTTAACGGTCTGTAACGACTGCCTGCAGCATTCATCATGTTTATAAACACGTCCACCAGTAGAAGCTTTTACTTATCAACAATGTTGATAGCATGCATTGTTTGTAAGAACGGCAACACTAAGTGTTTAAGCTGTTAACATTAACATCGAAAGCTCTAGAATTCGAACATACGAGTTTTGACCGTTAAGAACAATCTATGCTACTCGGATGAAGATGGCAGTGTGTATAAATAGTGACTGCGGTTGCGGTAATTAGTGAGTTTATCATAGGTGCTGTTGGAGTTAACATCAACTGTCTTATACGTATAAGCTTGTAAATTATGAAGTGTGTGTGCATTTATGCGAATTGATAAACGTGTATAAAGACACTAAATGACTATTTGAACTGTTATTGTTGTACATTTTAAATAAATAAAGAGTTGTTATAAATTTTAAACTACTAAACGACTTTTATTTGCAATAAAAAGTTTCCAGTTTATTTAAAAGAAATAAACCACCGTTTTCAAAATGTGAAAACGTAACAACATATACGATTTCAAAATTATTTAAGTCTATGGTCCCTGTTATAACAAGTATCTATTACATATTTTTTTAGTGAGAAAAATATTAAGGTGTTTTATTTAAACATTTGTTTAAACTGTTTAAGCTTTTAACAACTTATTATTAGTATTTACTTCTAGTAAACATTCATTGAATAGGCGGTTAGTAAGGAATTTTGATGAACTGCTTTAATAGTCAGGTCTGACCATTAAAATCGCTCACTATTTTATAAGAATTTGTCACTTGTCTCAGTTAACGAGTTATACTAATTTGAATATTACAATTTTACAATAATATAATTAAAATAAATCCAAAAATTGTTTTTTTTTTCAATATATCGGATAGAAATAATTATACCACGAAAAGTATGGGTAAAACAAATTCGTCATTCCGTTTTCTATACATCAAAATAGTGATATTTAACCCACAAAAGTATTTATATTCCCGGGTCATATAAAATCCTATGACGATCTATCCACGCCTGTCTCTTTATCTGTCGAAGGTTCGAGGGCAGATAACAGATTAGGTAAATCGGTTCAATCCAAAAAATATTTAGAACAAACTGTACGTCTGTATAACTGAAAAACATTGCGTATAAATCTTAAAGTTCGGGTTTATCAACCAATGAAAATATTTTTTTTTTTTTCTTTGACTAGCACTCAGGGGATGATCCCTACTCATGCAAAGCATTGTGTTGGAACAAGGAAAATAGATTATTGGAGGGAGGATAGAGGACGTAGTGTTTGTGGACATTTGATTTGAATTTTCCTATATTGAAAATGACAGGAAAGACTTCAAGAGGAAGCTTATTCCACTTACGGCTAAAGAACGATTTTTCCCTGTAATGTGTTGTGCGATCCACTGTCCAATCGACAACGAATTGATGAGCCCTTGCCGAAGAACGTGTGTTGCGTAAAAAAACTACGGGTTTCGGGAACAAGTTCCCTTATTTCAGCCGAGGACTTACCATTTTAGTATCGGTAGAATAGTGAAACACAACCCACATTGCGACGATGTTCCAGTGAGTCAATAGAGCTGGATAGCCTACTGTCACCGATAAGAATCTTCGCCGTCTCCTGTACGCGGTCGAGTAACTTTAAAATATACTTTGAAGCACCGGACCACACATGAGAGTTGTATTCCATTTTCGGTCGGATATAAGTGGTGTAAATAGTAAGAAGATCAGATGGAGTGAAGTATGTCTTACACCGTTTAAGAAAACCAATGCTTCTTTCGACACTCGAAAAATGTGTTTTGTTCAGGGAACATCGCACTGAATACTCATCCATCAAATCAGATGGAGCAACATGATCTGTTGTACGACAATGACTCTTGCGTTCATTAAAATCGACTCTATACGCACAACCCCATTCAAAGATTCTCACAAGATCTTGGTTAAGCGTATCATTCATGTTTTGCCTCATTGCCGCAATCTCCGACAGGCTTGGTCTATAATTGAATGCATATGAATGGCAAAGGTTGCTGTCATCTGTAAAAGAGTAGAGAGGGTTGGAAGTTTGACCTAAGAGGTCCTTTATAAAGATACGAAATAGAGTAGGAGAAAGGACGGAGCCTTGCGGTACCCCTGAATTGATCTTGAACTCGTTTGATGAGATTTAATCTATAACAAATCATATATTGCTATATCTGAGAAAACTCGATATAAATCGAGAGAGTTATTACCGACACCATCTTTTTAATTTATTAGCGAACAAAAATTTAAAGCAAAAAATTTATTTCTTTATTTTTTTTATAATTAAAAGAAAAAAATAATTTATTTGTGAAAAAAATTTTACAACAAATAATTTTTATGGTGAAAAAAAAAAATTCGGGGTAAAAAATATTTTTCTGATTTTAACCAATGGTAGGTCCAAATTACCATAGCCTTATTAACATCGTTGCCATGGACTTTGAAATATCTATCATTGGATATCCATATTGTCTACACTAATGACTTAGTAATCCAGATATAGATCACAAATAGGCCAAAAATCGAGGTTGTCCTGGTTTTTTTCTTATATCTCAGCCATTTGTGGGCCGATTTTCTCGATTTCAAATAGCAACCGAATTGGAAGAATTTCCGATATATTGATGTACCATGTTTGTAAGTTATTTAGGGAATTTGGAAAGTTGATTTCAACCGATAGATGGATAGACGGACATGGCTATATCGCCTCCGTTATCTATAACGATCCAGAATATATATACTTTGTGGGTTCGCAAATGAAAAATGTAGAAATTACAAATGGAATGACAAATTTAAATATACCCTTGCTACTCATGGTGATGAGTATAAAAATGGGAAAGATTTCGATCAGCTATTAGCAATTTACCAGTCTAACGTAGATGAAAAATTATAGATATTTATAGATATCTTTAAAATAGATCGTGAACAACCATGATGTTTTAGTGGACCCAATGTGGAATATACGTGCGATATTCACGAAATTAAAATATAGGTTTTCTGATGCCTCTCGATACGAATGCACATGTAGTATCAAATATCTGTTATAGTCATTAGAATATTGGTTTCTTTAAAAAAGATTATTTTAAGAAGTATTTGTAAATATATTTTGTAAATACGATTCTGCACAGCAGACATGTTTTATTATATGACTGTATCCCACTTATTTTATTGACTACTATTTATACTAACCTCATTTGCAAACACATTCAAATACAAACAATCTTCAGAGCCTTTGTATTTCTTAAAAATGTAATTCGACTGGAAGGGTATTTCAGCCGGTCCCGTACAATCTTTAATTCCCTGCCATGGTTCAGCTGGTTCGGGAGCTTTAAAGCGTAGTTCACCCACAGGCGGTTTAGCAAAGGGTATACCCTCGAATGTAAAATATGAATTACCCCATACAGACAAGCGTTTGGCACCCTTAACTTGACCCTTGGTGGTGTTGACAACAACTGTAGCGCCTGTGTTTAAACGGTATTGCTCGAATTTATAATCGACAGCCCTGAAATGACAAAGAAAAACAAAAGTAAATAGTAGTACATGAATGAAATTTAAAATCAGTATTATTATTACTACAGAACGTGACATTCATTTAGTGTTATATTTTATTGTTTTGTTTTGTGCTTTTTTTTTTTTGGCATAACAAGATATTGTGTAATATTTTCTTTTCAATTGCCGGTTTTTGCCGGTTGCTGATCAAAATGAAAACAATCTACAAAATGTCAACCTACTTATTGTATGAGTAATTGTTTAATGATTAATGTTTAATTTGTTTAAGTATTGTTTTAATAAATATTATTTCGGTTTTGTTTTGTTTCGTTTTTCTTTTTTCGCATAACAATTTAAACTAAACGACATTTTCAAATAATTACTATACATTTTTGTATGCTGGTTTGTTTATATATTTATTTAATAAATTTTTAAGGTGTTTATTTATATGCATAACATGTTGTTTGCTTTAAATTTATTGTATTTTATTTACACTTTACAAATAAGATTTAAATATTGTATACTTTTGTGGGTAGAGATGATAGAAAATAAATTAAATGTTAATAAATAGACAACGACTTGATCGTACCCTAAAGATATAAGAAACGTGTAATTTTATAATATATATAACAGGTGGCGCAAAAGTAATCCTCCTATCAGAAAATTCTATAAACTTTGCGATTGGCCCCTAATGTCAGTTCTGTTTTGACATTTGTCTAGTAAACACATGCGAAATACACGTTAAAAAACAATGTTACGCTACACTGCTCCAAAACGCGGAATATTGCTGACTATTTATTTGACCAATAATCCGCAAAATTTATAGCATTTTCTGATAGGAGGATTACTTTTACGCCACTTTGTATATGGGATTTACAATCGATGGCGTATCTTTTGAACGCGGTTTTGTTTTTAATAACTTATATGTCAATTTGAAGTGTATATATCTCTAATTTATTCTCACTTAGTTATTGAACTTTGAAAAGTAAACAACACATTTTTTTTGCTTTGAAATGGAGGCATTACTCCACCAAGATTGTTGTCAAACTCAGCAGGAGCTTTCAAAAACGTTTGCAAGCAGCAGGATTCATCAAAAAGCAAGGAAATTGAATACCATACAAATTAAATTCAGGAGAGCTCGATTTTGCATGATCGAAATTATGTTTAAACGCTATAAGAGAAACAAATTTTGGCACCGAATCATTACATGCGATGCAAAATGGATCCATTGTGATAACCCGAAGCGTAGAAGATCATACGTGAAGCCCGGCCAACAAGCCGAATCGACACCAAAGCCAAACATCCATGGCGCTATGGTAATGCTATGTACTTAACACTCTGGCCATTTTATATTACAAACCATCACAGGGAACCTGTACCCAACTGAAGCGTTTGAAGCGAGCATTTACCCAGAATATACGGCCAGACATGAAACCGTAATATTCCACCATATGCCACATGTCGAACAAATTATTAGCCTTAAAAAATTCTCATTTCTCAATCTTTGGTTATCGTTTTTCGTAACGTATACTTCCAATTAAGCGGATCTCAACATAAATAAGTCTCCTGAGCCTGATGGTGTACCAGCACTGGTCTTGAAGCAGTGTTCTTCGACACAAGCTCGTCCATTAGCTAATCTTTTCTGCACTTTATACCGTACCGGCAAATTTCCAGTAGGTTGGAAGGTTGCTAATGTAACGCCAATTCCTAAAAAGGGAGAGGCTAACAACTCTGAAAATTATCGCCCAATAACAATTTGTTCTGCACTTTCCAAAGTTATGGAAAGTTTGGTTAACTACCGTCTTGTGAAACATTTGGAGTCCAACAATTTACTCAGCGACCACCAGTATGGCTTTCATAGAAGACGCTCTACGGTAGACTTGCTAGCCTTCCTAATGGAAAAATGGTGTCGTTTCATACACCGTTTTGGCGAAAGTAAAGTGGTGGCTCTAGATATTTCTAAAGCGTTTGATAGAGTATGGCAAGGTGCGCTTTTAGCAAAAGTTATTGCTTTTGGTGACGGTAATAACTTCTCTCGATTTATGTCGAGCTTTCTCAGAGATCGCACTATACGAGTTGTTATAGATGGAATATCATCAAACGAGTTCAAGATCAATTCAGGGTTACCGCAAGGCTCCGTCCTTTCTCCTACTCTATTTTGTATCTTTATAAAGGACCTCTTACGTCAAACTTCCAACCCTCTTTTACAGATGACAGCAACCTTTGGCATTCATATGCATTCAATTATAGACCACGCCTGTCGGAGATTGGGATAATGAGGCAAAACATGAATGATACGCTTAACCAAGATCTTGTGACAATCTCTGAATGGGGTTGTGCGAACAGAGTTGTTTTCAATGCACGCAAGACTCAATGTTGTATGTCAACACACAACAGATCATGTTGCTCCATCTGTTTTTATGGGTATAAATATTAAGGAATCAGAAGCTCTTGATATTCTAGGCATGAGTATTCAGTGCGATGTCCGCTAAACAAAACACATTTTTCGAGTGTCGAAAGAAGCATTCAAGTGCCTCGGTTTACTAAAAACGGAGTAAGACATATTTCACTCCATTTGATCTCCTTACTATTTACACCATTTATATCCGATCGAAAATGAAATACAACTCTCATGTGTGGGCCGGTGCTTCAAAGTATATTTTGAAGTTACTCAACCGCGTACAGGAGACGGCGAAGGTGCTTATCGGTGACAGTGGGGTATCCAGCTTTATTGACTCATTGGAACATCGTCGCAATGTGGGTTGTGTTTCACTGTTCTACCGATACTACAATGGTATGTACTCTGCTGAAATTAGGGAACTTGTTTCCGAAACCCGTAGTTTTGTACGCAACACACGTTCTTCGGCAAGGGCTCACCAATTCGTTTTCGACTGGACAGTGGATCGCACAACTCATTACAGGGAAAATTCGTTATTTAGCCTTACTGGGCGTATGTGGAATAAGCTTTCTCCTGAAGTCTTTCCTGTCACTTTCAATATAGGAAAATTCAAATCAAATGCCAACAAACACTACTCCCTCTATCCTCCCTCCCATAACCTATGTTCCTAGTTCCAACACAATGCTTTGCATCAACTGAGTACTGGTCCAAGAAAAAAAAAAGATCTAAAGGTTCATCTTCACACTGTTTCAAAAGTATAAGAAATACTTGAACATTGACTTTATATTGGTAAGGCAATAGAAGTCGAACAACTCTTTCGAACAGCACCGAACACTTCTATCAGAAAAGCGGCTCATAAAGTTAAATGCTCTGATACTTTTGAGCGCAGAGTTAAATCTAATGCTTGGTTGCAAAATAATGAGCGTAAAAACTGAGGTAAAATTTTATAAAAATAAAATCAACCTGTTGAGTGATGGATGATGAAACTTATGTACTGGCAAACTTTTCACAACTTCCGGGTGATGATTTTTGTGAGGCTGATTGATGAGGTAAAGTTTAAGAATAATACCTGACAAAAAACATCAAAATTCTCCAAGAAGTTTCTTGTGTTTCAAGGTATTTTCAGTTGTGGCAAAAGAAGAAAAGTTCAAAATAAGGACCACCCAAATATGTGATAATAAAAAATTTAGCTTTTTTTCGAAGAACCTAAGATAAAAAGTACTTTTTGAGGCAGTTTTGCTTTTTAAAAGAAGTAGTGTATAATATAAGCGCCACTTTAGTCACCTATGCCGACCCTAAACAATTTTGGCATTTTATTAACATGTTTGTTATCTATCAAAAACACATTGTCACAGAATTATTTTAATTTTAACAATTACTATTCCAGACAGTTCGACTTTGTATGCTGTCAAAATAAACTGCAGATATGTAAAATAAATTTTAAGAAATACTAGTTCAATAGGTCATGATGATGATTGCAAAATTTTAATAAACTCAATGTTTTGTTTTTAGAATTACCAAAGGTTGTTTTATTTTGGCACTGCAACAAAATTCTAATCTTAGAATTATTAACTTACCTACATGGTATTAAATTTATTCAATATCAACTATAATAATTGTTGTTTTAAAGCAAGTCATGGTGACTTCTAACTGCTTTTACGACACAAATAAAATTAAAAATAAATAAAGGTGGTTAATTATTTAAACGTAGATATTTGATTAATGTGTGTTATAGAAATGAATTATTTCCTGATATAAAAATACATATGTATGCAAGTGCATATATAAAGGGTTTTCCAACAAGAGGTGTTATTTTGGTATTCAAAGAAAAATGAAATTTTTTGAGATAAATTATCGGATGTTTATGTCATAATAAAGAGGAAGGTATGCCGTTAATATTGAAAAGCAACATCTGCCAAATGGCCACCACGACCACACTTAGAAGACCATAATCTTTTCATGAAATTGTCCATAACCAAATCGCAAAATGGCTGCTCTATGTCCTTGATAGCCTCACGAATTCTATCTTTAAGGTCTTGAATCGACACTAGGCTGTTGGCGCAGACCTTATCTTTCACGTGGCCTTAAAGGAAGAAGTCGCAAGGTGTTTAATCACAAGATCTCGATGGCCAATTGTGATCACCTCTTCGAGAGATAACACGGTGCGGAACATTTCCCGTAAAAGTGCAATGGTTTCGTTGCTAGTGTGGCACGTAGCGCCGTCTTGTTTAAAGTAAACTTTGTCCAGATCAATATCATCCAAAATACGGTGTAATGATGTTTTCGGAATGCCCAATTCCAAAAAACATCGAGGAATGGACAAACCTGGGTTTTCTTCAACACTTTGGGCTACAGCAGCAACATTCTCAGTTGTTCTTGAGCGACGTGCACGGGTTTTATTCTTCACATCACTAACTTGTCTCTACAGCTCGAATTTTTCCTCCAATTTCTGTATTGCCGTCCGACAAGTTGCTTCACAACGACCCACAAATGTTTTAGTTTTGGGAATTATGACTGCAAGATTTTCACCATTTTTGTAGTGAATTTTAATAATTTCAATAAGTTGTTGAAGCATGTGTCATTCCATTTTTAGTAATGGCGTAGTTTTTACTTGTCAAATATCAAAGAATAAAAGCTTCAAAAGTGACAGCTACCGAAATACCGGGTGATTCAAAATAACACCTCTTGTTGGAAAACCCTTTATATATATTAAACGGAATGCTTTGTAATGTTTGTAGTTTTTTAAGCGTTTCTAAATTACAAAGTACAAGGTCATATGTACTATGTATTGGAATATAAATTATTAGAGATTAAATGACTGAACAAATAAATGTAATATTGCACTTAAAATTAATACAAAGAAATTCTAAACACATGATAAATATTTATTAAATCAGTAGTGATTTAAATATAGTTGAAGGCGATGAAATTTATGACTTTTTTTGTATAGGAAAAAAGTGGTAATAAATATGTATATTCTAAACTAGTGGCCTGATTGTAAAATGAAGTACAAGCGAATCGTAGAGCAGGACAAATTTCATTTTGTGAAACAATTTAAGATACAGGGTATCTGGTTCTTGAAGTCATACAGTTTGTCAAGAAAATGTTTTGACATAGTGAAAAAAGTTTTTGTTTTGAGTTTCATCGTTAAAAAAAACAAAATCTGTTCAATTTTTACTATTTTTGTTTATTAATTAATTTTCAGCTATATATTAACTAACAAATAACGGCAAGGAGAAAAAACCAAAAACATAAGATTATGATATAAGATCTAAAAACAAAAGAAACTCCAGAATTTTGTTGTCAAGAAAATGTTTTTACAATTTCTTTTTTAGTGTGTTTTATATATTTCCGCTAATTTTTACAGCTCAAAATATAATTTGTTTTAGTCAAGTAACCATTGATAATGATTTAACCAAAGTTTTGTTTTTTTATTACTAAAAATGATAAATTTTCGAGAATTTATAATGCCTGGCAAAAGAACATCCATGGATGTGATTCAGTAAGTTTATTATAACCACCAGATCGCAAAAACTGTGCAAGAATTATCTAAAACGTCTTCAGTAACAAGGCAAACAGTGTACACAATATTAAATCGCGCTGAATACGTAAATATGTTGTTTTTGAAGCTTCTAACTGGCAGCCCACATAAGCTTTCGGAGAGAACAGAGCGAGTTTTAAGAAGAAAGGTAGATGAAAACCCTTTGGTATCCATACAAACGCTTGCATATGAACTTAAAGAAGAATGTAGCGTGATAGTCTCTAACGAAATGGTAAGGAAAGTTTTGAAAAAGAACGACTATTCATCCAGAGTAGCTCGCAAAAAAACACTGCTTACAATACAATATACAAAAAGTCGATTATCTTTTGCTGTAACGCATATTTCAAAACCTGGCGACTACTGAGTTGACGTTATATTTTGCGACGAAACCAAAATGATGCTTTTCTATAATCATGGACCTAATAGGGTATGAAAAAAACCTTTAAAAGCATTGGAAAGCCGTAACATAATTCCAACTGTAAAATTTGGTAAATTTTCGGTAATGGTTTGGGGTACATATCTAGTAAGGGAGTTGGAGAAATTAGTTTTATTGAGAACACCATGGATGCGAAGTAATACCTCTATATATTAAAGCGTCATCTAGTTAACACAGCGAATAAATTTGGGTTTTATACTGATAAGAAGCCGAATTTCAAATTTTATCATGATAATGACCGCAAATATAAGTCTCTGTTGGTAAGGACGTGGCTTCTCTACAACTGCGGTAAGGTTCTGGATATTCCTTCTAAGAGTCCAGATGTAAATCCGATTGATAATTTATAGACTTATCTGAAGAAAAATATTGCAAAACGGCGTCCCAAAAACCAGAGCTGTAATATTGGAGGAATGGAATAAAATACCAACGAATATGTGCAAAAATTAATTAATTCGATAAAACCGCGTCTGCAAGCAACTATTGATGCGAATGGTGGCCACACCTAATATTGATAATTCTTCAATTAAAGATACACCCCATTTTCTCATATTATATTAGTATGTAAAAACATTTTCTTGACAACAAAATTCTGGAGTTTCTTTTGTTTCTTGATCATATTTCTTAATCTTAAGTTTTTGGTTTTTTCTCCTTGCTGTTATTTGTTAGTTAATATATAGCTTAAAATGAATTAATAAACAAAAATAGTAAAAATTAAATGGATTTTGGTTTTTTAATGATGAAAGTCAAAACAGAAATTATTTTCACTATGTCAAAACATTTTCTTGACTAACTGTATCTTAAAGTTTCTTTAAAATAAATTTATGTTAATATTTTGAAATTTTCGACTTTTACCTTGACATACGTATTTTATTTTTGGCAATAAAAGTTGTTTGGCAGCAATAGTTGTTCAAAAATTTTTCAAAAATATCTTCTTATTTCTACTAAACTCCAAACTAACATGCAAGAAATAGTTTTGCAATTTCTCCAACCACCTAGTCGTGATAAATAATCAAAGTCATAATTTAAAATAAATTGTATAATATTTTAGCACCAAAAATTATTAATAATATATTTTTAATTTGACATAAACTCTAAACCCTCTCACTCGCAAACTTTAAAAAGCTAAAAAAAGTTGTCGAATAATTTTTTTAGGGTAATTATGACCCAATAAGAACAGCCATCAGAAACTAATTTGCAAATTAAGTTTAGGAGCCAGGTGCAAAAAGGTGAAGAGTGCCCCAGGGCATTGTTGCCGGTTTATGTGTAAAAAACAATATAAAAAACTAATGAAAAAGAGACAAAAAGTAAGAAAACATGTTTTACTTTCTACGATGATACTCATAAAAACAATTTTTGGTATTTAAGAAGCATAAATGAAGATCGCATTTTGAGCAAGCACACTGTGTTTCCCACTTTTTCCATAGTTTGCACCAACTTATTTGCCTAACCAGATTGGAAAGTGGTCGATATTGTCATTAACTGGATGTTTTGCTTTTTCGCCAACTTTTGAACTTCCTGGCTGTGGATCTTCTTGTGGAGTAAAAGCTTATAATTTAATCCGTCTGCTGTCTCTATCTGCCAATGCTATATTTTTTTTTATATAACAAAAAATATAACAATAATATAACAAAAAAGTTTTTGCGTTCTCAACACACTTTTTGTTAATTGTTTAACATTTACAAATTCATAGACCTTTTAAAAAAATATATATTTCGAAAAGATCGGGCGACTACCTAAAAGTTAGTAAAACTTTGATTTAAACAAAAAAGTCACACACAAAATTTCACGTGCTAAAATTAAGACATCACTCACAAAACAGATGACAGAACAAAAACTAAAAGTCAGAATGCATTTCGAGCTTCGAGGGAAATGTTAACAAATCTTTAGCAAAAGTCACCGTTAAATTTAAAAAAATATATATATATAAATAATTTCTTGCGGGTTCCTATTTTTAAATTTAAAAAAAAAAAACAAAGTGTGTGTGAAATACCACCGAAATTTATTATTCGTTTGAAAGGCTTATCGATACCACTATATATGGAATGTAACATCGCACAGTGGTTTATAAACGTTTCCTTTTTGGAAATAATTCGGTATCTCGGGAACTATTATAATGCCATTGATTTTTGTTATGATATCTTTAACCGTTAAAATTGTCATATTTTAAATTTAAACTCATTTGGATCATAAATGGATTTTTGGAAATTTTTTAAAAAAAATTTTGATCCAAGGTGACGAACCTTGAGGGGTCAGGCGCTGGTCCCCATTAGCGCTAGGAGGCTAAACAAATGTAAATCAACTCGAAAACATCTCAGCTCCAACCATGTGGAATTTCGTAACAATATCTCCAATAGTTCCCGAGATACTGCATAGCGCATATATCAGGCTGAATTTGAACGAAAGCATGGGTTATATTGCTTTTGAGGGGCGCTGTTTTTTATGGCATATTCACATAGACTTGCAATTTAAGAAAAGCCAAAAAGCTCGTGCAGAATTTCCAATGTGGCATGAGTCGTGTGGCACGTAGCGGCTTTCTGTTGAAACCACATGTGTTTGGTGTCTATAACAACCAATTTTTCCAAACAGAAGTTTGTAATGATTGACCAATAGTGCTCGCCGTTGACCAATTTCGTGCTCAGTGACACCAAACATTGACTTTTTTTCAATATATTGGACGCTATATTTTGACGTCCGATTTGGGTCAGTTTCCAGCTGTTCTAGAGCACGTCAGATTCCAGCTACTCTAGCAAATGTGTAAATGCTAAAATGTGTACAATTTTAGCATTTACACGTTTTGTTGAACGCTATGGCCGCCCATGGAGTTATGTCAAAATAAACTGAATAAATGACACCCAATTCGACAGATGTGAATGAAGCACAGGTTTTTGGATTGCAAACAAGAAATAGTCACTCGGAGCTAAATACAGAAAACAAGTCGAAAGAGAATGCATTTCGTAGCCTAATTCATGGAAACTGCACATGTGTGTACTCTTTTGTGTACCCAATAGTGAGCATACGAGGAAGCCATCTTGCGGAAAGCTTTCTCGTACTCAAGTGATAATTCGAAATTGAAACCACTTAGCCATGTGAGACGCCTATGGCTTCCACAATCTCTCAAAAACTTTCAATCTACGATCGTTTCGTTCGATATCTTCCGTGCTTGTACGGCCACAACGAAATTCAATAAACCAATTTATTACCATCGAAATTGTTCTTATAGTATTATAAATCTTAGCCTAGATAGTTTGCTATCAATAGCTGTCAAATACAAACTAAATGTCGCAAATGCACACACACTTTATAATACACAAACTTAAATGTACAAGGCAGTTGATGTTAACTCTAACAGCGCCAATGATCAACTCACTCACGACTGCAACCTCTGCCACTATTTGTACGCACGCCATCATTCGTTAATCTTTTACAATGATCTTAACGGACAAACTTGAACATTCGAATTCTAGAGCTTTCGATGTTAATGTTAGCAGCTTAAAAATTTAGTGTTGCCATGCTTACAAATAATTATAATATCCGCATAAATAGAAGCCTTTACTGATGGACGTATTTATAAACATGATTAATGTTGCAGGCAGTCGTTAGAGACCGTTAAATTCAAATCGCTATTGCACATTTGTAACAATATTTATGATTGCTCAATCAGAATTATATGGGTTCATTTGTGTGTGGCTAGGTGAAACCATGTACCGATATTGACCATTTTCAATACAAACAAACCTTATCAACAGAGAGTTTATGTGAACATTTTCAGCCAGCTAGCTGCTTTCGTTTGTGTCCTATTGTGTTTTCAACAGACAGACAGACGAACATAACTAGATCGTCTTAGAATTTCTTAGGGATACAGAATATATATACTTTTGTGGGTCTGTAATGAATATTTCAATGTGTTACACTGCCAAAATAAATACACCTATCAGTCATCTTAACTAATAAAATAACCATAAAGTTAGGTGGTGTATAGATTGTTGGATTCTGTTTTCAAACCATTGATCGTAGAGCCACAGAAGTATAAATGTTCTGGAACCATAAATTCTAAGAAGATCTAGCTACGTCAGTCTGTTTGTTAAAGGCAAACTAGGGTGTAGAGTGACGGATCTAGCGTAATGAAGTTTACCGCAAATGTTCTATGTAAAACAGAGTGATCAAAAGTGTACCAAGTAGATTGAACCGGTAAAATGTTTTGAATCAAATTATATGAAAAACTTTGTTCGGACACTTTTTTGTTCCCGATAACAAATCGAGGGAAGCACATAAATAATATTTGTACAAAGTACACACAAATCGATGCCCGTATTATATTAATGATGGGTATATAAGATTCGGTGCAGACGGTACTAAAATATTTATAACAATTTATTACCATAGGTGGGGCCACACGACCAACATTTGATGAAACATTTATTTTTCTTAAATTATTGTATAGGTAATTTGCAATTCTGAACCCTTTATTTATTATTTTCTGGTTTTATATAAATTAAAAACTGACTACAGCATTGAAGTGTTGAAATACATACTTATTAACATTACTACAACATTACTTGTATTGCAATTAATTTTAAAACAATATCATTTAACTTAATATATATGCAATAAGTACCTACTAAAATCATTAAGCGTGAAGAATGTGATTTATTTAACAAATTGCGCTATAAAAAGTGTCAACAATGAACCAGTTTCTACGAAATTATATAATTTTATAAAATATTTTAATTCCAATTAAATTAACAGAATTATTGCTGATAACATATGTATATAAAAGTAATTATATGATCACAATTATATAGAAAATTAGTAGGATTCAATTGAATAGCTTAGTGCAATAATATGATATGCTAAAAAAACAAAATCTTGAACAAATAGAATTGAAACAATTGAACATTTTCCAATAATTATAGGTTCTATGAAAAACTAATTTATTAATAAAAATATTTTATTACTAATAAAATGAGGATATAAAATGAAAACTGATTTTAATTTGGTGTTGCGTTTTTGCATGTTTTTGCGCTAAAAAATAGTTCCCTTTTATAGAAAAACTTTAATTCACACACTAGTAAATAGTAATTAATTCGTTTACATTGTTCCCATGCTGTCTACCACTTATATTTTACAGTTTATCTACTTAACTGATAGTGGAAATTTTTTAACAAATATGGGTTATAGAAACCAGCTTCAAACATTTTGTAATAGCCAGAGTCTAATTGGGAGACTAACAAGTTTTATAGCTTTTTTTTATGCGAAGAAATAATATGTCTCAAAATCTAGTCACATTTATTTGCAACATCATTTTTTTTTTATTTTTTTTTTTTATTCAAAATCCCAATTTAGCCAAAACTCTACTAAGTTGTTTTATTTGTTTTCTTGGCATAAATTTCTTGCAAAACCACGTTTTTGTGCTGTTTCGAAAAAAATGGAAATGTACCACAAACAAACATTTGCGTTTTTTGCTTCAGTATAAGCTGTGCAAAACAATAAACTGAAAAATACAAGAGCGTCGTTACCCGCCAAAACAACTTAATAAATTGAATAGTCATTCCCCACTATATCATAATACATACAGTCAAACAACTCTATATAAGTATGAAATTTATTTAAATTATTTGAAGATGTATTGTCTTTATTTTTGGTGAGGGTACAAAATTTTAATAAAAAAAAAAAAAAAATATTTTGTGAATCATTCATGAATATGGTAAAAGTTTTCATATCACTGTGGATAGATATGGGTATTTCTGTGTTTATTATTGCCTTTTTATTGAGGTCTTGGAGAGGTTAGTACATGAAAAAATAGTTTGTGTTTGTAGATCTGTAAAATGAAAAAACAATTAATCTGTGCAAAAGAAGATAGGGAGCTGAACAGATATATGAGTCTAATAATAATTGTAATGTTGATGAGAAAAAAGTATTGAAACATGAGTATAAAGTATTGAAATATGAGTTAAACAGAAATCATAAATAAATATTTGAAGAAACATTATTATATATTACTTTACAGGTTTCGTTTAATTCATGAGACAAACTCCCAACCCAAATAAAAGTTTAATTCATGTCGGTCCTATTCGGTTCAGTATTTGGTGGATTCAAGGATAATCGCAAATGAAACATATAAAATATTGGTAACACGTGAATGGTGTTTAATAGGAGCTTTCAAAGTCATATCTGAAATTCTCGTGTAAGTCCAAACATATTTTAACTTTTGTAATTTTTCCAAAAAATTTTAAGTTTTTGAAATGTTTACATATAATTAAGGACTGAGATCGTAAAATTCTTAACACACGTTTTTCATTAAAACTTTTAACCCAAGTATTATTTGATTTTTTTTTTATCAAGTTACCTTTGTAAAGCATGTCAGTTATTATGTTTAACGTCAGTTATGTTCATTTGTTGTTAATCTGATTACAATAAGTGACCAGAAAAAAGTGCGTACTAAAATTATTAAATATTTTCAACAAAACCCAACTTGGTCCTACAAAAAGTTGGCCAAACAATCAAAGGTCTGCTATCAAACTGTTTCCAATATTATTAAACAGTACCGCGAGAACTTGTCCGTTGATATAAAACCTGATTCAGGTAGAAGGTGATGTTTCTAAAGCCAAAAAAGTACAAAGCTTTTTCAAAAGAGTTCCCAACACCTCCGGTAGGAAAGCAGCCCTCTTAGGTCAGTACTCGGACTATTTGGTACGAAAAGTTAAAGCCAATGCAGGCTTAAAAATACACAATGCCCAAAAAGTTGCTGACAGGAGCTCTGCTACAAATTTAGAGGCCAAAGACAGAGCACGGAAATTGAAGTCAAATTTTATACCAAAAATATACCTGCTGCATAATGGATGACGAAATGTACGTATGGAAAATTTTTGGCACCTTCTGGGTCAATATTTTTATATTGCAGATACTCGAGGGAATGTTGAAGAAAAGTTTAGGACCCAATAGCAGAAAAAAATTTCCCAAAAAGTTCTTGGTATGGCAAGCAATATGCAGTTGCGGCAAAAAGGCCAATCATTTGTTACAAAGGGCTTTATAAATACCGAAATTTACATCAAGGATTGTTTACAAAAAATAATTTTTCCATTCATAAGACTTCTTAATGTGTCCACTTATTTTCTGATTTGGCATCTGTCACTATGGTAAGAAAGGTCTTGAGTGGTACAAGAAAAATAATGTGGTATTTGTACCAAGAGAAGAAATTCCTCCAAACTGCCCGGAGCTAAGGCCAGTGGAGAGATATTGGGCTCTTGTTAAAAGAGAATTGAAGAGCACAAAAAAGTGTCCAAAAGTGTGGTAGATTTTAAATGCAGATGGACAACCTGTTCGAACAAAGTGACATAAAGCACTATAAAAACCATAATGGAAGGGTTTTCGAAAAAGGTTCAAAACTTCATTATTTGTGATTAGAACTATAAAAATGATTTTTTTTTTTTGTAAATTGTAACAATAATTTCAATCAAATAAAAAAAGATTCAAAACTGTAAGTTTAGTGGTTTCATTTTTATTAACATATGAGTATGTTAAAAATTTTTCAATCTCAGTCCTTATTTGAAATGAATACGTTACAAACCTCATATAATATCACCAAAGAGGGTTTTTCCTTTTTTCGAAATTCTATCAAGTTCGAATTTTTCGATACATATTTATTCCCTCATTTTATGTCTTGGTAGTATAAAAACCCGAAAATTGCATTCTGTGTATGCAAATAAAAACTGTGTATTTATTTAAAAACCTGGCGTAAATTTTGAGACACCCTTTATTTATTATCAGAAATCTGTGTTTGCATTCATTGTAAGTTGTAATTTAAATGTGTAAAACATGTCATTTAAAGCTGATATAAATAATGCACCAAAAGAGAAACAAGCACAGAGTTTTTAATTACAGATTATTCGGGGGCTGATTTATATGCAAATGCATGTTTTTTCTCGAATGTACAAATACCAATGTAGAGTAATTATCTATCCGAATCACACATTTTGCTGAAAAGTGGCATCGATTTTTTAGGGTATACTTTTGCATATTTTATTGATAATGCATATATTGTTATATTTGTCTTCAAAGTGTATATTAAATAAGCATATTTTTGCAATTTTTAATAAAAATATATTGTTTTGCCTTCGACGGACAATACATTTTGTCCAAAAAAAGTTTTTTGTCGAATTTGTTTTAGAAATAACATCTACATCTTGTAAATGCTATTTATCTATTTAACTTACTATTATTAGGAAATAGAATATGGGA
Organism: Calliphora vomitoria; assembly: GCA_942486065.2. NCBI lineage: Eukaryota > Metazoa > Arthropoda > Insecta > Diptera > Calliphoridae > Calliphora > Calliphora vomitoria. Next base: position 153,243,024 of record OW818029.2, read on the forward strand.
ATCATATATAAAAATAATTGAAATTTCGTCTAACTTACAAATAATAAATATATGATTCCCATATTCTATTTCCTAATAATAGTAAGTTAAATAGATGGAATTTACAATAGACCTTTACAATAAAGGTTGTTGATGACGCCCTTGACAGGGTAGAAAATGCATTCCAATTTGCCAATTGTCTAAATATTGTAGTATTTAGTGATATTCTTTGAATTATTACAGATTAATTATAATAAATGAACTTAAGCCTAATTAAAAATTTACTTTCAAATTATATAAAATGTATTTTATTTTAATAGGTAACAACAATTAATTAATTGTAGCATATTTTTATTTTTTTGATGGACTTTCATTCTATAAGACAGTTTAATATGAGATGAAAATCATGGCATAATCAATATTTTGATGATTTTAAAATCTAAGTCACTTGATAAAGGCTCAGAGATTATGGCGTTAAATGTGTATTAATCCTAAAATATCCATAGATTTCTTAGAAATAAAAGTTGTAATTATAATATTAACCCTTTCAGACATTTTGTCCAATATATTGGACAATTTTTTTCCTTTTGAAGTCATGTAGAGTGGACGCAAATAGACAGACTTTTACAGTTAATGGCGTTATCAAAAGAGTGTTAGAATATATATGTGATTTAAACATCTAATTTTTAAGTTAACCCATTAACGCCGAATGGGTAAAAAAATACCCTATAATAGAGCAATTTTAGAAAAATTCTAGAAAATTCTGGGAGAGCGATATTAAAAATTTTCTTTAGGATAAAGATAAGTTAAGAATCAAACTACCTAAAATAATTTTCTCGGTAATATTAGGTCATGATTTGGTGGGGAACTAGTTGGCCAAATTTGAGCAATTTTACAAAATCACAAAATTCGAAAATAAGTGGCTCCAGGAAACGGGAGGGGTGGAAGTCCCCAAATGCCCTCCTTGTGGCTAGTAGTTTTGGATGTCCTCTATCAGTAAAATAAATAACCAAGTGATTAATCCCACTTTCCTAAGCTACAAGTACAATTTTGTGGATTGGGTATAAAAATACCCACTTCGGCATATGTGGGTTCTAAAACATATGAAATATGAATTTAATTTTTCGAGCAAAATTTTTTTTTAGAAAATCATAATAAAAAACATATAAGAGTATAAGAATACATGATTATATAAAATATTTAAATGGTGAAAGGTTGATACAACCTAACTAAAATGTTTTCGACCATCAAATAATGATGTTAAACCAGTTATTTTATACTGATGGTGAATACCACAATTTACTCTGCATTCCATTTATTATGACAGCTTAAATAACTATTTTTTGAGGTAAAATGCCAAAAAAACAAGTTTCAAATGTCCCCATCTCTAGATTATGAAATGTTTAAGTAACGACTCCACTCTCCACTCTGCATTACAACGAGTACATTCGGAACGAATGATGCTACATATAATTTACTGTATTTTACGGGTGTATTGAGTCCATGTCGAACTGCTGGGGAGTGTTAAGACTTTTCTGTCGTGTGTTTGTGTACATTTATGTTATATTTCTTATCATTATTTTTCCATTCCTCCTCAATTTGTTATTCATTTTTGAAAACCATACACATTTTCTATATAATGTTTCCAAGACTTTTTCTATATTAAGCAAAACATGTTTCTATATTATGAAGACCAGTATTTCCATTATTGTGAACGGTCAAGGTACAACTTTAGATTTTATTTTCATTAGTTAATTGAATTTCAACAAACATTGTAAATAATATTTTCTAAAATTGTCAACCTTATCTCATGGGAAATATCAGTGGTTTGCGCCATTATTTCCTCATCTATTTATAATTGTTAGTCAACAACTGTTAAAGCTTTAATTTGTTGAAGAATTTTCGATAAATTTTAGAACTTTGTAAATTTTTACAGACTTATAATTTAATTTCTTTTACTCTAACTTTCCACCATCTATATGATAGCTATTTGGGGGGAGGTTTATTTGAATTTAAAATTTGTTCTAAATATTTTTTTTATTTTTTATATGAAAAATTTTCGGTTTTGGGGGAGGGTAATTCCTATTTCCCCCTCTCTGGATCCGCCCCTGTAGCTAGTTGTTGATAAATCTACAACGTAGTCATCAAAAAATGTGTTAAGGGCTTCCTTTTTCTAAATAGCTAATTAAAAAAACATACATTTTAGAACCCATATATGCCGAAGTGGGTATTTTTCTACCCACTTCGGCAGTGAGACTCTGCAGGCAGATAAAAAAAATTAAAAATATTCACGGTAATATAAACGCCTTAAGTACTGTCTGTATAAAATTTCATAAAAATCGGACAACGGATTGGGGGGTCAGGCATTAATGGGTTAAGTTATTTACATAAGTTCTTTAGCGTTGTATAAGGGTGTATGAGATGTAGTAATATTCAGTGTTTTTTTAAAGTGATATTATTTTAAACTCTAAAAAAAACGTGTAAATATTAATTCAGTATTTGTTATGTATTTGTACATTAATTTCAATTGATTACATTCATTTTTTTAAATTTATGTATAAGAAACATCTCAACTAAGAAACTTTGACCAAAATAGTTGACATCACCTGGCAGCCAGGTGTGACGATTTACCTGCAATTTGACTTCGTATTCTTAATAAGCAGCCTCAAGTTTGCTTACACTGAAATTTTCAGTTCTCTATCTCTACTATTTCTCTATAATGTCTGAAAGGGTTAAAAAAGAACTATGTACTTTAACTCTGTTGTGTATTTTTTGGACATTGAGCGATCTATTGTTAATTATTTTATGTTTTTTACAAAAATATAAATGCATATTTTCCGAATGTTTAGGATATATTTTGATTTTTTTGAAGCATATTTTCCAATAATAAATGCATGTTTATAAAATTTTTTAAAAATAAACAAAAGACATTTCCAACCTACTTAAAGTGGTTTGTTGAAAAGAAAAATAAGAAATGTAAACAAACTCATCTAATGTTTTTGAAACCAATAAGCATTTTAAAATTATTGAAAAATGTCAGCAAAATTGGGTGCCAATAAAGCTTTTCAACAGTTCTTTAGTAATTTATACAAATTAAATATTTCTATTATAAAGAAAATTAGAAATGGAATTTTTTTTAACTAAGTATGTACCTATAATAAAAACTTTAGCATAAATTTATTGAAATTTTTTGTATACTCACTTGACGCTAAATTTTAACATATCCCATAGACGTATGTTACTCATGTTGAAAGTTTGTTGACTTGATAATGCACTCTCTCTCTCGCTTGCTTCTTGTTGGTTTTTTTCTTAATTAAAAATCTCTATAATCTATTTTAACTTTCAAACACGTTTTAAATTCTTTTAAAATTTTTGTTATTTTGTGGAAATTTTTGTTTATATTACAATGTTTTCATTAAAAATACATACAATCTGCATAAACAAAAAAAAAAGATTTACAAAATAAAACTCTTGAAATACACCAAAAAATATATGGAGATTGCAACACTCGAAAAACTACATATGTACATATAAATATGTATAGGTATAAACCGAAATAAAATAAATACAATACACACACTTATGGAAATAACCATAAATCAAATGTTTGTAGTGAGAGCTCACTCATTCCTCAAAATATTCAACAAAAAAAAGACAAATAAAAAATCCAACAAAACTCATAGATACACCAAATGATTACAACAGGTAGTTAGTTACACTCACAAACCACAACAAAAGGTAGACAGAACAACAATAAAAACAACAGTTGTTGAATACACCAAAAACAAATTAAATATTATGAAAACAAATAGGTAAATGGTGTTTTTAAAACGCATTCATTTTTTTTATATTTTTTTGTGTTTGTTTTTCAAATGCTTAATGGGTCCACCTCATTTCTTTTGTTTTAGCTAGTAAATAGTGTATTCTTTTTTTACATAAAACCAAAACGAACATTTGATTTTTTCTTTAAATTTATTCAATATTTAAACTATCATTTACAATCTAATCTTAACTATTTAATTTTTTTTACTTTTTCACATATAGATAAGAAAATAAATTTAGATGATTAAATTTACTTTGTAAAAAAAAAATGTAAACGAATTGTACGATCGCTATCCGTTACTACGTCTGAGCGTTTTGAATGTCTGTTGATAACTGTTGAGTTGAAGAGAAAGTTGTTTTGAAAGAGAATATCTATCTAAATATTTAGTTTTGTTGATTGCATTTAATTGGGTGAGCCGGTTTCACTTAGCTAATTATCGTGTTAGTTTAACATATCATTTCCGGTTAACAGTATATCAAACAGCTGTAAATGTTAAAATGTAATACTAACAGCAAAAAAGAAACAGAAAAGAGAAAGAGAGCAGAGCATAGTTTGTGGGAATTTTTTTACATTTGCTCTTTACATAAAGTTGCCAGATTTGATAGAAATTAAGCAATTTGTTATATTGTTGGGTGTCAGACATACATACATATAACAAGTAACAAACAGTGGGATCGATAGCAAATTAAATGATAAACTATTATGTACAGTGACTCTCATTAATATTCGGTTTTTTTATTCGAGTTATTAAAAGTCAACAAAATTAATAGAAAATAATAAAAAACCAGTGGTATTATTTTTTTTATTCAGAAGACATATTAAAATAAAAACAAAAATACTTAAATAATTCACACTTCATTAATATTCGGTTTTTTAGCACATGTTATTGTTTTATTGCCCTTATTTTTTATAACCTCAGAAAGACTATTTTGCATGTTATAAAAATTTGTTTGCAAGTAATCAACACTGATTTTATCCCATTCTTCCTGCAGCCTTTTTTTGAGTTCGTTTTTCGAAGAAAGGGGATTTCCGCGGACTCGGCGATCTAAATAGTTCCATAAATTTTCTATGCGATTCATGTCTGGGGACTGAGCAGGCGTATTAATCACTTTTGGACAATTATAAAGCAACCACTCATGAGCAACGTGGGATTTATGCTTATGGTCGTTGTCCTGATACAATTCAAAAGTTCTTTCAATTCCCATTTTTTCTGCAGATTATTTCAAACTATCTCTCAAAATGTTCAAATAAACATTATTGTGCATAATGCCTTCGATTAATACCAGTTTCCCAACCCCTTTCGCAGATATGCAGCCCCAAACCATTACACTTCTTCCTCCATCCTTAACTATTGGAGTAATATTTTTTCCTTTTAACTCCTAATTCGGCTTCATAGTTTTTCCATCACTTCCAAATAAGTTAAATTAGCTTTCATCGAGAAAATTACGTCTTCCCATCAATTTACATCTTTTTTATATGCTCCTTAGTAAGTTTTAACCGATTATTCAACGGTCGTATTGCCCGAAAAAAGCCATTAAATTCACGAAAGGTTTTTTTTTGGGCAATTCGGCGGTGAATTTTATGGTAAAACTAAAAAACCAAATATTAATGCATTTCTGTAGTATTTTAGTTTCTTATTATTTTAAAATAGATTCACTCAATATTAAAAAAAACTAATTAGTGAAAAGTGAACTCTAATATATACCTTTAAGTAAAAAAATAAACATTAACAAGATATCATTATACTCATTGAGAATTTTCTGATTTCAGAAACTCATATATAAAAACCGAATATTAATGAGAGTCACTATATATATAAAAGAGTAACGTTACTGACTGATTCATCATCGCACAACCCAAAACGACTGCAGCTAGAAGCAAGAAATTTTAAGAGTTTTTTGGAAATTAAAACGATTAGGGGGTAAAACGGGTAACTTTACTAATAAAGATACAAAAAATCTTAAAATTGCATGTTACTCTACTTAAAAAAAGCTGACAGGTGTTTGGTACTTTTCGAAATTTGAACCATTTGGGGGAGAAAAGGGTTAAAAACTGTATTTTGGTAATTCTTTGACACCCCATTTATCTTTTAAACCAACAAACATATAAACATATGGGCAATTCCACGAGAATGACTACCACGACTGAAAAAACAAAGACCCTTGAAACTTTTTTTCAAGATGATTTGAATAGGAGAAAACACTAAAATGTTACTATGTGAAAGTATTATTACAACATTTTAATTGCAAAAATAAGAGTTTAAAGTTTAAACTCTTTAAACTGACTATATTTAATTTTTATACCCTTCACCTTCGTGAGAAGGGTATATATAAATTTGTCATTCCGTTTGTAATTTCCACAATATAATTTTCCAACCCTATAAAGTATATATATTCTGGATTCTTATAGATAGCGGAGTCGATTAAGCCATGTCCGTCTGTCTGTTTGTCTGTCTGTCTGTCTGTCTGTCTGTCTGTCTGTCTGTCTGTCTGTCTGTCTGTCTGTCTGTCTGTCTGTCTGTCTGTCTGTCTGTCTGTCTGTCTGTCTGTCTGTCTGTCTGTCTGTCTGTCTGTCTGTCTGTCTGTCTGTCTGTCTGTCTGTCTGTCTGTCTGTCTGTCTGTCTGTATGTCTGTCTGTCTGTCTGTCTGTCTGTCTGTCTGTCTGTCTGTCCGTCTGTCTGTCTGTTGAAATAAATTTTCTGAAGACTCCAGATATCTTCGGGATCCAAATCTTCAATAATTCTGTCAGACATGCTTTCGAGAAGTTTGCTATTTAAAATCAGCAAAATCGGTCCACAAATGGCTGAGATATAAGGAAAAAACCAGGACAACCTCGATTTTTTACCTATTTTTTGACCTATATCTGGATTACTAAGTCATTAATATAGACAATATGGATATCTAATGATAGATATTTCAAAGACCTTTGCAACGACGTATATAAGACCATAGTAAGTTGGACCTACAATGGGTCAAAATCGGGAAAAATTTTTAACCAGATTTTTTTTTTTTCACCAAAAGTTTTTTCGCTAAATATAAAAAAAAAAAAATTTTTTTAAATTTAAAAAATTTTACATAAAAACTTACAAAAAAAAAAACTACAAAAAAATTCGAAAAATATTTTTTTCCAAAAAATGAAAGAAAAAAAACAACTGGAAAAAAAAATAAATTTTGTTTACCTAAAATTACCTAAAAATTTTTATTTTGAAGTATAGTTTGGTGAAGGGTATATAAGATTCGGCCCAGCCGAATATATCTCTCTTACTTGTTTTTTATTTTCATTGGTATGTTTCAGGCTATAACATGTAGTATGAAATGAATTTGACTCTGCTTGTTTTTTGTTATTATCAAATTGTTTAATGAAACCGAATATATATTTTCTATTTATTTTTTTAGTTTTTGTGTAGATATATTTACATAATATGTATTGTTTTATTATAAGAGAAAAATCTGTTTTATTATAAGAGAAAAATCTGTATTTATTATAAAATCGGCTAGGTCTTGAAAAAACATGCGTGCGTGTGCTATTTATCTCTTACAATTTCCGAGTTATAAGCATGTCAAAATTGAAGTTAGATAACTAAATTCCTAATAATGTGCAAAATTTCAGAGTAATATCGATTACGGATTCAAAAATAAACGATTTTTAATTTAAAAATTAAAAAATTTGTAGATTTTTGCTGTTTTTTGGGCGAAAAGGTGACTTAACTCTTTTTTTTATTAAAATAAAACTTTCTTTAAGAATATATAAAAGTTTTATGTTTTTCTGTAAGATATCTTTACGGAGAACATTTTGGTATATAAAACATGTCATATTTTTTGAATATGTCGCCCCTACGCTCTTCGGAATTTGACGTATTTTTTATAAAAATTTTAAATTTGGACCACATGTTCTAAAATCCCAAAGCAGGGATCAGAAAAAGGAAAGCAGCTTTTGAATCCCTGATATGATTACCATTTATTTCCAAAACATTTTCCCAGAACCGAAGGAAATGTAGAACCTGTAGGCAAAATGGTTAAAAATACCATTTTCGAATTGCGAGATTCCCTTTGACCTTTTGACAAAAAATTTTACATTTTGTTATTTAGAATAAGAAATTTAAAAAACCCTGCAAATTTTGTTTAGTTTTGTTAATAAATAAAGATTTTATTACATATTTATTGAACTCTAAAACTAAAATTTGTGTCAACATTTTGATAGGATTGCAAATATTAAAAACAATTTGATGCACATTTTTCCGAACTATTTTTTTTTTTTTTGTTTTGTTTAGATAAGGTAATTTTTGGTTTTATAAAAAAAATTTCAAGTCAATATCTCAATTAGATTCAAAAATATGCCACTTTAAATCTCCGTCCTTCAAAAATTTTGCACTTCCTTAGCTAAGATGTTTCATGCTACATAAATAACACATTTTTTGTATTTTCTTTGGAAAGTACTGTTTTATGCATAAAATTTAAAACCAATTGAAATATTAATGAAACCAAATCTATATATATAAAACACAAACAATCTTTATACCTACCTATATATGTCCGTTATAGACTCTGAAACCATCCAATCGATGAGCTCTAAACTGGTTTCAATAGCGCTAAGGTAATTCTTTGTATTTGGTGGGAGTACAAGGGTGCTATCTATTATGAGCTACTGAAATCTGACCAGTCCATCACAGAGAAACTGTACCGAACACAACTGATTCGTTTGAAGTTATAATTGGACGAAAAACACTCAGAATATGAGACCAGACATGAAATTTAATATTGCATCATGACAACACTCGGCCTCATGTTGCAATAACTGTTAAAAAGTATGTAGAATTAAGTGGTTAAAATCCAGACCGTGCTACCGCTGGTGCGGTAGTTGATAAAGTATTTTTGCTTCCGACATATTTAATAAAAATAACTTTAAAAACATTAATTTTAGTATAATTTTTGTGCAATTGAATAAACTGCTACTAACAATTTTACTAATTTTTGTTTAGTTTTGCTACAATAATCATACATATTTAATATAATTTGTGAAGAAATTTTGAAAACCTCGATGTGAATTTTTTAATTTATTGATACACTTAGAATTTTGGTTTAAAAAATCACGACAATTGCCTAACGTTTATAACAATTTAGAAATTTATTAATTTGATTTATTGACGACTATGCGGATAGAGATTTTGGAAAAAAGGTTTTACATATTAGTTTACATTTTATTCGATACATATGTATGTATATAAATTAAAAGAACTTACAATTTTTGTAAAAAATTTTGAATATTTTTAGGCTTACAGGATAATTTAAGATACGCCATACATAGAAAGCAACTTTCATAGATATTTCACATAATACTAATATTTCAAATGTTTTCTTTCTTTTCTAAGACGCAGTTTCTTAGACTGTATAGAACTTTTATTTTAGATGTACCAAAATTCACACTGCTTATATCAACTCTAAAACACCTCAACTCTAAAAATGCAAAATTTCATTAAAATACATCAAACGATTCGAAAGTTACAGAACTTACTAAAATAAAAAGTTCATAACCACTGTGTAGTACTTAATAGATTTACTCCTAACTGAATAAAATTGAAGATACATACTTTAGTACAAAAATTCCCATGCGCTTCGGTTTAAAGTTTTAGTATAAATAGCTGATGCACACGCGTAAAATATCTGCAAACAGATACACACACTTACGTTCCATTTAAATAATAGAATTTAAATGATTACTGCGCATGCCTAAGAAAAAAGAATTTTTATCAACAACAACAACAACTGTCTTGTGTGTGGTTAAGTACTGCTTTGTTAACGAAAAAGTCACCTAATTTTTGGACATGCACATTCAATTTCAAGTTTTGTTGAATATTTCGTTTCCAGTTTTAGTATAAATACAAGCAGTATGCATACAGCGTTATTTATATTGGTTTTATGCACCAAACTGTCAACAGTAAAAATTGAATTTGCAAATTTAAAAAAAAAAAAAAAAATTATTGAAAAAAATTAATTTTATTTAATAACGAAATTGATTATAATAATTAAAAATTTATTTGAATTTGCTTCAATCATCTAAATGATACTATTAGTTTAATAAAATCTACTACATTTTATTGAAATAATTTCCAATTAAAATTTTATTTAAGCAAGTAATTGTAAGTTTCAAAAAATTCAATTTAAAAAAAAAAATTATTCAAATCAATCACTTTTATGATTGAAATCTATCCATATATATAAAAATTGATCTGTGTATGTTCCGTTTGGACTCAAAAACGGCTGGACCGATTTGGATGAAATTTTCAGGGAATCTTCAGAATAGCCTAGCTAATTATATGTATATTTGTTGATCGACCTTTTCTTCAATTCTTATAGATAGTTTGTATAATTTCCTATATACATTTTCCTATATATAATATGGATATTCAAAAAAATAGCAAAATATCTGAAGGTTCACCACCGTCATACTGTTTTCAAAGCTATTAAACAGTATGAGAAAGACTTGAGCATTGAAAGACTTTATCCATATAAATATATAAATGTCTTTGTAAGTTAGTTAGTTTGTTTGTTTGTTTATTTGTTTGAGCATCACGCTTAAACGACTAAATCGATTTTATTGAAATTTGGATCGTAGATTGATCCTTACTTGGAAGAGTCAATAGGCTATAACTTTTTTCAATACTTGGACCAGAAAGGGATAAACTGGGGGAAAACCGGTAAAATTGGTACCTTTAGTTCTTAAACAATAAATACTAAACGGCCGAACCGATTTTATTGAAATTTCCAACATAGATAGACTGTTATTTAGAAGCATCAATAGGCTATACCCTTTTTCACTACTTGGACTTTAAAGTGATAAAAAGGGAAAAAAGTGGAAACATGAAATTCCGGAATTAATTATATTTATTTTTTTATAAAATCCTTACATATTTTTTTTGACTACGTCAGGGGTAGCGAAGCGCACCGGGTCACACTGGGCCAGAGATCTCATTTTTTGGCCATAATTAGAGCAGTGGATGTATCAAATAAATAAATATCAGATATAAGGTTTTCGGTGACGCTGATTACGATTCTGCAAAAAAAAAGTAAAAATTCAAAATGGCGGACCAAAAATGGCGGTCAAAATTTTTAAAAATTCAATTAATTAAATTTTTATTGAACACGTTTTGTAGACCTATGGTCACTGATTACAAATATGAAGTCAGATTTTGAAAATTGAATAAACTGAATACAAAATGGCGGATCAAACATAAGAAAAAATTAAATATTTCATTTCTTAGCAGTATTTAAGATGAAGATATTATGAAATCATTAGCTTATGTATTACAGGCATAAAACTATTCCATACCTTAATTAAATTTGAAATACTTGAAATATTAAAAATGGCGGATCAAATATGGCGGTCATCAATTTTTATTTTTTGTTATTATATATGACTATTACTGAAAATATATAATTAAGATAACTTGATAATTATGAATCTTAATTCTTATTGCTAAAAACTAAAAATGAGAATCCAATACCCAAAATTAGTAATATGAAAATTATTCAGCCAAGTTTTTGCTTATTCCTTGCTTCTTCGGCAAGCATACCAACTGGTAATACACTATTTTCAATAATTGATGAACAGTGAATAAGTATTTTATGGAGTGTTGCTGGCATTATATACCAATCGTATTTTTCGATATATATTTTATAGGCTTCGTCGCACAAAAGCTCAAGTTTTTTTGTTATATTACTAAAAATTAATTTTAATTTTTTCATTAAATTTTTACATGGTAAAAATATCCTTAGTTTCAACGACTATTTTTATATTATCGGCAATAACTCTTAAGTTTATGAACGGTCGCAGACAGTCGCAAAATTCTGGACAGAGAACATATGAATGCGTCGATTGGTGCTATAAGCATTAAAATATCCTCTGGAACTGCTTGGCACTAGGTTTTGAAACTCAAAGTTTTTGGAAAAAAATCATATTTATAAGGTTTAAATATCAAATTTTTAATAATTATCTTCAAATTACTAATAATTTTCATTTTTATTTTAAGCACCAGTTCCATCTGTTTAATTAACTATCATTTCATATAAATATTTTTGACTCATGTGAATATTATATAATATTTTTGAAATATAAATTATATTCACAAAAATATGAAAATTTGACTTTGACCTCATGTCATTTGTAAACGGTGACCTACAATGATACAAAATTTTACTGGTGTAAAGCTCAAAGTCCCCAGACTTGAAATATATAACATTCTTTCTTCTCTACCTGAAATGGACTTTTTGCCAAAAAATGGGATCTCTGGCCCAGTGTGCGGGTCAAGCTAGTATTATAATATTTGTTGAAATACAACTAAAAAGGAAAATGTTTCCTTTAATTTTTTGCACGAATTCGTTAATGGCAAACTTTGCAGGCAAAAGTTAAGTAGCTACCAATCAGGGTTCTATTTGGATGGAAAGAAGTCGAACAATCGACTTCTTTCAAATTTCGCTGGAATAAAATTTGGCGAAAAAATAGTTTTTTTGCAAAAAATTAAGAAAAATTATTTGTAAAACAAATCGAGTTAGCCGCGGTTCATTGCTTATATCTCCACAACCTGACCTGATAAATTATCTCTTTAAGTAAAAAACGAAAAATCGTAGAACCGCTAAATTTTATAACTTACCCAAAATATGGCAACATCTACAATTAATATAAGTAAAAAAGCTTTTGCATACAACGATCGCACTTTTATAAAAAGCTTTAGAAAAGCTTTGATTATCTGTTTATACATTATGTTATACAGCAAAAGTTTGCTTAACTTTAACATTTAGTGCCGCTTTTACAGTGTTTTTTTTTAAAACCTTTTGAAAATATATACAATGTACAGTAGTATAAAAGCATTATATTTTGGAAACATCGGCAATATATTTGTATATTTCACATAGTCAGAGCTGAGGTGATTCCGTTGTTATTTTTTTTTTTTTTTTGTAACGGACGGAGAGTAATTCAAAATATTTTTTTTAAATAGATTTCAGATGGAAATTCCTTATTCATGCACCTATTATACAAGAGTAAACTAAATTGTTTATCGTCGATTGATAATATAAAAGAACTTTTATAGTACAATGCTGCACCTTATTAAATACATATTTGTTTACCAATTTTTTTTTTTTTTGTTTGACAACAATCACTGACCTTGAAGAATTGGAGAAGAGGTCGATGAACAATTACACATATAATCTTTTTTTATATCATTAGCTAGACTATTATGAAGATTCCCGTTTTTGAGTCCATACGGAACATATATACACACATCGATTTTTATATAAAATTAAAATTTTGTTTGAAATTAAATTTTTTGAAACTTACAATTACTTGCTTAAATACAATTTTAATAGAAAATTATTTCAATAAAATGTATTAGATTTAATTAATAATATCATTTTGAAGATTGAAGCTAATTCAAATAAATTTTTAATTGATTTAATCTATTCCGTAATTACATAAACTTCATTTAAAATTTTTTTTTTTTTTAAATTTCCAAAATCCATTTTTACTGTTGACAGTTTGGTGCACTAAACCAATATAAATAACGTTGTATGCATACAGCTTGTATTTATACTAAAACTGTAAACGAAATATTCAACAAAACATGAAAATGAATGCGCGTCCAAAAATTAGGTAACTTTTTCGTTAACAATGCAGTACTTAACCACACACAAGACAGTTGTTGTTGTTGGTAAAAATTCGTCTTTTCTTAGGCATGCGCAGTAGTGACTTAAATTCCACTATTTAAATGGAACGCAAGTGTGTGTATCTGTTTGTAGAAATTTTACGCTTGTGCATCAGCTATTTATACTAAAACTTTAAACCGAAGCGCATGGGAATTTTTGTACTAAAGTGATGAACGAGTAAAATCTATTAAATTCTACATAGTGGTTATAGAACTTTTTATTTTTGTAAGTTATGTAACTTGCGAATCGTTTGAGGTATCTTAATGAAATTTCGTATTTTTAGAGTTGAGGTATTTTAGAGTTGATTTAAGCAGTGTGGATTTTGGTACATCTGGGAGGTTGTGGGTGGTTTTGGGGATACACCCACAACTGTATCTTAGAAAAGAAAGAAAACAATTGAAATATTAGTATTAAGTGAAAGATATTTGAAAGACGCTTGTGTGAGCCCAAAAATATTAAAAATTTTGTAATTTTTTGCAAAAATTTTAAGTTTTTATAATCTAAATACATATGCATCGAATAAAATCTAAACTAACTAGTCGAGAAAAAAATCAAATTCAAAATTATGAAATGATTATGAATATTTCATACATTTTGACAAAACTTTTTTTTAATTTGACTCCAAGATTAAAAAAAAAAAAAAATGGTAATATTAATAAGAACTGGCTTCAAATATGACTTATAATAAATTTTTAAATTGTTATAAACTTCAGAATTTGTCGAATATAGTGATTTTTTTAAACCAAAATTCTAAGTGTATCATTAAATTAAAAAATTCACATCGAGGTTTACAAATTTCTTCACAAATTATAGGAAATATATATGTTTATTGGAATAGACTTTGCATACAATAATTAACTGTACGTTCAAAAACGTGAATAATGGATCAGATTTTCTTAAAATAGTAAAATTTTTAGTAGCAGTTTTTTCCATTGCACAAAAATTATACTAAAATTAATGTTTTCAAAATTATTTATTATTATTTAGTGTAGTAAATCGAGTACAAAATTGATGAAACGTTCGTTATATTAGGTAGTAAGTTTTAAAAATGCCTGCATTTGGGGGATTCAAACGTTCTGCTATTAAGTCATATTGTTATAATTTCGTAATATATTATGATAGTTTAAACAAAATGTTGTTATGCTATAAACAAAAAAAGTGTTATTTTATGACGAAACAGAAACAAAGTTCAAAAAGTCTTATTAGTTTAGAACTTTTTTGTTTGAAACACAAGAAAAATTTGTTTAAACTAGAATAGTATATTATGACAATATGACCTATTGATTTTGCAAAAAAAGTCAAAAATTTTATGTTTTGAGTTACAAAACATTTATTTTGATAGATATCCCACTCGCATTCCACTAAGCGACCAAATAGGTATTTAAGGAATATATATATATATATAAAAAGAACCCATTTAAAAAAAATAAATCAAAAAAGCTTTTGATTTTGGAAAAAAATTACAAACATTTTTTATTTTTTTTCCAAAAGATTGAAAAAAAAAAACTATCTAAACTATTTGGAACACATTTTGCTAAGAACAATATGAATGAGAAAAAACAGCTGCTTGGCAAAATGTAAAATTTTGACCTCCTCTAACTCAGAAACTTCTCGACCGATCTTGTTGAAAAACTGTGTCTTACTATCCAATCGAGGACATCGATTTCAAAAGTTGCTTCACTTGACATGAAATGCCCCATATATTTTTTCATTTCAATATTTTGGCAAATGAACGCTTAAAATATGATGTTGAAAAATCGACTTTTGCCGCAAAAATTTGTAAATTCGCCATAGTGTTACTAAATTGAATATTGAGTTAGCACTTATAAAAAGACTTCTCTGTATGATATTTCTTTTGAAAATAGAAAAGTGTTTGTAAAGTTAATATGAATGTACCTTTACAAACACTTAAAATATTGCAAATATTTGACGAAAAAAAACGTAACCACTATTTTCAGCAAATGCTTATTCGATCTTAAATGACGTTTATAAGAGCTTTTTTCAACAACATGAGCTAACCTTAATATATACAGTAAGACCTTTTAGTGGGTTAATAGTTCTAACTGCTTTAAGCATTACCAATGAACATAATACAAGAATACAGCTATTTATCTGGAGCTTTCAACATTTTGTTTACCTTAATGATAACATAATCATAATAATTAATTAATAAAACTGGAAATTACAAATGTTACCTTGAACATGAACATGACTGATGTCATTCGAGTAAAACAGTCTACTATTTATTTACCTTTTTGCTAAATTTAATCTTTAAAAGACAGACAGTTAACGATGTCTTATGTGATTAGAACCAAAATAAGTACTGTTATGTATAATACCAGCTAGATTTATGATGTCAATAAACTTTACTATTAAGTTATTGATTTATATTAACCAAAGTAGCTCCGTAAAATCATTTTTTAAAACGATAATATTGATGAAAAAGTAATCTGAACGGTCTGTAGATAAATAATATTTTTAAAAGTATTTTAAGCTGAAGGGTTTATATGATTCGGTTTGGCTGAGTTTAGCACTCTAGTATTTTTTATTTTCAAATCTTAAACTTATGGATATAATTGAATTTTATTTAATTAATTAAATTATAGTGATTTGAAATAAGAGTGTTTTTCCCATTTATTTTGTTAATTTTATATTTTTTTGTCTATGATATGATATGAGTGATGTATTAATGTGGTAAATGTGTATTTCATAGCATTTATTTTTACACATAATTTTGCCCTACTCTAAAAGTGAGAGTAACAATACTATTCTATTAAGTTTACTTTTATTCGGAAACATGTATTCTTCGCCTTAAACGATGCAGTTAAAGCGAAGCAGAAATAGAAATAGATATGTGACTGGTTCTTTGGTAGTAGGGATTGGTTTTTTGGTAGTATAACACTTCTATAGAATTTAAGCAGGTAGTTAACAACTTATAAACAGTTTACTAACCTAACCTAAACAATTTGAGTTTAAGTTTTGTCCAGAAACTGTGGTTTGAAGATGAATGATTTGTCATTAGGAAACAATAAACAAACGAAATTATAATTTTTTTACTAAATATTTATCTACTATATACTATTTCCAGCTGTCAGGTATATTACAGTCGACTGGTATGAGTTTTTAAGCTTTTTCTCGTTTATTTTTAACCCATTTAGGCCTGACCCCAAATTCAGTCGTCCGATTTTGACGAAATTTTATACAAATACACGCAGAGAAAAATATAGTTGTGCGTGTTTACAGTAACCATTTCCACATTTTTAAATTTTTTTTAACAATATTATAGTCACAGTAACTATTTACATGATTGTGGTAACCATAATATGGTTAACTTACGATTCACATGATTGTTACAGTAAACATGTATATGTTTGTGACAACCATTTTTATGATTAAAGTTTTACCATATTATGTTGCTCTCGGCTAATTGATATAATCTGCGAACAACATATTATGATATAAAGATTCATCATAACAATGGTTGTCACAAACATATACTTGTTTACTGTAACCATATATATGATTGATACAATCATGGCGGAATTTTGTTGGTCTGGACCCCACAAAACGATTTCCCTTTGCAGATATTGAAATAGCCAAAATTTGAGCTCGATTAAACGACGTTAACCCGTGCCGCTCTTCCCACAAAGTTTTGTAGTGCATTTACAGGGGGGGGGGAAATAAATTTTTTCAGCTTTTGTAAAAATTTTGCCATTAAAAAATTACTTTTGCAATTTAATTTAAAGAATAGAAATGTGCACGTAATGAGATATGATAAAACAAAAATTGGTTAAAAAATGTTAAAGTTATTAAAAATTTCCCAAGCCATTAACGTGTCTCAGACCACTAGAACATGAAATTTAGGAACAATAAATATTAAAATAAAAGCTAATTTTTACTTAATATATCTCCATATTTACTTGTGTATGACTTTTTGTCTTGGTGGAATACCGTTAACCTATTCGCAGGTATGTCCAAAAAAAAATAATTTTTTAACGGCATTTTCAAAACTCCATTTTCAATTTTTTAAAAATTTTGTTAAACAAATATCAGAATTTTTAAATCATCACATTGGGATTTATTGAGAGTATAATAGGGAATAAAAACATGTAAAAAGTATTAAACTATCTCCTACAGTTTTTCCGTACCTATGATTTAAATTTTTTGATTTTCGAGAAAAACTAATTATTTGGCCATATTTTGGAAAATGAGCTCAATTTCCTTACTCTTATAAATTTTCCTTACTCTTATATTTTTTTGGGTCAATTTCGATTGAACTCTGGAAACTAATAAATATACAATAATGTTGTTGAAACAATGGTAAAAATTCCTTAAAATCATTGTCCTAGTTCAGGTGAAGTTGTCACGAATGTATAAAATTCTCTTATCTGATAGGTATTCCTTAATATAAATATTATAAAAATGGTTTTATAAAGATTTTCTACAAAAAATCTCCAAATTTTACTCGAAAAATAAAATTAGTATTCATATACACCTATCCCTCGATTTACACGATACTTTTTTTTCACGATTTTTTAGGATTTCGTTTAAATCGAGGGATGTGGAAATTACCTCAATTTACTCGATTTTATTTAAATATTTTAGCAAAAATTAATTTTTTTCAGTAAATATATCCTGCACAAATCTCAAAAATAGTTATCTATAAAAAATGAAAACAGAATAGGGAAAAGTGTAGCAGCTGGAACCAAAATGAGCCTGAGTACAACTTCATGCGTTCGCGACATTACAATTGAAAATATGGAAAAGCCACTAATGATCTGGATAGGATATTAAACTCAAAAGCGAATCCCAATTGATACCATTGCTATTAGAATAAATATCTTAATGATCAGCTACCATCAATTCATGGTTGGTTTGAAATATTTAAGCAAAGACATTCCTTACATAATCTATAATTAAAAGTTAAACATGCTTCTGCTGACATAGATGTGTCTAAAGAATATCCTGAAAAATGTACTGAAATTATTGCTGTCAATTAATACATTTCTGATAATGTCTTTAATACAGACGAATGGGGACAGTTTTGGAAAATAATGCCACAGCAGACTTTTCTATCAAAGGCTAATATAATTTTTAAATTTAAACAACGTTATAAAATCCAATTTTTTATGGAAATTTTGTTTTAAAACATTTTTTAAATGGAAATTATTTTATGAATATGGGGAAATGTATTTACTTTACTTTATAATTAATGAATTTTCTAAACAAAATTTTAAATTTGTTCATATTTGGGTATTTTTTCGATTTACGCGATTTCTCATACAAACATTTTTCATTTCGATTTACACGATTTTTTCGGGAACGCATCTATCGTGTAAGTCGAGGGATAGGTGTATTTAGAAACTGTTCATGTCGAAATTGGTATTTAAATACTCACTCCATGAAGGCAGACCTTTAACTGATGTAGGTGAATTTTTTAAAATAGAGGACGAATATAGCTATAAGGGAGCTAAACTTTTTCTCGATTTTCATTGCACCAGTTTTTCACAGCCATTTATGTTTAAATTTTTTTAATTTGTAAAATTGTCTAATATTGACCCGTTGATTTCCCACCAATGTCTTATATGACAACCAATTTTTGTTGAGTAGTCCTATTATTCCTATATCTATCCATTGAAATCGGCCCTAGTTAGAATTTTTCTAAAACATCTCTGATTATGGATATTTTCCTACCCAACCGGCGTTAATGGGTTAATATAAAACAAATGATAAGTAATACTATTGTATTTAAATTGTTTTGCGGAATTATTTTTTTCCAAATTCGTAAAAAATTGCGTTCAAATGAAAACGTAAACAAGACATCAGCTACCGTTTTAACTGATTATAAATAAGTAGTGGTTTTCCAAAAATATAATTACATATTTAGTTCGAAAAACATATAAGAATTTCAATCTAAATGAAATGTTTGGAAAATGTAAACAACTTTATATTTTTTTTTTTGTATTACAAAGTTATTATTTTATATTATGAAAAAACAGACTGGTCTTGTAACAATTAGGGTTTGGGGTTTCCCGGATCATTTTCTTTCCCGGGAAGCGGGAATGAAACATTTTATTTCCGGGGATTCCCGTCAATTATTCTACAACAAGAAAATTAAGTAAAACAGAAAAGTATTTTATAAAATTTTGTAATTTTGTTAAAAAGAAAAGAAAATTGTAATTTTAATCAAACAAAAAATTTGGTTAGAATATTTGGATATTTGTTACTATAAAATTAAATATTATTTCATAGAAATAAAGTTATGTGTTCGTCGCAGATCTATTTAAAAAATTTAGTTTTCAAAATTTCTAATGCATTCAGTAAGTCATGTGAGATCCGATTTCTTATTTTATTGGCAAAAATTCCAGCCACCGAATTTTTTTGTCCGATTGCTACTTGCTTTAAATAAAGCTAAGTCCCGCTTAAAAAGACTTTCAGCATTTCAGTTTAAATGCTTAGCGTTTTATTTTGCTATATTTATTGCGTATTCTAAGTCGTTTTTAAAATTTAGCTCCATTTGTATTTTGGAAACATCATTATCATCGTTTTGAACAGATGTTATCAAATAGGCGTTCATACATTTGCTGTCCATAAATTCGTTATATTGTCTTTGTTATATTATAATTTTGCTGATTATGTTGTCGTGTTTTTAGATAATTTATCAATGACATAAGTCTACTGTTATATCGTTTATTAACTTTACATTTTATTGCATGAACCATTTTTTCAGAAAGCTTAGAATTTAGAGATAAAAATTGTTCAGTATAGCATCACCTATCAGCAACACGAAAAATAACCATATGCGGGCACCATCACCAAAAAAGACCCGTGTCTCCCAGTTCTGCCCAAAGTCACTTTTTGAATTTGTCGCTTTTGCGGTTACCTAACGGTGTTAAGAATTATTTCTAAGAACTTCATATGTTCTTGAAAGTTGTTAAATGAGATCTTATGTACATTTTTGTAGTTGATTGTATCCTCGAATTTTGAACGGTTTGTTACTTGTGAAACTGAACAGAGGAAATATGTAAAACAATCGAATTTTTAAAGTTTTTTTGCGATTTTGATCATGTAGATGAAGCGCTACCGAAACGGTGTTAAGAACCATTCATAGGAAGTTCATATGTTTTTGAAAGTAGGTACATTTTTGTAGTTGATGCTTTCCTTTAATTTTGAACGGTTTGCTACCTGTGGACCTGAACAGGGGAAAAAGGATAAAAAATCGATTTTTAGTTTTTTTTTTTTTGCGATTTTGATCTTGAAGATGAAGTTTTTTATTTTAGATGTTCATAATTTTTGTTCTTTATGACAAGAGCTACAACTTTGCATTAGAGAGTAAATCAAAATTCCGAACAGTTTGCAATATATGAGCATGAGAAAATTATCACTTTTTAGCAAAAATGACACCGAGGGCCCAAATCTTTGGGGGCCCATAAAAAAAGTGCATGACTTTTTGGTCTTTTATCACGTAAATTACCAAATCTCAAACCCTCATATACACAACAGGGATAATGTGGAACCTAGGAAGCAAGTAATAAAAATATTCATGCAGCCATACTTTCAAATCGATGATGAATAATCATACAGATGGGGAAAGAAGCACTTTCTTCTCTTATAAAACTGGAGGGCTAGAATCTTGACTGCTCTTTTAAAAAGAAAGAAATAAATATTTATTAGAAGTCAAACTTATGCAAAAGGGAAAGCATGAAAACAAGTGTAATTCCAGCCTTGACTCCCATATCAAGCATCGGAAAATATCCAGTTAAAAAAAAATATAAATTCAAGCGATTTGTCATACATAAATACACGTAGATCGGAAACTCTCCTGTTAAAAAACCTAACTCAGTTTTCAAAAATCTAAGTGGTGAAAATGTATTAGTAAAAAAAACTATGTGAAGACAAAAACAACACTCGTACGTTTGGTTTTTTTAGTAAACTTTTTCTAGTTTCCCCTCTACGTGTAATTTCTATGCCATATGCCATTTAATTAGTGAAAATATTTTTCAAATTTAAAACCATAGATGACAACTAGATAGGTAACTGAGAGCCAAAAACCTATGTCTGTTGTCCAAAGCCTAATTCATGTATTTTGTTATAGTATCACCCGTATGTGTGAAAGGAGAGTAAATTTTTCCATTTTATTGCTCTCTCCTTCCGTTCTATGCGTTTATTCTATGTTTAAAACGTTTATTGAAGGAAAATTCCAACAAAATATTCAAGTTCTTAAATTTTTACGTCTCTACTAAGTATTGGAATACATCAAAAAACGTCATATATCTAGGAGTAGTTCTAGATGGACCTTGGAAGGACAATATAGAAAACATAGACTAAAAAGTTCAATTAATATGGGATTTTTCCATATTAGTATATTGCCACCTCAAACCCCATCCAAAAGATACAAAAACAATGCAGTGTAGGCATTTAAAGTTATATTGTCTCTACGACTTTACTGGCACATGTGCACTCTGTGGTCAAATTTCGTTGATGCAGAGTTTCCTCATTCAATGCGGCTGTGTGCTTGTTGGAGTAGACCTTTGACTTCAAATGGCCTCATAGATAGAACTGCAATGGTGTTAAATCATACGATGTAGGGACGAATTCTGACCATGTCCGTCTGTCAGTCTGTATGTTGAAATCAACTTTCCGTAGCCCCCAAATAACTTACATACATGATTCATACATCAATATATCGGAAATTCTTCCGGCTCGGTTGCTATTCAAAATCGATACGATCGGCCAACAAATGGCTGAGTTATGAGAAAAACCAGGACAACCTCGATTTTTGGCCTATTTTTCAAATAATATATATTTCAAAGACTTTTGCAACGGTGTATATAAGGTAAGTCGGACCTACAATTACAAAATCGGGAGAAAAAAAAAAATATATTTAATTTTTTTTTTTTTAATTAAAATATAAAAAAGTTTTTCTCATAAAACTTTTTCGCTAAAAACTTAAATATTTTTATTTGAAATTTTGTTATGTTTAAAGTTTTTATTTATAAAGTATAATTTGTTGAAGGGTGTATAAGATTCCGAACAGCCGAATATAGCTCGCTTGTTTTTATTGAAAACGAATAATATGATAAATACTTACGCGTTCTCATACACAATACACCAAATGTCTAAAATGGCTATGATAATAGAAGCATTTTCTGAATTTTCACAGACAGACAACCTGCTATCAGAGCACTTACAGATGAAACTGTAAAATCCAGCACATGAATGTAAGAATGATATAAATCAGGGATGTGTTGGTGAGCAAAAGAGAGCTCCACTGAAAGAAAATTTTATTGAAATAAATAAAAGATGTTTAAGGCTTTATTTGTTGACAATAATCAAATCAACAATCTCAATCAAATTGTCTGCGATATATTACTATACCTCATTAATTGAGGTATAGTAATTTTTTTGCTTATTTAATTAAAAAATAGCAATGCGCTTAGCAATACATCCGCTTAGCGTGTGCATTCGTCGCTGTCTCATTGACTACTAAACAAAAGAGAATAAGAATATGTGTGTTGTTAGTCGGTGCGAAAGCACAATGACCAAATGGACACCATTGATATAAATGCATACTCTACACACAAATGTGAACCTAGATTTGATTTGGCTCCCAAGTCACAACGAAAATACTGACGTGATTTCCAAGATTTGTTACAGTCAACCTAAATAATGCTAACCTCTCCGGAAGTTTAAAAAAGGGATCATGGTATAGGCACCTAAAGAGGAGATTCGACAATGACAAGAATCTTTGAAGCGATTTGGAGAATCTTTGGAGAGATTACTTAAATACTATTTGGAGATCCCGATAACGATGAACAATCTGATTTTTAGCAGACCAGTATTGAAAAGATTAATATGACAACGTAGTCTTCTAGGAATGTGGGAAGGAGGGCGAAACTGTTTATTTTTCCTTGCACCAGCATTCAAAGTATGATCTCATGCAAATCATTATGTTGGAAATAGGACAATAGGTTATGGGAGGGAAAACATTTTTTTTTAACTTTTTAATATTTCGTATTTTTAACTTGGTGCCGGGATTTAGAAAATAATTTAGAACGTGTGATAAAACTATTTAAATGGAAATCTTCCCATTGTCGATATAAATATAAAAATATTGTGCATGCGCAGAATGTAGTATACGAGATGTTGCCACAAAATATGGTTGTCGTGGTTTTTGTCTGTATATAAGTACATCACTGTTTATGTTTTAGTTTTCGATCTCGAGACATGTATTCGATTATCTGATATATTGGAATACTCGGATAGATGTTTCAACATTTTAATAAAACCCACTTTTTATTTATTTAAAACAATTTTAATTCAAAATGGAATTTTGAATTATTCATATTTTATTAATTATTTTTTTTTTTGCAATTTAAGTTTTACAATAATTTATCTTGTTTGTTTTTTATACCTGATAAGATTAAAAAGTTTTATAATTTTATAATATAACTATCTTATTGTTTTGAATTTTGTTTTTTTTTTATAAAAATACATCTATAATTTAGGTTTTCTTTTTCATTGTGCAGAATTAATTTTTTTTTTACTAAAGTGTGTGGTATTTGTGACAGTTTAACAATATTTATGCAAAATAGTTGATTTAAACGGAGTTCACTGTTTCAATAGTTTGGTTGACTTTAACGTTTAATAAATACTTTAAATTTACGGAGGGTTTTGGTTTTTTTTTTATTATTGGTTTTTATTTGTAGTTTGTTTAGTTCAATTGAATTTTTTTATAAGGCTACTTAATAAATAAATTAACAATGGAAATAGTTTAACAAATAGACTTAATGTTTTTTGTTTATATTAATGCTTAAAATTATAATTTACTCAAATGAATTAACTTATTTAAAGTTTTTATATGGCCTTGGGTCATTATATATAACTTAAATTTAAGTTAATTTCTGCCTAGAATTATACAAGAGTCGGAGGCTTAGTAGAGGAAAATTAGCAGGTAGTAGTAGTTTTAGTATAGGAAGATTAAAGGTTTGGAAAAATGGAAAACAGTAAATCTTATAAATACTACAATAATTAGTTATATATTTTTTTTGTTTAATTAAAACAATTTAGTTTGTTTTAAATATTTAACTTTCCAAGGTACTTAAGTTGCGTCTTCTATGTTTAATTTTTTGTAGTTTAAATTGTTTTCTTAAGCTTTAGTAGTTAAGTTTCAGTTGTTAATTAATTATTCTAATAACTAAAAAGCTTTCTATATTAGTTCTTACTAACTCATTCCTAAATCACAATCACTTGTCTTCACACATGCCAAACAAAACGTTATTTCTTAAGTATATTTTCAATATGTCTGTCTACTCTAACAAAAAGCTTTTAAGATTTAAGCAAAAGTCTGCCGATTAAAAGTTTTTCTAATTTAATTTTATAATTTTAAATGAGTAAAGCTTTCTGTATTTATTAATAAATTAAAATTTTGTTAAAATAATTTAAATATTTTATAAAAATAAAAATAATAAAATTTTGTTTAAAAACAGCTTTTAGAAAAAATTAAAAAATTTAATTTTTATTTAAAAAAATATTAAAGCTTGCTTATATGTTGAACTTGAAAGCTTATATAGATTACTTTTTAACTAAAAACAAATGTCCATTTTTAAGCTTTTTTAATTTCTGTTAATAAGAAACCTAAGCTTTTTTATGTTTTAAGCTTCAAGGTTGAAACAAAGCTTAATAATAAATGTTTTAAGATTATATTAAGTAAAATTATTTATGTTTTAAACTATACAATTTCAAAGTTAGCTAGCTGAGGTTTTTATATTTAATTTCTTTTTAGATTTATTGTAAATATAATTTATATTTAAAATTTCCTTTGAAATCTTTAAACACAATTTAAATCTTTTGTTGTACAAAAAATATATTAAAAGCTTCATAGAAGTCTATTTGGTTTTAATTTAAAAAGCTCTTTACTCTCAACACAAAACTATTAGTTTTAAATAAGCACCGAATTACAACAAAAGCTTCAGGTTTAGTTTTTTATATAAAAACTTTTAAAATTCTGTTTTGTTATAGCAAAAAAACTTTATGCTCTCAAGTAAAACATGTTCTTCTCAATACTCAACTTTTGCAACAAAACATGAAAATAATGCTAGCTAGAGTTAAATTTAAAAAAAGCTTTCATAATTTTTGTTAATAACAAACAAACAAATTTCAAGATAAACAATAACTATGGCAAGACATTATACTCAAATTTCGTTATTTATCTTAATTATGAAAAGCCTGCGTTATACTATAACACCAGCTTTTGTGTACCAAAAAATCTTTCTTTTTTCTTAAAAAAGAAAGTACAAAAATATATATATGTTTAATATTACCAAAATTTATCTTTTAATATTTGGCTTTTATTAATTCCAGATTTAACCTGATCATAGCAATTCGTTGCGCGTGAAAAAGCTCTCCCATACCAACAACTTTTTCATTTCGGGCACATCGATAACCTTTAATTCATCCGTTATATTAAGGCACTTTATTTGTCTTTTCTCCAAGGCAGCTGCCGTTACCGGTTGCCACAAATCACTATGTTCGGGATCGTAGTTGGGTTGACCACAGGCGGCAAAATGTGTCCACATGCCCACCAAACGCTCAATGCATTTGTATTCCTTGGTATGTTTCTTTAGCTTACGAGCCACCGAATTGTAAAATAGGTAGGAGAGGTCATCGCCGTGACAGGTGCCGCGTACTTTTTTGCCACAACTTAAAATGCGCAAGTGATTGAAATGCTTTGAGTCAAAATCGAATCGGTATAAATAGGTGGGGGCTGGGGAGGCATGCTCCATGCGGGACAATACTGTACGATAGATGGGGAACCAGAAATATTCGTGGGAGACCATCTGTAAATTAAATAATGTAAAATATTATAATTTTAAATTTAAATTTTAACAAAATCTCTTAGATCTAAAAGTAAAAGTATTTAAAATTAGCTTTGAAAGTTATTTTCACCTTTAGATTAATTTATAGCTTTTCTAAGAAAGCTGCTTCATAACTGTTCAAGTTTAACTAAGCAATAGAAGCTTTTTAAAATTAAATACCTTAATACAATTATAAAACGTTATTATTTTAAATATTTAATAAAACTTACCAGCAAATATTCATGTAAAGTCTCCAGACTTGGCTCTTTATCACCATAATATGTGGTCTTTAATTGGCTGCCATATTCCTTACACAACTCACTATCACGATCCATATTCAATTCCAAGGGCACCACATAGCGGCAATCACCCAACTCATTTAATAATTTGGGATTGTTTTTGGTTTCTACAATAAAAATCACCTAATAAAATACCAACATGATTACTAACATTTCACCACCACTTACCGGTATACAGCAATAATCCCTCATTCGAAACACCACCCACAATCATGGGTATATTGTTACTCCAAGCTGTACGCATCATTTCAATTGGCTTAGTGGGTACCACACAGTGTTCCGTTACATAGGGTTCTATGACAGGACCAAATGAGAAACCAATACGTTCTCTCTTTTCCTCATCGGTACACAAATCTTCATTGGCCTTAATTATATCCGAACCTTTGGCACTCTTCAGAAATTCAAATATTTCCTTTTCATTATTATCGCCTGTATAGCCGGCTGCTACAGCCAAACGATAAGGCCAATTGCGCTGAGGTGTTACAGCCCAGGGTGATAGAACACAGCCGGACATACAAATTGCCTTATGGAAAAGATCTCTGCATTGTTCGGTCAACATCATATAGTGTACAGAAGCTCCACCAGCACTGTCGCCAAATAAAGTGATATTATTAGGATCACCACCAAATCTAGCACAATTAGCCTTAATCCAACGCAAAGCCATTACTTGATCCTTTAGACCCGCATTGCCGGGCACATCAAAACTGGAATCTTGTAAACACAAGAAACCAAAGGGTCCCACTCTATAGGTAATGGAAATAACTATCACATCTTCTCGTAGCAAATAGTCCGGGCTATAAAGGTCACGAGAAGCTTCACCAAACTGGAAACCGCCACCATAAATCCACACCATTACCGGTAAGGGTTTAACTGGATCCAGCTGATGTGGATAACAAACTAATTTAGTAAATAATAAATTAAAATCTACAATAGCCTTCAACTTACATTCTTGGTATACACATTCAGATACAAACAATCCTCTGAGCCATCAGTCATTTGAAAGACAAAATGTTTTTGTAGGGGTTTCGGTCCAGCCGACGTACAACTTCTGACTTCTGTCCATGGCTCTGGTGGTTGTGGTGCCTTGTATCTCAACTCACCAATGGGTGGCTTGGCAAAGGGTATTTTCTCAAAGGAGAAGAAAACATCACCGTATATAGATTTACGTTTTACACCCTTGACGGGTCCATAAATGGTCGATACAATGGTTTTTTCTTTGCTGCGATATCGGCGCTGTTGAACTTTAAAATCGACCATTCTGTAAGTGAAGAAAGGGAAATTGTTTTGTGAGTTTTATAATAGGAATATAAAATGGGGACGATACGAAAAATTTAGATAAAAAGTTGCTATTTGAAACTTTACTCTTCTGAATTCGATAATATTTGATGGACCCAACAAGGGTGTATATTTTGGTTTTGGTTTGATTTTTATATGGGTTCAAAATTAGTTGTTTCAGATGTTTACAAAATATCTAAAGTAAAACTGCTAATAACATTGGAATCATTAGTGGGATATTAATGCTAATGATTCACAGATTTTAGTTTCTAGACATCAATTTCTCATCAAAACATGATACAGCATAGAAAATCGTCCTTGAACAAGGGATATTTAAAAAAGGTATGTTCTATTTATCAAAGCTTTTGCGTAAACATTAAAACGATACTTGAAATTTAGGTATACAGGAATATTGATGGCTAATGAATGCTGCTACCAAAAGTACGTTATATCTTCAATCGGTTTAATTATTTTAATTCAAAGATTGGTCTTTCAATTCAAAGATCAGCATTCGGGATGACGAAACAAGAATTTGGATTGTGCGCTGCTATAACGCATTGAAGTCTGTCATTTGCATGTGAAGAGAGTTTAGGAGCACGTTTGGCGGCAGATAAACTATAATGTTAACAATTTTGCCGAGTGTGAGACAGTCTCTGCTGCCATAGAAGTTGATCATTCATTTTCGACAAGGAGCTTGTCTGTCAAATCTGACAGTCACTAGAGATAATAATACATAAGGATTTAATTTAACTTTCTTATAAAATTAAAATAACAACCAAACTGAACACTGCAGACTTACAGGTTTTCTTGGAATTTGGCCAAAAGATCATTCTAATGATGGCTAAAGATGAACACATATTGAAATGCATTTTCATATCTGACGAGGCCAATTTTTATATAAACCACAATGCCAACAAAATAAATTGTAGAAAATGGAGTGACTTTTACCCACAGATCCTACATGAGATGAAATTGCTTCCAGGTCGAGTAACGGTGTGGTCTGCAGTTTCATCATGCTGCATGGTTGGGCCTTAATTTTCTCATAATACGATTGTACTGTTACGGTCAATAGACAGCGATACTAGAAGATGTTGAAAGAGTTTCCTTTTAACTGTTTGTGGTTTAAGTCCTATGGTGTAATTTTCGCATGACTTTCTTATGACAGAATTGCAGCAACAATTCCCTAATAAGCTGATATCCAGAAACTTTGCAGTCATTTGGCCCCCAAGGTCTCCTGACATTACTGCAGCCTTGGGTTATTGCAAACAGCAAGTTTGCAATAACCCAAACAAGTAAGAGAGTTATATTCGGCTGTGCCGAATCTTTTATGCCCTTCACCAAATTTTACTTTGAAATAAAAAAATTTAAATATTAAATAACAAATTTATTTTTTTTTTTAATTGTTTTTCAAAATTTAAAAAATTTTTTTTTCCAAATTTAAAAAAAAAAAAAAAATTTTCAAATTTATAAAATAATAATTTTTTTTCAAAATTGTTTTCAAAAATTTTTTTTTCGAAATAGTTTTTTTTTAATTTTTTCAAAAAATTTTTTTAATTTTTTTTTTAAATTTTCTAGTGAAAAAAAATTTATGACAAACAATTTTTTTGTTAAAAAAAAAAATTCGGGTTAAAAAATATTTTTTTTCGATTTTGACCAATTTTACTATAGCCCTATATATCGTCCAAATTACTATAGCCTTATATAGACCGTTTCAATGGACTTAGAAATATCTATCATTAGATAACCATATTGTCTATATTAATGACTTAGTAATCCAGATATAGATAAAAAATAGGCCCGGTTTTCTCGATTTGAAATAGCAACCGAGCTGGAAGAATTTCCGATATATTGATGTATGAATCAAGTTTGTAAGTTAGTTGGGGGGCTTAATCGACTCCGCTATCTATAACGATCCAGAAATTTATATATACCCTTCTCACGAAGAAGAAGGGTATAGAAAATATGGAGGATTTAATGCAATGTATTAGATGAACAATTGAGGCAATTCCTATTGCAACACTCCAGGCTGTAATGAATAACTTTTTGCTTAGATATCACACAAACGCCGCCGAACGTCATTTAAAGGTCATTTAAATTCAATAATTTAAAAAAAAGCTAATAAACATCCATAGATGACAACTAGATAGGTAACTGAGAGCCAAAAATCTATATCTTTTGTCAAAAACCTAATTTATGAGAATGTATTGCATGTATTTTGTTATTGTATCACCCGTATGTGTGAAAAGAGATTAATTTTTTCCATTGATATTTCTCTCGTCTTCCGTTCTATGCGTTGTTTTTACTAATACATTCTCACCACTTAGGTTTTTGACAACTGAGTTAGGTCTTTGACATGAGAGTTTCCGCTCTATGTATATTTTCTCTATGGTACAAATAGTCAGCCAACCTGTTTTAAAAAGAAAATAATTTACGTATGTTTTTGTGTATATTTGTTTAACAAATTGTACAATTATCATTCAACTTAGAACCTATGTATTTACATTGGTAGTCTGAACATTGATAAAGAAATTTAAAATTTTAAAATTCCGAATTTGTTGCCAATCGAATGATTCTACCTAAGTGACCGAATTTTGCAGTTGTAGCCACAAAATTTTAGAATGGTTAACAAAACATTGGTTGCTTCAATCGAAATTCGCCTTTATCAACTTACTTTCTGTTGATAGAACCAAAAGTGCTATTGGCAACTAATTCTGTTGCTACAACGAATCTGTTTTCTCTGTGTATCGTTAAATATTACTATCTTTTTTAAACGATGTCCATCCATCCGTCTATCTCGCTGTCCATATAAACCTTGTGCACAAAATAAAGGTTGCAATTTTGAAAATATTTCGATCAAATTTGGTACATACAATTTTTTTTGGCCCAAGGACAAAGCCTATTGAATTGGTTGAAATCGGTCCATTATTTCTTCTAGCCCCAATACCAATATCCTCCCGATATAAGATTTTATCGGTCATAACTGTTTTGTTTATATAAATATCTACACAAATTACGCTCCAAATGAGTTTTATATATACCGAAATCATGTCATCCCATTTTATGACATTCGGTACATAGTTCCCCAATAAGGCTTGTTCCGAAAATTACTTTAACGAACATCTTTTGGTATCCACCTATTATTCAACAGAAATAAGTTTCATATAGACATAAATCACACGACCTAATTTCATGGCGATCGGTCCATAATTAGTTATAGCTGCCATATAAAAATAAACTACTGTAATTTTAAAAGAAAAACGATTGTGCTCATATACTCAGTGTAAGGTATTATAGGGTCGCGCTTGTTTAAAATTTCTCAAACAAAACAAATATGTATATTAATTATTTTTAATTAAAATATATAAATAATTTTGTATAAAAAACAGAACTGTCAATTAAATAAAATTAACGTTTCATCAAGATACTGAAACTAAAATATTTGTTTTTATAAAAACAAAAAATTAAACAGAACAGTATAAAAACGCTATTATTATAGCAATTTTAATTGTTTTGACACATACTAATGATAATAAATACAATAATTTTAATAAAATCACGTTAATATGATAATATTATAAATAATTATTATATAAAAATATGTACAAGTATGTACAATGTACATACATACATATATAAAAACATAATACCAAGTATGTAAAAATGACAGTTGCAGTCATGCATAGAAGAATACTTAAATACATAAACTATAGATAACACAGGTCATCAGCAAAAAAGGCTTGACTAACCACTATATAGATTTGATGAATCATGGCTACATAAAAACAAAAATGGTAATTTTTTTCAATTCTATGGAGAGTTTTTTTTTTAAAAAAATGTTTCAGAAATTTCTCTACATAATTAATGATATCTCAAAAAGGCTCAGTTGGATGTTATTAAAATAAACATACAAAAGTTAAGATTTACATAACTTTTAATTCTTTTATATATTGCGTTTAAATCGGGTCAATAGTTTGGGAGTTATAATAACAAATTGAAGCAATAAATGTATTTTTTCCGTGAAAATAGCAAAATTTTTTTGTTTTAAAAAACTCATGAAAAATCCAAAGCAGCAGAAATTATTCAGGTTTATTAATTTATCGGAATGCCACATAAAATACCAATAAATTGAGATATCGATCATAAACATCGATTGACTCTTTTCGAATTTATTCACAATTAAGTGAATACGCTCATTTTCTCAAAATTTTAGTTTTTTGTTTGATATACATAAAGTTGAGTAGTTAATGTTCTTCTTTCGATTGATTGAATTTTGAAAACATTTTGAAAGTATATATATTCTGGATATTTATAGATAGAGGAGTCGATTAAGCCATGTACGTCTGTCTGTCTGTTGAAATCAATTTTCTGAAGACCCCAGATATCTTCGGGATCCAAATCTTCAATAATTCTGTCAGACATGCTTTCGAGAAGTTTAAAATCAGCAAAATCCGGCCATAAATATCGAAGATATGAGCAAAAATCTGAGTCAACCTCTGAAAATTTCATCAAAAAGCACAATTTATTGCATGCTTTGACAAAAAAGCAAAAAAACGCATGTTTGGATGTGTGTTGGTTTCATTGCTTTGCGAATTTTGTTTTTATACCCTTCAAGGCAAGGCTATATATAAAGTTCTCATATGAGCAACTCTATCATACGTAAACACCACACACACCCAACAACAACATTTTACAATGTGGAATGAGATGAAATGAATAAGAATTATAAATCAAACAC
Source organism: Calliphora vomitoria (assembly GCA_942486065.2). Taxonomy (NCBI): domain Eukaryota; kingdom Metazoa; phylum Arthropoda; class Insecta; order Diptera; family Calliphoridae; genus Calliphora; species Calliphora vomitoria. Next base: position 153,275,690 of record OW818029.2, read on the forward strand.
ACGCATGCGTAATTTGTATGTTTTTGAGTGCGTTCCGTTTATTTTTATTTTTGTTGTTGTTTGTTGTTATTTTTTCAACATACAATTGTGCAAAATAATTGTTGTGTTTATTTGGTTAGTTATCAGTGAGCACTCAACGTGTGAATATGATTATCGGATGTTTTGTAATTGCATCTGATATGATATAATGATTTTTTCTTGTTGCTGTTGCTATATGAAGAGTTTTGCATGAGTAAAGGCAATGTACATAAATATGCACCGATATTGCCCATTTTCAATACCAAACAAACCTTAACAACGAAGAATATTTGTGGACAATTTCCTTGCGTTTGGGTCATATCGTGTTTTCAACACACAGACAGAAGGACGGACATAGCTAGATCATCTTAGAATCTTATGAGGACCAAGAACATATATTGTAATGTGGGTATGTTACAAATATTTTGATGTGTTACAAACGGAATGACATAATAAATATATGGGTATAAGAACATATAAAAAAATCTATGAAATTATTAAATAACTAAAACAGTTTTGAAAAAAAAAAATCTCACAATTTCATAATACATAGCACATCTTAAAAACAATTATATTTGATTTAATTTCTTAATAAAATCTATTAATTTATAAACACGCCTACTTTCATTAAATATTTGAAATGGTATTTGTGTTTAACACACAGCTCACGTTCCAAATTAAATTAGATTTCTTCTTAAAGTGACATGCTATTTATTAAGCGTTTAGAGATTATTTTAATTTTTGGATTTGTATTTAATTTATTATTTTCTATATTACTTATAAGAAACAGTTCAAGGTCAATTTACTGTGAGGGTAGAAAATAAATACACATTTTTTCCAGTGCGTTTTCGTTATCACATGATTATGTTATTAAAATATGTAGTGGTGTATAGTATTTGATGGAAAAAACTTCAATTACACTGATAATGTAAAGTAATGCCGTCTGGTCAATTACACTTATAAAACCATATAAAAAGTAATGCCGTCTGTTATAAATTAGAGTGTGTCATAACGTCTGGCTTTCTAATCTCTTACATATTGTTTTTTTATTTTTTCAATAGATTTTTTGCTTTGATTCCATTTAGCATAGTTTACAAAAACCATAGCTAAGTTATATATATTGTTAATCTGTCATATTTCAAATTCAAGGGAGGGTTTAGTATTTATGATAAGATTAGCTTTCATATGTTACCTTTTTTTATAAAAGTACAATTTTAGAAAACCTAATAGTTGAAAAACTAGACTGTTTAAAAGACTCGTGACAGAAATACGTCATAGACAATTAAAGGTTTTATCATTTGTTTTAGCAAGTTTTAACATACAAATATACAATACTATCTAACTGCATGAATAAAACAATATTCGCCCTTAACATTTTAAATACTTAGTTGACTATTAAAACATAGCCCAGAGCTATAAAAATTAGTATGAATTATTTTATGTTTTTAAGTATGAGATACTAATATGCGATACTATTTTTATACCCACCACCAAAAAGATGGGGGCTGCATTTATTTTGTCATAATAAATTTTAAAATTTAAAAACAGTTTATAGAATCATTTTTGTATGGAAAATTTTGTTTTATAAACTTTTGATAAATTCAAAAATATATTATATATTATATATATTCAGGTTCTTTATAAAATTCTTAGACGATTTAGTAGTGTAGAGGAAACAACTTAGAAATTTCATATATTTCTTTATGAACAGAAATTTTTGTTATTGAAGATGGGCAAAATCGGTCAAAAAGAAAAACAATTTTAGAACAAAATGTCCGTCAGATTTTTAAAAACAATTAAAACGCGGTAGGACCTAAACTAGTTGACCTAGAAATTTTCCAAAAATTGTTATCGCCAATTCTTCTGTTCTGAATCTTAAATAGCTTTTAAGGTAGAAAATAATTTTTGGTAAAAAGTAAATAATTTTTAAATTTTTTTGCTAAAGCAAATTTTATTAGTGAAAAAAATGTGGTTGAAAACATTTTTGTGGCTTAAAAATCACGGGATCAAAAATATTTTTTCCGTACTCGTAAGTCCGAACTACTATGATGTTATAGAGGTCGTGGGAAAGGGCTTTGAAATATTTATTATGAGTTATCCATATTGTCTATATTAATATAGATAAAAAATCGAGGTTGTTTTGGTTTTTCGCATATTTCTCAGACTATATCCGGTATATTGATGTATGAATCATGTTGAAAAGTTGATACTGACGGACATAAATATGTCGAAACCTACTATCTTTAAAGATCCAGAATATATATACTTTATGGAATCGCAAATGCAAAATGCAGAAATTACAAACGGAATGACAAAATGATATATAACCTTGCCAATCATGGTGAAGGGTATAAAAAAGATTGACCCGATGAAAAATGTTGTATCAGAATATATAAAATATAAATACACTTTATTCGGCTTTAAAACTATACATATTTTGTTCCCGAAATTTATCTTTGATATTTTCTATTAAAAAAATATATAAAAATAAACCAAATCGGGTCAAAAAGATAAATGTTTCTATATAAAATGCACAAAATTCGGTGACCGGTGCCACACTCCTCAAGAATTCGGAATGCTTGCTTTCCTCAATGATGTAATGAATAATTTTCGGTCGAAATTAATTATGAGGTACAGCACATTTTCACCAGATTTAATATCTAAAAGCTTTTGGAGCATTAATATCAATCAAGAAAGAAATCACATCCACTCAATAATTGACCCTACCCCCCCAATTAACCCATATATCAAAAACATATTTTATTATCAGGCACTGCCGAATATGACGCTCTTACTTCCCAGTATTCAGCCGAGAACCATATGTCTCTATGTCAACACTCTTACTCTATCAACAATTGCACTAGTTAAAATGTCGACATCTTTCCTTTAAGCATCAGTAGAGATACGTTAGAGACAATGGCCCATAATCATAGTCAAAGTATATTTTAAGAGAAATAAAGTCGTCTCTACTTAAGAGTGGACTTTAAGTCCACCATAGACAAGTTAAAGTATACTTCTGACGTTAAAGTCGACTGTAAATATAAAACCAGCTGAAGTTGTTTTTAACTCATTTAACAACAGCATCAGCTGTTCTTCGCCATGTAAAAAAGTTCGACAAAAAGTCAAAAATGTTTAAGTTACAAGACATTGGCAGAGATTTTGCAATTATTGAATATTGAATCAATAAAATTAGTACCAAAATAGAATAAATTTGTTATTAATCTTTCCTTTTCTATTTTTCCACCACAAACCGTTTTTTTTTTTCTTTAGTTTCCCGGTTACATTTATTGTTTGTCACTCTTGTTTTTTTTTTTAATTTTTTAAGTCAGCTGTTCAGCGATGCCACTTGTCTATATTTTGTTGTATATTGTATGAAAACATTTTCTACATTTGAGGTGACACCCAGTTAAAGTAGGTTCATTTTAAAAAATACTTTAATTTTGACTATAGTTGGAGAATAATAAAAAGCGGGTTTTTATTTTAAAGTTGTTTTTAAAAAGAACCGACTTTATTGTTTGACTATGATTATGGGCCAATAGTTCTAGTGTATTGCTGGTGACCTTGTGTAGAACGCTTCAATAGTTGTTTTTTTATGCTGTGCAGTCAATAGGTGTAGAAAATAACTACCTAGTCAGTAGTGATACAGTCTACTGGTGGATTTTCAATGACAAGCTAATGTTAAATGTCAATAGAAGATTACATTTGATGGGGTACATTAGAGTGGCCCTTAATTAATGAAAGTTGGATATTTGCCAGTCTCACCCCCAGTAAAAAAAACATAAAAAACAGAAATTGGTCCAAATATTGAAAAATTTGACTTTTGACCTTCACGATTTAAGGTTCAACGTTTTCCAATTTTAATAAAAGTTTCAGTGTGTATTTAGAATTATCTGAATAGGATATACTTAAAATGCATAACAGTAAGGAAATTGAGCTCACTCGCCAAAATATGGCCAAATAATGTGTTTTTCTCGAAAATTGCAAAATCTAAATCGCAGGTACGGTAATACTATAGGAGATGTTTTCATAATTTTTTCATATTTTTATTCTCTATTATATTCTCAATAGATTCCAATATGATGATCAAAAAATTCTGAAATTTGTTTAACAAAATTTAAAAATGGAGTTTTGAAACTGTCGTTAAAAATTTGTTTTGGTCATATGTGCGAATAGGTTAATGGTACCATAAGAAGCCAAAAACGCATATACAAGTAAATATGGATATATTTTAAGTAAAAATTTGCTTTTATTTTAATATTTATAAAAATATGTTAATTTTGTTCCTACATTTCTTGTTCTCGTAGCCTAAGACACTTTAATGGCCTGGGGAATTTTTAATAACTTTAAAATTTGTTTACCAATTTCTGTTTTTTATGTCTCATTAGAAGGACAATAACGTACACTTTTCTATTTTTTTAAATTTAATTGCAAAAGTAATTTTTTTAATGGCAATATTTTTACAAAAACTTAAAAAATTTGATTTTTTCCCCTTGTAAATGCATCTCAAAACTTCAGAGTGCAAGCCCCAACTGATTTACCTAACATTTTTTTACCAATGGCAAAAATCCAACTTTTGTTTATTAAGGGCCACCCTAGGTTACATATGGTAGTAGTGCTGCTGACAATGTCACCAGTAAATCACTACAAATTCACTATTGGCATTCCCTGTAGGGTTGTTTGAATTTTATTTTTATTGTTTATATTAATTGTAAAATGTATTCAATTGTTTGAAAGTATGTTTTGGAAAAAGTTTTGAAAGCTTTTTTTTAAATATTTCTTATGGTACGGAACAAATTACTGAACCTAAATATCTCTTAAACTCAAAAAAGAAAGCATATTTTTGTATATACTCAAGTACTATCTAAATTCCGATTGTGTTCAATTTTATTAACCGTTCACTAGCTACAAAATTACTTGCTAAATAAAATGTTTCTAAACCCGGAGTGCCATGCAGAACCGCGATAAAAGAGTTTTATTTGTAGAAAATTTATGAATACTACCCATCAGTTAAGAAAATAGTCCATGTATCACTTATAGACAGTATTTGTCGCTAATGTCTGATCACTTGGCTAACCCCAATTTATATATTTTGGATTACTTGACACATATGTGCTATTTTTAATTTAGAGATATGTCAACTGGTTACTTTATACATCCCCGGAAATCTAGCTTGAAGTCAATTGTCATTTAAACGTCTTTAAGTAATCTAGAGTGTAGTCACTTTAAACTATTATTTTGTACATAACTTTTTTCTGAGTAATTCTTACAAACTGGGCCCTATTCCACAAAACAACATATCAACTTTGCACTTATCAAATCACATATTTTGGCAAAGTGATAAGTGTTTTTTCCACAATATTCTTTGCACTAAGCTCTCTCCTGCAATGTGAGTGTGCAAAGTATTCCACAAAGCATTTAATCATCTTTGCATTTCTGTCTTATCACTTTTCACCTTGCATTGCTAAATAGAACGTGTTAAAGTGAACCGCAAAATAATAATGGAAAAAAAAAACTTGCAGTGTTACATGTGATTAAAGAACATGTAAGAGAGCTATATTCGGATGTTCCGAATCTTAATCTACTAAATTGTACTTTGAAATAAAAATTTTAAATATTTTTAGGTAAACAAAAATCAACAAATTTTTTTTTTTAATTTTCATTTCATTTTTAGTGACACAAATTTTATGGCAAACATTTTTTTTCAAAATTTATTTTTAAAATAAAAAAAAGTTTTTAGTGACAAAAATTTATGCCAAATTTTTTTTTAAATTTTTCCAAATTTTTTATTTAATTTAAAACTTTTTTAACTTAAAATAATTTATATAATATTTATCAATTTTATTTAGAATTGAAATTCTCAATTTCAATTGGAATTTTCTCAATTTGAAACTGAAATTCAGATTTTTCTCAATTTCATATTGAAATTTTCAATTAAAATTGGAATTTTCTCATTTTAAATTGGAATTTTCTCAATTAAATATTTAAATTCTCAATTTCATTTCTAATTTTTTCATTTTAAAGTTGAATTTTTCAATTTCATTTGGAATTTTCACAATTTAAAACGGAAATTCTCAATTTCATTTGGAATTTTCTCAATTTCAATTTGAAATTCTCAATTTGAAATTCTCAAATTCATTTGCAATTTTCTCAATTTCAATGAAAAATGGTGTAGTTATAACAATATTGTTACGTTTTTACCTTTAAAAAACGAGGTTTATTTCCTTTAAATAAACCGGATACTTTTGATTGCAAATAAAAGCAGTTTTAATAGTTTAAAATTGTAACAACTCTTTATTTATTTAGAATGTACAACAACAACAGTCTAAATAATCACTCAGTGTCTTTATACACGTTTATCAATTCGCAGAAATGCACACACAATCTATTACGTACAACCTTAAATGCACAAGACAGTTGACGTTAACTCTAACAGCGCCAATGATAAACTCTACTCAAGACTGCCAGCTCTGCCACTATTTATACACGCGCCATCTATCGGGAATCTTCTACAATGCTCTTAACGCACATACTAGTACATTCGATTTCTAGAGCTTTTCGATGTCAACATTTAGTGTTGCCATACTTACAAACATTGCTAGTCTCCACTAATGGAAGTGTTCATAAACATGATGAATGTTTGCAGGCAGTAGTTACAGACCGTTAAATTCAAATCGTCATTGCACATTCGTAACAATATGAATTTGTAAAGCAAAAGTGTCCTGGTTTTATATTAATTGTATTGATATAATTCTCATACAGCTTATTTTTTTTGCTTATGTATACTGACATCACATGTAACATAGCGTGAAGTCGATTTTCATCACCTCCAACATTCATCTTGTAATGCACTTTAGAAATTAGTAATTTTACCTACCAAAAGTAATCTATTGTAGAGTTGTCGGATGAAGGTTTGTGTACAAACAATCGGTTTTTGGACTTTCAATTTTAAAAATATTGCAATTAATTTGATAACAATTTTATGTTATTTGTGTAATTAATTTTTATTTTCAAATCTACTTTGAATTCTTAATTATTGTGTTTTACTAATTCTCAATTAACCTAATGATTGTCAGTCACAATTGACTGCACTTGCTGTAATAGCGAAGTGCACAAAATTCGATCTTCTAAAAGAATTCCACCATCTAGGAACATTAAAGTATTTTTCACAACTAAAATAATTTGTTTGCAGTATGTGCACAGTGAATTCTATTCTATGTAGTGGCCAACTTACACATGTATGTGGTGTAAGAAATGATCTGAAATATATGTCAAGTTGTAATGAAAAATAATCAAGTATATATCGAATTTGTTGGCTGTCAATTGAGTGTAAATAATACCATATATTTGGTTAGCAAGTGTTAAAAATAAATAAATGTTTATTTACTTTATATAGAGCAAATAAATTGAAGGTATATGAGTTCATTGCATCAAATGGATATTTAACAAGTAACAGTGCTATATTCGGCTGTAGCGAATCTTCTATAACCTTCAACAAAGTATGCTTTAAGAAAAGTATTAAAAACTATTTTAGGTAAAAAAATTGGGGTGAAATAAATATTAAACAAAAAAAGTTTTGTTGAAAAATAAAATTTAGGTGAAACAAATTTTTGGTGAACACAAAATTGTGGTGAAACAAATAAGAGAGCTACATTCGGCTATGCCGAATTTTATATACCATTCACCAAATTATACTTCAAATTAAAAATTTTAAATATTTTTAGGTGAAAAAATTAAATTTTTTTCTTCAAAATTGTTTTTCAAAATTTAAAAAAAAAATTTTTTCCAAATATTTTTTTGAATTTTTTTTTAAATTTAAAATTTTTTTTTTTAAATTTATTATGAAAAAAATTGATGACAAAAATATTTTTTGGTAAAAAAAAATTCGGATTAAAAAATATTTTTCCCGATTTTGACCCATTGTAGGCCCAAATTACTATAGCCTTATATACATCGTTGCAAGGGACTTTGAAATATCTATCATTAAATATCCATATTGTCTATATTAATGACTAAGTAATCCAGATGTAGATAAAAAATAGGCCAAAAAATCGAGGTTGTCCCAGTTTTTTCCCTATATCTCAACCATTTGTGGGCCTATTTTCCCGATTTTAAATAGCAACCGAGCCGGAAGAATTCTCGATATACTGATGTATCAATTATGTTTGTAAGTTATTTGGGGCTACGGAAAGTTGATTTTGACATACAGACGGACATGGCTATATCGACTTCACTATCTATAACGATCCAGAATATATATACTTTGTGGGGTCGCAAACGAAAAATGTAGAAATTACAAACGGAATGACCAACTTATATATACCCTTGCCACTCATGGCGAAGGGTATAAAAAATGTATGTGAAAAATAGGTAAACAAATCGAGGTAGTCGCATTTATCTCAGCCATTTGTGGGTCGATTTTATTGATTTTAAATAGCAATCTGAGTTGGACTATATCGGATATATTAATTTATCAATCATGTATGTGAGAGTTGATTTCAACATACAGATGGAAATGGCTATATCGACTCCAAACTAAAAATGTGGAAATTACAAACGAATTGACAAACTTATTATAACCTTACTTGTCATGATGAAGGGTATAAAAATAACTAAATCAATTGAGATGAGTATTGACTTTAGTTATTTTCTAGATATTTATTTGGCTAAATTTACATATTTTTTATAAATTACATTTTCAGTTTAGTATAGAAATGCAGCTCATATTTATCGTTGTTTTTTTACGGTTTATTATTTATGACCCAAAGAATATCTATAGAACTTTTTAAAATCATTTTTCAATCAGTTTTTTAATAATAATTAAAAAAACAAGAAACTTTTATTAGTCATTTGCTAAACTGTTAAAACAATAATGAAATCAAAAAATAAATAAACACAAAATATATGGAATTATTTGAATGAAAGCCAAAATTGTGACGACAACAAACAAACAACCGGTATGAGCATCATCATCATCATCATGATCATGATCAATGTGGCCGTACTAATTCATATACTAAATAAGCGGATAAAATAATAATAATAAAAAAGAGACTATAAATAACATCAAACACAGCATCATAAAAATCATCGTCAGCAGCAACAATAACAAATAAACAAACAGCTACCGAAATACCAAAAAGCGATACAATTATAAATTTTGGCCAACACAAACCTATGACAATTTAACACTGTAGTACGAACGAACAATGCAAGCGAATAAATAAAAATAAAGTATCTATAAATAAAGCCAAACAATTTCGTTTTCGTAAACTTTTTTCTTTTTTTTGCCAATTTTCATTTGTATTCAAAGTATGTTTGTGGTACGAGTACATATATAAAATCCATTTAAATTAATTTTAACACGTGAGTAAATAAATAAAATACTTTCAAACATTTAGACACACACATATACTTATGTATATACTATAGTTGAAATTGAAATAAACATTTTGCAAATTGTTTTAAATTTTTCCTAGAGATTTGTATTCATTTTGGACTACTTTAAAAAATCACTTCTATTACAGATAGAATAATAGTTTTTCCTCTTAAAAGGCTATAAATTAAATAATCAATTGAATAAATAAACAATTCGGTGGAAAAATTACTATTTCATTTATTTATTTATATTATTAGTCATATGAAAATGTTGCTAGAAAACACATGTCTGTTAATTTTTCTACTGAATAATTAGGTTTTTTTTTTTTTTTTGTTTTCGGCCAATCGTACTGTCCCATACAAAGTTCAATTACACGAGATAAACCGTAAATCCGAATTCTTAAAAAAAAAAATGTTTTCTTAAATCATGCATGTGAATTGTGGGTGATAATGAAATATTAAGTACTTATATCGCTCATTTGCTGTAACAACGTCATAATTCAAAAAAGTCGTTTCGAGAAAAAAGGCTTTGAACATAGAGCAGAACCTAGAAAAAAACTCAAACAATAAAATTACTCAAAAATGTTACACATACGAGTGTTGTTTTTGTTTTCACATAGTTTTTTTTTACTAATACATTCTCACCACTTAGGTTTTTGACAACTGAGTTAGGTCTTTGACAGGAGACTTTCCGATCTATGTGTATTTATCTATGGCTTTGAATGTTTTATGACATTTTACTATTTGTTAAATAAATTTTCAACAAATCATGAGATTTCAGTAATAAAACCTGATTTAAATAGCAGACGTTATTATCATTCTAATCTGTATTTAACCCAAATTTTTTCTTGTCAAATATACGAGAAAACATGATTTTTTATTTTGAAAATTGACTTTCTTAAAAACTGATAAAATTATATGAAAGACTATAGAATGGCGCATATTTTGTATTACTCTGTTCAAGAATCACATATTTTGAGTTATGCCGTTGTTGCAGCAAATGAGCGATATGTATATTGTTATTGAAATGATGATGTATTTGTATTGATTCTTAAGTAGGTAATTATAATATAATATTTCAAAATCACACTTATATATTGAAATTTATTGTCTGTCAGAAAATTTCCAAAGTTTTTAAGAACTTCGAAAGTAAATCTGAGCTTGAACAGATGAATAAAAAATGTTTTAAAATGGTTAGCAAATTTTACACCAGAGTCACAAATTTAAGATTTATAAAGTTCCTATATCGATATGGAATGTAATGTATCTTTGGTAATGTCGGTCTACATTTATCTTTCTATGTTTGTAAAATGCAAGTGAGTAGGAAGAGGTTCTTGAAGTTGCACTCATAAGTGACAAATTAAGCTAGATTTCATCGATAAGTAGAGAGTATTTTATAGACCATAATTGGGTTCTTACCTACAAGAAAGCCCTTAATATTACTAAAATAAATGAATTTCTGTGAAACTATTGAGAGTATCAAGGAATCTGCAAGACTTTTAGTTCTGACCAGTTGTCTTCACAAATTCAGGCAGCACGTACTTGAAAGTTGATGAATTGCTTCATAGTGAGTCTTATTTCGAAATCAATTAAAGCATTGTTATTCCCAAGAACAGTTAAATAAGGCGAAAGACTTCCTCCCAATAAACCTATCATCTCTAGTAAATACTCATTCACGATCAAAGAATGCGAAATACCTGGGTTTATTTTGGATTCGAAGTTATAACGGAAACAGAACATCCAACACAAGGTTAAGATGGCAACGGTTGCTTACTATGTCTGTGTATTATAGATCAGTCTGCTTGTATCTGGATCATGTGCGCACTAGTTCAACAGACTTTTACTTGAAGTGAGATCTTTGGATGCTAGAGATCGCAAAGATCTTGTACATGCAACACTCACTCTTAAATCAAATATATGGAGTGTTCTAAGATGAACTAGGGTTAATGATCACAATACGTCTTCCAAATAAAACTTCAGGCATGCAATGTTTTACGCAAAATTAAACATTAGTTGGAGCACCGGCATTTTAATCGACAGTATAAGGAAGAGCTATCCAGCCTCTCTACGCAAAATTAAACATTAGTTGGAGAATCGGCATTTTTCTCGACAGTATAATGAAGAGCTATCCAGGCTCATTAGGACGTCCCGGCAAATAGAGAATACTACGGTAATCAGTAGGAGGACTAGCAGAACAGAGAAGGATCCGCTATAGATGTGTTAACTGCAGCATCTGTTGAAACGTCAGACAATATCTTCAGCTTCTATCATAGGTCTTTATATATGTATTATTAATTTAGTTTCGCTTGTATGTCTTTATTTGGTACAAGTTTAGCTGCGATCTTCCCTTTATATACTCTGAGTTTAGCTTCGAGTGCAGGTTCTTATATAGTCTCAGTTTAGCTTTGATCGTAGGTCTTTATAAACTTTAAGTCTAGCTTCGATCGTAGGTTTTTATATAATAAAGGTTGAGCTTCGATCGTTGGTTGTTACATAATTTCAGTTTAGCTTCAATCGTAGATCTTAATATAGTCTCAGTTTACCCTCAATCATAGGTCTTAATATAGTCTCAGTTTAGCTTCAATCATAGGTCCTAATATAGTCTCAGTTTAGCTTCAATCGTAGGTCTTAATATAGTCTTAGTTTAGCTTCAATCATAGGTCTTAATATAGTCTCAGTTTAGCTTCAATCATAAGTCTTATTATAGTCTCAGTTTAGCCTCAATCGTAGGTCTTAAGATAGTCTCAGTTTAGCTTCAATCGTAGCTGTTAATATTGTCTCAGTTTAGCCTCAATCGTAAGTCTTAATATAGTCTGAGTTTAGCCTCAATTGTAGGTCTTAAGATAGTCTCAGTTTAGCCTCAATCGTAGGTCTTAAAATAGTCTCAGTTTAGCCTCTTAATATAGTCTCAATCTTAATATAGTCTAAATTTTTTGCGCATTTGATGCAATATCACTTGAGATTTCAGACACTATCTTCATAAGGCTAACAATAGATGGCAAGGTTGTATGGAATGATATTTCAAGACTTATAGCAGTGCTAACAGGTCACTCAGTATTTGGTTAGTAGTGTGTGTGTCTCATGTATTATAAGAGATACACGTATGTTGATAGTTTATGCTCGATGTGACAACTTTATTTATATACAAGCAATTGAAGATATATGTTATAATAAAAAATACACAAACAAATTTATACCAATGTCATTATACCTTGGTATAGTTCCTTCAACTCTGCTCAATATAAATTAGTCTCCCAAATTATTAACCACACTTAAAATTCACGAAACATTAACTGTTAATGACCTGAAATAAAATTTGTGTATAAAAACTAAAGCTTTACTAAGAAGGCACCATACAGTCTGGCACCTTTGTCAAAGATGCTTAGTAATTTACATAATTTTTGTATTTATATTATTGTACTTAAAATGAAATTTGTAGTTTTTCCAACTTTCTGCACACTCTTGCAGGACGAAAAGCTTTTATCTACTACAACACACTACTGCTATTGTACTTCTGCTTGCAGGCACATCTCAAAAAAAAAATATATAAAATTTTATGAATGAAAAAAAGCTTTTTTGAGTAACTTGTATTAATGAAAAACCTTGAAATCTGAAAGTATATTATGTGTATCTCCTGACTATAATAATATGAATTATGAAAGATTTTAATCAAAAGAACTCATCATAATAAAAATTCAAGAAAGGATACACAAATTATATAAGTAGTATTTGTCATGCATGTGGAAATTAAGGCAGATAAAAGAAATAATATCTAAAATATAACATTAATACAAATTATAATATATATAATCAGTTTTATGAGGGATTTTTTGCAATAAGTATGTATATGTATGTATGCTACAATATTATAACTTAACAAGAAGGTTGTTTGAGAAAAATTTGTCACATTTTAGATGAATCATTTATGTTTAAAAAAGATAACTGACTATTATATTCTTCTAAATGAGACATTTTTGTAGAAATTTTCAGCAGTATTTGAATGCAATTTTTCAGATGAATTTTTTGCCTTAGGCTTGCTTTTCTAAAATATATTTCCATAATCGTATTAAGATTTTTATTTTAGAAAATTTAGTTTACTATTATTTTTGTTAGTTTCTTTCTACAAGATTTTCTTTATAAACTAGTTCTAAGTTTAGCTACCATACTAGATCTTTATATGGTCAAAGTTTAGTTTCAATCGTAGCTCTTTATAAAGTCTAACTTAAGATTGAATTAAATGTATTTATATAGTCTCAGTTTAGTATCAATCATAGGTCTTTATATAATTAAAGTTTAGGTTCCATCGTAGCTCCTTATGTACTACAAGATCAGTTTCAATTCTAGTTTCAATGCTTGAAATTCTAGTTTCAATGCTTGCAAAATTAAATCGTAGATTTTCATATTGTCCAATTTTATCTTCAATCATAGCTCTTTATATTGCAAAATTTTATCATCAATCGGTGGTCATTATAAAGTCATTGTTCAGCTTCATTCACAGATATTAAAAAGGGCTAAGTTTAGCTTCAATCGTAAGACTTTATATACTTAGATCAAGGTTAACTACAATCGTATGTCTTCATATTTTCTATGCTTCCGTAGTACTTAGGTCTCTAAATGATCAAAGTTTAGCTTCAATACTAACTCTTTATGTAGTCTAACTTAAGATTAAATTAAAGGTATTTATATATTATAAGTTAAGATTCAATCATAGGCCTTTATAAATCTAGATTAGCTTCACTAGTAATTCTTTGTAGTGCCCAAGTTTAGTTTAAATTGTATTTCTTAATGCATAGTCTAAATTAGCTTAAATTGTAGCATTTTATATAATACAAGCTTAGTTCCAATCGTAGCCCTTAATATAGTCCAATCTTCAATCTTTAACCTATATATTGTCCAAATTTAGGTTCCATCGCAGTTCTTGACTCAGTACAAGATCAGCTTCAGCAATAGCTCTTTATATAAGACAAGATAAGTTTCAATCGTTACTCTTAATATATTTCATGATTATCTTCAATCGTTAAGATTTATATTGTCTAAGTTTAGGTTCAATTCTAGGTCCAAGATCAGCTTCAATTCTGGCTCTTTATAATGTCCAATTTTATCTTTAATCGTAGCTCTTTATATAATTTAAGGTAAGATCTTCAATCGATTTCGACAACCACTCTTGTATATCTTGCTGAACACAGAAGATATCCTACATGTTGGAATCCAAGCCATTTATTTTATTCCTTTAAAAGGCTTTCCGTCACGACTTCGTGATGGTTTGTATATGGATTTCTTATAATATGTCCAAGGTAGTTATGAGCTCTCTATTCCGATGCATTCTTCTCAGCACCTCGTTATTTGATATAAAATCTGTACATGGTATTTTTAACATTCGTCGACAAATCCAAATTTCGATGGATTCTAGCTTTTTCACATCTGTCCCTTTAATGGTCCATACCTCCATTACGTACAATAGTACTGGCCATACATATGCTTTGATGAACCGTATTTTCGTATTTAGGTTTACATAATGTTAGAATTTTATTACTTTTCAATTCACAAGGTCTCTTATCAGTGATATTGTCCTAATATACTATAATATATCCTAATATATAACGCTCGGCTTATCCGACTCTTAGGCATTCGGCGTTGGTCTCTGCTGATTCGTTACGATAACACAATAAACATAGCATAAATAGAATTATTATTTTAGGACATTTTTTACACGAAAAAACCGTTGTAAAATATTATGACATTATGACATGATAAGAGACTTTGTGAATTGACCACACGCAGAAAAAAAAATATAGTTGTGCATGCTTACTGTAACCATTTCAAAACTTTTAACAATATTATAGTCACAGTAACTATTTATATGATTGTGATAACAATAATATGGTTAATTTACGATTCACATGATTGTATCAATCATATATATGGTTACAGCAAACATGTATATGTTTGTGACAACCATTTATATGGTGAAGGACTTACCATATTATTTTGCTCTCGGCTTATGAATATCATAATCTAAGAACAACATATGATAAAATTATTCATCATATAAATGTTTGTCACAAACATATACATGTTTACTGTAACCATATGTATGATTGATACAATCATGTGAATCGTAAGTTAACAATATTGTGGTTATCACAATCATGTAAATAGTTACTGTGACTATAATATTGTTACAAAACTTTTAAAATTGTTGAAATGATTACTGTAAATACGCACTACTATATTTTTTATCTGCGTGTGTAGTCTTATTCTAGCATCAATCATATATTTTATATAGTCCAAGTTTAACTTTAATCTTAGGTTTTTTTAGTCTAAGTTTAGCTTCAATCGTTGCTTTTTATTTAGTCTAAGTTTAGCTTAGATCGTTGGTCTTTTAATACAATCTTAGCTTTAATCGTAGGTCTTTATTTGTTTTTACTTCAGCTTCTATCGTATGTCTTTATTTAGTCCAAGTTTAGCTTCTATCGTATGTTTTATTTAGTCCTAGTTCAGCTCCAATTATAGCTTTTTATTTAGTCTATGTTTAGTTTCAACTATAGTTCTTAATATCAGCTTTAGAAAAAACCTTCAGCTGCAGTAAAATCGCTGAAATGTGGCCCATTTATATATGTCATCACCTGATGACTTCAGCTTATAGAAACACTTGTAGCATTGTCTATAAGACACAATTTCCAGCTGGGAAATGAAATAATCAATTTCCATATACATATAATATAAAATAATAATGATCATATAATAATAACGTGTTTTAGTTTAGTCATATAAACACTTAAAAAAATTAAATAGATTGATGTCATTTTGTTATTTTAATTTTTTTTTTTTTTTTTGTTCAGCCCGTCTAAGTGTCGGCCTGACGTTTTGACCTGTCTGTTGATATGAACATGTACATCCCACACTATATTTATTATTGAAATGTGTGCTCCCATATACGTATACATATTAATATATTTATGTACGTATGTATATGAAATGTAATCAAATTTGATTTGTTTGTATATAAAGAAAAAAATGATTATTGCTAAATTTTAATGAAAAAAAAACTTTACATATACTCTGGCACACTGTTCATAATCTACATAAAATTTCCAAGCTAATATGAGTCGTGTTCAGTTCTAATAAATAAAAGTGTATATATTTTGTCTTGCTGTTTTGATTATCTTGCACATTTTTGCAAAAAAATTATTCACATGTTACTCGTAGTTTATGATGGTGTTGTGGGAATTCGACGGCAGTGAGCTAATCTATAGGAATTGTTTATTTGACAAGAAATCATAATAATAAATTACTTCTAATCTACATATGTAAGTATGTCTATAAAGCAGAGTAACAAACATCATTTACTTAGTACAAAAATATTTGAATTAAATTTGTTTTAAAAAAATATTTGAAGGGCACAACACATGCTCTAGATATTTACTTATATTATTGTATGAAATTTCTTTCTCTTGTCCTTATATAATTTTATACTTTTGTTATAAATGAAATACTTCCTGAATCGATTGAACAATGACACTAATTTAAAGTTTTCTCAAACTTTTAATAATGAACAAACAAACCACCCGCGTCCACAACTCTCATCCCGTTTTTTGTGAAAACCAAAAATAGTTTCAATCAAACATTCTAATTGATTAACCCCCTGCTTAGAAAGCCAGCAAACTAAAACAATTTAATTTGATTACAGCTACTATAAATATCAAGCTGCTATACGGAATAAACTGTGACTACCTTAATTAAGTATATGACGTTTTTTTAATCAAATATTTTCCATTTTTTTAAACAAAAACAACAAAAAAATTGGAATTGTTGGAGTGGGTTGATGACATCTTTTATTTTTTGAGTTAAATTTTTATTGGCTTCGTGCTCCTCATGTTGACTATCAATCATTATCGCTATAACTAAATGAAAATTGCCTTTAATTACTGGTTTCATAGAAATTTTGTACAGAACAAAATTAGACCAATTAAATTTATTGAACTTGTTCGTTGAATTTTTACAACATTTCAAAATGTTATTAAATTAAGTATCTATTAGCTAAATTGTATTTACATTTTTATACGTTTTCTGGATATTTGTTCTAATTTTTTTAATTAACCTAAATTTTATGATACTTTTTGTTATGGCCACCTACAGCAGGTAGCCATAACAGAAAATTGTTTAGTCTAAACATTTGTATTTATTTATTTGAATGTACGAGCACCAACTAAACATTATTACCAAATAAAATTCTTGTTTGATTAGATTTTTACATTTTTGGATACATACATATTAACATATTTTTTATACATGTAGACACACATGTTCATAAATGTTTATAAACAAAAGAAATTAAACTTAAAAAACAGCTGTTAGAAAATTGTCATGAGAAAAATGTACATTTGCTGTTGCGATGTTTTATAACATTCACTGGCTGCATAAACAGTGCCACACACAGAAATAGCAGCTAAAATATGTCATGTATATTTTAATATGTATTTGCTTTATATTAAAAATACTTTAAACTTAAAAATTATTATTATTATACCCTTCACCATGAGTGGCAAGGGCATATATAAGTTTGTCATTTAGTTTGTAGTTTCTACATTTTTCATTTGCGAACCCACAAAGTATATATATTCTGGATCGTTATAGATAGCGAAGCCGAAATAGCCATGTCCGTCTGTATGTTGAAATCAACTTTCTATAGAAAGTTGATTTCAACATAACTTACAAACATGATTGATACATCCATATATTGGGAATTCTTCCGGTTAGTGTGCTATTTAAAATCGGCCCACAAATGGCTGAGATATAAGGACAAAAACGGGACAGCCTCGATTTTTGGCCTATTTTTGTATCTATATTTGGATTATTTATTCATTTATATAGACAGTATGGATATCTAATGATAGACATTTCCAAGTTCATTGCAACAATGTATATAAGGCTATAGTAATTTGGACCTACTATAGGTCAAGATCGATTTTTTTTTTTCACAATAAATTAAAAAAAATAAATTTTTAAAAAATTAAAAAAAAAAATTAATAAAAAAAAATTGCAAAAAAAAAATTTTTCGAAAAAAAAAATGTTAAAAAAAAAATTTTAATTATGTTTGCTTATTAATATTTAAAATTTTTATTTTCAAGTATAATTTGGTGAAGGATAAGATAAGATTCGACACAGCCGAATATAGCTCTCTTACTTGTTCAATATACTTCCCATTTTGTAAATCAAAATGAAATTTATAAAAAATAAAATTTTCAATCTAAAATAAAATGTAAAAAAGAAATCGATATTATTTGCTCAAATACGAAACTTCAATAATTTACATTTGTTTCATATTGAATCTAAATAAAACTAATGAGTTTCTAAACAGGCTATTTCAAATGTTTTAATCGTAATAAAAAGTGGTTAATTAATCTAAAATATAAATATTTCTTGGTTTTACATAGGAAAATAACGTATTCATCATTGAAGAAGTGGGGAGGGAGGTGCTGGTTACAATAAAAACAATTCATATACGTACAGTATTGACGTAAACATGTAAAATACACATGTATTTTAAAAACTAAAATTATATAAATTTATCACACAAGCATTAGATCGATTTATAGTGAATTAATAAACTAATGATAAGACTGATAAAACTTTATATCTATAATATATGACAAATTTCTCCTAAAGTGCAATGAGTCAACTTGGCTTTAAAGGGTATTAATAGGTCTGTTCATTTACACTCCCAGTAAATACTTGCAACGAGAGAATAAAATCAAAATATACAAAATTACTCTCTTAAATTCTCAAAAATAGTAAAAAGTAAAGCTTTTCCAGTAACAAAAAATTTATACACACAATTTTCATATTTTTTCCTTTTAAAATGTATAAATACTCACATTTTCTTAAATTTTATTGAAAATTCTTTTTTTTACATTTTTTCACCACAAAAATAAAATTGTAAATAAATAAACAATAACACAAAACATATGAAATATAAGCTGCTAACTATTACAAGTTCAAAATAGAACTTGTAATAGTTTGCAACGAGAGAACACTCTCTAAAATTTATACGCTCTTGATTTTTTCTCTACTTGCTAGTTTTTTGAGTTAATGAACGCTTTTCCAGTAACAATTGTTACTAACTAGTAAGAACTTTTAGTTACTGAACAGAGCTAATGTTAACATATAAGCGGTATAAAAAATATTATTTTTCAAGAAAATTTATTCCACAAAAATTAAAATGAAACTTGCTGTAAATTTCAATAACATTACTTATATTTAAAACAAGTCTGGAAAAGAGTTTAGCAGGAAAGCTCTTTAAAATATAGCAGTCACGGTTTAGCTGTAATCATTGCTCTTTATAGAATCAACGCTTAATTTGCATCGTAGCTCTTGATATAGTCTTAATTTAGCTTCAATTGTAGATCTTTATATAGCCTAAAATTAGCTTCAATCGTAGGATTTTTATACCCTACACCACCATAGTGGGGAGGGTATAATGGACATGTTTGTAACGCCCAAAAATATTAGTCTAACACCCACCTTAAAGTATACCGATCGACTCAGAATCACTGGCTGGCTGGTTGGCTGGCTGTCCATGTAAAGCTTGTGCGCAGAGTACAGGTTGCAATTTTAAAGATATTTCGATAAAATTTGGTACATATCATTTTTTCTGCCCAAGGACGATCCCTATTGAAACTGGCTGAAATCGGTCCATTATTTGACCTAGCCCCCATACAAATGTCCTCCCGAAAGTGGATTTTATCCGTCACAAATGTTTAATTTATATAGGTATCTACACAAGTTTTTCTCCAAATAAGTTTTATATATAGGGAATTCATGTCACCAAATCTTATTATGATCGGTCCATAATTAGTCATAGCTCCCATATATAGCCTGCTTCCGATAATCACTTTAACGAGCATAAATCTCCTACAAATGTTGGTATACACATAAAATTCAACATAAATAACTTTCATATAAACATTAATCACGTGACCAAATTTCATGGTGATCGGTCCATAATTTGTCATAGCTCCCATATAAGGCCCACTTCCGAAAATCGCTCACGAACATAAATTATTGAAATTTTGAAAGAAAAATGTTTTTGCTCATTTACTTACTGTAGGGTATTATCTGGTCGGGCTTGACCGACCATACTTTCTTACTTGTTTATATTAAAATTTAAGCTTCAGTTTTTATAATACCTATATTAAGCTTTAGTCCTAGGTATTCATATATCGACGCCTCCATTCTATAACGTTCTAAGTATACTTAGAACGTTTTTAATGTTCTTGCATTTTCGTATTCTACGTTCTCTAATTTAAATACTGTCAAAATTTGGTTAAGATGGGCCGATCCGTTCCGAAGCTATAAGCATAAATATACTTAGACTACACATATAGTCGTAAAAGTGTTCCATTCTATAATGTAGTAAGTACACTTAGAATACTTTGGCTTGGACAATTTTGAATTGACTTGCAAACTAAGTTGACTTAGTATGTTATAGAAGGGACATTTCTTAACGTTGTGTTTTCTATGTGTATTTGGTATGTTCAGTGTGCTTTTTTTAGTGTCTGTAAGTGTAGTTAAAAGGTTTTTCCCCGGATTAAAAAAATAATTTTGTGCGTGTAAGTGTACATAAGATGTTTTAGTTTGGAAAAAGTAGTCAACATTATCGGACACCTAATTTTTGTATTTTCGGATATATAATGATTTCGCGTGCAAGAAAAATGATAAATTTAGCACAAAATAACGTTAAAGGTATTATTTATTAGATTTCCGTATTATCTGATAAAATTAATAAGTTTTTATTATTAGGAAATGGTGAATCAAAAATTATAAGTTCAATTTCATATAATTGTGAGGAAAGTGTTGGTAAGAAATTCACGACTTAACTTAAATGTTATGCTTATTTATATTGGATTTGTTTATAGGAAATAAGGAGCAAACTAGTCCAGCAAACGAAAAATCGTCTAAATTTGATAATGAAAATAGTGAAAATTCTGATTCACTAGGTATGTGATATATTTACATTAATATATTTTAATTATTTTATATTAAGTAATGAATTTTTTAGAAGCATATCCCGGGAGTGGCTGCGAATACACATCAAATAATTCATCGGCAATAGGTATGTTTATAGACACTTTTTTTATATAATTTATATTAAGTATCGCTTCAACTTTTAGAGCCATTTCCCGGCAGTTGCAGCGAATATAATCCGTCAAGTACTTCGTCGGAAGCAGAATCAAATCCAGAGTTTAGTCCAATAACTCCAAAATTAAAAAAGAAAAAATTAAATTCCGAATTTGATACACCACCCGAAAACTTTTGCAAAAGACAAAGCAAAATATTTAAAAAACCATGGAATGGATCATTATAATAAAAAAGGTCAGTTTATACCAAAGAAAGAGTTAAAAGAAGGTTGCAAGGAATCTTGTAGAATGAGATGCTCACAAAGGCTGTCTAAAGATATAAGAACACAAATTTTTCAAAATTTTTATAAAAATGGCAGCAAAGAATTTCAATGGGCTTTCATAGCAAATTTAATAACACTGCACAAAAAAAAATTTTGCACAAATATAGAAAATTCGCGAAAAAGTGAGTCAAGAAAGTACTTTTTAAGTTATGAAGAAAATGGTAATGAAATAAGAGAACAAGTCTGCAAACCCATGTTTATAAATACGTTGTCAATATCTCAACAGACAATCGAAACCGTGATACGCAAAAAGCATTCTAATGTGGGATTTATATCACCCGACAGAAGAGGAAAGCATTCTATGGCAAATAAAACTTTAAGTAGAGTAAGAGACTTTAAGTAGAGTAGAGCATGTTAACGAGTTTCCTTTAGTAGAATCACACTACTGTCGCCAACGAGTACAAAAGAAGTACTTGGATGGTGAAATATCGTCGGTTTCTGAAATGTATCGTTTGTATGAAATTTGGTTCTCCGAAAAGTCAATAGATATCAGCTTAAAAGCCACATTAAGACAATATCGCGATGTTTTTAAAGATTCTTTCAATATTTCATTCTATATTCCAAAAAAGGATTTATGCGACTTATGCGAAAAATTCAAGAACTCTGATGAACAAGGAAAGAAGCTCATTGAAATTCAATTCAATCACCATTTATTTTGTAAACAAAAATCTAGAGAATTGAAAGATATCGACAAAAAAGAGTGTATTGAAAACGACAATGTTATTACAGTTTGCTTTGATTTTCAAAAAATTTTGTCATCACCTTGTGCTGAAGTGAGCACTTTTTACTACAAAAGAAAATTACACGCTTATAACTTTACAATTTTTGAGCTTGGTTCCAATATAGCATCTTGTTTTGTATGGGATGAAACAGTTGCAAAGAAAGGTGCAATAGAAGTATCCACATGTTTATTTCAATTTATATCCACAAAACATAAGGATTTCGGCATAACAAAGTTTAATTTATGGTCTGACAATTGCGGAGGTCAAAACAAAAATAAAATTGTATTCTCTATGTATGTATGGATTGCACGAAAACTACAAATCGATATTGGTCACTAATTTTTAGAAAAGGGTCATACTCAAAATGAAGGCGATGGTGTTCATGCACTTATAGAGAAGTGTAAGAAAAATAAAAGAATATACACACCCACAGAATGGTACTCCGTGATAAGAAATGCTAAGAAAACACCGCCATTATACAATGTAATTGAAATGGACCATGATGATTTTTTGGATTTTAAGCAATTTGCTTCTGTAACAAATTGGACAAAAAATATCCAAAATGAAAAAGTTTGTCTATCAAAAATCCGAGAAATAAGAGTGTATAAAGAACAAAACTATAAATTTTTTTATAAATATGAATTTGATGAGAACTTCAAAGAAATAAAGATATATGATGAAACTAGGAAGAGAAGAAAAGAAAATAAAATTGTTATTGAAGAAATACCAAAAGCATACATATCTGGATTTCCTATAACGGAAGAAAAACGTAAAGATCTTTTATATCTGTGTGATCAAAATTTAATTCCAAAATTTTACCAAAATTTCTATAGACAACTTAATGGTTTTAATGGAAAAGAATATGTAGTCGTGTCAGATAATGACGACTAATTAATACAATATAGTTTCTACTTATTTAACGTTATACTGAATTAATACTGTTTCTGTTGTGTTTATTCTTATAATTATTTTTAAGTAACCTTGAATTTATGTTATAAATACTTTTTGTTTGAACTGAATTTTTTTATATATATTTATTTTAGTTTTTGTTTATGAATAAAGTTAATTTAAAAAAAAATAATAGTTTTTTTGTATAACATTTTAACTAAAAATTCGTCTATGTAGGAAAATATAATTTTCAAAAATTTTGGTCCAAACTAAAATATTTTATGTATACTTAGGTGATTAACTTAAAAACAATAAACCTATCAAAAACATGCTAAGTATACTTAGACGACCAATAGACAATATTTTCTCCCTGTTAAAACATTCTATGTCATTTTTAGCTTTGATCCAATTAAAATTTATAAATTTAGAAAATACTATAAAAATTCTACTCAAATTCTACTAAAAAATGTGAAAGAACAAATGGCGTATCATATATAGTTTACGAGATATCGCGTGAAAACTTTGAGAGCTCATAACTCAAAACTCACTTTTTCGACTTAGAATGTTATAGAATGGAGGCGTCGATATAGTCAAAACTGGTCAATAATAGTAGATCTATATAGGCTAAAATAAGTTTAAGACGTAGGTGCTTATATGGTCTAAGTTTTTTTTTTTCTTCATAGACCAGCACTCAGGGGATGACCCCTACTCATGCAAAGCATTGTGTTCTAACTAGGAAAATAGGTTATGGGAGGAGGAAAGAGGGAGTAATGTTTGTGGACATTCGATTTGAACTTTTTACAGTACAGCAAATACTGTACTGTACGTATGTGGGAAGTTTGTTCCACATACGTACAGTACGGCTAAAGCACGAAATTTCCCTGTAGTGTGTTGTGCGATCCACTGGCCAATCGACCACAAAGGTATGTGTTTTTGATAAAAACATGTATTACGTAAAAATCTGCGGGTATCAGGAACAAGTTCCCTAATTTCATCAGAACACATTACATTTTAGTATCGATAGAGCAGTGAAACGCAGCCCACATTGCAACGGTGCTACAGCGATTCAATAGAGTTGGATACCCTACTGTCACCGATAATTACCTTCGTCGAAAAGCACAAAAATATACGTTGAAGCACCGGCCCATACATGGATGTTGTAATCCATTTTCGGTCGGATATAGGTGGTGTAAATAGTGAGAAGATCAGATGGAGTGAAGTAATTCCTACACTGTTTCAGAAATCCGAGACACTTGAATGCACATTGTATTCTCATGCCCAGAACATCGAGAGTGTCTGATTCCATAATATTTACACCACCCATAAATACAAATGAAGCGACATGGTCTGTCGTTCGTTTATGTGTCAACATGCAACATTGAGTCTTGCAAGCGTTGAAAGCGACCATATTCGCACGACCCCATTCAGAGATTTTCAGAAGGTCACAATTAAGAAAATCATTCATATTCTGCCTCATTACCCCAATCTCCGACAGACTTGGTCTGAAACTGAATGAATATGAATGGCAAATGTTGCTGTCATCTGCAAAAGAATAGATAGGTTTGGAAGTTTGACGTAGAAGGTCATTTAGAAAAATAAGAAATAGAGTAGGAGAAAGGAGAAAGAACGGAGCCTTGCTCGTTTGATGAGATCCCATATATATACAATTCGTATAGTGCAATCTCTGAGAAAGCTCGATATAAATCGAGAGAAGTTAATACCGACACCAAAAGCAATAAGTTTTGCTAAAAGCGGACTATGCCATACTCTATCAAACGCTTTATAAATATCTAGAGCCACCACATTACTTTCTCCAACACTTTGTATGGAACGACACCATTTTTCCGATAGGAAAACTAGCAAGTCTCCCGTAGAACGTCCTCTACGAAAGTCATACTGCCAGTCGCTGAGTAAATTGTTGGACCTCTAAATATTTCACAAGATGGTAGTTAACCATACTCTCCATAACTTTGGAAAGTGCAGAACAAAAGCAGAACAATTTTTAGGAATTAGCGTTACATTAGCAACCTTGTTATATTGTCGATAAATCACTATTTCGAGCTGGGAATTGAAATAATAAATTTCCATTTAAAATAAAATAAAAAGCACTATAAGGTTTCTAGTATATTAACAATAAACATGGGATCATGAACGCAACAAAAAATACAAATTTGACCATAATTTTTCACATAGCCTACATTATTATAATATTTTATAACTAAAATGGAATAATGTGGGTTTCTGTTGATAGTTATCCTGTATAAAATTTTGCATTTGTTTGATTAATTTACAACATTATGTATTTCATAAGGCGACATATTTTCCCATCTACTCTATAAATTGCATTTTTTCATTCTAATAATTGTTCCTACTATGTTACAACCTTTTAGAGCATATACAATATTTTTCCTTTTTATTTCTTTCAGCACCTTTATTAAACTTAAACCCTCTCACTACCGCTCTATAAGCAGCTAGTTTACATACAAAACAATTTATTTTTTATTTCTACTATCCTTCAGCGGGAAGCTATGTCCTGGGATAATATGCTTCACTGAGTTATTTACACGACATTGATTGGGACAATATATCCGATTTCTTTCAGATAGTTTATCGGATATGAACACCAATGGGACAATATATCCTGTTTATGTAGCTTTAACAAAACCAGTGGGATCAATTATCCCAAATTGAAAAAACCCAACATATAAGAATATATAGAAACAAGTAAGAAAGTATGGTTGGTCAAGCCCGACCATATAATACCCTACACTAAGTAAATGAGCAAAAACATTTTTCTTTCAAAATTACAATAATTTATATTCGTGAGTGATTTTCGGAAGTGGGCCTTATATGGGAGCTATGACCAATTATGGACCGATCACCATGAAATTAAGTGGTGTGATTAATATCTGTATGAAAGTTGTTTATATTGCATTTTATGTGTATACCAACATTTTTAAGAGATTTATGCTCGGTAAATTGATTATCGGGAGCAGTCCTTATATGGGAGCTATGACTAATTATGGACCGATCATAATAAAATTTGGTGACATGAATTTCGTATATATAAAACTTATTTGGAGAAAAACTTGTGTAGATACCTATATAAATTAAACATTTATGACCGATAAAGTCCAATTTCGGGAGGACATTTGTATGGGAGCTAGGTGAAATAATGAACCGATTTCAGCCAGTTTCAATAGGCTTGGTCCTTGGGCAAAAAAAATGATATGTACCAAATTTTATCGAAATATCTTCAAGATTGCGACCTGTACTCTGCGCACAAGGTTTACATGGACAACCAGCCAGCCAGACTGACGGACGGACGGACATCATTTAATCGACTCAGAAAGTGATTCTGAGTCGATGTAGGGTATAAATATTTAAAACTACCAATGGAACATTACCTTATTTAAATAGTCCGTAAATTGTAAATTTGCATGATTTTTAATTTCGCCTGGCAATTTCCATAGAGAAGTATACATAGAGACTAGACACTCCGATTTGTCAAACAAATATAAAACAAATATTATGTCTGATACAACAACAAAATACATTGACTAGCATGTATTTGGTGCAAGAGTTAGGTTTTTGATAACATACTTAGGTTTTTACTTATCGTCTCTATGTTACCCTATGGCAATTTCCATTGAGAAACAGCAAGAGGGGAAACTACAAAAAAACTCAAACAAAAATTATCAAAATAATTACACAAACTAGTGTAGTTTTTATTTTCACATAGTTTTATTTTTACTAATATATTCACCGCACTTAAGTTTTTGACAACTGAGTTAGGTCTTTGACAGGAGAGTTTGTATATTTCTCTATGGCAATTTCTAACGTATAGTTTCAGATAAATATCTTCTAATCTACACAAATATAAAATAGACAGACAGTTTATTGCCAATCAGTGGGTGAACGAGTTTGTCATTACACGAAAGCAATATTTAGAACAAATCGTACTTTCCAGGGGAATAGAAGAGATTTGCATTACAGTTGTATTGAGAAAAATCCGTGAATTTCACTCAATTCAAAATTCTTAAATCCTTGATTCCATAAACTGTTGGAACTAAACTTGTAAACTCCTCATTTAAAGCACGTATTTTTTAGAATAAATCTATACGATGGTTTCTATTTAAGTTAATTTCTACAATTTATTTTCTATAAATCAAACTAATATTTAAATACATAAATACATATTTATCATTAAGAAATCACGCTATATTTTTCCTCTCCGCTGTTGACATGATTGGTCAAAAATTTTAAACACTTTTTTTATGAGTTTCTATATATTTTCTTGAATGACAATACGTAGTATTTTGAGATAAATATAGACTATTTGACAATAAATATTTAGCTTAAAACAAAGATAATAAATAATATTTAAAATTTATAAATATATTTAGATATTTATTATAATATACATAGGTATAGATAAATATATTTTTAAAGCATATATAAATTTCCTAAAAAAACACAAACATTTTATTAAAACGGAAATGTTCTAATACAATAATAAACACTAATTAAGTACGAAAATAAATTATAGTAGAAACACACAAAAAAAAATATTCTTAAATTCTAAATGTCTAGTATAAAACAATAATAGTGATGAAATAGCAGAAATGTTAATGATTTGACTAATTTTATTATTAAACTGCTAGACATAGCCTTAAATGTTTAGTAACAACGAATTTAGAAATAAATTGAAAAATTACTTACTTAAAGCCCAATTTGATTTGTTCCAGTGTAGGCATCGTACCCATATTAAAGGAATTTAGTTCAACAGACTCTTATCTTGGGTAGATTTTTTAAATTATGCTATTTATTTAAACTTTTATTGAAATTTATTATTTTCTTATATTTTATATAACAAATATATTTATTATTATTCTTTTATTTATATATGCACACACACACACGAAAAATTTCAAATATTGTATTAATTCTCAACACTTATATCATTCATAACTAAATGAAAAGCTTTTCTTGTATATATATCCTATAAATCCTTCTTGTAAGCTTTTCAATATCCTTTCTTTTATGTACATAAACAAAACACATACACTGTCGTTTACTTTTTAAACAACAAAAACACAAACAATCTGGGTAAAAGCACTTTCAATATATAAGTATATTTTTTTTCTACTTTGGCTGGCAATCTTATAAAAGATTTTATCTGTTTTTTCTTATATACTTAATTAAAATATATAATTCTTTTTAAATAATTTACAAGATTAAATCTTGGTTTTTTTTATCAACTATTCTTTTGAAATGAATCACAATTCTTTTATTTCAGTTCTTATGGCTTAAGCTTTTATGTTTGTCTTATTTTTATAGTAACTATTAATTTATTTGTTCTTTACAGCCCAAACAATTGTTTATTTATTTTTTACTTATGTGTAGTGTGTGCCTTTAGCGAAGGCAACTCGTCAACTGTTTGTCTGTTTTTTGCTATCATTAAACTAATGCTCACTGATTTACTTTATGTTTCTGTTTTTCCGTGTAAAATTCTCTATGTGTGCGTGTGTTTGTATCTGTGTGTACGTTTGCTAGTCTGCAATTTCTGTTCGTTGATTCGCTGTGTGTTGTTCTGTTCGTGCGAAAATACATAAACAAACAAGAACTGAAAAGTTCTATAAATGCTATACCGCTTCAGTGTTGTATATTTAGCGTTTTTAATAGGTGAAACTTAGTTTTCTTTAATTTGCGCTGAATATAATGTTCCGGGGGAGTCTGCAAGATATTTCCATTTTTCTGTTTTATATCTTTAACTATGCTAGTTTTTCGAATTACACGATATAAGGACTGATATTAAAATATTCTTAACACACGTTTTTCATTAAAACTTTTAACCCAAGTATTATTTGATTTTATTTTTTTGATCAAGTTACCTTTGTAAAGCATGTCAGTTATTATGTCTAATGTCAATTATGTTCATTTGTTGTTAATCTGATTAAAATGAGTAACGAGAAAAAAATGCGTACTAAAATTATTAAATATTTTCAGCAAAACCCAACTTGGTCCTACAAAAAGTTGGCCAAACAATCAGAGGTCTGCCATCAAACTGATTCCAATGTTATTCAACAGTACCGGGAGACCTCTTCCTTGATAGAAAACCTGGTTCAAGTAGAAGGAATGGTCCACATGAAGTTTCTAAAGCCAACAAAATAGAAAGCATTTTCAAAAGAGCTCCCAACACATGCGGTAGGAAAGCAGCCCGGTTAGATAAGAGCTCGGACTATTTGGTACGAAAAGTTAAAGTTAATGCAGGTTTAAAAACATACAAGGCTCAAAAAATTCCTGACAGGAACGTTGCTAAAAATTTAGAGGCAAAAAACAGAGCACGAAAATTGAAGTCCAGTTTTATAAAAAAAATATTTTTGCTTCATAATGGATGACGAAACGTATGTTCTGTTTCTGATGCTCGAGGTACAAAAGTTTAGGACCCAAAAGCAGACAAAATTTCCCAAAAAGTTCCTGGAATGGCAAACAATATGCAGTTGTGGCAAAAAAGCCAAACATTTGTTACAAAGGGCTCTATAAATACCGAAATTTACATCAAGGAATGTTTACAAAAGAGGATGCTTCCATTCATAAGACTTCTTAATGTATCCACTTAATTTTGTCCTGATTTGGCATCCTGTCACTATGGTAAACAAGCCCTTTAGTGCTACAAGAACAATAATGTAATATTTGTACCAAGAGAGGTAAATCCTCCAAACTGCCCGGATCTAAGGCCAGTGGAGATATATTGGGCTCTTGTTAAATGAGAATTGAAGAGCGCAAAAAAGGTATCCAAAAGTGTGGTAGATTTTAAACGGAGATGGACTACCTGTTCGAGCAAAGTGACAGAAAGCACTATAAAAACGTTAATGGGAGGGTTTCCGAAAAATGTTCAAAATTTCATCACTAGTGATTAAAACTATAAAAATATTTTTTTTGTAAATTGTAGTAATAACTTCAATCAAATAAAAAAATTAAAACTGTAAGTTTAGTGGTTTCGTTTTTATTAACATATATGTATGTTAAGAATTTTTCGATCTCACTCCTTACCATACGGTTATTAGTATTGTTTATAAGTTTGCCAACACTAAGTGTTTAAGCTGCTAACAGCGACATCGAAAGCTATAGAATTCGAACATACTAGTTTGTTCGTTAAAAGCTTGTAGAAGATTCATGAAATATGGCGTGTGTATAAATAGTGGCAGAGGTTGCAGTCGTGAGTGAGTTGATCATAGGCGCTGTTAGTGTTAACATCAACTGTCTTGCACATTGTAAAGTGTGTGGGCATTTCTGCGAATTGATAAACGTGTATAAAGATACTGAGTGACTATTTGATTTTAAATAAATAAAGAGTTGTTACAATTTTAAACTACTAAACGGTTTTTATTTGCAATCAAAAGTGTCCGGTTTATTTAAAGGAAATAAACCAACGATTTAAATAGGTTAAAACGTAACAATATATTGGATCATTATAAATGATACTATACATATTTTGTTCCCAGAATAGAATAAGGCGCGAATCCACAACAACCATTTGCCTGAGGCTGGGGGAGGTTAGGTTTTGGTTGTGTGTAAAACAAATTAAAACTTTTTTATACTATTTATATTAATTTTGTTATTCTATTGATTTTGTCATTCAATTTTAGAACATATATTCTGGGTCCTCATAAGATTCTAAGACGATCTAGCTATGTGCGTCCGTCTGCCTGTTTAACACATGATATGACCTAAACTAAAGTAGCTAGATGGTTGACAATTTTCAAAAATACTTTCTGTTGATAATGTTTATTTGTACCCCGGAATATTGTTTGAGCAGTAATAAATTTGTTGATTATACAGCAATCCTGAGGCCGAATTACCACATTCGCTATCGAGTAAAATCGATCGTAATTTTTTTATTTGAGATTACGGCATTCGATATCGTGCATGAAATTTAGTACATTTTGCTATAATTACGATATGAAAATTATTTTTCGATACGATAGTTCATTCGATCACGAATGTGGTAATTCGGCCTCTGATACAATTTTGCATTAATTAGTTCTATGTGTTCTGATATTATACCTTCTAGTCCCCATACAAGGTCAAATGATTATGAAATCTTCATAAAAATTATTATTTTCATTAGGGCTCACTGTGATTTTCACTACCACCCAAATCGATAAATACTCCTTTCGCCATTAATGATGTAATGTTTATCTTTACGGCGCTTTTTATAACAAGTTTTTCAGTTCTCACTAGTTGTCATCATTCTTCAACGTGTATAGAATTATTAAAAAAGCTTTTTTTTGGCGTTTAAAGACATTTTTGTGTGTTATGACTTTTGTGTATGTATGTCTCTTCTGTTGGGTTTGTTTCTAGTTTGTTGATGGCGGCAAAATTTCAAAGTCAAGTTTGTTACATTTGAAATTTTATCGTTTCATATTTGTGATTATATTTGTTTTGTTTTTTTTTTTTGTGCTTTTGATTTGTGCTTTTGATTTGTGGTTTTTTCTGTGTTTGATATGTTTGCTTTTGAACGTTTGCAATATTTGAATTGTGGAGTAGCATTCTTTTATTTTGTTATTTTATTTATTTGCTTGGGAATTTATTTTATCAAAATAAAAAATGTATTAGGTAAGCAATTTTATTTTTATGATACGGGTAAGTATATGTGTGTAAAAATAAAAATGGTAACTACATATAAACAGCGGTTTAGTCATACTCACATACTGGCAGCTCTGGGTGCGGAAGCGAACCGATTTTAAGCTTTTGTGTATTGAACACTAAACGTGTTTAGTTTTTGGCTTAAGTAAAATAATAGAAGAAAGACCGTATGTAAATTTTTAGTTGATATGTATAATTTTTGTTAGTTATTATTTGGTTTTGTTGGCCTTGAATAGGTTCATGTATGAATAGAAAGGATTGGATTGGTAGCATAGTAGAGAACATTTTATTATAACCTAACCACCATAGTAGTTTAAATTATGATAATCTGCTCAGTATCATTTTCTGAATGGTATGAGCGATGTCTGTCCGTCCGATCAGTTCATCGATCTTCCGAAAATCAATCATGCATAAATATTTTACAGGTATTGATATCGAGATTCTATTTAACTCAATTAAGTTTTATATACACGGAAAATATGCTACAAAATTTTTGGACTATAAGTCCACATTGAGTCGTATATAGCTCCTTCTTCAGAAAAACAATTAAAACAGTATACACCTCTAAAAATTTCTAATAATGATACAAAATTATATACAGACGAGTTTAATGATATCTAAAATCGTACTTGAAAATTTAGATTTTTTTGATTAAGATCATAACTGGTCATAGATCCCACTTGAGTACACACTTTCCATTAAAAACTATTACTATTGATCGGTAATAGACTCAAGGTTTATTAAATGACTAAGAGTTTAAGAGCCTTCATTAGCAGTAATCCTTTAATACAAAATATAAAATATATATGGACATAAATACATAAATGAAAACTCGCTGAAACAGACTTTAAACCTTTACTATTTCTAAAATAATGGCATATTAAACAGCTTGGAGTTGGGTTTGGCTCAGCTCACACAAATGAACTAGGTCGCTCTTTTAGCTCATTAGTTCAGAATGTTGACCATCTCGTTTTGTGAGTAGCATACGATCATATACATAACAAACTCACATTTGTTTTATTTTTGTTCCTCACAACACTCACTTTTCAATGCGTATATGATATAGAGTTTATGTGAAAGGAATTTTACAGCATTGACGAGTGAATTGAAGCATGTGGTGTGCAGCCCTTTAACCTTTAACTGTAGAGGTAAAATTTTGGGACATAGTGGTGGTAAATTTTACCCCTCTTAATAATACTAAAAAAGATTTAGTAAAAAATATTTTTTATAATTATTTGCTTTTGAAAAGGAAAGAAAACAATAAATATTTTTATTTGTTTAAACAAAACTGGTACTTTACTTCACAAACCTTTTTTTACTATAACGATATATCAACAGCCAAATGTATAAATTTAAAGAATAAAAAAGAAATCATAAAAAAATAATCAGGTGTAGAAACCACAAGTCATCCTTTTTGTAGGTTTTTGCTCATCGAAATCTGTGTTCGCACAATGTATGCATATACATTTGCTGCATCCCATACACATTAGCTTACTATATTGCAGACAAAAGTGTGTAGTTTTTCGCTTTAGCCTAGTCGGACATATGTAGCATAACTTACGAGCAACAGGGATCGACTCTATCGGATACACGGAGGTAGAGGTACTAAGTCAGGACCCTAAATATTACCAATTGTCTCGTAATAATCAAAGGTGCTATTGGTTGTGTTGACGTTTTTCAAATGTGGTAAAATCATTTATCTTGCAAGCTTTTTTAAAAAGTCTGAAAAAAATGTAAGAGTTGACACCACAAGTATCCAACATAATAATTCTATGAAAATATTACGCCAATTTTGATGTGGAGTAAAATGCGCAGCGCTGCCAACTTTGACGATTTATCGTCATTTTGACGATTTTTTAAGTCAAATGTATTAAAATGACGATTGACGATTTTTAATTTTTCCCACGAACAAAAATGACGATTTTTTAAAAGCAAAACATATGGTAACCTTTTTTCCTAAAATTCAAATTTTGTAAATCCCCTTTTGCAATGTAGTACACGACTATCTGGCTTTCAATTTCTACATTGTAAAAGGCGACTAAGCAAGATAGCTAATTTTTTGTATGCTATGTTTTTGTGTGATAAGTAAAGAGAAAAGTATACTGTATAAATTTTTTTGTTTCCATAACATAGTAACCTGTAAAATTTTGTCAGTTAAAAGTTAAAAGCTAAAGAACACACAGGATAAGTTAGGTACAAGTTCATCTGAAACAAAAAAAAAAATACACTTACATATAATTGAAAAATGGATAAGTTTGTTATTAGAAGTGGTAAGTTTTTGTTCATTTAATGTAAATTAGTATATTAAGTTAACATACAGTGACCGACAAAAGTCTACGTACGACCATTATTTTTGTAACTCGCGGACTTTTAAACCACAATAAGAAAAAGTAATGATGTAGTTTTATTTCAAATGTATTTTTTATTAATATAACAAAAAATATCGCTAAATTTCTAATTAATTTAAATTATTATTCACAAAACATTAAAAAAATATGTTGACAAAAGTCTACATACGATCTGTACACTAAATAAACATTTTTCAGGGAATACAAATTTTCATTAAATTCAATATTTCGTTGGGCCACCATGGGCATCTATAACAGCCTGTAAGCGTCTGGGCATCGAAGCAACTAAATTTTCTAGTTCTGCGGACGTTATATTTTGCCATTCTTCTTGAAGCTTCTCCTTTAGCATAGGTGCACTAGTAATATGATGTTTTCGGATCTTCCGTTGTAGAATCTCCCACACGTGCTCAATAACATTTAAGTCCGGGCTTTGAGGTGGTGTGTACAATTGTCGTGGGGCATGGTAGAGTAGCCAATCTTTGACAATTTGAGACGTATGTTTCGGATCGTTATCTTGCTGAAAAATCCAACTTTGACCAAGGGCTAAAATATCAACCGATGCTCTCAAATTTTGTTCCAAAATGGATTTGTACAGATAACGATCCATATTACCCTCAATAAACACTAACTTTCCCACTCCAGAAGCAGCGACAGCACCCCAAACCATCACACTGCCACCACCATGCTTAACTGTAGCGAGTAAGTTTTTCGGATCCATTGCTGTATTTGTTTTGCGCCATACTTTATCTCTCCCATCACTTCCAAATATGTTATATTTCGACTCATCAGTGAACAAAACTCGCTTCCAGAATACCATGTCCTTTTCAATGTGCTTTTGGGCGAATTCCAAACGAAGTTTGCGATTCTTTTCGCTAATTAGGGGCTTTTTACGAGGAGTTCTGCTATAATAACCATTATTATTTAATGTTCTTTGAATTGTTCGTGGATGAACAATAACATCTGATCTTGTTGCGAGTTCTTCAGCCAATTTTGTGGCATTTACTTTTGGGTTTTTGTTGACTTCTTTTAAAATGAAGCTTACATCTCTACGATGTAGTTTCTTTGGGCGACCACTACGCAGCTTGTTTTCAACTGTACCAGTGTTTTCAAAGTTACTGAATATTGTTTGAACTGTCGACTTACTTAAATTCATAAGCTTTGATATTTCACCAAAAGATTTTCCATCATTTCTGTGCTTTACTACTAAATTTCGGACATCAATGGAAATTTCCTTACGAGAAGCCATTATTACAATTTAATATTTATTGAAACTGTCTAAACTTCAACTGAATACAATTTAACGCAACAAGAAAAGTAAAGAAATAAATTGCGTTGCTTATCTGTTAGTATTCAAAAAAAACCAGGGCATGCTGTGGTTGTATGTAGACTTTTGTCAATGTTTTTTTATTGTTTTTCATGAATAATTTTTCAAGTTTACATTGCAAAAACATATTTTTTGGTACATAACAATAAAAATAGATTTCAAACAAAAGTGCATTATTATTTTTTTATTTACCGGGTTTTCTCTCATAAAATGGCAAAAATTGTGGTCGTACGTAGATTTATGTCGACCACTGTACATATTTACAGAACCAACAATCGAAATTGAAGAGCCCGTATGTCAAGAAAAAAAGAAGCGCAAAATAAAAGATTCGTGGCTCGAAGACCCAAAAGTAAATTCATGGGCAGTTAAAAAAGATTCGAACCTTTATTGCAAGCTTTGTAAATCCATATTGAAAATATCATCTGGATGGTCAGATATAAGTCGACATATGGAAACTCAAAAGCATTCGGAGGCAGCAAATTTTATTTTGGAAAACCAGCCAACAATTTCATCATTTTTCAAAACGGACCCTTCAAAAGGAATAGAAATAAAACTATGTTTATTTCTAATTGAACATAACGTTGCATTTGCTACCATGGATCATTTGTCAAAGCTGGTAAAAAACTCTTTTACAGATTCCGATTATGCAAAAAACATATCGATTGGAAGAACAAAAGCTACAGCCATTATAAAAAATGCTGTCGGTAAAACTCAGCTTCAAACAATATGTGAAATCATGAATACCAATGCTTTTTCGTTATGTATAGATGAATCTACTGATATCAGTAACAAAAAACTGATGTGTTTGGTATCAAGAGTTTGTCTAGATTTTAAAATATATGATTTCTTCTTTGGTTTGATTGAAGTCGATAAATGTGATGCAGCCTCTTTATTTACAGCAATAAAAAAATATTTTTTGGATAACAAGATTGACTATCAAAAACACATGATAGGCTTTGCCGCAGATGGGGCTCCCAATATGACAGGAAAACACAATTCCGTGGCAAGCCATTTTAAAAAAGAAATACCTAATTTATTTATTTTAAAATGCGTGTGCCATTCTTTAGCACTGTGCTCTTCATATGCCTGTTTGAAGCTGCCATCATCAGTGGAAACTTTGACTCGTAATATATATAATTACATTTCAAACAGCCCTAAAAGAAATAATCAATTTCAACAAATTCAATCTTTATTGGAATTCAAACCGAAAAAACTTCTTCATCCTTCACAGACCAGGTGGCTTTCACTGGAATCAGTTGTTAACCGTTTACTTGAACTTTTCGAGCCACTAAAAATTTATTTTGGATTCGCGGTCAATATTGATCTTATAGACACAGCCGAAGACATACTAAATAATTTGAACGGTATTCACCAGTTATATTTTTATTTTTTAAAGTATATTCTTCGTCTTATAAACAATGTCAACAAACTTTTTCAAAGTGAAAGTGTACAAATCCAAAATATATACAGTGAGTTGTCTAGATTGTTAAAAACCGTCTTATCAAATTTTGTGAAAGAAGAGTATTTGGTTAATTTTGAAATCCAAAGTTTTAATAACGAAGACATATTTTTAAATAAAGATGAAGTGTATCTTGGCATTTACGTGAAGGAGAACCAATCTAGTTTAAATATTGAATATAGTCAATATAATATATTTGTTGAATTCTGCGTCCAATTTTATATTGAATTGGTTTCACAAATTTTAAAACGTTTTGATTTTGGCGATAAACTTTTAGAAGGATTAAACTCCATTGAACCAAGCGTAGCTTTAAACAAAAAAAATGATTCAATTTTACAATTGGCCAAACTTTTTCCAAATTTATTAAATGGAAAAGAATATCAAGAACTTGATAATGAAGTTCGAGAATTACGTAATATGAAAT
This sequence comes from Calliphora vomitoria, assembly GCA_942486065.2. Taxonomy (NCBI): domain Eukaryota; kingdom Metazoa; phylum Arthropoda; class Insecta; order Diptera; family Calliphoridae; genus Calliphora; species Calliphora vomitoria. The sequence continues at coordinate 153,313,363 of OW818029.2, forward strand.
TCACTGAACTCGAAACATTGGTGTTTTGGAAAAATGTTTCTAATTTAAAAAGAGCCAATAATGCAAAGGCCTTCCCAATTTTAACACAATTTGTTTCGAGTTTAATGGCACTACCACATTCGTCGGCCAACGTTGAAAGAATTTTTAATATTGTAAATTTAAATAAAACAAAAACCAGAAATGCTTTGGATACTTCAACATTACAAGGAATATTGTTTTCAAAAGATTATCTTAAGTTAAATAATTCTCAGTGTTTTAATATAGCAATTAAAAATGACTTATTAAAAAAATGTCACACAGAAATGTACCAGAATTAAATACCAAAATTAAATTACATTTTTTTTTATTAAATAAAAACTTTATTTACATGTAAATAAAATAAAAATATTTAAAAAGTTAATAAAAAAATGTTTTTGGTATTTTTAACGTATTTTTGTCTTGACGATTTCTCGACGATTTTTTTCTTTTTAACTTGACGATTTTGACGATTTTTTTTTTTTTTAATTGACGATTTCTCCAAAAAAAAGTTGGCAGCACTGAAAATGCGCAGTACGATGAACGATTCACTTCACTCAGTTAAATGAATAGTTCAATTGAACTAGGTCATTCATGAACTACCCAACTCTATTGAGCCAAAAAAACTTATACTTCTTTTAAGTTAAATACAACTTAAACCGTTCAATATAAAAATTCTCAAAAATACGTGAATTTATTGAAATATGGTTCAAATTCATTAAACATTAAAATATTGGCATGTTACTCCGGAAATCCTCCCATTAAAGATTCCTTTTTCGTTACCTTTTTGGACGAGGTGGTTCAATTACGCTTAAAATCGTAGGATACCTCTTCTATGTTCTTTATTTGTTTTTTACAAGAGCCTAATACCTTTCCACAGGCCGAAGTTCTGGACAGTTGGGTGGATTTGCCTCCCGTGGTATAAAATTTACATTTTTGTTTGAATACCACTCAAGGGCATTTTTGCCATAGTGGCATGATACCAAATCGGACTAGAAATGTGAAGGTACTCTGTGCTTTTTTAAGTAAACACTCTGTAAAATGATTTTGGAGCCTGATGTCACAAATAATTAGCTTCTTTTGTCACAAATAATTGGCTTCTTTTGGCTTGGCACACAAAAAACTTCTTGGGGAATTTAGTTTGTTGTTTTCTCCGGTATTATTCTTGAACATTAACACGTCCATCAGCCACATAAAAGTCTTGAGCCGGAAGTGGTGAAAAGTCTGCCAGTACATAAATTTCATCATACATCACAGAACACATTTTTTTTAATAAAATTTTACCACAATTTTTCCCTCGTTCTTTTGCATCTAAGTTAGTAAATGTAGAATGGGGGGTGCGACTACGACGAAAACGAATGGGGATTCGATTGCGATGAAAATTATAAGGGATTCGACTATGAAAGTTGTTGTATAGCTCATGAAAGCTGTTGAACAGCTTTCGTGAGCTGTTGAACAGCTTTCATGAGCTGTTAAAAAGCTTTCAACAGCTTTCATAGACTAATTCCTTATCATTTTCATCGTAGTCGAATCCCCATTCATTTTCATCATAGTCGAATCCCCATTCATTTTCATCGTAGTCGCACCCCCATTCTACATCTACTTAAGTTCTTTATCGCCTTGCAATCTGGAACTTTCTGAACTTTTTAAGACTTCAACTCAGCATTAGCTTTGGGTCTGCACACAAAAGAATCGGAGCATTTAACTTCACCAGCTCTTTTTCTGATAGAAGTGTTACATGCTCTACGAACGAGTTGTTCGACTTCTTTTGCTTTACCAATATCTGTTAGACCTTGTTTTCTTCCAAATTTAGGTTTTCTTTCAATGCTCAAGTCTTTCTTATACTGTTTAATGGCTTTTGAGACAGTGTGACGATGAACCTTCAGATCTTCTGTTAGTTCTTTAAAAGTCCATATTGGATTTTGTTGAAAAGTTTTAATTATTTTTTAACAGTTGTAAATGAATGATTTAGAAAATATAATATCTGACATACTTTTAAAAGCTAACGTGATTAAGAAAACATAATTTATTGGGCCATGGATAAGTTTTGGCTGGAATAGTGTGTTTACGTTGTTTTTACTCACTCTTTACGACCGACTATACCTTTTAATTTTGTTTAATTTTAGGTGAGAAACTAAATAAAAACTTTATAGTATGTAAAGAAAACTTTATGTCAACATTTTCTTAAAAACATTTTAATAAAAGTTCATTTATTAAATGTTTTTAGAGAAATACCTCAAAAAGTCAACCCTATTAGAAATTAATTTACTTCATTATTAATTCGATGTAAACTCTAGTTAAAACTGATTAAATATTAACACCTACTAATATTTCACAAAAAAAAAAAAAAAAACTTTTTTTCTTACCTCCTACAATTCTTATTACACATTAATGAAATTTTATGAACTTTCCCAAGTATTAACTTAAATAAGTTCGAATGTCATTATCTAATACCATATAACTTGATGAGTCTCGTGAGTATTATACAACGTCTGTCCATCATGTAGTACATGTTCTAATGTATTTTATATAGATGTGTAATTTGTTGAATTAAATATGAATTTATTGTCACGTGCATGGAATACAAAGAAATGTTATAAAGGTCAATATACTTTAACTAATTGCTTCAAGTGGCTAACAATGGCAACGTAAGTATTTCGAACTTTTTATGAATTCTGAGGTAAGTTTTTATTAAGATAAAGAAAGAAATATAAGTAAACTAAAGTATAGCTCCCACGAAGATTATAATATAGAGACTAGAGTAAAAATTTTATTGCACCATACTAAGTAGTTAATATGTATTGAAAATTCCCTATGCTTTCAAAATCGACCATTGAGTGTCATTAAGGGCGGAGCAATAAAAATGTCTTGTATTTTAAACTGTTTATGAATTCCGACTTAAACTTGTAAGCCTGTATTAATGTAAAAAAGAAATTTAAGTTAATTAAAACGTTTTTAAAGATATAAGTTTTAATTTAAACAGAGGAGTAAAATAAAAGTTTGTTAACCTATACTAGTAGATTGCGGAATCAATATAGCCATGTCCGTCTGTATGTTGAAATCAACTTTCCATAGCCCACAAATAATGTACATATATGATTCATACATCAAAATATCCACAATAGTCCCGGTTTAAATTTTCCATGCCTCTGTAATCAGAATGACTTTGACCGATGGTATGGGTTATGTTGGCTTTGAAAGCCGCAGTGGTTTGTGACTCATTCGCATAGACCTGTAACTTAATAAAACCTCAAGTCTAAAGTTCACATCAGTTCACATCACCTGCACATGAGAACACCGTACTCTCATATTGCTCGCGCTGAATATCCAATGTGGCATGAGCTGCATAGCACTTTGCGCCATCCTGTTGAAACCACATGTCCTTGGTGTCTATATCATCCAACTAATCCTCAAAAGAAGTTAGTAATGATCGTCCTATAGCGCTCGATGTTGACGGTCTGGCAAACGTCGTTCTCAAATAATATATGGACAGATGACGACCGCACAGTGGCCCCTGTAGTTCAAGTAAGGTTGCAAAAATCAAAAACTTCATGTGCCCCTAAAAAATATAGAAAAAACCTATTTTACAAGAAACTGTCCAGCGATTTCAAATATGCTACTCCTATTACAATAAGATTTTTGGTTCAGAAGATATAGCTCTTCAAAGTCGTCTGAATTTCAGTGTTCAAAAAACGGACCATTTTTAGGTAATTTGGTCCGCTTTCAGATACAGTATCTCAAAAACGAGGTAACGGATCGTCAGTCTTTTTGATTCTATTGATAGATCTACTTACTAGCAAAAGAATAAACAAAATTGTACTGTTTGCTTTGTGTTGGTGTAGGTAAATCGATATTTATCAACTATCCATTTTCTCAATATTTTTCAACTTTGATGGAAAATACAAAAAAAAAAAAACTATAAATGTCTATATTTTCCATATTTTCTTCGATTTTTCCTTTAGCTGATGCCAAAATTTCCTGCTGCCCTTCCTTGTCCCATTTTTGCTAGTGGTAAAATTTTGAAAAAAGACATGGTTCAAAAATGTTTTTCTTGCATTTTTGGGCAATTTATGACACATAACCTTGAAACCATTATATATACCTTCTTTTACGGATTGTAAGCAATACTTTACAGAAAATCTAAAAATAAATTTAAAAAAAAAAATTTTTTTATTTTTCTGGAATATTTTTCAAAAAATTTTAAAATAAATAAAAAAAAAAAATTAAATCTTTTCTGGAATAATTTTAAATCATAAAAGCCTTTAAAAAAAACATAAGTAGAATCAATAATTTAAAAAAATCAATAAAATTGATTTTTTCACAAACTTTAAATTTGCTAACCTAAATGGCGTACAACCCCTTTCAAACATTTCATAGGCTGATCAATTATCTATCATATGCTTTTTAAATTTTTTGAGTATCTCATTTGGTTCAAAAGTTATGATATTTGCAACGAAAAAACTCAAATGGCGCCACTGTGCATCGCCAGCCCAAAATCTTCACCAAACTGTGATTTTTTCACCATGCATTGGACGCACTTGGATCTCATGTGGACTGGTATCGTCCAAAATTCAACAATTTTGTATGTTAACGTACCCATTCATTCAGAAATGTCCCTCACCGTAAAATGGGCGAAGTGCCCGAACACAACAGAACATTTTGATAAAACAACTTTATTATTTGCACGTGTTGTTTAACCCGACATCCATTCATGATAATTTGGCAGAGCAAATTAAATAATTTACGGATATAGCTTCAACAATATGTAAGCTATCAATCTTTAAAGTTCGGAAGTACCTATAGGATTGCCTTTACTTTAGTCAGTAGTTTTTCACTCTTGATTTATCTATATTGTTTAAAAGAGTGGTATTAGAGTATTGATTAATCACAAACCTTAATCAAAGCAAACTAGATGGCATTATTTGATAAGTTCACGAACAAAAATGTATATTGCTGACTTTTCTTCTATACCGCTCATATTTAAAGATAACCAATACCAACTGTCCACTATATTCGGCTATGCCGAATCTTATATTCCCTTCACCTTTGTTGTGAATGCATTAATTGCCCACATTCAGCGTATAGCATCCTAAATATATCAAGAAAACTTTTAAACATTTTACATTAAATTGCTGACTAACAGTTTTTATTGTAAAAGTTACAAACGAAATGACAATCTTAAATATACTCTTCTCTCGAATGTGAAGGGTATAAAAACAACAACGCCAAACGAAACGAAACACCAAAAAAAAAAAAACAAAAAACATAATACACAAAGCAATGAAACCAACACACATCCAAACATACGTTTTGTTGCTTTTTTGTCTACGTATGCAATAAATTGTCTTTTTTGATGAATTTTTCAGATGTTGTCTCGGATTTTTCCTCATATCTCCGTTATTTCTGGTCGGATTTTGCTGATTTTAAATAGAAAAGTTCTCGAAAGCATGTCTGACAGAATTATTAAAGATTTGGATCCCGAAGATATTTGGGGACAGACAGAGGTACTGGGGTACTGGCATTCGTGATGTGCTGGTCGTTGGACTTGGTTCTCGGTCGAGGTCAATAGTGTGTGGTTTAAGAATACTCACATTTACTTTTATCGGCTGGGACCTTTTGAAGTCAGAGACCATACATCGGACTGGTTTACCATTGTCTTGGACTTGCTAGTGGACTAGCTGGCTATAGGTGGTTGGTTGGTTGGTTGGTTTACGTGGTAGTTCACTGCACGCGAACAATCAAGTAGAGTCGAAGGGACTCCGTTTTGACAAGACCACACCACTCGTCAGATGTAATGTCGTTTACATCGCAATTTATATAGAATGTATACAAAAAAAAAAAAAAAATGTCAAGTTTCCTAGACCCAACCTGTAGCTGAGAGATATCTCAGTAGGTCATTGAGTTTAGACCCGGCTAACTCACCAAGGTCGGTCAATATATGGTTGCCCAGGAATTTATGTCTCTTGACACTCAGGGCTGGGCATTCGCAGAGAAGGTGGAAAATTGTTTCCTCTTTTTCCCTATCCTTACAGCTACGACAATGGTCGTTAAAAGAGAGTCCCAGGCGATTTGCATGCTTGCCTAATGTCCAGTGCCCTGTTAATACTGCCAGCAACCTTGATATATCTTTTCTATTCCGAGTTATCAGTTGCATAGTTCGTTTTTCGTTAAAAGATGGCCACATCAACTTGGCCACCCTACATGTGTCTAAATTACGCCATCTATTCTCGGCCTTTGTAAGAAAGTGTCTGAAGATTATACCTTTAATAGTCCCCAGTGGAATTGCTACTGAGACCGCATTGGAGATATCTAAGGCAGATCCCATTCTGGCTAGTTCGTCTGCCTTTTCATTACCGTAGTGGTCTCTGTGCGCAGGGACCCAAACCAAAGTAATGTCAGATAGACGACCTAGCCTTGACAGAGAATCCTTACATTGCCTGACTAGTGAAGATGAAGATGTGTAGGCCTTCAGTGAAAGAAGTGCCGCCTGGCTGTCGACAAAAATACCTATATTGCCGCGAGTATTATGATCATGTAGTGTATTACAAGCTATCATGATTGCAAAGATTTCCGCCTGGAAAACACTACACTCATTTGGAAGACGATATGAGATACCTACCCCAAGTTCGTCACAGAAGACGCCAGAACCAACACCACAGCTCATTTTAGAACCATCAGTGTATATCCTGGTGTCATATTCTTATACGAGATTACCCCTATCCCACTCATTCCTGGAGGGAATTAAGACCTTGAATAGCCTATCAAAATCTGAGAATGGGGTTAAATAGTCAGAGGGTTGGAGAACGATCGAAGGCAGTAGGCCCAGAATCCCCGCATGGCCATATGTTCTCGATCTCCAACTTCCAGATGCATGAAGCCTCGCTGCACTACAGGCAGAGGTGGCCATTATGTGAAGGTCTATTGGCATAAGGTGCAGTATAGTGTTCAGTGCCTCTGAAGGACTAGTTCTTAGTGCGCCGGTTATACCAATGCAGGCTGATCTCTGGACTTTGCATAGTTGGTCTACGACATACTTCCTTCTAGTTGCAGTCCACCATACAATAGATCCATAAGTAAGAATTGGACGTACTATTGCCGTATACATCCATTTAACTATGCTGGGACTTACTCCCCATTTTTTACCAAACATCTTACGACAGGTATAGTAGGCCACCGTTGCCTTCTTAACCCTATGTTGAGTATTCAGTTTCCATGTTAATTTAGAGTCCAGTATAATACCAAGATATTTTGCATTATTTGAAAGGGGGATTTCACAGCTTTTCAACCGTGGAAGTTTGAAGCTTGGAATCTTGGTCTTTGTCGTGAAAAGTACAAGTTCTGTTTTGCTTGGATTCACCCCAAGACCACTTACCGTGGCCCAGTTATCGAGCAACCCTAAAGCAGTGGACATAATATCGCTGATCACATCCGGAAACGGACGGCTATAGGTGGTAAGGATTAGAGATCCCAAGCTCTCGAGAAAGGGGTTTGTTCTTTAATCTGTGCAGTCAATGTACAAGAAATTGAGTGTTCCTTGCAAGTCACTCAATGGCGTTTATAGACGCATTGTTTTTATCCCTTGCGTCTGCTACCCACATAAAATCTTAGATACATTTGTCCACCTGTAATACTGGTGTTTTGTATCATCGCAAAGTTAATTAAACATGTAACACAATTACATTACAAAACATTACGATATCGTGATATAAGAGTAAATTAGTTGTTATGTTTATTTTAGGCCTAATCATGGACTTTTAAAATATATTTTAAAAATGATTTTGATCGATAAAAATGTTGCATTTGTGAGGTGCTCAAATTGTATACACTCTGTGGAGTCTGTCAGGTTCCTCATCAAAACTTGAACTCGAATAATCCTGTTATAGCCAGTTAAAATTTCCTAGAAATTAATTCAAGTCGTGTAATATTCAAAATTGTGTAAAACTTCCATCAGTGCAAACATTTTCACTTTAAGTCAGTGTATGTCACGAATTTGTATACCCTACACCACCATAATGGTGTAATCAAACTACAGGTCGCAATTTCAAAGATAATTCGTCAAAATTTGGTATAAGCTTTTCTATTGCCCCAAGGACGAAGTCTATTGAATAGAATTTGAAAATAGTTATGATCTCATGAATACCTTATTTATATAGATATCCAAATCAGATTAAGCAGACATAAGTTGTATATAAGCTGAACTCGCATTTCCAAATTTTTTGACGATCGGTCCATGATTTGTCATAACTCCCATATAAGGACCACTTCTGAAAATCACTTTAACTAGCATAAAACTCTTAGAAATGTTAGTACTCAAATAAAATTCAATAATTTATATATACAAAAAAGTCATGTTACAAAATTTTAGAACGATTGATCCATAATTGGTCATAGCTCCCATATAAGATGCTCTTCCAAAATTCATTTTAACGAGTATAGATTTCTTAAAAATTTTGGTACAAATAAGTTATATATATACAAAATTCATGTCATCAAATTATATAACGATCGGTCCATTATTAGTCATATAAATTTTAAAAGAAAACTTTTAATAATCATCATCTCGGAGTAGGGTATCATATGGTCGGGCTTGACCGATTATACTTTCTTACTTATTCAAATTAAACTTCTAATGCAGCCTTGTAGAGGTTTCAATTCATATTAATTAATTAAAATGACCAATTCTTCACTGTTCTTAATTTTTAGAGTAAGTAGTATCTACATATTTATTCTCAACTAAACCCACAGTCTAGACACAATTGTAAAGAAATAATACAGAAATTTGTGTAATAATAAATTCACACGCCATCAGTTAATATTTACACTATGTGATTAAATGGTAAAGTACAACACAAACACGACAAGCAATATGAAATAATTTATGAAATTAATAGCAATTTAAGTATGTGTATACCACCTGCCTACACAATAAGTTGTAAATATTTTAATATAAAATCAAAAAGTGAGTCTTTAGCGATTAAGACGAATCTTGTGAATACTACAAATTTAATTGAAGAGTTTATTTTTAAATTATATACTGTACAATATACAATATACATATAAGTAGTTTTGAACATATTGTTTAAAATTGTATTAAGTATGTTATACCATTTCTATTAATATGATTCTTATTGCAAGACGGATGAATGCATACTGTTTAACTTTTCTAATATTGTTACTTTTTAAAATGTAGCACATAGAAAAGGGCACACGATAAAATTTATAGCAACCAATAGTTCTTTTTTCATTCTTTTTAGGCCAAACACGAGCATGAAAATTATTGCATATTGAAACATGTTTCATTATGTACACGCGTGCATATGCGTGAGAAAATATGTAAACATACATGTACAATCAAATAGTTATACATAAAAATGTACATAACACATGTGTATGTACTACATCGAAAAAAAAAAACTTACTCATCAAAAGTGTATAAGCGTGCCACACAAATTGTTAACCTATTTTCTCAATATTTGTTTTGCTTTTTATATTTGCTTTCGTTTACGAATTAGGCAAAAAACAAAAGAAGGAAGAATGGTAAAAACATTTTGTTGAAAAAAAGCTTTTAAAATCAGCTGGCTAATGTACAGACATATATGTTTTTATGAACATATAAAGCTTTAATATATTTTTTTGCAGACCATGTATAAAGGCCACGAAGATTTTGGAAAGCTTTCCAGATATTTCCTCACAGTAGAAAAGTACATGAGATGACCGTTTGTTTTATTTGTTGTAGGATATATACATATTAAGTAATTCAACTCAAATAAACTTCAAAACTTTGAAACTTTAAAGAAGCACGAATAACATATTGATTTAATTTATCAGTCCGTCAAATATTTTGTGTGATTTACTTTCCATCTTGGAACAGATAAAAAGACTACAAAATTAAGATGTTTTGTTTTTTTTTGCATAGAAAATGTAGTTTCTATTAGATTACACTATGCTACACCAAAAATATTCAGAGGTTCTATATATCAGTTCTGTTTTATTGGAGTCCATAGAGATCGGAAATACTTATAGTTTTTCACAACCGCTTTGTTTAGTAATTTTACCTTTTATAATTATACCATGAGTGGCATGGATATATATAAGTTTGTCATTCCGTTTTTAATTTCTACATTTTTCGTTTGCGACCCCATAAAGTATATATATTCTGGATCGTTATAGATAGCGTAGTCGATGTAGCCACGTCCGTCTTTCCGTCTGTCGGTTGAAATCAACGCTAAATAACTAACAAACATGATTGATTATTGAATTCTTCCTATACTGTTGCTATCAAAATCGAGAAAATCGGCACACAAATGGCTGATATTTTTTATTGACCTCTATTTGATCTATATATGGATTACTAAGTCATAGACAGTATGGATATCCAATAATAGATATTTCGAAGGCCTTTGCAACGGCCAAAGTAAGACGGAACTACAATTGGTCAAAATCGGAAAAAATATCGATTTTTTTTTTGGTTTTTTTAAAATAAAAAAATAAATTGAAAAAATGTTTGCCTAAAATTTTGTTTCGCTAATAAATTAAATTTTTTTTTTTTTTAATTTTTTTTATTTTTATAAGTATAATTTGGTGAAAGGTATATAAGATACTGAACAGCCAAATATTGCACCGTCACTTGTTTTTTGTTAGCAAATGTAGTAAAAAAAACTGTAATTTTAATGTTACAACTTCAAAAATAACTATCGTGTTCTTTTAACGATTTGAACAAATCTTTTTCTATTTAAAAGGTAAAACTCATGATTTTCAAACAAAAGAAACGTATTTAAAATTAGTTTAAAATGTTGCAATTTATGAGGTTTTGAAGTTATAACTTTAATAAGACCTTAATTTCACTAAAACGAGGAGATCGAGAAAAACTATAAGTGTTTCCGTACTCTATGGACTCCCCCTAAAACAAAATTGCTGCATGATAATCCTTCTATATTTTGTCCCTTCACTTTTGTATCACAGTGTTATTGACCTTATCCCGATAATACATTTGTAGTATTAGATTTTTTTTATTTTTTTGGAAGTTTGGGAAAGTCTTTTATGTTTTTTTTATTGTCAGAGACCTAAAATTCAAGTGTTAAGCTATGTATAGATGGTTTTCAGATCTTGTGTTGTCAGATGTGGAAATGGTAAATTGTCAGTTCGGACGATTGTAAGAAAACCTTATAATTTCAACAAAAACTGTTAGGTCATACTGGTTGTCGGATTGTTGTATGGCAAAAATTGCCAGATCCGTTGTTAGATATTACCAGAACTCTAAAATCATTTGAAACAAACAATTTGAAATTGTTCACAATAGCTTGGTCCGACTTTTTCCTTCTGAATTTTTCCAAATTGCAATTGAAAGAGAAGCGGAGATTTGTCCATTTTTCTTTGTAATCGTTCAAACTTACCTGGATGGCTTCTGCAACCTCTTACCATAAAATATCTTTGGGACGTTTATACTCAGCCCTATAAAATTCGCCATCACTCAACTTCCTAGTAAAGTTTGATAAAACATTATTGTGACCAGACGGATTCCATCTTTTAACGATAGAATTTTTTTGTTTGGGTCTTGAGTTTTTACCGCCTTCAAAGCCTGTTAGAGACTGGACAAGAAATGTCAAGTCATTTGGCTCATAACTTCTATCTATGACACAGGTTTCATTAACTGAAATGTCGATATCCATTTTTTATTTACTTTGTCTTCCAATTTTGTTTGTTTTTAAATGTTCTGTGAATGACACACTACATAAACTTCGCACATTTGACAATATTGTAAGATCTGACAACCGTGTGTATATAGCATAGAGAAATATACATATAGCGGAAACTTTCCTGTCAAAGACTTAACTCAGTTGTCAAAAACCTAAGTGATGAGAATGGATTAGTAAAAAAACAATGTTAAAACAAAAACAACACTCGTATGTGTGATTATTTTGAGTAATTTTTTTGTCTGAGTTTTTTCTAGTTTCCACTCTATGTTTCTCTATGGTATATAGCTTTAGAAATTAAACGAGAATATAGCAAAAAAATTTTTCTTTTAAAATTTTTGAAACCGAAAATAACTGTTCATTATTTCCATAGGTTTGTAATTTTTACATAGCAAATACTTTTGTATCAATGGCAGTTATAGCAACAAAGTTACAAACTATTTCTATATTATTAGCTACTAGCAAACCCGGTTATATTATATTACTACGATTTGACACCCGTCAAATTTTGAGTTTTTATACTAAATATAAACTTTAATTACTGATTAAGCTTATTTACTTTTCCGTAGAAAACTTGTCAGAATCTGAGTAATTTTTTCTATAGAAAAATTGCCAGAATCTGAGGAACTTCTTCTATAGAAAAGTTGTCAGAATCTGAGGAATTTCCTCTATAGAAAGTTATCAGAATTTGAGCAACTTTTTCTATAGAAAAGTTGTCAGAATCTGAGCAACTTTTTCTATAGAAAAGTTGTCAGAATCTGAGCAACTTTTTCTATAGAAAAGTTGTCAGAATCTGAGCAACTTTTTCTATAGAAAAGTTGTCAGAATCTGAGCAACTTTTTCTATAGAAAAGTTGTCAGAATCTGAGCAACTTTTTCTATAGAAAAGTTGTCAGAATATGAGCAACTTTTTCTATAGAAAAGTTGTCAGAATCTGAGCAACTTTTTCTATAGAAAAGTTGTCAGAATCTGAGCAACTTTTTCTATAGAAAAGTTGTCAGAATCTGAGCAACTTTTTCTATAGAAAAGTTGTCAGAATCTGAGCAACTTTTTCTATAGAAAAGTTGTCAGAATCTGAGCAACTTTTTCTATAGAAAAGTTGTCAGAATCTGAGCAACTTTTTCTATAGAAATGTTGTCAGAATCTGAGCAACTTTTTCTATAGAAAAGTTGTCAGAATCTGAGCAACTTTTTCTATAGAAAAGTTGTCAGAATCTGAGAAACTTTTACTATAGAAAAGTTGTCAGAATCTGAGCAACTTTTTCTATAGATAAGTTGTCAGAATCTGAGCAACTTTTTCTATAGAAAAGTTGTCAGAATCTGAGCAACTTTTTCTATAGAAAAGTTGTCAGAATCTGAGCAACTTTTTCTATAGAAAAGTTGTATATCATATATAGAAATGGCTTTACGGGGAACAGCCTCCTCATCTAACGTTGAAAATTTGCAAAAAAAAAGCAGTCAGCACTGTTAATGAAAATAACAGGCGCCCCATGGTACATTCGCAATAGTAATATCCATAGGGATCGCAATGTCCCCATAATACGTGAGGAGATCAAACTCTCCAGTTTAAACTACCAATCAAAACTATTTGATCATCCAAATCCCCTTGCCAGGGGATACGATTAAAAGTCCTTTATAACAAGTGTAAAGTAAAACTTAGAATGTGTAACTTAGATAGTTGGTCCAACAATGGCATATTTTGGTAATGAAAATATGTAAATATCTGAACAATACTGGACAAATAACTTCAACAAAAACGTGTTTCTTAAAAAAAATATTTTTTAATTTAAGGTGAAGGGTATTTATGATTCGACACATCTCCATATAGCACCCTTACTTGTTTTAAATATTATCAAAATATTTCAGTCTTTACAATTCTAATGCTGTTTATTTTTAATTAAATATAGTACTTGTAGATATTTATTTATAACTCTTTAGCAAATACTAAAATTTTCAATAAGTTATGATTTGTTTGAAAAAAAAAAAAAAAAAAATCACAAGTTTTAATGGGTTTCTTACCTCATAACTGAGTCATATTTTCTGGCTATATACCAGTACTTAAATTTATTCTTATCAAATGTTATTTTTATTAAATATTTATTTACAATAACCATTGGGAATGATTGTTTATTTATTTTTTTTGTACAATGATTTAAATAAAAGCAATTGTGGATTTCTTTAATATTTTCATAAGAAAATAATAAATTATTTGCTTTGCAAAGAGTTAGTTGTCAAATGATGAATAATCCGCTATGCAGATATTCACTTTCAAAATTTGTGTAATTCTTTAATGAATTGAGAAGAATTGTACTCGAAACATTTTTAACATACATATATGTTAATAAAAATGAAACCACTAAACTTACAGTTTTCAAACTTTTTTTATTTGATTGAAATTATTGTTACAATTTACAAAAAAAAATATTTTTATAGTTCTAGTCACTAATGATGAAATTTTGAACCTTTTTCGAAAACCCTTCCATTATGGTTTTTATAGTGCTTTATGTCACTTTGTTCGAACAGGTGGTAAATCTCCGTTTAAAATCTACCACACTTAAGCACACCTTTTTTGTGCTCTTCAATTCTCTTTTAACAAGAGCCCAACATCTCTCCACTGGACTCAGCTCCAGGCAGTTTGGAGGAATTGCCTTTCTTGGTACAAATACCACATTATTGTTCATGTACCACTCAAGACCTTTCTTACCATAGTGACAGATGCCAAATCAGGCCAAAAATAAGCGGACACATTATGATGTCTTATAAATGGAAACATGCTTTTTTGTAAACATTCCTTGATGTAAATTTCGGTATTTATAGAGCCCTTTGTAACAAATGTTTGGCATTTTTGCCGCAACTGCATATTGCTTGCCATAGCAAGAACTTTTTCGGAAATTTTGTTTGCTTTTGGGTACTAAACTTTTCTTCAACATTCTCTCGAGCATCTGCAACATAAAAAAATTGACCCAGAAGCTGCGAAAAATTGTCCATACGTACATTTCTTCATCCATTCTGCAGCAGGAATATTTTTTGTATATAATTTGACTTCAATTTCCGTTCTGTCGTTGGCCTCTAAATTTTTAGCAGAGTTCCTGTCAGGAACTTTTTGAGCCTTGTATGCTTTTAAACCTTAATTGGCTTTAACTTTTCGTTCCAAATAGTCCGAATACTGACCTTAAATACCGGAGGTGTTGGGAGCTCTTTTGAAAATGCTTTCTACTTTTTGGAGCTTCCAAATAACTTACAAAATACTGGCCCGGTTGCTTCAAAATATGGAAAAATTGGCCAACAAACAGCTAAGATATAAGAATAAAACCACGACTATCTCGATTTTTTAGCCGCTTTTGATTAAGATCAGATTTACTAAGTCAGTAACATACACAATATGGATATATAATGATAGACATTAATTTCATTGTCCAAAACTCCAATTTTTATTAACACCGATATCCAAAATGTATTCAATAGTAAATACATATTGAACATAAGGTGGTAAACAAGCTAAGTATTAGTAATTGTGAGCTAGTCATGCTGTTAAAAACAAATATTTTATGTTATTTTATTTTAAAAAAATGTGATTTTTGTAAATTTGATCAAAACTAAATGGACCTGTCTGTAAAACACTTTTTCCATTGGAATGAAATTAGTCTCACAATCTTTATTTTACCTGTTCATATGACACAAATATAAATACACCAAGCGCTATAATTTAAGATATATATCTTTAGTATATTATATAATTAAGTAATTTAAAAACAAAACGCTGGAAGATGTTCTAAGTTACGTTTAAAGAAAAGTAAACTTATAATCATGCAGCACCGGAGTAAAATTGGACTTGGAAAATAAAATAATTGACTTCGTCGAAAACGTAACAAAGCGCTACAAAAAAGTTGCATGGAGCAAACAAGGACTTTATACCAGCTTTGAAATTTGGTTAAAGGGCGAACTTACTGTACAGGTATCTTCCGAAAGTACAAATCAAAACAATCTTGGGAGACCACCAAAATCACTCAACACTGTAGCGATAGATCTAAAAGGCGGAAACTTAAGGATATAAATGAAAAAATCCGATGTGAAAATAATCAAGGAACTTTGCTGTATCAATTATGATCACAGAAGCAACTAACAAAAGTTGATAGGTATCATTCAAAAAGATTTTAACGCTAGTCCAGAACAAAGTACAAAACGGATTCTTAAAAGTATTACAACGCCAAATGAAGAGACATTAGCATTAGTTTTGAATTTGAAGTTAACAAAACAGCAATATACTCAGCTCAGATTGTGTGCGATTGCAAAAGGCTTAAATCTCTATACATTATATTATCGCATAACTGCTCCTCAGAAGGACAGTTTTCCACAAATGGACACTATTACTATTACACCAATTTCAGCAGAGGTACAACTCCAAGATCTACTTAATCATAAAGTTCAACGCTTGCTACTATTATTTAAAGGAATTCCCTCTATTTTGCAAATGTGTGATGGTTCTTCTGAACAACAGCAATGTACATTTGAAAATACTTTAGACACAACCCAGCAGTTCTGGGAGACGGTCCCGAACTAGTGACTTTACCCATCATTTAGGGTGGAAACTAGTTACTAGCTACGGGACTAGTTATTTAAACACGTGCATGTCCTAAGCAGGGGTCAATTGACCATTTTTGACTACAATGAGACTGTCTAATAGCTGGTCCAAAGTAGTCAACGCATTGGATTCACATACTGGTTAAATAGCGTCAGTTACATTATTAGCTACCTAACTGGTAACTTGATCAGCTACATAACTAGTTATTTTAATATGTGCGAGTGGTGATTGACCTCAAGTAGTCAGCTAAAACGACATATCGTAGGCAGTCCAATAATTGATTGCTTGTACACAAAACTTTCTTCGACAACTCTCCAATGGATTGCTTCCTGTGTAAAATAACTACTTTCTAAAATGCAGAACAAAATAAACGTTGAAAGTGAATCAGTATACTTAAGCAAAAATAAAAATTAACTGTATGAGAATTATATCAACACAATTTGCATAAAACCAGTTTGAACGAATTACTCACAAAACGTTTAAAGTGACTACACACCAGATTACTTAGAAACACTTCAGTGACAATTGTCTTCACGCTAGATTACTTCGGATGTATAAAGTAACCAATTGTCTTCTCTCTGCATTAAAAAGAGTACATACGTGTCAAATGACCAAAATATACATATAAGTTGGATTCAGCCAAGTGATAAGACATTTGTGGCGATTACTGTCTATAAGGATACATTAACAACTTGCTTATCTGCTGGGAGATATGTTCCTGATGCCATTTGTACCATTGCGTTTGATCAAGAATTTGGCAGACTCGGAGCTTTCGACCAGTAGGATGCAAACAAAGGATATTTGGAAAAATCAAACACAATCTTGTATGAAATACTGCACACCAATTAAGTTTGAATTTAAAAAGGAAACTCATGATGACATTCAAAAAGAAGTCATACTAAATGCTATACAAAAATTAAAAGTTAAAATTTAGTCCTAAATTTCTCAACAACTGTTTTTTATGGAAATTAAAACTGGAGTGAAACTCAAGAAGATATTTATCCATCTAAAAATGTATATATCGATTCAAAACTTACAGAGTTTTGGCCGATGAAATACGTTTCTGAGCCACTGTGCGACGTTTGTAATGGAATTAAAACAGCAGAAAAACTCAAAAAAATATCTATCCATCAAAAAATGTCTAAATCGATTCAAAACTTACAGAGTTTTGGCCGATGAAATAAGTTTCTGAGCCACTGTGCGACGTTTATAATGGCATATAAATTAGGATCGTCAATATGAAATCAGCAAAAATAAAGTTTGTTTACCAATAATATTTGTAAAAAAAATTGTCTTTGATCTTTATCTAAAAGTGTATTTTGGTGAAGGGTGTACAAGAGCCGACTATAGCTATTTTACTTGTTTAATATTACTCTAGTCTTAGAATTTATTAAATAAATAATAATAATATGTATTTTATCAAATCTTTCTATGTCATTTTACAATTTTCTGGCAGTAAATCGTTTACATGTACAACTTTCTAATTAAAATTGACATTTACAAATGTGTATAATTTATTCAAGAATCATCTTAAGATAACACACATAAACACACACACTTGATTTTTGGTCCTAATACTTTAAACATTTATTTTTAAAATCTTATTATACATTTTCTTATAACTCTATTAATGCAACAACCTTAAGTATTATAAATGTTTAAACTAATTGTAATTAAATACCGAAAATTATAGTCATACTTTACATTTACATACATTTAAATTTGAGTGCGATTTGTGTGTAAATGCAAATGTACGTATGCAAATAAAACATCTATAGAACTCATTTAGTCTGTGGTAGAAATATATGTTATGTACAATAGGACTGCCCTTCTAATGTAATTTTTCGATTTTCGTTCTCAAATTTCGCTATGTCATCTAGAAACATGTTTTTAAACGAAATTTTAAAAAATAATTTTTTTTTAAATTTTTTATTTAAAATATGTTTTCTTGCCTATTTTTCAAAATTTATATTTTTTGATAAAATATCAAAAAAAAAAAGGCCCGTGTCTCCCAGTTTTGGCTCTTTTTTTGTTTTTTGTGGGCCCCTAAAGATTTGGACCCTCGGTGCCATTTTTGCCAAAAAGTTATAATTTTCTAAGGCTCATATCTTGCAAACCGCTCGGAATTTTGATTTACTCTCTGAGGCAAAGTTGTAGCCTTTATCATAAAGAATAAAATTTGTCAACATATAAAATCAAAAAAGCTTCATATTCAAGATAAAAATCCCAAAAAACTTTAAAAAGTTCGATTTTTTTAAGCTTTTTTCTCCTTTTCAGGTTCATAGGTAGCGAGCCGTTCAAAATTCAAGGAAACAAAAAACCACAAGAATGTACCTAATATCTTAGTAAATAAAGAACATATGAACTTCTGAACATGCTGAACACCGTTTAGGTAGCGCTTAGTGAAAAATTTCCCGAAAATTTTTTAATTTCATTTGTTTTTTCTTTACTTCAACATTGAGATACTATGCCATCTATTACAAAAATAATAAAAGAACAAGTAACAGAGCTAAATTTGGCTGTGCTGAATCTTATATACCCTTCACCTAAGTATACATATTTACGTACATTGCCTTTACCCTTGCAAAACTCTTCATATAGCAACAACAACAAGAAAAAATCATAATATTATATCAGATGCAATTGCAAAACATCCGATATCCATATTCACACGTTGAGTGCTCACTGATAACTAACCAAATAAACACAACAATTATTTTGCACAATTGTATGTTGAAAAAATAACAACAAACAATAACAAAAATTAAAATAAACGAAATTATGCATGCGTGTGTTTGATTTATAATTCTTATTCATTTCATCTTATTCCACATTGTAGAACAGAGGTGCGCAAAAGTAAATTATGTCACCAACACATTCAATTCTTTATTTTGTTCAGTGCACCTACAAACAACAAATACAAAAACTGAAAAAATAAAGAAAAAGTCATACACCCGTGCTCATGCGCTTTTGTAGTTGTTTCGTTGAGTGGACAACGACTACGAAATTGTAAGAGCATAAGAATACGTGTGATTTTATTGCACAATTGTGCTATGGGTTGTTGTTGGGTGTGTGTGGTGTTTACGTATGATAGAGTATATATACCCTTATATATACCCTTGCCTCTCATGGTGAAGGGTATAAAAACAAAAACAAAATACGCAAAACAATAACCGACACACATCCACACATACGCTTTGTTGCTTTTTTGTCAAAGCATGCAATAAATTGTCTTTTTTTGATGAAATTTTCAGAGGTTGTCTCGGATTTTTGCTCATATCTCCGTTATTTATGGACGGATTTTGCTGATTTTAAATAGCAGACTTCTCGAAAGCATGTCTGACAGAATTATTGAAGATTTGGATCCCGAAGATAACTGGGGTCTTCGAAAATTAATTTCAACAGACAGACGGACATGGCTTAATCGACTCCGCTATCTATAAGGATCCAGAATATATATACTTTATAGGGTCGGAAAATTATATTATGGAAATTACAAACGGAATGACAAATTTATATATACCCTTCTCACGAAGGTGAAGGGTATAACAAGTAAGAGTGTTATATTCGGCTATGCCAAATCTAATATACCCTTCACCTTTGTTGTGGATGCCCACTTTCAGCTGTTAAAATTGGGCAATTGAAAGCAATTCAGAAAATTGATTTCAACAGATAGACAAACAGACAGACATGGCTTAATCGACTCTGCTTTCTATAAGGATCCAGAATATACCTATCCCTAGATTTACACGATAGATGCGTTCCTGAAAATCGTGTAAATCGAAATGAAAAATGTTTGTATGAGAAATCGTGTAAATCAAAAAAGACACAAATACGAATAAATATAAAATTTTGTTTAGAAAATTCATTTATTTTAAAGTTAAGGAAATACATTCCCTCATATTCATAAAAAAATTTCAATTTAAATAATGTTTTAAAGCAAAGTTTCCATAGAAAAATTGATTTTAAAACGTTGTTTAAATTTTAAAATTGTATTAGCTTTTGATAGAAAAGTCAGCTGTGACATTATTTTCCAAAACTGTCCCGATTCGTCTGTAGTGGAGACTTTATCAGGAATGTATTAATTGGCAACAATAATTTCAGTACACTTTTTGGGATATTCTTTGGACACATCTATATCAGCAGAAGCTTGTTTAACTTTTAATTATAGATTTTGTAAGCAATGTCTTCGCTTAAATATTTCAAACCAACCATGACTTGATGGTAGCTGATCATTGAGTTTTTTTGTAATAGCAATGGTATCAATTGGGATTCGCTTTTGAGTTTAATTTTCTACCCAGATCATTAGTGGCTTTTCCATATTTTCAATTGTAATGTCCGGAACGCATGAAGTTGTACTCAGGCCCATTTTGGTTCCATCTGCTACACTTTTCCCTATTATGTTTTAACTTTTTATAGATAAATATTTTTTAGAATTGTGCAGAATATATTTACAGAAAAAAATTAATTTTTGCTAAAATATTAAAAAAAAAATCGTGTAAATTGAGGTAATTTCCACATCCCTCGATTTAAACGAAAACCAAAAAAATCGTGTAAAAGGGAAATCGTGTAAAAGCGAGGGATAGGTGTACCTTATAGGGTCGGAAAATTATATTGTGGAAATTACAAACGGAATGACAAACTTATATATACACTTCTCTCGAAGGTGAAGTGTATAACAAAAATATTCGTATTATGTTTATATTGTTGATGGCTCTGGGCTTGCAACTCTGAATCTTTTAACTAGTAAACTCAATAGATCATATAAGTTGTTTTTCAACGAAATAGACTTGACCGGTTAAAATTACACACGTAATACAGTGTGTCGCCAATGTTATAACAATCTCATGGCATGGTTGAGTGGAGGCAAAAATAGTATGAAGTATTGTAAGCCGGTAAACTGGATTAATCGCCCAGTTGATTATGATTCAACCAGTTGCTATGCATGCGTAAATTACACATGTCGTTTAAATCGATATGCTGAGAAGAAAACAATTTTTCAAGCAACTGTAATAGCCACACTACCAGTGCTTTCAGCTGAAAATTTTGTATCACCAAGGCCTCCAACTCCAGATCGTAGGACAGAATTTACAGGAACGATTAGAGCGAATTGGTGTTACTTATGAAGATTCATTTGATACCGATTATGAGCCCCAACAGGGAAGAGATGGACCACAACTAATAACACAATTGGAAATGGGTTTCATTGTGGCCATATTGGGACTATCGCAGAGACTTGCCATATTTTGTCAGCGTGGCTGTTACAGTTGCTTTATAAATGTTGTTCTTCTCAGCATGTCGATTTAGACGACATGTGAAATTTACGCATGCATAGCAACTGATTGCATCATGATCACCTGGGTGATTAATCCAGTTTAAAAAAAAGCGGACGTGTTAGGCAATCCTCAATCGCTGCCTCGGACTGTTAACGTGTTAATAAGGACTGAGATCGAAAAATTCTTAACATACATATATGTTAATAAAAATGAAGCCACTAAACTTACAGTTTTGAATCTTTTTTTATTTGAATGAAATTATTGTTCCAATTTACAAAAATAAATTATTTTTATAGTTCTAATCACTAATGATGAAATTTTGAACCTTTTTCGAAAACCCTACCATTATGGTTTTTATAGTGATTTCTGTCACTTTGCTCGTACAGGAAGTCGATCTCCGTTTAAAATTTACCACACTTTTGGTCTTAGCTCCGTGCAGTTTGGAGGAATTGACTCTCTTGGTATAAATACCACATTATTGTTCTCGTACCATTTAAGGGATTTTTTGTAAACATTCCTTGATGAAAATTTCGGTATTTATAAAGCCCTTTGTAACAAATGTTTGGCTTTTTTGCCGCAACTGCATATTGCTTGCCATACCAAGAACTTTTTGGGAAATTTTGTCTGCTATTGGGTCCTAAACTTTTCTTCAACATTCCCTCTAGCATCTGCAACATAAAAAAATTGAACCAGAAGCTGCGAAAAATTGTCCATACGTACATCGTCATCGATTATGCAGCAGGTATATTTTTTATATAAAATTTGACTTCAATTTCCGAGCTCTGTCTTTGGCCTCTACATTTTTAGCAGAGTTCCTTTCAGGAACTTTTTTAGCCTTGTGGGCTTTTAAACCTGCATTAGCTTTAATTTTTCGTACCAAATAGTCCGAGTGTTGACCTAAACGGGCAGCTTTCCTACCTTAGGTGTTGGGAGCTCTTTTGAAAATGCTTTCTATTTTTTGGCTTTAGAAACATCATGTGGACAATTCCTTCTACCTGAACCAGGTTTTATATCAACGGACAAGTTCTCCCGGTACTGTTTAATAACATTGGAAACAGTTTGCAGGCAGACCTTTGATTGTTTGGCCAACTTTTTGTAGGACCAAGTTGGGTTTTGTTGAAAATATTTAATAATTTTAGTACGCACTTTTTTCTGGTCATTCATTTTAATCAGATTAACAACAAATGAACATAATTGACATTAAACATAATAACTGACATGCTTTTCAAAGGTAACATGATCAAAAAAAAAAAAAAAAAATCAAATAATACTTGGGTTAAAAGTTTTAATGAAAAACGTGTGTTAAGAATTTTACAATCTCAGTCCTTAAAACTAATTTGAACATATGGAATCCAACTATGAGGAACGGCCAGAAATGTCTATGTCATCTGTATATTGATATTGCCCAATAAAAAATTAGGACGTGTACACCATAGTACCATATATAAGAAATGCCCATGTGTAAAACATGGATTTTCAAGATTTAATCAATAAACTTGCAAAGCCTGACCTGAGCTTTATTAATTGTCAATGCAAATGCTAGGCGAATAGGTAACTGCAATTAAAATCAAAAGGCATTTCCGAAGTTATCATCAGAATGTCAGCAATATATGTGACCTTTCATAATTTCCAGTTATAATGAATAAAATAATGTTCATTAATTACTTTACTGTAAGTCGAGTGTTATTACAAAGAAGTAGTGTCTTAAAGTAATTCTTAGCGGTTTAGCCTCCTATAAAGTAGAAATACGCAAACAATCGTACAAACAACACAAACAAACTAAATTTATAAAATAATTTTAATACTTTTACGATTAAGTGCTTCAGATATTCGAAATTTAGGATTTACATTGTATGGCAGGTACCACGCCCACTTATACAATACGTGTGAACCATGGGATGGTCCACACCCCGTGCTTCGAACCGTCCCATTTTTGGTTAGTTAAATAATGTTTGTGGGAAGTGCCATGCCCATTTGAAATTTCAAAATTCAAGTGGGCGTGTAATAATTCCAAGAGGATCGGATCGATCCAGTGGGTTAGGCTCCTCTAAGTCACAGACAAACAAACAAATAAATCAAAAGTTATTTTTAGGAATACAAAAGAATTACAGACACTCAATCTTTACTTGTAAATATATTAAAGCTTAGACGAAATACCGACAATAAAAACTGATTTTATATTTTGTTTTTAGTCGACTCGAAATGTAGTTTGTAAGCGGGAAAAGAAAAAACCAAAATAAAAACAACTTGCATTTATGGCTTTTGCAAAAACATATTTAAATTAAACTAACCTTTTCATAAGCCTCCCTAATAATATACAGTACATCTTTTATTTTTTTAAGAAATAAGAAATTATGTAAAGTCGGTAAGGTTTAATTAGTAAATGTTAGAAATAATGTTTTTTCAGCTTCATGATTTCCTTGAATATTCCTTCACCACTTCCTGCCGCCTTTCAAAGCCCTATCGCCAATCTTGTTGGGTGTGTTATATACATTGAGTATGTATTGTAATAAATTTTAGTTGCCAACATTTTATTTAAATAGTCGTAACGTACCTTAACTGAACCCCAAACTGTAATTTGTCTTTAAGTTTATAATTTGTATGTTTAGTTTTAATTTCAAAATTTGTTATATTTTTTTTTTCTTTTTTTTTTTGCCGGTAGCCTAAAATTTTTTTGGTGTACATATTTTCATTTTATACAAGATACGTGTATATGTGTTAAGTAATTATGTATGTATAAAAGTGTGAGGGTTATTCTGTGTAAGTATGTGGATAAGTTTTTATTGGTATGAGTGTATTGTTAAATAAGTGTACTGGTTGTAATTATACACTGGTACACAATTGAACGGCTGTTGATCTCAATTCCAAGGACATAATTGGAAATACTCTTATATGTATTTTAAAGCTGCTAACATTTAATGTTCTAATAATACCATTTCCAAATAATTTTCAATAATTAAATAAAAATCTTGTTTTGCTGGTATTTCCATACATTTTAATTATTTATGTCCTCATTTTAAAAAACGAAGCGTTCGGAAACGTAAGCAATTTGTATGAAGAATACTTGAAAAAAGGTTTTAAACTTGAATTTTTCCGTATAAAATTTGCTTAAAGTTTGTCGTTGCGTTTTATAAAAAGAGTCCCTTAATAACTCATTTTGAGAAATATTGACTGGATTCAACCGCTTTTCGAGTACTAGGTGTTTAGCCATTAGTACACATTTATTATTTCGGTTGCCTAAATGTAGGCAAACAAACACAAATATAAATATATACATATAGTTAGTTTTATAATGTATTTCCATTGTATAACTTAAGGCTGTTGAATTGAAATGAAAACACAAAATATGTATTTTCTATGTTTTTATATTCAGTTCCTAATCCCAGCAGTTAAGCAAGTAGTCAATGTATCCTTTATAGACAGTAATCGTCACAAATGTCTTATCACTTGGCTGACTCCAATTTATATATTTTGGTCATATGACCCGTATGTGCTCTTTGTAGTGCAAAGAGAAGACGATTGGTTACTTTATACATCCCAGGTAATCTAGCGTGAAGACAATTTTCCCTTAAGTGTCTCTAAGTAATCTGGAGTGAAGAGACATTAAACGTTATGTGAGTAATTCGTTTAAACTGGTTTTATGCAAATTGTTTTGATATAATTCTCATACAGTTAATTTCTATTTTTGCTTAATTGATATCCCATGTAACATAGCATGAAGTCAAAAATCACTTTAGTGTCTCTTAGTAACCTATAGTGAAGTCACTTTAAACGTTTATTTTGTACTGCATTTTAGAAAGTAGTTATTTTACCCACCAGAAGCAATCCATTGGAGATTTGAAAGGTTTGTTCATAAGCTATCGTTTAATGGACTGCCTATGATATGTATTTTTGGCTGACTATTTGAGTTCAATTAGCACCCGTATATGTTAAAATAACTAGTTATATAGCTGATCATGTTATCAGTTAGGTAGATAGCAATATGCTGCAAGACTTGGGTTACCTTATAACGACTTCTGTAGAAGTTGTCAGAAGAAGGAAGAAACCATTCTACACTTCTTTTGTAATTGTCCGGCACTTGGTGATCTACGGGCCAGACTTTTAGGTGAGAGATCCCTTGGTACCCTCTCCGGGCTATCAGTGAAGGAATTAAGCTGCATAGACGCCTTTATTAGGGAAAGCAGGTGGTTGATAAGACCGGACTTGCAAATTGCACCTCATGGCGTTACTTGACTCTCAACACCTTCTCCTCTTACTCCTCCAGTTTCTCCATTCTCCTCTTGCTTAATAAATCTATAGAATTCCTTTCATCTACTTCTATTTCTTTCCTCTCTGTGTTTTTCATCTTCTTTCAGGTACCACAAAGGGAACGTTAATTGGACCCAAGTGAGCTGTACAAACGAAGGTTTTGGATGGCTACTTGATAACCTAACCTAGGTAGCTAGTAAGGTAACTGACGCTATTTAACCAGTATGTGAATCCAATGCATTGACTACTTTGGACCAGCTATTAGACAGTCTCATTGTAGTCAAAAAGGGTCAACGTAGCTATTGAAGTAACTAGTTCCCACCCTAAATGATGGGTAAAATCACTAGTTCGGGACTGTTTCCTAGAACTGCTGGGATGTATGTGTTTTGTGTATGGATGTATGTGTAACTGTGTGTTCGAGAATGGCTGTACAACAGTATTGGTGAGAGTAAATTATAGGGGAACTAAATTAAATATAAGGGCTAAATAAAACAATAATTTTAATTATTATGATGTTTAATTAGATGGAATCAAAGCATACATAGATGGGTAATGGTAAACGTAATAATAATTAGACATTTTTCTAACATGGAACCCCTGAAATTTATGACTTTATTTAGTGTAAACGCTATGCATTAAATTTAAATAACTTTATGTAATTTTTTTTTTTATTTAGAGAATTTAGTTGGAATGGGGTATGTTCGATAATTCAGCTTTATACTTGTAATAACCAAAACTATATCGACAGACTATATTCAAAACACTTTATTTAACAAAACACAAGTTTTCAGTAGATTAAAAATACTGTTTATATATCTTAATTATAAGGTATAATGAATTGCCTCTTCTATAATTTATTTACAAGGCCGCTACTAAATTCTACGTACAGTGGCGAGCAGAAGTGAGTGCATGTTCACGACACTGATTTTCGTCATCCATAAAAACAAAACCATACAAGCAAATCAAAAATATTTTTTAGTTTTATTTTTATTATTTTATTCGTAACAAATAGGAGTAAAGAAACAATAATAAATGATATGATTTCAAAGAGTTTGGAAGAAAAAACGAAAATAACCCGTATAAACTCAATTTTGCACGTTTTATGAATTACACCTATTTTCGACCTTTCACTTCTCTTATCAGCAGAAATCATGCAGATTTACCTTTATGTTTGTTGTTATCTTATTCTCCTTGTTCGTAGAGCAGTTTAAAATGTGTTTCTTGCGAACTAATGCCGATTTTGTCAATTACTATCATATTTAAAATAAATTATTGATTTTTTGTATAAAAATTACAAAAATATCTGAAGAAATTTAAAATTGTGTTGTGTGCCTGACCGAGAAAGGCTGTTCTTCACGTACTATTTCCGAAATAGTTGGTATTAGTCAATCGGCGGTGATTGCAGCTCGAAAGAGACGAAATGTGACTTCGAAATCGCAAGTCAAAGGTCGCAAAATATTACTAACGGACTCAGATGCTCGAATAATGATGTCCGAAATGAGAAAAAAACGCAAGCTGCTAACACCAAAGGGTATTTCTCTGGCAATTAACAAAAAAGTAAGCGATTGGACTGCTAGAAGAGTTTAACTACTTTAACAGTTTGCTTCACATGGCGTCTTTGAACACGTTCCCCGGATTTACGCCAGCAGTATTGCTTTCCATCTGACTGAAAACGGTTAAATTTGGACTCATCAGACCAGATAACACGTTTCCAATCATCAATGGGCCAATTTCGATGCTCCCTTGTTAATTTCAAGCACGCTTTAACATTCTTATCGGACAACGCAGGTTTGATTTTTTAACAGTTGAGGCATATCCGATATCATGGATCGCTCTTCTAGCAGTCCATTCGATTTCATTTATGTTAATTGCTAAAGAAGCACCCTTTGGTGTTAGCATCTTGTGTTTTTTTCTCATTTCGGACTTCATTATTTGAGTATCTGAGTCCGTTAGTAATATTTTGCGACCTTTGACTTGCGATTTCGAAGTCACATTTCGTCTCTTTTGAGCTGCGATCACCGCCATTTGACTACTAACAAGTATCTCAGAAATGGTACGTGAAGAATAGCCTTTTTCGGTTAGGCACACAGCACTATTTTAAATTTCTTCAGATATTTTTGTAATTTTTATACAAAAAATCAATAATTAATTTTAAATATGATAGTAATTGACAAAATCGGCATTAGTTCGCAAGAAACACATTTTAAACTGCTCTACGAGCAAGGATAATAAGATAACAACAAACATAAAGGTAAATCTGCATGATTTCTGCTGATAAGAGAAGTGAAAGTTCGAAAATAGGTGCAATTCTTAAAACGTGCAAAATTGAGTTTATACGGGTTATTTTGTTTTTTCTTCCAAACTCTTTGAAATCATATCATTTATTATTGTTTCTTTACTCCTATTTGTTACAAATAAAATAATAAAAATAAAACTAAAAAATATTTTTGATTTGCTGGTATGGTTTTGTTTTTATGGATGACGAAAGTCAGTGTCGTGAACATGCACTCACTTCTGCTCGCCACTGTATATGCAATTTATTTTTAAAATTTTGCATTATTGGTCAATTTATTAAAGATAGAGGGTTTTTCCTACAAAAATATTCATTTTATATTCATAAAAACAATAGATTTTGACATGTTCATTCGGCTATGCCGTCTTATATACCCTACAACATGTATACTTTAAGATAAATATCACAGATATGAAATAAAAGTAGTATCGTTTGATGGTTGTGGTTTGCAGAACGAGAGAAAAAATACAATTTTCAATAGGCACCGAGTGTGATATGTGGGCAATTCCACGAGAACGACAAAAACCCTTGAAACTTTTTTTCAAGATGATTTGAATAGGAGGAAACACTAAAATTGTTAAGTGCAAAAATAATAGTTTAAACTAACTATAGTTAATTTTTTTATTTTATATAATTTGAAAGTAAATTTTTAATTAGGCTTAAGTTCATTTATTATAATTAATCTGTAATAATTCAAAGAATATCACTAAATACTACAATATTTAGACAATTGGCAAATTGGAATGTATTGGAATATTGGTATGTTTTAGGCTAAAATTGCGGCGAAAACTATGCTCCCAATTAACATGTAGTATGAAATGAATTTGACTCTGATTGTTTTTTTTGCTATTATCAAATTGTGTATTGAAACCGAACATATATTTTCTTATAGTAAAACAATATATACTTAAAGAATATATATTGTTTTACTATAAGAGAAAAATCTGTCACGTACGGTATGTAACGTACGATATTAAATTTTATTTATTATAAAATCATCCAGAGATTATTTTTATTTAAATATGACGAATTGTAAGGAAAAATATTTGGTTTAGTGTAAGAAATTAAAAGAAAACATAACTACTCTCACCATTGGCAAATTTTCGCATATTTCTACATGTACCTCAAAATTACTTTCGTTTTATATCACGTACGATATGCCTTTATTTCGCTCTATATTTTGGACAACAATGTTTCGAAAGAACTTATTATTTTTTTAAAATATAATACACTCTGAATGGAATATAAATACCAAATTATTTTTCAGATTCTCTTATTTCTGCAAAAATCTATTTCACTCTATAGTACGCCTAAATGTCACGTACGATGATATGGAATTGCCCATATATTTGTCAATATTTTCAAATCACAACCATTTTGACATTTTCTTTTGTTTGTTTTCTATTGACATATAACTGAAAACAGCTGATTCATATCTGTATAATTTGTGCTAAATGTTAAAATTAATTTTTGCTGAAAAAAATTACCGTTTAAAAAAATATTGTGAAAAATATGTTTCGTGAAAAATAATAGTTTTTGCGAAGAAAAAAATTTGTTAAAATACAGGTTATATTACTTTATTCGGCTGTGCCGAATCTTAAATGTCCTGCACCTAAATATAATAAGAATTTTGGAAACTATATTGGTATAAACACTAGAATATCCATATGTATTCTTTGTTTTGGGATTTTTTACCTAATTCAGAAATATAACAAAGTGTGTCCTTTTATAACAAAAATAACGAATGCTATTGAGATGGCGTATCTTTCGAACGTAGTTTTTGCTTTTAATAAATTATATGTAATTTTGAACGATACATATCTGCCATTATATTCTTCACTATGAGTGGCAAGGGTATATAAAAGTTTGTCTTTCCGTTTGTCATTTCTAAATTTTTCTTTTGCGACCCAATAAAGTATATATATTCTGGATCGGTTTAGATAGTGGAGTCGATATAGGCATGTCCCTAGATAACTTACAAACATGATTGATACATCAATATATCGGTTATTCTAACCATTCGATTGCTATTTGAAATCGAGAAAATAGTCCCACAAATGGCTGAGATATAAGGAAAAAACCAGGACTTCCTCGATTTTTGGCCTATTTTTGATCTATATCAATATGGATATCCAATAATAGATATTTCAAAGACCTTTGCAACGGCGTATATAATTTGGTCAAAATCGGGAAAAATATTTTTTACACCGAATTTTTCTTTTCACCAAAAAAAAAAAATTTTTTGTTGTAAAATTTTTTTCACACATAAATTTAAAAAAAAAAATAATTTTAAAAATTAAAAAAAAATTGTTTGCCCAAAAAATTAAAAAATTTTTTTTTTAAATTTTGTTTTCCTAAAAAAAATATTTTACTTTTTTTTTAAAGTATAATTTGGTGAAGGGTGTATAGATTCGGTATGTATGAATTCTGCCTACTCGAAACTAATTTCTGTTAAATTTTGCTTCGATATCGATGTTATGTGCGTTAAATAATGTTTGGGATGTAGTTCTAATATAAGACCTTTGACCTCTATTGGGCCGATCAGCATAAATCGTTGTATTTTGATTGAATTTGATCTCAATAACGTTATCACCAAGAGTTTTATGGGTATTATAGCAATTCTTGGAAGTGGACTTAATATGGAAGCTATGGTTAATTATGGACCGATACTTACAAAATCTAGTAGCATGATTCTTGGATACAAATTACTGAGCTATGTAAAATTTTTGTTCAATATAGATTTTTTTAGATATTTGTGTAGATTAATGTGTTTTTCGTTAGTGCTGATTCGACTTAGAATTTCATAAGGATCGAGACAATATAAACTTTATTGCTTGAGTCTTAGATGAATGTTTCTCCATGTTACATAAGCAATGGCAAACTTATATATTTACCACTTTTTGCGGTGAAGGTATAAAAAGTTAAGAAAAAACAAGTAAGAGAGCTATATTCGGCTGTGCCGAATCTTATATACCCTTCACCAAATTATACTTTAAAATAAAATTTAAAATTTTTTTTTTTTCGAAATTGTTTTTAAAAGTTTTTTCCAATTTTTTAAAAAAAATATTTTTTAATATAAAAATTATTTTTTTTAAATTTATTAGTGAAAAAAATGTATGACAAAAAAATGTTTTTTGTGAAAAAAACTTCGGGTTTTGACCCATTGTAGGTCCAACTTACTATAGCCTTATATACATCGTTGCAATGGACTTTAAAATATTTATCATTAGATATCCATATTGTCTATATTTATGACTTAGTAATCGAGATATAGATAAAAAAATAGGCCAAAAATAGAGGTTGTCTCGGATTTTTGCTCATATCTCCGTTATTTATGGACGGATTTTGCTGATTTAAATAGGAAACTTTTCGAAAGCATGTCTGACAGAATTAAGGAAGATTTAGATCCCGAAGATATCTGGGGTCTTCAGAAAATTGATTTCAACAGACAGACAGGCAGACAGATGGACGGACAGACAGACAGATGGACATGGCTAAATCGACTCCGCTATCTATAAGGATCCAGAATATATATACTTTATAGGGTCGGAAAATTATATTGTGGAAATTACAAATAGAATGACAAACTTATATATACCCTTCTCACGAAGGTGAAGGGTATAAAAATATGTATGTGATAAACAAACATTTTGGTAAAAAAAAAATAAAATAAAAACAGTTGTGGTCTTTATGACAGCATGCACCATGGAAACTTCTCACAGTTTGAACACATTTGTTTTATCTCGCTATTAATTTGCCTTCATCTTTTGTGAGCTGAACGACCAATTCTAGGACTCCTGTGAGGATCATATTTATTCGTGAGTGAAATTAATGCAACCTTACTTAGAAATCAGCCAATCATTTAACACTAATTTCAGTACATAAACTGTTCACTTAAAGATATTTTACCTTTAGAAAATATGCACCGGCATAAAAAGTTATTATAATACAACATTAAGTGCACATTTCCCAAATATTTTCAATAAAAATTCAGCCAAATAAAACAAAAAATATTTTTATATTAAAAATAAAATATTTATTAGGCAATAAAAAAAAAAATGACTAAAACTACTAACTGAAAAAATTCTTGGAATTTTTACACTACATACATAATATTCACACAAAGAACAGTTCTTTCAAAGAACAGTTAAAAAAAGTTAAAAAAAAAGTTTAGTTTGTAAACAATTTAAAGGTTTAATAACATAATTAAATAATATCAAAGTTTTTTTATTAAATTCTATAGTAATATCGACAATTTTGGTATTTATTTGCTTTTTTGGTATTACGAAATGTGATGAAAATTACAATACAAATCACATACATTTTGATGTTTACACATAAATACTTACTATACATATGTATAATGTATTTATGTATTTATTAATGCATGTGTGTATGTGATTTTTAGCTTGTTTATATAACAGTATTGTTGTTGGTGTGTGTGTGTGTGCTTAATTCTAAAACTAATATAATAAAGATTTATCTTCATACATTGCATCCCAGAGTTTCAATTTTTCAGCTTCTGGTAAATCAATCACTTCCAATTCATCTGAAATATTTAAACATTTGAATGTTGTTGTATCATCACAACATGTAATCGGTGGCCAATATTGATGTTGCTGCTGATGATGATGTTGCTGTTGTTGTTCATCCTGTTGCAACAACAAATTTGTATGGCCATCATTATTGACACAGTCACTAACTATGCCATCATCAACATCATCGTCCTCATCATTATCACCATTGCTATGAACACCATCATCATCACCATCATGCACAGAAGGAACATTATTATCATCATCATCATCGTTAGCAATTGCATCATCATCTTCATCATGCTGTTGTTTATCATTATGCACAGTATCTATTCCTGTGTGGGACTGAGGCTGAAGGTGGTGTTGCTTTTGTTTGTGACTGCCCTTGCTGATGCAGCCATTTAATGAAGGCCAGCAAACCGCATCTGTTAGCGGTATATTGGGATCACCACATTCAGCAAATTTCACTAATATTGCTACCATTCGACGTATTGTTGTATATTCAGCGGTACGATGTTTGAGTTTTTTTGCGCCCGCATTGTAGAAAAGATACGATAGATCATCAGCATGACAGGTACCACGTACTTTGCGACCACACGTGATGATGCGCATTAAATTGAAATGTTTCGAATCAAAATCAAAACGATACAAGTAGGTGGGCGCTGTAGCATATTGGCGTCGTGACAGCAGAGTGCGATGTATGCCATGCCAAAAAAATTTATACGAAATAAGCTAAAGAACAAATAAATTAATATAAAAAGAAAATAATTTTAATAAAAGACTCTTATGGTTGTCACAAACATATACTTGTTTACTGTAACCATATATATGGTCGATACAATCATGTGAATCGTAAATTAACCATATTATTGTTACCACAATCATATATATAGTTACTGTGACTATAATATTGTTAAAAATATTGAAATAGTTACAGTAAACATGCACAAATATTGAAATGGTTACAGTAAACATGCACAACTATATTTTTTTTCTGGGTATGGGGGTTAGGCTGTTAAACAAAACATTGTTTAACTTTTGTTAGATTTATGAGTAAAAACTTACATCACTGTATTGCAGTATGGTCTCCCAGGATGATTGCTGATCACCAAAATACACTTGCTTTAACATACGGCCATATTCCAAACGTTTTTCCGGCGTCAAATTGGCATCTTGCGGCGGCAAACTCTCTCCCTCTCCTATTTCATTTAATAAATAAGGATACTTTCTAACCTCCGAAAATGCCAGTAATCCCTCAAATGAATTGCCACCTATCAGCAAAGGTATATTATTTCCCCAGTTATTTCTTAACATTTCCAATGGCTCTCTATCAATAACACAATGCTCTGTCTTATATGGCTCCACGCAGGGTCCAAAACTAAAGTTTAATCTATCGTGTTGTCTCTCATGTGTGGTCAACAAATCATCACAGGCTTTAAACATTACAGCCGGTTTCAATTGCTTTAGATAATCCAATACTTCTGTATCTTTATTTGGTCCTTTGTAGCCTGTTACTTTGGCCAGACGATATGCCCAATCTAAATGTGGTATCATGGCCCACGGTACCATGGCACAGCCTGACATGGCTACTGCTTTGTGAAAAAGTCCCTTTGTTTGTTCGGTCAACGTCAAATAGTGTGTGGACGCAGCTCCAGCACTTTCGCCAAAAACTGTTATATTTTCAGAATCTCCGCCAAAGAAATGACAATTGCTTTTAACCCATTTTAAGGCCAATACCTGATCTTTTAAGCCTGCATTACCAGGTATATCACAGCCCTCGTCACCAAGACTAAGGAAACCTGCAGGGTGAAGAGATGGGAATATGTAATGCATTTTTATGTTCAAGATCAATGATTGTCGTCAAACTTGGAGACTTGGACAATAAAAATACCTACTATTAGTACTAAACTTAAGATAAATAAAGACAAATTTAAAGTTAAACCTGCAGTACCCAATTACCAAAGATGATCTATGAATAAAACCAAACTCTGAGTTAAATTTGGACTATAAAAACACCTACGATCGAAGATAAACTTAGATTATAATCTAATATAATTATATAAGGACTTACAACTGAAGGTAAACTTATACTATAAAAGGACCTACGATTTAGCTTAACTTGGAGCTAAAGTTGTACAATTGAAGCTTAACTTGTAACTGGGACTATGTAAACACCTACGTTTAAAGCTTATCTTGAAGCTAAACTTGAACTTTATAATCCCTATGATTGAAGCTTAACTTGATGCTAAACTCGGAATATACAAGCACTTACGATTAAAGCTTAACGTGAAGCTAAACATGGGTTATATTAATATCTGCGATTGAAGTGTAACTTGGAGCTAAACTGTGACTATATGAAGAACTAGGATTGAAACCAAACTTGAAGCTAAATAGCTACGATTGAATATTAACTTAGAGCTAAACTTAGAATATATTGTAGCTTAACTTAGACTATATGAAGAACTAGGATTTAAACTTAACTTGGAGCTAAACTATATAACGACTTAAGATTGAAGCTTAACTAAGAGCTAAACGAAGACTAAATAAAGACATACGAGTAAGGTTTATTACAGGCTATTAGAGCATGTTTTAGACTATATATGGACCTAAGATTGAAGCTTAACTTGGAGATAAACTGTAACTTTATGAAGAACTAGTGTTGAAGCTTAAATTGAAGCTAAATAACTACGATTGAAGCTTAACTTGAAGCTAAATAACTACGATTGAAGCTTAACTTGAAGCTAAATAACTGCGATTGAAGCTTAACTTGAAGCTAAATAACTACGATTGAAGCTTAACTTGAAGCTAAATAACTGCGATTGAAGCTTAACTTGGATCTAAACTTGGACTATATAAATATCAACGATTTAAGATTATCTTGGAGCTAAACTTAGACTACAGAAATAACTATGATTAAAATTTATTTAAAGCTATTAGGGAGCGAGATTGTAAAATTCTTTACAAACGTTTTTCATTAAAACTTTTAACCCAAGAATTATTTGATTTTTTTTTTTTTATCATTGTAAAACATATCAGTTATTATGTTTAATGTCAATTGTTGTTAATCTGATTAAAATGAGTGACCAGAAAAAAGTGCGTACTAAAATTATTAAATATTTTCAACAAAACCCAGCTTGGTCCTACAAAAAGTTGGCCAAGCATTCAAAGGTCTGCCGTCAAACTGTTTCCAATGTTATTCAACAGTACCGGGAGAACTTGTCCGTTGATAGATAACCTGGTTCAGGTAAAAGGAATGGTTCACATGATGTTTCTAAAGCCAAAAAAATAGAAAGAATTTTCAAAAGAGTTCCCAACACATCTGGTAGGAAAGCAGTCCATTTAGCTCAGTAGGCTCAAAAAATTCCTGACAGGAATGCTGCTAAAAATTTAGAGGCCGGAATTTGAAGTCAAGTTTTATAAAAAAAAATATTCTTGCTGCATAATGGATGACGAAACGTTTGTTCTGGCAGATTTTTCCCAACTTCCTGGTCAAACATTTTAAGTTGCAGATGCTCGAGGGAATATTGAAGAAAAGTTTAGGACCCAAGAGCAGACAAAATTTCCCAAAAAGTTCTTGGTATGGTAAGCAATATGCAGTTGCGGCAAAAGAGCCAAACATTTGTTACAAAGGGCTCTATAAATACCGAAATTTACATCAAGGAATGTTTACAAAAGAGGATGCTTCCATTCATAAGACTTCATAATGTGTCACTATGGTAAACAAGCCCTTGAGTTGTACAAGAACAATAATGTGGTATTTGTACCAAGAGAGGCAAATCCTCCAAACTGCCGGGAGCTAAGGGCAGTGAAGAGATATTGGGCTCTTGTTAAAAGAGAATTGAAGAGCACAAAAAAGGTGTCCAAAAGTGTGGTAGATTTTAAACGGAGATGGACTTCCTGTTCGAGCAAAGTGACAGAAATCACTATGAAAACCATAATGGAAGGGTTTCCGAAAATGGTTCAAAATTTCATCACTAGTGATTAAAACTATAAAAATATTTTTTGTAAATTGTAATAATAATTTCAATCAAGTAAAAAAAAAATTAAAACTGTGAGTTTAGTGGTTTCGTTGTTATTAACATATATGTATGTTAAGAATTTTTCGATCTCACTCCTTATAGGTTATTATAGACTATATAAGGTGGCGCAAAAGTAATCCTCCTATCAGAAAATGCTATAAATTTTGCCGATTATTGGTCACATAAATAGTCAGCAATATTCCGCGTTCTGGAGCAGTGTAGCGTAACATTGTTTATTAGCGTGTATTTCGCATGTGTTTACTACACAAATGTCAAAACAGAACTGACATTAGGGGCCAATACCAAAATTTATAGCATTTTCTGATAGGAGGATTATTTTTGCGCCACTGTTCCATCGTCTACGATGGAAGCAAAAGTTAGATTTTATACAAGTTAAACTAGAACCTAACCTTGGATATATAAGGACCTACATATGAATCTAAACTTTGACTATATAACGACTTACGATGGAAGCTGAACTTGGACTATATTAAGATCTTTGTAGCTAATTTTGCGGTGCATATGATGAAGCTAAACTTCGACTAAGTATATCTTGGATTGACACTACATAAATACCTATGATGAAACTTAACCATGCTATACTAGAAATACCTATGATTGTTGTTAAGCTGGTATTATATAAAGAGTCACGACTGAAGTAGTATTTTAAGTGAATAAAACAAATTCTCAAACTTACCAAGCGGTCCTAATCTGTATGCAATAGTAACCAGTACCACATTTTCCATCATTATATAATCTGGACTATACAAATCTCTGGATGCTTCACCCATTTGAAAACCACCACCATAAACCCATACCAAAACTGGCATTGGTCTAGTAGGCTTTAACTGTATTAATAAAACAAAGAATATTTATGTTTGTATATTAAAAAAAAAAAAATCAATAAATTGTTATTAAAACTTGTAATAAAAACGCAAACATGAAATTCAATCCTTTACAACCTACCTTTTTTGTGTAAACATTTAAATACAGACAATCTTCGCGTCCTTGAACTTGTTTCATAATAATATTATATTGGCAGGGTTTGGCACGAACACGTGTACAACGTTTAATGCCCGTCCAAGGCTCTGGTTCGACGGGTGCTTTAAAACGCAACTGCCCCAATGGAGGCTTGGCAAATGGTATGCCTTCAAAGCTATAATATGTGGTGGGGCCATATATCGAACGCCATTTAACACCTTTGATTTTTCCATATGTAGTGTCAACAATGACCTTTTCATCAGTACGTAAACGTTTTTGTTTAGTTTTGAACTTGACGTAGCTGCAAGTAAATGGAAGATAGAGAAATGTTTCTATTATTATTGCTGTTACTGTGTGAGTTTTTAAACAATATATGTGTTTTATTTAAAATTTATTTTTTATTATTTTCGCTTCATTAATTTAATATTGAACTGAGTGACCTTTACAATAAATGATAATAAAATTACATTTATAGAAGTGGGAAAAATTAAAGTTAATTGTTATTTGTTATTGTATTTTTATTGTTTATAATTAGTTTAGTTTTTTCATTTAAATATTTATCAATTTTATTGCCAGATTACAGGTTAAAGATGCGAATATAAAACTTGATTGTTTAATTCAAAATCTAAATTATTGAAATTTGGACTGTAAGACGCAATAGTAACCATATTTGTTTACATTTATTATTCGTTTTTCTTTTTATCAAGTCTGTTCATATACGTCATTATACACACTTTAATTGCTACAAATATAGGTCCGCTTTGGGTATTTATGGCACACGAACCTGATAAGCTTTAGTAGAGTAGACAACTGAGTCTCATTTTAAATATAGCGGCGAAATATTAAGGCTGAATTTTGAACTTTAGTGATAACAATTTGTTAATTATGCTTATTGGGGCTTTATTTCATTAAAATTAATGCATTACCTAGCACAAGAACTACAAGTACTTAAAAACTTTAAATAAGATTTGGTTAATACAATTTAATTTAACTTTGTGCTATTTTTATTGTTTTCACTGCTATTTCCTTCTTTGAATGTCGTATTAAGCAGATGTTTGCCTTCATTGAATTAATAAAAGAAACAAAATATCAATAGCATCGTTAATATAAGCATAATGCGTAGAAAAATATAATTCAACTATTGTTTATTTTATGGATCATTTGCATACAGATGATATTCTCTCATATAATCTTATTTAATATTACTATTAGAACGGTATGTTCACATAGATGATGGCTCTAGAAGAAAGGAATAGCAATGAATAAGCAGAAATGTAAAGGAATCAAAGCATTTCATTGGAGAAAATAAAGACGGGATGTGGAAATTACCTCAATTTACACAATTTTTTTTTTTTTTTAATATTTTAGCAAAAATTAATTTTTTTCAGTAAATATATCCTGCACAATTCTCGAAAATAGTTATCTATACAAGATGAAAACATAATAGGGAAAAGTGTAGCAGCTGAAACCAAAATGATCCTGAGTACAACTTCAACAATTGATACCATTGCTATTACAAATAAAACTTTGAGGATTTATGAAAAACTTAATGATCAGCTACCATCTACGTCATCGACTGCAAAAAAAATATCATTTTCGTCAAGTCATGGTGGGTTTGAAATATTTAAGCAAAGACATTCCTTACATAATCTATAATTAAAAGTTAAACATGCTTCTGCTGATATAGATGTGTCTAAAGAATATCCCGAAAAATTTACTGAAATTATTGCTGCCAATTCATACACTCTTGATAAAGATTTCAATACAGACGAATCATGACAGTTTTTGAAAATAATGCCACAGCGGACTTTTCTATCAAAAGCTATTTAAATTTTTAAATTTAAACAACGTTTTAAAATCAAATTTTTTATGGAAATTTTGCTTTAAAACATTGTTTAAATTTATTTTTTTTTATGAATATGAGGGAAAGTATTTACTTTCCTTTAAAATAAATGAATTTTCTAAACAAAATTTTAAATTCATTCGTATTTGGGTCTTTTTTCGATTTACACGATTTCTCATACAAACATTTTTCATTTCGATTTATACGATTTTTTCAGGAACGCATCTATCGTGTAAATGTAATAATGACCTACTTATTAAGCAGCTTAGAGCTCGTTCAATGTAATATACGACAAAATGTGCTACGCGAAAACAAATTAAATTTTAATGGAAAACTGTAGGGCGTAGGATATTATATGATGGAGCTTGACCAATTATAATTTCTCACCACCTCTCCTCTGAAATATAATATTTAAAAATATTAATGTCTTGGACAATTTTGACCCCAGATATAAAGGGTTAATAATGTCTTTGAAATTAAAAATTTTGAACACGTAAATAAGCAATCAATAAGCTACGGAATATATTTTTCAGCAATAATTTATCAAATTTGTGACCAAAAATCAAGTTTCCTCCAAATCCGCCAATTTAAAATTGGTCCCCACGTAAGTCCAGGTATATCAGTTAAATTTGAGCTTTTAATCCTTATTTAGTGTTATTTAATTTAAAAAATTATGAAAATGCATAATTTGGCATTTGGAATGGTTTAGGCTCAGAAAATTAAATACAAAAACTATTTTCGATTGCATTTTTTTTTACATTTAATTTTGTAAATTTTTTTAAAATATGACTCAAAACACGAAACTTCAAATGTGCAACCTCTAAACCATAGAATAATATATCCATAGAAGCGTTATTGAGAGGGAAAAAACCTAAGTCTGTTGTCAAAAACCTAAGTCGTGACAATGTTTTAGTACATAGTTTTGAGGTTGTATTGGTGCTTTTTTTTCATTTTCGCTAGACACACAGAGTTCTATAAAAATGTTTACATTTTAATTTATTTAAATTTTCTTCTATTTTCAATACCAAAAATTTAAACTCTGTTTTATAAATTAAATTCTACCACAGATAGAATTAAGTGTCAAACATTAATAAAAAATCTATTTTTTCATTTAAGCTGTCCTGCAAAGTATTAAAAAAATATGCCAAAAATTGTGTAACTTCAATATATCAGGTTACTCATTCTATTACACAAACCATCTGGATGGTAAGGCACATGGCGGTACCGCTATCATAATTAGAAACCGATTGAGACACTATTATTATATGCAAGCAACATCTATTCGCCTTGAATACCCAGCTGGAGACTATAATGCCAAACATACATATTGGGGTTCGCGATTGGTGAATCCCAGAGGTAGACAGCTGTATAAAGCTCTAGTTGAATGCAAAAATTGCTTAGATTTCGTGTCTCCTGGACACCCAACATATTGGCCAACTGATCCTAGAAAAATTCCTGATCTAATAGACTATGCCATATGTAGAAATATTAGTCAAACTACAGTATCCACGGAAATATCCTAGGGTCTATCTTCTGACCATTCTTCTGTAATTATTACTTATTGCGAGAGACCCAACAACCCAAGACTTCCTAAGGACTCCTTGTATTTTAAGACAAATTGGCTAAATTATAAATCCTAATTTACAGTGTGAGGAAGAACCGTCAATGACTTTACGTCATTGATAATTTCGGTTCTGGAACACTCTAAGTGCCAAATCCCTCCAAAAACTAATACGCCTATTTCAAATTCGGATATTGAAATACTTCTTCTCGAAAA
Organism: Calliphora vomitoria; assembly: GCA_942486065.2. NCBI lineage: Eukaryota > Metazoa > Arthropoda > Insecta > Diptera > Calliphoridae > Calliphora > Calliphora vomitoria. Next base: position 153,354,623 of record OW818029.2, read on the forward strand.
GAGAAGACGTATAGATCACCTGCTGCAAAGAAGAGGCTGTCCACAATAGTACGAAAACTGAAAAGAGCTCTTCATTTAGAAGAGGATCGCAAAAACGAAAATTATATTAAAAGTTTGACGAGCACAAAATATACAAATTTCTCTCTTTGGAAGGCAACGAGGAACATTAAGCCACCGGTAGAGGCACAAAGCGCTTTAAGAAAAGCTGACGGAACCTGGGCACGAAGTGCCAGCTGGAGAGATTAGAAAATATTTTGAATTAAAGAAATATTGTTCTGCCGTCTTTTTAAATGTTGCTCAAGCTTTTGACAAGGCATGGCATAAATTTCTAGTACATAAAATCAAATGTTTACTACCACTATGTACTCATAAATTGCTGGAGTCTTATCTATCGAATAGACTTTTCCGAGTTAAGTACAATGATTATGTGGCGAGAGAATACAAGATTAAAGCTGTCGTTCTACAGGGAAGTGTACTAGGACCTACGTTATATTTGATTTACACCTCTGACTTCCCTACGTGCGATAAATTAACAATTTCTACATTAGCAGTCTGATTATGTCACCTACCTTGGTATTCATCTTGATAGACGGCTTACTTGGCACTGTCACCAGTGTTGCCAGGAGCTGGCAAAAAAAGAAGCTATATTGACTTCAAAAAAAGGCCAGAAGAAGCCAAACTGCTTTAAAAAAATGCCAAAAGAAAAAGCTAAAATATTATAAATTAAGAATTTAGTTTAAGGTTCACTTCAGCAGCAAACAAAAAATAACATTAATCATTAATAATAAATAGTAAATATACACATATACATAAGCGATCAAAAACCTCTTAAAGGAATGGAACTAAGCTTTCTTTTGAGCAAAAAAAAAAATATTAAATAGGGCCCATTTTGAAAAAAAATGTCAACAGTTTTAGATTTTGCAAAAAAAGTCAAAAGAAAAGTTTTTTTCCGAAAGATTGAAGAAATAGCTATGTAAACTATTTGGGACACATTTTGCTAAGAACAATAGGTAATAAGTTACATGGATGAAAAAAAACACCTGCTTGGCCAAAATGTCAAATTCTGATCCCCTCCAACTCAGAAAGTTTTCGACCGATCTTGTTGAAAAATTGTGTCTGAATTACTATGTAATAGAAAAATGGTTCACTTGACATTAAATGCCCCATATATATTTTTATACAGACAAAACTTAAATTTTGTTTTTTTTTAATTTAAGTACCAAGCATTTACTATTTTCATATACATAATATATTTTTTTGGTTTTACGAGTACTATTTTAAGTGTATTATTAACGGATAAAAAATCGATTTAGCGAAGAGTTTTCATATGAAAATCTTTGTCGCAATTGCTCAATTAGTTTAATTTGCCGTATTATTTTTTTCAGAATCGTCACTAATTAAACCATTTGTTATTTTATCTCTCATTCTTCAAACTTGCATGAAAAATGTGGCGAAAACAAACAATTTTCAAATTCATCAAATTCTTTGCATTGTATTACAATTTGAAAACACAAACTATGGAGAAGAAATTTTAAAACAGAAAAAAGCTTTGTTGGATCCGCTGCATTTCTTACTGGTTTAAGAAAAAATAATACACCAAATTATAATCAGTATATTAATCACTTAAATGTTTTGCTTTGAAGCATTGCTGATTCACAATACGTTTAACGGCTGTTTCAAACGACAGCCATCTAGTATCACAAGCCTTCAAGGTTTTTAGGGGGCTCTAGTCCATTATATAACGATGAATATAATGTGTATTAACAATTTTGTCTTGAAAGCGAATTTGCTAGACATTTATAGCTTTCAGATATAAAATACTATATTTCATTTTGAAACACTTGGTATTGGCAATTGTTATTTGTTCTTTTAATACTGCACAATTCTTGAGTATGTTGAAAAGCTAAATGAAAAACAGTAAGAAATGAATTAAAATGAAAATGTCTCACAAATATAAATTTAGCCTTTTTATTTTCTCCTTATCCATGGTATATAAGCAGTGTTGCCAGTTTAGCCTTTTTGAGGCTAAATTTAGCCTTTTTATTTACTCTTTAGCCTCGAAATTTTGGTTTTAGCTTCGTGGCTTTTTTCTAGCCTTTTTTTAATTTGATAATATCCTTTTTTTATATAAAAAAGGCTAGAAAAAACCACGATGCTAAAACCAATATTTCGAGGATAAGGAGAAAATAAAAAGGCTAAATTTATATTTGTGAGATATTTTCATTTTAATTCATTACTGTTTTTCATTTAGCTTTTCAATATACTCAAGAATTGTGCAGTATTAAAAGAACAAATAACAATTGCCAATACCAAGTGTTTCAAAATGAAATATAGTATTTTATATTTGTCTAGCATATTCGCTTTCAAGACAAAATTGTTATTACACAATATATTCATCGTTATATAATGGACAAGAGCCCCACAAACTCTTGAAAGCTTGTGATACTCGATGGCTGTCATTTGAAATAGCCGTTAAACGTATTGTGAATCTGTGCTTCGAATTAAAACCAGCAATGCTTCAAAGCCAAACATTTAAGTGATTAATATACTGATTATAATTTGGTGTATAAAAATAATACGGCAAATTAAAATAATTGAGCAATTGCGATAAAGATTTTCATATGAAAACTCTTCGCTAAATCGATTTTTTATCCGTTAATAATACACTTAAAATAGTACTCGTAAAACCAAAAAAATATATTATGTATGCGAAAAATAGTAAATGCTTAGTACTTAAATTAAAAAAAAAAAAACAAAATTTAAATTTTGTCTGCATAAAAATATATATGGGGCATTTAATGTCAAGTGAACCATCTTTTGAAATCGATGTCTTCCGATAGTTAGTTCTATTAGATAGTAATTCAGACACAATTTTTCAACAAGATCGGTCGAAAACTTTCTGAGTTAGAGGGGATCAGAATTTGACATTTTGGCCAAGCAGGTGTTTTTTTTCATCCATGTAACTTATTTCCTATTGTTCTTAGCAAAATGTGTCCCAAATAGTTTACATAGCTATTTCTTCAATCTTTCGGAAAAAAACTTTTCTTTTGACTTTTTTTGCAAAATCTAAAACTGTTGACATTTTTTTTCAAAATGGACCCTATTTAAATTTTTTTTAATTTTTTTTGCTCAAGAGAAAGCTTAGGTCCATTCCTTTAAGAGGTTTTTGATCTTATGTATATGTGTATATTTATTATTTATTATTAATGATTAATGTTATTTTTTGTTTGCTGCTGAAGTGAACCTTTATAATTTTATTTATTTTTATGAATTTTATGAACATATTTTCTAATTTTTTTCTAAATTTTTATGCTTATTGCATGAGCATGTGTTGGAAAATTTTTTTTATGTATGCGACACACAGACAATGCAGTATGAAAAATCAAAATAGTTTTGATTTTGAAATGAACTCGTACTGCTGATAGTTGTTCAAATGAACAATAGTATACATTTTTTCATTTTTGTGAAATATAATTTTTAAATTTGACGTTTTAGTTACTGAAAAATTGAAAATAATAATTTTTTTGTTCTCAGACGCATTTTTTTAAATGATGATTGATAAGTGTGTAGTAAAATATCAATCACGCACGTTTTGTGTCTATGGGACCCTTAAAACTAAATTCTTAATTTATAATATTTTAGCTTTTTCTTTTGGCATTTTTTTAAAGCAGTTTGGCTTCTTCTGGCCTTTTTTTGAAGTCAATATAGCTTCTTTTTTTGCCAGCTCCTGGCAACACTGTATATAAGAAATGAAAACATCCACAGGGACTTAAAAGTGACATTGGTAAAGGAAGAGTTCAAGAAAGTCCGTTAGAAATATATTGTTAAGCTGCGAAACCATCTCAATACGCTTGTGCAGATCCAAACCCGATCCAGGCTCCGTAGAGTAGATCTATCACCCCGCTAAAATGAGTGCCAGTTAACCATGAAGGCTCTCTTGTTGGAGAGATTTAAATACTTATTGTTAGGTCTATAAATTCAATAAATTAATAAAGCGTTAAAAAAAAAATTGTGTAGAAGTTATTACACTTGTTTACTGTTCCTTCTATATTTATTCGGAAAATCAAAGTTGAAATTTCAAGTATTTTGATATGTTTTCACAAGTATGTTGAATTCACATATCACAAGTACTTGTGAAGAGAGTAATTATTGTTACTCTCAGTTGCGCCTCTAGTTGTACCCTATGCTCTAAACCATAGAGAAATTCACTTAGAGCGGAAACTCTCCTGTCAAAGACCTAACTCAGTTGTCGAAAACATATGTGTAACATTTTTAAGTAATTTTTTTGTTTGTGTTTTCTTCTAGTTTATTTGCTCTATGCTCTTAACATTAAACAATTATGTTAAAATGTTCAGCATTTAATTTTTAGATGATGGAGAATAATTTTAGACCTTAGGAGCTATCCGAAAATCCAAAAAGTGAAATGTAAATGTCAACTTATTAATTAAACATTAAATTATTTTCCATTTCTGTTTCTATTTATGACATCTATAGTATTTGGTGTATATGTAGATACTCTATTCTGTACAACCATCTCATAGTCATAACTATCAGAAAAATTACATGAAATGAAAGAAGAAAAAAAAAACAACATCTATACTTATTATATGTTGAAGTGCTGTATTTCTATTGTATTTTAATTTAATTTAATTCATATTAAATACATTTTTTTAATACAACTACAACAACAAAAAGGCATTTACTTAGCTTATCACAACAAATGGCATACTAATTTTGTTTCTACAAATAGATTATAGAAATACAAATCCGGTTTATTGTATTATTAACACAATAATTTACACAGAGACAGACAGAGAGACAGACGTATAGACTGCCAGTCAGTCGGTCTATCACTCAAGCAGTCAACCATTCAACAAGTCATACAAAAACAAATCAGCCTGTCTTTATGGGATGCGTTTAAAATTAATGATTCGTTATTGAATCATTATGATTGGAATGTATCTATGTAAATATACATACATATATGATGCCGCTGCACACTACATTAACTTACACACTCGATGCTCTAATAGCTTAAGTTTATCAATTTTGTGTGTGTGTGTGGTTTTTTCTTTTTCGGTCTATTATCAGTAAATTGAGGCAGAGTTTCATTCTTGAAGGAATGAAAAATTTGTGGCGTTGAACTGTTAAGTATTTATGTATATGTCGTAGACACTTTAATTATAGAAATAATTTTTTTTTCAATGCAGTGGTGGTATAATGAAAATATTTGGATTATTAAGTACGTATTTGTTTTTATTTCTGCCACCCTAAATAATTTGTGATGAGCTAAGATGTTAATGAAATGTAGAATTTCTTTTAAATATTATGGGGAATTTTATTCGTTATAATGTCGATCATAAATAAAAGATTAATACTTGTCAAAAAACGAATAAATTTGCATATTTATCTGCTATGAGACCGATATGGCATTTATTTTAACCAAATAAAGCTGCACTGCAGCTTCACTTTTTCTGAAAGTGAGCATATAGAAAGAATATTCAATGTTAGAATATATTAACAAAACATGAGGTTGAAATATTATGCGAAATAGTTTAAATCTACAACAAGTTAGACTGCTATAATCCGCTTTTGTATTGAGAGGTGCAAAGTCCGCAATCTTAATTTTTTTCGATACATTTGATGAATGCTTGTGATCAGTGGATACGCCAATACCAAATTCGCTTTAAATGAATATAAATCATGGGCAAAAACTGCTAGGTAAATTGGAGATAAATATCTCAAGCAATATATCAACAATGTTAACATATTTTCCAAAAACGTCGTCATTTTTACCTTCGAATTCGAACTTTTTCCAAGCTATTGTTAAGAATGTGCAGTAGAGGCTTCAACTTAACAGCAGTGTTGATGGAATGCTGTTGTTAGCATTGTTTATAAGTATGGCAACACTAAATGTTTAAGCTGTTAACATTGACATCGAAAGCTCTTGAATTCGAACATACTGGTTTGTCTGTTAAGAGCATTGTAGAAGATTCACGAAAGATGGCGCGTGTATAAATAGTGGCAGAGGTTGCAGTCGTGAGTGAGTTTATCATAGGCGCTGGTAGAGTTAATATCAACTGTCTTGTACATTTAAGTTTGTAGATTATAAAGTGTGTGTCCATTTCTGCGAATTTATAAACGTGTACAAAGACACTGAGTAAATATTTGAACTGTTGTTGTACATTTTAAATAAATAAAGAGTTGTTACAAATTTTAAACTACTAAAACTGCTTTTATTTGCCATCAACATTATTCGGTTTATTTAAAGGAAATAAACCCCGTTTTTAAAAGGTAAAAACGTAAGAATTGGTGTGAGAAGTGGGATAGCAAAATAATAAGCAGTCATGAAGTTTGAAGAGCTAAAAGTGGAGCAACTCAAGAGAGAATTGAGTAAGTTGGAGCTACCAGCAGCAGGTAATAAAGCAGAATTGCAGAAGAGGCTCATAGATGAATTCAAGCGGCGTGATATTGACATCGGAGCTTACGAATTTGAGTATAAAGAAGAAATGTAAGTTTCTACCCGTGCAAAAACAAGCAGCATGGATTTATCCACAATGTTTGCTGTTATGATGGAGAAATTTAAAGAAGTTCAAGAATTTTCTAAAGTAGCCAACGAGAAACGTCTAGCTGAAGTTCAAGAAATTTTTAAAGTAAACACTATTGTTGCTAAAAGTCTGAGTTTTACCTAAATGAAATATTTTGAACTATTTGTTTCATAATTCTCTGAATGGATACGAAATCGATGCTAAATGTCTTCTGACATGTCATCCTTGTATTTGTTCCACAATTTACGTGGATTCAATGGAAAATATGTGGCAATAATGATCGCAAATAATGTGCGTGTTTGACTTGGAGATGCAGAAACAGTTGCTTCAGCGATTATCGTGTCCCAATGCGTTTAATTTTCAAGAAAATTCAGCTCCTAACATGCAGCATGAAATGTTGGCAACACTACACCCCTATATTTGTTTTTTATAATAGTGGGCGTTGCACCTCCCATAAAATGTAATTATTTAATACTGAATATCTGTATGAATCAATTTTTATCACAGTACAGTGTTTAGCAAAGAAATAATCTGGATTGGAACAATGGGTGTGGCACCTCCCATACAAAGTGCATAGTCAATTTTCAATATCTGGATAACTAAATTTGCTTTGTCTGAAACATTTTTTTTATAATTTTACTCAATTTGGCGAAAAATGGACAATGAACCTCACATACGAAATAAATAAATATTATCAAATATCTGGTGGACTGTATTAGACAAATTCTTTAAACATTGAAACATTTATTTCGTTACCATTGCACAGCCATTCTAGGGAGACAAAATTAAATCCCTTGGAAAATCTGATATTTTTCGCATTAAATAATCAGAAAGTGGCGAGTATGCATGAGAATGTTTAAAGTACATTATAAAGAGGTAGAAGTTACAATAAGTGTTTAATTTTTCTTCATTAGTTTTTATTCGTTTCAAAATAAGAATATATTTCATATTAAAGTAAGAATAATTGTAATTGCTCCTAAATGCTTTAATAGACGGCAGTACCGAATATTAATATTTGTCAAAAACTTATCTATCATAATACAATTTCATAGTCTAAACAAAATTGTATTCGATTTTTAACTAACACAAGTGATTTTTTTGATTTTGGATCGGTATTTATATTTATAAATACAAATAAGACAAACAATTAACGTGAAGAAAATTTAAAAAACAAATATAATCTGCAGAAAAACATCAGCAATCAATACAAAAACTACTTTTAATAATTACTGCCGTGTAAACATGAAACGTATTTTTCAAAATGATTTCTTGACAAACTGGATGATTTTAATAATATTTTAAATTTGAAAAGTATTAATACTCAGTATTGGGGTCTATAAAAGCCTTAATCAATATCAAAATTAGAACTACTGCTTATTTTTCCACAAATATGGTTTACGGAACGGACAAGCCTTTCATTTTCGGGTGTTTTAAGCCATATATCAAAAAGTCTTATCACTCATTATATTTTTTTTTTTTTTTTTAAACGGCAAATCTCGGCAGATAATTTTATATGAGCCTTAAAGTAGGTATTTCAGACGTTCGTTTAAGACAAAATTTAACGATTATACAATAATTTTTTTTTTCTAAGAATTTTCCAGGTTTTAAAATAAATTCTCATGATATTAACAGCGAAAAAGTTGGGCTTCAAAACAAAAAAAGAACCGTTAAAAAATGCCATTCCAATAAAAAGTTCACCCTTTGACGACCACGGGGACACCGGTGTCCCAACACAAAAATATTGAATAACTAAATAACGAAAAAAAGAATGGGTTCCATTTTAATTTAAATTAGTTCGTAAACGTGTTTCTTATTAATGTGTTTAGATTAAAACAAGTTCGGTTATAGCTTTTATTTTTTACTATCTTTAAAAATTTACAGTTTTATTGGTACTGTGTTCAAAAATTAGTTTATGGTTATGAAGTGAAGTTGATTTTAATTCACTCAAAAATATTCAAGTTTAAAGTTCCGTTATATTTTTATTGCTGACAAATAAGGCAAAGTTTTTGCATTTTCTTATTTTATAACAAGTGCACTTTCATATTTAATAAAAATATTTACTCAAATTGAAATTAAAAAAAACGACTTTTGTCCAGCTAGATTAGCAAAATTTACATTGTGCATTGTACGCATTTGGCTGAAAATGTGCCGGATTGAAATTGTTATTTTTGAATATTTGGAGAACAATAAATGTGGCCCATACATGCACACAAATAAAATTTCTCTTTTTGCCTATGAACAGTGTAGTACCTTTACCATAAAGAAAATTGTAAGTTCGAGAGTCTTTCAGCTTTGTCTGAATCACTTTCTTGACCCTATCATATAAAGAAAATAGTTATAATTGAATAACTGGAGAATTATAATGATAAAGAAATGCTTCAAATGATTTATGTTGTTATCAATGCACGTAAAAAAATTAAAAAATTGGTGGGATCAGAAAAGTGGAGTGTTATCATCCATATTAAGCATATAGTTATTTTCGAATATCAAGTGAACTATAATTGTGAGTGTCCTTTAAAATTGTGAAAATTACGTTGATGCCAGTTATGCCAACAATTAAGGGAATCGGAGAAATGAATTTTCCCCCTCCCATACAAAGTAAATATTTATTATTGAATATGTGTAGAATTTTGCGTGAGTTATTTTGTTAACATTTTAAGTAGTTGAGAACAACTGAACGCAGCTGCAATAGCTAGAGTCTTTTAACTTTAAAACTAATAACATACAAAACTTAGGGATATGTGTTCTAAAAAATAACTGCTTAACGGATTTTTATAACCTACACCACCATATTGGGTCCCAACAACCACCTTAAAGTATAACAATTTGCACTGGATCACTTTCTGAGTCGATTAAGCGATGTCTTTTAATCAAACAGGTCACAGTTTCAAAGATAATTCGACAACATTTGGTACAAGCTTTTCTATTTTCCCAAGTACAAAGCCTATTGAATTTGTTTAGAATCGGTCCATTATTTCTCCTAACCCCCATACGATTGCCCTATCTGAAAATAGTTAAGCTCTCATAAATATCTTAGTTGTACATATATCCCAACCAAATTCAGCTCAAATAAGTTTTATATAAGCCGAACTCTTGCCACAAAATTTTGTGAATCTAGATTTATAATTAGTCATAGCTCCCATGTAAGGCCCGCTTCCAAAAATCACTTTAACGAGTATAAACCTCTTAAAAATGTTGGTATTCCATTCAACTTTATTAAACATATGTTTTATATATACAAAAGTCATTTCGCTAAATTTTATAACGATTGGTCCATAATTAGTCGTACATCCCATATAAGGCCCACTTCCGAAAATAATTTTAACGAGTATAGATTTCTTAAAAATGTTTGTATTCATATAAAATTCAACACAAATAAATTTCATATTTACAGAAGACATGCCACCTAATTTTATGGAGATTGGCCCATAATTAGTCATAGCTCCCATATAAGTTTGAAAAGATAACTGTCTATAATCATATTCTAGGTGTAGGGTAGAAGATGATTACCGACTGACTTGACTTTCTTACTTGTTTTAAAATTTATTATGCCTTTTTTTCCAGAAAAGATATAACTGAAGTCCCTAATATATGTTTTAGACTAAATCCTACAACTAATTACTAAGTTATACTTAAATACATTACAACACTCAAACATTTTACACAGTAACTGTAGTTTATTCAACAAGTTTTCCGTTATTTTAGAAATATATGATAATGTAGTTATTTTTATAAAGAAGTTATTTCCTGTGATTTAAAAAATGTTTCCTTTAATATTTTATATTTGATAAGAACAACACAATATTACTAAATATCTTAATCTATATAAAATGCACCCTACTTCAGTTAAAATTCTAAGTTTATCATTGAAAATCACACAGAGTTTTAAACATTTCTTTACAAATTAAAACAAACATATTTATTGGAATTAATCTTCCATGTAATTGTTAGACACCGCCCCATAAATGTGGACGTTTTTGCAAGAGTTGGCAAATTTTCAGTAGCATTTTATTCAACGTCCTGAAAATTAAACTAAAATAAAAATTTTTTGAAAATGATTTTTTCTATAATAAATTTAAAACCAAACTATCTTTTTAAATTTAAAATATTATTACAAAGTCTTAAACGTGCATTTTTAAATAAGCTTTCAAAGTATTTTCATAAACAATATTTTCCTCATAATCTTTTTTAAAATTTATTATAAGGAGTAAGATCGTAAAATTCGTAACACACGTTTTTCATTAAAACCCAAGTATTATTTGATTTTTTTTTGTAAAAGTTACCTTTGTAAAGCATGTCAGTTATTATGTTTAATGTCAATTATGTTCATTTGTTGTTAATCTGATTAAAATGAGTCACCAGAAAAAAGTGCGTATTAAAATTATTAAATATTTTCAACAAAACCCAACTTGGTCCAAACAATCAAAGGTCTGACGTCAACTGTCTCCAATGTTATTAAACAGTACCGGAAGAACTTGTCCGTTGATAGAAAACCTGGTTCATGTAGAAGGAATGGTCCATCCACATGATGTTTCTACAGCCAAAAAAAAATAGAAAGCATTCTCAAAAGAGCTCCCAACATATCCAGTAGGAAAGCAGCCCGGTTAGGTCAGTACTCGGACTATTTGGTACGAAAAGTTAAAGCTAATGCAGGTTTAAAACCAAACAAGGCTCAATAAGTCAGAATTTCATTACTAGTGATTAAAACTATAAAAAGATTTTTTTTGTAAATTGTAATAATAATTTCAATAAAATAAAAACAATTATTAAAACTGTCAGTTTAGTGGTTGCGTTTTTATTAACATGTATGTATGTTAAGAATTTTTCGATCTCACTCCTTAGTACAATTCTGCTGACTTCATAAAATATGTTTTACAGAAAAAAAATTATCGTTTTTACTGCTTAAAATTATTAATAATTGTGTTAAAAAAATTAACATTACGCTAAATATGTACACCAACAATTTTATTTATGTGTTTATTTAATTAATTAGCATTTTTAACAATAAACTTTTGAATTATAAATATAAATCATGGCTAAAGAAAAAACCCCGCTAGACAAGTTTTTAGTAAATGGATTATTATTTCGATAATATAAAAACTTGGTTTATTAAAAAAAAAAATAAGTACTAAAGTACTTAGTTTTTGTAGTAAGAATGTTCTTTACTGATACGACTTAAAAACAAAACTATTTATACCCTACACCACCATAGTGGGGAGGGTATATTGCATTTGTGCAGATGTTTGTAACGTCCAAAAATAATAGTCTAACACCCACTTTAAAGTATACCGATCGAATAAGGACAAATATAATTGAAACTGACTGAAATCGGTCTATTATTTTACATAGCCCCCATACAAATGTCCTCTTAAAACTGGAGTTTATCACTCACAAATTTTGCTTCAAAATATGTTTTATATATACAGAATTCATATCACCATACTTTATTATAATCCGTCCATAATTAATCATAGCTCCCATATAAGACCGGTATCCGAAAATCACTCAAATTGTTGGTATAAACATAAAATTCACACATAATTTTCAAGTAACTTTCATATAGACATAAATCACATGACCTAATTTTATGGTGATCGGTCATAGCTTTCATATAAGGACCACTTCCGAATATCACTCACGCATATAAATTATTTAAATTTTAAAAGAAACATATTTTTGCTCATTTACTTAGTGTTGGGTATTCTATGGTCGGGCTTGACCGACCATACTTTCTTACTTGTTTTATTCAAGTTTTTCAAGTACTTTATATAAGTACCACCTTAAGGTCTTATCTCTTGAATAATTGATAATTTTGTTTTTACTTTAGTACAAGAAACTCAAGTGTTGTCTTTTAGTTATCAACATGCGTATGTACGTACATTCACTTGAACTTTTAATGGTCCCGGTTATCATGTAATTCGCCTATATGAAACGCTAATAAATAAAAGTAATTGTAAAAAAATATTCAAAAAAACAGCTTTTGGAATAATATGTACTATAATTGATAAAATTATAAAAATGCTGAAGACGTTACTAATGTCTAGTTGTTTAACATTTAGTTCGATAAGTTTTTTTATTTAACTTCTAACTAATAATTAAAAATCTGAAATCGATTTTTAGCCACAGACTGTTTATTTTTTATTAAACATTCATATGCGATTAATGATTAACATTATAAATTATGACGATAAGATTGTATTCCCGGTAGTACATAGTTTTATGATAGTCTAGTTTTGATTTGCTTTATAAAGTTATGTAAAAGGCAAAAATAATGTTAGCATTAATTAAATAATAATCATAAATAGGCTAAAGAACATAAATATGTGGCTGAAATTATTATTATAGAAAACAACCTAGGGTAGAAGGGGAATCATTCGCCATAGGGTCACATCTACCAACACCGAAAAACTTAAGAATCGAGTAGTCGATGTTGTTACATTATCAAGAAGTTATGTTTTCGTTTATCGAATATTTACCATATCAGAAAGTTGGAAAGTTTAATTTTACATATGTTGTGAGGCAGCCGAGATTAATTGTTTTTCAAAAAGCTGTGAAAATATTTCAGAGTTTGAATTTTTTGTGCTAACTTCTTTAGTTTTTGTGATACAAAAAAGATATTTGTTGGTGATATAATGTCAATAATAGTGAATAATAAGTGACAAAAGTTTTTTCCATCACTTAATTAGAAGTATGAAAAAAATATATATCAAACCTAAAAACTCCCCCTGGGGCACATACGCCAGTTACAAGGAATCCCTCTGATGTAGAGCAAAATGTTGATAAAATATAGAAAAAACCAGTCACAATTTGTTTGAAATGTTTTTGTTAAGTTATGTGAAACAAACCATTAATATCTAGTTTATTATACATTGTTTTGTGAATTAAGGTATAAAACAGTAAAATACGTTTATATTTTTGGACTTTTTTGTTTTATTTTACAAATGACAAATCTACCCCATCCCTTTGGCGTATTTACCCCATGAGTGGGATGGTTTCACCGTTTTTGGTCAGTCTAGAAATGTAAGAAAAATATTTATATTAAGATGAGATAGACAAGATTGAAATGAATAAAACTAAAACCAACATATCTAAGTATTCGAAACAAGAAATAATTTTAGAATATCTATTGTGGTTGTAATATGAGATCGCCTCAAACAAAAAAGTGACGTATGGTCCTCCTTCTACCCTACATACTTCCAAAGCAGATGAGTATTCATATCGCTCACCTCTCCTTTACAACAAATATGATTATAATTATAATAATTATTGTATGGTGAGTTCCCATATGGATCTACATGATCATTTATTCCCTTACACTACTGCATAGAGCAGAAATAAATGCTTCTTTCCTTAGGTGGTTCCAAAAATGTGTAACACTTTTTAATGTCAGCATGTTTGCTACTATTTCATATTTTTAATAATTTTCAGTATAGAACAATTGTGACTCCAGATATAAAAGGGTTAATAAGGACCAAGAAATTTTAAATTACAAAATATTAAATGAGTAAACAATCTAAAATTAAATATTAGAATATAGAAAATGTTTTGTTAAGAAAGAAGTTTCAATTTACTTATTTGGTCCTCATTTAGCATTAATTAATAGGATTTGAGATATGCATGAAATTTAATCAAGATATAAAGATTTAACGATATATTTCAAAATATATTTGTTTATAAAAAACAAAAACTCTTGTTATTGGGTGTATGACTTAAAAATGCGTATCTTCTGAACTAGGTTTTTGTTTCCATTTGAAGGGTACATATCTGTCTTTTATTCTCACTTAGTTATTAAACACTGTAGTGTAAAAAAAGTTTTTATACCCTTCACCATGAGTGGCAAGGGTATACATTTTCTACATTTTTCATTTGCGACCCCATAAAGTATATTCTTGATCGTTATACTTAGATAGCGGAGTCGATATAGTCACGTCCGTCTATCCGTCTGTCGGTTGCAATCAACTTTCCAAATCCCATATGGGCAATTCTATGTACGTGAAATTTGTGAATAGATGAATAGATTTTTCAAAAATAAGAGTATCAGAAAAATAATTTGATCTTTATGTTCCATTCAGACGGTACTATTTTTTAAAAAAATAATAAGTTCTTTCGAAACATTGTTGTCCAAAATATCGAGCGAAATAAGGGTATGTCGTACGTGACATTAACCGGAAGTAATTTTGAGATACATGTAGAAATATGCGAAAATTTGCGAATCGTGAGAGGCGTTATGCTTTCTTTTAGTTTCGTACAAAAAACCAAATATTTTTCCTTTACAATCCGTTATATTTAAGTAAAAATAACCATTGGATGATTTTATAATGATTTTATAATAAAATTTAATATCTTACGTGACATACCGTACGTGACAGATTTTAACAATATATATTTTTTAAACATATGTATTAAAAACTAAAAAAATAAATAGAAAATATATATTCGGTTTCAATAAACAATTTGATAATAGCAAAAAAAAAACAATCAGAGTCAAATTCATTTCATACTACATGCTACTTGGGAGCTTAGTTTTCGCCACAATCTTAGCCTTAATCATACCAATTAAATTAATCAAATTAAGTATTGTCAGTTTAAACTATTATTTTTGCACTTAAAATGTTGTAATGAGCCCTAAATTCTTTCACATAGTAACACTTTGGTGTTTTCTCCTATTCAAATCATCTTTAAAAAATGTTTCAGGGTTTTTTGTTTTTTTAGTGGTGGCTGTCATTCTCGTGGATTTGCCCATATATAACTTACAAACATGATTAATACTTCAATATATCGGGGATTCTTTTAGTTCGGTTGCTATTTAAAATCTTTAAAATCGGCCAACAAATGGCTGAGACATAAGGAAAAAACCGGGACAACCTCGATTTTTTGCCTATTTTTTATCTATATCTGGATTAATAAGTTATTAATATAGACAATATGGGTATCTAATGATAGATATTTCAAAGTCCATTGCAACGATCTGTATAACACTACAGTAATTTGGACCTACAATGGGTCAAAGTCGGGAAAAATATTTTTTAACCCGAATTTTTTTTTACCGAAACAAGTTTTTTTCATAATTTTTTTTTACAATAATTATTTTTTTTTTTAATTAAAAAAAAATTTGGAAAAAGAAATTAAAAAAAAAAATTGGAAAAAATTTAAAAAAAACAAATTCGAAAATAA
The DNA here is from genome assembly GCA_942486065.2 of Calliphora vomitoria. Taxonomy (NCBI): domain Eukaryota; kingdom Metazoa; phylum Arthropoda; class Insecta; order Diptera; family Calliphoridae; genus Calliphora; species Calliphora vomitoria. The sequence continues at coordinate 153,370,345 of OW818029.2, forward strand.
ATATTTTTAAAAATTTTGAAAGAAAAAAATTAAAATTTTGAAAATTTTGTATTTTAAAGTATAATTTTGTGAAGGGTATATTAGATTCGGTGCATCTTACATGTTTTTGCTTTTAAAATGTCGAATTTTGTACCAGCAAAGCGTCATATGCGGGATGTTTTACTTTACTTCTTTAATTTGAAATAAAGTGAAGCTGAAGCACACCGATTGCTCACACACCGATTGGTTTCTGCAGTTAAGAAGTGCCAATTATGACACGGAAAACAAAGATCACTCATGCCAGCTAACCAAGAATTGGAGGCATTACTCCATGAAGATTGTTGTAAATCAGCTGCTCGTATATATACAATAGTGGTATTCACAATCTTGTAGAAATGGTCTAGCAAATGCAAAATTTTACAGTAATCCAATAACAAAATACACACAAAAATCTATACAATTTTGCATTTGCAATGATGCTAGACCATTTCCACAAGGTTGTGCATACCGCTAGTATATATATCGATCTTAAGAAAATACATTGTCTTAGGAATTTCGGTATTTCAATTCAAATATCCTTCGATGAATATAAGTTTAGAAGTTTATTACGATAATCTTAATGCGTTAAAATTTTACACTAATTCGAATTTTAAATTTTTCTTGGCGAAACATCATACAAATTCATGTAGAAAATGTTATTCTGAAAATTTGTTTCTTTAAAATATAACTTAAGTAATACCGACAACATGTACAAATTCCGACAAAACATGCTGTTCTTAGTGAAAAATACATAGAGATAACATATGTGTTGAAAACCACACATCACATTATATTGTTACGAATGTGCAATAGCGATTTGAATTTAACGGTCTGTAATGACTGCCTGCAACATTCATCATGTTTATGAACACGTCCATTAATGGAGGCTTCTACTTATCAACAATGTTGATGGCATGCGGTTACTAGCATTGTTTGTAAGTATGGCAACACTAAATGTATAAGCAGGTAACGTTGACATCGAAAGCTCTAGAAATCGAACATACTAGTTGACCGTTAAGAACAATCTCGACTACTCGGATGAAGATGACAGTGCGTATGAATAGTGACTGCGGTTGCTTTAGTCAGTTGAGTTGATCATTGTCGCTATTAGAGTTAACATCAACTGTCGTGTGCATGTGAGTTTGTACATTGTAAAGTTTGTGTGCATTTCTGCGAACTGATGAACTGAGTGAATATTTGAACTGTATTTTGTGTACATTTAAATAAATTAAGAGTTGTTACAAATTTTAAACTACTAAAACTGCTTTTTATTTGCAATCAAGAGAATCCGGTTTATTTAAAGGAAATAAACCCACGTTTTTAAAAGGTAAAAACGTAACAATATATATCTCAATATTAACAAATAGTTTTGTATAAATTAAAGCGTTTTCTGTGCTAAATTAATGCAGCAGAAAAAACTAACAAATTTCATTAGCATCGCTTAACAATCTTTTTAAAAATATATAAAAAAATAATTTTGTATGGTTTTCCACACAAGGGTGAAATGAGGGATATTTGACACTATTTCATTTCAGATCGGCAGTGATGTCACGAAGTTGAGAGTGGAAGTGGGAGTATGTTTTTACATTTCGTGGATTGGGACGCAATATATGTGCTGATAGACATTTCTCGTAGATTGCTACTTAATCCAACATTTGTGAGGACTGTGTATGAAAGTCATCGATCGTAAACATTAATAGATATTCCGTGCGATCAACTTCAACTGCAAAATATGGTAGCATATTAAAAGGGAGACAATGGTTATGGGAAGTAGGAGACGGTGTGAAACCTTATTACCCAGCACTGAATGAATAAAGATTAAGGACGCTATGTGGTTTCTTTTTGTATAAATTTATGGATCAGTCATAGTTTACGTAAAAAGATTCAACGATTTGATTCGAGAATTGCAAAACTTTGGATAAATACTCAAACTGATAGAATGTAGAGCTATCATGCTTTTCTTCCGTATCTCTATTCTTCGGTATTACAACGGAACATATGTGTGATTCAAGTATGTAATATTGTGGCGTATACTGTCCGTTTAAACTAGTCCAGCCATCGTGTTTGGATTAAATATCTATTGATGGGTAAAAATATTTTCGAAATCAAGTAATTGGGGAAACATAGACTGTAGACAGGTTCAAATCTTACTATATATGTAAATCACTTTAAAAGTATTGTCTTGGAAGTCTACTTCGAAGGTTTGAGATTTAGGAAATTGTTAAAAAAATTCGTTAGTTTTTATTTGAAACAATTGAAAGTATTTCTAGTCAGCTAAAGATAAAATACATTTTCAAATTGAGGAAAAATTTTAGCAGTATGATATAAAATTGGATAATTTTAGAAAGAATATTCATTTGTAAATGAGAGATTTAATTACATTTCTTTTAAAACCACCCTCTAAGTAATAAACTGTAACTGCGGTCATCAAACTATTAACCCCACACCTAAAAGGAATATTGAGTGAATGGTATTTATTTTGTTAAATCTAGTGTGTATGAGACAGACTTAATAATTAAAATACAAATATTCTTGTTGCGCCAATAACCTGTTTCAAAAAAACGTAATTTATTATTAAGGCCAAACGTATTAATTTATTTAACTTTCTTTAGAATTTTTAAGTTTTTAATTGCCATTACATTAAACAGTTTTCTAAATCAAAATTTCTTTAAAACTTTTTTAAACGAACTTTTCAAAATTTTTAAAAATTTCACACAACTCTTCTACCTTAATTTTTATCTCATTAAAGAAATACTTGAGAAAATGGGGAAATGTTTGCTTTAAATGTTAAATAAATTTTAATGGCGTGTTGTATCGTATTACATGCATTTACACCTTTTATTATTTTCAAAGGAAAATCAATTATTTAACATCAACAGCATAAGCGTTCATTCATTCATTCACTCACTCAGTTTACAATTGATTGATTTCGGTTAACGACACACAAAAGTGCTTCAAACATGCACAGCAGCACCGACAAAAGCTGCACGTTGACAACAATTAACATAAAATTCTGAGATGCTTTAAGACTGTACAGTTTGTTTGAAATCATAGTACTTAGATACATCAATATGAACTACTAACAAAATGTTTCGAAGGGTTTTAATAGGTAATTCATTGAAAGTTTAAGTTTCTTGACAACTTTTTTTTGAAAGGTGTAAGAAGTCAATTGAAAATTTGATGTTAGGGGAGAAAATCTGAAAGTTTTAAATTACAGAAATTATTTTAAATTGTCAAGACAAAGCTGACTGAGGTTGTGTAGTAACAATAAATGTGGGGTTGAAACTTTTTAACTTTCCCACCGGTGTATATGTTGAAACTAGCAATGTAACTTTGTAGCTGTTGTTTTACTTATGTAAAATAATATTTGTTTACTGAACTACGTCATTATGTACTTAAATATTTTTAACATTTTGTTAAATATATTAGCTAGGAGATATTTGAGGGCAAGTATAAGCCTACAGGGAAAACCGGTAATTCCTGCATAAAGTCTAGTGTCCGATCCATGGTTCACACGGAGAACTACGTAGTTATTCAGCAAAAAAATTCTAAAAAGAAACATGTAGCTGTATATTCATTCTTTATAATACACACCCAGTTAAATTTTATGATAACTACACGCAGAAAAAAAAACGTGGTTCGGCGTGGTTACGACAACACATACATTTCAGTGAATTTATCAATAATATTGTAATTGGGAATTTAGTTCAATAAAACTAAAACCTATTAACCCCCATTAACACGAGGTCTGGTCATGTGTTAACTAATAGTTATACTGACGGTTTTCATACAAAAATAATTTTAACCGACAGTGTTACTATTAGTTAAGACCTAACCAGACTTAGTGTTAATGGATGTAAGTAATATTAAATTTTATATTCCCAAAACTAAATTTTAATAATAATATAAAATCATTGGATCATAAATATGATTACGACGGATCATAATATGATTTCATTGGGTCACAATATGATTACTTTGGGTCTTCATGTCATGTATGACAATGATACTAATACTAATAATGATCATAATATGTTTGGAATACAATCATAAATCTTATCATACTATGTTGTTCGTAGATTACGTTTACTACAGCCATGTTTTTCTCTGCGTGCAGATGTTGAATATATTTACGCATCTCCCGAAATTGAACTAATTTTGATTCAGTTGCTCTTATGATTCTAGAATGCTTAAAAAAGTAACTTTATGTGGAGTCTTTTGGATTTTATAGGAAAAAAGCAACAACATGTTTGCAGCTTTAAAGTTTTTTTTTCTTTAGAGTTTTTTACCCACAACCAGACGTCGACTATTGGTTGTAGATTCCACAACATACTTATATATATTTTGAAACTAAAAGACAATGTAGCTATGTCCGTCTGTTTGGCTGTCTTAAACGTAAAGAATTATTTTTGTCATGCATTTTGTTTTATAAATTTTTATTTTGATAGACATACAACTCGCGGTGGCATGTCACAGGGTCCATTGACATAATGTTCATGGACGTTATGACACACCAAAAGGTGACATAATGTCCATGGACATTAATTTATTTGACAAAAAAAGAAAGTTCAAATAAAAATTAAAGAACTTCTACTGGAAAAAAATATTTTTTAATTCTTTATTTACAAGAAAGTCTTTATTTAGCGAAGTCGCCTGCCGCGTTTCATGGAGGAGAAAGCCCCTAAGAGCGGCCGCTAAATGTGACATAATGTCCATGGACATAATGTCACTTCATATGTTGTCATAATGTCCATGGACATTATGTTAATGGACACTGTGACAGGTCACCCAACTCACATCCTACTAAGCGACCAAAAAGTTATTTGTTAAGCTTTCTTTTGATTTTTTTAAATTTTTTTTTTTTTTCGAAAGATTAAAGAAATAGCTATCTAAACTAATTTGGACACATTTTGTTAAGAACAATTGGTAATGAGTTACATGGATGAGAAAAAACACCTGTTTGGCCAAAATGTTAAATTTTGACCCCCTCTAACTTAGAGAGTTCTTTACCGATATTGTTGAAAAACTGTGTCTGAATTACTATCCAATAGGACTAACCGAAAGGCATCGATTTCAAAAGCTGGTTCACTTGACATGAAATCCCCCATATATACATATATCGTTCATTCCAACGTACATCAACCAAAAATTTATACATTTTATTATACATTTAGTAAAGGGTAACTTTAAGTAATACAAAAAGGTAGCTTTAAAGTTACCTTTTATTATTACGAACATAAAGGTAAGTTGTAATAATGGCCCTTATATTTTAAAATTTCAAAAAACTCTCGATTTAATTCGACAATTTAAATAACTATTTGACAAAACTCGACAAAGTGTATTAATATCTTGTAAAGCTGTGGTCGGATTTTTTGATTCACGAACCATATGAAAGGCTATTATGACCCCTTGAAACTCAACATCTTAAAACGATATGATAGGTTATTATGTTCTACTTAAGTCGTACAATTGCAATATAATATTTTAATATTCTATTGTATTCTTAATCCATATGCAATTTTCTGATGCATCTTTTTTTTACCAATTTCTTTTGATTTTTACAATACTGTTTATCAATATATTAAATTGTGAGATGTTAAGAAAGCAGCACAATAAAAATTATTCTGGGTCATGAAGGTCTTCTGCTTTTATTATTTATACCCTTCACCTTCGTGAGAAGGGTATATATAAATTTGTCATTCCATTTGTAATTTCCACAATATAATTTTCCGACCCTATAAAGTATATATATTCTGAATCCTTATAGATAGCGGAGTCGATTTAGCCATGTCCGTCTGTCTGTCTGTCTGTTGAAATCAATTTTCTGAAGACCCCAGATATCTTCGGGATCCAAATCCTCAATAATTCTGTCAGACATGCTTTCGAAAAGTTTCCTATTTAAAATCAGCAAACTCCGTCCATAAATAACGAAGATATGAGCGAAAATCGAAGGCAACCTCTATTTTTGGCCAATTTTTTTTATCTATATCTCGATTACTAAGTCATAAATATAGATAGTATGGTTATCTAATGATAGATATTTCAAAGTCCATTGCAACGATGTATATAAGGCTATACAAAGTTGGACCTACAATGGGTCAAATTCGGGAAAAATATTTTTTAACCCGAATTTTTTTTTTACAGAAAACATTATTTTGTCATAAATTTTTAAAAATTTTTTTTTAAAAAATTGGAGAAAACCTTTAAAACAATTTTGAAAAAAAATATTAAAAAATTTTTTTTTTTAATTTTGTTTTAAACTATAATTTGGTGAAGGGTATATAAGATTCGGCACAGCCGAATATAGCTCTCTTACTTGTTTATTTATTAGAATATAAATAAAAAAAGGGAGGTACTTCTTTATAAAAAAAAAATTTTAAAAATTTAGATCTTGTCCCAGAATAAATTTTATTTTGATGTTTTAAGATTCGGCACAGCCGAATATAGCTCTCTTACTTGTTTATTTATTAGAATATAAATAAAAATAAGTGAGGAACTTCTTTATGAAAAAAACTTAAAAAATTGTAGATCTTGTCCCAGAATAAATTTTATTGCCATGTTTTCTAATATTTCGCATTTTAATACGCTGAAAAATAGTAAAAATCTAAAGGAAAGAATTTTATCGAAAATGCACTTTTATACCTAAATACATACTCCTATGTATTTATATACTTTAAATAGGACATAATAATCTTTCACAAGGTTCTACACTCAAACGAATCAAACTAAAGCTTTAGAAGAAATGAATACATATGTATATGTACTTACATACTTTCTCGAATTTTGACACTTTTCAAAAATCTAAAATCGTGAATCAAAATAAGAAAAATTAAAAATGAACATGCGAAAATGGCTCCATAGGGTATATGTGTGCCATTTTTTTTATAAATCTTTCCTGGAATTAATGATAACTAGTAGAAACATTTTTTCCCTAAATTTACAAACATTAAATATATACTTAGCTCCTAACATTATTTTACAATAACAATAGAAAAAACATAACATGGTATGACAAAACTTTTTCAGATACCCTCAACATCATCATCATTATCAGCATCACCTACAATTTCGCTAGAACTTATTGAGGGGTGAAAACATAAAATTGGCGGGTAAATGCCACACGCACACATTCAATAAATTTTCTTTACATTTGACACTAATTCCCTATAATTACCGTATTATTACACACTTACCTCAATGCTATACGCATTTGTTCAGCGATTGGTATATTAAATGACATGATGATATACCAAACCAACCAACAACAGAAGCTTAAATTTCACCAAAAAAAAAAAAAAAAAACACAAACAATACACACTTTAAGATTTAAGATTTCCAAACTAAAAATTGTTCATTGAGTTTGTGATACGAGTACGCGAGTGGATGTATAAAACACAAACAAACAAGGACCCAAAGTATCTGAGCAAAGCAAAACAAAAAGTACTTATACGCCTAGGGTAACAAACCTCAAAATTTAACGAAATAAAATCAATAAATGTGAGTTTGATTTTTCTTCACTTTTCTTTTGTGTCGTTTGCTGTTATTATTTTCTACTTGTAGACAAGCAAAAAAAAAAAATATATATATAAAAATACAACAACACTTGACACTTTTTTTGCTTTAGTTCATTCGTTCGTTCTGTTTGAACAACAGATTTTATATTAAATTTTTCTCACAATTGTTTGGGAAATTTTTGTTATTAAAGCACTTGTTGCCACTTAATAATTCTTTTATTTTTTTTGTAACTTCAATAGAAACTAAACATTTTTCTCACATGTTGTGAAAGTGTACTTTTTTTTCTATAGGTAGACAGTTGTGTACAACGAAAACAAATCAAATTCATACAAAACAATTGAATTGTCGAAAAAAATAATTGTTCTTGCAGTTTTTTTTTTTTTTTTTTGCTTAGCTTTTTCGTATGTGTTTAGAACTTTTGATGTTATGTGCTCTGTGCTTTTTCAATTTTTTCTCAAGTGTTTTCTTTTTTTGATTTTCTTAATTCTGTTTTTTGTTTTTTATTTATTATAAACGAACGTTTTTGCACAAGGGTTGTTTGACAACTGACGGCAGTCTAAAACGTTTGCCATATAAAACACACTACTGACCAAAATTCTCTGTGTACTCTATAGACACTTCAAGCTCAAGCAAAACAACAACATCGACAGCAAGCAACGACCAACCGACCTAACGAACAACAACAACAAGAGTAATATCAACAATAACGTCATGTTGAGTTTGTGTTTATAAAATTTCAAACACGTACCAACAAACATAGAATACATAAAATTATATATACACACATTTACTTATGTATATGTATACAGTGTATACTATACACATATTCAGTCAAACTCATATACACTGAAAAAAAATCTATCAATCGACTCCGAATCATTTCGATTTAATGAGGTCGTTCCGTGGTTCTGGCCTTCCGGAATAAGGGACAGAATACATTCATGCCACCCCAACTTCTACATACTGCAGTTGGACTCTCTCCCGGGGTATGTCAGAGAAGATCTTCGCATGTACGAAAATTACACAAACTATTCAATTAAAAATAGTTTTTGTAGGTCATTTACTTACAGATGTTTAAATATAAAATTGTATGTTAACGCATTATAACAAGTTAACAAGTAAGAGAGCTATATTCGGCTGTGCCAAATCTTAACACCCTTCACCAAATTATACCTTTAAATAAAATTTAAATAATTTTTTTTTTCAATTTTGTTTTTTAAAAGTTTTCTCCAATTTTTTAAAAAAATTTTTTTTTAATTTATTAATGACAAAAATTTTGTCATAAAAAATTCGGGTTAAAAAATATTTTTCCCGATTTTGACCTATTGTAGGTCCAACTTAACATAGCCTTATATACATCGTTGCAATCGACTTTGAAATATCTATCATTAGATATCCATATTGTCTATATTTATGACTTAGTAATCGAGATATAGATAAAAAAATAGGCCAAAAATAGAGGTTGTCTCGGCTTTTTGCTCATATCTCCGTTATTTATGGACGGATTTTGCTGATTTTAAATATGAAACTTTTCGAAAGCATGTATGACAGAATTATTGAGGATTTGGATCCCGAAGATATCTGGGGTCTTCAGAAAATTGATTTCAACAGACAGACGGACAGACAGACAAACTAAATCGACTCCGCTATCTATAAGGATTCAGAATATATATACTTTATAGGGTCGGGAAATTACATTGTGGAAATTACAAACGGAATGACAAATTTATATATACCCTTCTCACGAAGGTGAAGGGTATAAAAAGTAAGAGTATTATATTCGGCTGTACAGAATCTTGTAGTGAATATGTAACCGCTGATAAAGAGTTATATGGGGGTGATTAAATCATGGTCCGATACTCTCAAAAGATGGTAGACTGATTTAGGTTCATATAGAACTTGTTTATGTCCAATTTCATTACGATATTAATTATAAATCTTCAATTAATTTTTTGAGGGGGACCTTGTATGGGGACTAGAGAAAAATGTTGCTCGATGTTCGCCTCATTTTACTCTATAATTTTATAGTAATTAGAACTAATTTGTGCAAAATTCTATCAGGATTGCCATATAATCAACATATTTATGGCTAGGGGGATAGGTACCCATAGATTGCTCATTTTCCTCACCTTATCAACCGAGAGTAATTTCAGCCAACTAGCTCCTTTTGCTCCACAATGTTCCATTGCTCCCAAATAGTTCCATTCTAGAAAATTTCTTTAATGTGCTTAAATCTCTGAAATATGTTAGTATCCAGATTTTGTGACAATCGCACAGTGGGAAAATTCACCAATCTAGCTTGTAAAAATTCGTATCTTTTAAACTATTGATCTGAGGATTAAGAAATATATGAAACGATTGTAGCTAATAGAGTGACCTTTAAATATATTGTATTTGTACAGGGTGCACCAAAAGGAAGGTTTTAGTGGAAATTAAAATTTTTCAACGAAATTTAGTAGCTCTTTAAAATTTGTATGGAAAATTTCCCAGAGTATTGTCCTATGTTGCATTAATATAATTTTATAGATTTAATAATTTACCGATAGTAATATTTCAAATAAGATGTAGTTTTGAAGAGCTTAATATTAAAGTTAAACAAAATAAATCAACATTTTTTGTTAAAAAAATTAAACAAAAAAATCTCTTTATATGTTCATTAAATTATAGCAATAGCCTTTTGCTATAGTTTATTAAAAAAAACAAATAATTTCATTTATTCATAACAAAAAAAAAATAAAAATTTTGAGAAAACAACATTAAAGTTTACATTATGAATGAAACAAATTAGATTCAATCCATTTATCATTATTTTTATTTATATTTATTTAAACATCAACAACATATTATTAGAAATTATTCGCTTTCAGAGCCTGAATCTTGAGCTTCTTCGCATTGTTCGGGAATCATCGGGTCACAAAGCTGCTTTAGAACTTCGTTTGAAAGAGGCTCCAAGGCTCGATAGTTGATGGAAGATTTTTTTTTGACGGTGGTGATATATAAGGGTCCGTTAAATAAAGCAATGCATTAAGTAAATCTTGCATAGTTTTCTGACGCGTCATTTTTCGAGTGTGGAATTCACGGTAATTACGGAAATCTTTATTTCTGGATTCCATTGTTTCTTCTGAGAGTATTCCTATTGGCAAACACACGTATTTTATAATATCAGTTCCATGTAGTCAAATTTTATGGACGCTTGATGGCATATTATACCAGGGCTATAAATCCACGTACAATTTTGATGTCCGTTCAGTAATTTCTTTAAAGGAATCGGTTTTAATTGCGTAACCACAATTATACAAGAAATTTAACGTATTTACAAATGTAAATACTGTCAGGATTCGTAGAAAAATATTGGTGACAGATCTAGGGTTAAACAATTGCTTACAATTCTACTTTGTTGCACTTTGTGACAGCCAATTTTTTGTCCAGGCTGAAGTAAGCCTGGACAAAAAATTGGTCTAGTTTCAAATTCAAAAATTAGTTTGGCGGTACCTAGCGGTACTTTTTTCTAATCCCTTTACCCATTAACAAATTTTTACAAAAATATACTTTTATGTATTTAATTGCAAGAGGTATTATTAAAATCATTTTCATTACAATAAATTATATCCTCGTAATCGTTAGGACTTGTTTTATAAAAAACTAAAATGTAGGTTCAATAGTGCAATTAAACTTTTCATAATACATTGGGTGAAACCTGACTGTATTTTCATAATTAACATTTCAATCGAAAAATGTTGAATGCAAAAATCGAAAAAATGTTTTTTCCAAAAAATGAAAAAAAAACAACTGGAAAAAATAAATTTTGTTTACCTAAAAATATTTAAAATTTTTATTTTGAAGTATAGTTTGGTATATAGTTTTGGTGAATGTATATAAGATTCGGCCCAGCCGAATATATCTCTCTTACTTGTTTATAAGCTAGATTGGTAATTTTTCCCACAGTGAATCGGTCCAAAATTAGTCATGGTGGGAGCCATGACTATAAACAGTTTTCTTATGATATGAAACTTAATTGTATTGAATCTTATTTGAATACCAAAATGTTTAAGATAAAGTGATTTTCGGAAGTGGTTCTTACATGAGAGCTATAACCAATTATGGGTTGATCTTCATAAAATTAGGTACAAAGTTAAAGTGAAAATGTTTTAAATAGTACAGCATTTACACACAGAAACAGGAGAACTATCTAGTACCATTTCAATGGCCAGGCGTGTTAGGGCATGTCCTAATACCCTTGGATTTTCCGAGCGCTGTTCAATTGCTGGCATGGAGAGCTGTTTTTTAAGGCTTCGCGGTCTGCTTTTATTTCGTTTGGCACAAATGTTTTGTTTTGACGAACAGTACCAGGAAGAGTGAGATTTTTGGACATCCAATGGCTACCCAGATTCAATGATGTAAAAAAATTGTCGAAGGTTATGGTTCTTCCAGTGTTTTCCCAAGGGTAGACCTGTCTTTGCACGACACTCTCTCCAACAATAAATTAATAAATCATCTTTTGATTTATTAACGCCTGCCAAAAATAAAAGCCCAAGGAATGCTCTCAATTTGTCAACTTATTCCACACCGTCTCCTTTGCGGTGCGGGTTTGTTTATTCCAATTTTAAAACGATTTCTCGGCTTTGTTTTAGTATCAATCAGAACTTGTTCGAGCATAGATGGGGTGAAAATCAAATCTAAAACGGCTGGCTGGATGAGCCCTTTGGTAGCACGATAGCAGTGCCACGAAACACATTATGGTGCGAATTGCTTGATAAGGCAGATTGGAAAGCCAGGTGGTATTGTCATCGGATCGAATATCGTCTTCTTCAAGTATCATTTCGTTTTCAGCACATACACATATGCATACACAAACGTGCACAAGAAAGCAATAGTACAAAAATTACTTAATGGCATGTTCGACATGCCGCATTTAAAAAAAAAAAAAAATTTAGTTGAGTAAAAAAATGATGTGAATTTCCATACATTTTATATTGTGTCTACATTTGTAGGCCAGAAGATGTTCATTTTGAAAAATAGGGTCTCGTAGGATCTGTAAATTATTTGTTTAACGTGTTAATGGCAAAACTGCTTAGAATTGATTTATAGAAAGCTTCTGAAAATTTCGGACCCTCTTGTTGTGGAATTTTTTTTAAACAACTTTCTCTGAAAAATGCTACAAATGCAGACTACCGAGCACATAAAGGTTAAGCGTATTTGGGTGATTTATTTTTCATTGTATTATCTGCAATATATTGAAAAATATAAATTTTTCTGGAAGTGTTATCACTTTTAGGTTCATAACCCATTTTTAATACCAAATATATCTGATAATATTTAATATCAGATTGTTTCCATTAATAATTTTAAACGACGAAATTGACAACCAAAATTATTGTTAGAAAAATTTATTTCAATACTAAGAAGAATTTATATTAATTAAAAACCAAAAACTAAATTAAAAACCAAAAACTAACTCATAAAAATTTTCACTTTTTATACCCATTTTGCTTTTATTAGAATTTAAATAAATTTTTTTACATATTTGAAATTTCGTTTAAAAAAAATTTTTAAAATATAAATGGATTTTTTCGTCAAGTTGATTTTAGAAAATGTTATAATTTCTATTTAAACATATTAGGGTATATATTAGGATGTTATATGGGTTATTCCAAGAAACTGTGCCTAAAAAATCATAGCTTAAAAAGGAATTTCGATCAAAATATTTAAGAATCGAGACAAAAGAAAATTTGAATTATATGTGGGGATTTTATATTTGAATGGATTTCATCGTCTTTTTTTAGGAAAATTTAAAAAATTGTTGTGAAAATTTACGAATATTTGAAATTCAAAATAAATTTTTGAGCTATGTTTTCTTCGGCAAAGTTTTTTGAAATGATCCATAGAACAAGAATCGCGATGCACCTTTTTAAATTTTTTCAGCCCCCTACCATTTGACCTACCATACTATACATATATACATAGATATTGCTTGACAATAGCCCCCTTATAAAGTCCAGATCAGTTATATGTACACAAAGATCACACTACTAGATTTTGTGGCAATCAGTCCGAATTTAAACATAGCTCCTATATAAGGTACAATTCTGAGAATAATTATAACATCCCGAATATAATACTTTTACTTATTTTGATTATAATAAATTAATCTAACTAACTGCCTGATACTTATAAAGCTAGATTTGTTTCAGTGTAATTATTTCACACACCTATAAACAACACTAACAGCTTTAATACATTGTGTACACACACATTTAATATAGAACAAAATAAAATTGAAAAAGAAGCAGCAAAATAAAAATATACAAAAATAACAAAAATAATATTGCTCTCTCAATTTATTTACAATTTTTTTTTTTTTTTGTTTCGTGTTCTGCTACATACTGGTGCCGTTGTTGTTTTCCATTTTAGAGCAATATAAACTCTTATGCGGCTTTAAGCTATTTTTCTATTAGCACAACTACACCTCATACTTACACTCTCTCGACCACATACTCTCAAACAAACAGATTTGCACACATACATGTACCCAGCAGTTTGAAAAGTGCCAATTGGAAACCTTAAAGTAGCTATATTACTACTTGTACAATGAACTAGTTCGCTGTGGCTAATTCATCATAGAATTAGGTGACATGACTTCCGTATATATAAAACTTATTTGGAGAGAAATTTGTGTAGATACATCTATAAGTTAAACATATATGAGGGATAAAGTCGGGAGAATATTTGTATGGGGCCTTGGTGCAATAATGACACGATTTCAACCAGCCAAACGGATGGACTTCGTTTTATCCACTCAGAAAGTGATTTTGAGTCGATCGGTATACGTTAAGGTTTTGGGCGTTACAAACATCAGAACTTTTAATATTTTTATCATACATATGGAAAAAACGATATAATCGTGTCTGTATTTAAATACTGAAAGTCTTTAAACGGGGAATTATTTACCGTGTGATATCCAAAAATAACGCTTTTGTGTTTTTTTAGGTAAAATTTCAGATTTTTCTAAAAAATTGGTCAAGTTTGGTTATGACTGTGGAGGGCTCTGTTACTCCTTTCGCTTCATCTTTTAGAGTTTTAAAAATATAATTTTTATAATCAGGGCTATTCTTGTTCTCACTTTCACCATTCACCGTATCTTTAGATGCCAATTACAGCAATATTTATATTAAATAAAGTTTATAAAATTATATAATTTAGGGTAAAAAAATCACGTGTAAACATTTATAAATAGCAATGCTGAGGAAATTACATAATATTGTTGTAATTATGCTTCCAAAAATACGGTGAATGGTGAAAGTGAGAACAAGAATAGCCCTGATTAATGAAATTTGAAAAAATATAAAATTTTCTTTTGGAAAAATGGCAACAAATTTTCTCAATGTAAAGTAAATTGTTGGTTTTCGTATTGCTTTTAAAAATTTATTTATTTAATCATAATTTGCAAGTAAACTTTAAATAAATTAACTTAAAATAGTACAGAAATAATGGAAAAAAGTAAAATGAATGCCAATTCATGGCAATTTTTGGTAAAAATGAACAATAATGTCAGTTCTTTCCTTTGTGTACATAATCTTGACACTGAGTTCAATGGTTCATTGCCGTATATCGAAGACACAACTTGAACAATGCCCCCGTCAAACCATCTTATTACTAAAAGTTTATTTTATCTCTCAACACGAAAGTCATAACTGCCTCTCACTTCCCTTTTTAGCTCTTTTTCAGAATTGTATTCCAAAAACTATTTTACCGGATGTTTTTCAGAAAAGATAGGACAACATATTCCGAAGATTCATCTTCAACAACTTCTATTTCTTCATCCATATAAATATATAAATGTCTTTGTAAGTTTGTTTGTTTATTTGTTGGTTTGTTTGAGCATCACGCCTAAACGGCTAAATCGATTTTATTGAAATTTAGAACGTATATAGATCCTTACTTGGAAGCGTCAATAGGCTATAACTTTTTTCAATACTTTTACCAGAAAGGGATAAACAGGGGGTACCTTTAGTTCTTAAACAATAATTACTAAACGGCTGAACCGATTTTTACTACGACAGGGGTAGTGAAGCGCACCTGGTCAAGCTAGTATTCTATATTATATTCATAGCTATCCTCCCGCAAAATTTCTTTCCTGGCAAAAGAAACATTTTGGTCAATGGTTTCTACTAAAACTAGTAAATATCTGTTTTTCCAGCTCTTCTATATCTGATAAATCAGAGTCTTCAAAATTAAATAGAATTTTTTAAATTTCACATTCAATTTCATGATGCAAACAAAATGTGAATGAATGCCATACAAAAAATAATGTAACGTTTGTTATTGAATTCGCACCGATTATTTTTTGCCATATGGCAACAAGCCGATTTTAAAAATTCAGTGCATAATAATGTCGTTTTAAAAACAAGTAAGAGAGCTATATTCGGCTGTGCCGAATCTTATATACCCTTCATCTTATATACCCTTCATAATAAAAAAATAGAAATTTAAAAAATTCCTATTTTTTTAAAACAAATTTTTTTCGAATTTTTTTTTTTTGTTTTTTCCAATTTTTTTTTAAAAAAATTTTTTTAATTTAAAAATTAATATTTTTTATTTTATTAGTGAAAAAAGAGTTTTTTGTGAAAAAAATTCGGGTTAAAAATTATTTTTCTCGATTTTGACCCATTGTAGGTCCAACTTACTATAGCCTTCTATATATCGTTGCAATGGACTTTGAAATATCTATCATTAGATATCCATATTGTCTATATTTATGACTTAGTAATCGAGATATAGATCAAAAATAGGCAACAAAAATAGAGGTTGTCTCGGATTTTTGCTCATATCTCCGTTATTTATGGACGGATTTTTCTGATTTTAAATGGGAAACTTCTCGAAAGCATGTCTGACAGAATTATTGAAGATTTGGATCCCGAAGATATCTGGGGCCTTCATAAAATTGATTTCAACAGACATACGGACATGGCTAAATCGACTCCGCTATCTATAAGGATCCAGAATATATATACCTTATAGGGTCGGAAAATTATATTGTGGAAATTACAAAAGGAATGTCAAACTTATATATACCCTTCTCACGAAGGTGAAGGGTATAAAAAGTGTTTTAGAAAAATAGTTTTTTCTCCAAAAAATACTGATGCATATAGAGGTTACTTCAAAGTCCGTTATTGCCTGCTTGTTTTGCCCAAAATAATTTTTTTTTATTTATTATTAGTACCTATATATACAACAATTACAAATAATTTAAAAATTATGGATCAATCAATTCAGAAAAAAAACCACAGGCTAAACAAATTAATGTTGCCATATGACAATAAAATAGCAAAAGGGTTAACTTAAATGAGCCGAGTTTTATTTTACATCCATTTATGTTAGGTTTTCTTTCAGAAATATATACGAACCCGAATTATTTTTTTTATAGCAGAAATAATACACAAAAAAAAAAATAATCGAGGCTAAACTAACTAAGCTTAAATAGTTAATTTCTTTTTATATGAAAACTAAAAACAAAGTTTTATTATCTATGCCAATAGGTAATTCAAACAAAACACTTTAACTAAAAACTATGTTAACGTATCTTTTTCGAAGTTTTTTTTTTGTTTATTTTATTGTCAATTGAAAATATTTTTGGTACAAAAGGGTATGTATGAAATTATCTAAAATTTTAGTTATATTAAATAAGAATCTTTATAAATGCCATTCTACCCTTTCGCTTAGTTAAATTTATACTATATTTTTATTTCTTTGTGTGTATGAAAACTTTTTTGAAAAAAAAACTACAAAAATGCTCTATTTTAAATTTTTCGAATTCGGATGCTTATAAGTTTATTTTAAATTTTATCAAAAATAAAACAAATACTTTAAACAAATTTTCTGACACCGGGAAGGAAGTGTGCAAACAGTTTTCAAGACATATATCGCTTGAACTAACAGAGACATTTTCAAGAACTATCTAAATATCTAGATTATGAACTGAATGTTTGGTGATGTTTTTAATATTTTGTAGGTACGAGTTGAGCATGTAAATACAAACATACTCAAAAATATTTCAGCACTGACTAAGTGATATTTCATTGGGATATCTCCAATCGTTTCAGAGCTACTGAATTATCTCCAAAATAAATAGTTTCTAATCCATTGTGCAGAAGTCTAATAAAGTTATATGTTTCTCCTCGATAAGGACCAAAAGTGATTTTTAAATATTTCACTATGACCGAATTTCCAAATTTTGCGGCAAAAAGTCGATTTTCCAACATCATATTTTAAAATTTTTTTATAACGTTCAATTGCCAACATATTAGAAAGAAAAAATAGATACAAATATTGACAACCCATAATTAGACATATAATGCTGATAATATATAAATTTATTCTAATTCGTTTTATCAATTTTGAAGCAATATAATTTTTGGGCCTGGCTCACTAAATGCGAACGAACATTTTCTTTCTTATTTTATATTGAAAACAATAAAAAAATTCAAATTTATGTGTTGTTTTCAATATAAAATAAGAAAGAAAATGTTCGTTCGCATTTAGTGTGCCAGGCCCTAAATAAAACGTTGTTTTCCAAAATATACTTTCAATAAAATAAATATATATTTTTTTTATTATTACGTTTATTTATTTATCGAATCTGCCTTACTAGGCCTAAAGCTACGTACACACGGTTGTCAGATTTTACAATGTTGTTAGATCTGGCAATGTGCTCGCAATGTACTGCCAATGAAATATTATTAGCAAAAGGTAAATTGTCAGTTTATAAGATTGTAAGAAAACCTGACAATTTCATTGTCAGACAATTGTCAAACAATAAATTTATCTGCCAACAAAAATTGTCAGTTCACACGGTCGCTTCACTTTTGTTTATTTTAAATATATATGGGCAATTCCACGAGAATGACTACCACGACTGAATAAACAAAAACCCTTGAAACTTTTTTTAAAGATGACTTGAATAGGAGAAAACACTAAAATGTTACTATGTGGAAGTATTTAGAGCTTATTACAACATTTTAAGTACAAAAATAATACTTTAAAGTGATTATATATAATTTTTTAATTTAATTGGTATTTTTTAGGCTAAAATTGCGGCGAAAACTAAGCTCGCAATTAGCATGTAGTATGAAATGAATTTGACTCTGATTGTTTTTTTGCAAGCATCAAATTGTTAATTGAAAGCGAATATATATTTTCTATTTATTTTTTTAGTTTTTGTATACATATATTTACAGAATATACATTGTTTTACTATAAGAGACAATTCTGTCACGTACGGTATGTCACGTAAGATATTAAATTGTATTTATTATAAAATCATCCAAAGATTGTTTTTTTTTAAATATGACGGATTGTAAAGGAAAAATATTTGGTTTAGTGTATGAAATTAAAAGAAAACCTAACGCCTTCGCAAATTTTCGCATATTTCTACATGTACCTCGAAATGGCTTCCGTTTTGTGTCACGTACGATATACCCTTATTTCGCTCGATATCTTGGACAACAATGTTTCGAAAGAACTTATTATTTTTTTTTAAATATAGTACCTTCTGAATGGAACATAAGGACCAAATTATTTTTCAGATACTCTTATTTTTGAAAAATCTATTCCCTCTATAGGCGTACAAATGTCACTTACGATGACATGGAATTGCCCATATGCACAGTGTTGCCAATATAAATAATTTATCTAACAATGATGCCATTGTCAGATGCATAAACTTCGCACATATGACAATAAAAAGTTTCTGACAATGATCTTACAATGATCTGGCAATGGCAACGTAAGGTGTTTACACGATTGTCAGATGTCTGACAATAGTAGTGTCTTACAATGTTCTGACAAATTCTTTTTCTGATATTGTTGTAAGACAAAAATTGTATGTTCACACGGTTGTTAGACATTTTCTGAAAAATTTTCTGACAATATTGTACAATCTGACAACCGTGTGTACGTAGCTTAACAATAAGTATTAAAATCTTATAACTAAAATTAAAACTAAATGGTCTCTGACAGGAGCGTTGATGGATATATGGGCCACATCTTAGCGGGGTGGTAGATAGGCTCTAGATGGGTCTGTGCGAGAAGTCTACGACATCCAGGCAATTCTTACTGTCAACTAGGGCTTTGTAAAGCTGTCTTCCTCTAGGGTTAATTAGCCGTGAACCCCAGTATGTGTGTTTTGCATTGTAATCACAACAAGACAGGAAACAATCTCCTAGAGTTTCAAAGAATTCTTCAAACATGTCCTTAGTCATCGTAAATCGTGGTGGACAATATATTGAACTCAATGTCAAATCTCCAAGTAAACAATCCAATCGAATGGAAATTGCTTGCATATATACTTTTGAGAATTCATCAAGGACATAATCTTTTAAACGGCTTTTAATCAAGATACCAGTACCACCATGAGCTTTTCCGTCGGGATGATTTGTGTTATGAAATGAAAGTCCTGGAATATTAAAGTTGTATCTATTTGCAAGATGAGTCTCAGGAATTAACATCACAAAAAATAAATATTTGAATATGGATTCTATTACTCGAGGTGTGTATTTTTAACAGTTGTAAAGATATTTTGTAAATGCATGTATTTAGAACTTATTTTGATGTTTTTACTGGGTCATCTTTTTTGTGAAATTGTGAATAGTGTTATTGTATTTTGTGGAGTAGAACTACCGTGGATAACAACCGATAAAGGAGTTTCCTACATGTAGTTTTTCGTGGAAAACTAAGGTTTAATGCCATGTAAAATTGTTTTGCAAATAATTGCAAACTCACGATTTAATGCTGCTTTTGCAAAAGATAAGTTCATATGGGAGCTCCAAGAAAAAACTGACACGACTTTCATAAGTAATTTTGTCTAAGGTTTATAGAAATGTATGTACCAAATTATAAAGGGAGAGTTTTAGACAGTATTCAATAATAAACAATAGACAGATATTTGTTTAAAGTTTTTGAAAAAAAAAAAATGCAGGTAAAATAAAGTCCTCCAAAATATACCACTTTGATGACCAAATGTAATGCTAAATGTGGCCGTTGGTATTTTTGTATTCAATGATGCATCACAAAATGTAAAAATTTAGAGTAGACTCACATGCAATTCTTAATAACGAATAGAGAGCAGAACAAATAAGAGCCATGTGACTTATTGATAAGCGGATTTGACTACAAAACAAGAGTTTATGTGTTACAGCCCGCAATCTGACAAATTATTTTTTCTCAAATGCAGAAGCATTAATACTATTGAAGTATTATTCAAAGTATGCCAATCCGCCACATTTCCATGTTAAATTAACCCGGCAATAACGTTGCTGGTTGGATTATAATGCACTAGTGGTTGTTCTTAGTGGCTAACTTATTCGTGTTATTGTAACTAGTTCTGGGAATAGCAGGGTATGTACTCGTATTTGCTTACTAGTCTGTGAGTTTGTGAATGTAGAGGTGACTGCAAACACCAATGTATTTGTTACGTTGAGTGTTATAAAGAGGTTTATTATATTGGTAAATCAAAATATTATTGGTTGCAATTTTTTTCTCTATTCACCTTAATTTTCTTGTTATTTCATACATGTACCCGACCATAATATCCTTGCAGTTTATTTGTTTCTTTGTTTTTGTTTTGCTTTTGTAATCATATATACAACCCCCACAACAGGTGTATAAATTCGTTTAAAAGCCGTTTCTTTAATAATTAATGTATATTTTTATAATGTTATCAAAGAGAGTGTAATAAGCCTGATATTGTTTTGTTTTTAATGTTTGTATATTGTAATAAAGCGGGGTTATTACATTGTCTTTTTTATGGATCGATTTTTCAATTATAAACAAGTGCAAAAGTATATCCGCCAAGCATGACTATGTGTTACCCTTCACTGAGTAAATTAGCAAACATCTTTTTCTCTTCAATAATTTCAATAATTTATTTTCGTGAGTGATTTTCGGAAATGGGCCTTATATGGGAGTTATGACCAATTTCCCGATCGTCAACAAATTAGGTCTTGTAATTTATTTCTATATGAAACCTCTTTCATGTAATTAGCATACTAGCATAACACTTTTAAGAGTTTTATTCTCGTTAAAGTGATTTTCGGAAGTTGATCTTGTATGCAAGCTGTGACCAATTATCTACAGATCGCTGTGCAAATTATCAATTTTTTTACATGATTTCCTTGTGAATTATACATATTTGTGTTGATTTATTTCAGCATACCAATATTTTTGACAGTTTTATGCAATATACAGTAATTTTCGGAAGTGGGCCTTACATGGGCCTTTTAGGTGTGCTTTATTTGTATATTAAACTTATCTAAGGAAAAACTTGTGCGCATATCTATATAAATAAAGAATTTATGGTCTATAAAGTCCTATTTTGAGAGGACATTTGTATGGGGACTAGGTAAAATAATGGACTGATTTTTACCAGTTTCAATAAGCTTCTTCTTTGGACCGATATTCGAAATTGCGCACAAATGTACATTGCCAGTCAGACAGACTGAATTCTGAAACTGAATTCAATATGTATATTCTTTTGTGTTTCGAAATGAATAAAATCAGTGACATACATTAGTAGACTATATTCAAAATCTTAGGTGAGAAAAATTGTAGTTTACTAATATTTCAACTATTAAAGTTATGATAATTTTGAAGCTTACTAGAGGTTTTTTCTGTATTCACAAGCTATATAACTAGGGCCGCTAGACTTTGGATATTTGTACAGCATACATTGGATGTATGCGGGATTTTTAAAAATGTTTTGCTTTTATTTTTAAACATTTCTACAATTTAAACTTATTTAAAGTATTGGATATTGTTAGCTATGACCTTTTCCCAGCTTTCTGACAACATATGGATTTCTCGCCAAAAGAACAGTTCATCTTCTGAGGCCAAGAACGAATCAAGCCAATTTCGAATACTCTGTTCTGCATCGATCGAAACAAATAGTAGTTGGATGGGGCAAGGTCTGGACTATAAGGTGGATGAGGCAAAACTTCCGAACCACTTCTTTCTAAATAGTTGTTCTGATGGAATTTTACGTTAGGCGTTTTTCGGCCAATGCTCGCTTCAAACGAATCAGTTGCGTTCGGTACAGGTTCCCTGTGTCTAGGCAGATTTCAGCAGCTCATAATAGATACGACCCTTTTGGTGCCATAAAATGTAGACATGGATATTCGGCTGGTCGGCCGGGCTTCAAATACGTTCTCTAACGCTTCAAGTTATCGTTTTCTTTTATAGCGTTCAAGCATGATTTCGGACATAAAAAATCGTATTTCAGGGTCTCTCAGCTCAATTCGTATGGTACCCAATTTCCCTGCTTTTGGATGAATGATGCTGCTGTTTCTAAACGTGTTGAAATTGCTGATTGAGTAGCTCTCAGTGATTTAGCAAGCTCTTGTTGAGTTTTACAGCAATCTTCTTGAAGCATTGCATCCAATTCTTGGTCTTCAAACTTTTTTGTCTGGTCTGGGCTATCTTTATTAAAATCATCACTTTTGAACCCCACAAACCATCTCACGCACGTTGAAGCCGATGGTACACATGCACCATCAACTTTGGTGAGCACAACATCTCTTATCAGATGCTTTGCTGGTACAAAATTCGACTTTATCGAAGCAAAAATAAAAACTTAACATGATGTTCAATAACTAAGTGAGAAAAAATGACGTATACGTGCCCTTCAAAATGACATATACGTAAGTTACTAAAAACTATACGACATCTATGGTAAATTCCGCATTTTTAAGTCGAATAATTACGGAAAATTATATTTTGGAATAAAAACTTTTCTGATTTTGAACAAGTTTCAGGTTTTTTAGTCAAATACAATTTTTACAATAGTATTTAAAAAATGATGTAATATGCAGCATTTTAGTATATATTTTTGATGAATGAGCACCAGGAATATAACACGACCTATTCAGACTTTTAAAGAATTGCTGAACATTTATCGAAAATATATATATTTTTCGTAAGGCTATCATATCGCATAAATACAAACGCGAAGTCTGACTGTCGTTAACAAATTTACAAACATGATACTAAAATCCTGTGAGCATTAAAATATTTTAATTTTATCAACCAAAATTTACTTTCAAAACCTTTAAAAAAATATCGTCAGTATTGAATACTGGTTCCTGTACAAAATGAAAAATTCACCCAAATACAAATTTTAAAATCTGCGAAACATTAATTTTTAAAAACTTACATCGTGTGCATTCTAAGTAATATGTATAAGTAAAATGGTCATGAATAGAAAGTTTTGAACGATTGTAACTTTTTAACCCACATTGATTACAAATTACGTGTAATATTATCTGTAATTTTGCAACATTTTTCCACTATATAACTACACGTAAACATAATATTGAGTCGTAGAATTCAGTGGTATACTCAGTTTTAAAATATTAGATCAGAATCAGGATATATATGGTCATTTACAGCAATGCTTATTACCATGACATTTGGAAGCATACGCAGTTTCATTTCCAATATCACATGCATGCAGTATTTTACGAAAACGCGTAACTAGAAAATGTTTATTTGATCTTACGTGACTTTTGTAAAAGCAAACAACGTCAAAAAATACAAAATTATTTTCTGTTTGAATCTTTTAAGCTTTAATATTTGTTCAACGGAATTTTCAATCTACATTTTTAATGGTAGTTGTTTAATACATTTTGCAATATAAAATTTGATACACACCTTCTCTTGATTGTAATTCCTACGTCAACTCCTGTATGATACACACCTTCATAACGAATAAATATTCGTGTTTAAAACAGTTTTTGCTTTACTTTTAGTTATGAGTGCTGACATATGTATGTAAAGGGTTTCTTATTGAGTGCTTTCTATCTTTAATATTTCATTTTTAAAATATCACCGATATTTTTTTAATCGTGGCTTTGCTAGGTGGCAGTTTTTGCTTTACTTTTAGTTATGAGTGTTGACATATGTATGTAAAGGGTTTCTTATTAAGTGCTTTCTATCTTTAATATTTCATCTTTAAAATATCACCGATCTTTTTTTAATCGTGGTTTTGCTAGGTGGCTCATAAATTAGACTGTATTTGACCGATGGCAAGGTTTATGTTGGCTTTGATAGCCGCTGTGCTTTGTATCTTATTTGCAAAGACCCCACGAGAACAAGTCTAACGGTGTCAAATCGCACGATCTCAGTAGCCAGTTCACATCACCTCCACGTGAAATGACCATGACCTAAAATCGCTCGTGCAAAATGTTCAATGTGGCATGATGTGTGGGGCACGTAGCGCCGTTCTGTTGAAACCACATTATCAACCCCTACCAATCGCGTTGACGGTGATGGCCTGGTCAAGATCGTTCTCAAAAAAATATGAACAGATGATGTCGCCAGCCAAAAATCCACATGCTTTAGGATCTTATGTGGATTGGTATTGTCCCAAATTCTACAATTTTGTTTGTTAATTCAAGTTGTGGTCTGCGGAAAGCCGAGTTATTGTGAGGGATGCGAAATCGACTGCCTCGGTTTCGTTTACGTACGAGTAAGAAATTGTTTACTGATCCAGCGGACTTAAATTTACACAACACACTGCGATTAAGGCAAGCGTAAGACGGGCGAATCGCCCGGAACATTGCCCGAAAAGAACGCCCATTTTGCTAAAATAATCTCATTATTTGCACATGTTGTGGAATGCTATATCCACATGGGTGATTTGGCAAGATAAAGTGAATATATGACGGCCAATATGACAGATGTATGTAGCTTCAACTATATGGCCGCTATCAACTGTCAAAGCTCGGAATTGAAAGACCCTATATATCTGAACATTGTACGTACAAATAAAAATAACCATTATTTTTATCGATTAAATTAAATTACTAAATTGTTTCTGCAATTTATGAACAGAAAGAAAATTAAAAATTTACACATTTTTGATTGTATGGAATTTGAAACAATGTTAATATTAAAAGAGTCTTTAGTGAAACAGTTATCATCAAAAAGGTAACAACTCATTTATAAACATACTTCTGACGCAAATAACATGATTTTCAACTAATTTTAATTTATTTGTTTGCTATTCAAAATCATACATATTTTTTCGTTTTTTTAACGAAAGTAACTCATCTACATATAATAGTTATCTAAATTATCATCTAAAATAAAAATAATAATTAATTAAATTTCTAATAATTTGTTCAAAAAACATTATATTTAAATCTGGAAGTTTAATTTTATACGTCATCGCACAACAAACAACTTTTTAAAATGAGATGATTCGTAAAAGAAACCAGTTTTTGACTGCTCAGTTTGTAAACAGATTTGGAATCAAATTAAATTTTGTTTTTAATTGTGTTTTATTACAAGTACAAGATCATTGCCAATAACATTGTAAAGCCGGCAAAAGCTGTTAATTGACCATGTAATAATACACTCTGTTCAGTGTCTAGGTGAATGTAAGAATTTGTTATTAATTTAGATGTAATAAAAAATTCAAAGTTATATTGAATACAATTTATAAAGTTGAAATACTTTTTAACACGAATATTAAGTTACAGACGGCACGCTAACTAAATCAATATAACTTTTGTCAAATTCAATGAAATCCCAAGATTGTTTTACAGCTGACAACACGAATAGTCTCGTAATAGTCTAGTCATAGTCTTGTCATAGTCTAGTCATAGTCTAGTCATAGTCTAGTCATAGTCTAGTCATAGTCTAGTCATAGTCTAGTCATAGTCTAGTCATAGTCTAGTCATAGTCTAGTCATAGTCTAGTCATAGTCTAGTCATAGTCTAGTCATAGTCTAGTCATAGTCTAGTCATAGTCTAGTCATAGTCTAGTCATAGTCTAGTCATAGTCTAGTCATAGTCTAGTCATAGTCTAGTCATAGTCTAGTCATAGTCTAGTCATAGTCTAGTCATAGTCTAGTCATAGTCTAGTCATAGTCTAGTCATAGTCTAGTCATAGTCTAGTCATAGTCTAGTCATAGTCTAGTCATAGTCTAGTCATAGTCTAGTCATAGTCTAGTCATAGTCTAGTCATAGTCTAGTCATAGTCTAGTCATAGTCTAGTCATAGTCTAGTCATAGTCTAGTCATAGTCTAGTCATAGTCTAGTCATAGTCTAGTCATAGTCTAGTCATAGTCTAGTCATAGTCTAGTCATAGTCTAGTCATAGTCTAGTCATAGTCTAGTCATAGTCTAGTCATAGTCTAGTCATAGTCTAGTCATAGTCTAGTCATAGTCTAGTCATAGTCTAGTCATAGTCTGGTCATAGTCTAGTCATAGTCTAGTCATAGTCTAGTCATAGTCTAGTCATAGTCTAGTCATAGTCTAGTCATAGTCTAGTCATAGTCTAGTCATAGTCTAGTCATAGTCTAGTCATAGTCTAGTCATAGTCTAGTCATAGTCTAGTCATAGTCTAGTCATAGTCTAGTCATAGTCTAGTTATAGTGTAGCCAACTGGTATGCAGAACTTCTTCAACTTCTCAAGTTGATTTATTTAACAATATAAAAACAGAAAGTACATATTGACATAGGTACATAAGTACTCGTATATCACGGAATAATTTATAATTATTAAGGCTTTTTATTAAATTGTCATATCAAACGAATTAACCAGAAAACAATTTTAATTATTTACAATTGTAACTACTTATTTACTCACGTTATTTTAGTCTAATTATTTAAAAATCTCGTATTATTAAATTGGCTTAGTGGATAATATTACAGATATAGTAGCTAAAATAAATTAAAGTGTATATTGGACTTGAATTACAAGTTCAGAATATGGAGATTTATATTAAAATTAAATAAACTGTTTATAAATTTAATTGAAATGCAAATTATTTTTAAGAATTTCCAGTCACTTATATAAGTATTAATTTAAAAATTGTTTATACATAATAATTTATTTATTTGTGGTTTTTTAATTGGAAAATAATTTATTTATTTTTTAAAAAATTGATGCTTGTTTTGTTATACTTGCTCTACATGTACTCTTTGCACTAAAAACTAATACTCTGAGTAACAATAAATTTATTATCAATTATTCTTTGTACATAGATGGGAAAAAGTCTAGCCGCAATTATCTTTATGTGATATTTTATTTATTTGTTTTTTTTTTATTGATTCAAGAGCCTACCTACTTTTTTAATTGACATTAATTAAATCTTTTAAATAGAATACCGCCATTCAAATTCCAAGCTCGAAGATAAACTTAACTATGAGTTTTGTGATACAGTCCACAAAGTCCAATTGCCACCATTCTAATCGGAATACAAATATTTCTTAAAAGGGATATTCAATTATGGATGTATGTATATTTAAAAAATATACTGGACAATAAATAAAGTTCTAGTGTCAAATTATGCATGAAATTTGTAATGTGTATTACTGATTTTACCGACAAATATTAATAGATAAATATTTCTGATATTTATTTGATAGCTACTGTATTTTTAAGTACAAGTTTAATTTTCCTTAATTTCCTTACAACATCACCAATAGAATAAATTAATTTTTGAATTTAAAATGCAAAATGTTTATACAATTATTAATGAAAATTATGGTGTAAATAATTAAACGTGATACAGTTAGTAAATTGTAGGTAAGATAAATATTGACTTGTTATATCAGCCATAACAATTAGTTAAAATAATTTACTTTGTATACTAATTAAAACATTTTTAATTGTTGAAATGCAATCAATAATGGAAACAGGCAATTTATTAGACATCATTTAAAATCGATGAACAAGCTTATTTCTTAGTTTCAGCCTAAATTTTATTAGATGGCAACTCGAACTTATTATTCTTTAAATCCCGTTAGCTTTTAAAAATATGTAAAATATGTCTAAATCATTAATTTTCAACCGTTTGTTCGGTCAAAATGGTAACCGAAAAAAAAAAATTACCTGAACATTTATTGAAAACATTTCAAAAATCCAATATGAACTTTCAAAAAAATATCAAAAGATCTGAAGGTTCATTTTCACACTGCACAGTGGGGCAGAAACAAAATTTTTTGGAAATAAATCTGGCATTTCTAAACGGCTGGTCCGATCGGCATAAAATTTGACATAGGCGTAGCCAAGTTTAAGTTATTAAAATGAATCCTACAAATACTCCAGGGGCGGCGCTATAGGGGCTCAAATTAGGGTACCTTCAACATGTAAAATTTTTAAACACGTGCCATTTTTTGGTTTCCCATCCGATTTCAAAGATTTATATATTTTTGGAAAGTGCTTGCTTATAATTTCAGAGTTATAGGCTTTTCAAAATTGAACTTTTAAAACTTTGCCATACCTTGGTCCGCTTTTTTAAAAATATAGGGCTTACTTTTGAACCGAATGCAATATCAGTTATGGATCCAAAAATAAACGATTTTCAATTTAAAAATTCAAAAAATAGTAAATTTTTGCAGTTTTTTGGACGAAAAGGTGACATAACTCTTTTTTTTATTAAAAATAAACTTTATTTAAGAACATATAACAATTTTACGTGTTTCCATAAGGTATCTTTACGGAGAACATTTTTCTATAAAAGACATGTCTTGTTTTTCGATTATGTCGGCCCTACGCCCTTCAGAATTTGACCTATTTTTTATCAAAATTTCAAATTTGGGCCACATGTTCTACCAAAAAAATTTCAAGTCAATATCTCAATTAGATTCAAAAATATCCCACTTTAAAACTCCGTTCTTCAACATTTTCATATTTTAGTATAAAATGTGATTAAGTCAAAACCATTGAATTGTTGCTGAATAAAATAGTATTAAGAAAATTTATACAAATTTTTATACCCTACACCACCATAGTGGGGAGGGTATAATGGATTTGTGCAGATGTTTGTAACGCCCAAAAATATTAGTCTAACACCCACCTTAAAGTATACCGATCGACTCAGAATCACTTTCTGAGTCGATTAAACGATGTCCGTCCGTCCGTCCGTCTGGCTGGCTGGTTGGCTGGCTGTCCATGTAAAGCTTGTGCGCAGAGTACAGGTCGCAATTTTAAAGATATTTCGATAAAATTTGGTACATATCATTTTTTCTGCCCAAGGACGATCCCTATTGAAACTGGCTGAAATCGGTTTATTATTTGACCTAGCCCCCATACAAATGTCCTCCCGAAAGTGGATTTTATCCGTCACAAATGTTTAATTTATATAGGTATCTACACAAGTTTCTGTCCAAATAAGTTTTATATATAGGGAATTCATGTCACCAAATTTTATTATGATCGGTCCATAATTAGTCATAGCTCCCATATAAGGCCTGCTTCCGATAATCACTTTAACGAGCATAAATCTCCTACAAATGTTGGTATACACATAAAATTCAACATAAATAACTTTCATATAAACATTAATCACGTGACAAAATTTCGTGGCGATCGGTCCATAATTTGTCATAGCTCCCATATAAGGCCCACTTCCGAAAATCGCTCACGAACATAAATTATTGAAATTTTGAAAGAAAAATGTTTTTGCTCATTTACTTAGTGTAGGGTATTATCTGGTCGGGCTTGACCGACCATACTTTCTTACTTGTTTAGTATGAAAATGTGAAATATTTTTGTAGAGCGGAGTTTTAAAGTGGGATATTTTTGAATCTAATTGAGATATTGACTTGACATTTTATTTGTAAGACCAAAAATTAACTTGTCTAAGCAAAAAAATTAGATCGGATCAAATGTGGATCAAACTGTTCCTAATTTTTGCAATCCTATTAAAATTTTGATACAATTTTTAGTTTTAGAATTCTCCTTGGCTACGCCTATGTCAAATTTTATCCCGATCGGACCAGCCGTTTAGAAATGCCAGATTTATTTCCAAAAAATTTTGATTCTGGCTCACTGTGCACTGTTTCAAAAACCATTAAACAGTATAAGGAAGCCTTGAACATTGAAAGAAAACCTGGATCATGAAGAAAAAATGGTCTAACAGATAAACTAGTGAAAAAATTTAGGTAAAATTGTATTAAAAAAAATACACCTGTTGTGTGATGGATGATGAAACTTATGTACTGCCAGACATTTCACAACTTCCGGGTCAAGATTTTTATGTGGGTGATAGACGGAGTAATGTTCGAGAACAATACCGGACAAAAATGAATCATTTCTGATACGAGGCACGATAAAATAAAATATATATAAAATATATATTACGGAGTGTCTACAAAAACGGTTTTTACCTTTCTTAAACCGCATAGAGTGTTTTGCATGTATATTGTTATTGTATCACCCGTATGTGTGAAAAGAGAGTAATTTTTCCACTGATATTTCTTACTCCTTCCGTTCCATGTGTTTATTCTATGCATTAAACCCTGGAGAAAATATGTTCACAAAAGTACAATACTTTAAATATCTTCTTAAAGACTACATGGATTAATACAATATAAACAAGTAAGAAAGTATGGTCGGTCAAGTCTGACCATATAATACCCTACACTAAGTAAATGAGCAAAAACATTTTTCTTTAAAAATTTCAATAATTTATATTCGTGAGTGATTTTCGGAAGTGGGCCTTATATGGGAACTATGACCAATTATGGACCGATCACCATGAAATTAGGTCGAGTGATTAATGTCTATATGAAAGTTATTTATGTTGCATTTTATGTGTATAACAACATTTTTAGGAGATTTATGCTCGTTAAAGTGATTATCGGAAGCAGGCCTTATATGGGAGCTATGACTAATTATGGACCAATCAAAATAAAATTTGGTGACATGAATTCTGTATATATAAAACTTATTTGGATACAAACTTGTGTAGATACATATATAAATTAAACATTTATGACCGATAAAGTCCAATTTCGAGAGGACATTTGTATGGGGGCTAGGTGAGATAATAGATCGATTTCAGCAAGTATCCAAATATCTTCAAAACTGCGACCTGTACTCTGCGCACAAGGTTTATATGGCCAGCCACCCAACCAGCCAGACGGATATCGTTTAATCGACTCAGAAAGTGATTCTGAATCGATCGGTATACTTTAAGGTGGATGTTAGACTACTATTTTTGGGCGTTACAAACATCTGCACAAATCCAATATACCCTCCCCACATTTTTTAAAAGGTGTCCTTCACAGGTCCTTTCAAACCCATTTTATATTGAAATTTCGTATTTAGCGTATTTTTAAGCTCTGTTGTAAATGGTAAGAATCGGTTCATGATTTCTCCCAGCCCCTATACATATTTCTTCCCGAAATATGACTCTATGCTACATAAATGCATATAGAATAGCAGTATACATACAAAAAAAGTAAGAAAGTATAGTTGGTCAAGCTGATTAAATGAGCAAGCATTTTTAAGAGATTTATGCTCATTAAAATTATTTTCGGAAGTGGGCCTTATAGGGGACCAATGACTAATTATGGACAGACCATCACAAAATTAGATGACATGACTATATGAAACATATTTTGAAACGAGATTTGTGTATATACCTATATAAATTAATAATTTATGACCGATAAAGTCCTATTTCGGGAGATCATAATGGACCGATTTTAGCCATTTTCAATATTATTTACCAAATTTGATCAGAATATCTTCACAATTGCGACCTGTACTTTGCACACAAAGTTTACATAGACAGCCAGAAAGTCAGACAGATGGATGTATATTGTTTAATCAAAAAGTGATTCTTAGTCGATCGATATACTTTAACCCTCTAACTGGCAAGATCGTAAAAATTATCCGATGAAGTCAATATAACCGTAAGTTTTAATTTTGAAAAAACATTCTGAACGAACGCAAGGTAAAAAATAGTGAAGGCCGCCTGTAGGCGGTCCTGCCGGTTTGAGTGTAATATGACACCAAAGGTAAATTTTATATATAAACAAATTTTATTGAGAGAAAGGAACAAATAATGTTAAAATACACATTATTTTCGATGGTGGTAGTTCCAGAAGCCATTTTTTTTTTTTATCAAATTGACAAATTTTGGGTTCTTTCTCACCACCTAAACAAGAAAATGATCGTCAGCATCGAACTGGACATCAGCACCTTGATGAGCAGCTCTTTTCCCAACACATGATATGTCAGGCTATTATGATAAAGGATCACCGACATTTGGAACAGATGGTCGTCCTACAGAACGTATATTTTTTATGGAAACAAGTCCGGTAGATATTTTCTCATGCAAATCTGGAAGCTGTAAAAGCAGTTCTTTAATCGGACACATTGTAGGCAGCATTGGCCTCATCGGCCTGGGGACGCTTGTATAAAATCAATGGAAAATGGTAGAACAACCTAATCATAATATTGCGAGTCTTAGCTCAAATATGGTATCGACCATGAAGACCATCCCTGAGATCTACCTCATCCATGCAATTATTGTATTCCCCAATAATTTGATGGCAGTTGATTTCGATGAATTTCTTCTGCTTTCTCTTCTGCTTTAATTGTTGTTCTCCAGGAACGTTCAATACCTACATATGTCGATGACGGGAGGATATATATTTGTTATCCTTTCGTAATACAGTATTTACATCGACTATATGTATTGTGCTCATGTATTATACGCAATATCATCTCTGCTCTTTGTTCATTTCGCAGCTTACACAAAAGCAAATCATGATCAAAAAGAAATATGACAAACAAAATTAGTACCTCTCATCGTGCCTAAAACATAAATTTCTCTGGCTCGAAAATAGACTTACAGCGACTTCGATTTGTAAAAGTTATTAAAATACAGGATGTTATGCATAAAATTAGGAATGCTCCAATGTCCGGTATATCAGATAAAATCATATTATCTCCGGACCCATTATAGATTTAAAAACGGTAGGCAAAACCGTTTTAATTACAAAGCACAAACAATTTGATTCTCATCTTACACAGAAAAAAGTATCGACATAAATATTATGATTTGATTTCATTGATTTCAATTCATAACATTTATTAATAATTTCTTAAGAAGTATGATTTTTTTCATATATTATGTTTTTAAATAAAATCTAGAATGCTTGGAAAATATTATAACAATTTCATTTATATTTTTATGTTGTTCAAAAATGTTTGAAATTTTCCTTGGAAAATTTTTTTAGTTTTTTATGATTTTCAGGAACAAAAAGAGAAAATATGCGCGAAATTGACTCAATTTTGTTAAGGTGATGAAATGCTTCAATGTTTTGTTATAATTAATGATCATTTTTAAGTTTCAGATATTGTTAATTCATCTTAAAATATTGGCCAATATATGGCTATTATGCAAACATTTTTGAAATAATTCATAAGATAATACAATTATAATGCAATTTATTATAAAATATTGTTAATTTACGTAAAAATAGCAAAAATTTCCGTTATGTACAATTTTATAATATTTATGAACATGTTCTTATTCTGAATGAAAAAAGTTTGGGAAAAAAAAGTCATGTTCGATTAATAATATTTATTACAAAATTCAATCCAATTATGAATTTATTTTTTCTGTGTATGTGGCATATTGGTCATGTATTTTCGGAGATGCTGTTTCGTCTTTGGAACATAAATGGAATCAGCAACACTGTCATCGCTATCAATACTTTCATCTGTGCTGTCTACACAACTCTACAGAATCGATGAACTCGAGAAGTTGCTCATCAGACATTTGCTCCAAATTGATATTTTTCGTATAAGGCCGTTTATTAATAACCATCTTTAACACAATAGTAAAAAAAAGGATGCACAAAATAGAACCATAAGCAAACAATAGAGTTTTATGAACAAAAGGTGAAAACAACAATGTAAGAGAGGAGGACATTTTTTTACACACAAACTCACAAGACCGCCTTGAGGAGGCCTTCACTATTTCGTTTTTGAATCAAACTTTTTATTTTTTTTCACTTTAAATACGTTTTAAAACTTAAATATAAAACGTTATCTACTTACCGTAAAATTTTGAAGTCGATCATTTTATTATAAATGTTGTTTTTCATTAGTTAAATTTGCGAAATAATTTTCAATGCTAATTTGATGACTTTTTGCACTTGATTGCTCATAGCTGACAAACGACTTGTTAGAATATATTGGGAAGTATAACAAATGTAAAAAGTGTTATCTAAAGACAGTTTTCATAATTTTAAAGCAAACAAATTTTTAATAAGGCACTGGCGCCCAATAATCGAAGTCCGCCTTGAGGCGGTCTTACCGGTTAGAGGGTTAAGATGGATGTTAGTCTAATATTTTTGGGCGTTACACACATCAGCAAAAACGCATAATACCCTCCCCACTATGGTGGTGTAGGGTATAATTAAACAGAAATAATTTTCGTTAAAAAAAAAAATCACAAATGAAATTTTGACCATAATTTTTTCCAAACTTATAATGGGCATATATTTTTTAAGTCTGGCCTTCTTATAGCTAATAATCGATATATATTTTTTCATGTAAACTAATGATGTCGCTGAAATATTTATTACAAAATTTTATCATTACTGATTGTAGTTAATCTTACATTTAACGGAACATGTAATGTACGAATAATATATAACTATTTTCTAATTAATAGTTGGGTCTGTAGTAAATGATCAATTATTTCTATAAAACTAGCATGCCACTAATGTTTGCATGTTGACTGTTAAAAATCATGTAATTTACTTAATATTTCTATTAATATTTACTTTGGGATATATATTTAAATGGAATATAGTTTCACTGAAACACACTGATAATAATGTGAAATATTATTGATAATAAATAAAACAAGACATTTATAATAATACATTACTTTTATTTTAACACAAATGACTTTATAATAAAAACAATAGTAAATAGTATTGCATGTATTCGTACTATTCATGATTATTTTTTAATATGGAATTATTTTACATGTACATATATGTATATAGATAAATATAAAAAAAGGATTACATAATTTAAAAAAAATAATGGTTTTAAATATCGTTGCACTTCTCTTGCTCTTTGGTTTCACTCTAAAACAAATCTCGATTTTTCTCAAACAAAGATTCCCATTGTTTGATCTTCTCCATTTCAGGCACATCGATAACTTTCAGTTCATCACTTATATTTAGACATTTATATACCTCATCGGACTTCTTAATTGGATCCCAGGCCAGATTTTCCATGCCCTCAATTTCACTGCTATGAGGATTGCCAGTGGTAGCAAATTGTACCCATATGCCAGTCATACGTTCAATTGTTTTATATTCTCGTGATTCTTTGGGCATACGTCTGGCTAGCAGATTCCAGAACAAGTAAGTCAATTCATCGGCATGACTGACACCCTTAACACCACGTCCATAACGCATAATACGATAGGGATTGATAATGTCTTCCGAATCGAAGTCAAAACGATATAAATAGACGGGAGTTCCAGATGTATGATTGAAACGTAATTGCAGCAAGCGATGCATGGGGAACCAGAAATAGATGTGTGAGCAAAGCTGAAAATAAAAAAGTAAATATATATTATTACAGTAAAATCTCTCAATAATGGAAAATTTATATCAAAACCAAAAAGGTTTATTGGTTTTCAAACAATTTGAATTTTGTATTGTTATTGATTTAATAATTGAAAATTGTCTTATAAATATCGATATCGAAGCAAAATTTTACACAAATCAGTACCGAAATTCTGTAACTTTTTATACTTTCCTACCGATGTCGTTCAGTAACGAAAAATATCGGTTGCTTTAACGAATTTAATATTCACTAGAAGATTTTATTTGTCGTTAACCTACCGACAAATTTCGTTATGTAGCGACTATTTTTAACGAAAATAATCGGTAAAATTTAATTCGGAATATTTCTTAATGATAAATATTGTTAACTAACGAATTCTGATTACTTAACGACAAAATTTTGTCGCTAAAAAATTACAGAATTGCGGTACAGTTGTATGTATGTTATAATCAAACTGCTGGAAAATCAATTACATACACATAAATCTCTTATAAATTTCATAATCAGTGTAAAATTCGATATAAATAATGATCTTATATAAAACAAGTAAGAGAGCTATATTTGGCTGTGCCGAATCTTAAATACCCTTCACCAAATTATACTTTAAAATAAAATTTTTATAGGTTTTTTTTTTTTAAATTTAAAAAATATATTTTTTTTTCTTCAAAAATTAAAAGAAAAATTTTTTTTTCCAAATTTTTTTTTTAAATTTTTTTTTCCAAATTGTTTTTTAAGTTTTTTCCAAACTTTTTTTAAGTTTTCTTTAAAAACTTTTCTTTATTTAAAATTTTTTTTTTTTTAATTTATTAATGAAAAAAATTTATGACAAAAAAAAATATTTTTTTTTAAATTCGGGTTAAAAAAATATTTTTCCCAATTTTGACCCATTGTGAGTCCAAATTACTATAGCTTTATACACATTGTTGCAATGGACTTTGAAATATCTATCATTAGATATCCATATTGTCTATATTAATGACTTAGTAATCCAGATAGGGATCAAAGATAGGCCAAAAATCGAGGTTGTCCCGGGTTTTTCTTATATCTCAGCCATTTGAAGGCCAATTGTCTCGATTTTAATATCTTGATGTATCAATTATGTTTGTAGGTTATTTGGGGGCTACAGAAAGTTGATTTTAACATACAGGCGGACATGGCTATAACGACCTCGCTATCTATAACGATACAGAATATATATATACTTTGTGGGGTCGCAAATGAAAAATGTATAAATTACAAACGGAATGACAAATTTATATATAACCTTGCCACTCATGGTGAAGTATATAAAAATCGCGGCAACGAATTTTATACATTATATGTATATGAAAAAAATCATACAACTGGATTTTGTGAGGATCACACAGTGGTTTAGAAACGTTTTTTTGTGGAAAAAATTCGGTATCTCGGGAACTATTAGAAATATTGTTACAACATTTGTTTTTGAGTTGATTTACGTTCGTTCACATCCTAGCGCCAACGGGGGCCAGTACGTAGCCCCTCAAAGTTGGTCACCTCGGGCTTTTTCATTTATCTTTTTAATTTTGTTTAATCTTTTTATGGTTTTTTAGATATGGCGGGCCTACGGAGGGTAAAAATTTATTTTTAAAACATCAGTTATGTTGGCGATAAAATTCTAAAGAGAACAAAAAAACTTTCTAATGGTTCCCTATAAAAAGTTATTTGCATTCAAATTTAGGACATGTAAAAAGGGCCGTATTTTTTTTAAGTTTCTTATAAAAAAAAACCCGTAAATTTTTCCTTTTGTAGAAAACTGTTTTCTTCGAGACTATATACAATTTTTATTTGATCCGGAAAAATAACTTAATGCAAAAGCACGTAAAGTAAAATTTGGCTCACTTAAGCACAAATAACACCCCGAAGACCTATCCAAACTTAACCAATTTAAAAAAAATTTCATTTGAGTAAAAAATTAAAAAAAGGCAATCCACGAATGATCTCCATATTTGTGTAACCCTATATTTTTCTTAAATATCTGCAAACTTTTTTTTACTATCACTCCGTAAATATCGTTACAGTAGGCATTTTTCTAAAAAAAACTCAGTTTCTGGAACACATTTTCCCCATTTTAGGAATTTCGGTATTTGAAAATAAAAAATATCAAAACTTGTAGTGCCATTAATTTAAGGAAATTTGAGTCAATATTAGTTCCACATTTTGTTATGATATCTATAACCGTTAAATTTTACATTAATTTTATATTTTTCTTCGTGGAAAATCACCATATTATAATTTTTTTAGTTTTTAAGGTCAAACAGTACTGTGAGAACTTGTCCTTTGATAGAAAACCTGTTTCAGGTAGAAGGAATGATCCACATGATGTTTCTAATGGAAAAAATAGAAAGTATTTTCAAAAGAGCTCCCAACACATGCGGTAGAAAAGCAGCCCGGTAAGTTCAGTGCTCGGACTATTGGGTACGAAATGTTAAAGCTAATGAAGGTTTAAAAATATATAAGGCTCAAAAAGTTCCTGACAGGAACGCTGCTAATAATTTAGAGGCCAAAACCAGAGCACGGAAATTGAAGTCAAGTTTTATAAAAAAAATAGTCTTGCTGCCAAATGGACGACGAAACGTATGTTCTGGCAGATTTTTCGTAACTTCCTGGTCAAAAATTTTATGTTGCTGATGCTCGAGGGAATGTTGAAAAAAAGTTTAGGACCCAAAAGCAGAGAAAATTTCCCAAAAAGTTCTTGGTATGCAGAGCAGTATGCAGTTGCGGCAAAAGAAGCCAATCATTTGTTACAAGGGCTCTATAAATACCGAAATTTACATAAAAGAATGTTTACAAAAAAGGCTGCTTCCATTCATAAGACTTCATAATGTGTTCACTTATTTTTGGGCTGATTTGGCATCCTGTTACTATGGTAAACAAGCCCTTGAGTGGTACAAGAACAATAATATGGTATTTGTACCAAGATAGGCAAATCCTCCAAACTGCGCGGAGCTAAGGCCAGTGGAGAGATATTGGACTCTTGATGAAAGAGAATTGAAGAGCAGAAAAAAGGTGTCCAAAAGTGTGGTAGATTTTAAAAGGAGATGGACTACCTGTTCGAGCAAAGTGACAGAAAACACTATAAAAACGTTAATGGAAGGGTTTCCGAAAAATGTTCAAAATTTCATCACTAGTGATTAAAACTTCAAAAATATATATTTTTTGTAAGTTTTAAAATAATTTCAATCAAATAAAATTAAAACTGTAAGTTTAGTGGTTTCGTTTTTATTAACATATATATATTTGTTAAGAATTTTTCGATCTCACTCCTTATTCGTATCTGCGTCTACATATATACATACACACTTAAAACAACAACAAATCAAAGTAGTCGTGTTACTTTTCTTATATCTCTGCCATTTTTGGGCCGATTTTCTCGATTTTAAATAACAACCTATGTTGGAATATAGAGGAAATATTGATATTTGAGGTCTTCGAAAGGATAATTTTAACAGACAGACGGATATGGCTTCATTGACTCCTCCATCTATAACGAGCCAAAATATTTGTACTTTATGTGGTCGCAAATGATAAATGTGGAAATTAAAAATGGAATGACAAACTTGTCACTCATGGTGAAGGGTATAAAAATAGCTGTTCTAGTAGGGCTTTCCCTACGCAAAGAAAACAGATTCGTAGTAGCAACCAAATTTGTTGTCAATCGAATGATTCGGTTGCACGCATTGATTCATTCGATTAGCAACAAATTCGGTTGCTATCACGAATCTGTTCTTTCTGTATAGTCATTTTCTTATACATATGGGTATATTTATAAATATTTTCAAAGTTTCTTCAAATAGATGGAATAAAAATTGTTTTTTTGAAATTGTCCCATTGCCGATTAAAGTTCCGTTATATTTATTTGGAAAATCATTGAATACTTATCAAATGTTCTGTCCCTCTATAGCACATATATCCAAGATTTTTCTGACTCTTGGTATGAACTCCATCAGACTTCTTGAAAGTATACTTAATAAGCTCCGTAATGTTAGCCACATGAATGTTGAAAAATAAAAACCATTGCAGATATTGTCTAGTCGAAGAAGAGCCAGTAGAAAATCTTCTATGCTCTATGGGAGTGTAGACTAAGATATCTGATATCTTGGTACTGGTCTCTTTCATGATGTCTTCTATTGATTTAATATTCTATATATTGTATTTGTACTTACATCCATAAAGTTATCAGCTGTTGGAGTTTCTCCAGTAGTATGAACTTTTTTAATTTTAGCACCCATTTCCAATGTTTCCGGAGCAGTGCGCTCAGCATCAGCCAATTCGGGAGGCACAAAGTTGACACATGTATCCATCTCTTTCAGAATTGCTGGCATTTGCTTGATAACTATAAACAATTAGTAATATTTTAGTGGTTTAATTAAAAAGGTTTTATTTAATCTGTTCTCAAAATACTAACACGAATTAAATATCAGCCCCTCATACGAAGTATTACCCATCATAGTGGGTATGGAATTACCCCAAGCAGTTTTAACCATTTCCCTGGGATGCTTTGGTATGACACACTCAGATGACTGATAAGGTTCCACAGTAGGCCCGAAGGCAAACATGACCTTATTTTTATGATCCTCTGGTGTTAGAACTTTCTCCTCAAGCTTTATTAAGTCATGAGACTTGGCTTTCAGTAGGAATTCCAAGACATCCTTATCGTTATCTTCCCCCTTATAACCAGCCAACTTAGCTATGGTAAAGGCACGATGTTGACAATCGGTGCTGGCCCAAGGGCATATAGCATTGCCCGACATTAGCACACCACGATGGAAAAGACCACGAGTTTGTTCGGTCAACATCATGTAGTGTGTGGAAGCACCACCCGCGCTCTCACCAAAGACAGTGATATTGTCGGGATTACCACCAAAGTTGGCGCAGTTATTTTTAATCCAACGCAAGGCCATTACTTGATCCTTAAGGCCAGCATTACCAGGCACGCTCAGATCTTCGGTGTTTAAGCTAAGGAAACCTATTTAAGTATCGGATAATAGTTTAGTTTCAAACTTGTTATGAGTTTGAATGTGACTTACCTAAAACTCCCAAACGGTATTGTATATTTATCACTACAACATCCTTTTTAATGAAGTAATCGGGACCATACATATCACGGTGATTCTCACCGACAATAAAACCACCACCATGTATGAACACTAAAACTGGACGTTTGGTTTCGGGAGTCAACTGGAAATGAAAATAGAAATTTTTAAGTTAAATATTTTAAAATAAAAGAATTTCAATAAACTAAACATAATTATAGTATATATTCAATTTCATCTTTATAAATAACTTACAAATACCTGTAATAATATTTGTGCAATATAATTAACATAAAAGCCTAACACAACTTAAACTTAATCCAAAGCTTCTAATAAATTCTTAAACATTACAGAAATTTACTTACATTATTCGTATAAACACTTAGGTATAAACAATCCTCTGAACCGCATACTTTGCCCGTAATAAAATCACGTTGCACTGACTTATCTTTATTATTGCAACAATCACGCTCACCATCCCAAGGTGTTGGCCGTTGGGGTGCTTTAAATCTCAGCTCCCCCAATGGGGGTTGTGCGTATGGTATACCCTCAAAACTGTAGTAGGAATCATCGTAAATTGTTGAACGCTTAATGCCTTTTACTTTGCCATATTCTGTTTCAGCCACCACCGTCTCATTCGTTGTTAAACGATAGTTTAGAAATTTATATTCAATGCATCTAAAAGTAGAATACGAAAAAAAATAATTAGTTGTATAAATAAAAGTGATTAAAAAAAATGTATGGAAAATTAATTTTATTTCAAAAGTTTTCTTAGCATACATTAAGGGGAAATCTGGTAAATGACACAATTTATTATATTGAACAAGCGGTAATTGGCACACGTACACATACAAATCTAAATGGTTATAAAATAATTATAATTCCTCAACAGATTTACTTTTTGCTGTTTTATAATGTTCTTATCATTTTTGTATTTGGCTACACAGTTTTGGATTGCATACTTTTGCTTTTTTTGGCTTTTATCTGTTATATATTGGCAACCAATTATATTTTATTTAATTACTTTCAAATATGGTTTTGAAGTATAACTTTTTTAATATTTTTTTTGTTGAATTATAGCACCTGCATTCATCATTTAATTTATTACGGATTTGTATAATACATTTTAAGTTATTTGGAATAAATTAAAAATAGATTCTAAAAATATACTCAGGATTATAATTAAATAGTAAATACAGTTTTCTTTTTCTTCAGATTGTTACAAAATCCACCAAAATATGGGGAGTATATTGATTTTGTCATTCCGTTTGTAACACTTGGAAATAAAATGCCTGTTGAAATCACCAAAAGGCGTACAGAGAAAGATCTAATGGGATACAATTTGTAATATGGGCAAAACCGGTTATGGACAAAAACTTGAGACAACCTCCAAAAATGTTGATATTTTTTATTTTTTTGTTTGCTAATTTCTTTAAATATATTGCAAATAATAAAATTAAATTTCCTATGATACAGCGAGAAACTGTCAAAAATGGTAAGAATTGGTCCAAGAACTTCGTTATCAAGTTAAAATTATACACAAATTATGCTCCATTAATTTAAACTACTGGATTTTTTGAATTTCGGTCCATTTTTGATCATAGTACCCATATTAGGTCCCCATCTGAAAATGCCTTAAATGTGCATAAATATCTCTATAAAGTTGAAATTCGACACCGAATTCTATCAAGATCGGCTCATAGTTGGCAGCTACCATGCAAGGATCACTTCCGCAAAAACAAATTAAAAGTTTTTTTTTTATATTTTCAAATTTAGTTCAACAAACGTTTTGAAAATTTATAATTTGGAATTTTTTGTTGGTTATTGATGTCAGAAAAGTTTTTTATTTTATATTTACTTATACATCTATGGGTAAATGAAGTAAAAAACTATTTTGACATGAACGTTTACTGTTTTCTTAAATTTTTAACATTTGCTTTTTAGATAACGGAGAACAATTTTAGATAAAAACAAGTAAGAGAGCTATATTCGGCTATGCGGAATCTTATATACCCTTCACAACAAAGTTTATTTTTTTTCTTCAAAATTTAAAAAAAAAAAAAATTTCTAAATTGTTTTTCAAAATATAAAAAAAAATGTTCTTTCTCAAAATTGTTTTTAAAATTGTTTTTTTAATTTTTTTTTTTTTAACTTTTTAGTGAAAAAAAAAAATTAGTTTTTTTGTAAAAAAAAAAAACTTGGGTAAAAAATATTTTTCACGATTTTGGCCCATTGTAGTTTCAAATTATTATATACATCGTTGCAATGAACTTTGAAATATCTATCATTAGATAACCATATTGTCTATATTAATGACTTAGTAATCCAGATATAGATAAAAATAGGTCAAAAATCGAGGTTGTCCCGGTTTTTTCCTTATATCTCAGCTAATTGTGGGCCGATTTTCTCGATTTTAATCAGCGACCGAGCCGAAGAATTTCCGATATAATGATGTATCAATTATGTTTGTAAGTTATTTGTGAGCTTCGGAAATTTGATTTCAACATACAGTCGGACATGGCCATATCGACTACGCTATCTATAACGATCCAAAATATATATACTTTGTAGGGTCGCAAACGAAATGACAAACTTATATATACCCTTGCCACTCATGGTAAATAAACTCGGTATACTTTCAAGTGGGTGTCAGACTAATATTTTTAGGCGCTACAAACATCTGCACAAACGCATTATAACCCCCCCCCCCCCCATTGCGGTGCTGTAGGGTATAAATAGGAGAGCAGGAAAATTATAAAAATCATGCATTTAGAGAAAAAATTTTAAGAAAATTATAAAGAACTCAACAAAGAAGTATGTACATTAAACATATCCTTACCAGAAACGAACGTAATATGAGCATTACAATTCTTTTTAAAAACTTGTACATATATTTATCAGTTATTAATTAAATGAAATTTGCCTTGTTACTTTATCTATTGTTTACTTTTAAACATGTTCATAATTTCATTGACAGAATTCCTAACTAAGCTGGTTATGCTAAATTTCAAAAAGAAAAAAGGTTTCAAACAAACTAATTATAATTAAAACAACATATCATTAAATTAAAAATCAGCTTAACTGATGACAATACACTTTCATCTCAACTCAACTAAACTAAACTAATTGTGTTGCATATTACATTTGAATGTCAT
Organism: Calliphora vomitoria; assembly: GCA_942486065.2. Lineage (NCBI taxonomy): Eukaryota > Metazoa > Arthropoda > Insecta > Diptera > Calliphoridae > Calliphora > Calliphora vomitoria. The sequence goes on from OW818029.2 coordinate 153,414,478, forward strand.
TTATTTTAATGTTTCAGCAAAACAAAAAAAAAAAAAAAAAAAACACGAAAACAAAAGTCTAACAATAAAAAAACTGCATGTAAAACTATTTTCAAATGAATTATTTTATTGTCTAAATAAAAATTATTTATTTAAATTAAAGATAAACACAAAAAAAAAAAAGATTATAATAAAAATGTTTTTTTTATATTCTTTTTGTTTAAATTAGTCATTATTAAAACACAGTTTTTATCTGTATGATTAGACAACGTTGGGTGTGGTTTTTTTTTTTTTTTTTTTGTGTGTAGTTTTATATGTTTATTTTTGTTTAAATCATATAAGAATTTATAAATACAAGTATAAATAACTAAATATGTATGTATGTATGCATGTACAAACATAGAATTGTTGATAGCATTTTGTTATTAAGCTTTAAATTAAATATATAAACGTTGTACATGCATATTAACAACAATCAAGTGCATTGTCAACATCATCAGTTCAGTGCATTTGCACAAACGAGCATATTATTACTATTAGAGAGCTACTACGATAATTTACAATTTACAATTATCAACTTTTAACATTCATACATGACTGATTCTTCAAACAAATTCTTAAATACAAGTATGTTCTTTACAAGGTTTTAATTAACAATCTTTAGGCTGGATAATTCTTATTAATAAATGTTTTCGTTATCAGTTTATATTGTTATTAAGTGGAATATGGGTTCAAGTGCATATTCTATGATATTTCGCTATTAAAACTGAATACAATATAAACAAACCTGGTTTTTAGTGAACCTCGTCATATAGAAATCATGGCTTCTGTAAGGGAGCGGGTGAGCGCTACGTTTGCTCTAAAGCAACGGTTCTGAAATGGGGTCCGTTTAAACACTTCAGGTGTTTCGCAAAGGAAATCATGAAAACATTAAGCTTAATTACTGTATTTGATTCATAATATATTCTTAACATTTTGACAACTAAATAATTTACTTTAAAATCCTTTTATTACATCTGTTGATAAAATACCTTTTCATTACATATTTGGTCAATTCACAAAGTCTCTTATCAGTCATATTATCATAATGTCCTAATATATCACGACTCGGTGGCTCGAATTAACCGAGTCTTAGGCATTCGGTGTTGGTCTCTGCTGGTTTGTTACGATAACACAATAAACATAGCATAGAAAGTAATATTATTTTAGGACATTCTTTGCTTGAAAAGCAATAAAAAACATTATGAAATATTAGGACATTACGACATGATAAGAGACCTTGTGAATTGACCAATTGTCTATATTATTCACTTAGTCCAGATATACTTAGATCAGAAAAAGGTAAACAATCGATGTAGTCGTGATTTTCCGCTTATATATCAGCCATTTGTATATCGATTTTCTCGATTTTAAATAGCAACCGAACCGGGACTATAGCAAATATTTTGATGTGTGAACCATGTATGTAAATTACTTGGGAGCTACGAAAAGTTTATTTCAACATACAGACTGACATACGGCAGACGGCCATATCTATATTAACTTTTATATCCATATGTACCCTTGCCAGTCATGCTGAAGATATAAGTAAAAAGCCATTTGAAATTGAAAAAATTAATTTAATATTCAGGAAATTATAATTTAAGTTGAAAAAAACTAAATTAGTATTGAGAAATAATTTATTCTAGATTAAAAAAAAACTTAAATTCGTAATCGTTTTTAATAAATAACATAAAATTTTGTAATTTCTCGATATCAATTTTTATTGTCTAATCTGCTGTTTTTCTATAGCAAACGAGTGTTTTGAGTGGAAATTTTACATGTATTTTGTTTTTGTTACAATAACAAAACACATGTTAAATTTCCACTCAAAGTACTCGTTTGGATTAGAAAAATTGCACATAAATTTCAATATGTGTTTTCTTAATATTAATTTATTTTTCTCAATTCCAATTATTTTTTTTCTCAATACTAATTAAATATTCTGAACATAGAGAAACATAAAGCAGAAACCAGAAACAATCTTAAACCAAAAAAATTACTCAAAATAATCACACATATAAATGTTGTTTTTATTTTCACATACTTTTTCTTGTTTTCAATACAATACAAACTTAAACAAAAAAATAACTCAAAAAAGTTACACATACGAGTGTTGATTTTGTTTTCACATAGTTTATTTTACTAATACATTCTCACCACTTAGGTTTTTTACAACTGAGTTAGGTCTTTGACAGAATAGTTTCCGATCTATGTGTTTTTATCTATGATTTTTTTTAATAATACATTCTCACCACTTAGGTTTTTGACAACTGAGTTAGGTCTTTGACAGCAGAGTTTCCGCTCTATATACATTTTCTCTATGGTTTGTACCAAAGAATACCAAGTAGTCCGACTTTATTTTTTTTAAATTACTCTCTCACATATACGGGTACCGTGTGAGTTCAGAGAAATGTAAATCAATGAAATGTCTTTCAATTTTAACTTTTAGTTTTTGATAAAAATACAGTTTTTTACACATTATTACTTTAAACATATTATTTTTTAATTTTTTAAAACACTTTTTGCACACTTTCATTGTTAAAACGTTTCTATTTTGCACAAATCAAGAAAAAAATATTTTCGGAATTTCTGAATGTAATTTTTTGTTATAGTAGATAGGACAGAGTTCTAATTTTTGGTACTGAAAATTCATACAAATTCAAATTTAAAATATGTTTATAGAACTCTGTTACCTTGAGAAAATTTCATGTCACACATGTTTAGAGTTAGGTACTTTTTCACTAACACATGTTAAGTGTTAGGTACTGCTGTCAAAGAGTTGGACTACTTGTATATAAGTACTTTGGTTTAAACCATAAAATATACAGGTTTAATTTGGATTTTTTGTGTATAAATTTTGTCATTCCGTGTAACACAAAGATTATATATATATTCTGGTTGCTTTTAAAATTATAAGAGAATCTAGCTACTTATATCTGTTGTTGGCACGATAGGGCTAGGAAGGACCACAATTATTCAGAAATTAACAGAAAAAACATATTAAGCAAAATTTCCATCCTTGAGCTAAATGAGGAGGATGAAATTTTCTCCAAATATTCTCCTTTAAGCAGAAATATTTGGTATCGAAATGGGAAAAAATCAATCAAACAAAAAAAAAAAAAAAAAAACAAGTAAGAGAGCTATATTCGGCTGTGCCGAATCTTATATACCCTTCACCCTTAAAATAAAATTTAAAACATTTTTTTTTAATTTTTTTTTTTTCAAAATAGTTTTTTAAAAGATTTTTCCAATTTTTTTAAAAAAAATTTTTTTAGTTTATTAGTGAAAAAAATTTATGACAAAAGAAAGTTTTTTGTCATAAAAAATTCGGGTTAACAAATATTTTTCCCGATTTTAACCCATTGTAGGTCCAACTTTGTATAGCCTTATATACATCGTTGCAATGAACTTTGAAATATCTATCATTAGATATCTATATTGTTCATATTTATGACTTAGTAATCGAGATATAGATAAAAAAAATAGGCCAAAAATAGAGGTTGTCTCGGGTTTTTGCTCATATCCCCGTTATTTATGGACGGATTTTGCTGATTTTAAATAGGAAACTTTTCGAAAGCATGCATGACAGAATTATTGAGGATTTGGATCCCGAAGATATCTGGGGTCTCCAGAAAATTGATTTCAACAGACAGACAGACATGGCTAAATCGAAATTATATTGTGGAAATTACAAACGGAATGACAAATTTATATATACCCTTCTCACGAAGGTGAAGGGTATAAAAAGAATTTAAGTAGTATAAAATGTCCGTCTAAAAACCGAAATATGATGCGTGCCTATTGTTTCTTTATGGGAAATATTTGATACTAAAAAACTCATTTTAATTATTATTTTCTTAGTTACTTGAAATATATTATTCTCTTTAATGCAAACACAATTATTTATGTTAATTAATCATGCATATAGTAAATGTTAATCAAATTATTTGATCATTGCTGATACAATAAGCAAACAAATTTCATACACATCGGCTGCAAGTAAATCGTAATGTCTTTGCTAATAATCAATATTTTTGGAGGCCTATAATTCAATCATCATTTTCAATCACCTGCAGTTCGAGAATGAGTCTCAATCTGAAAATATTGTAAAAACAGTTGTTTTTCTTAAGGTACGTTCACACTACACAAATAGCTAAAAGAAAACTAAATATTGATATACCATTTTTATGTGAAAAAGCTTTGTTCTATATGTATGATCAAATAATCACTTATTGAAAATTATGATTAATTTTATTCCAACAATGTGAACGTACCTTGTTTAGCCGAGTGCTTTATTACTTTACAATATGCAGACAATCTCATGTGTTATTCATTAAATGAAAACACATGTTTCTTTTAACTTCTTTTGTCTGAAATAATAATCACACAGACTTGATATAATTCCTACTTATATCTCTCGTCTTCTTTTATTTATTTAGCAAAATCCATATAAATTTATACGAGTACTTGTACAAATAACTTATTTACATTTCTTGTTGTTATTATTCTTGCTGTTGTTAATATTATTAACAAAGTATTTTCTGTTAATGTCAAGGCTGTTTTTATTTTCATTTTTAATTTATATTCTGTTCTGTTGCTTTTGAATAAAACATCTTAAGCACGAATATAAATAAATAGTTCTTATCAATGAACTTTCTTTTAACCCTCAGTACTTATCAAAATATGTACATATGTATGTATTAGGGTGGCAGTTATTTTCCACTTTTTAGAATTTCAATGCATCCAAAGTTTAAAATTGTATTAAATGTATTTTTAAGAACGAATTTTAACAAATTTGTGACCAAAATGTAAATTTCCTCGAAATCCGCCAATTTCAAATCGGTACCCACGCTAACCCATAAAAGCTACAACAGTTAAATGTTGTGTTCTATTTTTAATCCTCATTTAAAATTTATCAGAATCTAAAAACATTTTTTTAATTTCTTGAGATTTCGTTTGAAAAAAATTAAATAAATTTTAAATGTTAAAATTGGGATTTTTATGAAATAATGTTCACCAATTTCAAATACAGTATTGGCCATAACTAAAGCACCCCCTCAGTAAATTTTTTTCATATTATATTTTTTTGTATAAAGGGGCCCATAGACACATACAATAAGCATGTGTTGGTAAATTTTAAATTTTTGCTTGATTTTGAAATGAACTCATACTGCTGACAGTTGTTCAAATGAACAATAATATGAATTTTTTAATTTTTCTGAAATATTATTTTTAAATTTGACGTTTTAGTTACTGAAAAATAGAAAATAATATTTTTTTTGTTCCCAAACGCATGTTTTTTAATTTTAACTTTTTTTTTTAAATGATGATTGATAAGTGTGTAGCAAAATATCAATCACACACGTATTCGAAGGGTTCATCGGCAGTATGTGTCAGCAGTATGTGTCTATGGGCCCCCTAAAAACTAAGTTTTAAATTTTTATTATGCATTATTTTCAATTGTTAATATATTTACTATTGATAAACAAATACTTTTAAAGTTAATCTTTCTATAAGAGGTAACATTAAATCAAAAGATATTTTAACCTGGAAAATAAAACGGACAAACCAAAAGCACCCCTTCATGGTTATAATATAAAAAATTGTTTAATTTATATTTTGTTGCAAATCCTTTGTTTTGGATGACACAAGCACATCTCTTAGGCATAGAAGATATTAAGTTTTTTATGGTGTCTTGCGATATTCCTTCCCAGAACATAATAACGCCTTGAAATTAATCGTGAAAACTGCCGTTCTTTATTTCTGAAATTTTCACGATTTATTTTCATATTATCAATCTTCCAAGAGTTCTCAATAGGATTGAGATCGGGAGATTGTGCAGGCCAATGAAGAACTTGAATATTATTGCTCTGTAGCCAAGTCTTACACACTTTAGAGGTGTGCTTAGGATCGTTATCCTTTTGGAACCTCGCTATAAGTGGAATCTCTTCACTGGTATAATGCAACATTACATCTTTCCATATATCTCGGTACATGAACTGATCCATAATCCCATTAACTTTATGAATTGGCCCAATTCCTTGACCATTACATTGCCTCCTCCATGTTTAATTGTTCCTTTGCAATACTTAGGATGCAGTCTTTCTACTTTTCGTCTGCGTACACGCCTTATTCCAACGGAACTTTTAAATTTCTATTTGGATTCGTCAGAGAACCTCGCTATAAGTATGTCTTCCATTTTTGGACACTCCAGTCTAGTATTCTTGTTCTTAGCTGATATAAACGGTTTTTTGCTGGATATCGGCTGAATAATCGTGCTTCTACTTCTCTTCTACGGATTGTTCCTTCGCTAACGCATAATCATAAACTTGTTCTTACTTGACTAGCAGATGATGTTGGATTTTTTGTATTGCTCCTTTGATCAAGGAATCAGCATATCGTGTGGTCTTATGAGGACGTCCTCCAGTATGCCCCGGTGATATACGACCAGTCTGCTAATTGAATATTGTCTACTCAATTCATGCCGTGATAAGCCCGGCTTCCAGTCTTCAATAAATTTAATTTTAAGTTCACTGGAGTACTTGTTCACTGGAGTACTTGTTAAATCCATTGTTTTTTCACAATAAACTGTATAGAACTTAAATTATACAGACTACGCCTTCCTTTATTTTTATCTTCTGGAATTTTTAAATGCATCTGTTGTGAGTCCCGTTAACAGATATTGTAAATATACAGTAGCATAGTCAAATTTTTAAACATCTTATAAGGGGGTGCTTTTGTTTTGTCCGTCGCGTTTTGTGTTTTTGTATGTTTTATCATTTTAAATTAGTTGTTCATACAAAATATATACAAAATACATCCCAAAAAACCTTTTTTATCCAAAAAATTATGATATGAAAAAATCCATTGAGTGGGTGCTTTAGTTATGGCCAATACTGTATGTCCCTAGACTCAGGGTTCAGAAAACACACTCACCGTACTCTCAATGTACTGTTCAAAAGCAACCAACACATCTTTTAATTTTCATATCATTTATGTGTGTCTCTAAATTTTGTACGGTATCGAACACAATCATGATTGTGTTTTGTTTTAATATTTGGTTGCGTACACGAACAAGAGCAGTACACGTACTGTTCGATCGGAACACACTTTAACCACACATGTCGAGTGTAGCTATACTTTAAGTTCGTGTACTGAAAAAAGGTACATGTGCAATGTATAGGTGCGAGTGTAGCTATACCCAGCAGTTAAGCAAGTAGTCAATGTATCCCTTATAGACAGTAATCGTCACAAATGTCTTATCACTTGGCTGACTCCAATATATATATTTTGGTCATTTAACATTTATGTGCTCTTTGTAGTGCAGAGAGAAGTAATCTGGAGTGTAGTCACTTTAAACGTTTTGTGAGTAATTCGTTCAAACTGGTTTTATACAAACAAAGCTGATACCATTTAGGCAGCTAGCAGATGATGTTGGAAGGTAACTGACGATATTTAACCAGTATGTGAATCCAATGCGTTGACTACTTTGAACCAGCTATTAGACAGACTCATTATAGTCAAAAAGAGTCAATTGACCCCCTGCTTAGGACATGCAAGTGTTAAAATAACTAGTCACGTAGCTATTAAAGTAACTAGTTCCTAAATGATGAGTAAAATCACTAGTTCGTTAGTTATACTTACGTTCTTGCACGTGTACGACAAAAAAAAAGAAGTCCATGAACGTAACATAATGTGATCTGTAGAAGAGTGCAGTGCACAGTGGCTTCGAAACGATTTTTTTTTTTTAAATAATTCGGTATCTCAGGAACTATTGGCGTTATTGTTACGAAATTTCACATGGTTGGAGATGAAGTGTTTTGAATTGATTAACAGTTGCTCAGCTAAGTCTAGACCAAAGTAGGTATAAATTTTAAGTTTTGCGTTGTTAATCCTCATTAAGCTTTCATTAGAATCGAAAATAATTTTTACAATTTTTGGAAATTTCTTTTCCAAAAAATTTTATAAAATATAAAATTTTATGATTGTTTTTGGTATCAAGTCACAAAATGTTTATATTCTAAACAATTTGAAATTATATATGTATTAGAGAATAGGCTACAAAATATATTTTTAAGAAATAATTTTAATAAATTTTAAACAAAAAGCCAAATTTTATCAACATATACCAATTTTAAATTCGTCCTTACGTAACCCATACATTTATAACATTTACATTTCTACATTTGCGTTTTTAATCCTGATTTGGCATTTATTAGAATCGAAAACAATTTGTTTTAATTTTTTTGGAATTTCGTTTAAAACAATTTTGAAAAAGTAAAATTTCGGATTTGTTTATCTATATATATAAAAAGAAGTGTACACTGGAATCGGGTCGTTCGATTTCAACAAAAATTTTAGGGTAAGAAATTGGCTTACTTTTCAATATTATGATTTTTTATTGTCACTTGAAAAGTTATCAAACCATGTATCGTAATCCTGGTATGCCATCGCATTGTTTGAATTTAAAGGTCGGCTCATCTATTATTTTACTGCGGAATTTAAATGCGCCTAAACTGTGTAATGGCACAAGACTTGCAGTAAAAAAATTGATGCCAAATTTGATTGAAGCCACAATATTGACTGGCTAAGAGAAATTGTGCTTATACCAAATACCATTCAAGCGCTTGCAATTTCCAGTGCGTCTATCATTTGCCATGTCCATCAACAAGGCGCAAAAAACATATGAATTCCGAGCCAAAAGAACTGCTAATCTTTTGAGGCCAAGAACGAACTGTTCTGAAGTGAAGCGAATTCCATAGAGAGTGTTCTACATCGATCGAAAAAATTAGTAGTCGGACGATGCAAGGTCAAAACTATAAGCCGGCTGAGAAAAAACTTCTCAGCCACTTCTTTCTAAATACTTTTTAACTGGTATTGGAACATGTGGCCGAGCGTTGTCATGATGGAATAATACAGTTTCATGTATTGGCTGATCGCTTCAAACGGATCAGTTGGGTTCAGTACTGGTTCCCTGTGATGGTCTTGTCAGATTTCAGCAGCTCATAATATATAGCACCCTTTTGCTCCCACCAAATAAAGCGAATTATCTAAGCGCCATGGATATTTGACTTATGTTGCGAAGCGTCTGCTTGGACGGGCTTCACATATGATCTCATTCGCTTCAGTTTATCGTAATGGATATATATTTCATCGCTAGTTATTATTTTCTTTTACATCGTTGAAGCAGTATTCCAGACATACATACATAATTGTCTTTCAAGGTGTCTTAGCTTCATTTCCCTACTTTTTAATTAATCCAGCTGCTTGCAAACGTTGCTGAATTTATTTGAGCTGATTGAGTAGCTCCCAATGATTTTGCAAGCTCTTGTGGAGTTTGACAACAATTTCCATGGAGTAAGGCCTAAAATGTATGGTCTTCGCTGGCCTGGTCGATCTTTGTCTTCCATATCAAAATTACCACTTCTGAACCATATCTCGCACCTTGAATCAGATGGAACACATTCACCATTAGCTTTGGTGAGCAATTGGTGTGATTCAGCGGCACTTTTTGTAATTAAAGAAGTAAAGCAAAACTTCCCGCATATGACGCTTGGTTGGCACAAAATTCTGAATTTTCGAAGCAAAAAACACTATAATTTTCAAAAACTAAGTGAGAATAAATGACATAAGTAGCCTTTAAAATGACATATTAATTGTTAAGAACAAAAACAGCATTCAAAAGATACGCTATAAATCGTCCCGCATATTTAAGTCATACACCCAATATATTTTTTTAAATATTGTTTTCTACTTATTCATTTTGTATAATTTTGCTCAAATTTTCGCCCTTTGGTTGTTAGATGATGGAGAACAGTTTTAAGCCTTAGGAGCATCGAAAATCTAAAAAGTACAAAATAAGGGCCACCCTAATATTCACTTATATATGCTGCAGTGTAGTAAAGTGAGTGTGTTTATACTTGCATATTGTATTGTTGTAGTGACTGTGATAACAAATGAAAATCAGTTTGTCTAGTATAGAAAACAATTAAAGTTATTTTATAATTAGCCCATTATAGATAAAGTAGTACGTACATACAAGTTATCATTTACTTTCTAGAACAGAACAAACTCTCTCACTTCGAAGCGATAAACAGTCTTAGTTTTTTTTTTTTTTTAATTTTTATCAACTTTAATTTTTTTGGAATATTTTGAATTTCAAATTTATACCAATCGTTTCCAAATAAGCAATATCTATTTTGCTTATTTTATTTCAAAATAACGATTAGAATTCCAAGTTATGTTTATTATTCGTTAAGCGAACAATCAAAAATCGATAATGATGATTAAATCATCACTCAGCAATAACTTTGAATGCCTTACATTCTTCTTAAAAAAAATCTATAAATTATTATATTAACTGTCTACTTTTCTTGCACTTGGCACACTTACAGAACGCATTAATTACCAAAGTAGATCTAGGTTAAGATGTTGTCTACGAAATGCAATTGCATTTAATAAAATAATCTTCATAGTTAAAGTCCTAGATACGATTCCATTTTTCAGCTTTAATTGAAATTGTGGATGGCTCTTTAAAACAACCTAATTGAGTATTTAAATTACTTATTATAAGCTGATGTCACTGAGCATTGTGCAAAGAATTTCAGTCTATTAATTAATTATACAAAGTTGTTGAAAATAGCCAAGATGTTCTAATATAGAAATAATTTGTATGAGCTTCTTTAATTAAATACATTAAGTTTGTCATTATGACAAGCTAAAATTTCAAATATTCTCTACTTGTCAGTACTTGAAATGCTATCTATCAGATAGTATATTTGCACAGTTAGCATGTTGTTTAATATTTTCTCACTTTATTTATTGAATTATGACTTATTGAGTCATTATAATTTGTAGAATTTTGCAAAAATATTCTGAGAAAGTTATTTGATTAATTTTTGGGGAAAAATTTGTATCTGCGACTTACCTTTCAGCTTCGAAATTTTTACTCTGTTTCTATACTTCTGATATTTTTAATTTTATATTTAGGTAGTCATTTGACCGCCCGTCTGACTCTCTGTTTACTTTTCTTTCTGTATGCTTATATTTACTTATATTTGTAATTCTCTCTAAAGTTAAATAAATAAATAAATACTTGTACTTCTATCAATTAGATAGATTATTTTGTGTATGTAACTGTGTTAGTGGGTTTGTATCTTTTAATATTTGCTTATTTCATTATAGAGGTTTGATTTATTGAGTCACTCTATTTGAAGAACATTTCTGAAACAATTATTTTATAATGATGACTGTTTGTTTTTTGTTGTTCATAAAATTAACTTCATACTGAAATACATATCCATGATAATATATATGTATATTAACACTGAAAATCTCTCCTAATTTCCGAAAGACTAATAGAATTCTATATTTGAGGTCTTGAATCGACGATGGGCTTTCACGTGGCTCCTTATCTTTCACGTGGGCTCCAATGGAAGAAGTCGCAAGGTGTTAAATCACAAGATCTCGGTGGTCAATTGTAATCACCTCTTCTAGAGATAACACTGTCTGGAAACTTTTCCCATAAAAGAGCAATGGTTTCGTTGCTTGTGTGGCACGTAGCGCCGTCTTGTTGAAAATAAACGTTGTCAAGATCAATATCATCCAACTCCGAATGTGGAATGCCCAATTCCAAAGAACGGCGAGGAATGGACAAACCTGGGTTTTCTTCAACACTTTGGGCTACAGCAGGAATATTCTCAGTTGATCTTGAGCGACGTGTACGAATTTTATTCTTCGCATCATTAACTTGTCCCAACAGCTCGAATTTGTCCACCAATTTCTGTATTTCTGTCCGACAAAGTGCATCACGGCGACCCAAAAATGCTTTAGTTTTGCGAACTGTGACTGCAAGATTTTCACCATTTTTGTAGTGAATTTTAATAATTTTAATGCGTTGTTGAAGCGTGTATCGTTCCATTTTTAGTTTTAGTTTCTATTTGTCAAATGTCAAAAAATAAAGGCTTCAATAGTGACAGCTACCGAAATACCGGGTGATTCAAAATAACAAATCTTGTTGGAAAACCCTTTATTTAAAAATTTACAAACACTGTTTATGACATTTCTTGAAGTTTTCTTCGAATCAGTTCAGCTCAGAAAACTCATTAATATATTCAAAATTATGTTTTAATGTCGAGATATTTGAAAAGTGAGGTTGCTTACCCTCTTGTGTGGTTTACCACACATGTGTAATTTCTATGCATTTTGCACTAGAAATATTACTTAGTTTTTGTTGTAAAATATACTGATTTGTTCTCATAACCGAAATGTGCCAAATTTGTTAAATATAAACTAATTTGATAAAAAAACAGTTACAAAAATATGTTATTGGTGGTAAATCATGATTTTGACAACAAAAAAATTTTGTTTTTGTCAAATAGACATACTATGTGTGTAAAACAACACAGGGGGATAAACAATGTAAGTTTCTTTTAGGATGATGTGAGAGTTAGAAGTTTGGCTTTTGGACTGGAGACATCTTCCTGCCCGGAAACTTCAAAATGTTTTTTTGTAAATGAAATTTTGAAAAATTGTAGTAGATCATAATAAAAGATGAATCAAGATTAAAAATGCAAATTATCGTAAAGACCGATTGCGAATTTCGAGGAAACTATGTTTTTGGTCTCAAATTTGTGTGACAAAAAAAAAAAAAAACACCTTTAACAGGTTGACAGTGTACCCGGGTACCACATACAGAACCTACGAATATAACAAAAAGTTAGATGTTCTCAGAAAGTTTCAAGCGCCTAGGAATTCTGAATACATAGAAAATAGCAATTAAATTACAAAAAGTTACCCGGTACCCTGTCACACACATAAGGGTTAAAGTCTTTCCTAAAAACATTTTTCGTACCTTGGATTGCTTATTTAGGATTTTGTTATATAAAATGTTTGGGTCTGGGTGTTAATTTTTGTAAAAAATCATATAAAATCTAATACGTATTAATAAAATTTGATTTTGGTTTTGATTTATAATTTATATGTATTTGAAATTGTCTTCAACATTACTTTTGACATTTAGTTAATATGGTTTAAAAATATCCAAGTAGTTAATTAAGTATATTATTTGTGTAATAGTCACGGTTCAATAGAGTAGAACAATTTATATTAACAAACAAATTTCATATATTTTATATGTTTAATAATTTTTAAAGTATTGGACAATTTTGACCCCAGGTATAAAAAGGTTAGCAATGCAATAGAATTTTGAAATTACGAACATATAAATTACCAACCTAAGGAAACAGTCCCATATTAAATATTAGAAAATAGGCTACGAAATAATTTCTTAATTAATAATTTTAACAAATTTGTGACCAAAAACTGAATTACCTCGTAATCCAGCAATTTCAAATCTCTTTTAGTGTTTATTATAATCATTATATATAAATTTTAAAAGAAAAGTGTTTTTGCTCATTTACTTAGTGTATGATCGGGCTTGACTTTCTTACTTGTATTTGTTATGAAATTAAGGGCCTCATTTTATAAAAAGCAACGACAAACGTTAAACAAATTGTTTATGGAAAGAATACCTGTTAAAAGTTGCTTTTTTAATTTCCAAATATACACAAAAAATTTAATTGTGTGGTTGATATACTTATTAGAGGTGTCCCAACATCATTATATTAATAAAAAACAAGTAAGAGAGCTATATTCGGCTGTGCCGAATCTTATATACCCTTCACCAAATTATACTTTAAAATAAAAATTTTAAATATTTTTAGGTAAACAAAATTAAAATTTTTTTTAAATTTTTTTCCTAAATTGTTTTTCAAAATTTAAAATTTTTTTTTTTCAAAATTGTTTTAAATTTTTTTATCGAAATTTTTTTTTAAATTTTTTTCAAATTTTTTTTTTAATTTTTTAAATTTATTAGTGAAAAAAAAGTTAATGAAAAAAAATTTTTTGGGTAAAAAAAAAAATCGGGTTAAAAAATATTTTTTCCGATTTTGACCCATTGTAGGTCCAAATTACGATAGCCTTATATATATCGTTGCAATGGTCTCTGAAATATCTATCATTAGATATCCATATTGTCTATATTAATGACTTAGTTATCCAGATATAGATCAAAAATAGACCAAAAATCGAGGTAGTCCCGGTTTTTTCCTTATATCTCAGCCATTTGTGAGCCGATTTTCTCGATTTTAAATAGTGACCGAGCCGGAAGAATTCCCGACATATTGATGTATAAATTAATTTTTGTAAGTTATTTGAGGCCTACGGAAAGTCGATTTCAATATACAGACGGACAGACGGACATGGGTATATCGACTTCGCTATCTATAACAATCCAGAATATATATACTTTGTGGTATCGCAAATGAAAAATGTAGAAATTACAAACGGAATGACAAACTTATGTATACCCTTGCCACTCAGCGTGAAGGGTATAATAAATGGCTCTAGAAAACGGGGGGAGTGGATGTTCCCTTGTGTCTAGTAGTCTTGAATGTTCTCTACCATTAAAAAAAAATAACCAAGTGATTAGGCCCACTTTCCTAAGCTACGATCTTGTGGATTGGGTATAAAAATACCCACTTCGGCATATGTGGGTTCTAAAACATATGAAATATGAATTTAACTTTTCAAGTAAAAATGTAGTGTTTCTTTTTAATTATTGGATATAATTATATTGACCTAACGATACAGAAAAATATTTATATTCAACATAAACTAAAGTTTACAAAGTATAAGGTTATTTATTGAAAATATAAAAAAATAGGTAATTTTTCAGATTTTCAATTGTGTTGGGGCACCTCAAAACATCAAAACAGGTAAGTAATCTTTTGTACGTTTAACTTACTCATTAAAAGGCAACTTTATATCGCTATGACGTTGAAAAAAAAAAAAATCATACATTTCGCTCCACCCTAATGTCTATGTATTTTACACTAGGTAGATTTACCATCAATGACACATTAATATTATTTTATCTATTTGTCATCAAACAAACATTTTAGTTAAGAGTACGCATTCTTTGTTGACACATTTTCCAACAAAGAGTGCTGTTCCTTGTGCAAAATGCATTGAAATTTCATATGTGTGGAAAACCACAACAAAGGGTAAGCTACGCCACTTTTTTAAATATCTCCATATCGAACAAATTTTTAAAATAAATTAATGCATTTTCAGTGCTAAATTGCTGTGGTAGAAAATGCCAAGAAATTTCATGAACATCGCTTTTTTTAATGTATTAAACATATTCATTTTGTGTGGTTTCCCACACATTGGTAAAGTGAGAGTTAAGGGTAGACAAACTATATTTAGTAAGTTAAGTTTTCTGCTGTTTATTAGAATAAAAGTCAAATTTTTCAACTATGACAGCTTTAGTTTCATGCTGTATCTAAACACAATTTGAGATGTATATATTATACTACATTATGGTTCATAACTTTTAAACTAAACGAGTGTCCAGTGTGAAACTTTGCAGAATTATAGAAAAGAGTTTATCATTACATATAATTTATTTTTAAAATTTTAAAGGTATTTGTTACCAAAAATGCATCGGAAAATTGCAGTTGCATTAGAATGCACTTTTTAATTAATATATAACCTTTTTAGTGGCTAGAGGTAAATAGGACATAAAAACCTTTCAGAAGTTTCCTGAATCAACAAAATACATAAACTTACACACTGTGCTGAATTTAGTCACTTTTAAAAAATCTAAATTGGTGAATAAAATCGCGAAATTTTCAATAGGGCATATGTGTGCAAAAAATTAACAAAATCTGAAGACCCAAGGTAAATTTTTGGGTAATGTACGGTGGAATTAATAATATACCATTTTAAAGGTCGTCATTTTCATACTTTTTTAAGAATTTAAAAGCGAATAATCGTGTTTAATATAACTCCAATTTTTTGGGGTATTGTTGAAGCTTTCAACAAGCCACACATATCTATACATAGTCTCTAAGCAAATAATCATGTATAACTGTAGCATTGAGAAATCTTCTAAATGTCTATAACAACTACTTACTTGATTTTCCATCTCAATTTCTCCATCAAACTAGCGTTGAAATTCATATTGATGTGTTTTACTTTGTTTTTGCAGCTCAACAGGTAAAATTATAAAAACAATAAAAAAATGTATCGTTTTGATTTTTTTTTTTTGTAAAATGTCTGAATGATACTAGTCAAACTTTCTTTGTATCTAGATATAATTTCAACAAATAATGATTTTTATGATGCTGTTATTGTTGTTTGTGTTCACAATAATCTAGTAAATTAGCCGCTGACACACACAAATTTAAAGATGTTTTTTGTTTTTACTTATTTTGTTTTTAAACAAAGCAGCTTAAGAAGTAACAACTGTATTGTATGAATTAAAAATTGAAACTGAAATTAAAAATTTCATAATAAAAAAAGTAGCGTAAAAAGCACTGAAATGCGGTTGATGATTTAAAATAAAAAAAAAAACAACTCAAAATACAAAATACAAAAAATAATAATAATAAAACGAAATACTTAAACCAACAACAATAATAAACTCATGGAGCTAAAGCTAAAAAGTAATGTATTGAGCAGCAGCAGCAGAGCCAGCAGTAGTGGCGTTTATGCGGTGGCGTGTGGCATTGTTTTCAAGCACCCAGCGTGTGTGTGTTTTGAGCGAGCGTACTATATTGAATCATGTATCATAAATACTTACTGATACGTTGTAGTGTTTACAATTTTACGAGTTAGGCATTTAATCGGTTAATGATTAAATGCTGTGTATTATAAACACTACAATTTGGTTTAGATTGATTTTGTTTTAATTGTTGCTGGCACAAAAGAAATTTGTGGACACATGCAGAGAATGCTTGATAGTCAGAGTGTGTGACTTGGTGACAAATGGTCAAATGTAAAGAAAGTCATTAACATAGGCGCTGATAGAAATAATGATAATGGGAGTGAAATATAAATTGTAGGACGCAAAGAGGAAATTTGAAGAAAAAAAAAAAAAAAAGAGATTGTTAGACTGCATTAAAGAAATATAATAAAGAAAATAATATAAAACAAGTGAGGATATGACGAATCTATTATTTCTTATGATCCGAACGCCTTTTTTATTATTTATTATTTAAAATATAAAGTACATGCAATTTGTTTGCTCTTACATGTCTGTATTATGTTGGAACATAACTACTTTGAATTCATTAACCCTTTGAATACTAACATCAAGTCAAAAGTACAGTTTTTAGAGCAATTTCGAACACACATAAATTAGAATGTACATTAGGGTAGGTCGATTTAGCAATCGATATTGCACCATCGATTTTTCTATAGCTTTTGGCATGGGGAAACTAAGTTTCACTTGGTGAAATTGTACGCTAAAAACGATGGCGATAGCAGTTTTTCAACCAAAAAAAAAAATTATTTTCTTGAGGTTTTTTTTTGACGAGTTTTTGTCGAAAAATTGTTTAAAACTCTGCAAAATATAAAAAATCTAAAAATTTTGGGTTTATGTTGATACCACTGAAACATTCCCTCAAAAAGTGCTAGCAAGTGTATATACGCTATAAATGGATGGAATGCCTATGCTGAAAACTGTAACTACAGATATTAAATTAACCCTCTGCGACTGACGTGGTATTCTAGCAGATATCAACAAAAATAAAAAAAGGATTTCCCCCGTTATTTTGCAATCATCGCCTTTCACGTTTTCAGTACCTTCCTACTACGTTTTCATGTGTAAGATAGTGTGACGAACGCGATCAAAGAGAGCGCAAGCAACGTTTTGGGCAGAAAGGTGTCTACTAGACAACCACGTCAATATTAAGGTAGGTAAGGACTGATATCGTAATATTCTTAACACACGTTTTTCATTAAAACTTTTAACCCAACTATTATTTGATTTTTTTTTTTTTTTTTGATCAAGTTACCTTTGTAAAGCATGACAGTTATTATGTTTAATGTTAATTCTATTTATTTGTTGTTAATCTGATTAAAATGAGTGACCAGAAAAAAGTGCGTACTAAAATTATTAAATACTAGCTTGACCCGGTGCGCTTCGCTACCCCTGTCGTAGTCTATGTTGGAAATTTCAATAAAATCGTTTCGGCCGTTTAGTATTTTTTGTTTAAGAACTAAAGGTACCAATTTTACCGGTTTTCCCCCTGTTTACACCTTTTTGGTCCAAGTATTGAAAAAAGTTATAGCCTATTAACGCTTCCAAGTAAGGATCTATCTACGTTCCAAATTTCAATAAAATCGATTTAGCCGTTTAGGCGTGATGCTCAAACAAACAAATAAACAAACAAATAAACTTACAAAGACATTTATATATTTATATAGATTTTCAACGAAACCCAACTTGGTCCTACAAAAAGTTGGCCAATCATTCAAAGGTCTGCTATCAAACTGTTTCCAATATTATTAAACAGTACCGGGAGAACTTGTCCGTTGATAGAAAACCTGGTTTAGGTAGAAGGAATGGTCCATGATGTTTCTAAAGCCAAAACAGAAAGCATTTTCAAAAGAGCTCTCAACACATCCGGTAGGAAAGCAGCCCGGTTACCTCAGTGCTCGGACTATTTGGTACGAAAAGTTAAAGCTAATGCAGGTTTAAAAACATACAAGGCTCAAAAAGTTCCTGGAACGCTGCTAAAAATTTAGAGGCCAAAAACGGAGCACGGAAATTAAAGTCAAGTTTAATAAAAAAATATTCTTGCTTCTTTTTCGCAGCTCGTTGATACTCGAGGGAATGTTGGAGAAAAGTTTAGGACTAGAGTGTCCAAAAAACCGGCAAATTCAAAAAACCGGTTTCCGGTTTAACCGAAAACAGTGTTATATAAAAAAACCGGTTTCGGTTTTCTCATTCTAAAAAAACCGGGTTCGGGTTTGTCATTCTAAAAACCGGTTAATCGGTTTTTTCTAACAAATAAATGAATATTTTTAAAAATGTTATCAAAATATTTTTAAGTTATATGTTCCAATAAGCTTTACAAAGTATTTCGTTAAAACCGGTTAACCGTCTTAAAAAAACCGGTTTGTCAAAAAAACGAAAAGTTAAAGAAAACCGAAACCGGTCGGTTTTACAAAGATGAAAAAACCGGTTGACCGGTTTTCGGTTTCGGTTTTGGATACTCTATTTAGGACCCAAAAGCAGACAGAATTTTCCAAAAAGTTCTTCGTTTGGCAAGCAATATGCAGTTGCGGTAAAAGAAGCTAATCATTTGTCAAGGAATTTTTACAAAAAGGATGCTTCCATTCATAAGACTTCTTTCTTAATGTGTCCACTTATTTTTGGCCTGACTTGGCATCCTGTCACAATGGTAAATAAGCCCTTAAGTGCTACAAGAAGAATAATGTGGTATTTGTACCAAGAGAGAAAATCCTCCAAACTGCCCGGAGCTAAGGCCAGTGGAGAGATATTGGGCTCTTGTTAAAAGAGAATTGAAGAGCACAAAAAAGGTGTCCAAAAGTGTGGTAAATTTTAAACGGAGATGGACAACCTGTTCGAACAAAGTGACAGAAATCACTAGAAAAACCATAATGAGAGGGTTTCCGAAAACGGTTTAAAATTTCATCACTAGTGATTAGAACTATAAAAATATTTTTTTTTTGTAAATTGTAATAATAATTTCAATCAAATAAAAAAAAACAAAACTGTAAGTTTAGTGGTTTCATTTTTAATAACATATATGTATATTAAACATTTTTCGATCTCAGTCCTTACAATGTAAGCAGAATCAATTTTGTATGAAGTTACTATTACGAGCACATTTGATTAGTTCCCCGCCAATTTTGTTTTTTAAAATTTTAAAAATCTATATCTTTTGTTCCACAAAAAATTTTTAAAATTTAGATTATGAATAGTAATAGTGTTAGCTTTCATTCCCAATAATAAAATATAAATATTTTTTTAAAAATTTAATTTATCCAAATTTCACCGTTATTTTTGTTAAATTTTATTGATTGTCTCTCAGCAAACATTTTTAGCTTTTCTCAACGACTTGAAAATTTGCTTATGTGGTTTGAAATTTCTTTTTTGATCACTTCTTTATAGTTTAAAAATTTCTATATTGTGTTTTAAAGATTTTTTTTAATTCTTCTTGATTTTTTTTTGTCAATTTCTTGGATCACGTAGAGTCTAAATCTCTTATATTAAGAGTGAGCCAAAAAAAAAAAAAAAAAGCTTATACTTGTATTAAGTTAAATAAAAATTAAACCGTTCAATATAAAAATTCTCGAAAATACGTAAATTTATTCAAACTAGGATCGTCCGGTGGCCTAAATTCCATAGACCAAAGTATAGCTGTGCATGTTTACAGTAACCATTTTAACATTTTTATAAGTTTTTTAAAAATATTATAGTCACAGTAACTATTTATATGATTGTAGTAACCATAATATGGTTATTTTACGATTCACATGATTGTATCAATCATATATATGGTTGCTGTAAACAAGTATATGTTTGTGACAACCATTATTATGATGGATCTCTATATCCATAAGTCGAGAACAACATAATATGGTAAATCCTTAATCATACAAATAGAAACTCAGGTCGACCATGGGTCAAAATCGGGAAATATTGTTTTCATCAGAAATAGTTTTCAATCATTTTCTTAAAGTATTAAATGAAGTACATACTTATATATATGAAGTAAATTATTTTTTTTTATTGATATTTTCTTTCTCTACTATTTTAAATCTGACTTCTTCTCAACAATTCGAATCGATAACCATTTGCAAAAAAAATACAAAATCACTAAAGTTTAAACTCTATAAAGTACGAAAACGTGTGCGCAACTGTGTGTGTAACTGACTATGTGTTTAATGTGTCTTTAAAAAAAAGCATCTGTTTTTAAACGAAAACAAAATTAAAACGATAAATACAAAATATCAAAATAAAACTGAAATGTATTTAACACACTGACTGATACAGAATACATAATGAATAAGTAGATCACATAAGGAAATTTGTTATTGCTAAATTATTTAAATAGTTTTTTATTTTAGTATTTCGAGATTTGTTAAGAATTTTTAATTAGTTTTGCTGTCCTCTCTATAGTTATATAAGTTATATTACGATTATTGGCACTTAAACAATTTTTGCATGTTTGTGCTTACATACGAAAATACTTAAAATTTATTTACAAATTTTATTAAATTTTTATTTTTTCATTATAGAATTTGCCAACAGTGTCATATTAATTATACATAGACATGTCTATGTACATAGGCTTAGATACATTTGTGTTTGTAGATATAAATATATTTGATTGTTGTTGTCTTGAGTAAACAGCCGGTTTTGTTTATAAATATTATTGTTTACTTCGGTTTATTATTGTTGTTCTTGTTGTGGCTATTTTTTCCTCTCACAAAAATCACCGATCTTTTATTATTTATAGAGAGTATGAGAAATGTTTATAAAAAAGTGCAGCTGTTTGATATTAATTAGAGTTGCCAGAAAATATTTTTTTTTTTAGTAGAGGGGTTATTGTGGATTACAGAAATTGAGTGTAATGTAAAATATTTATAGCAGATCAACATGGGATCTCACATAGAACTGGGGACATTATTCTACAGGCAGAAAGCAGAAAATGGCCATAACTTACAAGATATACTTTTTTAGGATAAACATTTTTTTGAATAAATTGCACGTCAACGATTCAAATTTTAAAATCTTAGGAAAAACTTTTGAAATAACTTTTTATTTAATTCTAGATTTGTCCAATTTTTCCTTGAAAATACGAACAACTAACATGAAAGAATTCGGCCCAGCCGTTCTCATTTTATGAATTACTATACATTTTTTACATCATTCTTATATAAGTATATAGAAGAAGATAACGAGGAAGGTATGCCGTTAATAATGAAAAACAACATCAGCCAAATGGCCACAACGACCACGCTTACAGGACCATATCCTTTTCATTAAATTTTCCATAACCAAATCGCAAAGTCGCTGCCCTATGTCTTCGATAGCCTCACGAATTCCATCTTTTAGGTCTTGAATCGACGCTGGGCTGTTGGCGTAGACCTTATCTTTCACGTGGCCCCAAAGGAAGAACTCTCAAGGTGTTAAATCACAAGATCTCGGTGGCCAATTGTGATCACCTCTTCGACAGATAATAACAAGGACCCATTCAGCAAAGACACGACGTTGCTGATGATCGGCCGGTTTGAGTTCTTGTGCTAACTGAACTTTATAATCCTTAAGACCCAAGTCTTTATGCAAAATACTGTGTAATGACGTATATGGAATTCCCAATTCCAAAGAACGAAGAGGAATGGACAAACCTGAGTTTTCTTCAACACTTTGGAATACAGCAGCAATATTCTCAGTTGTCCTTGAGCGACGTGCACGGGTTTTATTCTTCACATCACTAACTTGTACCAACAGCTCGAATGTTTCCACCAATTTCTGTATTGCGGTCCGACAAGGTGCTTTACGACAACCCAAAAATGCTTTAATGCGAACTGTGACTGCAAGATTTTCACCATTTGTGTAGTGAATTTTAATAATTTCAATGCGTTGTTGAAACGTGTATCGTTCCATTTTTGCTAATGGCGTAGTTTCTACTTGTCAAATGTCAAAGAATAAAAGCTTCAAAAGTGACAGCTACCGAAATACCGGGGAATTCAAAATAATACCTCTTGTTGAAAAACCCTTTATATAAAAGAGCAACGTTACTGTCTGATTGATTCATCATCGCACAGCCCAAACGACTAATGCTAGAATCATGAAATTTTATCTGTGGGTTCCTCCCTCCCCAAAACGATCCACTAAGAGGGGATTTTTGGAAAATCCATCGTTTAGGGGAAAAAATAGGGTAAAGTTGGTAACCTTATATCTTCTAAACTAATAAAGATACACAAAAACTTAAAATAGCATGTTACTCCATTTAAAAAATAAGCTGACAGGTGTTTCGTATTTTTTCGAAATTCGAACCTTTTAGGGTAGAAAACGGGTAAAAACTCTATTTTTGTATGTTTTAATAATAAAAATGATAATAAAAATAGAAAAAAGTTTTAAATCATATTCTTTACCTATCAAAAAATAAAAATTATATAGTTGGTACTTTTTGGAAATTCGAACCCTTAATGGATAAAAATTATGTTTATTCTTGGTACTTTTTTCATAAAATATGTTGATATAGATATATAAATATTTTATTATATACTCCCACCACGATACAGAAATTTATTTGAGTAAAATTTTATTACCGCAACGTGGATAGAAAAGGTACCAAAAACGGGGTAAAAACGGGAAAATTAATTTTATTTAAAATTTGAAGGCAATTTTGATATTTTTTTTTTAACATTGGTGCCTGGATTCATACAAAACTTTACTTACAGAGTGGTATTTGTAACCCAAGTGCCAAGGTGAATATTGGATAAGCAGTTTGGTACTTTTTTTAAAACATATTTTTGTTGAGCACATTAACACAGATTTTAATCGTTTGAGATATGTCTGTGCACAATTAGAGTAAATGTGTAGGAAATTGTGTCCTCTTTTCAAAAATGTATACAATTTTTAAGAATTTAAAAATATATAGAAAGAAGTCTTTTTTCAAACATATGAGAATCAAAAATGGTAGCTGATTTTTTGGAAAATTTTAATTATTTAAATGCAATACAAATTTTGTTTATAAATCGTTTTTATTGAAATTTGATACTTATATAAAAATTTTTGAGCAAATGTGTTAAAATAAATTTGAAATCAGCAATCCCAAGAATTGTATTTTTTACATATGTTTTTGACTCTATTGACTGTACCGAAGTCCGGGCTATAAATCCCCTTTGCAAGATATTTAAGAACGTATTGGGTCATAAAAGAGTGGTTTTAATTTAATTTAATAAAAAAAATATGTCTAATTCGGTAGGGTCTGAAACACGCCGTTATACAAATTTTAAAATTTTTTTACTTTTATAGTACTTCCCAAAATGTTACCTTTGAGAAAAATATTAATAGATTATTTATTTTGTTTTTCTTTTCTGTACAACTAAACCTTAATGCAAGTATTTTTCTCAAAAAAAAAAAAAAAAAAAAAACAAAAAGAATCCGAAATTCAGTTGGAAACTTTTAAAAAACAATTAGAAACTTCTGTATTATGTATAATGGTGTTAAAGTTTATATCAATTTAGGGTTTTTCGACATCAAGTTTTTTATCTCAATTTTCCTTTTCTGTATATTAATATCGATTTCGGAATTTCAATTGGATGTTCACAATAATAAATTGCGTTTCCTAATTTTAATTTGTAGTTTCGCAATATTAATTTGAATTTCAAAACTTTTTCTTTGCAATACTAATTTCCTTCTCTGAATATCAATTTGCTATTTCTCAACATTCATAAATAAAAAATTTTCTTCAAAATCTTCAACTTTTTGTTATTATCGGAAAGATACCATCGATACTAGATGCTTTAGTTGGAAAAGTTTATAAGATTTATAAGATTTTCTTTTCAATAGCAATAATGATAAAGACAGGTAGGTTTTCTGTGTTCCATTAATTTAAACTTATTCTTTGTATAGATTTGTGTGCACTTCACATTAATTCAAACATTTGTTTATTTATAATATGATATTCAAAAGGAACAGTAAATTAAAGAAATAATTTTTTGCAGTCATTAATTATTATACAATCCAACCCAAAAGTTTAGTTTTTTCTTAAAGTCCTCAGGCATTTCCTCAAACTTCAAGTCATTGGCTATTCTCAGCCATTTGCTGGCATCACTTTCCTGTACAGTTTTCCAAGGCGAATCCTTAGTGAACTCACAATTTGGATCAGAGAATTTAGCGAAATTTGTCCACATTTTTATCATGCGTTGTATGGTTAAATACTCCTTAGAGTCCTTTTCCAATTTCCAAGAATAGTAGGCATAAAATATATAAGATAAGTCGTCAGCATGCGCAACACCAGTAGTTATATCACCACTGCAAAACATAGTGCGATGATGATTAAAAGTGGGTGAATCAAAATCGAAGAGATACTGATAGGTGGGTACTGCGGAAGAGGACTGTCTGGACTTGATGAAAAGATGTATACCCTCCCAAAATGATATAAAAGAATCGTACTGAAAAATAAATATTTATACAATTTAAAGCTTTTAATAATTGTATTAATTTAACTCACATCCATAAAACCCATTATTTCACTGACATCCTTGAAATGTAACTCTTTTACTTGTTTAACTAACATATCAGTTTTTTCTTTCGTTAGTGTCTTTTGTACTTTAGCGGGGAAATATAATTCAGGTTTTGCGTTATACATTTCCAACACCGGTTTCTTCTTTATTTGCGAATACCTTACTAAACCCTCAAATGAAGTGCCTCCTATCATCATGGGGATTTCATTACCCCAGGAGGATTTAATCAATTCGTCGAGAGGTTTTCTGATAACAGCTGTTTCATTATCATATGGTTCTAGGCAGGGTATAAAAGCATAGAACCCACCTTTGGCTATAGCTTCCAAATTTAATTTATCAATCAATACCAGCTGTTCAGCTGGCATATTTCTTAAATATTCCAAAACTAGTTTATCCTCATTGGGGCCATTGTAGCCCTTCTCACAAGCCAAACGATAAGGCAACTCAGTAGAGTTACCGCTAAAAGCCCAAGGATTGGAAATACAGCCGGACATGCATATAGCCTTATGAAATAGACCCCTTGTTTGTTCTGTCACTGCCATAAAGTGAACCGAAGCACCGCCAGCGCTTTCCCCAAATAAGGTAATATTTGCCTCATCTCCACCAAAATATGAAATGTTATCTTTAACCCATTTCAGAGCCATTACCTGGTCCTTTAAGCCCGCATTACCGGGCACTTCGCAAGAGGGATCTCCCAGACTAAGAAAACCCAAGGAAGACAAGCGATAATTGAAAGTTACTAAAATAACATTTTCTTGCATAAAATAATCGGGACTGTATTTGCTGCGTATAGCCGAGCCGGTATTAAAAGCACCACCATAAATCCACACCATAACGGGTAATTTTTCTTTTGCCTCCAGCTGTTATGGAAATAAAAACAAATTACTTACAAACAACTCTTTTATAAATCACTAAATACCTACCGTTTTAGCAAAAACATTGAGATATAAACAATCTTCCGAGCCTTCAGCTACACCCTCATGATTTTTCTGCAAAGGCTTTAACTCACATTCCCGACAATCTCTAACATCTGTCCAGTTACCGGCAGCTACAGGTGCCTTGAATCTCAATTCACCTAGAGGAGGTTGGGCATAAGGTATACCCTCAAAACTATAGAAATCATGATCGTAGATAGTTTTCCTTTTTAGTCCCTTAATCAAGCCTTGGGGAATTTTTAGTATTTGTTCTCTAAAATTTAAATTATTTAAAATATATTATATAGTTTTTAGTTTACAATATTTGTTAAGGTTTAAAAAACTTACTGTGTTTCCATTGCTTTGATAGTCGACTTCTTTCTTATTTGATTGCAGATAAAGTAGTTGCTCTTTATGATTGAATTTATTAAGACAATATTTTCTATAGACTTAAGTTTAAGAGAGTGTACAGTGAATTTACTCAACCACATTTAATATTATAGACAGTAGAAGCTAAAATAATAAGGAAGGCGTAAAAAAAATAATTTGTAAAAATTAGGTACTTATTACGTAAATTTATGGTGTTTGAATTTATATTGTCAGAAATGAAATATCTATCATGGTTTCCAAAATAATTAAACTATTTTTTTTAAAACTAGTAAGAGTGCTATATTCGTCTGTGAGGAATCTTATGTACCCAAATATCTTCAAAATTGCGACCTGTACTTTGCGAAGAAGGTTTACATGGACAGCTAGCCAGCCAACCAGACGGACGGACGGACGGACGGACTTACGGCCTTACGGATTTACGGCCTTACGGACGTTTAATCGACTCAGAAAGTGATTATGAGTCTATCGGTATACTTAAGGTGCGATTTAGACAATTTTTTTTTTACGTTACAAACATCAGCACAAATTTAGTCCTGAAATAGTCCTACAGACACAACTTTTCAACAAGATCGGTCAAGAACTCTCTGAGTTTAAAAATTTTAAGCAAATTATGCAAAAAAAAAAAACAGCAAAACTTTAGCCTATCTTATTCACCATGCACAGTGGGGCAGAATAAAATTTTTTTGGAAACAAATCTGGCATAAAATTTTACACTGGCGTAGCCAAGGAGTATTCGAGTTTAAGTTATTAAAATGAACCCTACAAATGCTACAGGCGCGGCGCTATGGGGAGTCAAATAGGGTACCTTTGACATGTAAAATTTTTAAACACGTGTCATTTTTTTTGTTTCCCATCCGATTCCAAATATTTTTATACTTTTGGAAAGCGCTCAACTAGGCCTTGAAAAAACATGCTTACATGCAAGATGTATTAACCAGGTGGCAGCGTAACTACAACAATTACAACAATACAAGAACAACAGTGTGTAAAACCTTATAAACTGCCAAAAAATAAATTCACAAAAACGCACTTTTTAAAACGAAATAGTTTGTTTTAGCACTTTCAAATATTTTACGCACATAAAGCGGTAACTAAAACTCACTTTTATAAATATAAAATAATCTTTTTACTCTTATAACAAATTTAAAAATGTTTGTAAACACGTTTTTGACATTTCATAAGGCACAATATAAGTATAGCAAAAAATAGTCAGCTGGCGTTACGCTGCCACCTGGTTAAATATGCCTTGCTTACATGTGCTATTCATCTCTTATTTATCTTATAGGTATTTCAAAGTTAAAAGCAAAGAAAATGAAAACAACCGTTATTTTTAAAAAAATTCAACGAATTCATACAAGGTGGAGTTAGTCAAACAGCTGATTACTTTTTGGTAGCTTGTTTGTATCTATGTATCTATGTACATTAAACGGAAAATTCTAAGAAAGTTTCCTCAAGAAACCATAGGTCTAAAATCAAATCCTATCTTGAGCATTTCGTGTTTTATCCAATAGAAAAAATTATTAAAAAAATAATAATACTGAAATATAATTGAAAAAATATACGAAATGCGCAAGATAAGATTTGATTCTAGACTTATGGTTTCTTGGGGAAAATTTCTTAGAATGTGTTTCTGCTATACGATTTTTCGTGAAAAAAATGACCCACCCTAATGTATATATTCTTATGCTTATTAACAAAATATTTATTTTTTTTTACATAAATAAGCATTTGGTAAAATCAATTGATGTTTTTGTAGAACTGCCATCACCTTGTATGAATTCGCTCCGATTGAACTTTACAACTGATGTTGTACATCGAGAGATTATATTTAACTTAAAAATGCTAGCAGTGATCCAAAATATTGTACAGATGAGTTTCATTTAATCTTAAGTCAGACTAGACAATCAGAATTCCAAAAATATTTTGTTTAATACATACGTCGAGAATCTTTATTAATAGTAATACTTTAACATTTTCATGTCGCTGAAAAGCACTTTAAGTTTCTAATATTTCTAAAATGATATCATAAATCGCAATAAACAGTGAATCAGGATGGTCTTGACCGCCTATACTTTGTTTCTTGTTATACTTTTCACTATGAGTGTTATAAGTTTGTCGTTAATTTTTCATTTGTGGCCCCATAAAGTATATATATTATGGATCGTTATATATGGCGGAGTCTATAAAGCTATATTTGTTGAAAACACATTCCGAATCCCCCAAATAACTTACAAACATGATTAATACATACATATATACACCATAGTCCTACTTCGGTTGCTATTTAAATTCGGGTAAATCGACCGACCAATGCACAGTGGGGGATCTGAAAAAAAAAGTGGAAATAAATCTGTAACTTCTAAACGAATAGCTCGATTTTAATAAAATTTCCCATGGCTATAGAGGAGGTGTTGATAAGTTTAAGTTTTGGGCTTAAACAACCAAGGGGGGGCCGAGCCACAATGCCCCAAAGTGGGGCACCTTGGGTATATCAAAAATTAAAAATGATGCCAAATTTTTGTTTGCGATCAGATTTGAAAGATTTTTATATATATAGACGAGCTTATAGTTTACGAGTTATTCGCATTTGAAAAGTAAAATTTTATTTTTTTTGCCTACCTTGGTCTGCTATTTTGCTAATAACGGATCCAATTCTTTCCCGATTTTCTTGAAGTGTCTTTTTTTAAATTAGCAACAAATTTATTAATAATCTTAAGAAAGAAATGTTAAAAAATATCTACTGAGTCAAAAGTTATATGCATTCAAATTTAAAAAAAATAAAAAAGTCGTTTTTCCCCCATTTTTTTTATAAAAGTAACTACATTAATTTTAAATTATACAGAAAATGAGAAAAATATAAATAATGTGTTTATATTTTTCTGAAAGGTAACACTTTGGGAAATATTATAGAAGCAAAATAATATCAAAATTTGTATTATTGCGTGGTCCAGAGTCTTCCGAAGTAGACCTATTTTTTATGAAAATTTCAACTTTAGACAACATATTCTAAAATCGCATAGCTGCTTTCAAAAAATTAAGACCTGTTTTGTATGTCCCAATATGTTCTTCAATATTGTGCAAAGGGATTTCATAGCCTCGAGCTTGGTGCCTTCAATAGATTCAAAAATCAAAAAAATCACAACTTTGGGATTTTTTAAAAGGTTTTTGGGAATTGTGGGATTGTCAAAAACAATTCACTAATTTCTTTTTCACTTTTGTATTTCGATCAAAAGTTTCTATATAAGTCTAAAGCTTCATTAAAAACGATTCATAAAGAAAATTTTTATTGCATTTTAAATATTGAAATTTTCCAGAAAAATCAGCTACCATTTTTTATTCCCATATTTTTGAAAAAAGTCTTCTATCATTTTTTTAATTTTTACAATTTTACCTTTTTTTTATTTTTTTAGAGTCTATATCTATATCTATATAAATATCTATATAAATATATAAATGTCTTTGTAAGTTTGTTTGTTTATTTGTTTGTTTGTTTGTTTGTTGGAGCATCACGCCTTAACGGCTGAACCGATTTTATTGAAATTTGGAACGTAGATAGATCCTTACTTGGAAGCGTCAATAGGCTATAAATTTTTTCAATATTTGGACCAGAAAGGGGGAAAAACGGGTAAAATTGGTACCTTTAGTTTTTAAACAATAATTACTAAACGGCTGAACCGATTTTTACATCGACAGGGGTAGCGAAGCGCACCGGGTCAAGCTAGTAATGAAATAAATAATAGCAACAAATAAAATTGTTGGCTTTCATTCCATGTGTAATTTCATTCCTATCATAAAAACCATTACCATTATGGTGTCTAATTTACATAAGGTGTTTATAGTTTCCTTAAATACTAATTTTAATGTTCAATCCTTTTTGTTTTGACATCCTATTTTAATTTTGTGGACGCTAGTAAGAAATATGTCAAGAATTGTTTACTAAATCCACGGAAATTTAAAATTTTTGAATACTTAAGGCTCTATGTGCTAAAATTTTCTATAAATCAATATTTTTGAAAGTTTTTCAAAAAAATGTTTAAATGAGCTTTAGAAAATATATTTCATTAACCGTTGACCGGTTTTCGGTTTTAGATTACATTAACATAGAGATTATTGTTATCTAATCGCAGACACTTCGAATATCTTTTCCAACACGAAAAAAACCCCCGAGATATTATGACCAAAAATGGGTCAAAAACATTTTTTTCACTAAGGGTATATAAGATTCGACACAGACGAATGAACTACTCCTATTCGTCATTCTTTGTAACTTCTACATTTTTCATTTGCCATCCCACAAAGTATATATGTATATTCTAGCGTAGTCTATATATAGGAATGTCCATCTGCATGCTGAAATGAACTTTCCGTAGTCGCCAATTATCTAACATATATGATACATAAATCAATATAATTCTTTCGGCTCGGTCGCTATTTAAAATCGACACAATCGGCACACAAATGGCAGAGAAATAAGGAAAAATCCAGGACAACTTCGATTTTTGACGTATTTTTGATATCTGATTTACTAAGTCATTAATATAAACAATATGGATATCTAATAATAGATATTTCAAAGACCTTTGCAACGGCGTATATAAGGTTAAAGTAAGTCAGACCTAAAATTGGTCAAAATCGGTAAAAATATTTTTTACCCCGAATTTTTTTTCACCAAAAAAATATTTTTGCCATACATCCGCTAATAAATTAGAAAAAATATATATTTTTTTAAAATTAAAAATTTTTCGACACAGCCGAATATTACTAACTCTCTTATTTTATTTTTGGTTTAGTTGAATATTTTCAATTTTATGTAGCTTTTGTTTGTTGATTTGATAATAAATACACTTAAATATCTGGCAACATAATATTTGTGATAATATGTTGAATATCTCTTACCAAATTTAAATCACTCTCTTTAAAAATATAGATATGCTCTTAATATTTGCAACCGAAAAGAAAACAAACTCGCTAAAGATATTTAACACGGACAACCGTTTTTGTTAACGGAAGCCAATCAACTAACAGACAATGTTAAACTTGCTCACAATTTAAGCAAGCTTTTCAATAGAGAGTTATTTGTTTAGCACTCAGGTACTCTTTTTTTTGTTGGATATCAGCTGTTTTTTTAAAGCTTATTTACAAACAAGAAGAAAACATTAAATTTCACATAAATGCAGCTTTATAATAAATTTATTTGTTTACCTGCATTAACAACAACTAAAATAATTTATTGGTTTCATACAATGAATCCCAAACAACAAATTTTTCTTTTTCGGGTATAATTTCAAAGTTCAACTCATCGTCAATGTTTAAACCTAAATTGGCCTCATTGTAGGCCAAGGGTAACCATGTTATGTTCTTAGTTTCCTCGCAATTAGGATCGGATGTTTTGGCGAAAGTTGTAAAAATATCAATCATTCTCTCAATTGTTTTATATTCCTTGGAGGCTTTGTCCAATTTCCAGGCATAAAAACCATACCATATATAAGAACAATCATCAGCATGAGCCACACCGGTTTTCAAGTCATCACCACAGAAACGTATGCGATGATGATTAAAAGTGGGTGAGTCGAAAGCGAAACGATAGAGGTAAGTGGGAGCTTTGGCGTACGCTAGGCGAGAGAGTAAAGAGCGATGAAAACCATGCCAGAAAACTTTAAATCCATATAGCTAATCAAAGGAAAAGATATTTGTAATTATAATCTAATATAATTGATTTCTTACTACAATAATAATAGGGTTTTCCAACAAGAGGTGTTATTTTGGTATTCAAGGAAAAATGGCATTTTTTTGAGAGGAAGGTATGCCGTTAATAATAAAAAACAACATCTGTCAAATGACCACCATGAGATTTTCCATAACCAAATCGCAAAATGGCTGCCCTATGTCCTCGATAGCTTCACGAATTCTATCTTTGAGGTCTTGAATCGGTGCTGGGCCAATAGGAAGAAGTCGCAAGGTGTTAAATCACAAGATCTCGGTGGCCATTTGTGATCAACTCTTCGAGACTTTCTCCGTAAAAGGGCAATGGTTTCTTTGCTTGTGTGACACGTACCGCCGTCTTGTTGAAAGTGAACATTGTCCAGATCAACATCATCCAAAATACGGTGTAATGACGTTTGTGGAGTGCCCAATTCCAAAGAACGACGAGGAATGAACAAACCTGGGTTCTCTTCAACACTTTGGGCTACAGCAGCAATATTCTCAGTTGTTATTGAGCGATCATTAACTTGTCCCAACAGATCGAATTTTTCCACCAATTTCAGTATTGCGGTCCGACAAGGTGCTTCACGACTACCCAAACATACTTTAGTTTTGCGAACTGTGACTGCGTAGTTTCTACTTGTCAAATGTCAAAGAATAAAAGCTTCAAAAGTGACAGCTACCGAAATAAAGCGTGATTCAAAATAACACCTCTTGTTGGAAAACCCTTTACTTACATCCAAAAATTCTTGTATACATTCATTACTGGGAGTTTTATCGCCAAAATGAGTTCTCACCAAACGTCGAGCTTTTAACAAAGATTGTTCCTTATCCTCTTCTCTTACTTCTGCGGGCAATATTCTCTCCAAATCATGATTGATGTTATTCATTGCTTGAGGAAACATTTTCAATTTAGGATACATTAGGTAGCCCTCATTGGCGGTACCACCCATTATTATGGGAATATGATTACCCCAAGCTGATTTTAACATTTCCCGGGGATCTTGTGGTATAACACAGTCTTCCCCAATATACGATTCCACACAAGGACCAAAGGCAAACAAAACACCATTGCGTTTTTCTTGGTCGGTTAAAATATCATGTTTCACCAATTTCTGGGGCTCTAATTTCTGTAAAAAAGCTACAACATCCCGGTCGTTATTCTCACCCTCATAGCCATTGAATTTAGCCAAACGATAAGCATGGTCTTTTTGTGGTGTATTAGCCCAGTTGTTTAGCATAGATCCGGACATACATATAGCCTTGTGAAAGAGACCTTTAGTGTGAGGCGTTGAGGTCATATAATGTGTGGATGCACCACCAGCACTGACACCAAATACGGTAATATTTTCCGGATCACCATTGAAATGTTTGATGTATTGCTTGACCCATTTTATAGCTAAAATTTGATCTTTCAAGCCAGCATTGCCAGGTATTTGGACAGAGGGATCTTCAATACTAAGGAAACCTGACAAAAAGAGACAAATTATAATGTACTTGTTTATATAGCGGAGAGAGTGGGATTTTATGTTTTTTTTTTATTTACCTAGAGAACAAAGTCTGTAATTAAAAGTAACCAGAACAATATTTTTTTGCATAAAATAATCCGGACTATAAAGAAACTTGGTAGCCTCGCCAGTTGCAAAGCCGCCACCATAAATATATACCATAACGGGCAAGGGTTTGTCTGTATTAAGCTGTAATGGAAAATTATAGTAATTTTAAGGTTTTACAAATATAACATTTTGGGTGTAACAATATTTTTTATAGAAAATTCTATACAAAATTTTGTGTGTAAAAATATTTTCTTTAGAAAATTCTCAGCATAACAATATTTTGTGAACAACAGTTTTTCTAGAATTTTCTTTAGTATTTTAATTATCTCTAAAGTTACTCACATTTTTAGCATACACATTTAAATACAAACAATCTTCTGAGCCCTCTATTTTACCAGTTAAAGAGCTGGTCTGCATGGGCTTGATATTAAATTCCAAGCAATCCTTTACCCCCGTCCATGGCTGGGCTGGCAATGGTGCTTTGAATCTAAAATCGCCTACTGGTGGCTGGCCATAAGGTATACCCTCAAAATTATAATATTCTTCATCATAGATGGTCTTTCTTACACAGCCCCTTAGCTTACCCACTGGCAAAGAAATTTCCTGATATTTTAAACTGGAATAAAAAAAAAAATTATTATTTTTAAAGTCTTATTTAACTTATGACAGTTATTTGCGAAATAAATATAAAACTTACTCGCCAGCCATATCTTTCTTAAGTAGTTGTCTCTCTTAACTAAACCAATCGACTAAACATTATTAGTTTATTATAAAATATTTTGAGTTTGTAGTTTATAATTTCACTTGAAGTCTTGTTTATTCTCTCTTTTTTTTAAATAAACATAATTTGTTGGGCTCTTTTTTATAGAGCTTTTAATTATTTGTTTATATTTATTTAAAATAGAAGTGCTTGTCTTATCACAGTGGAAAAAATAAAAATTAACTCAGAATACAATTATTTGACATGATATAATATAAAACTTTTAATGGTCAGTTCGAATGAAAATGTACCTACATTTATTTTTTAACAAATCTAAAAAATTATTAATGTACCATGATTCAACATCCATTTTCATTATGTCAATAGAGTAAAAAAAATGCCACAATTAGTCATTCTATGCAGAAATCCCTCACTTGCGGGAAGCAAAAAGCCTAATGAAATTACCCTCCTTTAAAGGCAGTTACTAATACGAAGAACAACTTAGTATAACTTCATGCTGCAACGAGTGTCTAGATTTCTTTTATTTGATAGTAGTTTTGTGCGAAAGCATGACTTGCCAAATAATTTAAATTAAATTGGTCATTACTGCATATCGACATACTTAATACAATGTACCCAAATGCATACTAATATTATTATTTGGTAAAGAGTTAATGCTTTAATAAAATATTTTTCATAACCCTCACTACGACTATCTAGAGTTTATATAAGTTTGTCACTATGTTAATAATTTCTCCAAACTTAATTAACTACGTTATGAAATATAAACGATTGTTCATAAAACACAGTTTTTTTTTAACAAGTTGTGCTATGTACAGCTGTGCCGAATCTTATATACCCTTAGGATATATACATATCGCTCATTTGTTGCAACAACGTCATAACTCAAAATCCGTGTTTTTTGAACTGAGTAATAAAAAATATGCGCCGATCTATAGTCTTTCATATAGTTTTATCAGTTTTCAAAAAAGTCAATAATTTTTTGCATGAGAGTGTTTTTTTTTTTTTTTTGTTCTAAACATCAAAATCAAAATTCATGTTTTCTCGTATATTTGACAAGAAAAAATTTGGGTTAAATACAGATTAGAAGGATATTAACATATTCTATTTAAATTAGGTTTTATTTATGAAATCTCATGATATGTTGAACATTTATTTAAGAACTAGTAAAATGTTATAAAACATTCAAAGCCATTTTTCTCGAAACGACTTTTTTTGAATTATGACGTTGTTGCAGAAAATGAGCGATATGTATGATATCTGTCACTGTCTAGCACTGGGACAACAATCATTCGACAGCCAAATTATCGGATTAAGAATTAGGATATATGGATCCATTAGGAAGAGCAGATGGTTATATAAGCCGGACTTGCAAATCGCGCCTCGTAGTGGTTCCTACTCTTTCGAATGACTATAGGTGCGCAGAAACATAAAATGTTTTAAAATTGAGTGCGCTATTTTGTATTCTTTGTATTATGCTAGGCTATCTTCTAACACTATATCAACTTACTTTTCTCTTTACCTCTCGCTTATTTATTATACCCTTCACCTTCGTGAGAAGGGTATATATAAATTTGTCATTCCGTTTGTAATTTCCACAATATAATTTTCCGACCCTATAAAGTATATATATTCTGGATCCTTATAGATTGCGGAGTCGATTAAGCCATGTCCGTCTGTCTGTCTGTCCGTCTGTCTGTTGAAATCAATTTTCTGAAGACCCCAGATATCTTCGGGATCCAAATCTTCAATAAATCAGCAAAATCGGTCCACAAATGGCTGAGATATAAGGAAAAAACCAGGACAATCTCGATTTTTTACCTATTTTTTTACCTATATCTGGATTACTAAGTCATTAATATAGACAATATGGATATCTAATGATAGATATTTCAAAGACCTTTGCAACGACGTATATAAGACCATAGTAAGTTGGACCTACAATGGGTCAAAATCGGGAAAAATTTTTAATCAGATTTTTTTTTTCACCAAAAGTTTTTTTCGTTAAATATTAAAAAAAAATTTAAATTTAAAAAAAAAAAAATTTTAAAATTTAAAAAAAATAAAAAAAAATTTTACATAAAAACTTAAAAAAAAAAAATTCGAAAAATATTTTTTTCCAAAAAATGAAAAAAAAACAACTGGAAAAAAAATAAATTTTGTTTACCTAAAATTACCTAAAAATTTTTATTTTGAAGTATAGTTTGGTGAAGGGTATATAAGATTCGGATATATATCTATCTTACTTGTTTTTATTTAAAAAAAAATCCAATTAAAAAAAGATCTATATTCGTCTGTGCCGTATCTTATATACCCTTCACCAAATTAAACTTTAAAATACAAATTTTAAATAAAAAAATATTTTTATTTTCAAAATTTTTATATTTTTTTTTTTTTTAAATTTTCAAATTTTTTTTTTTAATTTTTTCCCAATTTTTTTTTTAATTTTTTTTTTAATTTTTTAAAAAAAATTTGTTTAAATATATTATTGAAAAAAAATTTATGACAAACAAATTTTTTTTGTAATAACAAAATTGGATTAAAAAAATTTTTTCTCCGATTTTGACCCATTGTATGTCCAAATTACTAAAGCCTTATATACATCTTTGCAATGGACTTTGAAATATCTATCAGTAGATATGCATATTGTCCATATTAATGACTTAGTAATCCAGATATAGACAAAAAATAGGCCAACAATTTGTTGTCCTATTTTAATAGCTACCGAGTCGGAAGAATTCCTAATATATTGATTTATTTAGGGGATACGGAAAGTTGATTTCAACATATAGACGGACAGACGGACATTGCTATATCGACTTCGCTATCTATTACGATCCAGAATATATATACTTTGTGGGGTCGCAAATGAAAAATTTAGAAATTACAAAGGGAATGACAAACTTATATCTACCCTTGCCACTTATGGTGAAGGGTATAACAAGTAAGAGTTGTATATTCAGCTGTATTCTTTAAGAAAAATATTGAAGTAAAATTTTTAGAGAAGCAAAATTTTTTGACGAAATTTTTTTTTTTTTTAAACAATTGGCTGAAAACTAATTTTATGGCAAATCTAGAAATCTAAAAAGCTTAAACTGCCCTACTAGTACTATAGTACTATTTTAATAGTACTATCTTTAGAGCATAAGGTATGTTTTACCATTTGTAATTTCAAATATATTATAAATAAACATAGAATCAACTGGAAAAATTTGTTGGAACTGAACTTTTCAACCTTCTGTTGAAAGATGTCTTTTTGAAATATTTACATTCGATTTTACACAATTTTGATTTGTAATAAAGATTAGTTAAACTACTTTCAACTAAGTTTAACTTAAACTAAGTCAACTGGAATTTCATTTTCATTTTTCTTTACAGCTCAAAACATCTCTTTTTTAGAATAATTTAGCCTACTGTTGGTTTTCTCTTCTTTTCTTTCTGAATATTTTTTGGTCTACTGCTCGCTATTTGATTTTGACCATTTCGAAGGCTCTGCAATATTGTTTATAATTTAGTTTATTTTTGCCAAGAAACCCATAGTTACTTTCCCTTCTATTTGCGACATACGTTTTACCCATCTGCATAAATAATATATATATTTTTTTAATAAAATGTTAAGCGTGATTATTATATTGGGGTTTACAATAGATTAAATGCGGGATTTAATTAATTTAATTTTAAAAAATGTGCCGCCGATTGCTGACGAAAGCTTTGCAAAATCATTGGGAGTCATACGGAATATTGGGTACCATACGAATTGAAGCTGAGGGATAATTTTTGCACCGAATCATTACTTGCGATGAAAAATGGATCCATTACGATAACTAGAAGCGTAAGCGATTGTATGTGAAGCTCGGCCAATTCGTATTTGGGCAATGATCTGTATTTGGCGTTAGAAAAAGTTATAACAGGGAATCTGTACCGAATGCCTCTGATTCGTTCGAGGAGAGCATTGGCCGAAAAACGCTCAGAATATGCGGGCAGACATGAAACCGTAATATTCCATCAAGACAACGCTCGGCCACATGTGGAAAAACCTGTTAAAAAGTATTTACAACGAAGTAGTTGGGAAGTTTTGTCTCTCCCGCTTTATAGTCCAGACCATGCCCCGTCCAACTGCTATTTGTTTCGATCGATGTTGAACGCTCTCTCTGGGATACGCTTCACTTTGGAACGGGTTATCTGATATTGTCTTCATTCGTTCTTGGCCTCAAAAGATGAACAGTTGTTTTAGCTCGTAGTCCAGTTCTTGCCAGAATGATGGGAAAAGTTCATAACTAACAATGGCTAAACGATAATTTCGATACAGAATTGTAAATTCCACAAAAGAATGCTAAAAACACTTAGGTCTTACCGTCTCCCCTTTTGGGACATTTCCATACTTATTTTTTTTAAATTTCGAAAAACTCGTTTATAATTAAGCAAAATTGTTCACAAACAAGCTTGCCTGTCCCCATACAAAAAAAAAAAGAAGTTTAAGCCGTACGTCCAAAGTTTTTTTGGTAATTAAAAAATAATATAAGTTGTGAATCATATCTGATGCACGGACGTGTGAAAATAACTTGCTGTGAATCATATGTGATGCACAGGACAGGGAAAGGGTATACAAATATATTTAGACAAAGTTAAAAATTTTCCATATGGAAATGAGTTATATCACAAAATTTTAATATATATTCGCGTTTAATGAATTTTCCGGAAATGAGCCTTATATAGGTGCCATGTAATTATGAACTCATAGTCACAATATCAATGTTTATATGCGTTAATGTATTTTTGGGTATGGGCCTTATATGGGAGCTATTTAAGCTATTTAACATGATTTCTATGTATTTTAATTGAATTTGAACTCTACAAGAGTTTAATGAATATATGGGAGCTGTGGCCAATTATGAACCTTTATTCACAAAACTCAGTAGTAAGATTTTTGGATATTATTAACAGGAGTGGACCTTATATGGGAGCTACGGCCACTTATGGACCGATATTTAAAAAATCTTTTAGTATGATTCTTGGATGCAAATTACTGAACGGTATACAATTTTGTATTTTTTTTGATATTTGTGTAGGTTAATGTGTTTTCAGGAAGTGGTTCTTATATGGAGGCTATGACCAATTATGGGCCGATCATCGTAAAATTTGGTACAGCGATTTCCATGTACATGAGTATTATTTGTGAGAATTTTAGCGTGATAAATATATTTATAATAGATTTATGAGTACTTAACTGTTTTTTGGAAGTGAACCTTATGTGGGAGCTATGGTCAAAAATGGACCGATATTCACAAAATCCTTTAATATGATTTTTAAATATAAATTTAGAATCTATGTAAAATTTTGGTTTGATAATGATATTTTTTAGATATTTATGCAAGTGTTTTTAGGAAGTGGTCGTTATATGGTAGCTATAACCAATTATGGGCCGCTCTTCATAAAATTAGGTGCAGCGATTTTAGTATATATGGGGATTATTTATTACGAATTTCAACTTAAAAGCGATATTAATAAGATATTTATGCTTATTTAAGTAGAGTTTCCAAAAAACCGAAGAATTTCAAAACCGCGGTTTCGGTTTTAAAAAATTGAAAACCGATCGGTTTCGGTTCGGTTTTGTGATAATTTATTAACTATTAAATCAGTTAATAATATAGGAACTGCTAAACAAATTTAAAGTTCATTCATGTGGGTCTTTCTGGTATTGTATTTATTCTAATAATACGTCTAGAACGAGCTAGAATCTGTGTTTAAAGATATTGGATGAATAATTAAATGAAAAAAGTTTGTAAATTTTGTATTTTTCTAGTGAAAATAGATTAAAAGTGAAAACCGAAGAATAATTGTCGGTTTCGGTTTCGGTTTTAGACCTTGAAAAACCGCGGTTTCGGTTTCGGTTAAAACCGAATTGGAAACTCTATATTTAAGTGATTTTCGGAAGAGAACTTTATACGGGGGCTAGGTCCACAAATGATTTCTTTTAGCACGAAACTTATTTCTGCTGAATTTTGTATGGATACTGCAATTATGTAGGCATTTATGGACCATAGAACCATATTTCGGGAAGAAATTTGTATGGGAGGAGAAATCATGGACCGATTCTTATAATTATACTCTTCACCTTCGTGAGAAGGGTATATATAAGTTTGCAATTTCTACAGTATAATTTTCCGACCCTATAAAGTAATTATACTCTGGATCCTTTTAGATAGCAGAGTCGATGAAGCCATGTCCGTCTGTCTGTCTGTTGAAATAAATTTTCTGAAGAGCCCAAATAACTTACAAACTTGATTCATACATCAATATATCAGGAATTCTTCCGGCTCGGATGTTATTTAAAATCGGAAAAACGGCCAAAAAATGGCTGAGATATAAGGAAAAAACCGGGCCAACCTCGATTTTTGATCTATTTCTGGATTACTAAGTCATTAATATAGACAATATGGATATCTAATGATAGATAATTCAAAGTCCATTGCAACAATCTACATATATAAGGCTATAGTAATTTGGACCTACAATAGGTCAAAATCGGGAAAAATATTTTTTAACCCGATTTTTTTTTTAACAAAAAAATTAAAAAAAAAAAATATTCGGAAAAAAATACTATTTTTTTAATTTTCAAAAAAATTAAATTAAAATTGTTTACCTAAAAATATTTAAAATTTTTATGTTAAAGTATAATTTGGTAAAGGGTATATGAGATTCGGCACAGCCGAATATAGCTCTCTTACTTGTTTTCACTAGAGTTAATCCTTTTATCACAAAAATATCGTGTGTAAAGTTTAATGAAGTTTTCTGCAATTTACACATTAAACAAAAAATATGTTGAAATTATAAATTTTTGGTTCATAACTCTGGATCTACTGAACCGATTTTATTGATTTGCAATAGCAAACTGCTTAGGACAACAATAAACATGTCTTTTGCAAGCCTACCAATTTTGTTTGTCTACTTTGGACGTGAGCGTGTTTAACACAGACGGACATGGCTCAATCGAGTTAGAATTTCATAATGACCTATAATATGTATCATTTGTAGGGTCTTATAAGATTATTTCTCAATGTTGCACACGGAATGACAAACTTATGTATACCCTCATTCACCACTTATGGTGGTGGAGAGTATAAAAATGAATTCATGATGCAGATGCTCTTTTGGAAATGTTATCTGCACTACATTTTAAATTTGTTCAAATAATCTTATAAAAAGTGTTAAAATGACTAAACAATCAAAGTAAATTAAATTTGAGCTGTGATTACAAGGAAATTAAAAACTTTTCTTTTTATGCATTTTTTTTATTAGTGTTATAATAACGATATACATATATTTAAATATATTGATTATTTTATATTTAATTTTTTTTCTATTATTAATTTGTTTATTTTGGCTATTTAAATAATAATACAATATATATGTATATATATACATTTTATTCAATAACCTATTCATTTTAATATTGTCCAATATTTTGTTAACTTTTTGCATTGAAAATGTGTCAAGCTATTAAGCAAGCGAACAATGTTTCTTGCCTTTACACTGACATGCGTTTTCTAATATTTGTTCAACTTTATGCTAATACATCATAGCATCCAAACATTCATGACTCTATGTTGTAAACACTTTCCCATACCTGCAGTTTTTGTAATTCTGGCAAATCAATCACATCTAATTCCCTGCCAATATTCAAGCATTTAATATCGTCTACACTACACACAGGCAGCCAACAACGTTCCTTTAATACCTCCTTGGTCTGGCCACAATTGGGATTTGCATTGATGCCAAACGACCACCAAATATCAATCAAGCGTTGAATGGTTTTATATTCTGCCGTCTCTGGGGATAATTTCCATGAGAAATTACCATAAAATAAATATGAGTGATCGTCTACATGAGCTACGCCGCGTATTTGCTTGCCGCAATACTTGATGCGTTGATGATTGAAGTCAGGTGAATCGAAATCGAAACGATATAAATAAGTGGGAGCTTTTCCAGCAAGTATACGAGCCTTAAGGGAGCGTAAAATTGGATGCCAAAAGACTTTGTGGGAGGCATACTGTAAGAAATACGAAAATATTAAGTAATATAATGTCTTTAGTACAAATTAAGTAATATTATTTTTCTTACATCACAATAGTTCATAACATTTGTCATGTCAGCTTTTTTATCAGCAAAATAAGCTTTTTTAACTTTATCTCCCAATTGTTTTTGTACTTCTACAGAATGTTTCGTTTTTACCGGTAACGGCAAGACATGTTGTGGATTTTCCTCCAGCTCAGTTAAAATAAATGGTGTCATGTGTACACGGGGAAACATTAAGAGACCCTCGAACGATGTACCACCCATTAATACTGGTATTTCATGACCCCAAGAATCGTGCAAAATCTCTTCCGGATGTTTTTCTATAATACACATATCATCCCTATAAGGTTCTTTACAGGGTCCAAAATTAAAGAAACAATCATTAAGATTGTCTTCCTTATTTAAAATATAAGGTTCCATTAGTTGTTCAGCTGGTATTTTCTGCAAATATTCACATATTTGCTGTTCATCTTCAGCTGGTCCTTCGTAACCACAAGCTTTGGCCAAACGATAGGGCAGATTTTCCAAAGGGTTGTAAGCCCAGGGGCATAGCACCGTTCCAGACATTAGTATAGCCTTGTTAAATAGTCCCTTAGCTAAGGGACAACACATTAAATAATGCACCGAAGCAGCACCAGCACTTTCTCCAAAGAGTGTTATATTTTCACTATCTCCATTAAAACGGCAAATATTTTCCTTAAGCCATTTTAAAGCCATCAATTGGTCCTTTAAACCAGTATTACCGGGTATTTTTATATGGGGATCTTTGAAAGATACAAAACCTGAAAGAAAATTATTATGTATGTTAGGGTTAGTCAATTTGTGTGGTTGAAAAAAATTAAACAATCATAGAGGGGAAAGAGCCTGCGAAGAATTCTAAGCTACTTTGTCATAGAAACTATGGGTCAAAAATGGATTTGTACCTTGCGGTAATTCAAAAATATGTTGCTTCACTGCAATGTTGATGTAAAATTCTTGCATTGATCAATTCAATATTTAATCGGCTTCAAATTTCTATTGATTTTATTAGCACGTCTTATTTAGTTAATTACATTGGGTAACTGATAGTAAAAGTTAATAAAACTGTTATTGAAACTTATGAAGTTTTTACTTACGATCTATTTTTTAATTTCCGCAGGGACAAAATCCATTTTAGACACATGGTCTCGAGGTTGATCAGAATTCTTCGTAGAATTTTTTTCACAAAAAATCTACCCTCCCTAATGTATAGCTATAACCATTTTCGTTGTTTGTGTTCAAATCTCTTACTTACCCAATGAACCTAAACGATAGCCCACTGTTACAAATATTAAATCTTTCTGCATAAAATAATCTGGACCATGAAGATCTCTGGTGGGATCACCCTTTTCAAAAGCACCGCCAAAGACAAATATCATAACAGGCAAAGGTTTTGCAGAGTTTAGCTATTTTCGAGACAAATAAAAGTATCTCTTAATAAAATAAATCTCTTACACACAAATCTCTTTGTAGTTATCTCTTCCATAGAGATGAGCACAAACCTGTTTTGCATAGATATTCACATACAAACAATCTTCACTTCCTTCTATTTGATTATTAAATGGATTTTTTTGCATTGGTTTGCAAGGTTTTTGCGTACAATCTAAAATTTCAGACCATGGTTTTTTGGGCTGAGGCGGACGAAACCTTAACTGACCCACTGGTTTCTCAGCAAATGGTATACCCTCGAATGAGTAGTAAACATCATCATAAACGCCCCTACTCTCATGGCCTCTGACTGGCCCCAAAGTGGTTTCGATTACCAAGTCACTAATGTAAGAAAATGTAATGTAATTATTTAACTGTTTTATTGATTTATTATTACTAGGAATTATTAATACCTGCTGGCCATTGTGATTAGTAATTATATTCTATACTTTTCAGCGTAACTTTTTTTCAAATGCGTATTGTGTTGACTGTTGTCTTCGTTTGAATGTTTGCTATGCATTTTAGATATTGAGTTATATTCGTACTGTTTTTAGTATAAACGAAAAAAAATAAATAAATATAATAATTACAGAAAAAATTTCAACCTTAATGTTAACATTTTAT
Organism: Calliphora vomitoria; assembly: GCA_942486065.2. Classification (NCBI taxonomy): domain Eukaryota; kingdom Metazoa; phylum Arthropoda; class Insecta; order Diptera; family Calliphoridae; genus Calliphora; species Calliphora vomitoria. The sequence continues at coordinate 153,459,012 of OW818029.2, forward strand.
TGCTCATTTCTCTCTTTGTATGTTTTTTTGGTTTTTTTGTTTCTACTGCAAACTACAAGATTTAGATGCTCCACTCTTACAAGTAGGCTAAGTGTTGCCGGATTTTTCTGTGACAATATATATAAAAAAATTTATTGGATTTAAAAACTTGGGGAGGGTAATAGGCGTCAGTATACCAATTTGTGCAGGATCACTTTCTGAGACGATTAAGCGTTGTCCGTCCGTCCATGTAAACCTTGTAATCAAATAGCAGGTCACAATTTTAAACAATTCATATAAGCTAAATTTTAAGATTCATATAAGCTAAATTCACACTACCAAAATTTAGTAACCATCGATTCATAATTTCTCGTAGCTCCCATATAAGCACCACTCCCGAATATATAATTAAGGAGCATAAATCTTTTAAAAAAAAGTCAACACGAAAAATTTTCATATATATGTACATCATGCCACCAAATTCTATGAATATCGGTCCGTAATTAGTCATATCTTCTATATAAGACCCATCCTATGAAAAATCTGTCCCTTTTTCCATTTCAAAAATATACGAAAAATCTCTACAAAAATGTAATTTTCGCTACATTTAGATACGATGTACATACCGATCTACGAAAAGTATGATTTTGTGATTTATTTTTAAAATTACTCTGGGAAAAAAATAAATCCAAATAAAACAAGTAACACAGCATTGTCTGTCAAGCACCACCACATAATACCCTTCACTGTGAATAAGAGCAAATCATTATTCTACTAAAATTTCAATAATTATTTTCTCGTGATTTTTGGAAGTGGCTCTTATATAGGAGTTATGACCAATTACACGCAGCAAAAAAATATAGTTGTACATTGTTATTGTAACCATTTCAACATTTTTAACAATATTATAGTCACAGTAACTATATATATGATTGTGGTAACAATAATATGGTTAACCATATATATATATGGTTACAGTAAACATGTATATGTTTGTGACAACCATTTCTATGATGAATAATTTTATCATAATATGTTGTTCTCAGATTATGATATCCATAAGACGAGAGCAACATAATATGGTAAGTTCTTCATCATATATATGGTTGTCACAAACATATACATGTTTACTGTAACCATATATATGGTCGATACAATCATGTATATGGTAAATTAACCATATTATTGTTACCACAATCATATATATAGTAACTGTGACTATAATATTGTAAAAATTTTAAATGGTTACAGTAAACATGCACAAATATTGAAATGGTTGCAGTAACAATGCACAACTATATTTTTTTTTCTGCGTGTATGGAACGATCGTACTGAATGAAGTAAGTTTGCGTGATTTTTGTTATACCCTTCAACTTCGTGAGAAGGGTATATATAAGTTTGTCATTCCGTTTGTAATTTCCACAATATAGTTTTCCGTCCCCATAAAGTATATATATTCTGGATCCTTAAAGATAGCGGAGTCGATTTAGCCATGCCTGTCTGTCTGTCTGTCTCTCTGTCTGTTGAAATCAATTTTCTGAAGACCCCAGATATCTTCGGGATCCAAATCTTCAATAATTCTATCAGAAATGCTTTAGAAAAGTTTCCTATTTAGAATCAGCAAAATCCGTTCATATATAACGGAGATATGAGCAAAAATCCGAGACAATCCCTATTTTTGATCTATATCTCGATTACTAAGTCATAAATATAGACAATATGGATATCTAATGATAGATATTTCAAAGTCCATTGCAACGATGTATCTAAGGCTACAGTACGTTGGACCTACAATAGGTCAAAATCGGGAAAAATGTTTTTTAACCCGAATTTTTTTTCACAAAAAACATTTTTTTGTCATAAATTTTTTTCACTAATAAATTAAAAAAAAAATTTAAATTAAAATTTTTTTTTTTTTAAAATTCGAAAAAACTCTAAAAAACAATTTCGAAAAAAAAAATTTTTTAAATTCAAAAAAAAAAAATATGTTTTTAATTTTATTTTAAAGTATAATTTGGTGAAGGGTATATAAGAGTCGGCACAGCCGAATATAGCTCTCTTACTTGTTTTATTTAAAAGACATTTATCCTCGTTAAAGATATTTTCGGAAGTAGGTGTGACGAGTTATGGGTCGATCGTCATCACAATAAATCGTGTGATTTATGTATATATGAAACTTTTTTCTGTTGAATTTTATGTGGATACCAACATTTTTATGAGGTGTAAACTTGTTAAAGTGATTTATGGAAGTGGGCTTTGTATGAGAGCTACGATCAATTATGCAGCAATCGTTATCCACATAAGTCGTATAATTTATATCTATTTGAAACATATTTCTGTTGAATTTTTTGTCGAAAACAGTATCTTCAAGAGATTTACGCTCGTTGAAGTGATTTTTGGAAGTGGCTCTTATATGGGCAATTCCACGAGAATGACAACTACGACTGAAAAAACAAAAACCGTTAAAACTTTTTTCAAGATGATTTGAATAGGAGAAAACACTAAAATGTTACTACTTATGTAAAAGTATTCAGAGCTTATTACAACATTTTAAGTGCAAAAATAATAGTTTAAATTTACTATAATTCATTTTTTGATTTAATTAGTATGTTTTAGGCTAAGATTGCGGCGAAAACTAAGCTTCCAATTAGCATGTAGTGTAAAATGAATTTGACTCTGATTGTTTTTTTGATATTATCAAATTGTTTATTGAAACCGAATATATATATTCTATTTATTTTACAGAATATATATTGTTTTACTATTAGAGAAAAATCTGTCACGTACGGTATGTCACGTACGATATTAAATTTTATTTATTATAAAATCATCCAAAGATTATTTTTATTTAAATATGACGAATTGTAAAGGAAAAATATTTGGTTTAGTGTAAGAAATTAAAAGAAAACATAAAGACTCTCAAGATTAGAAAATGTTTGCATATTCCTACATGCACCTCAAAATTACTTCTGTTTTATATCACGTACGATATACCCTTATTTTGTGTATATGTTTAATCGACTCAGAAAATTCCGAGTCGATCGGTATACTTTATGGTGGGTGTTAGAAGAATATTTTGGGCGTTAGAAACATCAGCACAAATGCAAAATGCCCTTCCCAATACGGTGGTGCAGGGTATAAAAATACAACCTATTATGGATTAGCGTGAGGACCAATTTGAATTTGGAGGATTTCTAAATTACTGTAACAAACATAATTCATCCAATCTGGCAGCTCCATAATAAACATGAAACGTCATTATTCTCATATATTTCAATATACTCTTTGATTTTGTTTATTGGTTTTTGTTGTATTTCATATAAACAAACAATTTTCCTCTTTGTTTTTATTTTTTCATTTCGTAAACATAAGCAGCTGTTTATTTAAAATTGTGCTACGGGGCATTTCTCAGAGAGATATAAAGTATATATAATATACATTTATTCTTATATATACGTACATATAAGTATATGTAGAAATGTATGTCATACATGCCTACAAATAAACAATTATTTTACTTTGTCTCTTTCTCTTAAATTTTTATATTAATTCAACGATAAAATGTTAAATTTTTTCATAGTATGTATTAAATTAATGAAACAAAATAAACAAACAGTAGCCAGACGCTTTGATAAAAAAAAAACTTGCGGAGTCGATTACACCACGTCTAGTTTAAAATGTCACCACAACTTTAACTAAAAGTTTAAAACTGATAAAAACGTCTATGTGAAATTAGCAGATAGTACGTATATAATGTGCGCATAGTAACTAATACGATTACCAACAATTGGGAAAATAATTAAAATAAACTAGTTATACCCTTCACCTTCGTGAGAAGGGTATATATAAATTTGTCATTCCATTTGTAATTTCCACAATATAATTTTCCGACCCCATAAAGTATATATATTCTGAATCCTTATAGATAGCGGAGTCGATTTAGCCATGTCTGTCTGTCTGTTGATATCAATTTTCTGAAGACCCCAGATATCTGCGGGATCCAAATCCTCAATAATTCTGTCAGACATGATTTCGAAAAGTTTCCTATTTAAAATCAGCAAAATCCGTCAATAAATAACGGAGATATGAGCAAAAATCTGAGACAACCTCTATTTTTGGCCTATTTTTTTTATCTATATCTCGATTACTAAGTCATAAATATAGACAATATGGATATATAATGATATATATTTCAAAGTCCATTGCAACGATGTATATAAGTCTATACAAAGCTGGACCTACAATGGGTCAAAATCGGGAAAAATATTTTTTAACCCGAATTTTGTATGACAAAAAATTTTCTTTTGTCATAAATTTTTTTCACTAATAAATTAAAAAAAATTTTTTTTAAAAAATTATAAAAAACTTTTAAAAGCCATTTTGAAAAAAAAAAAAAAATTTAAAACAAAATTTTTTTAAATTTTATTTTAAGGTATAATTTGGTGAAAGGTATATAAGATTCGGCATAGCCGAATACAGCTCTCCTACTTGTTTATTTAAATTTGTCTTAACAAATGTATAAAATATGTATTATAGAAAAATTATATATTTTATGGATCTATTGTTTGTTTATATTTATTTATGTGTAGCAAAACAAACTTAAAAAAAACTAGTAAGAGAGATATATTCGGCTGGGCCGAATCTTATATACCCTTCACCAAACTATACTTCAAAATAAAAATTTTAAATATTTTTAGGTAAACAAAATTTATTTTTTTTCCAGTTGTTTTTTTTTTTAATTTTTTGAAAAAAAAATTTTTTTCGATTTTTTTTTTTTTTTTTATTTTTTTTTAAATTTAAAAAACTTTTTTTTTTAATTTTAAAATTTTTTTTTTAATATTTAGCCAAAAAAACTTTTGGTGAAAAAAAATTCGGGTTCAAAATTTTTTCCCGATTTTGACCCATTGTAGGTCCAACTTACTATGGTCTTATATACGTCGTTGCAAAGGTCTTTGAAATATCTATCATTAGATATCCATATTGTCTATATTAATGACTTAGTAATCCAGATATAGGTAAAAAAATAGGTAAAAAATCGAGGTTGTCCTGGTTTTTTCCTTATATCTCAGCCATTTGTGGACCGATTTTGCTGATTTTAAATAGCAAACTTCTCGAAAGCATGTCTGACAGAATTATTCAAGATTTGGATCCCGAAGATATCTGGGGTCTTCAGAAAATTGATTTCAACAGACAGACGGACAGACAGACAGACAGACAGACAGACAGACAGACAGACAGACAGACAGACAGACAGACAGACAGACAGACAGACAGACGGACAGACATAGCTTAATCGACTCCGCTATCTATAAGGATCCAGAATATATATACTTTATAGGGTCGGAAAATTATATTGTGGAAATTACAAACGGAATGACAAATTTATATATACCCTTCTCACGAAATAAAAAATTCGTGTTAAAAAATATTTTTCTCGTTGCATTATATACGTCGTTGCAAAGATCTTGTCTATATTGTCTATATTAATGACTTAGTAATCTAGATATAGATCAAAAATTGGTAAAAAAATCGAGGTTGTCCTGGTTTTTTTCTTGTATTTCAGCCATCTGTGGGCCGATTGTCTTGACCGAACCGGGACTAAAGCGGATATATTGATGTATGAGTCATGTATGTAAGTTATTAGGGAGCTACGGAAAGATGATTTCAACATACAGAAGGATAGGCGGACATGGCTATATCCACTCCGCTATCTGTAACGATCCAGAATATATATACTTTATGGGTACGTAAATGAAAAATGTAGAAATTACAAATGAAATGTCAAACTTACATATATCTGTTGTGAAGGGTATAATTAGTAAATTCTATTAGGTTAGAGTTGAAAAAAAATCAAATTTACTATATTTAATTCATTTGAAGTGGTTTGATTATTAGTTATAACGCTTACTAATGGTCAATGCACTTTATTTTCTTTATTTTAGTGTTCCACCCTAAAACAGACGTTGCACAGTGGGGTCGATATGGAAAAATGGTAATAAATATTTAGTGTTGCCATACTTACAAACAATGCTAATAACCGCATGTTATCAACATTGTTGATAAGTAGAAGCTTCTACTGATGGACGTGTTTATAAACATGATTAATGTTGCAGGCAGTCGTTACAGACCATTAAATTCAAATCGCTATTGCACATTCGTAACAATATTATACACAGTTCCACGTATGCAAAAACTATGCTACTGCTTCAGAAGTGGTGATTTTGACACGGAAAACAAAGATCGCCCAGGCCAGCCAAAAAAGTTTGTAGACCAAGAATTGGAGGCATTACTTCATGAAGATTGTTGTCAAACTCAACAAGAGCTTGCAAAATCATTGGAAGCTACTCAGTCAGCAATTTCAAAACGTTTACAAGCAGCAGGCTTCATCCACAAGCAGGGAAATTGGGCACCATACGAATTGAAGCTGAGAGACCTTGAAAGACTATTTTGTATGTCTGTTGTGAAGGGTATAATTAGTAAATTCTATTAGTTGAGAGTTGAAAAAAAAAAAAAATTAAAATTTACTATATTTAATTCATTTGAAGTGGTTTGATTATTAGTTACTACGCTTACTAATGGTCAATGCACTTTATTTTAGTGTTCCACCTTAAAACAGACGTTGCACAGTGGGATCGATATGGAAAAATGGTAATAAATCTGTACGAACAAATCGTAGTAGAGGACACAATCTTTCAGAAAATTAAATTTTTGACACCCTGTTACAAAAGATGCCAAGATACAGTGTTTGAAATTCTATCACCTGTGGTTTGCAAAATTAAGTAGAGCTCGTAACATGTTCAAATATGGCCATATGATTTATTATGATAATAAGTAAGACTAAACTAAAACTAATTTAATTAAAATTTATTTTTTTTAATAATAAAAATTCATTAGTTGCTAATATATATAGTTGATCAACCTGTATTAATTTCTTACCAATATTTTCATTTGTTTCCCTCACTTTACTCCTTTGTATGCTGCTCCCAAAAACCTTGATTATTCGTTTAAAATAATTTCAGATCTTGTTGAAAATCGGAGGTTTGAAGTGGCATATTTTTGAATCTAATTGATACATTAAACACATTGAAGACAGCAGGATACCGACTGCAATCTGTTAAAAATAAAATACACACGTTTCTATTAAGACGATTCTTTTGACGATAGCACAGCTACACGGCCACTCGAATACTTTTGCCGCTGCAGCCGAATTAGGCTAATTTTTATTTTTGTCAACCACAAAACCTATTTCTGCTACTAATATAATAAACAAATTTAGTGCTTAAAAAATATATATATTTTTTTTTTACTTTATTCTGATAAGCACATTGGAATAAATTAATAAAAGTTACATAAATTATTACCACACATATATTTTTGCTCAAACAATTTTTTAAATCTTAATTACTTTGGAATTTTGTACGGTTTTATTTATTAAATTAAAAACAAAGAAAACTAAAGTGACACCACTGAATTGTAAATCAGCTGTTTGCTTTGTAGCTGTCGTCTTTAAAATAATTCAGTAGCTGCCACGCGACTACAACTGCAGCCAGCAGCATGTGATTTTTTTTTGTAAGAACAAAAATTAACTTATCTAAACAAAAAAATTTGTTCGGAATAAATGTTGATCAAATTGTTCCTAATATTTGCAATCCTGTTAAAATTTTGATACAAATTTTAGTTTTAGAAACTCAATAAATATAAAATATGTAATAAAATCTTTATTTATTGACAGAACTCAATGAAATTTTCAACGTTTTTTAAATTTGTCATTCTAAATAACAAAGTGTAAAAAAACTTGTCAAACGGTCAAAGGGAATCCCGCAATTCTTAAAAATTGGAGCGAAAATCCCAAAAATTTAGAATGTACAACAACAACAGAATTAAATAATCACTCAATGTTTTTATACACGTATAGCAATTCGCGGAAATGCACACACACTCTATTACGTACAACCTTATATGCACAAGACAGTTGATGTTAACTCTAACAGCGCCAATGATAAACTCAACTCACGACTGCCAGCTCTTCCACTATTTATACACGCGCTATCTATAGGGAATCTTCTACAATGCTCTTAACGGACATACTAGTACATTCGATTTCTAGAGCTTTTCGATGTCATTGCCAGCAGCCCAAACATTCAGTGTTGCCATAATTACAAACAATGTCAATGATGGACGTGCCTTCAACCATGATGAATGCTGCAGGCTGTCGTTACAGACCGTTAAATTCAAATCGTCATTGTACATTCGTAACAATATGAAAATTTCAATGGATAGAAATAAAATTATTATTAATCTGCAAAATGAAGGAAAAAGTCTAACCGAAATCAATGATATTGTAAAACGACCACGCTCTTTCATTCAATACGTTATTCAACAGTTCAAAAGAACCGGAAGGTAATCCAAAAATTAGCGCATGTGTAATTGCTGGAAACTTGAAAACTGGTGATGAATTGACGGTAAACCCCCAAACTGTAAATGAATACAATGGCCGGATAAGCCGTAAGAAGCCCTTTGTTCGAAAAGTGAAGATGAAAAAGAGATTGGATTACGCTATCGAGCATATTGATAATGATTTTTTTTTGGGTTCGAGTTATTTTTAGCGATGATAGTAAATTTTATGTTTTTCGTTCTGATGGAAGAAAAATGGAATGAAGAGCCAAATACTGAAATGGTTCCGAAGCATTTGACGATAACCGTAAATCACAGAGGTGATAACGTTATTGTTTGGGGTTGCATGGCTTCATCTGGGGTGGGAAATTTTAGTTTTGCTGAAAACTCGATGGATAAATATGCATACCTTAATGTGTTAAAATAAAACTAAATTAGGCTTGGGACGTTTGTATAGCTTAAGACAACGATCCCAAACACGTCTAGATTAGTAAAGGATTGGCTTATTTACAATGTTCCTAAGCAATTAAATCACCCAGCTTAGTCACCTGATCTCAACTCAATTGAGCATCTATGGGATCACTTGGAAATAAAGATTCGGCAGCACAATATAACTAGTAAAGCTCAGCTAAAAGCCGTTATAATGGAAGACAGCAACAAAGATGGCCCCATTCTATGCACAGCCGTTTAAATGCTGCAATTGCTTAGAAAGGAGGGCCTTCCACATATTAAATATTGGGATTCCTTACCTTAAAACAGTTAACTGTACAGAAACTTTTATGGTGATACTTTTCGTGCATTAATGAATTTATGTAAATTTTTATGTTTTTAATGAAAATGTTTATTTTTTTTATGTTAGTTTCTAGTTTATAAGTTTTTTTTATAAAATTAATTAAAACAAGTAACAATAATACCCTATACTAAGTAAAGGAGCGAAATAATTTTTCTTTTGAAATATCAATAATTTATTTTCGTGGATGATTTTCGGAAGAGCGCCTTATATGGGAGCTATGACTAATTATGGACCGATCGCCATGAAATAAAGTCAGGTTATTTATGTATATATGAAAGTTATTTATGTTAAATTTTATGTACCTACAAACATACTACTTGTATGCTATGTTAATTGTGTTATCGATAAGAGACCTTTTGAATTGACCAAATAAAATATTGAGTCCTTTGTAAAAAATTACCAATACTATTTGCATATCCGTTATTCCCTTCAACGGTCTTCATCGGTGCCGCCCATAGACCGAAAATTCGTTATGATCTTCTGTAGAGAAGGTACTTTAAGTGTGCCAAATTTCAGCATTCTATGACATCAGATAGTTTCAGAAAGTTGTGAAAAAGTAAAATCCCCTTACAAAAAATTGTGAGTTATATGGAGAAATATTAAAAACGGAAAGTGCTGCACCGCTTCGCTCCCAGGCCGCAGAGAAAGTACTTTAAGTATGCAAAATTTCAGCTTCCTATGTCATCAGATGGCTTCAGAAAGATGCGGAAAGATAGTAGGACATACATTCAAACATCCGGACATACTAAGAAATTATATACATGGGGCATTTCATGTCAAGTGAACCAACTTTTGAAATCGATGTCTTTCGATTGGGATGAAATTTGCTCCATAGTTAGTTCTATTGTATAGTAATTTAGACACAATTTTTCGATAAGATCGCTCGAGAACTTTCTGAATTAGAAGGGGTCAAAATTTGACATTTTGGTCAAGCAGGTGTTTTTTCTTATGCATGTTACTTATTACCTATTGTTCTTAGCAAAATGTGTCCCAAATAGTTTAGATAGCTATTTCTTCAATCTTTGGAAAAAAAAAATAAAAAATTTTTGTAATTTTTTTTCCAAAATAAAAAATCAAAATAAATGTTTTGTAACTCAAAACATAAAATTTTTGACTTTTTTTGCAAAATCAAAAATTTTGTTGACTTTTTTTTTCAAAATGGCCCCTTTTTTAAAAGCTTAGATCCATTCCTTTAAGAGATTTTTGGTCACTTAGTGGGATGCGAGTTTGATATCTATCAAAATAAATATTTTGTAACTCAGGACATACAATTTTTGACTCTTTTTTGCAAAATCTAATTTTTTTTTCCAAAATAGGCCCCTTTTTAAAATTTTTTTTTTTGCTCAAATTTTTTTTGATTTAAGATTTTTCTTTTAAAATTTCAATAATTTATATTCATGAGTGATTTTCGGAAGTGGGCTTTACTGGAACTGTGACTAATTATGGACCGATCATAATAAAATTTGTTGACATGAAATCCGTAGATATCTATATAAATTATACATTTATAACTGATAAAGTTCAATTTCGGGAGGACATTTGTATGATGGCTAGGTGAAATAATGGACCGATTTCATCCAGTTTCAATAGACTTCGTTCATGGGCCGAATAAATTATAGTACGTACCAAATTTTATTGAAATATCTTCAAAATTGCGACCTGTATTTTGCGCACAAGTTTTACATGGACAGCCAGACGCAAGGACATCGTTTAATCGACTCAGGAAGAAAGTTTCTGAGTCGATCGGTATACTTTAAGGTGGTTGTTACAAACATCTGCACAAATCCAATATACCCTTCCTACTATGCTGGTGTAGGGTATAAATATCAAAGGGAGATTTAGCTTCCACAAAACAAGATTATTATGCATTATACGCATTTATCACAAAAAATTACCCAAAGGTAAAAAAAAAAACACATACTTATGTTAAGATTTTGAAGCATTTTTATGTAATAAGAAAAGAAAATAATTAAATAAGTATGCAGAAGCTATTTGACGGTTTTCGACCACCAAAAAGTATGGCCTTTCAAAAATAAGAGTTTTATATTTCTTCCCATATAATTTGGTATTTTGTCTTCACGGGAAAGTAATAAATATAAATTACTTTTTTATTTTCTTCCTTCAAGTAAAAATTCTGGTTTTACTGTTAAAACATATTTAAACAAGTAAGAAAGTATGGTCGGTCAAGCCCGACCTTATAATACCCTACACTAAATAAATGAGCTAAATCATTATTCTTTCAAAATTTCAATAATTTATATTCGTGAGTGATTTTCGGAAGGGGGCCTTATATGGGAGCTATAAAAAATTATGGACCGATCACCATGAAATTAGGTGGTGTGATTAATGTCTATATGAAAGTTATTTATGTTGCATTTTATGAGTATACCAACATTTTAAGGAGATTTATCCTCGTTAAAGTGATTATCGGAAGCAGGTCTTATATGGGAGCCATGACTAATTATGGACCGATCATAATAAAATTTGGTGACATGAATTTCGTATATATAGAACTTATTTTGAGAAAAACTTGTGTAGATACCTATATAAATTAAACATTTATGACCGATAAAGTCCAATTTCGGGAGGACATTTGTATGGGGGCTAGGTGAAATAATGGACAGATTTCATCCAATTTCAATAGGCTTGGTCCTTGGATAGAAAAAATCATATATACGAAATTTTATCGAAATATCTTCAAAATTGCGACCTGTACTCTGCGCACAAGGTTTACATGGACAACCAGCCAACCAGCCAGATGGACGGAGGGACGATCGGTATACTTTAAGGTGGGTGTTAGACTAATATTTTTGGGCGTTACAAACATCTGCAAAAATCCATTATACCCTCCCCACTATGGTGGTGTACGGTATAAAAAATACGGTCAGCTTCTTAGATATTCATTCACAAAGTTGCTGGTCGAAAATGGGTTAAACATTAAAAAAAATAATATTCTAATACCACTTCCTAAGTAATAATATTAATAATAATTATCCTACTTTTATATTAAATTGCTGTTATTATATTAATTAAAATTAATTAATTAAAATTTTAGAAAATACATGTAGAATTAAAGTTTTAACAGACAAACCATTATTTATTTTAATAACTTGTTATTTAGTTTCACAGTTAATAAAATATTTCTGAATAAATTTAAATTTTGTTATGTTTCCATTTATTGAAATTAAAAGCTAGGAATTTATTTCCACTCCATAAATTTGTACTTAAACTATATTCTTTAGTATCACATCATTGGCAACATTAAAACTGGTTTCTAAACAAACAAAAAAATAAACTTTAATATAACGATTCCTTTGTATAGAAACTATTCCACAGTTGAAGTTTACGATGAAACGGCAATTCCTTAAACTCTACCTCATCGCTTACATTCAAAGTCTTAATGGGTTTTTCCAAATCTGTATCATGGCCAACTGGTTGCCAACAAACCTGTTCAATTTCTTTACAATTGGGATTGGAGGTTAGGGCAAAATTATACCACATGCCCAGCATGCGTTGCATACATTTGAATTCCCCAGAGGTGGGTAATAATTTCTCGGCTACCACATTGTAGAATAAATAAGAAACATCGTCACCATGTGAAACACCGCGCATAGATTTGCCACAGTTTAAAACACGAAAGTGATTGAAAAAATCCGAGTCAAAATCGAAGACATAACAATAGGTATGTGCCTGGGTAGCATAGGCCGATCTCGCTTTAATAGTTCTAAAGATGCCATGCCAAAAGGTTCTATAGCTCATGAGATCCATATATTCAAATAATGTGTCCTTAACATTGGGTATTTTGTTGCCAAAGTATGCATGTTTTAATTTCGAAGCCATAATTTTTAGTTCCTCAGGTGAATGTTTTGCTATAATATCATCCGGCAATAGATTGACACAGTCTGTAAGTTCATTTACCAAAAACTGGTTTTTCATTACAGTGGCATAATGAAATAGTCCCTCGTATGAAGTGCCACCTATAATCACTGGTATTTCATTACTCCAGGCGTTTGGCATTAATTCTTTAAACGGTTTGTTGGCTATGCAAGATTCGGATATGTAAGGTTCAACTACTGGTGCAAAAGCAAACAGTAAGTTTTCAAACCTTTCTTGACGACTCAACAATACTGTATCCCTGCAAGCCAATTTCCTGCCATCTTGTTTGGCCAAAAAGCGATAAACTTCCTTATCATTATTGTTGCCTTTGTAGCCAATTTCGCAGGCTAGTTTATAGCCCCAATCACGAGGAGGTGTATTAGCCCAGTTACATAATGCCGAACCGGATTGCATAATAGCCTTGTGAAACAGACCTTTAGTTTGGGGAGTCATCATCAGCAAATTGGTAGAACCTGCTCCAGCACTTTCTCCAAACACCGTAATGTTATTGGGATCTCCATTAAAGTATTCTATATTTTGCTTGATCCATTTTAAGGCCATGACTTGATCTTTAATGCCAGCATTGCCGGGCACTTGTAAATCGGGATCGTTTAAGCTAAGGAAACCTAAAATAAATAAGCAAAATAAGTAAGTAAAATAAGTATATTCACAATATTTTTATAAGTGTTTTTACCAACTTACCCAAAGCCCCCAAACGATAAGCGAATGTTACCAAAATTACATCCTTTTGCATAAAGTAATCAGGTGAATATATTTCCCGACTAGCTTCGCCTATTTGAAAGCCGCCACCATATATCCAAACCATAACTGGCAAAGGTTTTTCAGAGCATAGCTTTAATTTAAAAGGTATTTTCTAAATAACAATATAACAAGCGAGAATTATTTAAATAAATTACCGTTTTAGCATATATATTTAAATACAGACAATCTTCTGAGCCCAATGTAATTCTTTTGATAAAATCCTTTTGCACTGGTTTCGATTTATAATACAAACAATCCTTTACACCTTCCCAAGGCTCTGGCGGTTGCGGTGCTCGAAATCTCAAGTCACCTAAGGGTGGTTTAGCATACGGTATCCCTTCAAATGCAAAATAACTGCCATAATCATCGTAGGCATTTTTGCGTTGCATACCCCTAACTTTGCCATAAGCGGTGCTAATGATTTCATATTCAGTTGTGGCCAAACGTCGCTCCTGGATCTTAAAGGCAATAAGTCTGGAAAATAAGAATAAATATTACAAGATATTGAAGTACAGGATTTGATTTGATATAAATGAATTTTTATTTAAGGACATTATAAGTTAGGTTTCCTGTAGTTGATAGTACTGACAACAGTGGGTCCAATTCAAAATGCTATGTCAATAAATTCATGATTTTTGTAATCACCACCAAAGAGATGGGGTGTATATTGATTTAGTGATTCAATTGTGAAAATATATAAAATTTTTACTTTAAATATATATTGCAGATAGTACCATGAAATTTTGCATACGTTGTATAGAAGATAAAATTCCAAGCTCTGTAGAAAATGTTAAGATCCGGTTCAAGATTTGTGTTTTGATTTGGACTATAGTCCCCATTTAAATTCCATATCCGGTTAAAATACGACACAAATAATCCAATGTATATAAAAATCTCGATACCAAATTTTTTGGAAGATTGGCCCATAATTGGTCATAGCTTCCATACAAGCACCACTTCACTATCTTTTAAGTATCGATTTATAGCCAAAATACGAGTAATATATATGCAAAAACCAAACTTCTGGACTTTGTGAATATCGGTTCATATTTGATCATAGCCCCGAAAATAACTTAAACACTCATAAAACTCTTATAAATATTGTAATAAGTTTGAAATTCTACATCAATAATTCACATGTACACAAAAATTTCCGTATATAATTTTGTAAAGATCGGCCCATAACAATGTCCAACAGCATCTTTGGAACTGAATAGCGCCCTATAATTTTGAAAGGGCATGTTGATTAGATCATTATGGTAGAATAAACTTATATTTCAGCTGGTCTGAGTTTTTTTTTACACTGGGTCTAAGTTTTAATTTTTTGATCGAAGGGAGCATTATACTAAATGAAAAAAATGTTGTAAGTTAATATCTGAGACAATTCTTATTGTCAGAGTTATATTATGGAATTTTATGGAGATAATTTTTGTAGAAGATTTGAACCCTCTAGATTCTCTCTTTAGGGGTCAATTTGACACATTTTTTGAAAAACTCCAAAAAAATCCTTTCAAAAAGGACATCTACGAAAATTGTTAGCGAAAAATTTTAGTGGGGGTCACACAGATACCAATGTTGTAAATAAAGCTCTTTACGCTTAATTACACGCCACCTTGGGTCTACCATTTGTTTAAAACATCGCCAAAAATCCATTTATGATCCGAATGTGCTGAAATTTAAAATATAAATATAAAATGCATGTCTACAAAAAACATTCATACACATTTAGGTTTATTAATTTTTTTATTTTGCTCGATTTTTTTTTTCGTTTTTAAGAAATGGCGGTCCTACGGAGGGTCGAAATTTTTTTTTAAATATCATTTTCCAAACAAATTTCCGACCCTTCGTATATATATGTACGTATATATAAAAAACGAAAAAAAAAAAAAAATCAGTAAAATAAAAAAAAAATAAGTAAACCTAAATATCTCTTGAACTAAAAGAGATAACTTACAAGTGTATGCGTTTTTAGATCTTCTCCAGGACTATTTCTATTTGAAATTTCAGCTCATTCGGATCATAAATGGATTTTTGGCGATGTTTTAAATTAATGTTACCCATAAAATTACATAATATAACTCTGACAATAAGAATTCTCTCAGACATTAACTATCTAAATTTGTTTCATTTAGTTTAATGCTTCCTTCGAACAAAAATTAAAAATTTTACCCACTGTATAAAAAATTCAGACCAGCTTGACTATAAGGCTATTCTACAAAAATGATTTACTTAACATGCCCTTCAAGAATTATAGGGTTGATATTATGTTCCAATAAAAAGTCTCAATTTCTTGGACAGTGTTATTGGTCATAGCTCCCGTATAAGAACCACTTCCGAGAAATACATTAACCAAAATAAGTTTCTTAAAAATATCAATATCGCAGCAATATTGTTACGTTTTAACCTTTTTAAAACGTTGGTTTATTTCCTTTAAATAAACCGGATGCTTTTGATTGAAAATAAAAGCCGTTTAGTAGTTTAAAATTTGTTACAACTCTTTATTTATTTAAAATGTATAACAACAACAGTTCAAATAGTCACTCAGTGTTTTTATACACGTTTATCAATTCGCAGAAATGCACACACACTTTATAATGTACAAACTCAAATGTACACGACAGTTGATGTTAACTCTAACAACGTCAATAATGAACTCACTCACGACTGCAACCTCTGCTACTATTTATACATATGCCGTCTTTCCTGAATCTTCGACAATGATCTTAACGGACAAACTAGTACATTCGAATTCTAGAGCTTTCGATGTTAATGTTAGCAGCTTAAATATTTAGTGTTGCCATACTTACAAACAATGCTAATAATCGTATGCTATCAACATTGTTGATAAGTAGAAGCTTCTACTGATGGACGTGTTTATAAACATGATGAATGTTGCAGGCAGTCATTACAGACCATTAAATTCAAATCGCTATTACACATTCGTAACAATATTATACACAGTTGCACGTATGCAAAAATTATGCTACTGCTTGAGAAGTGGTGATTTTGACACGGAAAACAAAGAACGCCCAGGCCAGCCAAAAAAGTTTGTAGACCAAGAATTGGAGGCATTACTTCATGAAGATTGTTGTCAAACTCAACAAGAGCTTGCAAAATCATTGGAAGCTACTCAGTCAGCAATTTCAAAACGTTTACAAGCAGCAGGCTTCATCCACAAGCAGGGAAATTGGGCACCATACGAATTGAAGCTGAGAGACCTTGAAATACTATTTTATATGTCTGAAATGCTGCTTTAATGAAAAATGGATTCATTACAATATCCCGAAGCGTAAGATATCGTATGTTAGGCCCGGCCAACCAGCCGAATCGTGTAAGGAAAGCTCTCTATTTGGTGGGACCAAGAGGATCCTATTATGAGCTGGTGAAATCTGACCAGTCCATCACGAGGAACCTGTACCGATTGTAACTGATTTTTTTGGAGCGAGAATTGGCCGAAGAACGACCAGAATATGCCGCCAGATAGACAACGCTCGGCCACATGTTGCAATACCTGCTAAAACTTATTTAGGAAGAACAGTTGTGATGTTTTGGCTTACCCAACTTATAGACCAAATCGTCGCCCGTTCGACTACTATTTTTTTTTTCGATCGAAGCAGTGTGCTCTCTCTGGGATACGCTCCACTTCAGAACAGAGTATCCGAAATTGGCTTGATTCGTTCCTGGCTTCAAAAGATGAGCAGTTCTTTTGGCTCGGAATCCATATGTTGCCAGAAAGATGGAAAAAGTTCATAGCTAACAATGGCCAATACTTTGAATGAATTTATATTGTAAAAATATTTCAAAATATTCAAAAAGTACCACTTAGTGCGAATTTGTGCTTTTTGACTTTATTCAGAATCTTATGAGGAAAATGCAATTAATACAACTGAAAAAATGTTCCCACATTTGCAGACTCTAACTTAAGTAGAATCATATATTATGAATTCCACCACAGAGTACCGAAAACCTGAAGGGTTTTACCATGAATCTCACGAGTTTGACAATATCCAGTAAACATATACCATTTGAAGTTCTTTGGACATTTTAGTTTTTATTCTATCGTATTTCCAAAAAAAAAAAAAAATTATTCACGATAAAATATTGTTAAAAATCAAGAATTTATTGTTTTGTCAATTGAACACTTGTATGATTCATTTTCTGTTTGACCATTCTAAATAACACAATGTTCGTTCATTTTTGTATGTCTGATGGAATTAATTTTAAAAATTGGCTCACTTATTTACAATAAACTATATTATCACGTTTTGACCATTTTTGGAGCTTTTTTTTAAAATTTAATTTTTAACAATTTTTTGAAAACTGTCCATTTTAAAAGACATCTGACCCTATGGAGTAAAACTGAGTACGCAGTGTTCCTAAGTATGGTCTCTACTTTCACGTATATAACGAATGTTCAATATGTATGCAAAGAATATACAAATTGTTACATTGTTACAATGAATAAAAATGCATTAAATAATTTCTTATATGATTGCTTCATTAATTCTAAATACATATAAGACCTATACTGGTTTTTAATTAAATTTTTCTCTAACATTTATATAACATATTTTTAATAACAAGTATGTTATGCCTGACTGAAGTTATTATTTCATGTTGTTGTTAAATATTAAAAATAATAATTAAAGTCATATTCGTAGTTGCAATGCAGTTTTGTAAGAAAAATATCCGTAGTTTTCATGTTAACATTGTAACTGCAATATCTACAAAATAATTAAATAATATGACAGATTCATTAATTACTATTATAATGTACCCTATGATAATTATACAATACTAAATGACCAATTACAATAATAGTATAAATATTTAAACGGAAATTTATTACGTATCAACTAAGAGTAGATGTATAATAACAACATGTCGTGTTTAATGATACGCTATATCACCAGTATGTCTCGACTTATCATAATGTTTGTAACTGTTGCAGATATATGTATGTATATGAATTTTACATCCTTATGAAATTCAAAGTGAAATTCAAATTATTTTACTAGCTGTTTTTCATAGCAACAAAGAAAACTTTTCTAAATAGTAATTAAAAAAATAATTTCAATGAGTTTTGGTGACAGGTAACAACATTTTTTTTGCTAAAGTTGCAATTTATTATCGTTTGCCGTACCAACTACTAGTTGCCATTTAAAATAATATATTTAATTTATAGCAAACATTTAATATTTATATTTTATTTGAGTGAGTTAGAATCTATTTAACATCTGCTTTGTGTAAATACTTTGATATTTGCCCTCCGTATTATGAATTTTTTGACAATAACTAAAATCTTCGTAATAAAAACTATTAAAATTATTATCACAGATAACACAGATCCAGTAATAAAACAAAACAGAATGTCAAAATGGTTGTGGCTTGGAAAGAGCGACAAATATACTATATATCACAGTCGTTGACTATTGAAAATTAAACTTTTTCTCTAGCTCTGCAAACAACAACCATTGAAAAGTGGTTGTAGAACGTCAAAGTAACCTTACGTTTCGATATTATTTTTATACCCTATATAAGTTTGTCATTCCGTTTGTAACAGTAAAAAAAAAAATTTAAAAAAAATTTTTTTTTTTTTAAAAATTGGAAAAAACTTTTAAAAAACTTTTTTAAAAAAATTAAAAAAAAAATTTTTTTAAATTTTATTTTAAAGTATAATTTGGTGAAGGGTATATAAGATTCGGCACAGCCGAATATAGCTCTCTTACTGGTTTTGAGAACTGTTGCCATTTGATTTTATATCAGTAATAATCAGTGATAATTATATTCCATTACTAGCTTCACCTGGTGAGCTTCGCTACCCCAATCGTAGTAAAATAAAAAATGTGAAAGCTTTTTATAAAAAAACAAGTAAGAGAGCAAAAATCTTATATACTCTTCACCAAATTATACTTTAAAATAATATTTAAAATTTTTTTTTTTTATATTTTTTTTTTTCGAAATTGTTTCTTAATTTTTTTTTTAATTTTTTCTTTCCTTTAAAATTTATTTTTTTAATTTATTAGTGAAAAAAATTTATGACAAAAAATTTTTTTTTTCTGAAAAAAAAAAATTCGGGTTAAAAATATTTTTCCCGATTTTGACCCATTGTAGGTCCAACTTACTATAGCTTTATATACATCGTTGCAATGGACTTTGAAATATCTATCATTAGATATCCATATCGTCTATATTTATGACTTAGTAATCGATATATAGATCAAAAACAGAGGTTGTCCCTGTTTTTTCTATATATCTCAGCCATTTGTTGGCCGATTTTCTCGATTTTAAATAGCAATCGAGCCGGAAGAATTCCCGATATATTAATGTATGAATCATGTATGTAAGTTATTCGGGGGCTACGGAAAGTTGATTTCAACATACAGACGGATAGTCGGAAATGGCTGTATCGACTTCGCTATCTATAACGATCCAGAATATACATATATACTTTGTAGGGTCGCAAATGAAAAATGTAGAAATTTCAAGGGCCTAATGGAAATCTGTGATCACTCATATTTCCCATCAAAATTCGAATTTCTTGAAGAAAATTCGTAAACTAAGGGTCCTACAGCGAAAAAAGTGGAAATCTATGATCACTCATATTTGCCACTGAAAATTAATTTTTATAACGAAAATTCCAAATATTTATAATTGCTTATGATTCGTAAACTAAAAGGCCTGCCTATTTTCAGGCAATCTACTTACACTATGGCCGAATTTCCAAATTTTACGGCAAAAAGTCGATTTTTCAACATCATATTTTTAAAAATTTTGTATAGCGTTCAATTGCAAAAATAGATACAAATAATGAATGTTGACAACCCATAATTAGAGATAAAATACTTATAATATATAAATTTATTCTAATTCGTGTTATCAATTGTGAAGCAATGTAATTTTTATATGTTTGTGACAACCATTTATATGATGAATAATTTTATCATAATATGTTGTTCTCAGATAAGTCCTTCATCATATAAATGGTTGTCACAAACATATAGTTGTTTACTGTAACCATATATATGGTTGATACAATCATGTGAATCGTAAATTAACCATATTATTGTTACCACAATCATATAAATAGTTACTGTGACTATAATATTGTTAAAAATGTTGGAATGTTTACATTAAACATGCACAAATGTTGAAATGGTTACAGTAAACATGCACAACTATATTTTTTTTCTGCGTGTAGTTCTGTAAGCATTCTTTTTTTCGAATATCTCCCTTGAGGGCGGCCCACTATAAAAAAGGGGGCGCGGACAGGCAATTTTCACTCAAATCGAGTATTTTAACAGTAGAAGACTGCATACCAAATTTGGTGAGACTAGCTTGTCGAGAAATAGTTTTTGCCGCTACTTGGGGTTTTTTGGCCATAGTGCAATGATTAGAAAGTTAGATATTAGAAAATTACTATTTAATTTATATGAACTGATACCATTAATTATGTGTTAAAAATAACACATGAAAATATCTCCAGATATTCATAAACAACAATCCTCCTCACTTTAAGACAAACAACCGGTACACAGTGGTCCAAATGCCCAATTTAGCCGGAAAAAGGTAATTTTTTTAAATGCTTCAAAAGCAATTTTTTTGTATGGTAATATGTTTTTTCTTTAAATAGCTACACTAGCATTGATACATTGCTTCAAGAACAAGTAATTGCTTCTTTGTTAAAAAATTAATACCTTTAGTGACATTTAACAGTGCAAGGGAAATTGTCGTCAAAAAATAATAAGAACAATATAAAAAAAAATTGATGGTGTAATTAATATAACAAAGGAAAGAGTAAAAATTATTGTTAAAATTTTTCAGAAAATATGTTTTGTTTAGAAAAAATATGCAATTATGTACATGTGTGTTTTAAATGTAAAATTTTTGTTCAATGTCCAAATTCTATTAGAATTTCAAATGGTAATTTAAGAGAGTTAAGCTTTAATTTATATGTTGTCGTCATCTATATAGATTTAGCTTTCTAATCTTTAAAAAATTAGCTGCCACTTTTTGCCTCAACGCTTTTTATTTCATTTAGAGTTTAACATGTCTATTACAAGGAAGGAGCAGTATTTTTATTTTTAAGGTTGGCGTGACATTTCGCCCACTTCAAATTTTTTTATGAAAGGTAGCCTTTAATTACTTTAACACATACAGAAAGACGGTGTGAAGGTATCAGGAAAATCGGTCCAGCCATTTCACCGTCTATAGGGTTCAAACAAATAAACAAAGAAAAAATTTACATACAAAAACACACATTCATCCACAAAAAAAAAAAAAAAAAATATTTTTTTTTCTGATGGTTTATATTGATGAAATCTATAAACGTACCAAGGTTCATGTCGGTACGGCTTTTTCAAAAGCGAATTATGACTTTTTTCCGGCTAGATTGAGCATTTGGACCACTGTGCGGTACAGGCAACAATGCAATTAAAACGAAGTATGAAAATTTGGTTTTTATTATTAAAACCTTGGGAACATCAAAAATCAAAAAAGTGCAAAATAAGGCCCGCCCTACTATAGTTTATTTTACATATAAAACTTATCTTAATCTAAAAAAAATTGTGTTATTTTAAAACTAATCAAAACCGCTATAAACCATATAACAGTGATAAGATAACAAATGCATTTAAATAAGACATAAGTATTTTCGAATTTAAAAATGCTTATCAATAAAATTGTTAACCACAAAATTAAAAAAATTTAATAGTACTTAATAATTATACATAAATAGTGGTAACGGTTAATAGGCAATACATATGACAGATTTTTGCACAACTGTATTTAATTTTCTAAATTACAGCTTTAATGACAATTACATTGTCATTTATTTTAAAAGACATCTATCTCGTAGTGCAACATTTCATCCTGGACTTTGTGTTATTTTTTTTTTTTTTAAGCTATTCAACTAATTAGCTTAATTAATGGGCAATAATACTACTTGGAATGCTAATTTTCTTTGAGCAGAATGTTCCGTATAAATAAAGAAACTTAAATATTTAAATGTCTCGTCACACACAAGTATCTCTTAGAGTGTTTTGCCTTCGCCTATACATATCTCGTATATTTTATTCATTATTTGACTTTTATACACAGTTTTAATTATTTTAATTAATGCTCAAAATGCGGTATTTTAAGGGAAAAACTACATTAGACAAATTTAATGTGTATGTATTGTATAATAAAAATGTCATAAAACCTAGCGTTAACATTTTATAAAAGTGACAATATGTAAGATATTTTTATACCCTTCACCTTCGTGAGAAGGGTATATATAAATTTGTCATTCCGTTTGTAATTTCCACAATATAATTTTCCGACCCTATAAAGTATATATATTCTGGATCTTTATAGATAGCGGAGTCGATTAAGCCATGTCCGTCTGTCTGTCTGTCTGTCTGTCTGTCTGTCCGTCTGTCTGTCTGTCTGTTGAAATCAATTTTCTGAAGACCCCAGATATCTTCGGGATCCAAATTTTCAATAATTCTGTCAGACATGCTTTCGAGAATTTTGCTATTTAAAATCAGCAAAATCCGTCCATAAATAACGGAGATATGAGCAAAAATCCGAGAAAACCTCTGAAAATTTCATCAAAAAAAGACAATTTATTGCATGCTTTGACAAAAAAACAACAAAACGTATGTGTGTTGGATTCATTGTGTGTTGTCTTCATACTTTGTGTATTTTGTTTTTGTTTTTTTTTTTTTGTGTTTCACAAAAAAGCAACAAGACGTGCATATGTTGGTTGTTTGTTGGCTTCATTATTTTGTATTTGTTTTTTTTTTGGTGTTTGGATGTGAGTTGGTTTCACTGCTTTGCGTATTTTGTTTTTTTTTTTGTGTTTCATTTCGTTTGGCGTTGTTGTTTTTGAGAAGGGTATATATAAGATTGTTGTTTCGTTTGTAACTTCTTCAATATAGCAATATCAATTAAATGTAAAATTTTTAAAAGTTTTCTTGATATATTTACGATGATATACGCTGAAAATAGGCAAGTAATGCATCCACAACAAAGGTGAAGGGTATATAAGATTCGGCATAGCCGAATATAGCACTCTTACTTGTTTTTTTTTCATTTAGCATTAATAGTCGTACAATATAATTATTGTAATCAACATTTCAATTGTGAAACATTGCACTTTGTTTAAATTTTTTTTTAGATATATAATAATAGTGAAATATTTATTTAAAACAATATAGATAACAGTGTTTTATTTATGCATAATAAATGTTCATATTAAGTTCAATTACTTAATTAAATTAAAATACTCAATAATTTTAATTTAATTAAGAGAGTCAATAAACCAATTAACCCTAGTTTACAGTGGGTCGAGCCTCTTACGGAAATAATGCCTGTCACATAAGCACTCTTAGTTAAAATAATTTTATTTTATTGAATCAGTTCTAAAATAATGTCATTCATTCAGTTGTGGATATAGGAAACACGATTGTGGTATGAACATTATATAGCCTTGTGTCTGTGAACATTTGTTTTAATTTTTATACCCTACACCACCATAGTGGGGAGGGTATACTGCGTTTGTGCAGATGTTTGTAAAGTTCAAAAATAAAAGTCAAACACCCACCTTAACGTATACCCATTGACTCAGAATCACTTTCTGAGGCTGGCTGTCCATGTAAACCATGTGCGCAAAGTACATGTAGCAATTTTGAAGATATTTCTATAAAATTTAGTACATAGGACCAAGCCTATTGAAACTGGCTGAAATCGGTTCAATATATCACCTAGCCCCCATACAAATATACTCCCGAAATTGGAGTTTATTACTCATAAATGTTTAATTTATATACGTATCTACACAACTTTTGCTCCAAATATGTTTTATATATACCGAATTTATGTCACCAAATTTTGTAATGATCGGTTCATGATTAGTCATAGCTCCCATATAAGACCCGCTTCCGAAAATCTCTTTAACGTGCATAAATCTCCTAAAAATGTTGATGTACACATAAAATTCAACATAAATAAGTTTCATATAGACATAAATCACACGACCTAATTTCATGGTGATCGGTCCATAATTGATCATAGCTCCCGTAAAGCCCACTTCTGAAAATCACTCACGAATACTTATAAATTATTTTAATTTTAAAATAAAAATATTTTTGCTCATTTACTTAGTGTAGGGTATTCTATGGTCGGGCTTGACCGACCATACTTTCTTACTTGTTTGTATTGTGCTCTATCTCTACATTTTTAGCAGAGTTCCTGTCAGGAACTTTTTGAGCCTTGTATGTGTTTAAGCCTGCATTGGCTTTAACTTCTCATACCAAATAGCCTGAATACTGAGCAAACCTGATTGCTTTCCTGCCGGATGCGTTGGGAGCTCTTTTGAAAATGCTTTCTATTTATTGGCTTCATGTGTACCATTCCTTCTAACTGAACCAGGTTTTCTATCAAAGGACAATTTCTCCCGATACTGTTTAATAACATTGGAATCAGTTTGACGGCAAACCTTTGAAAACCAAGTTAGGTTTTGTTGAAAATATTTAATAATTTTAGTATGCACTTTTTTCTTGTCACTCATTTTAATCAAATTAACAACAAATGAACATAATTAACATTAAACATAATAACTGACATGCTTTTCAAAGATAACTTGATAAAAAAAAAAAATCAAATAATATTTGGGTTAAAAGTTTTAAGGAAAAACGTGTGTTAAGAATTTTACGATCTCACTCCTTATAAGATCGGTAAAGTAATTTTCGGAAGTGGACCTTATAAGCTACAACTAATTATGGACCGATCGTCAAAAAATTAGGTGACATGATTTGTGTTTGTATGAAACTTATTTTGTTGCTTTTTATTTGGATACCAACATTATGAACCGATCGTCATGAAATTTTAAGACATTTATGCTTGTTGAAGTTATTTAAAAAACTGGACCTTACATGACAATGAGATGATAATGTTTGTTAAATTCGCAGTATAATCTCCTTATTTCATCAGCTTGGGCATAGTTAGTTCTAACGTTTTTGACATACAATGGCTTGAAATGACGTGACAATCATTGAGGCACGTTAAAAGTAACATTGTTTACAAGGAATTCGGAGCAGACTTCACCATTATTTATATTGATCATAAATGTTATATTAAGCATAGGTAGCTCTTCTATTGTATAATGTAGGCAATTTTATTAATTTAAGTCTATTATGTATAATTGAAGGTTTATTTCTAGATTCCAACGTAAACCACATAAACAGAAGAGCAAGAATTATTTTTGTACAGATTCTATTCTCTGTTCATGAATATTGTTATAAGAAGTAATAACAGAGTCATATTCCAATATAGGTCTTACTAAAGAGATGTAAAGTTGTTTTATGATGTAGGGTTCGCTAAACACCTTAGCCCAATATTTTATAAATGCAAGTACCACTCTGGCTTTAGTTATTGTCATTTATTGTAAAATTTCGAGATCAAGAAAATTTTTAACAGAATCAAGCTGATAGTATAGTTGGTGGGAATACAATTACTTCTTGAGAAGCGCATAAGTTTACGTTTTTTTAAAATTTAATTCCATTAGGTTTTTACTGCACCGGGAGAAGTAATTGTTGAGATCGGATTCGAGATATAAATGATCTACATATTGAGAGAAGCTCAAAAAGATTTTGATATTTCCGGACATTTAAAGTCATTGCTGAAGAGGGAGAAGGATATAGGACCAAGGTGGCTATCTTGAGGGACACCAGAAGTAACCAAAATATATAAACTGCTAATGTAAAAAAAGTGTAGGATTCCACTTTTTTATTTATTTTTTTAAATATGTAATAGATAATTGTGGGATTCCCCTTTTTTGATTTCTGTTGTAAAGAAGCTCAAATACTTTCAAATGCTTGGTTCACTTTGTGTGCATTTTTTTTAAATAAAACGGACGTGTTTTATTTACGACATGGCAAACTTGAACGCAGAGGAAGTACAAGAACTGCTCAATGCAGAAAGTGACTCCGAAACTTATATATATTTTTTTTTAAATAAACGTAAAAAAATGAAAGAAAACCGAGGAAATTACACTATGGACCAAATTGTCCCTTAACCTAAGATTCGTAATTTTTTTTTATTTTTCTCAGTCCTGTTTTAATTCAGATCCTTGAATTTTTGTATATAGCATTGGTTTATAAAAAAACCACGTGAACTAAATAACTAAGCCAGTATATATCACCGTTCAAAAATTACAAAGGAAACAATTAAAAAATTGGACCAAATGGGCTTAACTTAAAAGCAGGGTTAATAAAAAGAAAGTTGTGATTTATTATATCAAAAGCCTTACTAAAATCGGTATATACGTCATCAGTTTGTTTTCTTTGGACAAAGCCTTGGTTTTCATGTGTTGTCAGATGAAGGACATTCGTTGTAGTGGAACAACCTTTCCGAAATCCACCATTTGTGGTACATATAATGAATAATAAAAAACTTAAAAATCTTAGGAATTGAACTGCGCTTATCAACGCCTGTACAATTGGAGATATCAGATTTATTACCAGATTTAAGAGAAAGAATAATGTAAGAATACCTCAAAATATTAGGAAAATATCCATATTTAATGGATGTGTTGAACAAAATTATTAATGGTTTTACCAACAATTGAGCACAATAATGTAAGATGCAACTGGGAACACCATCAGAACCAAGTTGATCCTTTATTTAAACTTTCCAATAATAGTGTATATTGAGTAGGGGTAACTATCAGAGACGTATTGTGCATCCGAATATGTACACAGAGTAAATAGATTCGTGATAGGAACCGAATTTGTTGCCAATTGAATAATTCTAACTTAGTAACCGAATTTTACAGTTGTGGCTACATAATTTTAGAAGGGGTAACAAAAGTTTGGTTGCTTCAACCGAAATTCTTCTTTAGCAACTGACTTTCTGTTGATAGAACCGAAAAATTCTATGTATGCAACCAAATCATTCGATTGGCAACAAAATCGGTTGCTATCACGAAACTGTTTTCTCTGCCATGAGATGATTCACAATTGATGAGTTTCATTACAGAATTATATCCATTTGATCTTCTTTTAGAGTTGAAAAAGTTGTAAAATGCTTTAGAGTTATGTTTAAAATCATTTTTCATTTTAAGTAAATATTTATTATATAGGGAATTGTTGAGAGTATTGTATTCAGCATAAGAAACTGTATAGAATTCCCAGGAGCACCACTGTGTTGATAAGAACTGTGTTTTGGAGTACATTCATCCATGAAAGAAAATATATTTTATTATAAAAAATGTCAGACATGTCATACAAAGTAGAATTGTTTAAGTAAGGGACACACAGTAAATCATTTCAATTGGTATTAGATATTAAAATATGTTTGTTTAAATTTATAAACAATCTCGTTATTTATTTGAGTTGAGGATTTATGCGAATGAAATCTATCTTCTGGTAAAGTAACAGAATCTGAGAGCAGGAAATTAAACATGGATCGTTAACAAATCTGACAATTTTCAAAATAGATTTTATTTTGTTGATAAAGGCAAATATCGAATATATTATTTAAAAAATCATCGTCGAAGTTTTTAGATTTTGTTGGAATTAAGTTAGGAGCGTTCAAACTGTTTGCCGTCAAACTGTTTCCAATGTTATTAAGCAGTACCGGAAGAATTTGTCCGTTGACAGAAAACCTGGTACAGGTAGAAGGAATGATCCACATGATGTTTCTAAAGCCAAAACAATAGAAAGCATTTTCAAAAGAGCTCCCAACACATCCGGTAGGAAAGCAGCCCGGTTAGGTCAGTGCTCGGACTATTTGGTACGAAAAGTTAAAGCTAATGCAGGTTTAAAAACATACATACAAGGCTCAAAAAGTTCCTGACAGGAACGCTGCTAAAAATTTAGAGGCCAAAGACAGAGCAAGTTTTATAAAAAACTATTCTTGCTGCATAATGGATGACGAAACGTATGTTCTGGCATATTTTTCGCAACTTCCTGGTCAAAAATTCTATTTTGCTGATGCTCGACTGAGTGTTGAAGAAAAGTTTACGATCCAAAAGCATACAAAATTTCCCAAAAAGTTTTTTGGTGTAGCAAGCAATATTAAGTTGCGGCAAGAGAAGCCAATCATTTGTTACAACGGGCTCTATACATACCAAAATTTACATCAAGGAATGTTTACAAAAAAGACTGCTTCCATTCATAAGACTTCATAATGTGTCCACTTATTTTTGGCCTGACTTGGCATCCTGTCACTATGGTTAGCAAGCCCTGGAGTGGTACAAGAACAATAATGTGGTATTTGTACCAAGATAGGCAAATCCTCCAAACTGCCTGTAGCTAAGGCCAGTGGAGAGATATTGGGCTCTTGTTAAAAGAGAATTGAGAGCACAAAAAGGTTAAACGGAGATAGACTACCTGTTCGAGCAATGTGTCAGAAAGCACTATAAAAAGATTAATGGAAGGGTTTCCGAAAAAGGTTCAAAATTTCATCACTAGTGATTAAAACTATAATTTTTTTTTATTTTTGTAAATTGTAATAATAATTTCAATCAAATAAAAAATATGAAAACTGTAAGATTATTGGTTTCGCTTTTATTAACATAGATGTATGTTAAGAATTTTTCGTTCTCACTCCTTACTTCTAAAAAGTATGTCTAAAAAATACATAGAATCGGTCCAAAATGTGCGGGGTATACAAAATCGAACTTGTCACAAAAAAAAAAAAAAAAAACACGAATTCAAAAATATTAAAAGAATAAGAACTTACACGTTTTTCTAATAGCGATTTGAAAATATGTAATAACTAGAGTTTCCAATTCGGTTTTAACCGAAACCGAAACCGCGGTTTTTCAAGGCCTAAAACCGAAACCGACAATTATTCTTCGGTTTTCACTTTTAATCTATTTTCACCAGAAAAATTAAAAATTTAGAAATGAGAAACAAACTTTTTCATCCAATATCTCTAAACACAGATCGGTAAAAATATCTTAAGATTTGTTTAAATTGTTTAGATTGTATTACAATAATTGCTTCAGATGATGTAGTAGGCTGCCTTTCGCAAGCTAAATAATGCAAAATTTTTGTAACAAAGTCTTAGTTATTTTCAAATATCTGATAAAAGTATGGAGTACTAGCTGACCGGTGCGCTTCGCCACCTCAATTGGAATAAATAAATAGTACTATTAAGTCTCCCTTTGTGAATTAATTCAGGAAAACATATCTCTAGTTTCATGTTTATTGATTCATTGTAATGTGGATTGTAGCTCATTCTACACGTATTATTAGAATAAAAACAGTACCATAAAGACCCACATTTTGTATTCCTATTCAGCATCAGCATCATGAATTTCATATTTCTCTGTACATTATTATAGAAAATACAAAAGAAAGGTAAGACTATAATCTCCTTTCGTGAATTCTAACTCATTCAGAATCATTTGTGCCTAATTTTAAGGTTCATTATTATAAAATATTCAAAAAGTTCCTTTACAATAAAGAAATAGTAACAATAATTATCCGTTTTGAATTCGTGTTTCTAGGTCCATAGTTATAAAATATTCAAAAAGTACTACTAGTTCGAAAAAGTACCTGCAATTTCCTTTTTTATATTCAAACTCAATCAGGATCATGTGTGTTTAATTTCCTGCTTATAGGTTCATTTTTATAGAAATTTAAATAATAGTTTCTGTTACCTCAATATCATTATGTCCTCTATCCTTGATTCTTTCTTTACTCAGCAGAATATCAGCCAACTATTATGTATATACAATAAGTAAAATCATTTAATATAATAAAAAGTACCATTAGAAGAAAAAGTAAAAATTTTCCTTAAACCACACTTAAACCACTGTCAAGTTTGAAATTTCAAAGTAATTTCCTGATTCTAGGTTCAATATTATAGAAAATTCATTTTGAATAACGAAAAAGTACTCCTTAGTTCTAGTTCCCCATTTTTGGTATCATAATACAATTGAGCACCCTATTCTTGATTATTTCTTTACTGAGAAGCATATTAGCCAACTTTAACTAATTTATTATATTAAAAAGGTACCATTAAAGAAAAAGTACCAATTTTCCTTTATCCTCGTAAACACTCGTCAAATTTGAACTTTAAATTTGTTTAGCAGTTCCTATATTATCAACTGATTTAATAGTTAATAAATTATCACAAAACTGAACCGAAACCGATCGGTTTTCAATTTTTTAAAAACCGAAACTGCGGTTTTAAATTCTTCGGTTTTTTGGAAATTCTAGTAATAATATTACTTTTTAATTTTTACAAAATTTCTAAGTAATTTGTATAAAATAAATTCTGTGCAACTTAGAATTTTGGCGTTCATACACAACAATTTGTAGATAATGAACTTTTAAATTAATTATAGCTATATGGCTTGCAGATATGATGGAGAGAATTCTGCGGTCTTTTATTTAGTTTATTTTGCAGTTTAAATTTAATTGTTACTACTTTGTAACTTTAAGCAATAGCTAAAATGTATTAATTACATAAATTAATTTATAAAAATCTAATTGTTTTTAGAAAGGGATCCATTAACTGTTTGACGCAAATGCAATCTTAAACTTAACATTTATAATATTTAACTATGTTTAGAAAATCATGCTTTAATTTTCCCATATTGTTTAAATGTCTGCAAATTACAAATAAAGTTTATAGGTATTTTCTATACTTTCTGAACTTACTTGCCAAGTAATTTGAATAATTCCAAAACGCCTACATTCATTTCCATTTTTGTTTAGTTTTATTAAGAAATTACGTTTGTTGAATAAAAGAAAATGTGTTGTAGCAAAGAAATTATTTACTTAAAATCAATTATGAATTTATTGCTTTTCATAGGAATTATTCTTATTTATTTGTTTTGTAAATTTTAATACACTGTTTATATTCTTTTTTTTTTTGTTAAATTTTCCTGTCTAAACTGAAAAGGAACAAAAACATATTATTAATGTAAACCGCGTAAAAATCAACTGTTTTCATTTAGGTTTTGTTTTTTTTAACAAAATTGTTTTTATTTAATGATTTTCAATTTTAAATAAACCATTATCGATAGCTTAATTGCTATTATTTTTGTAATTATATTTTTTTGTATCTATACAAACACTATTAATTTGTTTGGAGCGATGTTTTAATGAATTTTTTGCCTTTTTTTGATTTTAATATTTATTATTTATTTCACTATTTATTAGTTGCTATTTTAAGGTTCTATTTGAAACTGTTATAAATTTTCGTATTTGTGTTTTATATAAACTTATTGTTTTTGTTTTGATTAGAGAATTTTATTGTAATTTATTAAGTGTCGCGCTTGTTTAGGATCACTGGGGCAAATAAACACTACAACTAACTAAATAATTATCTTGCTAAGAATCGTATAAAAATATACATATATTTATAAAAGCACAACAAAGCACTATTAATGTAATTAAAACCTCACTATATAGATGCGTGAGTTCCATATGCGACTGAGTTTTGAGTAAAAATAAAAATATTTGTTCTGCCAGTCAGTCAGTAGTATTCAACTCTTACAAGTGAGTATTATCAATGATAATACCGCCTGACTAGAACAAAACTGTACGAGTGTAAAACTGTATATGTGTTGTTGTCCATTGTTGAAAGTATTGTGTCAGTTTAGTAAATAATTTTTATTTCTACTTTTGTTTTTGTTTTGCCTTTTGTTTTTGTTATTTTATTATTTTGTTTACAGTACTAAAATGAAATTGTTTATAAATGTTTATAAACATACATTAAGCTATATTATAAACATTAAGGAAAACTAAATTAAATTTCTTAAAGCGGACTATAGCTACACCCATTGATAGAAGTATATGGTTTAGGTTTATTTTTGCAATACTCTAAATTGTATTGATCCAAAACTATGTAAATTATAATTTATTATATTAATGATAATTTCTGTGGACTTTTGACAAAACAACTTAAGTGTAATATAAAAAATTTTGAGCTTTGTATGATTCTTTGAGACAAATAATAAAGTTCTTAAAGTATAACTAATAAAACAATTATCGATCAATTCAATAGTTTTTGCGCACTTCTGAAAATTTTGTATATTACTCTTAAGTAATTAAATTAAAGGACTTATTAAGATTGTACCATATATTAGGTGTATGAACTAACAATGCGGGAGTTTTAAAAATGTTTGGCATTTGTTTTGAATTATTTGTACAATATAAATTTATTCAAAGTACCTTTTCTCATCTTTCTCGCAACATATTGATTCCGAGCCAAAAGAACTGCTCATCTTTTGAGGCCAAGAATGAATTAAGCCAACATCGGATACCATGTTCCAAAGTGAAGCGTATTCCAGAGAGATACGTATCCCAAAGAGGCACGATCTATACTATAAAGCGGGTGAGGCAAAACTTCTCAATCACTTCTTTCTAAATACTATTTAACAGGTACTGCAACATGTGGCCGAGCATTGTCATGATGGAATGTAAGGGTTTTATGTCTGGCCATTTTTCGATTAATGCTCCCTTCGAACGAATCAGTTGCGTTCGATACAGGTTATCTGTGGTAGTCTAATCAGATTTAAGCAGCTCATAATAGATAGTATCCTTTTACACCCACCAAATACAGAGCATTACCTTATCTCCATGGATATTTGGCTTTGGTGCAGCAGGATTCATAGCAAATAATGATTCGGTGCAAAACTGACTTTTATTTATAGTATTCAAGCATCATTTAATATATGGGCAATTCCATGTCATCGTACGTGACATTTGTATGCCTACAGAGTGGAATAGATTTTCCAAAAATGAGAGTATCTGAAAAATACTTCGGTCTTTCATTCAGAGGGTACTTCATTTTAAAAAAATAGTAGGTCCTTTTGAAAAATTGTTGCCCAAAATATCGAGCGAAATAAGGTTATATCGTACGTGATATAAAACGGAAGTCATTTTGAGGTACATGTAGAAATATGCGAAAATTTGCGAATCGTGAGAGGCGTTAGGATTTCTTTTAATTTGTTACACTAAACCAAATATTTTTCCTTTACAATCAGTCATATTTAAATAAAAACAATCTTTGGATGATTTTATAATCAGCCCAATTATGAATAATAATTCCCCGGGAGTTTTTTCCCTTTTCCCATTTTTCCTATTCAAATTCAATGGGAAAAAACTCCCGGGGAATAAACTCCCAGGGAATTTTTTATTCATAATTGGTCTGAATATATACAATTTAATATCGTACGTGACAGATTTTTCTCTCATAGTAAAACAATGTATATTCTGTAAATATATGTATACAAAAACTACAAAAATAAATAGAAAATATATATTCGGTTCTAATAAACAATTTGATGAAAGCAAAAAAACAATCAGAGTTAAATTCATTTCATACTACATGCTAATTGGGAGCTTAGTTTTCGCCGCAATTAAATAAAGTAAGTTTAAACTATTATTTTTGCACTTGAAATGTTGTAATAAGCTGTAAATACTTTCACATCGTAACATTTTAGTGTTTTCTTCTATTCAAATCCTCTTGAAAAAAGTTTCAAGGGTTTTTGTTTTTTCAGTCGTGGTAGTCATTCTCGTGGAATTGCCCATATGCAAGATTGTGTTTAAAGGTCTCTCGCATTCAATTCGTATGGTACCCGATTTCCGTGCATTTGGATGAATCCTGCTGCTCACAAATATTTTTAAAATTGCTGCTTGAGTAGCTCCTAATGATTTTGCAAGCTCTTGTTGAGTTTTATAAAGCTACGTACACACGGTTGTCAGATTTTACAATGTTGTCAGATCTGGCAATGTGCTCGCAATGTACTGCCAATGAAATATTATTAGCAAAAGGTAAATTTTCAGTTTAGACGATTGTAAGAAAACCTTACAATTTCATTGTCAGACAATTGTCAAACAATAAATTTATCTGCCAACAAAAATTGTCAGTTCACATGGTTGCTTCACTTTTGTTTATTTTAAATACATAACCACAGTGTTGCCATTAGAAATAATTTATCTGACAATG
Source organism: Calliphora vomitoria (assembly GCA_942486065.2). NCBI lineage: Eukaryota > Metazoa > Arthropoda > Insecta > Diptera > Calliphoridae > Calliphora > Calliphora vomitoria. Next base: position 153,493,774 of record OW818029.2, read on the forward strand.
ATACCATTGTCAGATGCATAAACTTCGCACATATGACAATAAAAAGTTTCTGACAATGATCTGGCAATGGCAACGTAAAGTGTTTACACGATTGTCAGATGTCTGACAATAATATTGTCTACCAATGTACTGATAATATTTTTTATGACAACGTTGTAAGACAAAAATTGTAAGTTCACACGGTTGTTAGACATTTTCTGAACATTTTTCTGACAATATTGTACAATCTGACAACAATCGTCATGGAGTAATGCTTCCAATTCTTGGTCTTCAAACTTTTTTGGCTGGCCTAGGCGATCTTTGTTTTCTGCACACACCACCTCTCCTCGCACATTGAAACCAATGGAACACATTTTTACATCTTTTGTAAATCCCGTATTTTTAACCCACACACCCAACAATAACACTCATCTCACGCTTAAGTGGAAAACCACAAAAACTTAATCTTTTTCATACATTTCTTAAAAAATTTGATAAGCGATGTTCATGAAATTTCTTGAATTTTGCTGCCGCATTAATTTATTCAAAAATATTTGTTGACGTCGAGATTACGAACAAGTAAGTGATGTATGTTTGTGCCGAATCTTTTATATCCTTCACCAAAGTATATAGTTTGAGATGAAGATTGAAAATAATTTTTGGTGAAAATTTTTTATTTTTTGTAATGTTTTTGCTGAAAATATTTTATTAGTGAAAACATATATGGTTGAAAAAAAATGTATGCTAAAATAAATTTTTTTTTTGTAAAAAAATGGGTTAAAAAATTATTTTGTTTTTGACTCATTGTCCAAATTGCGTTTGTTATTTATAATCTATACATTTCACTTAAATGAGTCCATCTTGAGATCTCAGTTTGTCTTGCCATTATTTTGTGATCAAAGTACAATTTATTTTTAAATGTAATGTAATTACTAATTTTAATTATCTTTTTTGCTACATAACAAAGCTTCCACGCGAACTACACCAAGCTACAACGAAAAATTTTAAGCTATGTAAGTAAGTTATACTGATTATTTTTTGCACATTTTCTCTCTCTATATTTCTCAAAGAAAAAAAACAGGACAACCTCGATTTTTGACCTTTTTATACCCTCCACCACCACAAGTGGTGAAAGAGGGTATATATACGTTTGTCATTCCGTGTGTAACATTGAGAAATATTCATCTGAGACCCACCAAAGTATATATATTATTGATCCTTATGAAATTCTAAGTCGATTGAGCAATGTCCGTCTGTCTGTCTGTGTAAAACACTCTCACGTCCAAAATACATAAGAAAAATTAATGAACTGCATACCAAAATGTTTATAATTTTTCTAAGCAGTTTGGTATTGAAAATCAGCAAAATCGAATTGATAGAACCAGGGTTATGGATCAAAATGTAAGACAACCTCCAAAAATTTTGATAATTTTCACATGATTTTTTGTGACTTTCGGTAAATCCATTGCAGAGAATACCATGAAATTTTGCACTCATTATTTATATGATAAAAGGAAAAATTATGTTAAAAATGGAAAAAATCGGTCCATAATTTCTCGTAGCCCCCATACAAATTTCTTCCCGAAATATGGTGCTATTGTATATAAATGAACATAGAATTGCAGTATTCATACAAAATTCAGCACAACTAAGTATCGTGCAAACAGAAATCGCGAGACAAATTATTTTTTTTGGATCGGACACTATTTGACCATAGCCCCATATAAAGTTTACTTCCGAAAATCATTTTAATACGCTTAAATATCTTATATATATCGGTATCTGGTTTAAATTCAAATTGCATAATCCCCATGCACATGAAAATCGCTGTAGGGAATTTCATGAAGATCGGCCCATAATTGGTTATAGCTCCCATATAAGGACCACCTCCAAAAAACACATTAATTTTCATAAATACCTCAAAAATATCGTTATCGAATTAAAATTTTGCAGAGATCGGTAGTATTAATTCACAAATTATACTACTAGATTGTGTGAATATCGGTTCATATTTGACCATAGCTCCCATATAAGGTCCATTTCCGAAAATTACTTAAATACTAATAAATCTCTTATAAAAGCTTCTATCTGGTTAAAATTTTAAATAAATATTTCCATTATATACGAAAATCAATGTGTTGAATTTTATGAAGATCGGCAGATAATTGGTCATAGCTCCCATATAAGGACCACTTCCGAAAAACACATTAACCTCTATAAATATTTTAAATATATCGATATCGAACTAAAATTGTATACATATCAATATATTGTATCCAAACATTATACTACTGGGTTTTGTGAATATCGATCCATATTTGACCATAGCACCCATATTAGCTCCATTTCCGATGATAATACCCATAAAATTCTTGTAAATAATGTTATGGAGAAAAATATCAAGCAAAATAGGTCTCAAACACACAGAAATCACGTTAAAATATTTAATTATATCTTTCAAATAAGTCGCACATCCGAAAAATACATTATCGCATGTATACATTCATATCGGTAAAAAATGTAACAGATATAAGTTTCAAGTAGATTTGGTGACTATTGGTTCATAATTATATATATATAAGGCTCACATCCGGAAAATTCTTTAGAACAGAATAAAAATATACGTTTGAAGTTTGACTAAATATATTGTTTACCCTTTTTTATACTCTCCACAAAACTGTATTTGTACTAATCTTTATAATCGGAGCTAAGTCCCAATAACAAACATTGAATATGGATATTAGAGTGTTTATACCAATCTAATTTCTATAATTTTCATCTAATTTAGGTGGAGGGTATTTAAGATTCGGCATAGCCGAATATAGCACTCTAACTTGTTTTATCTATATCTGGATTACTACGTCATTAATATAGATAAAATGGATATTCAATAATAGATATTTCAAAGACCTTTGCAACGGCGTATATAAGGCCAAATTAAGTCGGACCTACAATTGGTCACAGATAAATTAAAAAAACAAAAATTTTTAAAAAATAAATTTAAAAAAAATTAGTTTCGTTAGTAAATTTTGTCTACCTATAAAAATTATTTAACTTTTTTTAAAGTGTAATTTTTTGTTATAAAATTTTGTTTCACAAATAAATTTAAAAAAAAATTTTTTTATTAAAAAAAAAAATTTAAATAAAATTAGTTTCGTTAATAATTTTTCAAGGTAAACAAAATACCTGTAAAAATTATTTAACTTTTTTTAAAGTGTAATTTGGGCCGAACATAGCTCTGTTATTTGTTTTATCCTATATTAAATTATACTAATATATTTAATAAAAAGTTTATTTTTATTATAAAAAAATGTATATCGAACATACGCTGAAATTTATATGTTTCTTGATTTTGGGGAACCTTAAACCTACACTAATAAGTCTATCAGCGAGTAAATCAATTTTGTCTTTTTTTTTTTTATTTTGCAGCATAGTGTTTTTGCGTACATCATTTTGAAAATCATCACAGCTGCCTTACGCGCAATCATTTCAGTTAATATTTACATTTCGTTATGTTTTAATTTTATAAATTTAAAGTAAATACAATATTTACTGATAACTGTAAAATAATCAATTAATTATTGCTATTTAACAAAAACATTTAGCACATGGCCTGTTAGGAGAGGTCATGACTTTAGATACGGGCCATTGCGTTTTTAGTGTGCGTGATTTGATTTTCTTTACGTCTAATAGCAAATAGCTTAAATAAATAAATTTCAATAACAATATCTGTTGATTTTAAGATGAAAATTTTAATGGTGTTATGTCTGCCTATACAGCTATTAGAAATACGCGTAATTTTCCACAATTCTAAAGAAAAAATAATATATTTAAGAAATATGAAATGTTAAGTATTTACCTTGGAAATGATAATATTAGTATACAAAATTATAACTCGTTTGTTCGTAACTTATAGCGGTAATTCAAAAAGTTCTTTTAAGTTATTAACATATACTCATTTCATTCATGTAATATTTTGTTTACAATCTCTACACGTTATTCGATTTTGTTAAAATTTACAGCTATTTGATTTGTAAGTTACGGAGCACAATTTTAGACCTTAATGTACATTAATGTGGCCCTAAAAAAGTAGTGCTATTTCATACAAAGATATCGTTTCTAAAAATGTTTGTCCTAAGTTCAGTAATTGGTAAGTTGGAACACAGGATATCAAGGTATTTTTTAAAGGTTTTTAATTTTTTTCATTGGTATCATGTGAAAGATCATCGAAAGGCAAAATAATCTTTTGTAATTATTTTGCAAAAATTTGCAGTTTTTTTTCAAGTAGATTTTGTCAATAGAACAGTTAGGTTTAATTTTCAGGCGAAAAAAACATTCTGAACGAACGCCAGGTAAAAAATTGTAAAGAACGCCTGTAGACGGTCTTGCCGGTTTGCATGTAATATAACACCACAGGTAAATTTTATATTTAGAACAAATGACTTGTGTGTCACATTTCTTGCAATATTTGCTCCTTTTTTTGGCTTTACTCTCCACCCAAACAAGAAAGTGATCGACAGCATCGAATCGAATATCAGTAACCGAGATTTGGAACAGATGGTCGCACTACAGACCGTATATTTTTGAAGGAAACAATGTCGGCAGATATTTCCTCACGCATATCTGGAAGCTATAAAAGCAGTTCTTTAATCGGACACATTGTTGGAAGCATTGGCTTCATCGGCGTGCAGACTTTTGTATAAATGAATGCATTTGTAGAGACCATGTCCACAAATCATAATATTGCAAGTCGTAGCTCAAATATGGCATCGACCCTGGAGACCATCCATATCTACTCCACCCATGCGATCATTGTATTCTCGAATAATTTGAGGGCAGTTGATTTTGATGAATTTCTTCTGCTTGATATCATACCGAGGAACCTTTGATTGATGTTCTCCAGGATTGGTTCTTCTAAAATGCTCAATACCTACATATATCGATGACGGGCGGACACATTTGTTATCCTTCCATAATACAGTGTTTACACCGACTCCATGGATTGAGGTCATGTTTTCTAAGCAAAATCATCTCTGCTCTTTGTTCATTTCGCAGCTTACACAAAAGCAAATCATGATCAACCATAAATTCATCTGGCTCGTAAATAGACCAACAGCGGCTTCGATTTGTAAAAGTTATCAAAATAAAGGATGTGATGAACAAAATTAGGAATCTCCAAATACTTAAGTTCCGGGCCGGTGTAACAGGTAAAATTATATCATCTCCGGACCCATTGTAGATTTAAAAACGGTAGGCAAAACCGTTTGAATCACAAATCACGAACAATTTGATTCCCCATTTATGCGGCATATTGGGCATGTATTTTCGGAGATGGTGTTTCATCTGTGGAACATATATGGAACACTGTCATCGCTATCAATACTTTCATCTGTGCTGTATACAGAGCTCTACGGAATCGATTTTTTTTTTTTTTTTTTTTTTAGACGTTTATTATAATATTGTTCCTGCCTTTAAATGTAGGCCTTACAATAAGTAATTAAATCTTATAACTAAACAATCATTGTTCTCTCAGTGGAGAATCATATTTTGTATATTAGATAAGTGGTAAATCAGCTCTACGCAGCCTTGATCTGTCTTGAGTTACTGTAAGTAGTCTTGCGAGCGGGTTCGGATGGTGATGTAATTTTAACAAATAAGCTTCACGAGTTTTTCTAAATTCGTCCTTGACCAATGGCACATCTAAGTCTCTGTGGATGTTCTCATTTCTTATGTACCATGGAGCTCCCGTCATGGTTCTAAGAATTTTGGATTGTGCCCTCTGTATGAGATCTATACTGGTATTGCTTGCTGTTCCCCATAGTTGGATTCCGTATGTCCAGATTGGTTTTAAGACTGTCTTATATAGGATGACTTTGCAGTTAAGGCTTAATTTCGATTGATGGTGGATTAGCCAGTGTAAGTTAGAAGCTTTCAGTTTCATGTGGAGCCGCTTGGCTTCTATGTGCCGACGCCAAGTAAGACGTCTATCTAAATGAATGCCAAGGTATGTAACGTGATCAGACTGAGGGATGTTCACACCGTTCAGGGTCACTGGTGGACAACTTCCTCTCCTAAGTGAAAACGTTATCTGCTTGCTTTTGATTTCATTTACTTGTATTCTCCAATTTCTTAACCACGTCTCTACGTGCCTGAGATAATTATCAAGGTTTGTAGATGCTACATTTAAGTCCACATGAGAACTAAGAATTGCAGTGTCGTCTGCAAAGGTGGAAATGGTTAATTCTTCGGACTCGGGCAAATCAGAGGTGTATAATAGGTACAGAGTTGGTCCTAGAACACTTCCCTGGGGCACACCAGCATTGATCGCATAGTCGCTTGTCACATAATCGCCGTATTTTATCCTAAACAAGCGATCCGATAGGTGAGACTCTAGTATTTTGTGTGTACTAAAAGGCAGTAGGCGTTTAATCTTGTGTATTAGACCTTTATGCCAAACCTTGTCAAAAGCCTGGGCAACATCTAGAAATATTGCCGAACAGTACTTTTTTAGTTCGAAAGATTTTCGTATCTCTCCAGTTAGGCGGTTAACTTGCTCAATTGTTCCGTGTTGCTTACGGAATCCGAATTGATGATCTGGGATAATGTTTTGGCTATTTAAGAATGTCAGAATTTTCCCTTGGATTATTCTCTCAAATAGTTTAGACAAACAAGGCAATAAACTAATAGGTCTGTAGGATGATGCCAATGTCAAATCCTTTCCTGGCTTGGGTATCATTATAATTTGGGATATTTTCCAATCGTACGGAATCGATGAACTCGAGAAATTTTGCATCAGATATTTGCTGCAAATTGATATTTTTCTTATGACACTTTTTCTTATGACAACTATACTATGGTTAATTTACGATTCACATGATTGTATCAACCATATATATGGTTACATCATATTAAACAAATATATGTTTGTGACAACCATTTATTTTGCACCAGAGTCATGGAAAATTTGACATTTCATCGGATATTTTCACGATGTTAAATTCCGTACATAATGCCATCGATATGTCTTTAAAACGAATAAAAAATTTCGACGATAACTCACATAGCACAGTGGGGCGGAATACACATTTTTTGGAAATACATCTGGCCTTTCTAAACGGCTAGTCCGATAGGGATAAAATTTGACATGGGTGTAGCCAAGGAGTATTCGAGTTTTAGTTGTTAAAATAGGTCCTACAAGTGTTCCATGGGCAGTGCTATGGGGGCTCAAAGTAGGCTGCCTTCGACATGTAAAATTTTTAAACACGTGCCTTTTTTTTGGTTTTCATCCGATTTCAAAGATTTTTATAGGCCTTGAAAAAACATGCTTGCGTGTGCTATTTATCTCATATAATTTCCGAGTTATAGGAATTTTAAAATTGAAATTTAAAATCTTGGTTCGCTTTTTTAATAATATAGGTCGTACTTTTGGACCGAATAGACTAGAATTCCTTTTGTAAGTTAAACAACTAAATTGTCAATAATATATAAAAGATTTCAGAGAAATATTGATTATAGATCCAAAAATAAACAACTTTGAATTTAAAAAATTTAAAAAATTGTAGATTTTTGCTGTTTTTTGGGCGAAAAGATGACTTAACTTTTATTTATTAAAAAAAAAACTTTCTTTAAGAACATATAATAATTTTAAGTTTTTCTGTAAGGTATCTTTACGCAGAATATTTTGGTATAAAAAACATGTCCTATTTTTCGAATATGTCGCCCCTATGCCCTTCGGAATTTGAGCTATTTTTTATAAAAATTTCAATTTTGGGCCACATGTTCTAAAATTCCAAAGCTGGGATAAGAATATTGAAAGCAGCTTTGGAAACCTTGATGCGTTCGATATTTATCACCGAAGTATTTTCCCACCTCCAAAGGAAATGTGGGCCCTATGGGAATAATTGTAAAAAATACCATTTTTCGGATTTTCTCTCCAGTTTTTAGGAGGTCGAAGATACTCTACTTTAAGCCCCCATAGCGCCGCCCCTGGAACATTTGTAGGGTCCATTTTAACTCAAATACTCCTTGGCTACGCCCACGTCAAACTTTCACCCGATCGGACCAGCCATTTAGAAATGCCAGATTTATTTCCAAACAATTTCGATTCTGCCCCACTGTGCATAGGTACGCTTTGTTTAATTTAAGTTTAAAGATAGGTGGCGTTTAATGGATGACCCTTTACATAGTATATGTATGAAAACAGTGATGGGAGAATTCAATGTATTTAGAATCTATTAATGTCTGAATATACGTCTAAGATCATTTAAGAAATCCAGCTGACATTAGAATGCATACCATATCAAGACATTGTCATAATTTCAATACTTTGAAAATATTAAAAGTTTTCCTGTTGCTTTCACCCACCTTGCATCTCTGCTCTATATTATGATTTCAATGAAATTGCAATTTACTTTCTGCTATCTTAAGCAAGGTAATTTCTTTATTAAGTTTTACACCATAACAACTTATTCTCCCTTTGCTTTTTGAAAAACAACGATTTTCTTAGAAGAGACGCATGGTTTTTTTTATTACTTATTTTCATATTTTCTATTAAAGATATCTTGTATTATAATAGTAAATTATTTATGTACTCGTGTAGATGAGTATATATTTTATTTTTAAATCATAAAACTTTTTCAATTTCACTTAACTTTAATTTGTGCGTTTCATATAATATTTTTATTTTTCGTTATTGCGACTTGACTCCTTCAACACCTGCTCCATCTTTTCCGCCTGGTGGTTTGATGAAGAATTTTATGATTCACTCACTCATTCAACAGAACTAAGAGTTTGTTTGGTTGGTTGTTGAACGACAAAGGTTTTGCTTTGTTTTCTTTTATTTCTCATTATTTTTGTTACGTTTCTTTTTTTTACGTAATAATAAAAATTCAATTATACAACTTTGTTTTTCTTCAACTTTTTTTCTCTTGTATGTTCTTGTTGTTTTTGTATTAAATGTAAAGAAATTACATTAAGAAAAAACAACAACAATAACAAATATAAATACATACCATCATTTTCATATTTACTTATAATACCAGGTACAAAGGACATCATTGAAAAAGTTCAGTTAAAACTGTATCAAAATGTTTTCCATTAACAAGAATGGAAAAAAAAAGTAAGGAAAATTTCATTTAATAAAGTAAAAGTAGTAATTATTCTTATACTTACATAAACTCAGATTTTCATTCGCTTGAAATTTGTGTTTATTTAAAAGTTAAATTACACTTTACATAATTATATTGTTTTGTTTTATTTTATTTTCAAATGATTATTTACTTTTTACTTTATATCTTTTCAAAGGTAATGTTTGAAATTCTTATAAGTTACTTGTGTAATATTCGCGTGTAGGAGATTTCAACTCACCTGTTTTATTATATAGAAACTTTTGTTAAGTTTAAGATGTATTTATAAAAATAGGGTCCTTGATATAAATGTCATATAGCGCGTATGTGTAGACACTGCACAGTGTCCAAAAATCAAAAAAAAAATAATGTTTTTTTCTAAGCTTTATTGCACTAAATTTAATGATAAAACTCTATATTTTATTAATCTAACAAATTTTGTGATTTTTTTACGCGAGATTTAATATTGAAATTGGAGGTATATTTATATTGTATATATTGTGGTTGCATAGTCATAAAAGAAAATTTAAGTTTATCTAAAAAGTTATTCACGATATTGAAGCAGAAGTCTTCAAAAACCCAAAAACCATTAAGTTTTTACTTATTTTCTACCAAATTGAAGAATAAAAGCTGCAAAAATATAAGCCCTTTAAAAAATCGCTGAAGAATACTTTTTTTACCTTTTCAAAACACACGTTTTTTTAAAACCTACTTTTTCACGTGGACTTTTAGTTATTTGGACCTCATCCACCCACAACTTCTTAAACATCAAATTGTAGATTTTTTACCCCTCTTTAATTTAAAGGAAGTGTGGAGGAACTGTGCAAGAAGAAAAGGGGTATTGCGTGGAGTTTTCAAAGACATCTGGAAGATTTAGAATATGCTTATATTTGCCTTCTTTCACATAAACATTCAGACATGCAAGATAAAACAAACGATCTTGTGAAGTTAGCCAGAAGAGTTGGCTTAGAAATAAGTATAAAAAAGATATACGCCATGCGCATACATAACAGCAGCAACGCTCATATCAACATCGACAATCACCGAATAGAATACGTTGACTGCTTCTGCTACTTAGGGAGCAAAATGTGGTCAAGCGGTGGCATTAATGAGGACATCACGAATAGGCTCAAGAAAGCTAGAAGTGCATTTGGCAGACTAAAATATATATGGCGGGCACCACAAATCACGAGAACAACAAATATCCGTATTTTCAACGCATGTGTCAAGTCGACCCTTTTATACGGAAGTGAAACATGGCTGGACAGTGAATCGATCAGGCAACGGCTACAAGTTTTTATAAATAAAAGCCTTCGCATTATACAGCTGGCGCAAAAGTAATTTCCTATCAGAAAATGCTATAAATTTTGCGATTGGCCCCTAATGTCAGTTCTGTTTTGACATTTGTGTAGTAAGCACATGCGAAATACACGTTAATAAACAATGTTACGCTACACTGCTCCAGAACGCGGAATATTGCTGACTATTTATTTGACCAATAATCGGTCGGTGACTTTGGCACAACGTGAATTTCGTCGCAGATTTCCTGGCCGTCCAACGCCTACTGGTGAAACACTGCGACCTTTAGCCGCTCGCCTCGAAGAGACTGGCACAACACGAGATGCTGCCAGGCGTGGCAGACCCCGCAGAAGCCGTTCTGCAGAGAATATTGCTGCTGTAGCCGAGGATGTCTAAAGCGCCGTCGACATCGACCAGACGACGTGCCACGCAAACGGGTATCAGTCGACGGTCTTTACAGCGAATTTTGGTACAAGATTTGAAGATGGCTCCGTACAAAGTCCAGACGGTGCATCAGCTGTTAGCTGCTGACCGAAAATCGAGGAGGAAGATGATTTTTCATAAAAAATAATCATGAGTGATGAGGCCCATTTCCATCTTAACGGGTACGTAAATAAGCAAAGTTTACGCTTCTCGGGCACTGAAAATCCGCGTGTAACCCACGAAAAGCCATTACACCCGCTCAAAGTTACTGTATGGTGTGCTGTTTTCGCTGGAGGAGTCATCGGACGTTTTTTCTTCGAAGACGTCGCGGGCCAAACGGTTACTGTGAATGGTGAGCGCTACAGAGCAATGATCAACGAGTTCTTTTTGCCGCAACTTGATGAATTGGGATTGGAAAACATGTGGTTCCAACAGGACGGTGCAACGGCACACACTGCACGTGCCACAACCGATATGCTGAAGGATGCATTTCCCGGGCGCCTAATCTCCAGTTATGGCGATTTGCACTGGCCAGCAAGATCGCCTGATTTGACCGCTCCAGACTTCTTTTTGTGGGGCTTTTTGAAGTCGCGGGTTTATGTCAACAAGCCTCAGACTCTTGCAGCTCTTAAAGACAATATCCGTCAATAATGTGAGGACCTATCGCCGGAAATTTTGCCAAAGTGATGGAAAATGCCATAAAAAGGGCTCAAATGACAATCAACTGTGGCGGCGGCCATTTACATGACATCATATTCTCGACTTCATGTGAAAAAAATTAAAAGACAAAATAAAAATAATCCACAAGAAGAATCAAAGTTTTTAATTTTTTTTTTTAATTACAGCCAAAAAACATCGGAAGTTTACTTTTGCGCCACCTTGTATGTGGTATATACTGGCCCAACACAATAACAAACGAAAACCTCCGGAGCTTGGCCAAAGAAGAGCCCATACACATAGAGATAAAACGCAGAAAGTGGAAGTGCATAGGACATACCTTAAGAAAGCCAGTGCATAATGTAACAAGGATGGCTCTGGAATGAAACCCACATGGAAGAACTAGCTGACATCAATAAATCATGGGAAGAATAATTGCGAACAATAGATTCAGTTGGAAATATCTTGTTGAAACCCTATGTTCACTAGAGGAACATAGGGCTTCCTCGAGTGAACATGAATATTTTCGCATATGGATGTGATTTACATAGTCATTCGACGAAAACTAATGAAAAATCGCATTTTGTTTTTTACTAAGGAGTCAGATCGAAAAATGCTTGACATACATATATGTTAATAAAAACGAAACCACTAAACTTACAGTTATTATTATTACAGTTATTATGAAATTATTACTACAATTTACAAAAAAAAATATTTTTATAGTTTTAATCACTGGTGATTAAATTTTGAACCTTTTTCGAAAACCCTTCTACTGTCACTTTCTGTCACTTTGCTCGAACAGGTAGTCCATCTCCGTTTAAAATCTACTACACTTTTGGACAGGGTTTAATATTTAGTTAAACGTTTTTTACATTTGACTACCGACTACGCAATAAATATGAATCGGTTTCATATTAATGTCCACATATACTAAAAATATACAAACTATAAACCAATGCCATATATGCACAAGCTTCATAGTTGAAATATTTGTCGCAGTTTTTCCAAAAATATTTTGCCTTACAAAATATTTTACGTTGCAGCTAGAAGACAAAATGAAAATTTTTCATTTCTAAAACATTTGCTGCCCAAATATATTTATATTTTTGGTTAGCAAAAACAAAATATATTGCTTGTGTATAATATACAAAAAATTTACTACAAAAACATCAAACATGCAAACAAATTGCAGCGTGAAAACCATAAACTGCAAACGATATGCGCAGTAAAAAATTCAAACAATGGAAATATGGAAGATGCTAAATGTAGACTGCCAAACCATACGAAGTTGAAAAATGTAAAATACGAAATTGTGCGAAGTTAAAAATGTTTAAAACGAAAATGTGCATTTATAAAATATTTCAGCCACATATATGGAAATATTTAGCCGCATATAGTCACTGAGTAGAAAAATGTGAAAAAAAACTATGAACAACAAGTGTGCGTTGATTTGGGTGTACAAAATAAAAATTTATATTGAATCGTGTGTTTAAGAATTTAAGTGCAATAAAATAGAAGCTTTATTTTTTGAGGTATGTAATTGTATTATGAAAGATAGGAATGCAGTGAAAATATAATTAATAAGATTCTGGGCAAAGGATAGTGGACGATATTATTTGATTGAATTTTTTTATTAAATGATTTTTGTAATACAAATTCAAATGTATTCCTGCTGCTTGTAATAGGAGTCCAGAAAAATTAGTAACATAAAATTTTGTATGTAAAGTGGCTAAAAAAGAATAGATAATGCAACAACAAAATGTAAGAACAGACAAGCAAAACAGCCAATGAATACAATGTAATAAAAAATAACAGGATCTACAAAAAAAAAAATAGTATGTTGCATAAAAATGCGATGTAGATATATGGATTACTTTTTGTTTGTACACTCAAATGTATCCTTTCATAAAATTTGTAACAGGAGAACAAACAAATAAATAAGCAGCATAGAAAATAATTGTGCAAGAACAATTTGATGTGTAAGAATAAATGCAAAAGGGCACAGGCATGAGTACAACAGGAGCAAAAGGAAATTAACTGTATAAAACTGCTGTATGTTCTGTAACTGCATAATGCAACAACAATTTACGCAAAAACCATAAACAAACACAAAAATAGGTTCAATGATGATCGTGAGTGTAGCAGGAGAAAAAAAGGATAAAGAGGAATTATAGAAATTTAAGTAAGGTCCAGAATATATAATTATGCAATGAAGAAAATTTTACTATATGTACATACATAATTATGTATGACTTGTATTCTGAAAGATCGAAGTTGTGTTTTTAAAAGCACATTCATATGTATCCATTCGTAATATTTGTAACAGGAGAACAAAAAAACAAATAAGCAACAGAGAACAAATTATGCAACGAAGGCACAATAATTTTTTACATAGCCACGAGTGCAGCAGGAGAAAAAGGAAATACAAGAACTACTTATACACTCAAGTAATTGTGATATACAACTGTTGTATGTGTGTCCTCTAGCTGCAAAAAGCAAAAACAAACAAATAATACCGTTTATTTAAATAAAAAACAAATACGCACAAAAATCCTTTACAAAAAACAACAATTCAGTGCACATGACAAAAATTCCTCTAGCTAAAAATAAACCAAAATGCGTAATAAAAAATGATCTTTAACGGTACTCAACAAACATCAGTTCTACACAAACAATGCAATAATAATATCATCCGCTATCCTTTGCCCATAACATTCTTTAATGTAGTTTTACTGCATTCCCATCGTTCACAATACACGTAGGTACATACCACAGGTTCTTCATTGTATAATTTTTTACTCCTGTTACAAACGCTCAGCCAATCATACTCATTTGCATTTCAGATTGCACAAGTTGTTGTTGACATTAAGAGTAAAAAAACAACAAAATGCAATTAATCGCAACGGTTCTTCCTCCACGAGTTGTTTTTGCTTTTTGCAGCTAGAGGACACACATACAAAAGTTGTATATCACAATTACTTGAGTGTATAAGTAGTTGTTCTTGTATTTCCTTTTTCTCCTGCTGCACTCGTGGCTATGTAAAAAATTATTGTGCCTTCGTTGCATAATTTGTTCTCTGTTGCTTATTTATTTGTTTGTTCTCCTGTTACAAATTTTACGAAAGGATACATTTGAGTGTACAAACACTTAATTTGATAGATTTCACTCAGAAAAAGTAATCATCTATCTACATTGCATTTTTATGCAACATACTATTTTTTTTTTTTTTTGTAGATCCTGTTATTTTTTATTACATTGTATTCATTGGCTGTTTTGCTTGTCTGTTGTTACATTTTGTTGTTGCATTATCTATCCTTTTTTAGCCACTTTACATACAAAATTTTATGTTACTAATTTTTCTGGACTCCTATTACAAGCAGCAGATATACATTTGAATTCGTATAACAAAAACCATTTAATCAAAAAATTCAATAAAATAATATCGTCCGCTATCCTTTGCCCAGAATCTTAATTAATATATTTTCACTGCATTCCTATCTTTCATAATACAATTACATACCTCAAAAAATAAAAATTCTATTTTATTGCACTTAAATTCTTTATTAACACACGATTCAATATAAATTTTTATTTTGTACACCCAAATCAACGCACACTTGTTGTTCATAGTTTTTTTCACATTTTTCTACTCAGTGACTATATGCGGCTAAATATTTCCATATATGTGGCTGAAATATTTTATAAATGCACATTTTCGTTTTAAACATTTTTAACTTCGCACAATTTCGTATTTTACATTTTTCAACTTCGTATGGTTTGGCAGTCTACATTTAGCATCTTCCATATTTCCATTGTTTGAATTTTTTACTGCGCATATCGTTTGCAGTTTATGGTTTTCACGCTGCAATTTGTTTGCATGTTTGATGTTTTTGTAGTAAATTTTTTGTATATTATACACAAGCAATATATTTTGTTTTTGCTAACCAAAAATATAAATATATTTGGGCAGCAAATGTTTTAGAAATGAAAAATTTTCATTTTGTCTTCTAGCTGCAACGTAAAATATTTTGTAAGGCAAAATATTTTTGGAAAAACTGCGACAAATATTTCTACTATGAAGCTTGTGCATATATGGAATTCGTAAATAGTATTTATATTTTTAGTATGTATGTGAGGATATATTATTTTGTTAAATATTTGTTGCAGTTTTCATGTAAAATTATGAAATATTTTGCAATTTTTTGACTAATATAGTAGTAATTTTAAACTCTGCTTTTGGACACCTTTTTTGTGCTCTTCAATTCTCTTTTAACAAGAGCCCAATATCTCTCCACTGGCCTTAGCTCAAGGCAGTTAGGAGAATTTGCCTCTCTTGGTACAAATACCACATTATTGTTCTTTTAACACTCAAGACCTTTCTTACCATAGTGACAGGATGCCAAATCAGGCCAAAAATAAGTGGACACACTAAGAAGTCTTATGAATGGAAGCAGCCTTTTTTGTAAACATTCCTTGATGTAAATTTCAGTATTTATAGAGCCTTTTGTAAAAAATGTTTGCCGCAACTGCATATTGCTTGCCATACCAAGAACTTTTTGGGAAATTTTGTCTGCTTTTGGGTCCTAAACTTTTCTTCAACATTCCCTCGAGCATCAGCAATATAAAATTTTTTACCAGGAAGTTGGGAAAAATCTGCCAGAACATACGTTTCGTCATCCATTATTCAGCAAGAATATTTGTTTATAAAACTTGACTTCAATTTCCGTGCTCTGTTTTTTAGCAGCGTTCCTAACAGAAACTTTTTGAGCTTTGTATGTTTTTAAACCTGCATTAGCTTGAACTTTTCGTACCAACTAGTCCGAGCACTGAGCTAACCGGACTGCTTTCCAACCGGATGTGTTGGGAGCTCTTTTGAAAATGCTTTCTATTTGTTTGGCTTTAGAAACATCATATGAACCATTCCTTCTACCTGAACCAGGTTTTCTATCAACGAACAAGTTCTCCCAGTACTGTTGAATAACATTGGAAACAGTTTGATAGCAGACCTTTGATTGTTTGGCCAACTTTTTGTAGGACTAAGTTGGGTTTTGTTGAAAATATTTAATAATTTTAGTACGCACTTTTTTCTGGTCACTCATTTTAATCAGATTTACATCAAATGAATATAATTGACATTAAACATAATAACTGACATATTTTATACAAGTAACTTGATTAGAAAGGAAAAAATCAAATAATACTTGAGTTTAATGAAAAACGTGTTTTAAGAATTTTACGATCTCACTCCTTATTTCTTATTAAGAATATGTAAAGAGAATTAAATAATAACAATGAGGAACAGCCAATAGCTTTTCATTCTCAAAAGTTGAATCCTTGACAGAAAAATTATACAGTCACCGAGAAAGTATATTTGGCCTATGTCGAAATGATGCCATTTTTACGCAGTTCTGAAATGGTTAATGACCCTCAACGATTTAAGCGGAAGACTTGCCAGGTGGTTTTTACAACTACAAGCTTTCGACTTCAAGATTGAACATTGAAAATTTTCAGAAAATATTCTTGCTGATATGCTTCCTTTCTGCCACAACAACATGATTTGGAAGAAGTTGAAACAGAAGATTTATTGGATTTCGAAACCACAGAATTTGAATCCAAAGAATATACAGATTTAAATAGAACAAATTATAAAAAATAATCATATACTAACGGTTGTTAATGTAGTAGATGGAGAAATTTTTAAACAAACCTAATACAAATAATTATTGAAAAAGCCCACACAACAAACGTTTCAGCTCATGATAGAACGGCGAAAAGAATGCCGAAAATAACTGTTCAAATCAAAGAGTTTGTAAAAAAATGCCATGAGATAGGTAAAGAAGTAGTTACCGAAAGGCCCTTTCAGAAATTGTATATTTATTTCTTAGGAAAGTATCCGAGATCAAAAAGTGGCAAAAGTTATATATTTATAGTCATAGATCATTTCTCAAAATTCGTTTTCTTGTTTAAAACAAACGAATTTTCATATTGAAAAACCTTGTTTCAAAAATTCTCAAAACAAATCTATAATCCAATTAACCCTTCAAAGATCAAATGGCTACTGTGGCTACGGTTGTTAATATTTTTTCCTCAAAATTTGCAGACTTTAAGTTCTTCGAGCATGCTATGAGCTGACAAATTTTGAAAACCCTAGTTTTTAAGTTTAGGAGATATTGATTTTTGACCGCTTGTGCATAAAAGGGAAATCGCTGTGCACTGGAGTCAATTTGATACTGAACCGAAGCCGAGCTACTTCCGTCTCCTTCCATTATGAATTAAGACAAATACGAATGGTTCACAGTTAGAAAATACAGATCTTGTAGACTAAGGGATCTATTGCAAAATGAAACACAAATTGAGTAAATCGTAGGGGAGGATATAAGATTTAAGTAAAAGTAAGTTATGACCTTTCGGTTATAATAAAGGGCCTTTCGTATCTTTCAAAGTATGTGTGAAAAACTTATTTTCTTTTGTAGCGTTCAAGCAATATTGAGGACATGCAAAATCGTCTTTCAAGATCTCTCATCTTCAGTTCTAATGGTACCCAATTTCCCTGCTTTTGGAGGAATCCTGATGCTTGCAAATGCTTCGAAATTACTGCCTGAGTATTTCCAAATTATTTCGCAAGCTCTTGTTGAATTTTACAACAATCTTGATGAAGTAATGCCTCCAATTCTTGGTCTTCAAACTTTTTTGGCAGTCCTGAGAGATTTTTGTTTTCTGTGTCAAAATTACCACTTCTGAGCGGCACTAACCATCTCTAGCTCATTTAAACCGATGGAAAACATTCACCATTAGCTCTGTTGGGCCATCGGTGTGCTTCAACGGCAACTTTTTTGATATTAAAGATGTAAAACAAAGCTTCCCGCATATGACGCTTAATTGCTACAAAATTTGACATCTTCAAAGCAACACATACTTTGTTGTTTTCACTATAATGTTGGATAGCTAAGAGAGAATAAATGACAAATATGTACACAGAGAAAACAGATTCGTGTTCACAACCGAATTTGTCGCCAATCGAATTCTGTCGGTTGCATGTACTATCACATAGTTCAGTTGTATTTACTGAATATATTGATAGTCACAACTGCTACAAAAAAACACATTCGGTTGGAATACATGCAAATTTAACATATATTTATTAGGCTAGTCCAAGTAAAAAAATATTATTTTTTAAAGCTCTGCATGTTTTATTAACGTTTATAGGGAAACAATTGCAAAAAAATATATATTTCTATATATATGAACACATAAAAACTATTAAGATAATCACTAAAGCCGCTTTTAGCTGAATTTTAAAATTTGGCAGCTAAATATGGATTTTATGGCAGCTTTATGTACACCGGCACACAACAAACTCATAACTTAGTTGACTTGATACATAGCAAAACAAGTAAGAAAGTATGGTCGGTCAAGCCCGACCTTATAATACCCTACACTAAGTAAATCAGCAAAAACATTTTTCTTTCAAAATTTCAAAAATTTATATTCGTGAGTGATTTTCAGAAGTGGGCCTTATATGGGAGCTATGAAAAATTATGGACCGATCACCATGAAATTTGTTATGTATGTTGCATTTTATGTGTATACTAACATTTTAAGGAGATTTATGCTCGTTAAAGTGATTATCGGAAACAGGTCTTATATGGGAGCTATGACTAATTATGGACCGATCATAACAAAATTTGGTGACATAAATTCGGTATATATAGAATTTATTTGGAGAAAAACCTGTGTAGATACCATATAAATTAAACATTTATGACCGATAAAGTCCAATTTCGGGAGGACATTTGTATGGGGGCTAGGTGAAATAATGGATCGATTTCAGCCAATTTCAATAGGGATGGTCCTTGGGCAGAAAAAATTATATGTAGTAAATTTTATCGAAATATCTTCAAAATTGCGACCTGTACTCTGCGCACAAGGTTTACATGGACAGCCAACCAGCCAGCCAGACGGACGGACGGACATCGTTTAGTCGACTCAGAAAGTGATTCTAAGTCGATCGGTATACTTTAAGGTGGGTGTTAGACTAATATTTTTCGGCGTTACAAACATCTGCACAAATCCATTATACCCTCCCCACTATGGTGGTGTAGGGTATAATGAGGTAGTTTTTAAAACGACTGATGTACTATGTAGAATATTGAGGTGGTATTCCTGACGAGAAAAATAAAGAGAATGAATATTTTTCGAAGCATATCGTATAAATCATAAGTTATGTTACCTTCATCTCGGACCTTCATGATCAGCAATTAAGTCAAACTATATAAGGTATTATAATTACAGCCTGGCTAGTGTTTCTTGATCTTGATGAAATACTATAATCAATAAGTGCATTAATGCATATTTATGTTATAACACAGACGAAAATGGAGCGCGATATTTCTTAAGGCAGATTTATGTGCTTAGGTAGAAATGCATGTGTAACCACTTAAGGATGTAGGTTTTCAAAACGATCCTCACGTGGCTCAAAGTTTATAGAATTCCTGGGAAGAATTTACAAATCAGTTAGTGCAATGATTTTTAAGGAATATGTTAAAATTTACCATTATTTCATACGTTATTCATCCGGGATTAAATCACTCCACTGTCTATGTTTCATTAAGATTTCCATCATCCTTTGTCAGCAATCTACTACAAATACCACATAATCCTGTAATCTTTCCACACCATACTAACGCCAATAAGTTACGATAAACCAACGACCAATACATCAAAAAATATCGGAAATGCCAGTAAGATGTTGTGAAGAATTTCAATATTTGTTAACCATTTTCCATTCTGTTTGCAAGCAGAATATCTGTTGAAATACATAATGAAACCATGAATATAATTACATACATAAATGCACACTTATCCTTTATAATTCCAAGGAAGACCTACCGCTTTCTTGCGCTAATTCATATTCATTTCTTTTTTAACTCATTTTAATTTTTTGTGTACACAATTGCCGATTTAAAGTTATTTCTGTTTTATTAATTAATTATTTTTGAAAATAGTAGAATTCCATTATAGTTATGTTTCCGCAGCAATAAACACAGAAAAACGGTTGAATTTGTGAATTTTTAGTTATGATAATGATATTTTGGTTACTTTTACAAAATTTTCGAAAAAGTAATCGTTTTCCAACCAATTTGTTTTCTATGTGTACTTATATACATAAGAAATTTAATTTAAATCCATTTATTTTTTTTCAAATTTCTACAAGCACATATTTCAATTTAATCTAATCAATAAAATTCTTGTGTTTGTATGAAACTTTTATCCTACCCCCAAACATATTAACCCATAGAAAACAAACACATATATGTGTAACTAGATGTTTAATGGCATCTTAATTGCCTTCTTTATTCAACTAAATCACTATTGTATACAGAAAAAAAAAGAAACAAGTATTTTAATTAAAGATATAAATAAAATAAAATTGATTTCCTTTTCATTATTACAATTTCTTGTTAATATGTCTTTTTTTTTCATCTGTTACATTCTATTTTATCTTCTCCCATTCATATGACATGAAAATATGTTAAAAATCAATGAAAATCCATTGAAAACAGATTTATTATGCAAATGTGTATCAGAGTTGATGGTGTTTTATTCATTTTTTCTTTTACTATTATAATGGTATTGATGGATATAAACTTGTGATAGATAAATCGTCTTTAAATTGATTCTAAGTATTTTTAAATCGAGTGTGGAATTTCTAGGAATAATTTCGTATTGCAAATTTCTTTTTTGGTAAGTTCAAATTAGAATTTCTTCGAATAGCCGTATAAATTGACAATGGTGTAAATAAAAAGAATCCTAGAAAAATATGTACATACAAACAGTATGTACTTATTCATATGTGTATTTATGTATAAATTTCCATAGAAAGCACAACGCATAAGGGCATTTGTAAGATTATAATCACACCCACTTAGTACTGATACTCCATAGAGGAACTTTATTTATCAAATTTTAGATATTATCTGTAAATTGCACATATACATAAATAAAATAGAAAATCATAGAACTTCCATCAAGCCACAAACACTGAGCTCTAATTACGAACGAAATAATAAATTTCCAAAAAAAAAAAAGAAATCTAAAAAAAAGTTAATTTCTGTTGGAATCAAATTAATTTATAATTTTTAATAAACTTTTATTTTGTAAAAGAATGAATTTGTATTTTTTTGTCTTTGGTTAATATTTAAAATGTTTGCAAGTGATGGCTGGTTTATAATTGCATTCGTGTTACTGGCAAGAGAAAAAAAATAAACTTTTTCAACCGTCATATGCAGAAAAAGAGTAATGGCAAAAAAATTATAATGGTTTTACAATTAGAAACTAATTTTTAGCAAAAAAAAAAAAAAAACATCCTTTTAAAAGTAGGTAGATACTTTTTTGTCTTTTGCATCTAAAAGCAAATACAAAACTAATACTAGTTTTTCACAAAATATTTCACTATAATATAAAATTACAAAAAAAGAAATAAGAATCTTAAATACCCTCCACCTAAATATGATGATATAACAATTTAAATAATAAGTCTAACAATTGTTAGAAAGACTAGTTTACGCAGAAGATATTTTATTTCAAATTTAAACAAATTTTATTTAATTCTGCAATTTATAATTGAAATATATACAGATTCTTACTATTTTTTTTCCTTTATTCCTATTATGATGTATGACAATTTATATACTTAATAATTGGTTAACATTATGCGTTTGGCTGCACATATTTCCTTATTAACCTCAAGTGAAGAAACAGAGTATAAAACAACTAAGAGAGCTATATTCGGCTGTGCCGAATCTTATATACCCTTCACCAAATTGTACTTTAAAATAAAAATTTTAAATATTTTTAGGCACTTACAGCCGAACGGCTCTTAGCTTTAGGCGAGCTGATCAAAGGCGGTTATAGGACACGTCACCAATGTATACTGGACACATTGGAAGGCTATATACAAACATCGGACGTGCCCGATCGCATACCAGACACAGAATATATCGGGAACTTTGAGATAATGAACCCAGATAGAATATCATGGTCATACGGAACATTAGAGCAAATAGCCGAAGGAATCCGTTGTTATAAGGATGGCTCTAAACTAGGGGATAAAACTGTCCTGGGGTTCTATATTGAAACCCAGAAACTGAAATATATTACCTTCTACCTAATCACAATACTAGCTTTCAGGCTGAAGTCCTTGAAATAACGGAATGTGTAAATTGGATTCGAATAAATATGGCGCCAATAGGAGTTAACATATTTACCGACAGCCAGAAGGCAATTAGGGCGATATCAGATGATAAGATTAAATCTAAGACCGTATTGGATTGTAAGAGAGCTTTGACCGAATACTCTCCAAGAGGTAAGCTTTACATCATATGGGTACCATGGAATAATCGGCAACGAAAGAGCGAATGTACTTGCTTTTAAGGGAAGGGAACTCGAGCTAGTTAACCTGATGAACGCAAAACCATTCGACGCAACGAGAGCTGAATTAAAAATATGGGCGAGTGAATCCCATAAGGCCACTTGGAATAATGAAATGGTGGGTAGAACCACAAAGATCCTATGGGGTAACCCTAACGAGAGCAGGAGGAGAAGTCTCCTCAGAATGAGCAAGTCCGAGGTTAGTATGATGGTACGTATTCTAAGTGGACACACAGGATTACGGGCACAACTACATAAAATTGGACTTGCAAATTCAGACGAATGTAGAGCATATGGAGAGGACAGTGAAACTCTTGAGCACTTTCTTTGTCATTGCCAGGCTTTCATCGAAATTAAATCAAAATATCTAGGGTGGGATATTATTCCGGATATAACAACCCTCAAGAACACTGATAGGAAAATTCTTAGAAATTACGTCCAGGAAACTGAGTTTCTTAACATCAGACGATAATACCTTCATAGATCATTATTTTAACAAAAAAAAAAATAAAAAATTCCATGAAAAGGAGCGCACAAGAGGCCCGATAGTGGCCTAGGTGTATTTTCTTCAGATTCCTAGGTAAACAAAATTAATTTTTTGTTTTTCAAAACTTAAAACTTTTTTTTTTTCAAATTTTTTTCAAAATTTAAAAAAAGTTTTTTTTAAATTTTTTCCAATTTTTTTTTTAAATTTTTTTTCTAATTTTTTTTTTTTCAATTTATTAGTGAAAAAAAAATTATAAAGAAAAAATTTTGTGGTAAAACAAATATTCGGGTTAAAAAATATTTTGAGCCATTGTAGGTCCAAATTACTATAGCCTTATATAAATGGTTGCAATGGACTTTGAAATATCTATCATTAGATTTGCATATTGTCTATATTAATGACTTAGTAATCCAGATATAGATCAAAAATAGACCAAAAATCGAGATCGTCCCGGTTTTTTCCTTATATCTCAGCCATTTGTGGGCCGATTTTCTCGATTTTAAATATCGACCGAGCCGGAAGAATTCCCAATATATTGATGTATCAAGTTATTTGGGAGCTAAGGAAAGTTGATTTCAACAGACATGGTTATATCGACTTCGCTATATATAACGATCCAGAATATATATACTTTGTGGGGTTGCAAATGAAAAATGTAGAAATTTCAAATGGAATGACAAACCCTTGCCTCTCATGGTGAAGGGTATAAAAAAGGTATACAAAGTTCAAAATTTTGCATATGCAAATGAGTTATATCACAAAATTTTAATTTATATTCACGTTTAATTAATTTTTCGGATATGAGCCTTATACAGGTGCTATATTATTATGAACCCATAGTCACAAAATCATATCACATATTACTGACCTGAATAAAATTTTATTTTGATATCGATATGCTTTATTTATTTATTTATTTATTTATTAAGGTTAATAACTTTTTCAGATATTGTGCTTGTATGGGAGCTATGAGCAATAGACTGTCCACAAAAAATCGATTTTGGAATCTTGTTGGTCTTAACCCCACAAAACGATTCCCCTTTCCAGATATTGAGATAGCCGAAATTTGAGCTCGATTAAACTACGTTAACCCGTGCCGCTCGTCGCTCAAAGTTTGAAAAAATCAAAATTTTTGGCCAAAAAGCTAACATAAGAAGCTATAACTCCAGAACGGTAAATAATAGAAACACGATTAGTATCTCAAAACAAAGCTAATATTGTTCTTCAAAATTTATTTTATATACATTATTCTTGTTACTTTAAGCCAAACAGAGTTACAACAGCTTTTGTCTCCAAAAACGTGACCTAGTCGCGGTAGGAGCATACTTCGTATATTTTGATATTATGTGAAAAATGTTGCTAGTAAGTAAATATTTTTATATTTTATTGTTATTGAATCATAATGTACATCGATTTAGTATTTCAAAAAGATATAAAACACAAAAATTGGTTGAGAAATGTAAAAGTTATTAAAAATTCCCCAGGCCATTAATGTGTCTCAGAGCACTTGATTATGATATGTGGAAAAAAATTTAACTTATTTTAAAACTATAGGAATAAAACTATTTTATTACATAAAATATATCTATTTTTGCTCAAATATAAGTTCTTCTCCTTAAAATATAACGTGAATCTGTTCTCAGCTATGATCAAAAAAAATTTATTTTTTTGACGACAGTTTGAAAACACCATTTTCAGTTTTTTTTAAACTTTGTTAAACATATTTTTAAATTTTTTAAATATCACCGGGGGGTTTATGGTCAATATATTAGGGAACAAAACAGTGAAAAAATTAGGTCAATACCTCTTATAGTTTAGGTGTACCTGCGGTTTGAATTCTGCGGATTTCGCGAAAAACTCATTTTTTTGGAATATTTTAGAAAATATGTCATAATTTTTTATTGTTATACATTTTAACCAAAATATTTACAGAATATTATTTCTCAGATATTAAAAAATGTGTCCCTGAAGTTATATATAAATCGGGAAATCCTAAGGCGTAAACTTTGGAGGTCAAAGGTCAAATTTCGCAATATTTGGAAATTCACATTGAAACATATGGAAATAATCTTTATTTGTTGACCATATTTACTAAAATTACAGGATTTTATGGTATATGGTCCGATATTTAGAATAACATAAAAAAAAAATCAAATTATCCCTTTAAAGCATTTGGGTCAAATATGTCCCTGAATATAAATTATATAAATTTTTTTATTTTTAAATTTATTAAAATTGATTTTATTAACTTTGGGGACATATTTGACCCAAATGCTTTAAAGGGTTAATTTGATTTTTTTTTATGTTATTCTAAATATCGGACCGTATACCATAAAATCCTGTAATTTTAGTAAATATGGTCGACAAATAAAGATTATTTCCATATGTTTCAATGTGAATTTCCAAATATTGCGAAATTTGACCTTTGACCTCCAAAGTTTACGCCTTAGGATTTCCCGAATTATATATAACTTCAGGGACATATTTTTTAATATCTGAGAAATAATATTCTGTAAATATTTTGGTTAAAATGTATAACAATAAAAAATTATGACATATTTTCTAAAATATTCGAAAAAAAATGAGTTTTTTGCGAAATCCGCAGAATTCAAACCGCAGGTACACCTGAACTATAAGAGGTATTGACCTAATTTTTTCACTGTTTTGTTCCCTAATCTATTGACCATAAACCTCCCGGTGATATTTAAAAAATTTAAAAATTTGTTTAACAAAGTTTAAAAAAAACTGAAAATGGTGTTTTGAAACTGTCGTCTAAAAAAAAAATTTTTTTTGACCATAGCTGAGAACAGATTTACGTTATATTTTAAGGAAAAAAACTTATATTTGAGCAAACATAGATATATTTTATGTAATAAAATAGTTTTATTCGTATAGTTTTCAAAATAAGTTAAATTTTTTTCCACATATCATAATCAAGTGCTCCGAGACACGTTAATGGCCTGGGGAATTTTTAATAACTTTTACATTTTTCAACCAATTTTTGTGTTTTATATCTTTTTGAAATACTAAATCTATGTACATTATGATTCAATAACAATAAAATGTAAAAATATGTACTTACTAGCAACATTTTTCACATAATATCAAAATATACGAAGTATGCTCCTACCGCGACTAGGTCACGTTTTTGGAGACAAAAGCTGTTGTAACTCTGTTTGGCTTAAAGTAACAAGAATAATGTATATAAAATAAATTTTGAAGAACAATATTAGCTTTGTTTTGAGATACTAATCGTGTTTCTATTATTTACCGTTCTGGAGTTATAGCTTCTTATGTTAGCTTTTTGGCCAAAAATTTTGATTTTTTCAAACTTTGAGCGACGAGCGGCACGGGTTAACGTAGTTTAATCGAGCTCAAATTTCGGCTATCTCAATATCTGGAAAGGGGAATCATTTTGTGGGGTTAAGACCAACAAGATTCCGACATTTTTTTTCCCCCATACAAATAGTGGACAGTCTAATGAGCAATTATGGAATAAACTTCATAAAATTCGGTAAAGTTTTCCATGTATATGAGTAGTATTTGTGTGAAAACTTAGCATGATAAAGGTATTTATAAGAGATTTATGACTACTTAACTTATTTTCGGAAGTGCACCTTATATGGGAGCTAAGGTCAAAAATGGACCGATATTCGCAAAATCCTATAGTGTGATTTTTAAATATAAATTACGGATCAGTGTAAAATTTTGGTTGATATTGATATTTTTTAGATATTTATGCAGGTAAATGTGTTTTTCGGAAGTGATCCTTATATGAGTGCTATAAACAATTATGAGTCGATCTTCATAGAATTCGGTGCAGCGACTTTTGTATATGTGAGGATTATTTGTGTGGAATCTTAGCATGATAAATATATTTATAAGAAATTTATGAGTACTTAACATATTTTCGGAATTGAACTTTTATTGGTGGCTATGGTCAAATATGGGCCGATTCATGAAATATTTATTCTTGCGATTTCTTTTGGCACGAAACTTATTTTTGCTGAATTTTGCAATTCTGTAGGCATTTATAAACCATAGCTCCATATTTCGGTAAGAAATTTGTATGGGGGCTAGGAGAAATCATGGACCGATTTTTATAATTTGCAACAGAGTTAGTTCATTTCTCATAAAAGTAACGAGTGTAAAATTGTATGGTATTATCTGCAATATATTTACAGAAATAGCATAAAATATGTTAAAATTATAATTTCTTTTTAGGTTGTCTCACATTTTGGTTTTACTGTACCAATTTTGCTGATTTTCAATAGCAAACTGCTTAGAACAATAATGAAATATTTTTGGAAAGTTTACTAAGTTTGTTTTTGTGTATGTTGGAAGTGAGCGTGTTTTACACAGACACTCAGACGGACATGGCTCAATTGACTTAGAATTTCATAATAATCAATAATATGTATATATACATTAGTGGGTCTCAGACGAAGATTTCTCAATGTTACACACGGCATGACAAACTTATATATACCCTCATTCACCACTTGTTGTGGTAGATAATAACATTTTTAATAGAGTAAATTTATTTATATAAACACAATTTAAACTTAAATTTGAATAATTAATTTAATAAAATAATCTAGTTAATTCATAAGCCATTAAAAATTGGTAATTTGAACTTATTATATTTATTTATTATTTTTCATAGTAAATTTCGATCATAATTACTCATACGCCTTAATTTCAGCCAAAAAAGTATGCTACACAATTAACAACAATTTATTATTTTAATTGTTACAAAATAATACTCATACGTAACGGGTTCCTCCAAAACGTATGCAACAGTATTGATTTAAATAGCTGTTGTTGTACAGTATATGTATAGTAGCGTATGATTAACATTTGCAAAATAAATTTTAATTAGTTAATACATACTATATTCGAAACTACAGTCTCGATCATTTTTAAACTTAAAACAAAAAAAAAAAAAATAAATAGACCAGCAGATATTCTTTGTTAATGTTTTGCTTCGGATAAAAATTTTAAACACAGACATAAATACAGATGACTAAATTTGACCATATATTGTAAACAAATTATGGATATACATATATATTTTTTTTTAAATTTTATAGATTTTTGTACTAATTATTTGAACTTTTTATTTTAATTAATTTGAATTTAAATTTTAGATTATTACGAATTAATTATAATAAATGAACTTAAACATTTATTATAATTAATTCCTAATAATTCAAAGAATATCACTGAAAATTAATATTTAGAAAATTGGCAAATTGGAATGCATTTCTACCCTGCCAAGGGCGTCATCAACAATCTTTATTGTCAAGGTCTATTGTAAATATAATCTATTTAACTGACTGTTATTAGGCATTACAATATGGGAAGCCTAATTCTTATATAGACCTTGACAATGAAGATTGTTGATGACGCCCTTGGCAGGATAAGAAATGCATTCCAATTTGCCAATTTTCTAAATAATTAAAACTTACTTTAAAATTATATTTTTTTCTCTGAACTTTAATCAATACAATAAATAAAATGTGCTTTCGTGATGCTGATTTAGTTTGTATTAATCTATCAGAAATAGTTTGAAACAATTTTTAGTTTTTTTAAAATATTTGATGTAATTATGGGAAATGATGTGTAGTTAAAAACATATTTCATTATTAAAACATATTACATTGCTCTCTTTTATATTAATATTTCACTAAAAATACGTTTTAATTAAAAACCTTTCCTCGTTGTTACACTTTTTTACTCTGTACTAAAGGTAGTAATGCCAAAGTAATATGAAAACTTTTAAAATAAAAATTCTGTAACTGCATTTTAAATAAATTTTATATACGTTTTGAAGCATATAACAAAAAAGCACTGACAACTGCATGCTGGAGTAATAAAATATAAAAAAGAGTGATAGCATTTCAACAATCTTATACGATTTTTTTATTTACAAATAAAACCATCAGTACTTTAAGGTTATAAAAATTTAATTTCAAATTTAATTTCAAATGCGATTTCTGTGAGTTTTACGGTTTTACATTAAACAACTATTGACAAAAATAAAATAAAAAAAAAAAACAGAGAACTGGCAAAGTGAACAACAACCATGAAAAAGATTTTTATTTTATTTTTGTTTAAAGTTTTCCCATAAAAATGTTTTCATTTTTTTTCTTGCATTATTACGATCAAAAATAAAAGTTTTTTTTCCCTCAAAAAACAAGTTTAACAAATATAAAAACCTGACCATTTTTCTAAACAACTAAAAGTGTAGAATCTACACTTGGGTGAAAAAAAAAGAAAACCGTAAGACCTCAATACTACCTCAATGATGTTCTTACCAATATTGCTTTTCTCAACGATACAAACATTTGGTTTGCTTGTTTTGGTCACCAAATATAAAGTTAGTTGTTGTTCTTTTTGGTAAATTTAGTAACTTGGGTTTTTTTAATGCACAAATTCGGTTACAGAGAACAATTTAATTTCGAAAATTTGTTTTCTTAAGAACATTATTTGTTGAAATAACAGCAGTTAGTTGTTCTTACACTGAACATTTTGTGAACATGTATGTATATTTAGAACTAAAAGAAAGTAGTTTGACATCAATCATATATGGCTTCAAACGTTCGAATAAAAAAATTTTTTAAAAATTATATAAAGCTATTTTTGTGGCTGGAAACGGCTTAGTAGCGTGATATTTATTTGGTTGGGTTCACACAATCAATCAATATTTCATACGGATATTTATATAATCTTAAATTCTGTTGCTGAGTGTTTGAGAAGGAGATAAGGGCTTTCTGATTATATAGTAATTATGAATGTTACATAATTTATTTTTTCTTCTATTCACATTTATTTCGAATCAAAGGCGAATATTTAAAAATAAAAAAATAGATGTAAAATAAATAAGATATTGAAAAAAGTGGGATAAATGTCTGTAATAGTGCTTTTTTCCATAGTGAAATGATTCAAAATCGGCCCAGAAAAGCCTTTTTTGTACAAACTAATATATTTTTGTGTTTATCGTGCCCGATGTTACAAACGATTGGCTTCTTTTGCCACACCTGGAAATTGCTTGCCACACAAGAAACTTCTTGGGAAATTTTGTTTGTTTTTTTATCTGGTATTATTCATCAGCCACATAAAAATCTCGACCCTGAAGTTGTGAAAGATCTGCTAGTTTTGTAAAATTTGACCTAATTTTTTTCGCTCGTTCTTTTGCTTCAACCAAGCATTACCCCAGCTCACAAAAGAAATAGAGAATTTATTATTACGAGCTATATTTCTGATAGAATTGTTCGGTGTTCGAAGTATTCGAAAGAGTTGTTCGACGTCTTTTGCCTTACCAATATCTGGTTTTTTTCTTCCTGATCCAGGTTTTCTTTCAATGTTCAAGTCGTCCTTATACTGTTTAATGGCTTTTGAAACAGTTTGACGATGAATCTTCAATTCTTTTGTTATTATTAGTGACCATTTTGAGCGAAATAACATTTGTAAATGAATGATGTAGAAAAGATAATCCATATTTATTTGTTCTACAATCACGCCTAAACGGCTGAACCGATTTGACTGAAATTTGAAATCCTTACTTGGAAGCGTAAATATTTGGACCAGAAAGGCTTAAACAGAGAGAAAACCGGTAAAATTGGTACCTTTAGTTCTTCAACAATGAAGACTAAAGAGCTTTGATTGAAATTTGGAACATACACAGAGAAAAGAGATTCGTAGTAGCAACCGAATTTGTTGCCAATTGAATGATTCTACCTTAGTGACCGAATTTTACTGTTGTGTCTACAAAATCTTAGAAGGGGTAACAAAAGATTGGTTGCTTCAACCGAAATTCATCTTTATCAACTGACTTTCTTTTGATAGAGCCGACAAATTCTGTGTGTGTAACCGAATCTTTTGATTGGCAACAAATTCGGTTACTACTACAAATCTGTTTTCTCTCTGTACACATATAAATTATTATTTGGAAGCATCTTTTGGACTTGGACCACAAAGGGATAGAAAGGAAAAAAATTGGTACCTTTAATTTTAAACACTGAATATTATTTGAAAAGGAAAACATTTTTAATTTAGATCAGCATTATCACAAAAATATATATTTAGAAAATATATTTTCAAAAATCTACCTTCAAAGGGGTAAAAAGGGATAAAATTAGGAATTTTGTTATAAAACCGCAATCGATTTAAAACCATTACATCTTGCCGATAATACTAATTTGTTTTGCTAAAGTTCGCCCGTTTGTTGCTGCTCTTTATAAAAAATTTATTCAGTTTGGAATTTTCAGTCATGAATGATGACTGAAAATGAATGATGATTCTATTTTTTGACCGGCACTCACGTAAGATGTTTATAAAATAAAAGCCTATTCGATTCGGCTTTAAGTCGTAGTACTTATGTTCAGAAAAGGTCTACTTGATTTATAGTATTTTATACAGTGGTTCAGCCACACCTTATAGTAAGAACATATGTATGTTCTTGTGTCCAAAAAGTTTCAGATTTGCTTGCTAACGTACATGATCCTGACTTTCATACTGTTTTCTTTGACAATTTTTCTTCTTATCATCTTATGTGTCTTTTTGAACGAAAATTTTATGCACCTGGAAGTATATGTGGAAACAGAATGGAAAGTGCAAGTTTTATAACGATAGTTAAAAAATAAGAAAGGTAAGTATGGAGATTTTGTTCCTTTATTTGATAGTCAACAGGAAATACTCTGTTGTTAATGTTATAACAAATAGCTCCACAGTTGAACCTCTGGTCAATGCAAAAAGATATTATCGTAAGCAGAAAAAACATAACAATTCCATAGCTGAAAGTGGTACAAAAATATAACTAAGGCATGGGTGGTGTCGATCTTCATGACAATGCACTATTTCCAATGGAGTTAGCATCATAAAACTTTGTGTTGAGACCCCTGTTGCTAAAATATGCTGTAAAAATGACCCCCCCCCCCCCCCGACACCAACTCACCAAAAGATTTCAATCTTTTGGTGAGTTGGTGTGGGGGTCTCACCAACTAGATTTCAATCTATATTCTCATACCACTTTCCACAAATACCATTTTAAAAAAGTTGTCATTAACCACCCCCACACTTCTCTTATAAACTCACAAACAATTTTCAAAAAAAATTAAGGGCCTGGCTCACTAAATGCGAACGTACATTTTCTTTCTTATTTTCTTAAATTATATCGTTTCGGCCAATGGTCGATTTTTCGACCAAGCCATACTAGGAAAATGGCAACCATGGGGCAAACATTATTTATCTCAATTGGAGCTTTTAAACCACGCCTTTAAAAGGAATTTAATAAACTCTGTCGGATTCTGTTAGTGGCCGAAAATGGGTTAATGTAGAAAGTCTCTAAATCCTGTTTTTTTTTGTAAGCCCAGATTTTCGTTTATTTCGATAAATATCATATTTAGCTTCTATGTTGATTTGACTGATGCTAATTTAAAATATGTTTATTATCAGTAATTTTGAAAAAGCAACTTTTTTGTACTTAGTTTTTCTTTTTGCACTTCCGGCAAGATGATTTCATCCAGTGCAGTTTTGGAACTTTCTATTTTAAGTTTTTGCAAATTAAGACCATGATATTTTGAGTTCTTTTTTATGATCTTAACGCTTTTGTATGCAAGTTTTTTTCAGTAAACATTTGCTTTTCCTTTTGCATGTATTTAATCAGTATATCAAAATTGTGGCACGTAATGTAAATATACATATAAAGAAGACTAGAAAAAAAACCAATTGACAA
This sequence comes from Calliphora vomitoria, assembly GCA_942486065.2. Classification (NCBI taxonomy): domain Eukaryota; kingdom Metazoa; phylum Arthropoda; class Insecta; order Diptera; family Calliphoridae; genus Calliphora; species Calliphora vomitoria. The sequence continues at coordinate 153,526,916 of OW818029.2, forward strand.
ATAAACTAGAAAAAGTTTCAAAGTGCACTTGAACTTTCTTTTTGGTAAGTTTACATATGAACATAGTTTTCTTTAATAAAATGAGAAATATTTATATAAATATGTTGAGAAACGGTAGCCAAATACTGGGATATGTAAATACTAGAATAAAAATTTTAAGTTATTAGAAAAAATTCTATATTTTAAAGATTGTTTTAGTGTTGTGCTTGTCATATGAAATTGTAAGGACTAGGTAAAATTTCCCTGGAAGAGTTGTCAAAAAGAAACAATTTTTTATTTTCTGTTTAAATATACTAGTTTTTTAGATGCACTTAGGAAATTGTTTACAATATAACTACTTTTATTTATGTGAAAGTAAACTTGCAATTATTTTCTACTGTTATATATAAAAGTTAAATATTTCCATTGGTCACCACAAATAAATTACTTAGTATAAAGTTTATTTTGAGCAGCTGGAGTTTTAAATTAAATTTCCCTACTAGAATACTTAAAAATTGTTTTTTTTTCTCCCACATTTATTTGTTTAAACTTAAAACTTTTCATACAAACTCAACACTTTTCTCGTGTAGTTTTACATTTACATACAACTGCACAAGGGTATTTGGAAATCTGTATGACATGCATTACATGGGAAAGGACTCAAATAAAAACCTTGAAAGAAAGTCTTGTTTTTATACACAACTAAGCTTAAACTATTACTTTTACTAGTTTTAGTACAAAAACCAAAACAAAAAAAAAAATATTAGAAAAAACCATGCAACTAAGTTGATCGAACAGCTGCAACATGTGGGAGCTTGGTTAAGTAAAAGTATTAAAACAAGATTGACATAAACACATTCACACCTACATACGTTCTGTGAAACACACACATCCAAGCTTTTGCCAAAAGCTTTTGTCAACTCATGCGTGTTTATGTTTTAAAACTTGTGCAGCAAAACAAACAGGAAAATATTAAAATAGTTATATGTACTTTACAACAAGTAAAACTTTAAATTAAGTGTTGACTGTAACAAACAGGTCTTAACTTGGATTTATTTTTTTGTTTTAAAAAAGTGTTGTTTTTAATTGAAAATAATAGTAATTATTTCGGCATCACAGCACAGGATTTAAAAGATAATAGATTTTGAAAATCAAAATAATGCATTTTGATTGAATTTAATTATATAGTTTTAAATGTAGGTACTTACAATATTTGGATAAAGTGCTGGTATACCTATATATTCGGCTGTCATAACGGAACTGATGGCAAAGGATCCAAGTGTGTCTCTGGATAAGAGCAAGTATACAAGCCATGTATTTTTCCTTTTTAGAATAATTTTAATTTAACTTTTTATACAAACGTCTGTGTATACATTTATGTAATGGATAGAACTTCTGGAAGAGGGCCTACACAGCTTTGCTGGCATATAAGCACACTTTTCTGGAAATTGCTATGACAACTTTTCATAAATGTGTCCCAATTTCGCGATGTTGATGCGTAAGCTTGCTGGCATATAAATTTTTTTTAACGCTTTATTAATTTATTGAATCTGCCTTTTATAGGCCTAACAATAAGTATTTAAATCTTATAACTCAAATTTAAACTAGTTGTTCTCCAGCAAGAGAGCCTAAGTGGTTAACTGGCACTCATTTCGGCGGGGTGGTAGATCAGCTCTACGGAGCCTGGATCGTGTTTGGATCTGCACAAGTTGTCTTGCAAGCGTATTGATATGGTTTTGCAGCTTAACAATATATTTCTCACGGACTTTCTTGAACTCTTCCTTTACCAATGTCACTTCTAAGACCCTGTGGATGTTTTAATTTCTTATATACCATGGTGCTCCCGTTATGGTCCTAAGAATTTTTGTATAAGATCAATACTGGTGTTGCTAGCCATTCCCCATAATTGAATTCCATATGTCCAAATTGCTTTTAAAATGGTCTTATACAGGATGACTTTATATTGAAGGCTTAATTTTGATTGATCACTGATTAACCAGTGAAAACTAGAGACTTTTAGCTTCATGTGAAGTCTCTTGGTTTCTATGTAACAGCGCCAAGTAAGCCGACTATCAAGATGAATACCAAGGACATAATCAGACTGCGGTATATTAACGTTGTTGAGTGTGACAGGTGGGCAATTTCCTCTCCTTAAAGCGAAAGTAACATGTTTACTTTTCAGCTCATTCACCTTTATTCGCCAGTTTTTCAACCATGTCTCTACACGTACGAGATATTTTGTAGTTGACTAGATGAGAAGGTTTTCGTATCATCCGCAAATGTAGAAATTGTTAATTGATCGCACGTAGGCAAGTCAGAGGTGTAAATCAAATATAACGTAGGTCCTACTACACTTCCCTGTGGCACGCCAGCTCTAATCTTGAATTCTCTCGTCACATAATCATTGAACTTAACTCTGAAAAATCTATTCGATAGCTATGACTCCAGCAATTTATGAGTACATAGTGGTAGTAAACATTTGATTTTATGTACTAGACCTTTATGCCATACCTTGTCAAAAGCTTAAGCAACATCTAGAAAGACGGCAGATTCAAAAGATTTTCTAATCTCTCCAGTTAAATTATTGACTTGTTCAATGGTGCCATGATGTTCACGGAAACAAATTGGTGTTCTGGGATAATATTTCCATCATTCAAAAAAGGTGGCATCTTTTCTTGGAATATTTTCTCGAATAGCTTCGACAAACAAGGGAGTAGGCTAATAGGTCTATAAGAAAACGGCAGGGTTAAATCTTTACCCGGTTTCGGTATCATTATTATTTGAGAAATTTTCAAATTTTTTGGATAAATTCCAAGTTTCAAGATCGCATTAAACAACATAGAAAGCACAATTATTGCCACATTTGGTAGGTTCTAAATCAATGATGGGGTTATTAAATCATATCCCGGTGATTTTTTCAAGTTCAATTTATTTTTAGTTACTCTATTAGCATCCTCAGGACCAATACCAAATTGGGCTGCATTAGCCATTGTTAAAACCGGCAAGCCTTCGTGAAATTAGGTTGAAATACTTCACTTAAATGTTCAGCAAATACTGTGGCTTTTTCTATAGCACTTCGTGCTCAGGTTCCGTCAGCTTTTCTTAAAGCGCTTTGTGCCTCTACCGGTGGCTTAATGTTCCTAGTTGCCTTCCAAAGAGAGAAATTTGTGTATTTTGTGCTCGTCAAACTTTTAATATAATTTTCGTTTATGCGATCCTCTTCTAAATGAAGGGTTCTTTTCAGTTTTCGTACTGCTGTGGACAGCCTCTGCTTTGCAGCGGGTTATCTATTATGTTGTCATTCTCTTCTGAGTCTACTCTTTTCGAGAAGAAGTCTTTCAATATCCGAATTTGAAATAGGCGTATTAGCTTTTGGAGGGATTTGGCACCTAGACTGTTCCAGAGCCGAAATTATCAATGATTTTAAGTCATTGACGGTTTTATTTATGTCTTCCTCACACTGTAAATTAGGATTTGTGTGGATATGACTGCTGATATATTTCCTATATTTTAGCCAATTTGTCTTAAAACACAAAGAGTCCTTAGGAAATCTTGGGTGGTTGGGTCTCTCGCAATAAGTAATAATTAAAAGAGATAGATCAGAAGGATATTTCTATGGATACTTTATTTCGACTAACATACATATGGCGAAGTCTATTAGATCAAGAATTTTTCTAGGATCAGTGTGCCTGAGACACGAAATCTAAGCAATTTTTACGATCACCAATCACGAACCCCAATATGTATGTTTGGCAATGTACTCTCCAAAAACGTGTTGGGCAATATATAGAGTTCAGAGTTAATTCTCCAGTTGGGTATTCAAGGCGAATAGATGTTGCTTGCATATAATCCTTTGAAAACGCATCTAGGGCATAGTGTCTCAATCGGTTTCTAATTGTGATACCAGTACCGCCATTTGCCTTACCATCCGGATGGTTTGTGTAATAGAATGAGTAACCTGATATATAAAAGTTATATCTATTTGTAAGATGTGTTTCCGAAATTAACATCACATCGATGCCTTTATTTAACATAAAATTTCCGATTTGTGCTGGTTTAAACCATTTGCATTCCAGAAACATATTTTTAAAAAATTCATTTTCTTGTTAATAGAATTTGAATAATTTGGTTCTGTGCTCTCAGAAGCTCTTGTATTGTGGCTTGCATGGATGACATGAAGTTAGTCATATTATGATTAAGAGAGAAAATATTCTCAGTAAGTGCTTACATAAGGTTTTCCAACCCTCCCATATTTTGGGGGACACTGGGCTTTTGATAACCCGATCTTAAAATACTGGCATATGAGCTGGCTCCAGCATTAATTGTAGATGTAGATTCCGAATTTGTAGGTGCTGGTTCATATTAATTTGACTTCAAATAAACCCTAAAATAATCCAATGATTTTAAATCTCACGATCCAGGGGGCAATTCCGATAACCAAATCGGGAGAGTAAACGAGCTCTAGCTCCAGTAACAGTCACTGCTTGACCAACTTCAATTTCGAAAAAACTATGGTTCAGTGATATTTGTGAATTTTTTATATATTGTTAACCAATGGCTGTTAATTCAGAAAAATCTTTAGAAAATGGAAGATATATTTTTTGAAATATCATTTGTACAAGGACAGTTTTTTTGGTACAATTATAGTGTAAACAACAAAGTTTCTTTTGCTGCAAAAATATCGAATCTTGTGACAACAAATCATCATCACACTTCTTTTATTTAAAAAAGTGCCGCTGAATCACACCGATTGCTTACCAAAGCTTATGGTGGATATGATCTGTCGGTTTCAACGTACGAGAGATGGTTTCTTAAGTTCAGAAGTGGTGATTTTGACACGGAAGACAAAGATGGCACAGGCCAGCCTAAAAAGTTTGAAGACCAAGAATTGTAGGCATTACTTCATGAAGATTGTTGTCAAACTCAACAAGAGCTTGCCAAAGCATTGGGAGCTACTCAGGCAGCAATATCAAAATGTTTGCGAGCAGCAAGATTCATCTAAAAGCAGGGAAATTGGGTACCATATGAATTGAAGCCGATAGAACTTTGAACGCTATAAAAGAAAATCAGTTTTTCATCGAGTAATTACTTGCGATGAAAAATGGATTCACTACGATAACCCGAAGCGTAAGATATCGTATGTGAAGCCCGGCCAACCAGCCGAATCAACACCAAACCCAAATATCCATGACGCTAAGGTAATGCTCTGTATTAGGTGGGAGTAAAATGGTCGTATTTATTATGAAACCTTTACCAAATGCAACAGATTTGTTTGAAGCGAGCATTTGCCGTAAAATGCAAGAATATGCGGCCAGACATGAAACCGTAATATTTCATCATGACAACGCTCGACCACGTGTTGCAATACCTATTGAAAGCTATTTAGAATGAAGAGGTTGGCAAGTTTTGCCTCACGCACCTTATAGTCCAGTCCCTGCTCAGACCGAACATTATTTGTTTCGATCGATGCAGAAGTCTGGGACGCGTTTTTTTGCTTCGCTGAATTTCAAGTTCATGGATGGTATTTTCAATCTCAACTACACGTCCCCTTTAGTCATGGGTCATTTCACTAAAATCTTACTATTGATTTAGCAGTTACATAGTTATTTTCACTTTTTTAATTTCCCTTACTGTTCTGCGTTGTTTATGTTTAACAAACATTTTGCATAAAAATATTTATCTGGTTATGTCAGATTTGGCTAATTCTATATTTCCATATTTTGCTCTATGCGCTATTCTCAGGCATTTGATCCAGATCGTTTTGCCGTTTCAACATATTAGACACATACGTTAGCTATTACCAATAACCATGGCGGCAAATAAGACTTATGTGTTTCTAATTAATTTTCTTTTAAAATGATTCTTTTGCTGGACCTATTTGCAAATAGGAAAGCAATACCAAACATTTCTGAGCAACAGGCAATATTTGGGGAAAATTTCATCTCCTTTTTCTATACGTGCTATCGTGCCTTCAACAGACAGACAAACGGCCGGACATTTTTTTCTACAACTCTAGATTTTGAGGTTTTCTTCAATATTTTAAGAACTCAGACTGTGCTGAATGAAAGTTTCTCCAAGTTGCTTGGTAACTGCGTTCAATTTATATTACTTTGTAGCTCAATGATATTATTGTTTAATTTTAATGTTTTCGTTTAAACAATGTATTCCGCATTAAATTGCCACTCGCAAATGGTCTAAAACAAAAAAAAAAAAAATATTTAATTAACATTTGAATAATTCCAAAATGGAAGCTGTTGCTATTCACACATGTATGTTTAACACTAACACTTTTAACTCATGCAAATACTTACATACGTATTCCAGTAGTTCCCTTATGTGAGTATTTAAATGCAGAAATCAAAAGAAAGGGATATTCTATAGGTATTATTTATACTTAAGTATACCAGAGTAAGAAGTGTGACATTTGTGGACAAAATTTGCAATGTATATGAAAAATCATACTAACATAAAATCATTTTGTGATCGTGCACTGATATTTGTACCAAATACGAACATATTTTCTACAATGGGCTGATAAACTAATGAAGGTTTTAAATAAAACTTTATCTTAGATTTCATGTTGGACAATTTAAACTCCATATTTTCTAAAACATTAAGAATCTCTGCTCTTAAGCATCATAATAATGCGTGCAAATTTTGTATAAATATTTATGTTAAGTATATTTTAACTTTGTTCTGCTGTGGGGAAAATAACAAGTAGCATTTTGTTTATTATGTATTGCAAAAGTAAATAAATAAAATAAATTTATTTTCATTTTATTTTACAAATGAGCATTTATTTTCATAAACAAACGGATGTTAAGCTCCGGAAATTGAATAACAAAAAGTACACTACACTACACATATAAAAATTTGAGAAAAAATCGAGATAATTAGTATTATTATGATAAAAATATTGTGTATGAAACACATATGTGTATGTTAATTTAAATATTGTTAACAATACTTTTAGGAATATGTTGCAGTTGGTATTTAATGTTAAATGTCAAACGGAATAATTGTTTTAGAGTGGGGGGTTATGGGAAAAAAGAGGCTGGTTATAATTTTAAAGTGTTTGCTGTCATACTATAATAACGTTTCCCAGGATAACCAGGATATATATATTTTTTTAATATGATTTTAATATTTTATTTAATTAATCTTTTTAAAGCTTTAGCTTTAAAAAGAAGGGTTCTCAAGTAGTTATTCTATTTTGTTGGATTTAAGGAATTACTTTTTCTTTTTATACCTACCATCAAAAATTAGGGGGGTTATATTGATTTCTCATTCCGTTTGTAACATATCAAAATATATGTCGCAGACCCACATTAGTACATATAGTCCTCATAAGTTTCTTATACGATCTAGCTATGCACGTCCATCTGTCTGTTGAAAACACGATATTGGCAAAATAAAGGAGCTAGCTGGCTGAAATTTTAAACAAATTCTTTATGTTTATAAGATATGTTTGGTATTGAAATTGGGCAAGTCAGTACACAAATATTCACCCGGAATACTGTTGGAACACCCATAAATATATTTGGTCAATTCACAAGGTCTCTTATCAGTCATATTGTCATAATGTCCTAATATATCTCAACTACACAGCTTAGCTTAGCCGACTCTTAGACATTCGGCGTTGGTCTCAGCTGGTTCGTTACGATAACACAATAAACATAGCATAGAAATTAGTATAATTTGAGGATATTGTTTGCTTGAAAAGCAATAAAAACCATTGTGAAATATAACGATATTATGACAATATGACATGATAAGAGACCTTGTGATTTGACCAATTGATTATAATAAAAATTATACTGTAAAGTATGGCGAAAATCGGTTAATATTTATTCATAGTCCCCATACAAGATCTAAAGCTTTCTAGCAATTTGTGTAAGGATCGGTTCATAATAGACCCTACCCCCCATATAACCCCTATAACAGAAAAATTATGTATTGTCACATATGTATGGTGGTTATATAAGATTCGGTACAGCCGAATATCATACTTTTATTTGTTCTCGATTACTTCGTTTTAGTGATCGGTATTCTTAAAGTTACAAATTCGAAATTTTACAAATATTTACTTTTAAAACTAATTTTAAAATAGTTTATTTTGTTTGAATGCTAGAAGCTTTATATTTTAAGCAGAAAATGGATTTGTAAATATCGGATGAAAAATTACTGGTTTGGAGTGGTTTTTATTATATTTATTTTCAGGATGATCCCCAACTAAAGCAAAATACTGTCGGCTATCTATATATATAAAAATGGATGTTTGTATGTATGTGGGTATGTATGTATGTTCCGAATGAACTCAAAAACGGCTGAACCGATTTTGATGAAATTTTCAGGGAATCTTCAGAATAGCCTACCGGGTAACACTGTAGAGTCAGATTTTTGATTTTCGGTCTGTGGGCGGAGGGGCGTGGCAAAATTAAATTTTTACATTTTACCGCTAATGCCATCTATATATAATAAAAAACGGCAGGACCGATTTTGATGAAATTTTCAGGGAATCTTCAGAATAGCCCAGCGGGTAACACTGTAGAGTCAGATTTTTGATTTTCGGTCTGTGGGCGGAGGGGTGTGTAAAAATCAAATTTTTACATTATACCGTTAATGCCATATATGTATATATAAAAACAGATTTGTATATGTATGTTCCTCATGGACTCAAAAAAGGCTGAACCGATTTTGATAAAATTTTTACGGAGTCTTCAGAAAAGCCTAGCGGGTAACACTGTAAAGTAAGATTTTTGATTTTCGATCTATGGACGGAATGGGGTGGCAGAATCAAATTTTTATTCTATACCGCTAATGACATAAAAAAAAGTTTATTGTATAATTGTTGATCGACCCTTTCTTCAATTCTTACAGATAGTTTATTTAGTTTCCTATATACAGGCTTAAAAAGTCAGTGATTGTTGTAAAAAAAAATTTGGCAAAAAAAAAATTTTGTCAAAAACTATTAATTTTGTCGACCAAAAAATTTTTTTCAATTGGAGAAATACATAAATCCTTTTTTTTTATTCCCAACGTTCAAACAATGACAATTTTCATTTCGTTGCTTAACATCATTCTAAAAATTTTAATTCAAGGTGGTGTACTCTGAAGCGAAGAAAGGAATATATTTCAACACATATCCGGTACTATAAAAGTTCTTTTATATTATCAATCGATGATAAACAATTTTGTTTACTCTTGCATATTAGGTGCATGAATAAGAAATTTCCATGTGAAATCTATGAAAAAAAAGTAATATTTTGAATAACTCTCCGCATTCTATTTTATTCAAATAAAATTTGTTTTAGAAAGGGCATCTACGTCTAGAGCCGCAGAAACGGGGAGAGAACGAGAATCACGGCTTCAGCAAATGCGTCGCATTGCATCTTCATCGAGTGCTGCAGAGACACTTCAACAGCATATCGAAAGACTAGAAGCCAATCGCTCCCGAATGGCTCGATCAAGAGAAAGAATCGATTTAAAGTTGCCGGCATTTTATTACAATAAGAATGATGGGTACAGGAATCACAAGGACGTACTGATTGCCGCAATGGACAAACATTGCTTACATTGCCGCGTTTTGAAGTTCCCTAAGGAATCCCCGGGAATGTGCTGTTCGAACGGTAAAGTTATTCTGCCAGCAGTTATTGAGCCGCCTAAGCTGCTTCTAAGTTACATTTGCGGCACCAATCCTATTTCCAAGCACTTCCTTCGAAATATCCAAAAGTCCAACTCATGATATCAAATGTACCACAGAATTGGATCATTGCTCCCGCAATGATCCAAATGAAGCTACAGAAGCCGAACGCTATCAACGAACATGCGTGTGCATTTGCTGCAATACCCTTCTGCCGAAACATTCTCAAAACAATTGTTGGACATCAGAAATGGAAAAATTTCAATTGATCTCGCCACAAATGAGATTTCGTTGTTAACAAGGTATTCCCAAGTCTTACAACCAACTACAAAAATTCGGATTGGCAGTGGGAACATGCAATTTTGGCACCAACAAATTATGATGTTAACAAGCTCAATAAACAAATACAATTGAAACTGCCTGGCGAAACAATAAAATTCAAATCGGTTGACACAGTAATGAACGAAGAACAAGCCGTCGATTATCCTACTGAAATTTTGAATTCATTGGAACCAGCCGGACTGCCACCACATGTATTAAAATTGAAGGTTGGATCACCGACTTTGTCCGACACTGTATATTAAAATTGTGATCGAGATACAATATAAAACAGGTGTTTTCTAAGGGCCAGCAACGCGGACCGGGTTCAGCTAGTAAGAAATAAAAATCAAATAAAATACAAATATGTATTTTGTACATGTGAAAATTGTGTGACTTTGGAACAGAATGATTGGATTGAATGGCATTGTGTATGGAAATATTAACCAACAGATAGAACATATGCAAAATCTTCCAAACTATGTTTACCATTGCTTGTTCCAAAGATTTCACTTTCATTCGAAATTTTTAGAATTTAAATTTATACAATTTTTAAAAATTTTTTTAAACATTTGTTGAATTTATTTTTGTTTGACATTTTTATCAAATAGACATTTTCTGTATAAAATTGCACAAAATTTAAAAGGTGGGTTCATGAAACACGTCGTGCAAATTTGAACATTTACACAAATGGAAAACTTAAGCGTTTAAATGAGTATCCTTACTGAAAAAATGAAGAAAATAAACGAAATGAGTTTTATTTTTTGACGGGAAAAATAAAACTCCTCAAATGATTTTTGTTTGATGACGGCTAATTAAAACGATCTTTAATGTTTACGTCGAAAAACAACTGTTTACTGTGGAGTTGAGATCGTTTTTTTAATGTCACCATAGATTCTGAAAGAGCACTTCAATACGAATCTATTTGTATATGACAGTATAGGACTCCGTTTCTAGCATTGAGAGTTTTTGAGTTTACATTTTCTGGATAACCGTTACTTACGGTCCCTGAAAAAATGAAATAATCGAGAAGTGATCAAGTAAAACCATTAATATTTTAGAACTCTATGGACTTCAATACAACAGAATTGCTATATGAGAACCCCTGGATATTTTTGGTGTAGCATAGTATTATTCAGGGGCTATACAAATTTCCAAACTCTTCAGACTCTAATTTATGTTGGATTAAATCTGTATGTTAGAAAATGTTAGTACAGGTGTAAGTTGATCATATTTTAAAATTTTCAACATCTAATTGATTATAAGTGCTGGAGGATGAGTAACCTAAAAGTTTCACAGATTATTCTATGGTTTACTGATATGTGTCACTGAACATTTTTCTTTCGAAACCCAAATGAAATTTAAGCCATCTGACTTAAGTTTCAACGACTCTCCAAAGTATTGGATTTTCCTCATAATGATTCGATTTTACAAGAGTAGTAAACTAGTTTTAATTATCAAATTAATATTAATCATACGTATGTAGGAAATATTACAAATAAAACTAATATAATGTTGTTCAATTCAATTATTTTTAAAATCAAATAATACTAGATTGCACAAATTCGTAAACTATTTCATGTATATTACTGTTCCATTAGTCAATTGTATGCATTGTACTAGTTTGTTTTTATAGGTTCAATTGAAATAGCTTTCATTCATATTCCTACAATTTAATTTGGCTCGCAATTAATGTTTTATTTTCCAACAAATCAATAAATAAATGCAGCAGTTGCGAAATTTAATATTGTTTTTAAAACAAAACGAAAAAGTTAACATCAACATATTATGGACCTTTTATGGCTATTGAACAATAATAATCATAATATTTGTAGCGCATAATTAAGCATAACAAATATGGTGGGTACGGAAAAATATAAGTGTTTATGAAGGATCACGTACAAGTTTTTGGGAATCTAAAAGGAATGCTTTAGTTTTTAATATATTTTAAATAGTTTTAATTTCGTGGAAACTTTACCAAAAATAAAATTTTAGATCACATATTGTTGTTAAACTGTATGAACTGTAGTTTTAAAGTACCCAATTATATTATATATGCTCTCACTACTGGCAAAAGCCATATTTAATATTTTATTCATATGGTTACCGCATTCATTCTCTTCAAACATTGTCACCACCGCCACTATGCGAAGCCTGCAGCTACATTAACATTCACATCCGCCAGTTATTATATAGGCTAAAAACAATTCGTTTGTCACCAACATTTTATAGATTAAATTGTTTTCTTTTTTCCCAATACATCGATATAAACATTAAATGACCATCTATTAATAGGCTTACAGCATTATGAATTTTGTCGATTTTCATTGTTTGTTTATTGTTGTGCTGTTGGTGTGTTGTCGTTGTCGTTGTCGTTGTCATTGTCCTTTTGTTTTTTGTCTTTTTTTTTTGTTTAACGATTTCAATAACTAATTGTGTAGAAATGCCGTTAAGGAATATGAGGTATTAAAATCATAAAAATAAATGACTTTATTTTTATATTTATCCAACAAATGTTTAAATGGTTGTATGCTTACTTAAGTAATAAAATTGAGGCTTTAATATATTGGGGTATTTTCTCTGTATATGTGCAAAAATTCTATGAAACCAAACTTAACTGTTCATTATTTCTTAAGTGTTTATGCTTTTGATAAAAGGTCAACAGTTTTGTGTCAGTGAATTGCTGCTTGAACGCCATAAAAGAAAATCATTTTTACATCGATTCATTACTTCGGTGAAAAATTTATCCATAACGATAATTCGAAGCGTAAGGGATCGTATGTGAAGCCTGGCTAACCATCCGAATCGGCACCAAAGCCAAATATCCATGGCGGTATGGCAACTATATGTATTTGATGGGAGCAAAAGATTCCTATCTATTATGAGCTGTAAGCATTGAGCAAGAAAGTCCAAGAATATGCGGCCAGAACGCTCTCCCAGGGATATGCTAAGCTTTGGAATAGAGTAGACGATATTGACTTCATTCGTTCTTGACCTCAGTAGATGAGCAGTTCTTTTGGCTTGGAATACATATGTTGACAGAAATATGGTAAAGGGTCATAACTAACAATGTTCAATACTTTAAATAAATTTATATTGTACAAATGTTTCAAAATAAAAGCGAAAGATTTGAAAAAATTTATAATTTTAAGGACACTCACCCATACATATATAACTAATGTGCCCTCATTAATAATAGAAACTTTATAAACTGAAAGAATAGTGTGATTGTTTTTTTTTAAATACAGTTTTTCACGAGGCACATTCACAGGACTATATGCAATTTACTGATTTATTGCGTAAATTTGTTTTAAAACTAAAATCGATTGGGAATTACTTATTATATACTTATTTAAAACACTTCTAAATTTCATGTATTTCGCGATTAAAATTTTTAGAATATAAGTAATATAGATTATACATATTGTTAAGTTTTTACTTTCTAAAAAGTTGGTTTATTCCCTTCAAATATACCGGGTTCTTTTTATTGCAGTGACAGGGCACTTGGTTACCACATACAAATTGTATGAAAAATATTACTCATACTTCACAACACAATACTGTGTAGTCTTTCTACTGGCTGAATTTATTTGAGTACTGTGTAAATAATTGGGAATCCCACTTATATATAGTTATTTTCGAAAATCAATTGAATGTAATTGTCAGAGTCTTCAAAATTTGAGTAAATTACGTTGATGCCAGTGTCCTGTTATGCCGCACAGTGGGGCAGGATCAAAATTTTTTGGAAATAAATCTGGAATTTCTAAACAGATGGCCCGATCGAGACAAAATTTGACATGGGGGTAGCCAAGGTGTATTCGATTCCAAAGAGTATTCAAATTATTAAAATGGACCCTACAAATGCTCCAGGCGCGGCGCTATGGGGGCTCAAAGTAGGGTTTTCAAAGATTTTCAAATTTTTAAACACGTGTAATTTTTTTGTTTCCCATCCGATTTCAAAGATTTTTAAATTTTCGGCTAGTTCTTGTAAAAACATGCTTGCGTGTGCTACTTATCTCTTATAATTTCCCAGTTATAAGAATTTTAAAATTTTGCCATACCTTGGTCCGCTTTTTAAAAAATATAGGGCGTACTTTTTAACCAAATGGACTCGAGTTTTTTATCAATTACGGATCCGAAAATAAACGATTTTCAATTTAAAAATTCAAAAATTTGTAGATTTTTGCTGTTTTTTGGGCGAAAAGGTGACTTAACTCTTTTTTTTTATTAAAATAAAACTTTCTTTAAGAACATATAACAGTTTTATGTTTTTCTGTAAGATATCTTTACGGAGAATACTTTGGTGTAAAAACCATGTCATACTTTGCGAATATGTCGCCCCTACGCTCTTCGGAATTTGACCTATTTTTTTATCAAAATTTTAACTTTGGACCACATGCTCTAAAATCCCAAATCTGGGATCAGTAAACCGAAAGCAGCTTTGGAAACCTTGATGTGATTCCTATTTAGTTTTAAAGTATTTTCCTAGCTCCGAAGGAAATGTAGAACCTGTGGGCAAAATTCTAAAAAATACCATTTTTGGAATTTTTGCTCCAATTTTTAGGAATTGCGGGATTCCCTTTGACCTTTTGACAAGTTTTTTTATACTTTTTTATTTGCAATGAAAAGTTTAAAAAACCCTGCAAATGTCGTATAGTTTTGCTAATAAATAAAGATTTTATTACATCTTACATATTTATTGAGCTCTAAAACATAAATTTTTATCAAAATTTTGACTGAATTGCAAATATTAGGAACAATTTGGTCAAAATTTTTTCCGAACTATTTTTTTTTGTTTCGATAAGTAAATTTCTGATATTACAAACAAAATTTCCAGTCAATATCTCAATTATATTCAAAAATATGCCACTTTAAAACTCCGTCCTTCAAAAATTTTAAAATCAAAGATTTAAAAATCTTTGAAATCGGATGGGAAACAAAAAAATTACACGTGTTTAAAAATTTTATATGTCGAAGGTACCCTAATTTGAGCCCCCATAGCGCCGCGCCTGGAGTATTTGTAGTGTATATTTTAGTAACTTGCACTCGAGTACTCATTGGCTACCCCCATGTCAAATTTTGTCCCGATCGGGCCATCCGTTTATAAATGCCAGATTTATTTCCAAAAAAGTTTGATTCTGCCCCACTGTGTGCCGGTATTTATAACATATATTCATTTAATTTTTTTTTATATATTTCCATTAACTGCACCAGTAGTAATAATGAAATAAAAGCTTTTAATCCACACTAACAATTTGACTGCAACATAAAAGGTAGTTGCAACCAAAAGAAAAATTTTAATTTTAAAATTATAATTTTGTTATAATCAGTGACCGTAAAAATTATGACATTTATAATAAAAATCACAACATAATTGTTATTTTCTGATTTTTATTTTGTTTGTCAGAAATAATTGTTATATTTTGATTTTTATTTTTTTTGTCAGAAATATTTTTCAGACTTTGATTTTTATTTTTTTTTTTGTCAGAAATATTTGTCAAACTTTGATTTTTTTTTTTTCAGGAATATTTGTCGCACTTTGATTTTTTTTTGTCAGAAATAATTGTTATTTTTTTGTCAGACATATTTGTCAAACTATGATTTTTATTTTTTTGGCAGAGATATAAATTAATAATTAATTTGTATATTAATAATTAATTTGCATATCTGCCAAAAAAATAAAAATCATAGTTTGAAAAATATGTCTGACAAAAAAATAACAATTATTTCTGACAAAAAAAAAAAAAAATAAATAAAAATCAAAGTCTGACAAATATTCCTGACAAAAAAAAAAAAAAAATAAATAAATAAAAATCAAAGTCAAAGTCTGACAAATATTTCTGAAAAAAAAAATAAAAATCAGTAAATAACAAATATTTTTGACAAAAAAATAAAAAATAAATAAAAATCAAGAATTTAAAAAGCATGTTATTTTATGAAAATATAGTTGAAATTTCAAGAATAATTATTATTTTCGGTCCCTGGTTATAATACTTTTATTTACATAAAAATAAGTAAAATAAGAGCCAAAGATGAAAACTCAAAATATGAACACTGTACAGGAAAAAATATATACTTACATATTAAAACAAAAATAATTGCTTTTTAAACATATTTATTAGTTGTACTTTTTCATATTTGCCACTTGTAGTTCCTTTAGTATTTATTCAGTACTTTCGTACTACTGCCACTGTACAGTACATTAGACTGCTACAAAACTGTCTAACTACGAAAGTGGATCAAAAACTCCGTGCCTTTTTGAATGAAACACAGGTTTTTGCATAAAAAATTATTTAGTTTTCAACATAGTCTCCTTTGAGCTTTGTCCAACGTTTCTCCAATTTTTGTATCACTTCCAAAAAACAAGATTTGTCGAGGTCATTAAAATAGGTAGTTTTTGTGGTATTTTTGCTGCCAAAACATTCTTCTGGTTTGGAAACAAGAAATAAACACTCGTGGCTAAATCGCGAGAATAGTAGGAAGAGGAAGCATTTCCAGGCGAATTCATGGATTTTTGTCATGGAAACTGCACATGTGTGTGAACAAACCATATTGCTTAAAGCTTATACATGCCCAACCACTGGTGTCATTGAGATGCCTACGGCTTCCAGAATCTCTCAAACTTTCAATCTTCGATTGGCTAACATCATATCGTGATTTTTATACCCTACACCATCGTAGTGGGGTCGACTAAGCGATGTCCGTCCGTCTGTCTGTCCGTCCAAGTAAACTTGTACTTCGACAAAATTTGGTACAAGCAAATCGGTTCATTATTTCTCATAGCCCCCATACGATTTGCCTAGTTGAAAATAGTTAAATGCCTTGTTTATATAGATATCCAAACCAAATTCAGCAGAAATATGTGCGCCATAAAAGGTTGATATTTAAAAAAAATTCAATACAAATAAGTTATACATAAGGAGTGAGATCGTAAAATTCTTAACACACGTTTTTCATCAAAACTTTTAACCCAAGTATTATTTGATTTTTTTTTTTTTATCAAGTTACCTTTGTAAAACATGTCAGTTATTATGTTTAATGTCAATTATATTCACTTGTTGTTAATCTGATTAAAATGAGTGACCAGAAAAAACTGCGTACTAAAATTATTAAATATTTTCAACAAAACCCAACTTGGTTCTACAAAAAGTTGGCCAAGCATTCAAAGGTCTGCCGTTAAACTGTTTCCAATGTAATTCAACAGTACCGGGAGAACTTGTCCATTGATAGAAATCCTGGTTCAGGAATGGTCCACATGATGTTTCTAAAGCCAAAAAAATAGAAAGCATTTTCAAAAGAGCTCCCAACACACCCCGGTTAGCTCAGTGCTCGGACTATTTGGTACGAAAAGTTAAAGCTGCTAAAAGTTTAGGGGCCAAAACAGAGCACGGAAATTCAAGTCAAGTTTTATAAATGGATGATGAAACTTATGTTCTGGCAGATTTTTCGCAACTTTTTGGTCAAAAATTTTATGTTGCTTATGCTCGAGGGAATGTTGAAGAAAAGTTTAGGGCGCAAAAGCAGACAAAATTTCCAAAAAAGTTCTTGGTATGGCAAGCAATATGCAGTTGCGGCAAAAGAAGCCAATCATTTATTACAACGGGCTCTATAAATACCGAAATTGATATCAAGGAATGTTTACAAAAAAGGCTGCTTCCATTCATAAGACTTCATAATGTGTCCACTTATTTTTGTCCTGACTTGGCATCCTGTCACTATTACACAAGCCCTTGAGTGGTACAAGAACATTAATATGGTAAGAGAGCAAATCCTCCAAACTGCCTGGAGCTAAGGCCAGTGGAGAGATATTGGGCTCTTGTTAAAAGAGAATTGAAGAGCACAAAAAAGGTGTCCAAAAGTGTGGTAGATTTTAAACGGAGATGGACTACCTGTTCGAGCAAAGTGACAGAAAGCACTATAAAAACTTTAATGGAAGGGTTTCCGAAAGAGGTTTATAATTTTATCACTAGTGATTAAAACTATAAAAATATTTTTTTTTTTGGAAATTGGAAATAATTACAATCAAATAAATAAAAAAGTTAAAACTGTAGGTTTAGTGGTTTCGTTTTTATTAACATATATGTATGTTAAGACTTTTTCGATCTCACTCCTTATATATACAAAAGTCATGTCACTAAATTGTATAACGATCGGTCCATAATTTCATTTTAACGAGTATAGATTTCTTAAAAATGTTGGTATAAAAATGAAATTCAACACAAATAAATTGCATATACAGTGTTGGAAAAAATAATAGAAACGAAAGCATTTTTTCCATTTTTGTAAGTATATTAGTCAAGTTTAGTTTTGTTAAAAAAAATGTATATGCTGTTTTGTTTATCAGACATACAGCATAAGAAAAAACATAATCAATCTTCTTTTCATTAATATTTTAATACACTATATGACTAACAATGTAAAGAGTCAATATTTTTGCTGGAAAAAATAATAGAAACGCGTAGAAAGATTAAATTTTTAGAGGCACATCTTTTTATTTTTTGTTAAAAAATTGTTTTATTTTAATATTTAGAGGCTCTACCTTTGTTTTTCACAACTTCATTGCATCTGCGAGCCAATTTTTTTTGAAAAATTTCTTGTCAATGTAAAACCACTCTTCCTGGTTTTTTTTTCCACAATTCGTCCTTATTTTTCCGACTGATGCCCTCCAGCTTCCTCTGGAACACTCCCCAAAGGTGTTCTATTGGTTTAAGGTCCGGTGACTGTGAAGGCCATTCCATAAGAGGTACTTTGTTGACAGCAAACTAATCCTTTGCCAATTTTTAAGAGTGGTTCGGATCACTGTCCAGCTGAATCTCCCATCTCAAGAACATCTCTTCCTCAGCAAATGGAAAGATTATTCTTTGCAATATATTTACGTAGTCCGTGGCGCATATTTTGATCTTTATCCAAAATATTGAACAGACACCAGAAAAAGAGAAACACCCCCATATCATGATGGATCCACCGCTGTGTTTGACGGTCTTCTTGAGCTGTGGTCAGACGAAACATAGATAAATTAGTTTGGATCCTATGGGAAACATTATCTTAGGCACCCACACAATAAGGCATATGATCCAAAATACACCAAGAAGTCCGTAAAATACGACGGTGGATCAATCATGAAATCACTCAGCTTGTTAAAATTTTTATAGGAGTAAACTGACTCAACAGGCATCTGCCTGAGGATTGCATCATCTTATTCAGCTGATTTCGGAAAAAAATTGTATCGAAAATTAATTAATAATTAATTTCGAATTAATCCTAATTCCAAAATATTTTACTCGAAAAATATTTAATTTTTTCCAGATGTCAAAAAATGTTAACAAAATTTTTCTGGAAATGCAAGAAATTCGATTTGTTTTCTTCATTTTTCTGCATTAGTATACTACAGTTTTCCTGGTATGATGATGATGTTGTTGTCATTGCTGCCATTCTTAGCTCTTCATTTAATTTATGTGTTCATTTAATGTTTTTGTTTGTTGCCATATTTTACGATTTTTTTTTTGCTCGTCTTCGTGCAAGTATTCACATATTACTCTTTTTCTATACTTTAGAGTAAAAATACTCGTTAGTCATGAATGCTGCTAGGGTTGCTGTTGTATGGTAAGTACAATTTCATATGTTTCTTTTTACCGTTTATTATATGTCTTATTGTTGCTGTACGTATGTATGTATTTTGGGTTACAGTACTGACAACAATGATGACAGCTGTCATGATGTGAAAGTCTCAATTGTGTAAAGTATCTTGTGATTTAAGGTTTTTGTTTTTTGGAAACACACCCCAAACTAACAAATGTTTTCAAATGGGGAGTGGAATGATAATATTTATTTTAATTTTAATTTAAATCCTGATGTATGACTCTGGCTATGTTAAAATTTAAATAAAATTGTATGTATTCTCTGGAGTCACAGGAGTTCGTTTGTAACTCATTACTGAGATATATTTCGTAAACGACTGACAACATGTCAGTTTTGAAGTTGTACCAGCAACTCTGACAATTTATTACTTACATACATGGAAGATGTGTTCAATTATTCGTGTATTTGAGTAGTAAGGAATTCTTTTTACTTTTATTAAGAGAAATGTATTTTTTCTTAGGTATTGCTAAGGGGGTAAGTTTCACTTATTATATTGGATATTTAAGGAATTCCGGAATTTATATAACTCACATGAGTTGGGGTGCAGAAATATATTGAAAAAAATACTTTTACTTTATGCAAAATTTTAAACTGTTGTAAAAATATTTTAAATAATTTAAGTTTGAGAAAATTACTTGTTTTGCTAGAATAGTGTAAAAGTATAATTTGCCAGAATATGTAGCATAAGTCCTAAGTCCTAATTATTATACCACCACCAAACATATTGTTACGAATGTGCAATGACGATTTGAATTCAACGTTTGAAGGCACGTCCATAGGAAGCATGCGTTTATTGGCATTGTTTGTAAGTTTGGCAATGACATCGAAGGCTCTGAAATTCGAATGTACTAGTATGTCCGTTAAGAGCGTTGTAGAAGATTCCCGATAGATGGCACGTGTATAAATAGCGGCAGAGCTGCCAGTCGTGAGTTGAGTTGATCATTGTCACTGTTAGAGTTAACATCAATTGTCGTGTACATGTGTGTTTGTACATTATAAAGTTTGTGTTCATTTCTGCGAATTCATAAACGTGTATAAAGACACTGAGTGACTATTTAATTCTGTTGTTGTACATTCTAAATAAATAAAGAGTTATTACAATTTTAAGCTACAAAAACTGTTTTTATTTGCAATCAAAAGTATCTGGTTTATTTAAAGGAAATAAACCCACGTTTTCAAAAAGTAAAAACGTAACAATATGAAGGTATATTGATTTTGTCATTCCGTTTATAGCACATCAAAATATTAGGGGTATACAATTCTTCTCAAGTTCTATCTGTTGATCAGAAATGTTTGGTACTGAAAATGGACAAGTGGGACCAGAGTTCTGATCCAAAATGTTGGTCAACCTCCAAAAGTTGATATTTTTAAAAATATTTTGTAATTTTCTCTAAAAATATTGTAGATACTACTATACAATTTTATGCACGATATTCCCATAATGAAAGGACAAAAACTATATTTTGTGACGATCTGAGAATAACTATAGCAACCATAAATCTCTTGTAAATATCGTTTCTGATTTGAAACTGAATAAAACTAAACACTAAATACATACTTTAGACTAAAACTATCGAATTAGCGGTCCCCACAAATATATATATATATTCTGGGTCTTTATATAATGGAAATATAAACATATACGGACACAACTACGTGGTAAAAGACCAGAAAAAAAACCCGTGTCTCCCAGTTTTGCCCAAAGTAATGCACTTTTTTATGGGCCCCCAGTGTCATTTTTGCAAAAAAAAAAAAAAAAAAAGGGATAATTTTCTCAGCTCATATCTTGCAAACCATTCGCTCCGAGGCAAAGTTATAGTTCTTGTCATAAAGAACAAATATTGTGAAGATATAAAATAAAAAACATCATCTTCAAAATCGCAAAAAACTTAAAAAAAAAAGATTTTTTACCTTTTTTCAGGTCCACAGGTAACAAACCGTTCAAAATTCAAGGAAGCAATCAACTACGAAAATGTACCTAAGATCTCAATAAACAACTTTCAAGAAGGTATGAACTTCCTAGAAATGATTCCTAACACCGTTTAGGTAGAGCTTCATCTTCAAGATCAAAATCGCAAAAAACTAAACAAATGCTATTTTTACCTTTTTCCCCTGTTCAGGTCCACAGGTAGCAAACCGTTCAAAATTCAAGGAAACGATAAATTAAAAAATGTACCTAGGATCTCAATAAACTACTCACGTGATCAGGCACCGTCCGCAGCAGTACAGGCAAAGCAGTAAGCTCAGCAAACTCATCAAGGGACGCAGCAGAAAAGTGAACGACGTACAGTGGGGGAAATGAAAAAAGTGGAAATAAATCTGTAACATCTAAACGAATAGCCCGATTTTAATAAACTTTCCCATGGGTATAGGGTGGTGTTGATATGTTTCAGTTTTGAATTTGGGCTTATAACACTAAGAGGGACCGAGCCACAATGTCCCAAATTGGGCCACCTTATTACACAGCGCAACGTCAACGGTGAAAGTTATAGAGCATAATTAGCACACAGCATTAGCAACTGACAATTTCAATATGCAGTGTGAGAAAATTGATTTTTTAGCTACGTTTGCGGTCATCAAATCAAATAAAGTTATACAAGATTTCAAAAGGAAAAAAATCTTTTAACTAGTGAATTCAATAGTGCATGTAAGTTGTTTTTTCGACGAAGTAGACTTGACCGGTGAAAATTACACACCTAATACAGTGTGTCGCTAATGTTATAACAATCTCATTGCATGGTTGAGTGGAGGCAAATATAGTATAAATTATTGTAAGCCAGTAAACTGTCGATCTAACGATGCATGTTTCTCTGTTGAAGGCACTATAAGGCCTAGAGGAATGGATTTAGTGGGATGAAATTTTCGCGAAATATTATTTGCTGTTCAGAAATGCTCAGTTTTAAAAATGGGAAAAATCGGTACAACCAAAAAAATAAACAAAACAAAATATTCGTATTTCTAGTAGCTGAATTATGTATCCAAAAATATATTGAACCTGTAGATATAGTGATATACAAACATGGAGCTTTTTCGAAGATCGATGATTTGCCATTTTAGAATTTTTTGCTCAAACCTAATTTTTTTTTTTTAAATTGGAAAAGTTTGGATAGGTTTGGGGGCGACTACGTCCGCTTAAGTGAGCCAAGTTTTACTTTACATGCTTTTGCATTAGGTTCTCTTTTTAGATCATATACAAGGTTTATATAGCCCGAAAAAAAATTTTGTTCTACAAAAGAAAAATAGTATAGGGACTTTTTGGGAAAAAAAAACATAAATAAATAAACCTAAATATCTGTTGAACTAAAAGAGCTAACTTACATATGTGTGCATGTTTTTTTAGACCTCCTAAGGGACTATTGATACTTTCAATTTCAGCTCATTCGGATCATACTTGGACTTTCGTAGAATATTTAAATCCTTAAATGTCCTTTTTGAAAAGACTTTTTTTAATTTTCCCTTCGACCAAAAAATTAAAACTTTGACCCACTGTAAAAAAAAATTCAGACCCCATGGACTACAAGTTTATTCTACAAAAATGATCTACTCAATATGCCCTTTCAGAATTATAGGGTCACTGTTCTGTTCCTATCAAAAAGTCTCAGTTTGTTGGACTGTGTAATTCGAAGAAATATTCTGAAATCAAGTTTAGCCGCTCGCCTCGAAGAGACTGGCAACAGACGAGATGCTGCCAGGCGTGGCAGACCCCGGAGTAGCCGTTCTGCAGAGAATATTGCTGCTGTAGCCGAGGATGTAATGGAAGCGCCGTCGACATTGACCAGATGACGTGCCACGCAAATGGGTATCAGTCGACGGTCTTAACATCGAATTTTGGTACAAGATTTGAAGATGTCTCCGTAGAAAGTCTAGACAGTGCATCAGCTGTTAGCTGCTGATCGCCAATCGCGTCTAACATACGCTCAAGCCATCTTTAATCACCACCAAAAGGAAGATGATTTTTCATCAAATATAATCATGAGTGATGAGACCCATTTCCATCTTAGCGGGTACGTAAATAAGCAAAATTTACGCTTCTGGGGCACTGAAAATCCGCGTGTAACCCACGAAGAGCCATTACACCTGCTCAAAGTCACTGTATGGTGTGCTGTTTTCGCTGGAGGAGTCATCGGACCTTTTTTCTTCGAAGACGTCGCGGGCCAAACGGTTACTGTGAATGGTGAGCGCTACAGAGCAATGATCAACGGGTTCTTTTTGCCGCAACTTGATGAATTGGGATTGGAAAACATGTGGTTCCAACAGGACGGTGCAACGGCACACACTGCACGTGCCACAACCGATATGCTGAAGGTTGCATTTCCCGGGCGCCTAATCTCCCGTTTTGGCGATTTGCACTGGCCAGCAAGATCGCCTGATTTGACCGCTCCAGACTTCTTTTTGTGGGGCTTTTTGAAGTCGCGGGTTTATGATGGACAAGAAATTATTGAAGTCGAGTCAATAAAGTTTTTGGGAGTTATCCTGCAAAATAATTTAACATGGAATCATCATATTAACTATGTTCGGTCGGAAATATAGTTTAGAATACAATAATTTGCCTCAGTTTCTAAAAAATTGTTCGTCAATATCGTTGTTCAAGAAAAAACTTAAAGATTTTTATTTAAGTAATATTGAAATGCTTTTAATATAGTATACATTTTTAAATTTTCTAATGTAATGTTATCTTTTTTAATTTTTTAAAATCAGTTTTTGAAGCATTAATAATTTGTATATTGTAGCCAACATTGTCTCAACAAAGCCCTAGAGGCGCTGAGACCATATTAATGAAAATTGTAATTTTTTGAATTAAAAGCCTCAGACTCTTGCAGCTCT
The DNA here is from genome assembly GCA_942486065.2 of Calliphora vomitoria. Lineage (NCBI taxonomy): Eukaryota > Metazoa > Arthropoda > Insecta > Diptera > Calliphoridae > Calliphora > Calliphora vomitoria. Next base: position 153,551,319 of record OW818029.2, read on the forward strand.
TAATGACAATATCCGTCAAGAATGTGAGGACCTATCGCCGGAAGTTTTGGCCAAAGTGATGGAAAATGCCATAAAAGGGACTCAAGTGACAATCAATTACATGACATCATATTCTCGACTTGATGTAAAAAAACTAAAAGACCAAATAAAAATAATCCACAAGAAGAATCAAAGTTTTTCATTTTTTTTAATTAAGCCAAAAAATATCGGAATTTTACTTTTGCGCCACCTTGTATTAAAAAATGGATTCGAAATGTTTTTTAAGAAATAATTTGAAAAAAATGTTCCCTAAAAACTAAATTTTCTCTAAAATATTGTTATCTACAGTAAAATTCATCTAAATAGACAAACAATAATTTAACATAAGATAATTTCAATGTTTATACACAGTTTGAAGTATGTGCTTCAATGTGCTATAATCTATCAAGTCGAGCATAAATATATTTAACCCTCCGTGATACACATGTTTTATTTTTCACATTAGTAACACATGAGGCCTAGCCAGACCCCATAATAATATCAGTATAACTACATAAAAAAATTTTTTTTTCTAACAAATAATTATAAAAACAGCTTAAATAATCTGAAAGCTAAAAGCTATAAAAAAATATAAACAAAATTTTATTCAAAGTTTGTAACAAACTAAAAAAGAACACACAAAGACTATTTCAACGAAAAAATATAACAGCAAAAACGTGATGAGAACTTAGCTTTTATTTTACCGTAAAAAGCTGAGTTTGTTACTTAAAACTTTTTTGTGAATTGGGCAAAAAATTTTGTTTTACGCATTTTGCCAAAAAAATAAATAGAATTAAATAAAATTGTTTACGAAAAATATACGCGGGTCTGGTCAGACCTCATATGTTACTAATGTTAAAAATCCTTGTATTTCCCTTTTTTGGCCCGTTTTTTACCATTATAAAGCCAAGAAAATTTTAAGAGGGTGCCTGAAAAATCAAGTCTCTAGCGATACCCCAAATACGTTTAAATTGCATAACAAATCCAAAAAAGTCCTGCCAGACCTATGTGTATTTCTAAGGGTTAAGTTCACGGCTTTATCTAGTAAAGACTAAACAACCAATTAAAAAACAGTTTTACAAGTTGTAAAAAATCAAGTCTCTAGCGATACCCCAGAGACGTTTAAATTGCAAAACAAATCCATAAAAGTCTGGCCAGACCTATGTGTATGTCTAAGGGTTAAGTGCACGGATTTATCTAGTGAAGACTAAACAACCAATTAAAAAACTGTTTTACAAGTTGTAAGCTATTATAAAAAATATATTTCACTTTATTCCGAAGACACAAATTTTTATAATTTTGTCCAGCTAGATATGAGATTGGAACAATGATTGGCGTTAAATATTATTCTATTTTGTGAGTGTTTTAAGTTAAGTTTCAGACAAAAAGTGCAAAATAAATGCCATACTTATATTTATATAAAATAATTATATTATAGCAAAAGTCATTCACGTTATATTTAAAACCAATTTTAGAAAACGTAAATTTTTAAACTTGAATTCCAAGTTTACTAAACAAATCTCCAAAAAAAAAAAACAACTTCTATCAATACTCATATTTGCATTTAATCAAAAACCAACTTGTAAAGCAATAGTCCAAAAATATGTACATATGTATGCTTATGATTGCAAAACATGACCCGATTTTACATTTACAATTTTATATCCTAACATTTCGTTGGTGTTTTCTACAGTTATTTTTCTTTTTGTCACATATTCTTTCTTAATTTTTTTTAACCCAAAAACCAAAAAAAAAAAAAAAAAAAAACACAGTGTCTGTTGCAGAAGCAACGAAAAAACATGCTACTGCTAATTTAAATTTATTGATGCAACATACTTTACGAACTATGTCATCGTCTGCTACACATTTTTTGTGCAGCAGCAATAGCAGCAGCTAAACATTGCTGTTGCAACTAACACCGCTACTAATATTTTTACTAGTTATTCGTATTTGTACTTTGTATGTTGTATACTAGGGTGGGTCGATTTGTAAGGACAAAAAATGTACGATATTGTGCTATCGATTTTTCGATAGCTTTTGGTATGTGGGAAAAAAGCTTCACTACGACACATAGTAGCTTAGAAACGTTTCGAGAGGTCTGAGAGGTGTTATGACCGCCTAAGTGAGCCAGATTTTACTTTGCACGCTTTTGCATTAAATTCTCTTTCCGAATCATATAAAAATTGTATTTACTCCCGAAGGAAATTTGTTTCTATAAAAGAAATGATATATGGGCTTTTTTTGGGAAAAACGTGTAACTTTTTATAGGGACGCGATAAATTTTAGCAAGTTGTTTTTATTTTATTTAGAATTTTATCACCAATATAGCTGATATTTTGAAAATAAATTTGGACTCTCCGTAGGCCTGCCGTATCAGAAAACCATAAAAAGATCGCGAATAATTAAAAAGAAATTAATCAATAAACCTAAATATCTATTCAACTATTAGAGATAACCTACACATGTAAGTGTCTTTTAAAGAAATATTCATATTTTAAATTTCAACTCATTCGGATCATTAAACAATTTAAAACCAGAAGTCACCAACTTTGAGGGACCGCACATTGTTCCCCATTAGCGCTAGGAAGCTTAACAAACGCAAATCAACTCGAAAATACCTCAGCTCTAACCATGTATAATTTCGTAACAATATCTCCAATAGATCCCGAGATACCGAATTATTTCCAAAAAAATTTTTTTTTTCTAAACCACTGTGCGACATAACAAAAAAATTATTTTCGAGGCGCCCAAACAAATTTTTTTTACTTTTTCTCAACTTATATTTTTAAGGATATTACCTTTCCAAGGTGAAATTTTAAGCTAAAAACGATGGAGATAGCAGTTTTTCCAAAAAAATGTTTTTCTTGAGGTTTTGGATGAGTTTTGTCGAAATTTTTGTTTTTTTACGCGTTAATTTTTAAGGTTTTTTTTGATATGTCGTAGTGGAACTATTTTTTCCTCATGCCAAAAGCTATCTAAAAGTCGATGGCACAATATCGATTGCTAAATCGACCCACCTTAATGTATACAGTTTTTGTTAGTTTGATTATTCAACATCCAACTGTAAGGGGGCTGATACAATTCCTTAGCTTTTTATGTGTATTTCTAGTTTTTTCTGCTGGCTGCTGCTCTACTGCCACTGATGTTGTGCGCTGTGTGTTAGTCAAACAAATTTATGGCAACTAACTGCAATGACATTGTTAAAAACTCCCAAAAGTCATGCTGAAAAAAAAGAAAAAAATGTGAAAACAAAACGAAAGAAATGAACCAACGAAATATATGTTTGAATTACAAAACAGCTCATATGCCAACACATTTTGCTTAACATACATACTTATGTATATATAAGGACTGCGAGAAGTTAGAGACAGAAAGCGAATAAGACAGCTTTAAGAATTATTATATTACATACAATTTAATATTTGAAAATACTCCACTTTACATTTTACATAAACGAAATTAATATTTTAAACATCAAAAAGCTTGCATAAGTTTAGTCTCAGTCCTTGACAGTACCATGTACATTTATAAACATGGAAAAACTAGCTGGCCGTTTAAACCATATTAAACTTAAAGTATGTATACTATACTTATGTCAGATATATATTCATACATATTTCAGTATATTTAAGTATACAGTTTTCTGTATAAATATAATTTTTAGATAACTAACTTTTATCTTGTGCTTTGTAGCGATTTGTAAATCTCTGTGTTAGCAGTACGAAGATGAACAGCAAAAAACTGAAAAAGAAAATACTGGAGATATGCCAATAATATGTGCTGAGATTTAATTGTTTGGAAATTATGTTAAAGAATACATATAAGGAAAAACGAGGGAAAAATTTGTATATATATAAAGTACACTTTAAATGTTAATGATTTACTATATCGCCATATATATGCCATCATCATCTATACACTGTATAGTACAGTGACAAACAAAAGTTATACTTCAGTTTAAATACAATTAAGAGTGAATCTTATATACCTACCACAAATATAACACAAGCAGTGATTTTTGTGTATTTTGTATAAAATCATTTATGTGGTTGTCCCGAGTAGAGTGGTCCGAACAATGTTGTTCATATATTTTAATTCAAAACATTTAAATAATTCAACTTATTTGAAAATGATAATTATGACTTATTATGGAAATGATAATCATAAAGTATTGTGATATCTATGTACTTGATGCTTATTTTGGTTCAATTTCGTCTCACTAACGATATCTACAAGAGATTTATGGATTTTATGTGTAAACTATGACCAATTGTGGGTGTATGAATTAAAAATGCTGGATTTACTAAAGATGGCGCATCAGTTGAACACGGTTTTTGTTTTTAGAAACTTATATGTTATTTTGAAGGGTTAGGTTAGGTTCCATGGGCAGCCGCTCCTTAAGCAGCTCACTTTGGTCCATGCAAATCTGATCCCATTGTGATACCCATGGGGTAGTCATCAGGGTATTTACAGTACTTCCGCTGACTCTAAACTAAAACAACCAGATTCCCAGATGAAGGAATAGATTCGTCTCAGATTTATCCTTGATAGCTTGTCCAAACATAATAGGAATGGAAATCCGAGGATGCGTTCCCTCAGGTTTGTCAGAGCAGGACATTGGCAGAAAAGGTGATACACAGTCTCTTCCTCTTCTTCATTATGGCAGCTTCTACAGTATTCATTGTACCGTAGGCCCATTCTCCTAGCATGTGTCCCGATTAAACAGTGTCTTGTAACAAAGGAGACAATTAACTTTATTTGCTCACGACGGTATTCTATAAGTAAATTCGTCCTGCTGGCATCATATACGGGCCAAGTCGACCTCGCTGTAGAACAGGAAGGTTCATTAGTCCACCTGCTTTGTACGGTCTCATATAGTTTCTGCTGAACAGCCATCTTGCATTTAACAAGGGACATACCAGAAAAGGGGTCGATTGCCTTCTCACTCATCATCACACCCCTTTTGGCCGAATCATATGCTATACAATTACCCAGATTTCCATCGTGTCCAGGGACCCATATAAGCGTTATCCTAGAATATCTCATTTAGGTATATCCGGCATTCCTCGGTTAACCTAGATGTCGTAAAGACACCCGCTATTCCATTAACAGCAGCCTTGCTGTCAGTAAATATACATATATCTCCAGATATTCGATAATACCTCAGCCAGTTGGATGCACGTTTAATGTCAGTAATTTCCGCCTGAAGAACAGTGCAGAAGTTAGGTAGTCTAAAATAGAATCTTATCCCAAAGTTTTCAATATAGAAACCTCCTACTACCCCTGTTAGAGCCATCAGTGTATATCCATATGACATCAGCTGGGGGGAAGAGTCCGAGTTGCCATAAATCCCTATTCGGGATCATGATATGGAAATGCCTATCGAAAAAAGGTTTTGCGATGCAGTAATCGACATTACCATGTAAGTGATTATAGTAATTCTGTATCCTAGAGTGTCCAAGGTCCTTACCAGACCACGAACAACCAGCATTTAGTCTCACAGCAGAGTTGAGAGCCATTTGTATCACCATCAAATCCACTGGTAACCAGTTTGGATAGCAAATAATGCCTTAGCGGAAGTAGACCTTATAGCGCCTGTAATCAGTATCGCGATAGTCCTTAGAACTCGTTCAACGGCCTTCCGGTAAATAGCATTATCCAAAACCTGCCACCACACCAATACTCCATAGAACAAGATGGGTTTAACGACTGCTTTGAAGATTCAATTGATACCTTTCGGCATAATACCCCAATTAGTACCAATTGCCTTTTTGCAAGAGTAGATGGCCACATAGGCCTTATTAATCCTGTTCTGAATGTTCAGATTCCAGTGTACATATCTGTAATTTATTTTTACTTAATAATTTAACATTATATTGCAAACAACAAAGTTTTTTTGCTTCGAAAGTATCGAATTTTGTGCCAAAAAAGTGTCATATGTGGGAAGCTTTGCGAGAGATGGTTTGTTCGGTTCAGAAGTGGTGATATTGATATGGAAGAGAAAATCATTGGGAGCCGAGAGATGATTTGAAGAGATGTTTGAACGCTATAAATGCACCACTCGCGATAAAAAATGGATCCACTACGATAACCCGAAGCATAAAAGAGCGTATGTGAAGCCCGCCAACCAGACAAATCGACTCCATAGCCAAATATCCACGATTCAAAGGAAATGCTCTGTATTTGGTGTGTGGAAAAGGATCCTATCTATTATGAGCTACTGAAATCTGTCCAGGGAACCTGTACTGAAAACAACTGATTCATTTGAAGCGAAAATTGGCCGAAAAAGGCCCAGAATATGCTGCCAGACATTTAGTTGTAATACTCCATCATGACAACGCTCGGTCACATGTTGCAATACATGTTATAAACTATTTAGTATGACTACGACCAAATATGGAACGAAATTCACATAATCTAGCTGTTTGATTTTTACATACATATTATTTATCTGTGTAAATTTTAGTTCAATATGGACCGATTCAAACAAAATATCGTGTTGTGGTTTATTTTTACATGGCATTTATTTTTCATGAATTTAGTATGTATATAACAGCATTTATCAAACATATAGGCATATATTGAGAAGACATTTCCTTTTATCGTAGGAACAATGTGTACAAAATGTCATGGCAATTTATTTAAAGAAAATAGCAACAAATTTCTGAATAATAACATACGTATTCTATTTTTGTAAGTTGTCGCACTTTTTTATTCATAAATCTGGTTCTGCTGGACCATTGACACCTATTTAAAATACTAAGTGTTTCTGGTCAACAAAGAATACTTAGGGAACATTTCATCATCTTAGGTTCTTCAATCGTTACTCTATCGTGCCTTCAACAGACAGACGTATAGCTAAATATTGAAGTCAGGACAAACATTTTGAGAAACGGTATCCTTGCACTTGAGTTCCGAACATCGACAACTTATGGGTGTGGCCACCTTAATGTACATTTATAATGAGATGTTTGTTATTTAGGATAACGCAAAAACTGTTCTATGTAGGTAGACTTTCGACCCCACAGATTGGGAAGAAAAACTTTGTTTGCCATTTAATTCAATACTTTGTTTTCATAAAAACAAATGAATTTTTAGTGGGAAATCACAGTACTCACAGAATAGCACATTTTTTTACTATAGACCTACTTATTTTGGTTTCCATGTTAAAAATCCATTTTAAGTGTGAGATCAATGTGATGATATCAATGTTTTAATGTAAATCTAGATAAAATCAAGACAAAGAATGAAGTTTTAAAGCAGTAAACTGCAGTAGTCTACGCAAAATTGATATATCCCTGCTATAAGGTAAGAGTAAAATAGTTTGAAAATATTTCTAAGTTGGTATTCCTTCAGTATGTATGTGCTTGTGCATAATGACACTCAGATATATACAATTCCTTGTAAATATAAAAAATTACATCTCTGAACCACTTAAAGCCACAGGAGCTCTCATGCTAAGAGACAACTTATATCTTCAATTCCTTTAATATACTTATTGAGAAAATCTTGGAACAGTAGAAACAAAACGACAACTGTTAAGAACAAAAGTCAAATGATCCTAGCTTTTGCTGAAGAAATTAAGATCACTTAAAGAAATATTGGAGATTGTGCAGTAATCAGTTAACGTTTTTCTAGTGATAATCCAGCACTAAATCAAAATCAGTGCTGCAGATGCAAAGGAAGCATCATAAACAAAAGCTGGTGATACAAATTCAGCTGGTAATTGCAACTTTGAGCTAGCAGATGATTGGTTCACCGATAGTCTACATAATAATATACTGGACTATGGGTCTGAAGATTGTAGGTTCTATTCCCACCAAAGACTCTGAATGTTTCTGCGAACAAGCCAAATAGCTTCGCAGTTTGCGTTTGTTAATATAAATATACCCCAAATCCGACGTAAATAACGCAAAGACCAACATTTTTGCAAACGAGGCAACTTTGGACTGAGTAAGCTGTTAAAAATGCAATAGAAACATCCAAACTTTGAAAGTCGTTAGCGGTCTTATTATTTTTTTTTTTTTTTTAAACGTTTTTTTTTATTATATATTGAATCTGCCTTATTTCTTTAGGCCTAACAATATGTATTCAAATCTTATGACTAAAATTAAATCTAATTACTCTCTAACAGAGCATAAATTCATAATTGGCTAATAAGCTCTACGAAGCCTCGACTGCGTTTGGCTCCGTGCTAGAAGTCTAGCAAGCGGGTTCGGGTGGCTTTGTAACTTTTTGATGTATCTCTCACGGACTCTTCTGAATTCATCCTTTACTAATGGTACTTCTAGATCCCTGTGGATGTTCTCATTTCTTATGTACCATGGTGCGCCCGTCATGGTCCTAAGAATTTTTGATTGGGCCCTCTGTATAAGTTCAATACTGGTATTACTAGCAGTTCCCCACAATTGGATTCCATATGTCCAAATTGGTTTTAAAATGGTTTTATACAGGGTGACTTTATAGTCCAGGCTTAGCTTTGATTGGTCACTGATTAACCAGTGAAGGCTAGATGCTTTTAACTTCATGTGAAGTCTCTTGGTTTCTATATGACGTCGCCAAGTAAGTCTTCTATCTAAGTGAATACCAAGGTATGTAACATAATCGGACTGAGGTATATCTACATTGTTAAGTGTGACAGGTGGACAGCATCCCCTCCTCAGTGTGAACGTAACATGTTTGCTTTTTAACTCATTTACTCGTATTCTCCATTTGTTCAACCATGTTTCCACACATCTTAGGTAGCTATCTAGTATACTAGATGCTTTATATGGGTTTTCATGCGAGCTAATAATTGCGGTGTCGTCAGCAAATGTAGAAATAGTTCATGTATCGTTCGTAGGCAAATCTGAGGTGTAAATCAAATAGAGGGTAGGTCCAAGAACACTTCCTTGTGGTACTCCTGCTCCAATCCTATATTCTCTTGTCACGTAATCGTTGTACTTAACTGTAAATAAACGGTCCGATAGATAAGATTCCAATAGTTTATGGGTACATGGTGGCAGCAAACATTTTATTTTATATACCAGGCCTTTGTGCCATACTTTATCGAAGGCTTGAGCGACATCCAAAAATATAGCTGAACAATATTTCTTTAATTCAAAGGATTTTCTTATCTCTCCGGTTATACGATTAACTTGTTCGATTGTTCCGTGGTGTTCCCGGAAACCAAATTGATGAACTGGGATTATATTTTTCTCATTTAAAAATGGTATGATTTTCTTTTGGAACACTTTCTCGAATAGTTTCGATAAGCACGGAAGTAAGCTTATTGGTCTATAGGAGGATGGTACGGTCAAGTCTTTACCTGGCTTAGGTATCATTATTATCTGAGAAGTTTTCCAATTTGTCGGAAAAACTCCATATTTAAAGATCGCATTAAATATTATAGACAACACAATTATTGCCACACTCGGTAGGTTTTTAATCATAGTAGGTGTAACTGAATCATTTCCAGGCGATTTTTTTAATATTATATTATCTTTGATTACTTCGTTAATGTCTTCTGGGCCTATAGCCAATATGTCATCATTTGATAATGTTGACGCAGGTGGCTCTTCAAGTTCAAAAACAGTTATTGGCGAGTTTGGTTGAAAGACTGTACTTAAGTGATCGGCAAATATTTTGGCCTTTTCTTCTGTGCTGCGAGCCCAGGTACCGTCAGCTTTCCTTAAAGGGCTTTGCCCCTCTGCCGGTGGCTTGATATTTTTCGTTGCCTTCCAAAGGGAAAAATTTGTGTGTTTGGTATTTGTCAGACTTTGAATGTAATTTCTATTTCTGCGATCCTCTTCTAATTGAAGGGCTTTTTTCAGATTTTTACTAGCAGCAGACAGCCTCTGTTTTGCAGCAGGTGATCTATTTTGTTGCCATTCTCTTCTGAGCCTTCTCTTTTCGAAAAGAAGTCGTTCAATATCTGAATTGGAAATGTGCATATTAGTCTTAGGAAATATTTTACTCTTAGAATGATTAAGAGCCGATACAATTAACGACGTGAAGTCATTGACACATTTATCTACATCTTCTTCACACTGAATACAAAGATCTGTGTGGATATGACTGCTGATATATTTTTTATATTTTAGCCAATTTGTTTTAAAGTAATATGTTTCAGTATGAAATTTTGAACTATTAGTCCTCCCGTAATAAGACACAATAATTGGGGAATGATCAGAAGATAAATCATATGATATTTCTGTAGATATTGAATCTCGATTAATATTTCTTGTTATGGCAAAGTCTATGACATCAGGAATTTTTTTAGGATCTGAAGGCCAGTATGTTGGTTGTCCAGGGGACACAAAATCCAAGCCATTTTTACGATCAATTAGGGCCTTATAAAGCTGTCTACCTCTGGGATTCATTAGTCGAGAGCCCCAGTAAGTGTGTTTGGCATTATAGTCGCCACAAGCCAGAAAGCGACCTCCTAGCGTACTAAAGAATTCTTCGAACTTCTCCTTGGTCATTGAAAATAGTGGTGGGCAATATATTGCGCTTATATTTAAAGCTCCAGCAAAGCTTTTCAGATGAATGGATGTTGCCTGCATATAGTCTTTTGAGAATTCAGCTAGAGGATAATGTTTTAAACGATTTCTAATTAAAATACCAGTACTTTCTATTGATGCTACATCTTTCGAATTAGCGTTGGTTTATTAATTTTGCTTTGAAAGATCCTCATGGACGAATATATCGTTCAACAGCACTTGCAAATGAGCTTCGTCTATTTTACGGTGTGGATCATTTCTGGATGAATGGGTACATCAACAAACAAAATTGTTAATTTAGGAAGATACCAATTCACATTATATCCAATAGCGTTTGGTTTAGATTTTGGGCTAGTGGCGTCATCGGTCAATATTTCTTTGAGAACGACATTGGCCATGCCAATACCGTCAACGGCGTGCGATATCGGTTAATGATTACCAATTTATTTTAGCATGAATTGGATGATATGTACATCATCTACATGTGGTTTCAATAGTAAGGCACTACTTGCCACACAGCTAATGTCATATTGGTCATTCTGCTATGAGCTCTATGAAAGCATGGTCATCTCACTTTAATTTGATGGTACTGTCCACCGAGATCGTGCAAATTGACCACGTTAGGCTTTTGTTGTGTGGTTATATTAAGTTAGAAACCACAGTGGCCCTCAAAGCCAACATAACCCATGCCACCGGACAAATTTAGCCTTATTTATACCTCAGAGTCATGGATACATAATAACATCGATAGCATTAAAAGGTTAGTCGGGAATACAAAATTTATATTTTAGTAAGATTTTCTTATGCTAAATTCCCAATTTTATTGATAAATTCACTGAAATTTTATTGTTGGGGGATAAGCTAGTTCCTATGCGCATTTCACTGGTTACTTAGGCCAGATCATCAGGAAACCTTTTCCCAAAAGGCTTTAGAAAAACTAAAGATATTATACAAATAAAACTATATAGTGAATGAGAATTACAGACACTCAAGCTTTATTTGTAAAAATATCAAAGCTTAAAACAAAACACCAACAATAAACAGTGATTTTATCTTTTCTTACATTCTCTACTACAATTGGCCTTTCAAACGAATACTTATTTCAGTTATATGTCACATACACTTTGTTTTATTTAAACTTAAAGATAAGAATCGCTTATGTGGACACATGTGCGTTGAACGAAAGTATTGGTGATGTCTGAACCACAAAAGAGATATAGACCGAATTAAGATTAGTAAGACGTATAAAGTTACAACGATTGCGATGGATGGAATACTTTGTTAGAATAAGTGCACAGCGACACAGCGGGGAAGACCGGGACTTTGGTGAAAATACCAACTGCAAGCTACGCTAACAAGATCGAAGAGCATGGAGGTCGTTTCTTAAACAGGCAAAGACATAAATAAATGCATTGTAAAGTCAAACTGATCACAGATTGACGTTTATTTACAACTTCAACCAGTTTTTAAGGAGCTTATTTAAGGTTTCAAATGAAAGTGATCACAGTCTCTTAAAAATATAATTTTTTGTTCATTACTTGTTTCATTGATTCGTTGGTATATTTCCTACTGTTTGAATACTTTCTCTTTGCACTATTGAATGCCATAATCTCATACTTATAATGTGTGCATTGATTTGATTTCCTCTAAATTCTTGTAACCTTTTAGTTTTAAATCAACTTTTTTTTCGCTCATTGGATTTTTTTTTCTACTTGTTTCATTTAATTTGCTTTCTATCCAAGTTCTTCGTACTCGTCTCTCTAGTTTGTTCGTATTTTCTCTGGCATCTACAACAACTAATTAATCTTTTGCATGAGTTTGAAGATTATTCTACTTAGTTTTTTTGTTTATGTTATAAAACTCGTATGTTGCATTGAAAATGCGCGAAAATTACGTGATGCTGTTGTGTTCAGTTCAGTACAGCGCTGAATTTGAGCTCAGTTCAGTATGGATGTAAAGGGAACTAAAGTCAACAGCAACATAAAATCGAGCTGGAAAATGTGCAACTTTTGCAATTTTCATCTCTTGTTTCTATTACGTATTTTCATCTATTTATTTTTTTTTGTTGTTATTGTATTTTGTTAGCAACAACAAAAGTTGCATTTGGGTTTTGTGCTCTTAGCATTGCTAAACATTTGATCAGATATTTCTTATTTGTGTAGGATAGTTAGGATAAGGGGTGATGTGGCAGAGTTTAGTAGCTTTTTTGCTACCTCATGTGTGTATGACGTAGTTTTTGCATCTGCCATTCAAACATACGACATACGGATGCATGCATATCTAAAGTAGTAACATTCGTGTATGCATATATGCACTTTTATAACAAGAAATAACTAACAACATTGAATCTGTGCAATGCATAAACACATACTAATCGTGCAACTGCTGTTATAAATACTGTATATCATGAATTCCACCAACGAACTCAGAGAAAACACTAATGTTTGACCTTGATTTTTCCGAGTTTTACCATAATCAGTGAACATATATCCTTAGGAATCCTTTAGACATGTACATTTTTATTTTTTCCATTTCTGAATATTCCCAGATTTTATTCACGATTTAATTTGTTTGAAATCTGGAAAATAATCTATCAATTGAAAATTTATTAAAGTTTAGATTATCGAATTCAAAGAAAAGTTGGATATAGCCACCAATATTCCGAATTTAAACATATATTAACATAATTGAAGTAGGTTGTGTGTATTCTACTCTTGTGCATTTGATGGCGTATAAACTAGGCCCATATGGTATATGGTTCATATTATATAGCCCTCTAAAGTTAGACGTCTCCTACATTTTTGTGAATAATTAGCAATGTTCAAGACTGAATAACTTTGGAATCCATCATTCCAGTTTAATAGACGTTTATTAAAATCAATTGACGGGTTCCAAAGTTATTCAATCCAGAGCACCTCCAATTTTTCACATTTAAAGGACTATAAAATATGAACCATTTACTTTTAAGAGTACAATGCAAATCATATAAGAGGCAAATTTAAAACTCTATTTTTGTCTCGAAATACTTTGGAATTGCCCTTTAGAGTACATATAACTAAAATTGTCCTCACAATCCTCGTGTACACAAACACATCTCTGAGCATTATCATATATTTACTTATTTATGCATGCATGATGCACTAGCATGTGTGTAGCTGTGTTAGAATATGTCCCCGCTTGATATGAGAAATGTTTCGTTTGTTGGTTTAGAAAATGTTTGACATTTTATGGTTGTTATTTTTACTTCGCCATTTTTGTTTTGCTGTATTTTTTCACTTTGGCTCTTTTGTATGGTAGATTTATTAAAGTTTGACACATTCTATGTGTTTGCTAAATCAAATCTTTGTAAAGCATAAATGCTCTAAGTAAGTAAATAGAAAGTTCAAATTGTTTATGGGAATTTGTTAGTGGTTTTTTGTCACAAAAAAAAAAAAAATAATAACATTATGTATTGCTTTTTTTAGTTCAACAGAGCGTATGAATGCTATTTAATATGAGTTCATAACTCATACGATACGTTGTTTTAACCTTATAATTTGCAAATATATTGTTAGTGTTTCTGTTTAATTTTTTAAATAATTATATTCTTATAATAAGTATTGTAATTAAATAACACATTTATATCTCACAATACAGCTACATTTTGAATTTTAACCCATTAATGGTTAGAATGGTTAGAAAAATACCCAAAAATAGAGCAATTTTAGAAAAATTCTAAAAAATTCTAGGAGAGCGATATTAAAAATCTTCTTTCGGATAAAGGTAAAGTTAGAATCGAACTACCTAAAATAATTTTTTCGGAAATATTAGGTCATGCCTTGGTGGGGAACTAGTGGACCATAGTTGAGCAAGTTTACAAAATCACAAAATTCTAAAATAAGAGGTTCTAGTAAACGGGGGGAGTGGAAGCCCCCAATGCCCTCCTTGTGTCTAGTAGTCTTGCATGTCCTCTATCAGTAAAAAAAAATTAATCAAGTGATTAATCCCACTTTCCTAAGCTACAAGTACGATTTTGTGGATTGTGTATAAAAATACCCACTTCGGCATATGTAGGTTCTAAAACATAGGGTAACACTAGAGGCGCAACTGAGAGAAAGCTGAGAGTAACAATAATTACTTTCTTCACACGTACTTGTGATATGTGAATTCAACATACTTGTGAGAGAATTAACACATCAAAATACTTAAAATTTTAACTTTGATTTTCCGACTTAATACAGACCGAACCACTTTATTATACTTCCACGCAATATTTGAGGATTTTTTTGAACACTTTGCATTTAATTTTTGTTTCTAAAATTTATTTGTGGTAGAATTTTATTTATAGAACAGAGTTTAAATTTTTTGCATTCAGAATAGAAGAAAATTTAAATAAATGAAAATTTAAACATTTTTATAGAACCCTGTGTGTCTGGTGAAAATAAAAAAGGCACCAATACAACCTCAAAACTATGTACTAATACATTCTCACGACTTAGATTTTTGACAAAAGACTTAGGTTTTTTCCCTCTCAGTAACGCTTCTATGGATATATTATTTTATGTTCTAAAACATATGAAATATGAATCTAATTTTTCAAGATAGTGAGTATGCGCATTATTCAAGTTATTTTACGGTACCGGTTTTTGATACAGGCCATAGAAGAAAACCTTGAAGACCGGACGAAGTACGGCAATTTAAAAAAATGTTAATTGAGCAAAGTTTTAGATGAAATAACTCACATTTGTCCACATTTGGTCCGAATGAACGATTTGGAATACATCTTAGTATCTAAAACTGTTAAAATTCCAGCTTTCGGAAGGGCCTGCAGAAACCGCTATTACCATATTATAGAGGTTTTCTATTTTAAAGTTATCGTTATTGAGATGCTTTTCAAAAAATATGAAAGCTTTATAAGTTCCATAAGAAACACTTTTTTCTTGAAAGCAAATTTTATAATCAATTTTTCGTCCAAAAAAAACCGAAAAATCTATATTTTCTCAATTTTCAAATACAAAATCGATTATTTTTGGATTCGTAAAATATATTGCTCTTAAAATTGTTTCATATGATTTTCTTGTTTATTTTTTAACAGAAAAATTTATTGAAATCTGTCATTCATATGTATTGTGCAAGATATTACGAAAAACCGGACCAGGTTTATGTCCAATGATGAATCATTCTAGTATAATATGTTGTTCTCAGATTATGATATCCATAAGCCGAGAATAACATAATATGGTAAATCCTTTATTATAAAAATGGTTGTCACAAACATATACTTGTTTACTGCAAGCATATATATGATTGACACAATCATATGAATCGTAAGCTAACCATATTATGGTTACCACAATCATATAAATAATTACTTTGACTATAATATTGTTAAAAAGCTTGTAAGAATTTTGAAATGGTTACAATAAACATGCACAATTTTATTTTTTCTCTGCGTGTACATTGTTGGTATTTCTGTTATATACACGCAGAAAAAAAATATAGTTGTACATTGTTACTGTAACCATTTCAAATTTGTGCATGGTTACTGTAACAATTTCAAAATTTTTAACAATATTATAGTCACAGTAACTATATATATATGATTGTGGTAACAATAATATGGTTAATTTACGATTCACATGAATATTTCAACCATATATATGGCTACAGTAACCATTTATATGTTTGTGACAACCATTTATATGATGAAGGACTTACCATATTATGATGCTCTCATATCATAATCTGAGAACAACATATTATGATAAAATTATTCATCATATAAATGGTTGTCACAATCATATACATGGTCACTGTAACCATATATATGGTTGAAATATTCATGTGAATCCTAAATTAACCATATTATTGTTACCACAATCATATATATAGTTACTGTGACTATAATATTGTTAAAAATTTTGAAATTGTTACTGTAACCATGCACAAATTTGAAATGGTTACAGTAACAATGTACAACTATATTTTTTTCTGCGTGTACTTAGGATATACTTCCCCATCACCATGTCTTTGTATTGCTATTTATAATCAATAGAAATTTGTTGAACTCACTTTGTGATACCATTTAAATAAATTAAATTCAATATTTTATGAAAAAAAAAGCCAACAAAAGTGTAACCTGTAACCTATATTATTACTTACTCAGTTTGTTAAATTACAAACAACTTACTATAGTCCAATTATTTCCTTCCCCTACAGAATCTAATTGATGTGCATGTTCATTTTCTTTATAAATTCAATAATACTTGTTAAGATTTTCTTTTATTTTTTATATTTTTTTTTACTAAAGATTAATTTGAAATTTTAAAAAAAAATTACTCACGACAATCCCCCTGGTATTTAGCACTTATTTTATATCAAGAAAACTTTTACAAGTTTTGATTTTCTACAATTTGCATAGAAAGCAAAAATAAAAATAATAATAATTATAATGTAAAAGATTATACGTGTACATACTTGTATGTGTACTACAAAATACTTGTAATATTTTAGCAGGCCTTCTTTACTTGCCTCAAAAATACACCTACATAATATGTATATTAGGGTGGATCTTAAAATGGACATTGTCGATTTTATATGCTCCCAAGATAATGTAAGGCCTTTCCTAAATCTGAAAAGCAAATTTGGGGAAAATACCGATATTTAAAAAAAAAAAAATGTTTCGAAAATATTCCAATTAAAATTTGATTGGTTGATCATTTACCCATTGAGGTTTAAATATAAAAACTAATATCTGCTGACATCGATAAGCCATTATAATTTGATACCAAACAAGTACGAGAGATATATTCGGCTGTGCCGAATATTATATATCCTACACCAAATTATACTTCAAAATAAAAATTTTAAATATTTTTAGGTAAACGAAATTTTTTTTTTTCAGTTGTTTTTTTTTATTTTTTTTTTCCAATTTTTTTTTTCCAATTTTTTTTTTTTTTTCGAAGTTTTGTTTTTTAATTTTTTTTTATATTTAGCGAAAAAAACTTTTGGTGAAAAAAAAAATCTGTTTTTTTTTCCGATTTTGACCCATTGTAGGTCCAAGTTACTATGGTCTTATATACGTCGTTGCAAAGGTATTTGAAATATCTATCATTAGGTATCCATATTGTCTATGTTAATGACTTAGTAATCCAGATATAGGTCAAAAAATAGGTAAAAAATCGAGGTTGACCTGGTTTTTTCCTTATATCTCAGCCATTTGTGAACCGATTTTCTCCGGAAGAATTCCGAAGATATTGATGTATGAATCGTGTATGTAAGTCATTTGAGGGCTTTGAGAAGTTGATTTCAACAGACAGACAGACAGACAGACAGACAGACAGACAGACATGGCTTAATCGACTACGCTATCTGCAAGGATCCAGAATATATATACTTTATAGGGTCGGAAAATTATATTGTGGAAATTACAAACGGAATGACAAACTTATATATACCCTTCTCACGAAGGTGAAGGGTATAAAATTTCATGTATATTTTAAATTTTACATTACTACAATGAGTAGTGTACGAATCGAACACAGAGAAATATATTCGTTCTCACAACCGAATTTGTCGCCAATCGAATTTATTCGGTTTCATGTACTATCAATTGTCCATTATAAATACCTTATTTATATAGATATCCCAACCAAATTCAGCACAAATACATTGAACTCGCATTACAAAATTTTTTGGCGATCAGTCCATAACATTGTTGAACAAATTTCGGTTCATCGCCGCCAGCCTCAACAATGGGAAATGAAAGCAGACCATTAAGTAAACAGAACTGCCAAAGGGTTTTGAAAAGTTAGCTCGAACTTAAATTTTATGGCCTCTTGAAGTTGGGCCATTTTTTACCATTTATATATGGGGCATTTCATGTCAAGTGAACCAACTTTTGAAATCGATGTCTTCCGCTAAATACACGATGTGACATTTAGGAAGATTTTTTTTCACAGACTTTCAAATTGCACATATTAGCTTTAAAACTTGGTTCACGGTTGATGCTCATTCGCAATTTAAATCCTCCAAAATTGTGCAACGGAACAAGACTTGCTGTTAAAAAACTATAACCGAATTTAATCGAAGACACAATCATCAGAGGCAAGTGCAAATTTCATGAATTCTAATGATTTCAACTGATCTGTTACAGTTTCCAGTGCGTCTGGTTTTCGCCATTTTCATCAACAATGCTCAAGGCCAATTGCTAAGTGTTGCTGGTTTGAACTTAGAAAATACCAATTTATTACGGCCTGTTGGTTGTAAAAGCCGAAAAATCTTTATGACACACCTGCCGATAAAGTTGCGCCGATTAAGATAAAAAGTTAATAAACAAAATTTATTTATTTTTTTTAACAAATAAAGACAATTGGTCAATTTACAAGGTCTCTTTTCATGTCATAATGTCCTAATATTTCACAATGGTTTTTATTGCTTTTCAAGCAAAAAATGTCCTAAAATAACACTACTTTCTATTCTATGTTTATTGTGTTATCGTAACGAACCAGAAGAGACCAACACCGAATGCCTAAGATTCGGTTAAGCCAAGCCGCCGCGTCGTGATGTATTAGATTTTAGTTTATAGTTTTTAGTGTAGTACTTAGCACACGACGGGTATCTGCTAGTTGACTATAAAACGAGAGGTTATGAGTTCAACCCTTTCCTTCTTTTTGAGGGTTAAAAATTCACAAGTAATAGTTCTCAGTGGCTAAGTAATTCGACGTGGCGGAACTAGTTCAATGAACTGGGGGTAGATAATTTATTACATGTTTTTTCGATCAACTCCACTGCGCGTCATCCGATTTTGCTCAAATTTTTAGATAATGGAAAGTAATGATCAACGTTGGAAGCATTCAAAATCCAAAAAGTCCAATATAAGAGCTACCCTAATATACATTATATATTGTGTTGTTTGTTGTCTATGTAAAGTTGTATGCGTAAATTTGTATCTGTCTGTAAATGTTCGTGTAAATGATTGTGTGTGCATTGGTGCGTCTTCAAACGAATTTTCTTGTAAATAATAATTAGAATTTGTTTTAGGCAAAAAACCTATTTACCTTCTGGTTATTTTTCCAAACATGTAGCACCACACACCTTAGGGGAATTTATTAAACCTGAGATATATGATTCTTAAGAGTATAGATTCCATGTACTACATGTGCTACTGTTGCTGCTGTTGTTGTTGCTGATGGTATTTGTGCCCTGTACAAGCAACATAAATATGATAAAGTTGTAGCAGTATTAAAAGCTAGCTGCCTTAATGTCAGCAATAGTAGTAGTAGTAGAGTCATTGTAGCTGTACTATAGTACTGTAGATGAGATTTTGTATGGTGTTTATTTTAGAAAATGAAATTTTATATTTGCTCATAAAATAAATTGTAAAAGGTAACTGCTGCTGCTATTTTAATAAATGTTATATTTCTTTCGTTCCATTATGGAACCAAAGCAAACATTGTGTCCTTCTCAAATGCCAACAAAGCACTTGTTCTACACGAACTAAAATCCACACAACCCAACATTATACTCATATATTGTAGAAATTATAAATTTTAGCAATGTCCTGTTTTGTTTTCTTAGTTTATCCCAAGTATGTTTCTTAGAATATTTGTAACCTTCTGATATGTTTTAGTTTATGAATGATTTTATAAATTTTATTTAATGTTTATTAAGTTAAGGTGTAAAATTTCACAAAATTATTGCTTTTGTTTTTAATGGAAAATATAGTCACTAATATTGTTGTGTTTTGTTTAATGATAAAGATTTTGTACATGCTTAACTTAAGTGTAAGTTTACTTCCTATACAAAATCGTCGTGATGTTAAGAATTATAAGGTAATAACCCAATGGTTTAAGTGTAAAAAATTACTAACAGTATTAAATTTCATAAAAATTTGCAGAAGCAACCTTATTAACTAGCTGTTCTTTGTTATTATAATACTTGATTTAAGGTTTTTGTAATAATAACGAGGAATAGTAATAAAGTTAACAACGCCGAACAAGTTTTTCAGGAATATATCTAAGAACTGTGTAGGAGTGTACATTAGGATTGCCCATATTTTGACCTTTTTAATGTTAAAAATGTTTAATGATGAAAATTTAAGACAAGTCGGGTGATGTGTAGAGATTGCATTATTAGCGAAAAAAATTTCCAATAAATAAAAATGTTTTTCTGACTTCGATAAACAATTATAATTTGATAAAAAAGAGAGCTATATTCGGCTGTGCCGAATCTTATATACCCTTCAACAAATTATACTTTAAAATAAAATTAAAAATTTTTTTTTTTTTAATTTTTTTAAACAATTTTTAAAATTTTTCGAATAGTTTTTTAAAAGTTTTTTCCAAAAAATTTTTTCAATTTAAAAATTTGTTTTTTTTTAATTTATTAGTAAACAAAATTTATGAAAAAAAAATGTTATTTGTGGTAAAAAAAAAAATCGGGTTAAAAAATATTTTTCCCAATTTTGACCCATATCTTACTATATCCTTATATACATCGTTGCAATGGACTTTGAAATATATATCATTAGATATCCATATTGTCTAATTTATGACTTAGTAATCGAGATATAGATCAAAAATAGGCAACAAAAATAGAGGTTGTCTCGGATTTTTGCTCATATCTCCGTAATTTATTGACGGATTTTGCTGATTTTAAATAGGAAAATTCTCGAAAGCATGTCTGACAGAATTGTTGAAGATTTGGATCCAAAAGACATCTGGGGTTTTCAGAAAATTGATTTTAACAGACAGACGGACATGGATAAATCGACTCCGCTATCTATAAGGATCCAGAATATATATACTTTATAGGGTCGGAAAATTATATTGTGGAAATTACAAACGGAATGACAAACTTATATATACCCTTCTCACGAAGGTGAAGGGTATAAAAACTATAAAATTTTATGCATATCTTAAATCCCAAATTTAATTTTTCAAAATTTAATTTTTTTTTTTTTTCAAAAAATTGTGAAAAAAAAAATTTTGTTGTTGCGATTTTAAAAAGCAATCTAAGTTGGACTATAGCGGATATATTGCAAAATCACTTCTGGGGCTTCGAAAATTTGAATCTTATACTGGTAAAAAAAGATTGGTAAAAAATTAGCTAAAAAAATTGATTGAAAACATTTTGGTAATAAAAAATTGGTGAAAATAAATTTTAAAGAAAAATAAATCTAGAAAAAGACAAGTAAGAGAGCCATATCCCCTTCACCAAATATTTTTAGATGAACAAAATTAAAATTTTTTTTTTTCAAAATTTAAAACAAAAAATTTTTTTTTCTTAATTTAAAATTAATTTTTTTTTTTCCAAAAATTTTTTTTTCGAAATTGTTTTTTTTTTAAATATTGTACAATTTTTTTTTTAAATTTTGTTAATGAAATAAAATGTATGAAAAAAAATGTTGGTAAAAAAAATATTTTTCCGATTTTGACCTATTGTAGGTCCAAATTACTTTAGCCTTATATACATCGTTGCAATAGACTTTTAAATATCTATCATTTGATATCCATATTGTCTATAGTAATGACTTGGTAATCCAGATATAGATAAAAAATAGGCCAACAATCCAGGTGCGGTTTTTTCCTTCCGGCTCGGTCGATATTTAAAATCGAGATAATCGGTCCACATTTTCTCGATTTTAAATAACGACCGAGCCGGAAGAATTCTCGATATATTGATGTATCAATTATGTTTTTAAGTTATTTGGGGGCTACGGAAAGTTGTTTTTAAACATAGAGGCGGACAGACGGACATGGCTATATCTTTGTGGGCTTGCAAATAAAAAATTTAAAAATTACAAACGGAACGACAAACTATATATACCCTTGCCACTCATGGTGAAGGGTATACGAATTTTGTGAAATAAAAAAATGTTGATAAATAACAAACTATTGGTGAAAAAAAATTTTGGAGAAAATACATGTAGCCGTAGGACCCTCAAATGACAGCAACTCCCCGACAAGGGGATTTGGATAATCCAATAGATTTGAAAGGTAGTTTAAACTAGAGAGTTTGATGGCTACATTGATATCCCTATGGATATTGCTGGGGCACCTGCTATTGTCCTTAATAGTGCTGACTTATCTCTTTGCAATTTTTTAACGTTAGATGAGGAGACTGATCCCCATAGCTGAATGCCCTATAGCCGTATCGGTTTTATAACTGTTTTGTAGAAAATCACTTTGTATTCCAAGTCTAGAGCAGACCGTGGACCAATTAGCCAGTGCAATTGAATAGACTTTAATTTCATTTGTGTAACCTTGGCTTCAATATGGTGGGTCCATGTTAAACGGCAATCAAGATGGATACCGAGATATCTCACATGGCTCTGTTCTGGAATTTTGATATTATTTATCTGTGTGGAAGGCATTGACTTTTATTTTCCATTTGTCAGGCCATTTGTCCATGGAGTTGTTCAGAAACTATTGAGGGTTTTCCATGTGTACTTAAAAAAGCAGTATCATCCGCAAATGTATATGTATGAGTCATTCAGATGTCACTTGAGTGACATCTTTTCTCAGTTTTCGTATCATAACTAGCTCAGATATTTCCCACGAGAATTGGTAATATCCAATACGTGGTATTCAGTTAAATATGAACAAAATAATTTTCAGTGCTGAGTTGGGCAGATAACTTATCATCATGGAAGTAATTTTATCTATACCAGATGATTTTCTAGCTTTTAAAACTTTGATTATCATCTTCACGGTAGAGAACCGGAATTTTATTGTGGGTGGCACCACGTTATTTATGACATTATCACTAATATATTAATTTGTATCATTTGGGTTAAATAGATTTTCCAAGTGATTGGCAAATGCTTAAATTTTTTTTGAAGTTTTTTTTGCCCATTCTGCGTTTTGAGGGCGACTCATATAAAATATGAATTTGCATATTTTTCACAGCTTTCCAGAGACTGTATTCTGTTTTCTTAGTAGAGTCTAAGTTTTTAAGATAATTTCTCAGGTTAGACTCCTTATTAATCTTTAAGGCTACGTGAAGTCTTTTTTGGCACTGATTAAGTTTAGTCTTTACGCTCGGATATCGCGATTGTTGCCACTGATGTCTGAGTGTTCTCTTTTCTTTGATAAGAGACTCAATGCTTCTAGAGCATTTTGAATGTCTGTAATTCCCCATGGTGACTGGAGGCGTGGACACTTTAACAGCGTTTGTTAAAATATCTGTTAATATATCGACGGCGGTTTGTATTTCATATTCGTCTTTCAATGAGATATTCTGTTGCAAATGTGAGCTAACATACATTTTATACTTTAACCAGTTCGTCTTCTTGTTAGGGAAACAAGGGAAGTAGTTTTCTAATTTACGTGGTCCTTTTAATAACGTTAAAATTGTAGGCGAGTGGTCTGATGAGCGGTCCAGCGAAGGAATCACTGAAACAAGTTCTCGTTTTGTATTTTTGATAACAGCGAAGTCAATTAGATCAGAAATCTTATTGAGGTCTGTAGGCCAATAAGTAGGTTCGCCATTAGATATGGCATCTGTTAGACAATATTGCTTCTAACTGGTTCCCCCCTCTAGGAGTAATAAGGCGAGAGCCCCAAAATGTATGTTTTGCATTACAATTCTTGGACCTAGAGTCTTAACATTTTATGACAAATAGATTTTCACATAACCAAAATATACAATTCGAAATTCTTTCGAAATTGAAAGTATTTTATTCTTCGTATATTCATACATATTTTTAACACCCACCATCAAAATAAATGGCTGGAGGCAAAGTATACCAAGTAGTCCAACTCTCTATTTTGCAATATTACTTTCTCACATATACGGGTACCATGTGAATTCAGCACCCTTGTAAGAGAATAAAATACTTGAAATTTTAACTTCGATTTTCCGACTAAATAAAAGCCGAACCACGTTTTTATACTTCTATACAATATTTTAAGAATTTATTGAACACTTTGCAGCACAATTTTATTTCCAAAAAGCTTTCATTTTTAACAAATTAAAAAATTTATTTTTTTTTTTAATTTTTGACTCCTATTTTTATTTGTGGTAAAACTTAAATTATAGAACAGAGTTTAAATTTTTGGTATTGAAAATCAAACAAATTGAAACTTAACACAATTTTATAAAACTCTGTAGGTCTGGTGGAAATTAAAAAGGCACCAACATATATACATTTTTGTTACTAAGACATATTTAGACTTAGGTACTTTTTCACTAACACATGCTTAGAGTTAGGTACTATTGTCAAAGAGTCGGACTACTTGTTACAATTTGGCTGGAGGTATATTGATTTCCGTTTGAAACACATCCAAATATTTATCGCAAACCCACAAAAGTATATATATTCTGGGTCCTTATGAAATTCTAGGACGATCTGTCTATCTGTTAAAAACACGATTCATCTTAAACGAAAGGACTAGCTGGCTGAGATTTTCACAAATTCTCTCTGTTGATAAGGGTTGTTTGGTATTGAAAATGGGCAATATCGGTCCATGATTTCACCTATCCCAATAAAAATGTCCCCCGGAATACGGTTTGAGTAGTCGTAAATATAATGAGTATGCGGCAGGCCTGATACAATTTTGCACAAGTTAGTTCTAAGTAATCTGAAATAACACTGTAACATATGTCAAAAATCGGGCAACATTCTTCCCTAGTCCCCATACAAGGTCATGCATTTATAAACATAATTATGCGTCTAAAAAAGCTTTATTAAAAAAACATTATTAAAGGATTAAAACCATCAAACATAACGAGTATTGATTTAGTTTGTTATACCCCCCATCACCATAAGTGGTGAATGAGGGTATATATAAGTTTGTCATTCCGTATGTAACATTGAGAAATAATTTTCTAAGACCCAACAAAGTATATATATTATTGATCCTTATGAAATTCTAAGTCGATTGAGCCATGTCTGTCTGTCTGTCGTTCTGTGTAAAACACGCTCTCGTCCAAAATAGACAAACAAAATTGGTAGACTTAAAAAAAAAAACGTTGTTGTTGTCCTAAGCAGTTTGGTATTGGAAATCAGCAAAATCGGTTCTGTAGAACCAGAGTTATGAACTAAAATGTAAGACAACCTAAAAAAAAATTTATAATTTTAATATATTTTGTAAATATATGCAAATATATTGCTGATAATTCCATAAAATTTTATACACGTTATTTTTTGATAAAAGAACTAACTCTAGTGAAAAATCGGTTTATGATTTTTCCTAGCCCCCATACAAATTTCTTCCCGAAATATGGAGCTATGGCCGATAGATGCCTACAGAATTGCACTATTCATACAAAATTCAGCAGAAATAAGTTTCGTGCTAAAAGAAATCATAGCATTAGATTTTTTTGTGGATCGGCCCATATTTGACCATAGCCCCCATATAAAGTCCACTTCCGAAAATCACTTAAATAGGCATAAATATTTTATAAATATTTTTATTAAGTTCAAATTCGTCACAAATAATCCCCATATATACTGAAATCGCTGTAGCTAATTCTATGAAGATCGGCTCATAACTGGTTGTAGCTTCCATATAAGGATCACTTCCTAAAAACATATTAACCTGCATAAATATCTAAAAAATATAATTATCAAACCAAAATTTTACACAGTTCCTTAATTTATATTTAAAAATCATATTATAGGATTTCATGAATATTGGTCTAATTTTGACCATAGCTTCCATATAAGGTCCACTTCCGAAAATCAGCTAAGTACTCATAAATCTCTTATACATAAATTTGTCATGCTAAAATTCTACACAAATAATACTCATATACAAATTGTACGATGATCGGCTCATAATTGGTCATAGCCTCCATATAAGAGCCACTTCCGGAAAACACACTAACCTACACAAATACAAAAAAAAATCCGTGTTAAACCAACATTTTACACCGATCAGTAATCAGTAATCTCCCATATAAGGTCCACTCCTGTTAATAATATCTAAAAATCGTACAACTGAGTTTTGTGTGAAAGGGTCTATAATTGGCCACAGCTCCCATATAAGTTCCCATATATCCATAAAACTCTTGTAGATATTAAATACTATTAAAATACATAAAAATCACCTTAAAATATTTTATGACAATCGAATCATAATAGATATAGCTCCCATATAAGATCCATAATCCAAAAATACATTAACGGATATAAACATTGATATCGATAAAAAAATTTAACAGAAATTATTTCCAAGTAGACAGAAATTATACTGCTTGATTTTGTTACTATGAGTTCATAATCATAAAGCACCTATATAAGGCTTATATCCGGAGAATTCGTTAAACGCGAATATATATACAAATTTTGTTGTATAACTCATTTCCATGTTCAAAATTTTGAACATTGTCTAAATATATTTGTATAGCCTTTTTATACCCTTCACCTTCGTGAGAAGGGTATATATAAGTTTGTCATTCCGTTTGTAATTACCACAATATAATTTTCCGACCCTATAAAGTATATATATTATGGATCCTTATAGATAGCGGAGTCGATTTAGCCATGTCCGTCTGTCTGTCTGTCCGTTGAAATCAATTTTCTGAAAACCCCAGATATCTTCAGGATCCAAATCTTCAATGATTCTATCAGACATGCTTTCGAGAAATTTTCTATTTAAAATCAGCAAAATCCGTACATAAATAATGGAGATACAAGGTGGCGCAAAAGTAAACTTCCGATGTTTTTTGGCTGTAATTAAAAAAAAAAAAAAATGAAAAACTTTGATTCTTCTTGTGGATTATTTTTATTTGGTCTTTTAATTTTTTTTACATCAAGTCGAGAATATGATGTCATGTAAATGGCCGCCGCCACAGTTGATTGTCATTTGAGCCCTTTTTATGGCATTTTCCATCACTTTGGCCAAAACTTCCGGCGATAGGTCCTCACATTCTTGACGGATATTGTCTTTAAGAGCTGCAAGAGTCTGAGGCTTGTTGACATAAACCCGCGACTTCAAAAACCCCACAAAAAAGAAGTCTGGAGCTGTCAAATCAGGCGATCTTGTTGGCCAGTGCAAATCGCCAAAATGGGAGATTAGGCGCCCGGGAAATACATCCTTCAGCATATCGGTTGTGGCAATTGCAGTGTGTGCCGTTGCACCGTCCTGTTGGAACCACATGTTTTCTAATCCCAATTCATCAAGTTGCGGCAAAAAGAACTCGTTGATCATTGCTCTGTAGCGCTCACTATTCACAGTAACCGTTTGGCCCGCGACGTCTTCGAAGAAAAAAGATCCGATGACTTCTTCAGCGAAAACAGCACACCATAGAGTGACTTTGAGCGGGTGTAATTGCTCTTCGTGGGTTACACGCGAATTTTCAGTGCCCCAGAAGCGTAAATTTTGCTTATTTACGTACCCGCTAAGATGGAAATGGGCTTCATCACTCATGATTATTTTTGATGACAAATCATCTTCCTCTTGGTGGTGATTAAGGATGGCTTGAGCATATGTTAGACGCGATTGGCGGTCAGCAGCTAACAGCTGATGCACCGTCTGGACTTTGTACGGAAACATCTTCAAATCTTGTACCAAAATTCGCTGTAAAGACCGTCGACTGATACCCATTTGCGTGGCACGTCGTCTGGTCGATGTCGACGGCGCTTCCATGACATCCTCGGCTACAGCAGCAATATTCTCTGCAGAACGGCTACTCCGGGGTCTGCCACGCCTGGCAGCATCTCGTGTTGTGCCAGTCTCTTCGAGGCGAGCGGCTAAACGTCGCAGTGTTTCATCAATTCACGTTGTGCCAAAGTCACCGACCGATTATTGGTCAAATAAATAATCAGCATTATTCCGCGTTCTGGAGCAGTGTAGCGTAACATTGTTTATTAACGTGTATTTTGCATGTGTTTACTACACAAATGTCAAAACAGAACTGACATTAGGGGCCAATCGCAAAATCTATAGCATTTTCTGATAGGAGGATTACTTTTGCGACACCTTGTATGAACAAAAATCCGAGACAACCTCTATTTTTGGTCTATATCTCGATTACTAAGTCATAAATATAGACAATATGGATATCTAATGATAGATATTTTAAAGTCCAATGATATATATGAGGCTATAGTAAGTTGGACCTAAAATGGGTCAAAATCGGGAAAATATTTGTTAACCCGAATTTTTTTCACAGAAAACTTTTTTTTGTCACTAATAAATAACAAAAAAAAAAAATTTAATTTAAAATTTTATTTTTAAAAACTTCGAAAAAGCTTTTAAAAAACAATTTCGAAAAAAAGTTTTTAATTTTATTTTATGGTATAATTTGGTGAAGGGTATATAAGATTCGACACAGCCGAATATAGCTCTCTTACTTGTTTATACTCTGTTTTTCACTTGAGTTTAAT
Organism: Calliphora vomitoria; assembly: GCA_942486065.2. NCBI lineage: Eukaryota > Metazoa > Arthropoda > Insecta > Diptera > Calliphoridae > Calliphora > Calliphora vomitoria. Next base: position 153,580,134 of record OW818029.2, read on the forward strand.
AAGGAAATATGTTCAGCCAAACGCGTAATGTTAACCAATTATTAGGTGTATAAATTGTTAAATGTCATACGTTATAAAAGGAATAAAGGACAAACTCCATTGAAAATTTTAAATTAAATATCTTCTGCGTAAACTAGTATTTCTAACAATCGATATATAAGTAATTTCAATTGTTATATCATAATATTTAGTAAACTTTTGTTTATATCATCACATTTAGCTGGAGGGTATTTAAGATTTGCCAAGGCCGAATATAGTACTTCTACTTGTTTTTGTTGTTTTTCATTTTAATAGCTGTTTTGTTTAATAAATCTCTCTTGGCGATCTTGTTGGCCAGTGCAAATCGCCAAAATGGGAGATTAGGCGCCCGGGAAATACATCCTTCAGCATATCGGTTGTGGCAATTGCAGTGTGTGCCGTTGCACCGTCCTGTTGGAACCACATGTTTTCTAATCCCAATTCATCAAGTTGCGGCAAAAAGAACTCGTTGATCATTGCTCTGTAGCGCTCACTATTCACAGTAACCGTTTGGCCCGCGACGTCTTCGAAGAAAAAAGATCCGATGACTTCTTCAGCGAAAACAGCACACCATAGAGTGACTTTGAGCGGGTGTAATTGCTCTTCGTGGGTTACACGCGAATTTTCAGTGCCCCAGAAGCGTAAATTTTGCTTATTTACGTACCCGCTAAGATGGAAATGGGCTTCATCACTCATGATTATTTTTGATGACAAATCATCTTCCTCTTGGTGGTGATTAAGGATGGCTTGAGCATATGTTAGACGCGATTGGCGGTCAGCAGCTAACAGCTGATGCACCGTCTGGACTTTGTACGGAAACATCTTCAAATCTTGTACCAAAATTCGCTGTAAAGACCGTCGACTGATACCCATTTGCGTGGCACGTCGTCTGGTCGATGTCGACGGCGCTTCCATGACATCCTCGGCTACAGCAGCAATATTCTCTGCAGAACGGCTACTCCGGGGTCTGCCACGCCTGGCAGCATCTCGTGTTGTGCCAGTCTCTTCGAGGCGAGCGGCTAAACGTCGCAGTGTTTCATCAATTCACGTTGTGCCAAAGTCACCGACCGATTATTGGTCAAATAAATAATCAGCATTATTCCGCGTTCTGGAGCAGTGTAGCGTAACATTGTTTATTAACGTGTATTTTGCATGTGTTTACTACACAAATGTCAAAACAGAACTGACATTAGGGGCCAATCGCAAAATCTATAGCATTTTCTGATAGGAGGATTACTTTTGCGACACCTTGTATGAACAAAAATCCGAGACAACCTCTATTTTTGGTCTATATCTCGATTACTAAGTCATAAATATAGACAATATGGATATCTAATGATAGATATTTTAAAGTCCAATGATATATATGAGGCTATAGTAAGTTGGACCTAAAATGGGTCAAAATCGGGAAAATATTTGTTAACCCGAATTTTTTTCACAGAAAACTTTTTTTTGTCACTAATAAATAACAAAAAAAAAAATTTAATTTAAAATTTTATTTTTAAAAACTTCGAAAAAGCTTTTAAAAAACAATTTCGAAAAAAAGTTTTTAATTTTATTTTATGGTATAATTTGGTGAAGGGTATATAAGATTCGACACAGCCGAATATAGCTCTCTTACTTGTTTATACTCTGTTTTTCACTTGAGTTTAATAAGGAAATATGTTCAGCCAAACGCGTAATGTTAACCAATTATTAGGTGTATAAATTGTTAAATGTCATACGTTATAAAAGGAATAAAGGACAAACTCCATTGAAAATTTTAAATTAAATATCTTCTGCGTAAACTAGTATTTCTAACAATCGATATATAAGTAATTTCAATTGTTATATCATAATATTTAGTAAACTTTTGTTTATATCATCACATTTAGCTGGAGGGTATTTAAGATTTGCCAAGGCCGAATATAGTACTTCTACTTGTTTTTGTTGTTTTTCATTTTAATAGCTGTTTTGTTTAATAAATCTCTTGCCTATTTTAAGGAGCACAATTTTATTTATAAATGAAAATCCACCCCCGTAGTAATGAACTTTATAAAATTTAAATTTGAAAACTTAAAAGCTTTAAATTATTAAAATAAATTTATGTATGTATTATAGTGTTTATCAAAAACTATTACCCCTACTACTATTGTTAAATTTAATAATAATGAAACTTGAACATAAACCTAACCCTGTGTTGTTTGCCGATATTGGTTTAATTTGATTGTCTTGTTTTAGGTCTAAGTTAGAATGGTTTCTTTGACAAATATTTACTTAATAAACTTTCAACAGAAGGGAGGGACATTTTAAAAATAAAATTGAAATTAATAGGTCATTTTAAATGATAAAATGCTTTTGAAAACAATGACAAAGTTTTTTATTCAATTAATATGTAAGGGTGAATTTAGTAAACATCTTTTGTTATTACCATATTTGTTAGGGATGGAAATTATTGAGTAAGTTTTGTAGGAACTACATGTGGGAATAAATATCACTTATACTAGTAAGGATATTAATTGAAATGTAATAAGTATTAGTAAAGGAAAAAACTTTATATTTAAAACCATTGACAATCTTCCTACAGCTACCTGCTGTTACTCCATAAAATTTCCAACAGCGTAATTTAAAATAGTTTCTTTTAAAACTACTTAATCTAGTTTATCATCAATTACACATTTCCGAAAAAAAAAATTTTCAATATATTTAAATCTATCACTTTTTTTTCTTTCGAGTTATTTGTATTTATTTACATTTTAACAATTTTCGCTTTACTGTTTGCTGATTCAATTAAAAAGACTTTCTCATAAAATGTTATTTTATTAAATAAAAAGTTTTATAAAATACCTGCTCTTTATTTTGTATTTTATTTAAAGAATAGGCACGTTTATATGCATCATGAAATTATTAAACTAATATAATAAAAAAAACCATAGAAACACATTGTTATGTCCAGCTTTTTCGCGTATATAGTTATGAGTGTATCTTTGGGCGTATTTTGGTAAAATTACGAGTTCGAGTTTGAAGATAGTTAAACGTGTTTCATCAAACTGTGTTAATTTATGCTATTTTAATGACACACTTTCTAACCCATCTCACTAACGCCTTCAAAAACAAAACAGAAAATACATTCAGTTATTCACGTGTATCTGCTAGCAAAATATTGTTTTAACTTTAACACTACATAAACCGTTGTTCAATAAACCCTTTTATATTAGGGGTGTTATATTTAATTATGTAAAAGGTATTTTGTGCTTTGACCTATATTTCAATGCAGTCCTCAAACTCAGGAAATTCTTATATGGACTCAAACAGTTTGGTCTGGAGTGGAATGACAAGTTAGATAATGTTTTAAAAGACATTGGATTTGTTGCAGCCCCAAGTTAACCTTGTTTGTATACAATGAGAATGAAATACTCAATTTTGTTACAGTATATGTTGACGACATTATCGTAACAAGTAAAACCGAATTAAATGAAATTAAAAAACAAATATCAACTAAGTTGAAAATTGTTGATAAAGGTTCCTTAAGTTATTTTTTAGGAATGGAAATCGAAAGGGCTGATATTCAGAATCTTTTGAACGAACAATGGAACAATGCAAACCCATGTCTACACCTTTAAATGAAGGATTTCAATTAAAATGTTTCAGTGACATCTGCGAAATATATCAGTCACTAATAGGTCCCTTAATGTACCTTAATAAATTACATTCAATTTTTAAGCTTTCGCAAAAAACAAAAATCCTCATAACGAACATGAAACAGCAGTAAAACATATTTTTCGATTTTTGTCGAAGACTCAAGACTTCAAACAGCACTACCACAAAACCAAATTGAAGGTTTCGTTGATGCAGATTGGGGAGGTGATTCGATAGAACGCAAGTCATTTACAGGATACTTATTTTTCTATGCTGGATGTACATTTTCATGGGAATCGAAGAAACAAACAACAATAGCTCTTACTAGTACTGAAGCTGAGTACATAGCTTTTTGTGGCTCAGCTAAAGAAGCAGTTTATTTAAAAAAATTGTGCTTGAAACTTTGATTAAGAAATATTCAATTTCAGTGTACAACAACTAATAAAAAACCCTGCATACCACGCACGTAGTAAACATATTGATATAAACTAACATTTTGTTCGCGATAATTATGAAAATAATGATATTACTTTGAAGTACTTATATACCATCTAACGAAATGATCGCCGATATTTTAACGAAGAACTTAGGAAAAATTAAACATTATAAATTCACCAATTTAATGGGTTTATACACGCAGAAAAACAATATAGTTGTGCATGGTTACTGTAACCATTTCAACGTTTGTGATGTTTACTGTAACCATTTAAAAATTTTTAACAATATTATAGTCACAGTAACTATATATATGATTGTGGTAACAATAATATGGTTAATTTACGGTTCATGTTATTGTATAACCATATATATGGTTACCTTAAACATGTATATATTTGTGACAACCATTTATATGATGAAGGACTTACCATATTATGTTGCTCTCGGCTTATGGATATCATAATCGGAGAACAACATATTATGATAAAATAATTCATCATATAAATGGTTGTCACAAACATATACATGTTTACTGTAACCATATATATGGTTGATACAATCATGTGAATCGTAAATTCACCATATTATTGTTACCACAATCATATATGTATATAGTTACTGTGACTATAATATTGCTAAAAATATTGAAATGGTTACAGTAAACATGCACAACTATATTTTTTTTCTGCGTGTATTGATATATTTGCAGTATTTTGTATTGAGGAGAAGTATTGAAATATTTTGATTTTGTACTTTGCAATACAAATACTTTGTTATAGTTTTTGGAATTTATGTTTTTAAATCAATATATCAAAAGATAGACTTGCAACCGTCCTGCTGCAACTAGCTCCCAATGATTTTGCAAGCTCCTGTTGAGCTCCACAAAAATCTTCATGGAGTAATGCCCTTAATTCTTGGTATTGAAACTTTTTTGGCTGTCCTGCGCGAGCTTTGTCTTTCGTTTCAAAATCGCGACTACTGAACCGAACAAATCATATTTCGTATTCACCATAAGCTTTGATGAGCATTCGGTGAGCTTCAGCGACAGTTTTTTTTTTCAAATTAAAGAAATAAAGCAAAACTTCTCGCATATGACGCTACGTTGGTAAAATATTCAACATTTTGGAAGCAAACAAAATATTGTTGTTACCTTCTAAAATTACATTTACAATTTAAAAAAAATTATTCTCTTTTCACACATAGATGTGTGAATGTTCCGTATGGAATCAAAAATGGCTGGCCAGATTTTGATAAAATTTTCATGGAATCTTCAGAAAAGCCTAGCGGGTAACACTCTAAAGTCGATTTGTGGACGAAATGGAGTGGCAAAATCAAATTTCTACCGCTAATGGCATCAAAAAAAGAAGATTATTGAATAATTGTTGATCCACCTTTTCTTCAATTCTTATTGATAGTTTATTTAGTTTCCTATATACAGGCTTACAAGCTCACTGATTGTTGCAAAAAGAATTTCCGGCGCCAATCCTATTTCCAAGCGCTTCTTTCAAAATATTCAAAAGTGCAACTCATGCTTTCAAATGACGTCGGTTTCATGCCCACCTTTAAAGTTCAAGGTCAAATGTACCACAGAATTGGATCATTGCTCCCGCTTCCCAATGATAATGCGAAGTTCCTTCAAATTTATTTTATTGGAAGTGAAGCTACAGAAGCCGATCACTGTCAGCGAACATGCGTGTGCATTTGCTGCAATACCCTTCTGCCGAAACATTGGACATCGGAAATGGAAAAATTCCAATTGAAACCGCCACAAATTAGATTTCGTTCCTGAACTTCTGCCAAATGCAAATAAATATTCAAGCCGTTGTCAACAAGGTTCGGATTGGCTGTGAGAACATGCAAATTTGGCACCACCAAATTATGATGTTAACAAGCTCAATAAGCTTGCTATATCATAATTTGCCTGGCGAAATAATAAAATACAAATTGATTGACACAGTAATGTACGAAGAAGAAGCCGTCGATTATCCTACTGAACTTTTGAATTCATTAGAACCAGCCGGACAGCCACCACTGTATTTAATATCAATATCGATATGTAATATAAAACATATGTTTTCTAAAGGCCAGCAACGCGGACCGTGTTCAGCTAGTTATAAAATATTACAAAAGTACCATTCGAATAAAGAAAAATTACAACTATCACCCCCTTTTCTGGGACCATTATAACAAAATATTCAAAAAGTACTTTTATTAGGAAAAAAGTACTTATAAGTAAAATTATTTAGATTCTAATTCACTCAGGATCATGCGAATTTAATTTCCTGATTCTAGTTCGATTATTATAAATTATTCAAAAAGTACCATCAGAATAAAGAAAAAGGTCCATATGGGTAGGTTCCCCATGGTTTCAAGTTCACTCAGTACCATCTATGCTTAATTTATTATCTCTAAGTCAGATTTCTCAACTAAAGTCAAGGAGGCCTAAAACGGACGTACCCTGGTGGCACAATGGTCTTGAGAAACTAAGAGTAGAGGCAAGACGATTATTCAACAGAGCCAAACATAGAGGTGATTGGATCACCTACAAAACGGCTCTCACCGAATATAATAGGGAAAGCAAACATGGGTTCCCTCAATATCCAGAAGTAATCGCCGGTTGGTAGAATCTTTGGTATAGAACGAGTAAAGTAGGCGTTATATAAATTTATCCCATTCAAATCCCCAGGTACGGATGGAATTCATCCATACTTTCTACAAAAAGGAGGTGACATTATTTTCCCTCAATTATCGAGAATCTACAGATCAAGTTTACTGGCTTGTCATGTGCCAGCGACTTGGCGTGAGGTAAAAGTGGTCTTTATACCTAAGGCTGGGGGCAAATATGAACAATGTCGTATAAACCAATTAGTCTCAGCCCGTTTTTCTTAAAAACGATGGAGAAACTACTCGATAGTTATATAAAGGAAACATATCTTTTGATGAATCCAATACACCGCTTCCAGTTTGCTTATCAACCTGGTAAATCTACGGTGACTGCCATGCATCATGTGACGACGCTGATAGAGAAGGCCATAGGTGCCAATTATATATCACTTTGTGCGTTTATTGACATTCAGGGGGCCTTCGACAATACGTTATACAATGCTATTGATCTAGCACTGCATAGAAAAAGGTTTCCTTACATTATAAGGAAATGGATTTTGGAAATGCTGTCATCCAGGGTTATTTTAGGTTGGATTTAGGAGGATCATCGCAGACTATTAGGGCTACAAGGGGTTGTCCACAATGTGGCGTACTATCGCCTCTTTTGTGGACCCTAGTTATTGATGAACTTCTAGAAGAACTTAACACCTTAGGTTTCCGCACATATGGTTACGCCGACGACTTAGTAATCTCTGTTACTGGGTGGGATGACGTAACAATATCGGAAAGGATGCAGATTGCTCTGAATATAACCACCAAGTGGTGTTTGGATAGGGGGCTGTACATTAACCCAGCAAGGACAATTCTTGAACCATTTACGAAACGGAGAGTTATTAGACTCATAGAGCCTACATTGAATGGGTTATCTATAGGGTTTTCTAATGAGGTAAACTATCTTTGGGTTACAATTGATATGACTCTCACTTGTAATTCTCATTTATCCAGCACTATCAAAAAAGCCACTAGGGCAATATATGGCTGCCAGCGTCTTTTTGGTAGAACGTGGGCTTTGAAACCTAAGATGATTTACTGGTCTTTTATTACGGTAATTAAGCCAGTAATAACATATGCTGCATTGGCATGGTGGAAAAAGGTGGAACAGGTGACTGCGTGAGCATTACTTGACAAGGTATATCGCCTCATCTGTGTCTCTATTACCGGGTCCATGAGGACCTGTCCCACTCATGCTCTGGGAGCAATCCTTCACATCCCACCCTTACATATATTGGTAATGGAGGAGGCCTATATCAGTGCATCCAGACTACCGGGGATATCCCGTGTAATGCCGAGAAATCTGGTTGGGCACATGCGCATTCTAGGCATCTTTGAAAATAATCCTAGTATTGCAATACCTGAAAGGGACGAATGGTTAAATCAGACATGGTAGCTGAATAATGCCGATCAAGTATGGTTTACTGATGGTTCCAAACAGGCTAATGGTAACACTGGGGCTGGTATCTATGGACCCAAGGGGTATCCCAATGAGAACATCAATATTTCAGGCGAAGATTTACGCCATCCTTATATGCTCCAATGCATGTTTAAGAAGGAGATCTAGGAATAATAAAATATTTGTTATGTCAGACAGTCAGGCTGCTCTTAGAGCATTATCATCATATGAAGTGAGTCTGGTATTGTTATGGACTGCTGGACATCCTTGAATGAAATCGGCGTACACAGTGAACTTACATTATGCTGGGTACATTGCCATGAAGATCATGCTGGTAATGAACGCACTGATTGTCTTGCCAACAGGGGTGCACGACGCTCGTTTATAGGTCCTGAACCGTTTTTTGGGATCCCTCGTGGATATACTATGGAACGTATTCGTTCCTGGGTTGAATTGGAATTTGCCCGTTTTTGGGGTATATTACTATTAGGGAAACGAAAAAGTACTATTTTTTTCTTCCTTTGTGGTACCGTAATACCTTTGAGCAACCATTCCTTATTCTTACATCTCCTAGAAGCACCTCAGCTAACTTTTATTTTGATATATTTAATAACTTTAAATTTTAAAAATGTAAGGAGGACCCGTCATGCTTAATATATAAAAATTCTCCATTTTGGTGAATATTTTTGTTACAGAGATTCAAGTTTAATTTAATTTTAAAAATGTACCAAACTGTTTTCCCGGCTTTGGTATAATCTAACCCTTTTCACTTGAGCTCCAAATAACAACCTGTAAATTATTTTTTGTAAAACTGAATGAACAATTTTTAAAAATTTTAACAAAAATTCGCTTAATAATTTCCCGGTTTTTCCCCTTTCTGGTACTTTTTTGTGTAAATTGAGAGCTCACAACAGCCAATTTCAAAACGGTCCATACAGTAACCTCTAATATTTAATTTTTTAAATTTTGTAAAAAAAAAAATTTGAAAATATAAAATTTTAGATTTGAATATGCCTGAAATTTTATGATTTTCGATACTTTTCGAAAAAAATTCTTATATTTAAATATCTGTGGCTATATGAAATAAAAAAATATATTTTTCATTTGAATTCTGTTTTTAACTTAAATTTGTTTAATATTTTTGAAAATTTGTCTACTTTTACTCAAAACTATAAATTACAATTAAAATCTGCAAACTTTAAACGTAATCCGATTTTGCTTAAATTATCAACATTTAGTTTTTAAATGACATAGTATAATTTTAGGGATCAGCAACAAGGCACCTTTAATAATCGGATAATAAATGAGTCATTATTTGACTAGCTACAAGTAGTGCAGATGGTATGTTATACAGTAGCTGGTAGTTATAACCAAGTTCTTTTTGAATAGTACTTTGTATATGTGTAATTTTTCAGTATGAAATTTTTAAATTTTCACCATTACTTTGCATAGAGTAGTGTACGTATAAAAATTATTATCACCAATTATTACCCTTCTTGGCATATATAGTGTAAATTTTTTTGTTAGCTTAGGTCTTTCGTTTGTTATGTATTTTTGTATGGCTGCTACTGTAGCTGCTTTCGCTTAACAGTCGCGTTGTGTTGTTTCTTCTTTACTCAGGTACTTAATTTAATTAAAAACCAGGGGATATTGCTAATGTAACTAACTGGTTGAAATAGTCCTTTTTCTTTCACTCAAACTCTGCTCGTTTCTGTATTCTACTGTGTGTTGATGTAGCAGAAACTGGTAGTATGACGATTGTTCATATTGTTATTGTTGTTGGTTTTTATTGCTAAAGTCGTTGCTGCTGCTGCTGTTGTTGTCATCATCGTCGCTGTTGTTGTTTTTAGCTGTTATATAATTTTCCTTTATTCATATTATGAATATTTTGTTACTACAGCTTTTTAATGTATTTTTTGTTCATTCAGTTTGTTAGATGTTTATGCTTGATGATTTTATAAAGTGGTAAAGAAATTGTTATTTTTTTTTTTTTGGTTTTTTTCTATTTTGTTGAGTTTTTTATTTGGTTTGTGTTAAACAAAGTTTCTGTTAGAGCAGGGTGTGGTGAAATTAAATATAACAAAACAACTACACGCTGCACAGTGTTTGTAGAGAAAATTAATGAATTTACCAAAAATGGAAAACAAGGAAGGACAAAGGAAAACAACATAGTGTTTAATTAGTTTTTTCGTGTGCTGTTTTACGTATGAGTGATATTCATATCAAATTAATTAATATCAATCATACGTTGTTGGGGACTTCATAGTTATGCATATGTTAAAGAAAAATGTAGTAGGCGGGTTTTAAAACAATGTTGTAGTTTTTGAAAATGCTAATTTTTGTTACGAGACAAAAATCAACTATTTAATTGATTTTGTTTTTAGAAGTTTACTTTGTTGTAAGAGAATTACACCACCATAGTGAGGAGGGTATTATGTATTGCTGTTGATGTTTGAAACGACCAAACATATTAGTCTTACACTATAATGTATAACGATCAACTCAGAATCAATTTCCATAACTCAAATAAGCTCACTTCCGAAGTAATGCTCGACAATATCGAAACAGATTTTAATTTAAAAAGAAAACTATTTATACGCATTGGATATATAGTGGGGTATATCGAAGAAAAGTGGTAATAAATCTGAATCTTCTTAACTGCTGGTCCAATTGAAAACCAATGTACACATGAATCGTGGAGGAGGACATAAACATTGAGAAAATGGAATTTGTGACCACCCAGTTTGAATACAAGGTGATAAAGGGTGAGCCAAAAACCGTATACTTGTATTAAAACTTAAACCGCTCAATATAAAAATTCTCAAAAATAAGTAAATTTATTCAAATATTGTACAATTTAATTAAATATGAAATTATTGGCATATCACGCGGTATTTATACATTTATAAAATTTTTCCGGAAACCCTGCCATTAAAGATTTTATAGTTGCTTCTGTTAACTTCCGCTTAAGAACTGACATATCCTGGGCTACCTTTCTGTCTACTTTAATACTTTTTTACAAGAGCACAATACCTTTTCACAGGCCGAAGTTCTGGACAGTTGTTCGGATTTGCCTCCCGTGGTACAAAATTTATATTATTGTTTGAATACCAATCAAGGGCATTTCTTCCATAGTGGCATGATGCCCAATCGGAGCCAGAAATATGATGCCACTATGTGCTGTTTTAAGAGAGACACTCCGTTATATACACAGAGAAAACAGATTCGAGATATCAACAGAAAGTCAGTTGATAAAGAAGAATTTCGGTTGAAGCAACCAAAATTTTGTTACCCCTTCCAAAATTTTGTAGCTACAATTGTAAAATTCGGTCTCTAAATTAGAATCATTCGATTGGCAACAAATTCGGTTTCTATCACGAATCTGTTTTCTTTGTGTAGATTAGTATTTTGATATATTTTTATGTGTATCAAATAACTCTACCATTTTTGAATCAAGAGGAAAATATTTAACATTTAATTGTACTCCAAACTAGTGTGCTGTGACTGCTAAAGTGCGCATCAGAAGTAGTGATTTTGACACGGAAGACAAAGATAGCCCAGGCAAGTCAAAAAAGTTTGAAGACCAAGAATTGAAGGCATTACTCGAAGCAGATTGATGTAAAACTCAACAAGAACTTGGAAAATTATTGGGAGCTACTCAAGCTGCAATTTCAATACGTTTGTGAGTAGCAGGATTCATCCAAAAGCAGGAAATAGGGTAACTCAAGAATTAAAGCCGACGACAGCAAAGTAAAAAATTTAGTTTTTAATGAAAAATTTATTTTTTAGTAAAAAATTACTTTTTTAGTAAAAATTTACTTTTTTTAGTAAAAAATTTTTTTAGTAAAAAATTACTTTTTATGTCAAAAATAACTTTTTTAGTAAAAAACTACTTTAAAAAAAAAAGATACTTTTTTAGTAAAAAATTATTTTTTTAGTAAAAAATAACTTTTTTAGTAAAAAATAACTTTTTTAGTAAAAATTTACTTTTTTAGTAAAAATTTACTTTTTTAGTAAAAATTTACTTTTTTAGTAAAAATTAACTTTTTTAGTAAAAATTAACTTTTTTAGTAAAAATTAACTTTTTTAGTAAAAATTTACTTTTTTAGTAAAAAATTACTTTTTGAGTAAAAACTAACTTTTATAGTAACAATAACTTTTTTATAAAAAAATTACTTTTTTAGTAAAAAATAACTTTTTTAGTAAAAAATTACTTTTTTAGTAAAAAATTACTTTTTTAGTAAAAAATAACTTTTTTAGTAAAAAAATAATTTTTTTAGTAAAAAATAACTTTTTTATAAAAAAATATCTTTTTTATAAAAAGATTACTTTTTTAGTAAAAAATTACTTTTTTAGTAAAAATTTACTTTTTTAGAAAAAAAAATTTTTTTAATAACAAAATAAATTTTTGTGAAAATTTTTTTTTTTTTTTAAAGAAAATTCTCTGCCGTGGAGTCTATGAACCTAGCAATTGCAAATTTATGAACGCGCATAAGGTAATCAAATTAGTTGAATGTTAGGTTAATACAAGTTTACTTAAGCGCACTTTAAATATTCGCACATGCAACTGACCAATCAGCAACAAGCAAAAGTGAAACATATACAATACAGGATACATGAAAAAATGAGAAGTGCATAGTAAGCAGTCTTTGATTAGAACAAAATAGTAGAGAATTTTTTACAAGGTGTGTGAATTGCATGCATTATTTTAAAGTATAATAAAGAATTAGATATAATGTTTTATATATCAATGGAAAGGTAATGAAATGTAGTTTTTAAAACTTGTAATATTTTGGCAACTTCTTAATAATTTTTAGACGCTAATGAATAAAATGTAAAATAAATATTTTTGAGAGAAATAACTATTCTAGAGTTGGGTTGTTCATGAACGAACAAGTTAAATTGAACAATTCATTCAATTGAACAATTGGAAGGGGTTCAGTCTTATTGTTCTTTTATTCTTTTGGTTCGTTTGACATTTCTGTATTGCATTATTAAAAATGATTTTATCATTATTAAAAAAATTTGTTTCCAAAAGCAGTTGTCATCTATCTGTAAATACATTCACTGAGAAATTATTTAATAACTTAGTTCAGCCAAACACCGCAAACTAAAAATTAACAACTGAACAATCTGCAATGATGTTCAAATGTTAAATTCGGTTGCTATCACGAATCTGTTTTCTATGTGTCTGTGTTTATCGAGCATGATGTCACAAATGATTTGCTTATTTTGGCACAACTACAAATGGCTTACTCCACAAAAAACATCATGGCATTATTCTTGGATGTTACCTCGTCCATCAGTCGCAAAGAAATCTTGTCCCAGAAGCTGTCTAGCAGTAAATAAATTCACCATCCATCACACAACAGGAGTAGTTTTTTATAAAATTTGACATAAATTTTTTCGCTAGTTCTTTTGCTTCTATGTTTTTTAGTATTGCGATCTGGAACTTTCTAAACTTTGTACGACTTTAACCCGGCCTTAGCTTAGGGCCTACGCGTAAAAGAATCAGAGCATTTAACTTTACGAGCTGCTTTTCTGGTGGAAGTGTTCGGTGCTCTTCGAAAGAGTTGTTCGACTTCTTATGCCTTGCCAATATCTGTTAGACTTTTTTTCTTTCTGATTCAGGGTTTCATTCAATGTTTTGTCTTAAACTGTTTAATGCCAAATGAATGGTAAATTAATTATTTAGAAAAAGTTATATCTGTCATATTTTTAAAAGCAAACGCGATTAAAAAAATAATTTGTTGGACCAAGGATATTTTTTGGGTGCAATCGTGTGTTTAAGTTTTTTTTTTTTTTTTTACACACTCTTTAGAGAGGTAGTCAAAGTCGACCATCTCTGCCTAGGAAACTTTGTTCAGCTTTTAACTTGTTCAAATATGCTTATATTGCAACAATAAGAAATTCGTTATACATCAAGTGCGAAGGTTAATAAATTCCTGTTTATATCACTAAAATATATCTTACAGATTAAAAGCTGTTATTTTTCGCAAATATTTTCAGTGATGGTTATCCAAATATTTTGAATAAAATATCCTCTTACTTCTAATAACAAATAATCCAGCTACATAATTTAATGGCGATCCCTTATAAGCACACTTCCGAAAATCACTCACGGAAATAAATTATTAAATTTTTAAGAGAAAACCTTTTTGCTCATTTACTCAGTGTAGGGTATTATATATTTGGGCTTGCCGACTATACTTCCTTATTTCAATGCTCATACAAAAATGTTGCAGCAATCATTATTACTTTAATAAATTTAATTTTTGCACACCCTAAAAGTACAATTGTTAGAGATAAAAAATTAACTTTGTAAAAAATAGAAACCACAAACAAGCAGCAACTTTGTAATTGTTGAAATAAATTGTATTTTTTTTGTAACATTTTGTTGTATTTTAGAATAACAGGACAAACTTTTTTCACCTGGCTGTACCGCACTCACCGTATAAATGCATAATAGGGTGGCTCAATTGATTTTTCTAAGCAGAGATAATTGTTTGGATTAATGCAAAATCATTAATTTAAACCCAAGAACATAATTGAATTAAAAATTGAAAAAAATTTTCAAATTTTTGTTAGTTATTTTTATTTTTTTGTGGCAAAGAATCAGCATTATTCCATAATATATTGAACATGTTTAATGTATAAGTACATATAATTGTAAGCATTTTTCAAAATTTAAAACTTTCACACAAAACTACATACATAGATTTAATTTGTTTTAACAGAAAATATCATGAGGTTTGAACGCATCATACATATATGTATAAAACATTTAAATAAAATAAAAACCGAAGCCAATTAGTGGTTTTATTTAGAATAAAATAAAACCTGATAAGAAGATATATATATGTATACGTTTGGAATAAAACAATATACATACTTTAAATTTGCAATAAATACGGTTGTAGATAATTAAGTCAGATATTGTGTTTATTTTAAATAATAAGTACATGTGAGCTGTTATTTTTTGAGTCAAATATAACAGCTATTTATTTCCTTATCTTTTCAAGCACAACAAAAATAAAAGATTTTCTATATATAATTTTTAAATCAAATCCAATTTAATTATGCCTGCTGTGATAATAACTTAAACTAGCATATTTTTCAAAGGTCGATTTTTTGAGTAACCACAGTTAACACTTTTCTGGAAATCCTTTTCAACAAACTCCTAGGAGAAAACAAACATTTTCGATAAGGCATCTCACCATACCCACTCCGAATTTGTTAAAACATTATACTCAGATTCTCTATGGTCATACAAAATTTGAATTTCCTCAAACATTTGAAATGCGTTTTGGCTGGTTTTTTATGGAAATTCAAAGTTTAAACTTTATATAGTTTATATTTTACATAAGTAGTGGTTCTAATTGAATGTTTTAAGAATTAATAAAGATAGTTGATTTTGATTGAACCACCAAATATTGATAAGAGTTTCAAAATGTTGCATATCTGAGGTTCACATTGAAACTTAAGCTCAAACATTTCAATGCTACGCCTATATGAAATTGTGTGTCAATTCGAATTTTTTAGATTTATTTCCAAAATGTTTTGATTTCTGGAAGTGGTGCTTATACGGAGGCTATTTGGTACAGCGATTTGTATATATATTGAATTTTTTGTTTCGTATTTCAACTTGATAAGAAATTTTTGAATATTTTAGAGATTTTCGGGAGTGGACTTTTTATGGCAGCTATGGTCAAATGTGGACCGATATTCACAAAATCCTATAGTATGATTACTGGCTACAAATTTCTGATCGGTGAATAATTTCATTTTGATATCGATATGTTTTAGATATTTGCTAAGGTAAAAAAATCTTTTTCGGAAATGGTACTAATGGGGTAGTTATTACTAATTATGGGCCAATCTTCTTAAAATTCGATACAGTGATTTCTATGTATATGAGTATTATCTGTATCTGTGAATTTTAGCAACATAAAGATATTTATAAGAGATCTATGAGTATTTAACTCATTTTCGGAAGAGGACCTTATATGGGAGCTATGGTCAATTATGTACAGATATTCACAAAATCCTATAGTATGATTTCTAAGTATAAATTACGGGTTTCTGAAAAATGTTAGTTAATGTGTTTTTCGGAATTGGTCCTTATATGACAGCTATAAACAATGATGTGCCGATCTTCATAGAATTCGGTGCAGCGACTTTTGTATACAATGGAATTATTTGTGTCGAATTTTAACTCAATAGCTATATTTATAATGTTACGAATGTGCAATTGCGATTTGAATTTATCGGTCTGTAACGACTGCCTGCAACATTCATCATTTTTATAAACACGTCCATTAGTAGAAGCTTCTACTCATCAACAATGTTGATAGCATGCGGTTACTAGGATTGTTTATAAGTGTGGCAACACTAAATGTTTAAGCTGCTAACATAAACATCGAAAGCTCTAGAATTCGAATGTTCTAGTTGTCCGTTAAGATCATCGTAGAAGATTAACGAAAGATGGCGTGGGTATAAATAGTGGCAGATATTGCAGTCGTGAGTGAGTTGATCATAGGCGCTGTTAGAATTAACATCAACTGTCTTGTACATTTAAGTTTGCACATTATAAACGTGTGTGTGTGTATTAAAAACACATAGTGACTATTTAATTATGTTGTTGTTGTACATTTTATGTAAATAAAGAGTTGTTACAAATTTTAAACTACTAAACTGCTTTTATTTGTAATCAAAAGTATCCGGTTTATTTAAAGAAAATAAACCAACGTTTTGAAAGTGTTAAAACATAACAATACGAAATTTATGCGTGTTTAAGTGATTCTCGGGGGTCAAATATGGGCCGATCCGCGAAAAATGTAGTCATTTGATTTCTTTTAGCACGAAACTTATTTTTGCTGGATTTTGTTTGTCTACTACAATTCTGTAGGCATTCATAGACCATAGCTCCATATAACGGGAAGAAATTTGTATGGGAGCTAGGATAAATCATGGACTGATTCTTATAATTTTCAACATAGTTAGTTCTTTTGTCATACAAGTAACGAGTGTAAAATTGTATGGTATAATTTGCAATATATTTACACAAATAACAAAAAATATATGAAAATTATAAATTTTTTTTAGGTTGTCTCAAAATTTTCTTCATAACTTTGGTTTTACTATACCGAATTTGCTGATTTTCAAAACCAAACTCCTTGGGAATATAATAAAAATTGTTTGGAAGTTAACAAAGTTTGTTTGTTCGTTTGTTCACATCGTATGTTCGATGTGAGCTTGTTTTACAGAGACACACAGACGGACAGACAGACAGACGGACATAGCTCAGTCAACTTAGAATTTCATAAGGATCAATAATATATATACTTCGTTGGGTCTAAGATGAATATTTCTCAATGTTACACACGGAATGACAAACATATAAGTATATACCCTCGTTCATCACTTGTGGTGGTGGAAAGGTATAAAAAGTTTGGAAGGCCAAAAAATTAAATTACATCTAATACTGTGAAGTATCGAAAGTAAGTACTACAAAGTTCAGCTTCAATTACGCGGCATTCCAATAACTAGAACGATTGTATGTTTGTATTTTTTTTTTTTTTTTTGACAATTTCAAAAATAATGTAAGTTTGAGAGTTATTTATGTCCAAGCTTTTTTGGCCAAACCCTATGTTTGAACATCGAAATATTCATCGATCGATCGGTTATGTTGTTCCTAATACAAATACTAAATTTCAAACATTTTTATGAAGAAATAAAAAAGTTATGGATTTTGGGTCCCCAAAGTGTTCCGATTTCAAAAAAGATCGAGTATGTTAAATATTTAAATCGATCCTATTTCTTTGTCCAGAGATCCCCAAAGTAGGACACCTCAAGTATTTTAAATATTTAGAATGATCTTATTTCTTGGTTAGTATTCCGATTTCAAAAAAGTTATGTATATGGAGTCTGCTCATCACCATATCACCATGTTGTAGCCAGCAATTATGTCTTATTGCTTACTTATGTCTATTCGCATTTGAAAATAAAATTTTTAAAATTTGTTTACCCACTGGAGTAGTTTTTTTGATAACAGTAGCTCCAAATATTATCCGATTTTCCCATGTTTCCTTTGTTGGACTAACAACAAATATAGTTATCAAATATTGTTTAAAACTAATGATTAAGTACAAAGTTATATATATTTGAATTTAAAAAAATTTTAAAAAGGCGATTGTTCGTTATTTTTTTTCGAAACTTCAAGTTTATATAAAAAGACTTAAAGAGTTCTTGGAATTTCGAAAAATGGAATCATTGAATAAATATCTAAAAAGCCTGGACGCAACCCCGCAATCTGGTTACTCATTATGGCGAGCCACAAAAAGTCTTAAAAGCCCTGTCATATGTAAGCCCCCTTACGAAATTCAAGTTCCTGAAAAAGGGAATCTGTTTGTTATTCATTTAAAGCAAGTATTTATCCCGAACACATCAAATGAAACTATTGAGTTGCTACCTGTTGTACCCCATTTTGGAGCAGCCGTACCCCTGTGTTTTGAGATTCGAGAGATCGAAAAGCTTATTGTTGATATAAACTCTAAAAAAGCACCTGGTATTGACAAAATCAATAACAAGATGCTTATGGAGCTACCCCGGATAGTAATAAAAATAATTATTTTTATTTTTAATATTATTATCCTCCAGAATGGAAGGTTTCACTGGTTACCATGATACCTAAGCCGGGAAAAGATCACACAAAAGTAGAATCATATAGACCAATCAGCCTATTATCTAATATATCAAAGCTATTTGAGAAGATACTCATGAACAAGTTGTACCCGATGTTAATTGAAAACAATTGTATTTCGAATCATCAATTTGGATTTAGAAGAAAACACAGTACTATCGAACTAAACCATAGACTTGTAAATATTGTAAGAAAAGCGTTTGAGGAAAATAAATATTGTTCCGCTCTCTTTGTCGACATTTTTCAAGCGTTTGATAAAGTATGGCATGATGGTTTAATATACAAACTGAGTCAAAATTTCCCCAACCCATTGAAGCTGGAGTTCCCCAAGGCAGTATCCTGGAACACTTTTTATATTTGATATATTCCTCTGATATGCCAACTAACAATCGCACTCATACATCAACATTTGCTGATGATACTGCTATTCTAAGCATTCATGCAAAACCCTCAAGAAGCGTCTCGTTACTTACAAAATCACATATTTGAATTAGAAAAATGGTTAAAACAATGGAAAATTAAAGTCAACGAGCAAAAATGTACACATATAACATTTACATTGCATAGAGAATCGTGACTCCCTATTCATATAAATAACCAAACAATAATCCAACAGTCGGAAGTTAAATACCTCGGATTACATCTCGATCGTCGTCTTACATGGAAAAGTCATACAGATGCAAAGTTGACTCAAATGAAATTGAATTCAACTCAAATTAATTGGCTCATTGGCAAAAACTCTACGCTAGTTTAGATTGTAAACTTCTACTTTATAACATGATCATAAAACCGATATGTTATTATGGCATACAGCTATGGGGCGCGGCCTCAGCTTCAAATGTAGAAAAGATCCAAAGACGCCAAAACGAGTTGCCCCCTGGTATATCAAAAACGCGAATATACACAAATATCTAAACTTGCCCTTGTAAAAACTGACATCACGAAAAATGTGGAAAAATATTTAAAAAAAACTTGAAATTCACCCAAACCCACTGGCACGCAACATATTAGATACCCGTGGCCACACTCGATTAAGAAGGAGGGACATAGCAGACCTAATCCGAAGACTAGAAGGAAAGATGCCTATTTAATCAAAGCAACAATGAATAAACAATTTTCGTCCGGCACTGGCTGCACTAATTAAATTATAATTATTAGATATAAGATAAAAAAAAATCATTTTTTAGGGTAATTATGACCCAATAAACTCAGAACAGCCAACAGAAACTAATTTGCAAATTTAGTTTAGCAACCAGGTGCAAAAAGGTGAAGAGTGCCTCAGGGCATTGTTGCCGGTTTAGGTGTAAAAAACAATAAGATATAAACATTAATATAAACACTAATTACGATTTTATTGAAAAACTAATGAAAAAGATACAAAAAGTAAGAAGATATGCTTTTCATTCTACAATGATACTCATAAAAACAATTTTTGGCATTTGAGGAGCATAAATGAAAATCGCATTTTGAGCAAACACACTGTGTTTCTGACTTCTTGCTTAGGTTGAACCATCTTTTTTGACTAACCAGATTGCAAAGTGGTCGATATTGTCATAACGGACGTCACTAACTGGCTGTTTTGCTTTTTCGCAGACTTTTGAACTTCCTGGCTGTGGATCTTCTTGTAGATTACCAACTGATCATCAGTCAAGGCGGATAATTTAATACGTCTGCTGTCTATATCTACCATTCCTATATTTTTTTTATATAACAAAAAAGTAAAAAACTATACAAAATAACACACAGATAAATTTAGCCGTAGCAGTGCCCTGAAGCATGCCTTAGTTTTTGCGTTCTGAATACACTTTTTATAATTGTTTAACATTTACAAATTCATAGACTGAAAGAAAAATATCTTACCTTTAACAAAAAAATATTTCGATTAGATTGGGCGACTAAAAGTTAGTAAAACTATGATTTAAAAAAAATCACACACAAAATTTCACGTGATAAAATTATGACATCATTCACAAAACAGCTGACATAACAAAAACTACAAGTCAGAATGCATTACGACCTTCGAGGGAAATATTAACAAATCTGTAATTAAAGTCACCGTTAAATTAAAAAAAAAAAATTATAATTATTTCTGGAGATAATTGGTGTTTTGTAATGCATGCCTTGAGGCACTGTTGCGGGTTAGAGGGTTTAATATAGGTTTAACATTCTACACTAACGTTTTTCGAAATATTTTCTAGATTTCCAGGAATAACCTTTATATATACTTTTTTCTTTTTGTTTCCATCCCGTTTAACTTGCTCCAAATAAACGCTCATATTTATTTAAAATTTTATTCATTTATTCATTTTCGTGTGGCAATTTTACACTTTATTTTCCAAGTGCGTTCATAGTGTTTATTCTACGCTATATTAAAATGTTAATTACATACATTAAATATTGTTAATATTCATAAAATTCAAATTATGATTATTAATTTAATTTTCTTCAACATACATACATTCATTCATTTTAGTTTTTGCCGCACTGGATATTTTATATTACGAGTCAATTTCATTTAATTTCATTTTGTTCCTTATTACGTATGCAAATTTGTTTTATATATTAAATTTTTGTTTATTGTTAATTATTCAATAAACTATGAAAATCGTCGATAAATTTTATGCAAAGCAAACAGAAATTCTATTAAACGAGATTTGAAATGAGATGAAAAAAAAAAAACGACAAAAATACTGTGTAATAATTGCTTATGGATATATAAATGAATAATGAAAAAAAAAGAAATAACGAGCAGTAAATAAACAAATAAAAAGCCAATATAAGCAAATATTAAAATATTTATGAAACAAATAAACATTTTGTTTCAACAGAATTGAAATTGTAACAAATTCTATTTGCCAAACAAATAAATGATCAAACGAACGAATGAATCGACCAACAACCAAACATGTTGTGTATGTATAACAAACAAGAATACAAATATACAAACAACTGAAAAACTTTTAATTACACGGAACAACAAAACAACAAAAATATAATAAATAAGTAAGTAAGTAAAAGTTTTAATAGGCTTTCAATGAAAGTTTTTGAAATGTTTAAATGACATGCATGTCAGCTCGTCCAATTGTTGTAGAAAAATTACACAGAAATAGTCATTTTCAGTTTTATCTGTCGGCATGTTTTTCAAAAACGAAAAACATGATTTGTCTGTAGTAGATATCTTTAAAGTTATAAAACTTTTTTCTAAAATAGTGACTCGTTTTCTTGATGGAATGTGTATGTTAAAATTACAAATATTGAAAATGGCTTTAGGCAAAGAATATTGTAATTTAAATGTTATTTTATTATTAGAAATGATTTTGAAAAGCAAAAATTAGTATTTTTGTTAAAAGTTCAATTAGATGGTTTGTAGTGGGCCATACATACATGAGTAAATACATCGAATTATGTCAGAAGTTATAGTAAAGTTTAAAGTTTAAAGTTTAATTTGTTTTCCCCCTAAACCCTTATAACTTGTTATTTAAATACCCAGGAAAGTGATGCTGAGATAATATTTCGGTAATTTGTGGTAGAAGTCATTATACACCACCATAGTGCGGAGGGTATATTGGATTTGTGCAGATGTTTGTAACGCCCAAAAATATTAGACTAACACCCAACTTAAAGTGTACCGATCGACTCAGATGTCCGTCCGTCCGTCTGGCTGGTTGTCCATGTAAACCTTGTGCACAGAGTACAGGTCGCAATTTCGAAGCTATTTCGATAAAATTTGGTAAATATCATTTGTTTTGGCCCATGGACTAAGCCTATTGAAACTGGCTGAAATCGGTTCATTGTTTCACCTATCCCCCATACGAATGTCCTCCCGAAATTAGACTTTATCGGTCATAAATGTTTAATTTATATAGGTATCTACATGTCACCAAATTTTATTATGATCGGTCCATAATTAGTCATAGCTCCCATATAAGGCCTGCTTCCGGTAATCACTTTAACGAGCATAAATCTTCTAAAAATGTTCGCATACACATAAAATGCAACATAAATAACTTTCATATAGACATTAATCACAGGACCAAATTTCATGGTGATCGGTCCATAATTTGTCATAGCTCCCATATAAGGCCCACTTCCGATAATCACTTTAACGAGCATAAATCTCCTAAAAATATTGGTATACACATAAAATGCAACATAAATAACTTTTATGTAAACGTTAACCACATGACCATATTTCATGGTGATCGGTCCATAATTTGTCATAGCTCCCATATAAGGCCCACTTCCGTTAAAATCACTCATGGATATAAATTATTGAAATTTTGAAAGAGAAATATTTTTGCTCATTTACTTAGTGTAGGGTATTATATGGTCGGACTTGAGCGACCATACATTGTTACTTGTTTTTATGTTTGCTATGTTTTTCTTTACAGTTAAATTTCCTTTTTCTAAATACCCGACATTCCAATATCAATTTAAATTCTACATGGAAAACTTTTGCTCAGAGTCGTTAATAATTTCTCTCGATTTATATAGAGCTTTCTCAGAAATCGCACTTATGAGTTGTTATAACAGGTGGCGAAAAAGAAATCCTCCTATCAGAAAATGCTATAAATTTTGCGATTGGCCGCTAATGTCAGTTCTGTTTTGACATTTGTGTAGTAAACACATGCGAAATACACGTTAATAAACAATGTTACGCTACACTGTTCCAGAACGCGGAATATTGCTGACTATTTATTTGACCAATAATCGGCAAAATTTATAGCATTTTCTGATAGGAGGATTACTTTTGCGCCACCTGTTAGATGGGATCTCATCAAACGAGTACAAGATGAATTCAGGGGTACCGCAAGGCTCCATTCTTTCTCCAACTATGTTCCTTATATTTCTAAACGACCTTCTACTTCAAACTAATTCCAACCCTATATATTGATTTGCAGATGACAGCAACATTTTCCATTAATAATCATTCAGCTATAGACCAAGCCTGTCGGTGATTGGGGCAGTGAGGCAAAACGTGAATGAGTTCCCTAATTGGGACCTTGTCAGAATCTCTGAAAGGGGTCGTGCGAAAAATGTCGCTTTCAATGCTCGCTAGACTTAGCGTTGCACGTTGATACAAAAACGAACGACATGTCGCTTCATCTGTATTATGTACATATTGTGGAATCTGAAGCTCCTGATATTCTGGTCATGAGCATACAATGTTATGCCCGCTTATGTAGACACATTTTCCAAGTGTCGAATTAAGCATTCAAGTGTCTTGGTTTTCTAAAACGTTGTAGGAATTACTTCACTTCATCTGATCTCTTCACTATGTACACCACCTTTATCCTACCGCAAATGGAATATAATTCCCATGTATGGGCCAGTGTTTCAAAGTCTATCTTGGAGCTTCTCGACAGCGTGATTATTGGTGACAATTGGGTATCCAACGCAATGTGGTTGTTTAATTTCAAGCTGAAGTCTTTCCTGTCATTTTCAGTATAGAAAAGTTAAAATCGAATGTCTACAAAGCAAACATCAAAGAAATTTCAAAGGCGGAAGCAAGAAAATCCAGTTCAAGGTTTCCCCTATATATTTTTTGTTGACGCATGGGTTCGCATTTACACAGTCTATCCAAGAAACAACGTGTGTTTGTATTTGCGTTTGCTATTAGTCAACGTTAGAGAATGACACTCGTTAGGAATACACCCTCAGATATACTGTGCTTTCGTCAAATGCAAACATTGTTTTCAATAATTATCTTAGCATGCTTTTAATCAAGAGTTTCGACGAGAAAAACGATTTGATTGCGATGCCCTGAGGAAATCAGTTCAAAAAAAAAAAAAAAATAATTCCACTGTTGAATCGACAACAAAAATATGCATAAGACACTCTTATGAAAGTTGTGAATGATGGAACTGGAGGGATTTTTTTTTTTACTTTTTTGATCGCGTTGATTTTGGTAACGATACTCTCGCAGAATGATATTTCATCAGGAATTGCAGCTACGTTGTTGGAAGACAGACGAACTGCTCATTCAGCACTCAAGCTTCCATTGAATATGGAAATCAATTTAGATGGCCAAAGTTTTTGCATCAAAGCAAACTGATTGTTTGGGATGAGTGTATAATGGCGCATAAAAAGTCCTTGGGCTCATAAGACAAAACGTTGCAAGATTTACAAAACAATCAAAGACGGTTTGGTGGTGCGATGATTCTGTTGGCAGGTGATTTTCGGCAAGCATTGCCAGTGAGTCCACGGTCAACGCTAGCCGATGAACTTAATGTATGTTTGAAGTCGTCCGTTTTGTGGAAACACGTCAAGAAACTCAAAGTGACTGTGATCATTGGTGTCTATCTGCAGAACGATCAATCTGGAGAAGTATTGGCAAATCAAAATCCGAATTCATCGCAAAGGTGTTTCCAGACATGGCACAAAATTACAGGAGTCATGATTGGTTGTGGGAACATGCTATATTGGCTGCGAAAAACATTGATGGCAACGAATTGAATTGATGACATAGAAATCGATGAATTTCGTCAACTATCCAACCGAGTTTTCAAATTCGCTGGATAGTTGACCACACAATCTCCAATTGAAAGTCGGATTGGTAAACATAATGTTACGAAGCATAAACCAACCACGTTTTTGTAATGGCAAGCGACTTGCAGTAAAAAACCTGATGAATAATGTCATCGAAGCAACAATCTTAAAGGAATGTGCAAAGGAGAACTCGTTTTGATATTCGATTTTAAACGCATGCACGGCTTTCATTCGCAATTACAATTAACAAGTCTCAAGGGCAGTCACTGCGTGTTTGCGGCAGTTACCTGGAAAATCCATGCTACTCGCATGATCAATTGTATGTCGCCTGTTCCCATGTCGGAACACCATCAGCATTATTTATTTACGCGCCAGTATAAACAAGAAATGTCGTGTATTAGAGAGCATTGTATGAACGAAATTATGATATCACAGCCCCGGTAGTTAACGTTCTTCTCGGATGATGCTAATATAACTTGATCATAATCGATTCCCACATATTTACTTGGAATTCGTATTGGGATAACGGTGGCTTTTTGACGAACTGTGAATAACTACGAAGAGTAGTTAGTAGTAGTACTGGAATTTTGTTGGCTTCTTGTCAAATTTCCAAACAAAAGCAAAGCATTTATCGTATCTGATTAGAACGTATTTGTTATTAGCTACTTTCTCCGGAAACGAATTCGGTAATTGTAATTGTGCTGTCAATAAAGATCCAAACCTCTCATACGATTATTGTATTAATTTATCAAATGGGGCTACTCAGTCTTAACCCTTTTCCGTTGCTTTTGATCATATCACTTTGCATAGGCTCAGAAAGTTTGATATTAAAGTCACGACATGAAAAAATAATAATGAATGAGGAACACATGAATGATAAACGAAAATATATTATTAGTATAAATAACTACCGTATTATCGGCATTCCGCACAGCTGCATTCGTATTTATTATCGTTCATCAGAGGCGCTTGATACGCTTAGTATAATATAATTTTCGTTAGCCTCGAAATGTGGCAATCAATTAAAATCATTTGATACAATCAATCTTCTGTCAATTGCAAACTCCACTACTTGTACCCAAATCGAATTAGTTTTCCAATTATCAAATTTACGCAGGAATACTGCATATGACTAAGGGAACCAATTTGTTCATGCAACGCTTTGCATCAATAAACCGTATCATCAGATGGAGTCTTTGCAAAATAATTTTGCAACCAATTTCAATTCTTCATCGATTCGTGTTCATTTCGGAGTCTTCTTGAAATCAACGCTACCGGCAAATCATCGTTTTTTTATTTTATATACTGCATTCATATCAGCATTACCGTCCAAGTAAGTATTCGTTCAAATTTTCGTAAGTACACTCGATTTCGAATTGTCTATCAATATCACAATGTAGATCCGTAACACGTGACAATTGAACATTGTCCTCCAATTCCTCAGTATCACTAATAAAGGCAAGATTTGAACTTGCCAGTATTTGTACGTCAAACTGCTGCCAACCCAAAATTTTGATAGCTGACAGTATGGAGTAAGTACAACTGGAGCATTGCACTAGTGAAAATGCAAAAGAATGAGTATGTGTTATAATAGAAGTGCTGGACATTTGCCCAATGTGCTGTTCCATACACAGCCATATATTCTAGATTATAGAAGATCGACTTGCATTCTGATGGCAAAGACATCTGCATGTTGTTCAAAGTTCTATTTTCAAATCTTTATCAGACTAATTATAATTGATAGTTATCAATGTTAGCTTAGGGCCACTTTGAGTTTTGTGTTCGGTTTTAACAAATAAATAATTGCAATTTATGTTCTGATGATTCTTCCACGAAATTCGGTTTTTAATCTAGCATTTAATAGCTGTAAAAAGGCGAGTTTCTAATGATATATTTTCAAGTTTTGTGTAATTGTATATCAGACACAAAACTTTCAAAGAGGTCCAAGAAAAATATATTGACAATCCAATGAGCGTAATAACACTAAGGTTAAATCGATATCAAAATTTTTTTGTTGAATCCACATTTGAAAACCATCCAATAAAGACCTTCCAATTCATTTAAAAGCTATGATCTCCTGACATCTAAACTTCAAATAGATTGATGAGTGTTACAAAATTATAAAATTTCTAGACAATCAGTTTTAAATTCTTTTTTTTAAACGCAGCAGTGTTTTTCTTCTTTTTTTTTTGCGCGTGTGAATTAAAACTATTTTGTGTGGAAATTATAATTTATTCGTTTTTTTTTCGACTTAATTCAACAACATTATTGTTCCTTATTATAAAATCCCTGTTGTCTAGTGTCATTCGATAACTATATTATTACAACCAACTGCTGCATTAATATTTATAGACTTTGTTGTTTTTTTTTTTTCAAAATTCTCGTAATTAAAGTTTTGAATACAAATTAAATATTGTTTTAATATATTTTTCGTATTTACGCAAGGCTAAAGGATAAATGTTTAAATTATAAGTCCTAACACGTGTGTTAAAGCGTTTTCTTTTCTTACTTAAGAAAATAAATAAAGTTTTTGTAAAATATCCTTACAATAGCAAATGAAATTGAATAATATTAAATATACTTGATAATGCCATGGTACGTAGGAAGAAGTGGAAATTTGTTTTTAAACAGTTTAACAGTTTCGTGAATCTGTAAAACAAATTAGTTGTGTAGTGCAAGAGTGTCTGTGTGTACATTAGGGTGAGCCTTATTTTACATTTTATGTATGCTCCCGACGTTTAGAGGGTTTGAGATAAAACAGCTAAACTTATTTCTGGAAAATACATTTTATAGTATTTAGTTAATTTTTAAATCTGCGGTCAAAATTATCAAAGACCTTTGCACTAAAAATTATTAAAAATATAAAAAAAATAATAATTTTGTTTGCTGAGAAAAATGGTTGTATTCTATTCTACAATCAATATTTAACAAATAATATACTCTTTACTTGATTAATGCTCCATAATAAGTTGAAGTAAAAAATGCAGTTTTTAAAGCAATATCACTAATAACATCATTAACAATGATAAACTACAAAACTGACACGAAAAGTACGAAGGTGGATCAATAAGTCCGAGACTTTTTTAATTTCCCTGCTCTTGTCAAAATTTAAACAAGCTGCGTCATTTAGTTTGAGTTTGACAACCATTGATATCAGGGTAACTCGTGACTTGAGGAGAAATTGAAAAAAGTAAATTTCATCTGTTAATTAAGCATACATCCTTTAATATTGTCCGTATCCAAATTAAGTTTTATAATTAGGCATAGCCCCAATAATAATGAGCACTAGCTGAACCCGGTAAGCGTTGCTGGACCTTAGAAAACATCTATTTTATATTACATCTCGATCTCGATATATTAACAGTGTTGGACAAAACTAAAGCACAGATTGCAAATAAAAGCAGTTATAGTAGTTTAAAATTGTAACAACTCTTTATTTATTTAGAATGTACAACAACAACAGAATTAAATAGTCACTCAGTGTCTTTATACACGTTTATCAATTCGCAAAAATGCACACAAACTTTGTAATGTACAAACACACACGTACACGACAGTTGATGTTAACTCTAACACCGCCAATGATCAACTCAACTCACGACTGCCAGCTCTGCCACTATTAATACACGCGCCATCTATCGGGAATCTTCTACAATGCTCTTAACGGACATACTAGGACATTCGAATTCTAGAGCCTTCGATGTCATTGCCAGCAGCCCAAACATTTAGTACTGCCTTATTTACAAACAATGCCAACAACCACATGCTACTGATGGACGTTCCCCCAAATATGATGAATGCTGCAGGTAGTCGTTACAGACCGTTAAACTCAAATCGTCATTGCACATTCGTAACAATATTTATGAATTCATCTTAAGGCCAGGGGATTGCAACGTTTCTTGTTTTTTATTTGGAGTAAAAATATATAACTTATTTGGTATGCAAACTCGGAAGCAAACCATATACAATTGACCGTGTGAAAAACATGAATTCTTCAAATGTTAGGCAGCAATAGTCAACGATTGGCCTTGTGCTTTGTTAATGGTTATAGCAAAGGCAAGACGAACCGGGAACTGGAGCCGCATGGTGGCATTCCGGCTGGTTCCAATGAATTAGAAAATTCTGTAGGATAATTGACGGCTTGTTCTCCGTTCATTACTGAGTTGATCTATTTATATTTCATTGTTTCGCCAGGTAGTTTCAATTGAATTTCGTCAATGAGCTTGTTGACATCATAATTTCCGAATTTTTGTAGTTGGTTGTATATTAATTTGCATTTGGCAGAAGTCCGGCTGGAAAGAAATCTTATTTGTGGCGGGATCGATTGGAACTTTTCCATTTCCGATATCCAAGATTGTTTAGAGAATGCTTCATCAGAAGGGTCTTGCAGCAAATAAGTACACATGCATGTTCGTCGATAGCGTGATCTTTTCGACTCGGTTCCAAAGGCATGAAGATTTCAAGCATGTGTTCAACTCATCTGCGGGCATTGATCGAGAAATAACAGACAAAGTTCAACGGAAGTCACCAGCAAGAAGATTCAGAGAGCCTCCCATCGGTTAGTTGTTTCCTCGAAAATTACGCAGGATCCGGTAGAGCGCTTCGAGCAATTTCTTATATGTCGTTTTGCACGTTTTAAGGATTATGGTCATGCCGGAGTTTTTGCTGATTTTGCAAGTTAGTGATTCTGTCTAGTTTAAATTCAATAGGAGTTTGGGTGTGCAGTGCGTCCGCCGTTCAATATCGTCGATGCAATTCCCGATGATACCACTGCGAGTGCAATTCAATTCTTCATTCGAACCAGCGACAATATGAAATTGATGAGGAATGTTTTGCCTGTCCCTCCTGGTGCATCAAGGAACAAAAGTTCGCCATTTCCGTTTGCTATACATTGCATCATTTTATTGTAAGCATTTTTTTGATCAGGAACCAAACGTTTAATTTGTGATTCACATTGAAGTGCTTTTCTCCCACGTTTTGAAGCCAGCATTCTTAGGTCAGTTAAGACTTTGTTGTTAATGGATATGCACATGTCCCCAATCAGCAGTAGAGCTTTGTGGAAAATATCGTCTGAATACTACTGGTTAGGGTCAGTAAAGCGTGATTGTATGATAATGTCTTAACTTAAGCTTTCGCGAAGCAGTTCCCACAGTTCTCGTGAATTCGATGGTGAGCATGTTATTAAAATAATTGCAAACAAAGTGCGTATTTTTTTCGGCTGACATATGAGTGATGCCTATATTAGTGGTGTGTTCCAATGCTGATCACTTTCAAGCAGCTCCAATCTGAAGCACGCTTCTCGATAAGTCTATAAAATCTGTACAGTTCGGACCATAACTGATTCAAGTCCCCGTAGAAGCCCAAATCTACATAATGATGGTGGGTATACAAGAAGGGGCATAGCCGAATATAACGCTCTACTTGTTTTTTGCAACATTTAAATTTTCATCCGTGACACAAATCTAAAATAAAATGTTCAACCTCTAAACGTTATCCCATTTTACTGAAATTTTCAAAATATGATTTCTAGATAACAAAGCACAGTTTTAAAGCCTAGGGAATATTGAAAAAAATATTGCAAAATATGGGTCACCCTATTGTACATGTTATCCAGTTTTCTATGCTTGTATCATGTTTATCTATGTGTAGAAGCTTTAAATATTTAATTACAAAAGATTTTACCAGATCTTGACATTTTATAAAACAAAAAAACAAATACAAGTTACTCTAGATTAATTTTTGAGAGCGGTAATGCAAGAATTTCATGTTGCTACATGAACATTGAATTTATAATTAACCCTTGAAATTTATGGATGAACCCCGAAGGCCCAAATCGATTTGAATGTGCCTGTAATTCAAAGAAAATTTAAGTGTCCTTGTCACAAATAAATTAGATGGTAGGAGGAAGATTTTCAGGGTTAAAGTCAAGGCTGTGGTTAAAAATGGGAGTCAAGTTTTCTTAGCTGAACAATTATGGATACCAAATTTCACAGTTAGTTTTACTGTACGTTATTTTTGTATGACAGTTTTAAAGACAAAATCATGTTTCTGTAATTTAATCATTCCAAAAAGCCAGCCTTGTTTCGTTTACTTTCTAATAATTTCAATTTCCCTTTCACACCATGTCCCTGCATGTTTCTTCTTTTGCTTTAACACTTTCTTGTTAGGTTCTTCTAAAAACCATAAAATAAGAAAAACCAACTCGTATTTACTTTCACTACAATATGAAGACACATTTCCAAAAAGGATGTTATTTTGCTAAACTCTAGAGAGCTTATTAATTTTCACAAAGCCAAAGAAAAGCAGAACACATTTACCAAATGGAAAATGAAAATGAAGAAAACTCCAGATTAAAAAAAATATACATTACAAATACAATGAGTGTAAAATGTATTAAAACGAAAATGACAAAATAAAAAGGAAATCGAGAAAAAAATTTAAAGCTCAATGTCAACATTAATTCCTTTAACAACCGCCATTCATCTTCATTCGTCATTAATCCTTTGAGTGTTGAATGGGAGAGAATTTTAAATCAAAAATCTTAAGCATTTAAAATATCTTTATACATACAAAAGCCCTAATACATATATATACAAATATATACAAACAAATTGAAATATTTATATATAAACAACAATATTATTTTAATTCCTTATAACAATTTATGCTCTTTGATAAGAATGTTTATTTTATTTCATTTTTAATTCTAGCTATTTCTTCATGTCCCTTATTCTTCATTGCCTTAAAGTGGATTTATAACGAATTTTCAGATAAAATTTAATTGACCAAGCTTTATAGACTCTTGATTGTGCATGCAAATAAACACATAAATTTGCCCCATTGGTTTTGTCGGAGAATAAAGGAAAATAATCTCTTATGAATTCATAACACGAATTAAAAATTATGTTCTACGATTGAATCTTAAAATTACTTAATGATGTAATAAATACATGTATTTGTTTACGAACTCATGATTTTGTAAATCAAAAAGTGAAACGATAAGCTCTGGGGAATACAAAGGCTCTTTTATTAAGCGCTTTCTAGCTTTAAATTTAAATAACACAACGTTAATAGAGTACAGAAAAAAAAGAACATGTAATATGTGAACAGCAAAAAAATAAGTACCTTAAAAATCATGTTCTCTTCATGTGGTATTGCAAGTTAATGCGAATAAATAATAATTCAGATTTAATATCAGATTTAAGAATATATTTCTATAATTTTAATAAATAACAATTTTAAAATATGCATAAGTGAATGAATAACCTAATATATTATAAACTTGGCTCATTTATTTCCATTTCTTGTGAAGAAGAAAATATTAAATTTAAATTGTATTTGCCAAACTTCACGTAGTACTGCAAGTACCTCGTGAAGTTTGGTTGTCGCTTGTTACTCGATTTGTTCTCTTCACGTATATTGAGAGTGCGAGCGTAAAACAAACCTGTACTTAACTTGTAAACACAAAGCTGAGTAACAACAAATACATATTCGGTAATTTTGTTGTTCTCAAAAATATGGACATTATTTTTAAGTATAGTTCGAGTAAGTGCACACTTTGCAAGTACATACATATCTACTACACAGACAAAACAGATTCGTGATAGCAACCGAATTTGTTGCCAATCGAATGATTCTACCTTAGTGACCGAATTTTACAGTTGTGAATATAAAATTTTGGAAGTAGTAACAAAAGTTAGGTTGCTTCAACTGAAATTCTTCTTTATCAACTGACTTTCTGTTGATAGAACCTAAAAATTCTATGTGTGCAACCGAATCATTCGATTGGCAACAAATTCGGTTGCTATCACGAATCTGTATTCTCTGTGTACTTAACAACAATTCCATTTATGCAGGGGTTTAATATGGACCGATAGTTCCGCCAGCTCAAAATCCACACGGAACGGGATGCTTTTAAATCTCATGTAGATTGGTATCGTCCAAATTCAACAATTTTGTTTGTTGACTTATCCATTTAATCAGTAATGGGCCTCATCAATGAAGTTGATTTGTTAATGAAAAACGAATAGAACATTTTAATAAAACAAATTTATTATTTGAACGCTATAGCCTGCCGTGGGGACTTGGCAACAAAAAACTGAATAAATGACGGTCAAATCGACAGATGTAGCTTTTACAATATGACCGCTATCAACATTAAAAATTCGGAAGTTCCTTTAGAAAGACCCTTTATAAAGATGCTGGATAATATCATATCACTATTTAAATGTAATCTCTACTTAAAATATAATTTTTTATTTTAATTAACTCATTCATATATTATTTACTAGCTTGACCCGGTGCGCTTCGCTACCCCTGTCGATGTAAAAATCGGTTCAGCCGTTTAGTAATTATTGTTTAAAAACTAAAGGTACCAATTTTACCCGTTTTTTCCCTTTTTTATCCCTTTCTGGTCCAAGTATTGAAAAAATTTATAGCCTATTGACGCTTCCAAGTAAGGATCTATCTACGTTCCAAATTTCAATAAAATCGGTTCAGCCGTTTAGGCGTGATGCTCAAACAAACAAACAAACAAATAAACAAACAAACAAACAAACTTACAAAGACATTTATATATTTATATAGATTTAACTTTGATCAATTTCGTTTCTAGCTATTATCCCAAAAAGTAGGCCACACAAATTACTGACATTTAATGAAATTCGTATCAAAAAATATTACTCATACGTAACGTGCCAAAAATTAATATTAACAGATGTTAATACATTTTGCAAATTTTATGAAAAAGTGACATTTGGAAAATATCGGCATTATAAATTATTGAATTTATTTAATATCCTTCTAAAACCTTACTTACAAATCAACCTAAAAATTAGAAGAATTTGACGATTAAACTACTTTTAATTCTACTGGAAGAAGTACTTATTTTTGTTCGCGATGTCCCAAAAGTAATCTTTTATATTTTGGCCAGAAATAAGTTGTTTTATTAGTAGAGTTATTTACAGATTTATGTATTTACACAAAAAAATAAGTCACAGCCACGAGTCGAACCAACAGCCATCCGACTGCTAGTCAACTGTTGTACTCACTACGGCACTGCTTAGTTATTTTATTGTACGTCAAATAATGGATTCACACATCAATACTACAGGGTTTTCCAACAAGAGGTGTTATTTTGG
Source organism: Calliphora vomitoria (assembly GCA_942486065.2). Classification (NCBI taxonomy): domain Eukaryota; kingdom Metazoa; phylum Arthropoda; class Insecta; order Diptera; family Calliphoridae; genus Calliphora; species Calliphora vomitoria. Next base: position 153,614,593 of record OW818029.2, read on the forward strand.
TATTCAAAGAAAAATTGAATTTTTTGAGATAAATTAATGGAGGTTTATTTCATAATAACAAGGAAGGTATGACGTTAATAATGCAAAACAACATCAGCCAAATGGGCACAATGACCACGCTTACAGGACCATATCCTTTTCATGAAATTTTCCATAATCAAATCGCAAAGTGGCTGCCCTATGTCCTCGATAGCCTCACGAATTCTATCTTTGAGGTCTTGAATCGACGCTGTGCTGTTGGCGTAGACCTTATCTTTCACTTGGCCCTAAAGGAAGATGTCGCATGGTGCTAAATCACAAGATCTCAGTGGCCAATTGTGATTACCTCTTCGAGAGATAACACGGTCCGGAAACATTTCCGTAAAAGAGCAATGGTTTCGCTTTTGCGAACTGTGGCTGCAAGATTTTCACCATTTTTGTAGTGAATTTTAATAAACTCAATGCGTTGTTGAAGCGTGTATCGCTCCATTTTTAGTAATGGCGTAGTATCTACTTTTCAAATGTCAAAGAATAAAAGCTTCAAAAGTGACAGCTACCGAAATACCGGGTGATGCAAAATAACACCTCTTGTTGGAAAACCCTTTTTTTTTTGAAAAAGTAACCGTTTATTATTTTTGTTTGTTTGTTTTGATTTTTTTGACTTTACTTCTTACTTGTTGCTTTGTAAGCAAAGTTTTTGCTGGGTATAAGACAATTATGTATGTTCAAGTCATTTCCTGTGAGGACCATGTATAGGGGGACTAGGGAAATGTTGCCCTATTTTTGTCATAATTTACAGTGTAATTCTACAGTACTTAGTAGAGTATTCAATTAATAAGATTTCTGATTTAATCAGTTAATCGAGAAAATAATTAATAGTGGTTAAGATTTAATCGGTTAATTTTAAATTATTCGATTAAACGAGTAATTTTATTTTTAATTTTAAATTGAAAATAAGACCATTTTTGTGTACTTATTTAAGTATTTTATTAATAAAAAGAACAAACAAAACATAGCAATTCAACAAAAAAATAAATACAAATAAAAAACATATGGATCCTTTTTATACCCTTCACCATGATTGGCAAGGGTATATATAAGTTTGTCATTTGGTTTGTAATTTATACATTTTTTATTTGAGACCCCATAAAGTATATATATTTGGGATCATTATATATAGCCATGTCCGTCTGTCGATTGAAATCAACTTACCAAATACCCTAAATAACCTACAAACATGATTGATACATATATCATACATATTTGAAATCGAGAAAATCGACTCACGAATGGCGAATATCGATTTTTGATCTATATCTGGATTACTAAGCCATTAATATAACAATATGTATATCAAGAATAGATATTTCAAAGACCTTTGCAACGGCGTATATAAGGCCAAAGTAAGTCGAACGTACAATTGGTCAAAATCGGGAAAAATATTTTTTACCCCGAATTTGTTTTCACCAAAAAAAAAATGTTGATGAAATAATTTTTTTTTTTTTTTTTAATTTTTTTCGCTAATAAATAAAATGTTTTTTTTTAATTATGTTTAACTAAAAAAAATTTTAACTTTTTTTAAGGTATAATTTGGTGAAGGGTATATAAGATTCGGTACAGCTGAATATAGCTCAGTTATTTGTTATATACACATGTGAGTTTTTTTTTTTTTTTTGGATTTTAGTGAGATCTTCTGAAATAATCTTTAAAAAAATATATAATTTAATGGTCTCCTTTTAAACTATTTTTGCTTTAGTTTTAATAAAACTTAACTTGGAAAAAATTCTCTTGCTAATTGTAGATGTTGGAAAAAGCGAAAGTAAGGCATAATAAAGATTATCCAATTTCTTATTTCAGTTTTGTATAAGCATATAAAATCGTTGAGTACTTTTTTAGATTTTAGTTTAGTTCTGATAATAGACACGTTTCACTAATGTCTTCAGTTTCTTCTATTATTATGTCATGCTCCGGTTCATTCGGACAATGTTCTTCATAGAACATTCCAGAAAATAATCGGTTAATCGACACAAATTAATCGGTTAATTTGCTATATGAAAATCTCCAATTTTGAAATATTTAAACTGATTTGTGGAAAATCTTATTAGGATTTCCGCATAATCAACATATTTATGACTGCTCATACAGCATTCCGACGGGGACATTTGTAGGAGGCTAGATGAAATTATGTAACCATATTATCCACTTTTAATACAAAACAAACCCTATGTACAGAGAATATTCGTGGAAGATTTCAGCACATTACTTTTGATTCGGAACCTCGTGAACGATTACAGATTTCTAAATGAAATTTTACATATTCAGTGCTTTAGTGTTTTTGAGTTGAATTGTAATTAAATGGGCCCATAGTTTCTCACCACTACAAAATTTAAAAAAAAATCACCAAAATTCTCTTATCCGAATGTCAAGATATTTTACACTTGAAAATATCTACAAAACACACGTATAGATGTGTGCGTTATCTCTTTTAGTTAAAGAGATGTTTGTGCTGAATTTTTTTTTTTTATTTCTAGACGATTTTGTCTGTGGTTTTTTGATGTAACGGGCTTGCCTTGGTTTGAAAACTTCTTTAGAAATATCTAACAGTATTATATAGTCACTAAACATTTTTATACCCTACACCACCATAGTGGGGAGGGTATAATGGATTTGTGCAGATGTTTGTAACGCCCAAAATATTAGTCTAACACCCACCTTAAAGTATACCGATCTCAGAATCACTTTCTGAGTCGATTAAACGATGTCCGTCCGTCCGTCCGTCTGGCTGGCTGGCTGGCTGGCTGGCTGGCTGGTTGGCTGGTTGGCTGGCTGTCCATGTAAACCTTGTGCGCAGAGTAAAGGTCGCATTTTTGAAGATATTTCGATAAAATTTGGTCCATATCATTTTTTCTGCCCAAGGACGAACCGTATTGAAACTGGCTGAAATCGGTTCATTATTTCACCTAGCCCCCATACAAATGTCCTACCATAATTGGACTTTATCGGTCATAAATGTTTAATTTATATACGTATCTACACAAGTTTTTCTCTAAATAAGTTTTATATATACAGACAGAATTTATGTCACCAAATTTTATGATGATCGGTCCATAATTAGTCATAGCTCCCATATAAGGCCTGTTTCCGATAATCACTTTAACGATCATAAATCTCCTAAAAATGTTAGTATACACATAAAATCCAACATAAGTAACTTTCATATAGACATTAATCACACTAACTGATTGCATGGAGATCGGTTCATAATTGGTCATAGCTCCCATATAAGGCCCACTTCCGAAAATCGCTCACGAATATAAATTATTGAAATTTTGAAAGAAAAATGTTTTTGCTCATTTCTTAGTGTAGGGTATTATATGGTCGGTCTTGACCGACCATACTTTCTTACTTGTTATTGTTCCCTTTATTCTTTTTTTGTTATTTTGGTCATGTTGCTTTTACAACAGAACATTGTACGTTATAGTTCTCAATCGGTTAATGTAAAAATAACTACAAGTAAGCCAGGTTGAGTTACAATCAGGGCGGTTAACACAAGACACGAATGCGCTATACAAGTCTCGGAAATTGTAATATTATAGTTAAAGAGCTAACACACTTTACGAAAGTATATTTTCGAAACAATACGAGACCTTCAGTCAAGCCGATTCTGAATCTAAACCCGAACCTGCTAAAAACTATAACGATTATAAAAACCCGAACCTATATTAAGACACTCCTGAATCTAAGCCCGAAACTGCTAAAGCCCACTCCGATTATGAGAATGAGTGCAGAATGAAGATTCTGAACATAAGCCGAAATCGCAAACCGAATACAAATAGTAAACGATGTTAACCCGACTGAATCAACGAAGCAATTCCAACGTATTGTAATATATATTGATTGTATTTAAAATTAAGAATGTGCAACTAATTAAACTTATTATTTTATTAATTTACATTTTGTGGACTCGTAAGTAAGCCCTGGACACGACTAAACGTAGGGTCACACATGGCAAATATTTGAGAAAAAAGACTTAACCACTATATAATATATATTTTACTAGTTTTATTTATTTTAAAAACTCCTTTTACTTAGGACTATTCAAATCAAATATTTGGTTTTATTTTATTTGATGCTGTATGATCGTACAAAACTATTGTTAGAGTAAACAATGACAAACGGATTTGTGCTAAAAATAGTGGTTACGCTTCTTTGAGTAAATATTTGCCATGTGTGAATCTACTATAAGTTCCCTCAGCCGGCTACAAAATCACATTACAAGCATTTCAATTTTCTGTAAATTTTAACTTTTAAATATTTGAATTTAAAAACAACTTGTATACTTTTACCTTAATTGTAATAGGAAAATAGCTACCAAATGGAGTAAATTTATAAGAAAAATTTAGTAGAGTGTATAAATCAAAACAATTTAATTAACATGAGTATATTTGCACTAAATTTTATTTGGTTTAGCAACCAATTGCAATTAAATTTGAAACTTTTCTAGCAATAATAGCTAAGCGTACTTGCTTTCAGTAGAAAAACGAATTGAATTAGTTTTACACTATTATTCCTCAACAACTAAAGCGCATTGCTGCTTTCAACATATTTAGAATTTTTTTAAAAGCTTTAATCAACAACGTTAAAGCGAAATCCTGTATAAAATATTAAAAAAAAAACAAGGAAGAATGTATGGTCGGTCAAACTTGACCCTACACTGAATAAATGAGCAAAATAATTTTTTTTTTTTTTTTTTCAAAATTCCAATCATTTATTTTCGTAAGTGTTTTTTATAAGTGGGCTTATATGGGAGCTATGAGCAATTATGGATCGATCGCCATGAAATTAGGTCGTGTGATACCAGTGTTAATACCAAAATTTGTAAGAAATTTATGTGCGCTAAAGTGATTTTCGGAAGTGGGCCTTATATGGGAGCTATGACCAATTATAGATCATCATAAAATTAGGAGACATGATTTCCGTATATATAAAACGTATTTGCAGCGAAATTTGTAGATACCTATACAAATTAAATATTTTTGACCGATAATTTCCAATTTCCGGATGACATTTGTAAGGGGACTATGTGAAATAATGAACCGGTTTAAGCCAGTTTCAATAGGATTTGTCCTTGGGCCGAAAAAGTGCATGTGCAGAATTTGCGCACATGGACAGCCAGCCAGATGGACGGACATCGTTTAATCGACTAAGAAAGTAATTCTAATAAGTCGATATTTTTGGTCGTTACAAACATCAGCAAAAATGCATAATTCTCTCCCCACTATGGTGGTGTAGGGTATAAAAATTGTTTATAGAAAATTTTTGAATGCCATGGCATGAAATTATTTTCAGTTGTTGTGAGAATATTAACAACAAAATCTCATTATGAAACAAATAAAAGAAAATATAAAAAATGCACATAATAATGTGAAGCTGACTATACTATAAAAAAATAAAATCAGACTCATCAAAAGCAGCTAAAAACTTTAACTATAATCTCAAGGCCATTTAAATGAACTATATACTATTTGTGCTTTAGTTGTTGTTGTTGTTGTTCTTGTATACTTTAATTCAAGAGTTGTGTTGTTGTTATTTCAAAAAGTATAGTAAACTAAATTACCCCTTCTTCGTTTTTATTATTTTCTCAACTAAGTTATGAAAAAAATGTGAAAAAAATGAGAAAAAAAATTACTCTATAAAAACAAAATATATGCATACTTAGTTTAACAAAATAACAAAAGGTTTTGTTTCTCTCTTTCATTGGGAGTGTATGGTATATAGTTGTTTTCTGTTGATTTAGATTATGTTTTAGTTTGTGTGTGTGTGTGTGTGTGTTTCTTTTTTCATCTAATAGCCGAGTGACAGCGCGACAGGATATAAAACAATCAGAGCAAGTTAAGGGAAACGGATATTATGGTAAGAGAGATGCTTACAAAAGGCCATTGCTACCACGACCAATGTACATGTTTTATTATGCCAAACCATAACTACAGACTCTTCAATAAAGATGTGTTATATGAAAACATATTTCACTAATATTATTATCCTTACAAAAATCCAGTATAGATGATGAATATGTCTTAAACCATTAAGGCAGAAAGACTAGAAAAATACCCAAAAATAGAGCAATTTTAGAAAAATTCTAGTAGAGCGATATCAAAAATTTTATTCGGGAATAGATAAAGTAAAAATCGAACAATTTAAAATATTTTTTTGTTGGTAATATTAGGTCATGCTTTGTTGGGGAACTAGTGGGTCAAAGTTAAGCTATTTTACAAAATCACAAAATTCGAAATTTAATGGCTCTAGAAAACATGGGGAGTGGAAGTCCCCAATGCCAGTATATATCACCGTTCAAAAATTGCAAAGTAAACAATAAAAATATTGGACTAAATGGGCTTAACCTAACAGCAGGTTTAATATTTAATAAATTATCACAATACCGAAAAAAACCGAAGCCGATCGGTTTTCAATTCTTTAAAACCGAAACCGCTGTTTTGAAATTCTTCGGTTTTTGGAAACTCTAACTTAAATGACTACTTTCTGAAGTACAAAAAGACAAGTTTCAAGTGTCCCCTAGATTACTTAGAACCAGTAAAGTGACGACTGCTTCCACCTTGCAATACTCCAAATATTTATATAACGACTGCCTCCACTCTGCATTAAAACGAGTACATTTTGGACAAATGATCCAATACATAAAAGTTGGAGTCAACCAGGTGTTTGGGCAATACTGAAAATTAGGGACAGTGATAAAACTTTTCTGTCCCTTGGCTGTGTACGTTTATATTATATATCTTATCAATAAAAAACGAAAGTTTTCCATTCCATTCATTTTGTTATTCATTTGTAAAAACTTTACCAGAACCACTTTACCATAGTTTTAACAATAGTCATAGATAAAATTTATATATGAAGGTTTGTTAGTTTGAAGTATATAGACGGCTAATTCCAATATATATTTGTAAGAAACTATAGGGTACTTTTTGTTTTGAAATTTCAAGTGGGCGTGGTACCACCCATACAAAGGTCATTTTGAAAATCAAATATTTAGGAACCTATAATAGCTACAGTCCTGAAATATAATATAAATCGTTGTCACAAACATATACATGTTTACTGTAACCATATATATGGTTGATACAATCATGTGAATCGTAAATTAACCATATTATTGTTACTACAATCATATATATAGTTACTGTGGCTATAATATTGTTAAAAATTTTGAAACGGATACAGCAAACATGCACAAATATTGGTTTCAGTAACAATGTACAACTATCTGCGTGTGGGGATCATAAAGTGACAGATATATTGCTGAATGTATTGCGATGATAACTTCGGAAATGCCATTTTATTTTAACCCTAACCGTACGGACAACATTTACACACGTAGACGTCTGACAAGGGTACCCGGGTACCCGTGTATGTTTATTTGTCCGCTATTGTCTAAATTTATTGATTTCAATGGAAGAACTTAATGCTTATATTGGAATTTTACTGGCGATGGGTATAAATAGTGGCAACAATGATCCTCCTTCAATTCTTTGGGGAAATTAGAGTCATCCTTTATACAAAGCATCGTAAAGCCCCGATTTCAGCAAATACTACGCGTAATACGTTTCGGCAATGCGTTTACAAGATTGAAACGCAAACAAGCACACAAAACAGCCCTTATCTCCGATATCTGGAATATGTTGATGCAGAACCTACGTTATTTTCCAGATTGAAATGTGACAGTAGACAGACAGTTATTTCCATTTAGAGACAGAACCAGGTTCACTTATTATATTCTCTCAAAGCCAGCTAAAGACGGAATTAAAATATTTTGGTTGTGTAACGCTGCGAATAACTATTCTTTGAATGGAATCATATATACAAGAAAGCGACCTGGTGGTCAGCGATAGGTAAATGGAGGAGAAAACATCGTTCTACATCTGGTGGATTTCTATAAAAAATCAGAAACTTGGCCAATATGCACCAAGTTAGAGGAATAAATCGGTATCCTTCGACAAAATGAATCCTATATTTCAACAGAGCTACGGCCAAACCCATCGGACGATATAGGTAATCCACAATATTGTTTCAACAAAAACGGAACACTTTTGTCTGTTATCATTTGTATTATACTCGAGGGGAGCCAGTTATCATTTGAAAATAGGAGATTAACGACCTCTACAAAAAAACAAAAAGACGGAGTAGATGTTATTGACCAGATGGTGTCTAAACATACCACCCAATGCAAAACAAATATATGTACATTGACAAAACAGACAATGATAATCAAATAACATGATTCGCTAACGTCCGGGCCGGTCTAGAGCTTATAACAAATAAAACCATCCCTAAATAAGTTTGCCAATATGCTGCATGCCCATCGGTTACAACTAATCGTTATAAAATAGAACGATTGAAAATAAAGGCTCCCTGCTACATTTGCGTGAGTACTAATCCAAAATCTAATCGAAAAACAGGCAAAATATGCGATGGCTGTAAACGACCAATGTGCAATATGGATAGCAAAAGTATTGCTCCACGCTGCACTAGATTTTAATTGTTTTTATTTATTTTATGCAACAGTTTGATGTAAAATATTTTCTAAATAACCAATAAATATAAAATTACTAAATTTTTTACTTTTTTCATACAAAATGTAAAAAGATATATAAGGGTACCCGGGTACCCTTATCAGGATGGAAAGAACTATTTGACTTTGTGTCGCTCCAGAGTCAATCCAAACGAATCAGGAGTACTTTAGATGGCCAAAAACTTTTGAAAATGGTTATCTGAAGGAACTTGCGGAACCTCAAATTTGTATTTTATTTTGTTTAAGAAAAATTTGACTTCAAAGTTCGTTTGGGTACCGGGGTACCCGTGTTAGTACGGTTAGGGTTAAGCAATTGCAGTTTCCAATTTGGTTGGCTTTTGTAATGACAATTGCTAAAGCTCAAGGTCAGTCTCGGCAAGTTTGTGGACTAAATCTAGAAAATCCATGTTTTCCATATGGACAGCTTTAAGAGTGGGAAACCCCACAGACTTACGGGTCTATGCACTACATGGAAACCCAAAAATATTGTATATCCTAAGGTATTAGAACAACAAGTAATTAATAAACAATTTTATATACTAAACATTAAATACAAATATTTTTTGTTCTAAACTTTTCTGTTTTATTACAATTCACATTAAGGTTAGAAACAGTGTTGCCAGGAGCTGGAAAAAAAAGAAGCTATATTGACTTCAAAAAAAGGCCAGAAAAAGCCAAACTGCTTTAAAAAAAAGCCAAAAAAAAGCTAAAATATTATAAATTAAGAATTTAGTTTCATATTTATTTTTAAATAAAAAATTTTAAAATATGTTCATAAAATTCATAAAAATAAATAAAATTATAAAGGTACACTTCAGTAGCAAACAAAAAATAACATTAATCATTAATAATAAATAAATATACAAATATACATAAGCGAACAAAAACCTCTTAAAGCAATGAAAATAAGCTTTCTTTTGAGCAAAAAAAAAAAAAAAAAATTAAAAAAGGGGAATGGACCTAAGCTTTCACTTGAGCAAAAAAAAAAAAAAAATTAAAAAAAGGGCCCATTTTGAAAAAAATTTCAACAGTTTTAGATTTTGCAAAAAAACTAAAAAAAAAATGTTTTTTCCGAAAGATTGAAGAAATAGCTATGTAAACTATTTGGGACACATTTTGCTAAGAATAATAAGTAATAAGTTACATGGATGAGAAAAACACCTGCTTGGCCAAAATGTCAAATTCTGATCCCCTCTAACTCAGAAAGTTTTCGACCGATCTTGTTGAAAAATTGTGTCCGAATTACTATCTAATATAACTAACTATCGGAAGACATCGATTTCAAAAGATGGTTCACTTGACATTAAATGCCCCATATATATTTTTATACAGACAAAACTTAAATTTTGTTTTTTTTTTAATTTAAGTACTAAGCATTTACTATTTTTCACATACATAATATATTTTTTTGGTTTTACGAGTACTATTTTAAGTGTATTATTAACGGATAAAAAATTGATTTAGCGAAGAGTTTTCATATGAAAATCTTTGTCGCAATTGCTCAATTAGTTTAATTTGCCGTATTATTTTTTTCAGAATCGTCACTAATTAAACCGTTCGTTACTTTATCTCTCATTCTTCAAACTTGCATGAAAAATGTGGCGAAAACATTAAACAATTTTCAATTGGAGGCGATAATGTATCAAATTCTTTGCATTGTATTACAATTTGAAAACACAAACTATGGAGAAGAAATTTTAAATCAGAAAACAGCTTTGTTGGCTCCGCTGAATTGCTTACTGGTTTAAAAAAAATAATACATCAAATTATAATCAGTATATTAATCACTTAAATGTTTGACTTTGAAGCATTGCTGGTTTTAACTCGAAGCACAGATTCACAATACGTTTAACGGCTATTTCAAACGGCAGCCATCGAGTATCACAAGCCTTCAAGAGTTTGTGGTGCTCTTGTCCATTATATAACGATGAATATATTGTGTAATAACAATTTTGTCTTAAAAGCGAATTTGCTAGACATTTATAGCTTTCAAATATAAAATACTATATTTAATTTTGAAACACTTGGTATTGGCAATTGTTATTTGTTCTTTTAATACTACACAATTCTTGAGTATATTGAAAAGCTAAATGAAAAACAGTAAGTAATGAATTAAAATCAAAATGTCTCACAAATATAAATTTAGCCTTTTTATTTTCTCCTTATCCTCGAAAATTTGGTTTTAGCTTCGTGTTTTTTTCTAGCCTTTTTTTATTAAAAAAAGGCTATTATCAAATTAAAAAAAGGCTAGAAAAAAGCCACGAAACTAAAACCAAAATTTCGAGGCTAAAGAGTAAATAGAAAGGCTAAATGTAGCCTCAAAAAGGCTAAACTGGCAACACTGGTTAGAAAATAAGAAATAAATAATGTACTTTTTATAACATTAGAAACTAATTTTAGATAGACTAAATATATTGTAAATCATTGCGGTACGGGTCGCGAAGCACACCATGTTTTAGCTTGTAAATAATAAAACATATATTTGATTTCAAACATGTGTATGTTTAAAAAAATTTTAGTAATAACTTTTTCCGTGTAAGTACAAATATTATATTAGAAAGTACAAACAAAGATATAATATTTCGTATCATAGATGATAACCAGATAGGTAACTGAGAGCCAAAAACCTAATTCATAAGAATGTATTGCCAAGTATTTTGTTATTGTGTCACCCGTATGTGTGAAAAGTGAGTAATTTTTTCCATTGATATATCTCTCTCCTTCCGTTCTATGTGTCTTTTCTATGTTTCAAATGTTGAAGTTCTTAAAAAGGAAATACGATAAGGATATGACAAACTAAGTATGAAGTTCTACTACATAGAGGCTGTGCTTTCATACCTATGTACTTCTATGGTGTGGTTAAGGTGTTAAAAATTCCGTTGTACGGTGTAATTGAATTTATTGAATTGGTTTTTACTTTAAATAATACCTCTTCTTGCGGCCCCTTTTCTATACATACAAAATTATACTTCTCTATCGCTGTTCATGATGATGATGATGTTGTTGTTTATTTTGAGAACACTTTTCTATTATTTACACCATCATACAAACGCCCAGTTTGTTGTGTTTTTTATTTAAATTTATTTTCCATTTTGGTATTACACACAATTTTTGCAAAATGGAAAAAAACAATCAACTCTGTGGTACAAGTCAAAAGGGGTTTACAGAAACGAATAGAAAATTAACAGAAAACTACATCCAACTACAACAACAACAACAATGATAACCAGGACAAATCATCCCACCAAAAACAAATATCATTATGATCAGCACAAAATCTGTGACTTGCTGTGTAACTGACAGCTCAGTGTCGTTTGTGGGTGGGTGGTAGTTTTATTTATTTATTTTTGTACTTTTCAACTATTTTTGTTCGGGGTTTCTTGAAAATTTTTGTAAACAAATATTTTATTTATTTGCATATTCTAAAATTATAATTCAACTGATGTTCTGAGTAATACATACATATACAATAAGTAGGTTGTTAAAACTATATTATTTACATTAGATTTCTGTATAAAGAAACAAAGTGGAAAGTAACCTTGCTTTTTTTGAAACACTGTGCATATATTATTATATTTTTTTTTTTCGTCAAAGCTAAATTAGAAATCTATTTTGAAGAATACTGTAAACGCCGTTTGTAATTTATGACATTATGTCAAGTTCATTTCAATTAAATATGTAACGTTAATGAAAAAGCGTAAAAGAGAGCTATATGAACACAGAGAAAACAGATTCGTTGTCACAAGCGAATTTGTCGCCAATCGAATTTGGTCGGTGGCAAGTATTATTCACTATTCGATTGTAGTAACTGATGAATATATGGTACTCACAACCGTTTACCAAAATAATTCGGTGAAAACGACTGATAAAACTGAAAACTGATAAAATTATATGAAAGACTATTGTTCACATCAGTGAACACACATAATTATCCATCCCTGATGTCCATCAACACCCACACAAAACTGCAGCCAACGTCATTTGCATACAAACGTCAGCTGCAGCTTTTGCTTTTGCTTATTATTTCTTGGAAAACCATCTTAAGAAGAACAAGTGCGCCTGCTTAAAAGTGAAGATACAACCATAATTAATAAAATATAAAATAATTGAAAACTTATTGGCATATTGTGAAATAATATAAATACCAGTGAAGTGAATACTCATACTTAAACCCTAAAAAATATAAAAACATTTACTCTAAAATAAATAAATAAATAATTAAATCTAACCTAAAATACTTACCTCTAATTGTATAACCCATAACCTAATAATTTATTAAATACTTACCCTATTTACCTACCATATATACTTACCCAAAATTCAATAAACATATAAGATTTATAACGTTTATTCAAAACCTAAAACTTCTTATTTACCCAATTCCTAATTCCCGCGTAAGTAAACCCATCTATCTATCTCCCTCTAACCCCTAAATAAACATTGGTCCAATCGAGCCTTTAAAAAAGAAACGGCTAAATAAAAGACAAAAAATTACAGTCCACAAAAAGAAAGCTGAAAGTAAAAAGTAAGCTCAAAAACTAAAAAAAAGTGTGTGAAGTGAAAAAAGTTGTAAAGAAAAAAGTAAGCTAATGAAAGTGTAATAAAAAAACCCACCCTTAAATAAAACCAAAAATTAAAATATTAAAAAATAAAATACTGCTTAAAACTAGTGTGTTAGAAACAAATAAAAAATACCCTACAAACTAAAACATTATCAATATAAAATAAATTAAAAATAAAATTGTGTAAAAATAATTGCAAAAAAAAAAAACAGGAAAATATACAAATTGTAACAAAAAAGAAAACAGAAAGTTACAAAAGATAAAAATTTACAACAAATCAAATTTATACTAACTTAAGATAAACATAAAATACAAAAAATCAAAATTCACAACATAAAAACTGTAAGAACAAGTAAAAACACAAATTAAAAATAAAAAAAAATAAAATATTTTTAACAAAATACACATCATACAAAATAAAACACAGTGAAACTCAAAACATTATTTTAAATTTATAAATACCTACATACCCTACCCAATAACTATTTGTTAAAATACATACCTATATTAAAAAATTTTTTTTTCCTAATAAAATAAAAAAAAAAAATATAAATAAAAACTACACAATAAATTACATTTAAATTAAAATTATTATTTAAATACACACAAAATTTATTAAAACAAAAAATAAATAACAATTACACATAATTTAAATAATAAAGAACACACACTGTAAAAAAAAAAAAAAACAAAAGTATTTAAAAACATTAATACGCAAAAATAAATAAGAAATAAAAACACACACCAAACATATACACAAGCTTAAACATACATACTAGACCCTGCTTACATATTACAACAACACTACACACAAAATCAACACACATCATAGCGGGAAGAAGGTTTAAAGAAGAATCAACAACACAAGAGATTTTTTTGTTTCTCTCTTGTGAAGGTTTGTACCCTACCCCCAGCAAACAAGGTAAGTGTAATTTTGTACATCTTACTAAAAAATTTTAAATTTCCATTTTTTTTGTAATAAATTGGCATTATTTATCAGGCAATATAATATAAAAATATTTTCAAATTAAATAATCACTCACCCACCCACCCTTTAAAAGCTTTTTTGAAATATTTTTATATATTGCTTGATATAAGCTAAGATTACCACCCGATTTGTGTAGCGTACCCATACACACATAAAAAGACCCTGTCGGAAATTTAAGTTTGCTGTTACAAATTTGTTTGTAAATTTTTTAAATAAATTACCCAATATGTCTACTTTGGAATCTGTGGCCGCCGATTTATTAAGATATATCCAAACAGATTTAAAGTTGTTTGATGAGGATTATCGCGCTACCCCGGAAAATTTCCAATCTCTACCCGCTCTTAAATTCCAAAAACGAGAATTAAGTGAATTATGGGCCAAAATTGACCGTAAATTCACTCAAATTAGAGAATCTGGCGATATTCTTGACCCTAAGAAGGCTGAAGCCATAAATTTAAATGAAGTCGTTAGGCAAGTTAGATCTGCTAAAGGTTTTTATAGGTCAAGCATGATCTCGATCGACGAATCGATTGAAGAGATTACGAAACAGAATGAAACCCGACCATCATTACCCGAACCCCCACAACCCAGCAGTTCTGTAGGTTTTACTGTGCCCCCTTGCGATATGCCGACATTCAGCGGAGATTTTAAAAGCTGGGCTTCATTTAGGGATCTTTTCAAGGCCATTTATGGCAACAATACCCGTTTAAGTGGAGTTGAAAAGCTTTTTCACCTTAAACAAAAAACAAGCGGCGAAGCCAAAGAAATAGTAGACAATGCACCTTTAACAAATGATGGCTTTCTTATTGCGTGGAATCAGCTATCTTCTCAGTATGAGAATCGTAGGATGCAAATTAACGCGCAATTAAAAACCCTATTAAATTTACCCTTAGTAAGCACCATGTGTAGTGCTTCTATAAGAAAGCTTCAGAGAAAGATAAATTGTTGTATTGCGAATTTGAACTCATTAGATATTGATACGGACAATTGGGATCCTATCTTCGTATATCTTTGTTCAATGAAATTACCCAGGGAAACCCGAAGAGAGTTTGAGAAATCCCTTCAAGATTGTGCGGAAATGCCTTCTTGGATAGAGTTAGATGTGTTCTTAACGAACACGTTTAAAGAACTTACATCTGTAAATGATGTTCTAGATTTGAATTCTAACCCTAACCCTAACCCTAACACACACCCAAAACCCAAACAGTTTCATGAAAACAAAAATCAATTTGACAGAAGAGGCAAAGCTTTTCACAATGTAACACATTCAAAAAATGATACTCACCCAAAAAATAATCCTCGTGAACGAAAATTCTCAAACCCAACCCAAAATAACCCAAATACCCTAAACACCCAAAATAAACCCGATGGGTCTATTTGCAAACTATGCAAAAATAGTCATACGCTAAGAGAATGTTCATCGTTTACGTCTTTAGGAGTAAACGAGAGGATAGAATTTGTAAAAAAGAATGGAATATGTTACAATTGTCTAGCTATTGCTCACGTCATAAAAGACTGTCGTAGCACATTTACGTGTAGATATTGCGGTGGTAGACACAACACATTACTACACAAACCGAATTCAAACCCGAACCCAATAATTGACGATAATCAACCGTCAACATCCCGAAACGCAGTACAGTCTTTCTCGACACATACCCAATCAAACAAACCCATATTAGATGACAGAACAAAGTTATTAGGAACTGCAGTTATGAATGTTGAAGTTCAAGGTGAATTATTTCCAGCTAGAGCGCTTATTGACCCAGCTTCAGACTTCTCGTTTATCACAGATAAACTAAGAAAGAAGCTACATTTACCCACAACACCCATAGTTGCTGAAATTTCTGGCTTAAATGAAATAGTTTCGGCTCGATCAAATAAACTTTGTCAAGTTTTATTGCGCTCGAATACCCAAAATGAATTTAAATTGAATATCCAAGCAATTGTTGTTAAAACACTTACCAAAAATTGTTGTTTTACCCTCTAATTAGTCTAATACTTTTACTCAAACCCTAACCCAATATGACAATATCGTTAATTATTTCAACTAACCCATACACTAACTCAAATTTATTATGAATCATTTAACCCTTCACCCTAACCCACTAACTCATTCATAATATTTAATTTCATTACCCATTTTTATCTTTTATACAGAATGGCACCTAACAACCGTGGATCTAATTCTGGACGCTCTGGTCATCGCAATACGCGTAACCAAGGAAACCGCACCCAACAACGCCACTCTAAGCCAACAACAAAACAATATTTTGGTTGTGGCATTTGTAAGGCTGACCACCGCTTAACAAACTGCCACAAATTCAATAAAATGAATTTGGCTCAAAGGTATAAAACAGCGATCAGCCTACACTATTGCGTGAATTGTTTGGCAAGAAACCATCTGATTGGAAGCTGTACGAGTAAGGCTCGTTGCCAACAGTGTGGTGGTAAACACCACTCCGTACTACATGGCCCCAATCGCATAATAAAGAATTTAACCAAAGACCAATCACCATCACCCAGTCCAGCTCCAAGAATTGCTCCCACACCAGCTCCACGGCGATCCTTAACCATCGCCAACGTTACAACCCCCATAACAACGTCAATGACAAAAACGTTCGTGCCTACGGTAATTGTCCAGGTAGGAAATCGGATCGCAAGGGCAATACTGAACCCAAGCTTGACCAAATCCCGAATTGCATCCGTATTTGTGAGTGACAGTACACTAACTCCCTTCAAAGTGGACAATGAGGTTTTTGTAAAAGTGTTAATAACACCGAATCTTACCTCAAACCTACGGTATGAAGTTTGTATGGAGGTTGTTAAAGATTTGCCAAAAACTCCGTACTCAAACCAAATGGATGAAACCATTAAAAACAAAGTTTGTCGCATATCGCTAGCTGACCCCGAATTTTATACAAATAAACCCGTGTCTATGGAGATTGGAGGAGATTTGTACACCAGCATTTTGCAACCCAATGTGATCCACATCGATGGTGGATCACTCATAGCACAAGATTCCACCCTTGGCTGGCTGGTCATGGGATCATCTACCCAATAAACACACACAATGAAGTATTTTATATACACCCTTTACCCTATTACCCTGTACCATTTTTATTGAATAAATAAAAATAATTGTCCTTTTCTCTTCACAGGTTGCCAGGCCCGGGAGAATGTTCACATCAGTGAACACACATAATTATCCATCCCTGATGTCCATCAACACCCACACAAAACTGCAGCCAACGTCATTTGCATACAAACGTCAGCTGCAGCTTTTGCTTTTGCTTATTATTTCTTGGAAAACCATCTTAAGAAGAACAAGTGCGCCTGCTTAAAAGTGAAGATACAACCATAATTAATAAAATATAAAATAATTGAAAACTTATTGGCATATTGTGAAATAATATAAATACCAGTGAAGTGAATACTCATACTTAAACCCTAAAAAATATAAAAACATTTACTCTAAAATAAATAAATAAATAATTAAATCTAACCTAAAATACTTACCTCTAATTGTATAACCCATAACCTAATAATTTATTAAATACTTACCCTATTTACCTACCATATATACTTACCCAAAATTCAATAAACATATAAGATTTATAACGTTTATTCAAAACCTAAAACTTCTTATTTACCCAATTCCTAATTCCCGCGTAAGTAAACCCATCTATCTATCTCCCTCTAACCCCTAAATAAACAACTATAGAACGGCGCATATTTCGTATTACTCAGTTCAAAACACACGGATTTTGAGTTATGTCGTTGTTGCAGCAAATGAGCGATATGAATTAAACATGTAAATATATTCCCAAAAACTTTCAAATTTTGAGCATGATTTGCTGAATGAGACACATGTTTTGGATAAATATTATTTTATTTTTCAACATAGTCTTCTTTGCACTCTTTACACTTTGTCCAACGTTTCTCCAATTTGTTTATCCCTTCTAAAAAATAAGATTTGTCGAGGTCATCTAAATGGGTAATTGCTTGTGAGATGATTTCATCGTTGGAAACAAGAATTCATGGATTTTTGGCATGGAAACTGCAGATGTGTGCACCCTTTTTTCCGTGCTTGTACGGCCACAACGAAATTCAGTAAACCACTTTTTATAGCCTACACCACAATAGTTGCTCATATCTGCCATATAAGGCCCACTTCAGAAAATCACACTTGAAATTAGGTATTTTCGCTTATAATTTTTAAGGATTTTATAAAAAATAAATTAAAAAATAAATTTATCGCCAAAATATATAAAATGATAATACAGCTATTCGGACAAAGTTTAAAGAATCTTGCAATTGTAGTTCTCAAGGTATTTTGAAATAACTTTTTTTCTTTGTATGGTAGGTGACTAACCCCATGTTCCTTCCCATCCAATAAAGTGAAGTCAACTATTAATTTTTATGGGAGGTGATATTCGAAATTAACTATTTACTTTTTATGGGAGATGCCACGCCCACTAATCCAATCCATACCATTTTCAGCAAACAATGTAAAATGATCAGAGCTGTAAATGAATCATTCTTTTTTGATTTTAATTCGTTACGAATTAGCTAAATTTTGAATTAATTCTTTTCAACACAAAAAAGAATTGAATGAAATTTGAATCAATTCAAATGAATTTGAAAAAATGAGTTGCTATTCTTTTCCAATTCAAATGAATTCGTTTAAAGTGAATTGCAATTCATTTTCAATTCGTTTGAATTGAATTGATTTTGTATTCCTTCAAATGAATTAGAAGAATGTATTGCAATTCAAATGAATGAGGTCAAAAATGAGTTGCAATCAATAAAATTCAAGAGAAGATTTTGGATAAATGAAAATTTCCAATTGCAGTAAAAGTAGTAAGAATTTCGAGTAAACGAACGCAGCTTTGACAGCAAAAAATGTTATGTTGAGATTCTAAGTTGCTAGAATCTTTAAATTTCGATTGAAAAATGTAAATTTTTTCATTTTTATATATTTTTCCATTTTATAATAATTCAATTACTATTCTGCCGTTGCCTGACAATTCCAGTATATCAAAGGAATTTCAAATCAAAACGAAAGTAATACTTACTTTCTTTTACATAAAAAAAATAGTTGAATAACACAGTGCAACACCATATACGGCCACCACTACGTGACAAAAGACCAAAAAAACCGTGTCTCCCAGTTTTGCCCAAAGTCATGCACTTTTTTATGGGCCCCTAAATATTTGGGACCTCGGAGTCATTTTTGTAAACCGTTCTGAATTTTGATTCACTCTCTAAGGCAAACTTATAGCTCTTGTCATAAAAAAACAAAAAAAAAAAAAAAATCGATTTTTTACCCAAGATTTCAATAACGATCTTTCAAGAACGTATTAACTTCCTAGGAATGATTCTTAACACTGTTCATAATTGTTCAATAAACAACTTTCATGTGAACTTCCTAGGAATGATTCTTAACACCGCTTAAGTATTCGCAGAAGTGATAAATTTACAGAAAATTGTTTAATTTGTTATAACAAATTAATTCAAATTTCAATAAAATGAGTTGGAATTGAAATGCAATTCACTTTGACAAATTCATTTGAATTAGAACGAATTGCAATTTTTTCTACTAATTCATATGAATTGGAAACGAAGTCCATTCTAGTTTCACCAAATTCATTTCAATTGACTCAAATTTCATTCAATTATTTTTTTGTGTGAAAGTAATTAATTAAAAATTAGCTAATTCAGTGCATGAATAATTCGCGAATTAGTTCAAAAATGAGTGGGTTATTTACAGCTATGATTCTATTTTATATAAAAGTTATACCCATGTCCGCCTGTCTGTTTAAATCAACTTTCCGAAGCCCCCCAATAACGTCCATACATGTTTGATATATAGTCGAACTTATGTTCCTTCTTAAAATAAAAAAATCGACCAATAAATGGCAGAGATATAAACCTATGACTACCTCGATTTGTTTTAAAAAGCCTAAGAATGTGATGAACATTAACATTTTTTGAAACGTCTAGGCCTAGGTTCAAATATGGACCACGCTTCAAATAAGATGGTTTTATAATTTCATTTTACTGAGATTGTATGGATGCTAAAGGCATTAGTGTACTTATTCTTACCATTTTAACAGAGCTTCTCCTTTTATCAAATGTACTAAGTACAAGTTGGCGCAAAAGTAAACTTCAGGTGTTTTTTGGCTGTAATTAAAAAAATGAAAAACTTTGATTCTTCTTGTGGATTATTTTTATTTGGTCTTTTAATTTTTTTTACATCAAGTCGAGAATATGATGTTATGTAATTGGCCGCCACCACAATTGATTGTCATTTGAGCCCTTTTTATGGCATTTTCCATCACTTTGGCCAAAACTTCCGACGATAGGTCCTCACATTCTTGATGGATATTGTCTTTAAGAGCTGCAAGAGTCTGAGGCTTGTTGACATAAACCCGCGACTTCAAAAAGCCCCACAAAAAGAAGTCTGGAGAGGTCAAATCAGGCGATGTTGCTGGCCAGTGTAAATCGCCAAAACGGGTGCCCGGGAAATGCATCCTTCAGCATATCGGTTGTGGCACCTGCAGTGTGTGCCGTTGCACCGTCCTGTTGGAACCACATGTTTTCCAATCCCAATTCATCACGTTGCGGCAAAAAGAACTCGTTGATCATTGCTCTGTAGCGCTCACCATTCACAGTAACCGTTTGGCCCGCGACGTCTTCGAAGAAAAAATCTCCGATGACTCCTTAAACGAAAACAGCACACCATACAGTGACTTTGAATGGATGTAATGGCTCTTCGTGGGTTACACGCGGATATTCAGTGTCCCAGAAGCGTAAAGTTTGCTTATTTACTTACCCGCTAAGATGGAAATGGGCCTCACCACTCATGATTATTTTTGATGAAAAATCATCTTCCTCTTGGTGGTGATTAAGGATGGCTTGAACGTATGTTAGACGCGATTGGCGGTCAGCAGCTAACAGCTGATGCACCGTCTGGACTTTGTACGGAAACATCTTCAAATCTTGTACCAAAATTCGCTGTAAAGACCGTCGACTGATACCCATTTGCGTGGCACGTCGTCTGGTCGATGTCGACGGCGCTTCCATGACATCCTCGGCTACAGCAGCAATATTCTCTTCAGAACGGCTACTCCGGGGTCTGCCACGCCTGGCAGCATCTCGTGTTGTGCCAGTCTCTTCGAGGCGAGCGACTAAACGTCGCAGTGTTTCACCAGTAGGCGTTGGACGGCCAGGAAATCTGCGACGAAACTCACGTTGTGCCAAAGTCACCGACGGATTATTGGCCAAATAAATAGTCAGCAATATTCCGCGTTCTGGAGCAGTGTAGCGTAGCATTGTTTATTAGCATGTATTTCGCATGTGTTTACTACACAAATGTCAAAACAGAACTGACATTAGGGGCCAATCGCAAAATTTATAGCATTTTCTGACAGGAGGATTACTTTTGCGCCACCTTGTACTTATATGGTTTTACTATCCCGTAACTATAGAACCATAGTTACGGGATACTCCCGTTTTCTATACGAAACATTTCTGACCAACCAAGAATATTTTAGAAAGATGTTATCCCCCTAAGTTGTTCCCTCGGGCTTGCAAGAGACAGACGGTATATTGACTTAGAAGTGTACCTAGAATTTGTATTTTAGGGCTCTATGATCAATATTTCGATATGCGATGTAGTGGGTATAAACATCTTCTGGGAATTACTTTTTCGTAATATTGCAAAAATAATCATTGCTTTCTGACCCAGTAAGTATTTCAAATAGTTGACTTAAATACTAAAGAACCATTAATTATATTGTTATGAAATTGAATTATAAATTTGACTTTAACGGGCTGTAACAGGGTATCCCATTTGAGCGGCTTGCATGCATGTGGCTGGTCGTTTTGCTGTCAATTATGCCGAACATCGTTATTTTCTAGTGGTTATGGTTTATTTCAGCAAGTGGCTTGGGGTGTATTGGGTATGCCGCTGTGGCCTTCCATTGGAATTACACTCTGACCAGGTTAGACATTTTGAATCTGTCGTATTCAAGAAAATGCGAGAAGTATACGGAATAAGAACAACCATAATAACTACGTTTCATCCTCAATCTTATGATATGGCTGAAAGAATTAATCGGACTCCGGAGGAATATTAAAGAAAAGTGATCAGTGCATACAAATTAAACAACGTAGTTTACAGAATACAGAAGTATAAGATCCCGAGATCTTTAATGAAGGTCATACATTTAGAATGATTAGCTGTCTATGGGAAAGGAGAATCCGTGACTATTTGGTTCGAACAGACTTAAATTTAGTGGTCTGTGACGGCTGCTGGCAGCACTAAGTAGTCATATTTATCAACATTTCCATCAGCAGAAACATCTACTTATAAACAATGTTGATAATACGCTATTATTAACATTGATTACAAGTATGACAACATTAACTGTTAAGCAACTTTAAAAACTCTGGGATATCACTGTGGAAATAGATATTACTGGAATTTGGTGGGAGATGGCGCTATGCATATAAGTAGTATCAGCGAGTTTTCTAAGGAATCACAATATCGTCAGCACTGCTTAACTTAATATCAAACTGTATTACCAGTGTGTACGTAATATAAGTGTGTGTATTAAAAGAGAGTGGATATTTAAATAGTTTTTGTTTAAAATTTAAATAAACTACTTGGGTTTTTAAAAGATATAAACCACCGTTTTTTAAATTTACAATATTTATTACATGAACCGTGGTTATGCCTACATACTAACATTATATGGCTCAGTTAGCTGATTTAGTTTTATATTTCTAAATAAGTGTTTACAAAATTATACAAATTTTTACTCATTCTTTAAGAAAATCCAAAAAATTTAATTTAAATCTAAAGCCAACGTCAATGTCAATCTTTTGAATTTAATAGAAATCATTAGAGCATGATTAATTTTCTCACTCTCAATGTATCTCAGTTTTCCCACTAAAAAATTCTTGGAACAATTAATGAAGCATGCATAAACATTCCCACCTACAAACATTCATTCTGTAAAGTGGAATACGTGTATTTGATGACCTTTGAACCTGACTGGTACGTGACAACATGTTACTCTAGTTATGTCTGAAAATCTACGCATAAAGTGTGCAGACAAATGATTTATTCAATTGAAAGTTTGTATCGTTAAAATCAACTAATACCTATACAAATACCCACACACACACAAAAATTATGTTTCTGAAGAAGCAAACTCGTACAAATACCAATTATTATTAACATTGATGACTCTGCACTCTCGGTGTATGGTGGCTAAAGATTCCTAAGTAAGCTGACGTTGTCTCGACGGTAGCAAAAACAGAAACAGTATGATAAAATGGAAAAAATTAATTAAAAGCAATAAAATGGAATACGACAAGAAACCTGAGATTTCACACCAACTCGACATGCCTCAACAACAGCAACAACTTTAATAGAGAAATAAAATATAAATGAAAATATACACATATATCAACAAATCAAAAAATCTTCTACCGGTTGCAAAGTACAAGTTTCCTTTAGTTTTTTTTTTTTTTTTTTTTTTTCAACAAAAAAATAATAAAAAAACAGAAAAAGTAGTTGCAAAAAACTCCTACATTTCCCCAAAGAATACAAAAGCCATTCAACAACATGTCCTGTTGAAGAGCAGGGTACAACAAAATACTAGAAATATGGGTCAACAAACACACACCTACAATATATAGAAACAAAATAAACATACTAAGGACACAAACACAAAATAAACCCTTAGTTAATATTAACAAGAGGTAAGAGTTAACAACCAGCACTAAAATATTAATACATTCAACAAACTCGCACTTTTCATTTCCCCACTTTTTGTTGTGCACAGGACCATTATTTATTAGGGTTGAACTTATTATCCAACTTTTGATGCTCATTATGTTCTCCGTCATCAAAAAACCAAATATTGAAAGTTTGAGACCAATCGGATTATGTTTAGAGGCTGCACATTTCAAGTTTTGGTTCAAAGAAGGGTGGAAACCAAATTTTTCGATAAAGCATCGGATCTTAACCCTTCCAAATTTGATGCAATTTGCCACACAGGTTCTTTATGATCATACAAAATTTTAAGTTTCTCAAAAATTTTGAATTCGCTTCGGTATCTGTTTTATCGAATTTCAAAGTGTAAAATCGCTCAATTTCAACTGCATATAAGTTTTTAAAAGCTTATCCAATTTGTACAATAAAAGTCTCGTAATAAAGCTTTTGTCACAGAGAAACATAGAGCGGAAACTAGAAAAAAACTCAAACAAAAAAATGACTCAAATATGTTACACATACGAGTGTTGTTTTTGTTTTCACATAGTTTTTTTTTACTAATACGTTCTCACCACTTAGGTTTCTGGCTACTGAGTTAGGTCTTTGACAGGAGAGTTTTCGATCTATGTGTATTTATCTATGGCTTTTGTATCCACGTTATAAAATATTTTGATTTCAACACAGAATATTGAACCAGAAGCATATTTTGAAATACTTATTTCCAAATTAGTATGTATATTTTGAATTTAATACTAGACCATAACGTAGAGATAGATATAAAAAAAAATATAAATTGATACCATAAAATGTTCCTTAGATTTATTGCATTATTTAGAATGGGTGTTTTTACTTTTATTTTGTATCAAACTCTAAATATCCTTCGGTTGTAATTTCATTCATGAGCATTTTTAGCTTAATATTAAAAACAATTTTTAGCAGTTTTCTCGCTGTGGAGACAGTTTTATTCACCGTTAACTTTTACGTTGGACATACATATTAAGGTATGAGATCGAAAAAATTTTAACATACATATGGGCAATTCCATGTCATCGTACGTGACATTTGTACGCCTATAGAGTGGAATATTTTTTGCAAAAATAAGAGTATCTGAAAAATAATTTGGTCTTTATGTTCCATTCAGAGGGTACTATATTTTAAAAAAATAATAAGTTCTTTCGAAACATTGTTGTCCAAAATATTGAGCGAAATATGGGTATATCATACGTGACATAAAACGGAAGTCATTTTGAGGTACATGTTGAAATATGCGAAAATTTGCGAATCGTGAGAGGCGTTAGGTTTTCTTTTAATTTCTTACACTAAACCAAATATTTTTCCTTTACAATCCGTCATATTTAAATAAAAACAATCTTTGGATGATTTTATAATAAATACAATTTAATATCGTACGTGACATACCGTACGTGACAGATTTTTCTCTTATAGTAAAACAATGTATATTCTGTAAATATATGTATACAAAAACTGAAAAAATAAATTGAAAATATATATTCGGTTCTAATAAACAATTTCATTATAGCAAAAAAACAATCAGAGTCAAATTCATTTCATACTACATGCTAATTGGGAGCTTAGTTTTCGCCGCAATTTTAGCCTATAACATACCAATTAAATTAAAAAATTAAATAAAGTCAGTTTAAACTATTATTTTTGCACTTAAAATGTTGTAATAAGCTCTAAATACTTTCACATAGTAACATTTTAGTGTTTTCTTCTATTCAAATCATCTTGAAAAAAAGTTTCAAGGGTTTTTGTTTTTTCAGTCGTGGTAGTCATTCTCGTGGAATTGTCCATATATGTTAATAAAAGTGAAACCACTAAACTCACAGTTTTTAATCATTTTTTATTTGATTGACATTATTGATACAATTTACAAAAAAAATATATTTTTATAGTTATAATCACTAATGATGAAATTTTGAACCTTTTTCGAAAACACTTCCATTATGGTGCTTTATGTCACTTTGTTCGAACAGGTAGTCAATCTCCGTTTAACATCTACCACACTTTTGGACACTTTTTTGTGCTCTTCAATTCTCTTTTAACAAGATCCCAATATCTCTCCACTAACCTTAGCTCCAGGCAGTTTGGAGGATTTACCTCTCTTAGTACAAATAACCCATTATTGTTCTTACACCACTCAAGACCTTGCATACTATAGTGACAGGATGCCAAATCAAGCCACAAATAAGTGGACACATTAAGAAGTCTTATGAATGGAAGCTTCCTCTTTTGTAAACATTCCTTGATGTAAATTTCGGTATTTATAGAGACCTTTCTATCAAATGTTTGGCTTCTTTTGTTGCAACTGTATATTGCTTGCCATGCCAAGAACTTTTTGGGAAAAATTTCTACTTGTTAGTCCTAAACTTTTCTACAACATTCCCTCGTGCATCAGCAATATAAAAGCAATGACCCGGAGAGCGCGAAAAATTTTATATACGTACGTTTTGTCATCCATTATGCAGCATATATATTTTTTGTATAAAATTTGACTTCGATTTCTGGGCTCTGTCTTTGGCCTTTAAATTTTTAACAGAGTTCCTGTCAGGAACTTTAACTTTTCGTACCAAATAGTCCGAGTACTGAGCTAACCGGACTGCTTTCTTACCGGATGTGTTGGGAGCTCTTTTGAAAATGCTTTATATTTATTGGCTTTAGAAACATCATGTGGACCATTCCTTCTACATGAACCAGGTTTTCTATGAACGAATAAGTTCTCCCGATACTGTTTGATTACATTGGAATCAGTTTGACGGCAGACTTTTGATTGTTTGGCAAACTTTTTGTAGGACCAAGTTGGGTTTTGTTAAAAATATTTAATAATTTTAGTACTCACTTTTTTCTCGTCACTCATTTTAATCAGATTAATTGACAATAAACATAATAACTGACATGCCTTACAAAGATAACTTGATCAAAAAAAATAATCAAATAATACTTGGGTTAAAAGTTTTAATGGAAAACGTGTGTTAAGAATTTTTCGATCTCAGTCCCTAATTATAATAACAATTTTCTGGAATTTTTAACTTTCATGGTTTTATACATATGTTATTTTAAACTTTGCAATATAAAAATTTAATACCACATAACATTTTAAAGTATAGTGATAAAATAAATGTTTGTGTAACATGTTTCCTTACCGTTGGCATATTATAATAGTGTGCTGGAATTTTTCGAATTATTTTTCGAATTATTAAAAATATGAATTTTTTCAATCTCCTCAATGTATTCCTTTGTTTTCTAAAAGAATGAAAGTATCTGAAATTTAATGTTAGAAAATAAGGTACGAAATGTATTTTTAGGAAAAGTTTTAATAAATCAGGGAACAAAAACAAATTTCTTCGAACTCCGCCAATTTCAGATCAGTCACCACATCCCGCTAATCCAGAATAGGTACTAGTGTTTATAAAAAACTGACTTTTTTAAAAAACTTTTTGTAAACCCGTTTCTTCGGTTAACCGTATTAAATAAAACCTGTTTAACCGGACAACCGACATTAAAATGTATTATTTTAGAAGTTTTAACAATTCATTTTTATATTGTTACGTTTTTACCTTTTAAAAACGGGTGTTTATTTCCTTTAAATAAACCGCATACTTTTGATTGGAAATAAAAGCAGTTTTAGTAGTTTCAAATTGTAACAACTCTTTATTTATTTAGAATGTACAACAACAACAACAGAATTAAATAGTAACTCAGTGTCTTTATAAACGTTTATCAATTCGCAGAAATACATACACACACTTTATAACGTACAAGTATACAAGTACAAGTGCTGTTCATTTGGATTTTGGATGGTGGAAAATGTTAGCCGATTTATCCCAAAGTTTCAGTATTTGGTTTTGTATTTGGCGAAAAACAATTTTACACCTTTAAAGCATCGAAAATACAAAAAGTGCAAAATAAGTACCACCCTATCATACATACGTATATACAAATATAAACCAACACAACAGAATAGAGAAAATTTGATAAATTATTAAAATTCATCATCACAAACAAAAACACTACTTCTTTGCACTATGTGTGGACATTGTGTTAAGGACACTATGAAAGGTAGTGAGTGAAGTACTTTACTAAACCTTTGATTCAAACAAAACACCAGAAAAACTAACATCATCACAGCACCAACAACAAACAATGATGACTAATGAATACTTAATGAGAAGGTTATCCCATTTGAGTATATAGATTTCCATTCCGTGCACAGCATATGTATAAACGGGGACTGTTTTGTTTAAACTATTTTAAATATAACACATTTTTAGTGAATGTTCTGTTGTGATAAAGATTTTAGTTTAGTTTTAATAAGTTTATAAAACTATTTCATTGAATTGAAGAATATGTTTGTATAGTTATGCTTGGAACAAGGATAAGGATATAAATATAATTATAATGATTTAAATACTAATAGTTGTTTCAAAATTTGATTTTTTCTTATTTTTGAAATCTCAGATTTTATCAACCAAATTACGTTATTTTGTTATAATTTAATTTAAACATGAAGGTATCTTTATGATTTTCTTCTGTATATCTCTTTGTAATGTAAAACAGAAGTCCGCCAGCATTCATGTACCCCACTGGCCCTGACATCGTTTTTCTATCGTAGAAATATATTGGTAGAATATTTCAGCGTGTTCATCGCTGACGGCTTCCAAATTAATAGGAAAGAGACCTAAATGTGAATGTACTAAATGTATTTTACGTGTAAATGTGGTAAACATAAGGACTGAGATCGAAAAATGCTTTTCATTAAAACTTTGAACCCAGGTATTATTTAATATTTTCTTTGATCAAATTATCTTTATAAATCATGTCAATTTTTATGTTTAATGTCAATTATCTTCATTTGTTGTTAATCTGAGTTACGAGAAAAAAGTGCTTACTAAAATTATTAAATATTTTCAACAAAACCCAACATGGTCTTACAAAAAGTTGGCCAAACAATCAAAGGTCTACCGTCAAACTGATTCCAATATTAAACAGTATCGGAAGAACTTGTCCGTTGATAGAGAAGGAATGTAGAAGGAATGGTTCACATGATGTTTCTATAGCCAATAAATAGAAAGCATTTTCAAAAGAGCTCCTAACACTCTTAGCTCAGTACTCGGACTATTTGGTACGAAAAGTTAAAGACAATGCAGGCTTAAAAACACACAAGGCTCAAAAAGTTCCTGACAAGAACTCTGCTAAAAATTTAGAGGCCAAAGTCAGAGCACGAAAATTTAAGTATAATTTCATACAAAAAATATATCTGCTGCATAATGGGTGACGAAACGTTCGTATTGAACATTTTTCGCAGCTTCCGGGTCAATATTTTTATGTTGCTGATGCTCGAGGGAATCTTGTAGAAAAGTTTAAGATCCAAAAGTAGAAAATTTTCCCAAAAAGTTCTTGGCATGGCAAGCAATATGCTGTTGCGGCAAAAGAAGCCAAACATTTGTTACAAAAGGCTCTATAAATACCGAAATTAACATCAAGGAATGTTTACAAAAGAGGATGCTGCCATTCATAAGACTTCTTTATGTGTCCACTTATTTCTGACCTTCTGACTTCTTTATGTGTCCACTATATTTGGCACCCTGTCACTATGGTAAGCAAGGACTTGAGTGGTACAAAAACAATAATGTGTCATTTGTACCAAGAGAGGCAAATCCTCTTAACTTCCTGGACCTAACGGCAGTGGAGAGATATTGGGCTATTGTTAAAGGAGAATTGAGGAGCACAAAAAAGGTGTCCAAAAGTGTGGTAGATTTTAAACAGTGATGGACTACCTGTTCCAACAAAGTGACAGAAAGCATTGTAAAGACCTTAATGGAAGGGTTTCCGAAAAAGGTTCAAAATTTTATTACTATTGATTACAACTATAAACATGTATTTGTAAATTGTAATAATTATTTCAATCAAATAAAAAAATCAAAACTGCGAATTTAGTGGTTTAATTTTTATTAACATATATGTATGTTAAGAATTTTTCGATCTCAGTCCTTATATTATCAAGCTGGACAAAGAATCTATTTTCAATATTTGCTTGACCTAGTGTATAAGATCTGTGAGATCTCTGCTGTCCCATGCACAAAGAAAACAACAGTATTTTGTACACCCTACTTGTAACCCTAAAATTAGGACAATGATCTTTCCAGTTGTGTTCATTGTATTACATTTTATCCATAAATTTATTATTTTCATAAGACTCTTTCATATTAGAAGCTAATGGTAAAGAGCCACTCTTCTGCTTTATATTCAAGGCAGTCATTACGCCGAAATCATTATTTCAAAATACTAACTTATCATCTTGTGAAAAAAAACTTTAGCTCCTCATCTTGATTGCAATAGTTAAATTTAACGGTCTGTAACTACTGCCTGCAAACATTCATCATGTTTATAAACACGTCCATCAGTAGAAGCTTCTACTTATCAACAATGTTGATAGCATGCGGTTGATTAGCATTGTTTGTAAGTATGGCAGCACTGTATGTTCAAGCTGCTAACATTAACATCGAAACCTCTAGAATTCGAATGTACTAGTATGTCCGTTAAGAGCATTGTAGAAGATTCCCGAGAGATGGCAGTGCGTGTATAAATAGTGGCAGAGGCTGCAGTCGTGAGTTGAATTGATCATAGGCGCTGTTAGATTTAACATCAACTGTCTTGTACATTTAAGGTTGTATGTTATAGAGTGTGTGTGCATTTCTGCGAATTAATAAACGTGTATAAAGACACTGAGTGACTTTTTAATTCTGTTGTTGTTGTACATTCTAAATAAATAAAGAGTTGTTACAATTTTAAACTACTAAAACTGCTTTTATTCTCAAAAGTATCCGGTTTATTTAAAGGAAATAAATCCACGTTTTTAAAAGGTAAAAACGTAACAATATTCTTGTTTCGAGTTGTAACAATTTCCATCCCTTTAGTCTAGAGACCAAAAACTCTGCTTGTTGTTTGGACAAATTTACGTCACGTGTCAAAACATTGAGATCTTTTTGATATAGAAGATTTGACTCAGTAGACGAGGAAGTTATTTGAAAGTCAGTGTCTAATGAATCGTTTTCGATTGCTTCTGCAATAACTGACCGATCGGAAATTAGAGCAGGTTTTGCTTTTATTATTTTCTTTCTGCTTTTACATGTAGAAGAATTTAAAATCTTCACATATTACAGCACTGGCTGTAACACAAAAACTAGATCAGATCAAATCAAAATAAATATGGTGTTCGAATGATGGTAGGTAGGTAATTAAAAATTAGTAAGTAAGTACTTGTCTTGTTACAAAAT
Source organism: Calliphora vomitoria (assembly GCA_942486065.2). NCBI lineage: Eukaryota > Metazoa > Arthropoda > Insecta > Diptera > Calliphoridae > Calliphora > Calliphora vomitoria. The sequence continues at coordinate 153,645,797 of OW818029.2, forward strand.
GTTGTTGACCTGTGTAATTTTTACCAAATTGTGGAAAACTGCAGTACAAAATTGACAGTGACGACAATACAAAACGAAAATTTTATTTCCCTCTTGGATTATTTCATACAAAGAACATCTCATGAATAATACAGAAATATTCAACAAAGTGAAAAGGAATGCTCGAAATCTTGGCCATACTATCCAGCTACTTCGACAAGTACAAGAAATTTGAGAAACTCCAGGACATTCTGTGTTATGTGCCAGACCAAAAAGTACCAATTGATAGAAAAACGTACTGTTAGGTCTTAATAGACCGGATTTTTATTTGCAAGGCTTGGAACTTCAAAACACTCCATATTGTCAAACGTTTTTGAGACAAATAAAAGTCTCAAACAATTAAAATATATATATATTGGCTCAAGAAAAAATATTTTAGGAAAGTACCACACTGTTTCGTACCCATGAGTTAATAACAAGTTTTATTCAAATAAGGATTGTGCTGAAATATTCATATGTATAAACAGACATATTTTATGAAAAAAATTACCAAATTATTACAATTTAACGGATTTAAATTTCCAAAAGGTACCAAATTTATATTTGGTACTAGCGGATACCTGGCGTGTGCTACTGCGCTAATAATTCTTTATTAATGGAAGGGTTTTATAATAAAACATTTTTTAACCATAATAAAGTAAATAAAAAATAGTTTTGTAAAAAAAATTACCAAAAAGAAGTACGTTCAAATTTCAAAAAAGTGCCAGAGTCCATTTTAAATTTTTTAAGAAGGACTGCAATTCCTTTAATTAAATTTTTGGGATATGGGATACAAAAAAGTATTAAAACTCGCCCATTTTATCCCTTTAAAAGTACAAAACGTACCACACACCTGTCCACTTATTTTTTGCGTAAATTTTTGGATTTTTGGTGCTAGCTTTGTCAGTTCCGAAGATATAGAGATACCGAGATTACCTATTTTTACCCCCTTAGTGGATGTACTCATCGGGAGAGGTGCTTACATACAAAATTTCAAGATAAATTTTAAAAGTGGGAAAACATTTTGTATGGGAAAATTCGAAATTCCGGTTCACGAATGGGTCTAATGCATTGTTTAAGATATCTAAAACCATCTTCACAAAATTGCCTTTCTAATGAAACCGGCTTGGAGCTCATCGGTTGGATGGTTTCAGAATATATAACGGATATATATATTCAAAATTGGGAAAAATTGTTGTATGGGAAAATTCGAAAAGTTTCAGAGTCTATAACGGACATAGGTAGAAACATTTATTGTGTTTTATATATATATAGATTTTTTAATGAGTGAAAAATATAATATAAAATAATTTATGTTATTGGCTGCCGAAAAAATATTACCCATTTTCTCCTCTTAACTCTTTGAGTTTGAGAAAAAATAAGTACCAAGGACTTCATAAATAAATCAAAAAGTATTTTAAAAATTGTTTGTATCTTTAAAAATTTAGAAGATATAATGCCAATATTACCTTTTTTACTCTCTTAACATTCCAATTTGCAAAATTTTCTTCATATTGGATTTTTTTGGGAAGAGATGAATGCTTTCGGCTTGCGTTGTGAAACTTCTCATATGAAGGCATATACAAAACTTATTTTTTATATAAAACTTATTTTTGTGGGGGACTTGTGTGGATCCTATATAAATAGGATCGACTCAGAGAGTGATGGTTAGTCGATCAATATACCTTAAGGTGGGTGTAGGCTATAAATATTTGGTACTGCAATTGATTAGAGGCATCAGGATCGAAACGATTCACAGTGTATAGAAGAAAAAAGAATTGGAAGTAAATCTGTAACTTCTAAACACATAGTCTGATTTTAATCAAAGAGGAGGTGTTTAAGTTTGGAATAAGAACTTTAAGCACTAAGGGGCTAGCTTATCCACAGACCTAAAATTGAGGCATCACGGGTATAAGATGCCAAATTTTTGTTCTCTATCCGATTTCAAGGATGTTTATATGTGATGCATATACTATAAGAGACTTGCAAAAAACGTAGTGGAAGAGATAAGATATACATGTTATATATCAACGTGTAGAAAATTGTGTCCTATTTTCAAAAACGTATAACATTTTTTAGACAATTTTTTGAAAATATTAATTTAAAAAATGTTAAAACGTTTTGTTTATGAATCGTTTTTAAAAAAATCTTACAATTATATAGACATTTTTTATCGAAATGAAAAAGTGTAAAATTTGTTATTGAGAATTCAACAATTCCCAAAATCCAATAGGATATAAAAAAAAAATATAAAAATGTCTTAATATTATTTATAATTTCTAATTTGTCGCCATTGTACTTCCTAAATATGTTTAAAATTACTATGCAACTTCCCACAAGAAATATAGAAACTACATATTTTAACTTGTTTAACTATAAATTCAGTTAAAATGCACACTAGGTTACATTCCTATTAGATAACATGCTTAAGAGTTATTCTCGATATAAACTTGTTCATATTTGTACTGGTAGTTGAAAATATTTGAAATGGTCAAAGAAGGATATATTAAGCAAATCTTGCAGAAACTTTGGACATTCTTACATTATTCTCTTATGTTTATTTATGCACAAGACAAAGTAACTCATATTCATATACTTACAATACATTTTCATTGCAACAACATACTCGTACTACATTTACCTAAAGCAAATGCTTCCAATTATTATAATGATAATGAAGATGTTATACTTAATGATGATGATGATGGTAAAGGACAAATTCTAAATAAATGTATTTATATATAAATAACTGTTGTGATTAAAACATGAACATTGTAATGACAACTGTTAATTTCTGCAGAGAATGACAGGAAAGCCAATAAAATATTTTAAGCAGACACTAATAAGTATTACAATAATTTACATATATGCATGTACTTAAATAATGACATACATACTTACAGGTTGTACATGTAAATCTACAATAAACATACATATATATCGAGCAATAACCGCAAAAATATCTTAACCAATAATATTGTTACGTTTTTACCTTTTAAAAACGTGGGTTTATTTCCTTTAAATAAACCAGATACTTTTGATTTCAAATAAAAGCAGTTTTAGTAGTTTAAAATTGTAACAACTCTTTACTTATTTAGAATGTACAACAACAACAGAATTAAATAGTCACTCAATGTCTTTATACACGTATATCTATTCGCAGAAATGCACACAAACTTTATTACGTACAACCTTATATGCACAAGACAGTTGATGTTAACTCTAACAGCGACAATGATCAACTCAACTCACGACTGCCAGCTCTGTCACTATTTATACACGCGCCATCTATCGGGAATCATCTACAATGTTCTTAACGGACATACTAGTACATTCGATTTCTAGATCTTTTCGATGTCAACATTTAGTGCTGCCATACTTACAAACAATGCTAGTCTCCACTAATGGAAGTGTTCATAAACATGATGAATGTTTGCAGGCAGTAGTTACAGACCGTTAAATTCAAATCGTCATTGCACATTCGTAACAATATACTCGATTTTCCTTTTTAAATGCAAATCATTAACTTACGATCTTTTAAATGTTCTGTTAAAATTTCATAGGTGCACAAACTACGGTTACAATTTTATGCATATCATGTATGCTTCTACTGTAAAGTTTGCTGTTATGCACATAAGATATTTTCGCAGTTAGAGCTCGATGTGAATGTATAAATTTATATATTTCAAACAGTTTAAATGTATGAGTAAATAATTCTTAATATTGTCATCTTGGATTCATGTGAATTTCTTAGATCATATGCAGTAATACACTCACACCATCACTATAATATTGCAATAAATTAAATGTATTACAGTGGGTGGACTTAAGTATACTTATTAAATATAAGATTCAGATCTGTGCAAAAATCCAATCTAACGAGAGAATTCTTAAATTTGAGTAAGAGTAGAGTTAGAGTAGAGTTAGAGTAGAGTTAGAGTAGAGTTAGAGTAGAGTTAGAGTAGAGTTAGAGTAGAGTTAGAGTAGAGTTAGAGTAGAGTTAGAGTAGAGTTAGAGTAGAGTTAGAGTAGAGTTAGAGTAGAGTTAGAGTAGAGTTAGAGTAGAGTTAGAGTAGAGTTAGAGTAGAGTTAGAGTAGAGTTAGAGTAGAGTTAGAGTAGAGTTAGAGTAGAGTTAGAGTAGAGTTAGAGTAGAGTTAGAGTAGAGTTAGAGTAGAGTTAGAGTAGAGTTAGAGTAGAGTTAGAGTAGAGTTAGAGTAGAGTTAGAGTAGAGTTAGAGTAGAGTTAGAGTAGAGTTAGAGTAGAGTTAGAGTAGAGTTAGAGTTAGAGTTAGAGTAGAGTTAGAGTAGAGTTATATATATACTAATAGATTTAGAGTTATACTAATAGAGTTAGAGTAGAGTTAAAGAAGAGTTAGTATTTTACAAAATTATATTGATATGTAGAGCTTGATATTTTTCTCAATTTGATTGTAAATTTCCACTGTATCCTGTAGTAGAGAATATTACAATTGAAATTAATGTCACAATATGCATGAATTGTTTCAAAGTTGTATGTGTGCTTGTTGAATTTAAAGATTTATTTATATTTTATTGAATACACTTCAATGCTCGTAAAATATGCAGATAACTTTACGTGTGCTCGTATAGACGCTTGCCGTTTGTATGTTAGTAGGTGGGTGCTTAAACTTTGCAGCAACCAAATATTTTGGGTCAAATGGCGCTAAAATTGTGCGTTAGTTTTCACATTTTTCATTTAATTTATTTAAAATAAATAAGAGAAGGAAATTTTCTATATACTATTTTTTATATCAAATGTGTTATTCACTATATTGATTATTTTTACGTTTAAATTATTTATCTTAGTCAACCTAATTATATATGCAATTTCATTAGTTTTTAGTTGATATTTAGAAAATTAATGAATTTATATTAAACAGTATTTTCTCACTTATAAAAACATCTAAAAACTTTAACAAACATTTAAATCTGGTATATTGATGGTCACATATTAATCATTTTTTCTCTACTTAAGATAATGATGCATAATTGCTCGTCTATCATACTGATGTTGCGTGGCAATAGTATCTGATATCACTTAAGTCAATAAGCTGTCAATTATACGATGTCAATGTGTGATGATATAAAAAGAAAATACTTTCCTTTTTTTTCAAGTACATATTATGTTTTCAGATATGTGATGTTTTCAAACATGTGGTAAAATTTATAATTAAACTTATGACTTGAATTTCCAGATTATTTATAAGAATGCTTAAATTCGATTAAAGGGAGTAAATTTTCGACATGTCATCGGACCTTTCCCGCTTAAAATTTCTTGAAGTTTCTCAACAATGATTTTACTTCTATCGAGTTTAGAATTGAAAATTTTATATAAAAATAGCGTACAATCACTCAACAAATGCTACGAAACCAAATTTTTAAAATTTTTACAAAATCTGTCTTATGATAACATGATGCTTATATCCAGAGAATGAATATAGTTGTACATGTTTACTGTACCTATTTCAATAACTTTACAAGTTTTTTTTAACAATATTATGATCACTTAAATTATTTATATGATTGTGGTAACTATAATAAGGTTAAGTTGCCATCAACATGATTATCGCAATCATGTTTATGGCAGTCATGTTCTTCATGAATAATTTTTTCAAAATTATTCTCAGATTATAATAACCATAAGCCGAAAACAACATAATGTGGTAAATCCTTCATCATATAAATGGTTGTCACAAACAGCGTTACTTTAATATATAAATAAATACAGTGGCCATAATATTGTTAAAAAACGTGCAAAAATTTTGAAATGGTTACAGTAAATATGTACAACTTTATTTTTTCTCTGCCTAAATGTACCTTAGTCCTTTTCTTTTGAGATGTAAACACTGAACCAAAGAAATGTTTTTAAGTAAAAGATATAAAAAAAAGTATTTTCCATTTTATATCGACTTTCCAAAGTTATAACCCATTTTATGGTTAACAACACATAAAATATCCGGAATAGGTCCTAATGTTACCCTACCTTATGAGGTCTTTAGAATCCCATTTTTCCCCCCATTTTGGTTTCACCACATCAGTTTGGGTAGATAAGTCACTAACATAAGTATTAGCCAAATTTGATAAAGATATGTCATCATCCGAATTAAAATCACCATAAAATTTTGATTTGCTTATCATAATTCTCTTCTTCGTTGGATTCAAGACTGCAGACAATTTCACGTTATTGAGTAGACGCGGCATCCTTCGAGAATAATATAAATTTATGTAGAGAAGCACATTATATAAAACCTATTTCAGTCACAGTGGTTAGTAATCTAACCACTCTATTACTTACGTTATTTAATAAAGAGTATAGTATAAAATATTACTTTGTTATCACAATACAACCAAACAATCACTAAACAACCAAATATGAACAATAAACACTCTGAGAATTTTTATTAAATGCAGAAAAGCCCATTAGAGAAACTGCCTTTTACAATATTTTAAAATTAATATATTAATCTAACCAGTGCCGGCAGAGTTTTGCAAAAAAACATAAACGATTACTTCAAAAAATTTAATGGTTCAGCAAAATGCCAATATCTACCACAATTTTTTTTTTTAAAACACTAAAAAGTTGGTTAGAAAAGTGTTAAAAACGTCTTCTACTGTATTTTCGACTGCATTTACCATACTCTAGCTTCCTGAGATTCTTCAGTTAGTTGACAATATGCCATGGTGAAAGCGACATAATTTCTGGTCTGTGATTAAAGTATCTATGTATAGTGGAATGCAAATAATACCAAGCATAATTTTTAGTAAATAGCCTGGCAGTGTCATTAGCGCAATTTGAAAATCTTTCGTCAGCTTAAACGAAGCTAGAAACAGTATTCGCATGTTCGCATGTACATGATCCACATTTATCTTGTAGGCTTCAAATGAACAATAAAAATGAATAGCGATGGAAGCGTGATCAACTTTATTTTTCAGAAAAGTGTACGGGTGAAACATAGAATTTTCTCATGTAACTTATATTTTTGAATGAAGTTTAGTAAGTAATTTTTGCGTTAGTCCCCTTTTAAAATGCAGCAATTGAAAGGCAGACAGATGAAGGTTGATGGCGAGGGGTTAAAGAGGTAGAGTGTGTAGTACACGACTATCTATACTAGACATTTTTTGTTTCTCTTTTCCACTCTTCGCAATTTTCATGTTGTTGCATCATATCATTTTTCTCACATCACTGTTTAAATGCATTTGACAATGTAAATATTCACACAGCGAAAAAAAACGAAAAAAGGAAACGAAAAATGTCTGTCTGTCTATTAATTTCGCGATTGTAAAAGGTTTAGGCAATTTCAAAAGAGAATGATAAAAATGTTTGCCTTTCAATTTCTGCATTGAGATGTGAGATGTCATTATAGCATGAATATTAGCGGTTATAAACCGATTAACCGAATCGATTTTCGGTTTAGCGGTCTATCCGGATTATATCACTCGGTTAACCGGTTTTTAAAATTTTGGTCTAAAATGAATAAATCTAATGTTTTGGTGAATTTTTTATATTCATTGTATACACATTATATCAAATATTCGGTCTGATTTCAAACATAAATTGCTAATATACAAATTTTTAATACAAATTTTTAAGAATTACAATTATTCTAAATAGTAGAGAACGATGAGTTAACTTAAAAACTTTTTCAGAATCAATTGCACATAATGAAACTACTAAAAATTAAAATTAAATTCCGCATAATTCTAGAAGTTTAGACTAAATCTTACTACTGATTCAGTAAAAGTTTAGTGATGATTTTACCAAATTTTAAAAAAATAAATTTGACTTCATTAGTATGTTTTGTTCTTAAAGTTTTCTTTTATTAATAATTTTGTTAGCTTAGTGTACAAAAGTGCTAAGTTCCTTTTCAGAAATATTACAGGAGAGACAAAAACGTTCTAAAATCCTTAATTTTAAATATTTTTTAAATCTGTTAGTACAGTTTTATTAATTATTTGTTACGATTTGTAATGACATATAATCACAGTTAAGAAGATGTGCGTTTACATCTTAAGGTCCTTTTTTGGGACTTGAAACAGTTTCTGTTTCATATCAGAAAGTCCAGGTGATAATAAATTTTAAAATGATCAAATATTTAATTAAAAAATTTATTATTTACATTTTTTGGTTGAAATTTATGAATGAACTAATAACACTGTCCAACAACTTGAGACTTTTTGATTGAAATAGAATATCGACCCTATAATTCTGAAAGGGCATGTAGAGTAAATCATTTTTGTAGCAGAAACTTATAATCCAGCTGGTCTGAGTTTTCTTTACAGTGGGTCAAAATTTTAATTTTTTGATCGAAGGGAGCATTATACTAAGTGAAAAAAATTTTGTAGGCTAATGCCTCAGAGAATTCTTATTATCAGAGTTATGTTGTGGAATTTTATGGGGATAATTTTTGTGGAATATCTTAACCCTCTATTTCCTCTCTTTAGGGGTCAATTTGATCAAATTTCATGGTGATCGGTCAATAATTTATGACAAATAATGACATATAACGCCCACTTCAGAAAATCACTCACGAATATAAATTATTCGGCTTAACCGACCATACTTTCTTACTTGTTTTTTGTTTGTAAAACAATAAAATCATATTCCAAGAATTTAGAAATTCCTTTTGTACATTGTTAGATCATAAAATAATTAAGTTAATGTTGAAAATATTTTTATATACATTGTATATACTAGAGTTTCCAAAAAACCGAAAAATTTCAAAACCGCGGTTTCGGTTTTAAAAAAATGAAAACCGATCGGTTTCTGTTCGGTTTTGTGATAATTAATTAACTATTAAATCAGTTGATAATATAGGACCTGCTTAACAACTTTAAAGTTCAAATTTGACGAGTGTTTACGAGGATAAAGGAAAATTGGTACTTTTTCTTTTAATGGTACCTTTTAAATATATTAAATTAGTTAAAGTTGGCTAATCAGAAATAATCAAGAATAGGGTGCTCAATTGTATTATGATACCAAAAATGAAGAACTAGAACTAAGGAGTACTTTTTCGTTCTTCAAAACACACATGATCCTGACTGAGTTAGAATATAAAAAAGGAAATTGCAGGTACTTTTTCGAACTAGTAGTACTTTTTGAATATTTTATAACGATGGATCTAGAAACGCGAATTCAAAGGGGATAATTAATGTTACTATTTCTTTATTGTAAAGGTACTTTTTGAATATTTTATAATATTAAAACTTAAAATTAGGCACAAATAATTCTGAATGAGTTAGAATTCACGAAAGGTAATTAAAGTCTTACCTTTCTTTTGTATTTTGTATATTAATGGAGACAGAAATATGAAATTAAACATTCATGATGCTGAGTAGGAATACAAAATGTGGGTCTTTATGGTATTGTTTTTATTCTAATAATACGTCTAGAATGAGCTACAATCCACACTACAATGAATCAATAAACATGAAACTAGAGACATGTTTTCCTGAATTAGTATTAGTTTACAAAGGGAGACTTAATAGTACTATTTCTTTCTGGCGAAGCGCACCGGTCAGCTAGTACTCCATACTTTTATAGGATCTTTGAAAATAACTAAGACTTTGTTTCAAAAATGTTGCATTATTTAGCTTGCGAAAGGTAGCCTGCTACATCATCTGAACCAATTATTGTAATACAATTTAAAAAATTTAAACAAATCTTAAGATATTTTTACCGATCTGTGTTTAGAGATATTGAATGAAAAAGTTTTTTTCTGATTTCTAAATTTTGAATTTTTCTAGTGAAAATAGATTAAAAGTGAAAACCGAACAATAATTGTCGGTTTCGGTTTCGGTTTTAGGCCTTGAAAAACCGCGGTTTCGGTTTCGGTTAAAACCGAATTGGAAACTCTAGTATATACCCTTCACCTTCGTGAGAAGGGTATATATAAATTTGTCATTCCGTTTGTAATTTCCACAATATAATTTTCCGACCGTATAAAGTATATATATTCTGGATCCTTATAGATAGCGGAGTCGATTTAGCCATGTCCGTCTGTCTGTCCATCTGTCCGTCTGTCTGTTGAAATCAATTTTCTGAAGACCCCAGATATCTTCGGGATCCAAATCTTGAATAATTCTGTCAGACATGCTTTCGAGAAGTTTGCTATTTAAAATTAGCAAAATCGGTCCACAAATAGCTGGGATATAAGGAAAAAACCAGGACAACCTCGATTTTTTACCTATTTTTTGACCTATATCTGGATTACTAAGTCATTAATATAGACAATATGGATATCTAATGATAGATATTTCAAAGACCTTTGCAACGACGTATATAAGACCATAGTAAGTTGGACCTACAATGGGTAAAAATCGGGAAAAATATTTTAACCCGAATTTTTTTCACCAAAAGTTTTTTTGGCTAAATAAAAAATAAAAAAAAATTTAAAATTTAAAAAAAAGTTTTTTAAATCTAAAAAAAATTTAAAAAAAAAATTTTTTTCAAAAAATTAAAAAAAAACAACTGGAAAAAAAATTAATTTGGTTTACCTAAAAATTTTTAAAATTGTAATTTTGAAGTATAGTTTGGTGAAGGGTATATAAGATTCGGCCCAGCCAAATATATCTCTCTTACTTGTTTTCTTTTCTAATTTTAGGAGATATTTTGTTTTTCGTGAAAAAACATATATCTTTCCAATTGATAATAAACATTATGTAATATAGGAAAGCCAAAAAATTTTGCAACAATATTTAAGAAATAATAATTAAAAAGATTAACTCTCATAAATAAAATAAAATAAAATTTTATTTTTTAAAATTAATATTTCACTCGCATAAATCTCTAATTGTCAAAAAAATTTGTCTTTTTGCAGCTAACAACAGAAATATTTGATTTATTGCACTACAAGCAATTCATTATACAACATACTGAACTACTTAATAAGCTAAAAGAGCGACCTAGTTCATTTGAGTGAGCTGAGCTGAGCTGAAAAGAGCGGTCACTTCACTGAGCTAAAAAACCCAAATCTATCCTATTGGAAGATCCATTATTAGTTATTAGATCTGTAAAAGACTAAATAAGTATGGTTAAACTTACCTTTTCATTTATCATATTTTTCAAATCATTAAACTTTTATATATTTTTAAATATTTTTTTTTTTTATTATTTTTTCGTATATAGTTTTTTTTCCATTTGGTTTTTTTTTTATAGTTATTTTTCTTTTGTATACCACAATTGAATTTATTATAATTACTTTTATAATATTTAGTTTTAATTCTATATTATGTTTGAAGTGTTTCTGGTTTTTTGTTAGTAGTATTTAATTTACATATGATTTTTGGTTTCATTTACTATTATAACTTTTTTTTTAACACTTTACTTAGTTGTAGATTTTCATTATTTAATAATTTCTCTTTTAATTACATTTAACTGTAACATTTGGGTTCTTTTTTCCTAGTGTAGTTTCTCTTTTCTTTATGTTTTATTTATATATCAAGGACTAGTGTAACTGTTTGTAATAATGATGATTTCTCAGAATTTTAAATGAAAATTTTAAATTCAATTTAAACTAATTTTAAATATTTATTTTATATAAATTTTAAATGTACGAATACATACTAAATAACTTTAAACTAATGTTTTATTTTTTGGTTTTCATTTAGTTGTTTTTTTTTTTTGTTTTCTCGTAAATGAATTAATTTTATTAACTTATACAAATTGTTTACTTTTACATTTATTTAATAGCTATTTATATATTTAGTTTTGGTTTGGTTTGGTTGTTAGTCTATAAACATTTATTTTAATATTATAATTACTATTATTTTGTTAAATATGTATATTGTACTATAGTATATTTAATTTAAATATTTATAATTTAAATAATTTACTTATGTATATTCATTTATGCACTTAGAAAACTGATATTGTTTAAAAGAAGATTATGTTGCCCCAGGAAATTAGGTAGTTTTGTTGTCCCTATAAATTGTTTATTAGATAATAACACATTTTGTTTCATCAAATTTCATATAATAGTTGGCTCAACCCAATTTCTGTGCTAGCTGTTTACATTTTAGCAATCTGTTTTCTAAGTGTATAAACCAATTTTTGTTTTATTGTTAATATTTTTTTACGTTATACGTTTCGTAAATTGTTTTTAATATTTATAACTTAATTAACAATTTTTTTTAAGGATTCATTTTATTCTAGTTGTTTTTTTTTTTTTTTTTTTTGTTTGTTTTAAATTACAATTTTTCATGTAGTTTTTTCATATTTTAAAAGTACACTGTATTATCTGTTTATTTCATTTAATATTTTTACAATTTCCATTTTCTTAGTTTTTCATGTATATGTGTGCGTTTTTATAAAGGATTAAAATAAGTTAACTAAAAAAAAAATGTAATTTTTTTTATATATATATTTATTACTAATCTTATTAACTAGCTAAATTTTTAATTTACATACATAATAATTCAGTCTTTGGAAGAACAACATTTAATGAAACTTTAATGAAATTAAACAATTTGTAAAATCTATAAATAAACTAATTAAGAGTAAATAAACTAATTAAGAGATTAGAATCAAGGACTTTAAAACAAAAAAAGGGGAAATGGAAAACGAATAATTTTTCAATAAAATTTTTATAAAGCATAGACTATAATTCAGAAAGTTTGTTCATTTATTTGTTTAAGTTGGAAATGTATCAAAAGCACATACTGAATTCACATCAGCAGTTTTGGCAAATAAAGCACAATTGCTACTATAATTATCGATTTGGTCATTTAGCAATTATTTGCAAATCCACGTTACATTTGTTCTTTTTACACCCACCATCACAAAATATGGATTACTGTTGATATTGTCACTCTGTAACACATGCATCCAGAAAAAAAAATATAGTTGTGCATTGTTACTGTAATCATTTAAACATTTGTGGTTGTCACAAACATATACATGTTTACTGTAACCATATATATGGTTGATACAATCATGTGAATCGTAAATTATCCATATAATTGTTACCACAATCATATATATATAGTTACTGTGTCTATAATATTGTTAAACATTTTGAAATGGTTACAGTAAACATGCACAAATGTTGAAATGGTTACAGCAACAATGCACAACTATATTTTTTTCTGCGTGTGGAAATATTTGTCGCAGGTCCAGCTTGCTGGCTGAAATACTCCACAAATACTCTCTGTTGATAAAGTTTATTTGGCAATGCAAATGGAAAATATCGGATGATAATTTCACCTAGCCACTATACAAATGTCGCCAAGGAATAATGTTTGAGCAGTCATAAATATGTTGATTATGCCACAATACTGATAAAATTATGCACAAATTAGTCCTAAGTACTCTGAAACTATACTGTAAAGTATGGCGAAAATCAGGCAACATTTGTCCTTAGTCTCCATACAAGGTCCATCTCAGAAATTAACTTTAACATTCGTAATTGTCTTATAATAACACTTGGCGTTTTTTATATAAAAATGTGAAAAACAAGGTGGCATGTAAGTTTGCTGCTTAATTAGTTACATACTTTTTAGTATTTTGGGTGTATTTTTCAGCTGTTCATTGCAGTTAAAAGGAGAGAGGCTGAACAGCAAGCTTTAGAAACTGATCTTAAGACTAAAGCGCGTTAAATTGTTCAAAAAAACCCAGTCAACCAGTTGTTGTTACTGCACGCAGAGAAAAAATATAGTTGTGATTGTTTACAGTAACCATTAAAAATTTTTAAAAGTTTTTTAACAATATTATTTTCATAGTAACTATTTATATGATTGTGGTAACCATAATATGGCTAACTTACGATTCACATGATTGTATCAATTATATATATGGTTACAGTAAACAAGTATATGTTTGTGATAACCATTTTTGTGATTAAGGTTTTACCATATCATATTGCTCTCGGCTAATTGATATCATAATCTGTGAATAACATATTATGATATAAAGATTCATCATAACAATGGTTGTCACAAACATATAATTGTTTACTGTAACCATATATATGATTGATACAATCATGTGAATCGTAAGTTAACCATATTATGGTTACCACAGTCATTTAAATAGTTACTATGTATATAATATCGTTAAAAAACTTTTAAAAATGTTGAAATGATTACTGTAAACAATCACAACTATATTTTTTATCTGCGTGTGTAGGACATTTGGTATCTTTAGTAAAGCTAAAATTAATACCTCCGAATCTTTCAAATAGAAACAGTTACAAAATATTGTTTTAAACAATCTTGAAAGTTTTCAATTACTCTAGGAAACATTTTTTTAATTTTGGTAATGTCAACTAGTTACCACATACATTATTTTGTAATGACTGGCCATTACTCAGCACATTATTTTATTTGTTGGTTAGTTATGTGACTTAAAATGCACATTTTTTTTTTTAATTTTTAGCTTTTATTTAGAAACATTTGTACAATATAAATTTATTCACAGTACATTTGAAGCCAAGAACGAATCAAGTCAACATCACGTTGTGCATCAATTGAAGCAAATAGTAGTCGGATGGGGCAAGGTCTGGACTATAAAGCGGGTGAGGGAAACCTTCCCAACCACATCATACTAAATAGTTTTTGTTACAGTTTCATGTCGGCCAATGCTGGCTTCAAGCGATTGCCAATAGTGAATTTGTATTAATTTTCTAGTGACATTGTCAGTAGTACTACTGGCTGATACACCCCAGCCAATGAATCTTCTATTGACATTTAACATAAGCTTGTCATTGAAAATCCACCAGTAGACTATAGAACTACTGACTAAGTATATAGTTATTTTCTATACCTATTGACTGCAATGCATAATAAAAAAAAAACAAACTATTAACAGTTCGTTGAAATACACTAGAACTGTTGTCTCTGACATATCTCTACTGATGCTTAAAGGAAAGTTGTCGACATTTTAACTTTTTGCAATTGTCAATAGAGAAAGATTGTTAACATAGAGGCATATAGTTCTATGCTGACTATAGAGTGGTGTTCGGTACAGGTTCCCTGTAATGGTCTGGCCAGATTTCAGCAGGACCTTTTGGTCCCACCAAATACATAATATTTCCTTAGCGTCATGGATAATTGGATTAAATACCAATTCGGTTGGTTGGCGGAGATTCACATACATTTTCTTACGCTTCGGGTTATTTTAGTGGATACATTTTTCATAGCAAGTAATGATTCGGTGAAAAATTTTTTTCTTTTATGGCGTTCAAACACAATTTCGTACATGCAAAATCGTCTTTCAAAGTCTCACTTTGCATTTTCGTGTCAAAAAAAAAACTTTGTTGTTTACACTAACTGAGAACTAGTTGAGACAGATATTTACCTTTCAAACTGACATATAAGTTTTTAAAAATAAACAAAACCCGAGTTCAAAAGATACGCCATCTAGAAGAGTAGGTACTTATTTTTATACAGATTGGTAAAGAACTTTTGCAATTAACACAGCTTTCTAGTGTGTCTGACTGAAAAACGAGAGGTAAGTGGTTCAATACCAGTCAAAGCCATTAATTTGTTTGTTCATATTATATTAGTGTATATGTCTATGTTTAAACCATTGTTAACTTACAGTAAAATAACTCGAGATAGATGGAGCATGTTTTTTTGCTACAAAGAGAAAACAGATTCGTGATAGCAATCGAATTTTTTGCCAATCGAATGATTTGGATGTACACGTAGAATTTTTCGGTTCTGTCAACTTGATAAGGAAGTTGATAAGGAAGATTTTCGGTTGAGGAATCTAAACTTTTGTTACTCCTTCCAAAATCCTTCGATCGCAAGGTAGAATCATTCGATTGGCAACATTTTCGGTTGCTATCACGAATCGATTTTCTCTGTGTTGCGTATTCTTTGGGTATAGTGTAACTAGTGTTTCTGTCAAATAATAAGTAGTTATAACTTAGATCCAAAAAATTAAGCTAGTAAAATTACAAAATGACAAGACCGTGGAATAAAATAAAGTGATATTCACTTTGATAGTTTGAAAATTAGGTGAATAATGAGAAGACTCTGGAATAAAATACAGTGATATTCGCTTTGACATTTTAAAAAAAGCCACATAAAATAAGTTATGAAGTTATAGAAACATTTCTGGAGCATTTAGTTTCTTATATTTTGTTTAACCCTGCTGTTAGGTTAGAAAAAACTTACGAATGTTAGGTTAATAGACCATTTGGTCCATGTAAACATCTAATGTAAACAACTAGTGCGGTATTAAATAGGTGAAAGATAATTGTGGGATCCCCCTTTTTTTGATTTTTGTTGTAAAGAAGCACAAATATTTATGTATATGTTCACTTTGTGTGCAGTTTTTAATAGAACAAACGTGTTTCAATTATGACGTGGCAAACTTGAACGAAGATGAAACACGAGAACTGCTCAATGCAGAAACGGACTCCGATATTTGAGATTCGGAAGATTATATTTCAGAAAACATATAAAACAAACTAATAAATAGTTATCTTTTTAAATAAATGTAAAAAAATCAAAGAAAACCGAGGAAAACATACTATGGACCAAATGGTCCCTTAACTTAAGATTCGTAATTTTTTATTTTTCTCAGTTCTGTTTTAACTCAGAACCTTCTATTTTTGTACATAAAAATGGTTTATAAAAATACGACGTGAGCTAAAACTAAGTCAGTATAAATCACCGTTCAAAAATTACAAAGGAAGCAATCAAAAAAATTGGACCAAATGGGCTTAACCTAATAGCAGGGTACATAAATTTTCCGATAACATAGGTCTTTCCAAGTTCTAATATTGAGATGAATTCTTCAAACGAAATAAACATTTGATTTATATATACAAAGCAATTTCGGTTCAGTTGTGTTGACCGAATTTGTTGCCAATGCACTATGGCCGAAAAACACCAAGTAGCGGCAAAAACTATTTCCCGACAAGCTAGCCTCACCAAATTTATTATGCAATCTTCTACTGTCAAAATATTCTATTTGAATGAAAGTGGGCCGCCCATTAGAGGTATTTTCGAAATAAACTAATGCTTACATTTACAGAAACTCTCCCTTTATAATTTGGTAGATACCTTTCTTTAAACTTTAGAAAAAAATTATGAAAGTCGTTGCAGCTTTTTCATGGGGCTCTCATATGAACTTACCCTCGAGGTATAGGGGTTTTTTAGTGTTAAACGGTATAACCAGGTCTGTACAGACCTATATGGGATTTATATGGAAATACATAATCGGGTCTCCTAAAAGTAAGGACTGAGATTGTAAAATTCTTAACACACGTTTTTCATTAAAACTTTTAACGCAAGTATTATTTGATTTTTTTTTTTTTTTTATCAAATTACCTTTGAAAAGCATGTCAGTTATTATGTTTAATGTCAATTATGTTCATTTGTTGTTAATCTGATTAAAATGAGTGACCACAAAGAAGTGAGTACTAAAATTATTAAATATTTTCAACTTGTCCTACAATAAGTTGGCCAAACTATCAAAGGTCTGCCGTCAAACTGTTTCCAATGTTATTAAACAGTACCGGGAGAACTTGTCCGTTGATATAAAACCTGGTTCAGGTAGAAGGAATGGTCTAAATGATGTTTCCAAAGCCAAAAAAATAGAAAGCATTTTCAAAAGAGCTCCCAACACCTCCGGTAGGAAAGCTGCCCGGTTAGGTCAGTACTCGGACTATTCGGAACGAAAAGTTAAAGCCAATGCAGGCTTAAAAATATACAATGCTCAAAAAGTTCCTCACGGAAACTCTGCTAGAAATTTAGAGGCCAAAGACAGAGCAGGGAAATTGAAGTCAAATTTTATACAAAAAATATACCTGCTGCATAATGGATGACGAAATGTACGTATGGAAAATTTTTCGCAGCTTCTGGGTCAATTTTTTTAATTTTGCAGATGCTCGAGGGGATGTCAAAGAATAGTTTAAGACCCAATAGCAGACAAAATTTCCCAAAAAGTTCATGGTATGGGAACCATTATACAGTTGCGGCAAAAAAGCCAAACATTTGTTACAAAGGGCTCTATAAATACCGAAATTTACATCAAGGAATATTTACAAAAAATAATGTTTCCATTGATAAGACTTCTTAATGTGTCCACTTATTTTTGGCTTGATTTGGCATCTGTCACTATGGTAAAAAAGGTCTTGAGTGGTACACGAACAATAATGTGGTATTTGTACCAAGAGAGGTAATTCCTCCAAACTGCCTGGAGCTGAGTCCAGTGAAGAGATATTGGGATCTTGTTAAAAGAGAATTGAAGAGCCCAAAAAAGGTGTCCAAAAGTGTGGTAGATTTTAAACGGAGATGGACACCCTGTTCGAACAAAGTGACATAAAGCACTATAAAAACCATAATGGAAGGGTTTTCGAAAAAGGTTCAAAATTTCATCATTAGTGATTAGAACTATAAAAATATTTTTTTTTTTTTTTTCTAAATTGTTACAATAATTTCAATCAAATAAAAAAGATTCAAAACTGTAAGTTTAGTGGTTTCATTTTGATTAACATATATGTATGTTAAGAATTTTTCAATCTCTGTCCTTATGTGCAGATTTTTTTGTTTGGCATTCAAGGTACGAATACCTGGCATGTGAATGCTGTAAACAAAGCGGTTTTTTGCAATACATGCAATGAAACCACAATTATGTACATGAGTTATTAATGTGTGTATCCCCTTACATTATACATAGAAAAAAGCTAACATATGTAAAGCTTCCTTTTTTAATTTTTCTTAACGTACAAAGTATTTATAGGTCTGCACGGACCTGGTTACGATAAAAATATTTGAAAATCTGGATTATGCCGAAATCGGATCCACAATCGGTTTCACTTTTTTCTCATTGTGTCCGGAGAATGTTGCTCAAGGAAGTTATGAAATGATTTGTCTCTAACACGAAAAACATTAAAATTATACACACTTTTATATGCAAAAGGTCTGCACAGACCTGATTGTACCTTCTAGGATTAATCTTTAGTTTCCCACGAAAAACTACATCTAGGAAACTCCTTTATTGGTTGTTATCCACGGGAGTTCTACTCCACAAAAGACTATAACAATATTCACAATTTCACAAAAAGGACGACCCAGTAAAAACATCAAAATAATTATTAAATACAAACATTTACTAAATATCTAATTCATACTCAAAGATTTATTTTGTTGAAAGTATATTTTGGAAAACAACGTTTTACTTAATAAAAAATATATTGCTTCACAATTGATTACATGAATTAGAATATATTATATACTTTAATCAATTTATGTGTAATTATGGGTTCTCAACTTTCATTATTTGTATGTATTTATACCCTACACCACCATAGTAGGGAGGGTATATTGGATTTGTGCAGATGTTTGTAACGCCCAAAAATATTAGTCTAACACCCACCTTAAAGTATACCGATCGACTCAGAATCACTTTCTGAGTCGATTTAACGATGTCCGTCCGTCTGGCTGGCTGGTTGTCCATGTAAACCTTGTGCGCAGAGTACAGGTCGCAATCTTGAAGATATTTCGACAAAATTTGGTACGTATCATTTCTTCTGCTCAAGGACCAAGCCTATTGGAACTGGCTGAAATCGGTCCATTATTTAACCTAGCCCCCATATAAATGTCCTCCCGAAATTGGACTTTATCCGTCATAAATATTTAATTTATATAGGTATCTACACAAGTTTTTTTACAAAATAAATTTTATATTTACCGAATTTATGTCACCAAATTTTGTTATGATCGGTCCATAATTAGTCATAGCTCCCATATAAGGCCTGCTTCCGATAATCACTTTAACGAGCATAAATCTCCTTAAAATGTTGATATAGACATAAAATGCAACATAAATATCTTTCATATAGACATTAATTACATGATCAAATTTCATGGTGATCGGTCCATAATTTTTCACTTCCAAAAATCACTCACGAATATAAATTATTGAAATTTTAAAAGAAAAATGTTTTTGCTCATTTACTTAGTGTACAATTGTACATTATAAAAAAAATTTAAAAATATGAGGTTGAAAAATTTGCCGCAAAATTTGGAAATTTGGCCATAGTGCAATGGAATGATTTGTTTGTGTCCATAGAGTTTTGCGGTTCTAGCAGCAATAAAACATACTTTTGAATATATCGCTGGTGGGTATAAAAGGAAATTAATAGGTAGACATTTCCTAAAAAACAAATAAATTTTAAATGTTAAAATATAATTAAAATATAATTTAGTTCACTTTATTAAACAAAAGTTCAGTTTTGTTAGTAAATACTTGTATAAAAAAACACAACTAAGTAAAGAAATACTTTCGTTTTTTTTTGGTCCTAATGGTAAAAAGGATTTCTTTGTTTTTACTTTTTTTATTATTAACTAATTAACTAACATTTACTTACGTTTAGTTCATTTAATTATTTATACTAATTATATACACCAGAATTTCTAAATAGGGAAAAGGTAGAAACAACTGTTTTAACACCAAGAAAAAAAAATATTGTGGTAAATTGGATAGAAACTTAACATTTACAATATTTTTCTTTAAAGGATGTTTTTCCTCTTTGGTATATTTAAGTAGTACTGCAATGTTTTCTTCTTTGTTTAACATTTATTTTATTTCACTATTTTAGCTAGAAAAAAACTGATAAAAAAAAAAAAAAAAATATAAAAATTAAACGCACGCTAATGTAATCTCTAGGGAGGAAAAGGTTTTAAATTAACTCAAGACAAAATGTATGTAAATTGAGGAAGAGGAAAGTTTGATTTGATTTGAGTTTTTGTTTGGTTTTATATTAGAGATCACATTTAAAACGTACGGTTAATTAATGTCACACTCTTAGTTCGTCCATTAGTGGATGTTGTTGGGATTGTTGTTGTTGTTGCTGTTGTTGTTGTTGCAACTGATGCTGTTGCATTGATTGAGCTGTACTGACTTGTACGGTGGGTGGAGGCGGCGGTGGACCCGCCCCGGTCAATGAGGTGGTCATTGTTTGATTATGAGTATTTTGCATTTGATGCTGATGTGTGACAATCATTTGCTGTTGCTGCTGTTGTTGTTGTTGCTGTTGTTGCTGCTGCTGCTGCTGTTGATGGCTAAGTTGTTGCTGCTGCATGGAAGATTGTTTCATGCAACTTTTTTTCGTCAATGTACCACACTGATTGCCCATTACCTGCAGCGCATGTGGAGGCGGCATTAATCCCATTATAGTGGCTGTTGAAGCTGAACCATTACCTCCTACTCCGCCTCCACCGCCAGGATCTTGCAGAGACTTCATGTGCTTTGGTGGTGGCGGTGCTCGATGAGGTATATCGGCAAATTCTGGTGGTGGTAGTTGATGATGCTGCAAAGCATGATGATGCGACAATATGGTGGCAGGATCACTTTTACTGTGTATGGTTAAAGTTTCCAAATCGCCACAGATATTATTGGGCATTTGACCACTCTCTTGTCTTTTCAGTTTTGTCTGTGATCGAGGCTCATTAAGTCTAGTCTTGTCACGTTGATAATAGACACCGGCAAATATTAATACATTCAATATTAATAAACTACAACCAATGGCTATGGTTACACTTAAAGCTGTAGAATAGGCGGCGAAACCATCATTATCTTGGGAAGACTGCGAACCTCCATGACCATCACCATCCATCATATCGTCAGGATACATTTTGCTGCCGGTATAGCGGGTGCCATTACGCTGCAGCGAAGATGATGGTGAACTAAGATTCAACAAGGAGAAGACTTGATTGGTGAATATGCTAAAATTCCCTAAAGCAGCATTGCCTATGCCCGGTGAATAGGGTGGATTAAGGGGTTTAATGGAAGCATCACCGGCGATATTGTTGTCCATTTCATCGTCATCGCTTAGCTGATGATGGGAGGCGGGCACATTATCTCCACCTGGTTTGTGCAGATCTGGTATTAGGTTTAGCCAAAAGGATAAACGATGCGCTCGATAGTGATTTTTAAGTTTGGGTTTGGTGTCTAAACGAGAAGAGGTAGATAAAACAGAAAAATAAAAATAAATAAAGAAATAAGTTTATTAGTTTTTAATATCTTAATAAAAACCATAAAAATATCGGTATTTAATAAAATTGAAATAAAAGTCATTAAAAATGTATCCAACTTGTTTGTTGTTTGGTTAAGCAAGTACTTACCAAAATTTAAGTACTTTTTATGAACACTTTCATAGGCAGTCCATTCGATGATTTTATAGCGACTTCTCTCCTGACGGCTACCATGATCGCTTTCCATTTGTTCATTGGGATTGCTAAAATAAATAATATTAAACATTTTTGTTAATATTCGAAAACAAATTTATTTAGAAACTTCTTCCAATGTAAATAAAACTAAATTCGCTTAACACCTACCCCGTTCTCACAAAATTCGACCAATACAACATCACTATCTCCGACAGGCTTATTTCGGTTTTTGTATAATTACGCGTAAAATGATTGAAACCACCCACCAAGGGCGCTCCAAATATATACGGCAAATCCTCACCATGTATGCAACCTTGACGCTAAAATGAATAAAACAAATAACGAACAGTTTATATTAAAATGTCAAGCCAAAAATTTTGTGTCAGACATTAATTTTAATCAAATATTTTTAGACAAATTTCATGATTGATATTGTATTTAAATATTACACTGTATGCATAATGTTATGGTGGCTTATATGCTCTTTATTTTTATATATGTATAATTTTTTTTATTTCTTTTTTTTGTATTTTCACCTAAACCACTTAATAATTGATTGATATTTTTCATGGGTTTAGTTTTATATTCATACTAGACGTATGATTGATATTTAATGTAAATTATATTTTAATATCACTCATACGCCGTAGCGGTTGCTATCTTCGTTTTATGTTATTTATGTATCTAATGGAGTTGCATAGAATAATTTAATAATTTTGTTGAAATTGAATTAGTTTTTCATAGATAAATATTAGTAAAATAAATGGTAATATTTATAAGAGAATATACTAAAAACTTAGTAGTGGATATAATGTAATGCTTTTAGCAATAAAGTTGACTTTTTTTCTATAAACTTACCTGAGGATAATCACCATATCTAGTTTGATAGTCAAAAACATATAGATACGAATTTCGATGATCAGCTGAATGTAGATCTACTGTTTGGGCAGCTGGTGCAACCACTTGAGCGTCACTTAAGGCCTCCAAAGTTTCATCTCTGCAATAAGAGATTAATGTAGATTATTTTATTAGAATATTAATTTATAGTAAAGGTATGTATGGGATTTACAATAGATGGCGAAACATTTGAATGTCGTTTTTTTTAAACTTATATGTCATTTTGAAGGGTACATATCGATTGTTTATTCTCACTTAGTTTTTATACATTACGGTGTAAACAACAAAGTTCTTTTTTTTTTTTTTTTGCTTAGAAAATGTTGAATTTTGTAACAACCAAGCGTCATATGCGGAACGTTTTGCTTTACTTCTTTAATTTGATAAAAGTGCCGAAGCACACGGCTTGCCCAGCAAAGCTTATGGTGGATGTTTTTCATCGGTTTCAATGTGTTTGACACGGAAGACAAACATTGCCCCAGCCAGCTAAAAAAGTTTGAAGACCAGAAATTGGAAGCATTACTACAAGAAGATTGTTGTCCAACTCAACAAGAGCTTTAAAAATCGTTGGGAGCTACACAATTTGCAATTTCAAAACGTTTACCAGCAGTAGGATTCATTCAGAAGTAGGGAAATTGGGTACCATACGCATTGTAGCCGAGAGACCTTGAAAGATGATTTTAATGTCTGAAATGATGCTTGTCATTACTTGTGATAAAAAATGGATCCATTACGATTACTAGAAGCTTAAGAGGTCGTATGTGAAGCCCGGCTAACCGACCAAAGAATCGACATCAAAGCTAAACATTCATGGCGCTATGGAAATTCTCTGTATTTGGTGGAACCTTTACCAAACTGGCCGAAAAATGCCCAGTAGAGAGCCCGCTGAAGCACAGCGTTTGCCCACCAAAACTTACGGTGAATGTATTCCATCGATTTCTACTTACGAGAGATGGTTTGGTCGGTTCATAAGTTGTGATTTTTCACAGAAGACAAAGACCTCAAAGGCCAGCCAAAAAAGTTGTAAGACCAAGAATTGGAGGCATTACTCCATGAAGTTTATTGTCAAACTCAACAAAAGCTTGTGCAATTATTGGCAGCTACTCAAGCAGCAATTCCAAAAATGTTTGCAGCTGGATTCAGCCAAAAACGGGAAAAATGGGTTCCTTTCAAATTAAAGCCGAGAGAGCTGAAAAAATATGTTTTCATGTCTGAAATGCTGCTTGCACTCTAGAAAAGAAAATCGTTTTTGCACTGAATCATTACTGACGATGAAAAATGTATCCATTACGATAACCCGAAAAGTCAGACATCGTGAAGCCCGGCAACCAGCCAAATAAATATCAAAGCCAAATATCCATTGCGGTAAGCAAAATCTCTATATTTGGTCGGAATAAAAGGGTCCTATCTATTATGAGCTGCTGAAATCTAACCTGAACAGTATAAGGAATCTGTACCGAATGCTGATTTAACTGATTTTTTTAAGGCAAGAATTTGCCGAAAAACGCTCAGACATATAACCAATGCAATGGCTAATAAAAACTATTTATAATGTTGTTGGGAAGCTTCGCTTCGCTCGGCTTATAGTGCACAACTTGTCCCGTCGAACTACTTGTTGTTTCAATCGATGCAGAAGGCTCCCTTTGGGATACGCTTCACTTTGGAACAGAGTTCGCGATATTAACTTGAATTATTATTGGCCTCAAAAGATTGAATCAAGGCTCCCAATCCATTGTTCTTTTTATAATCTGAAAAACATTAATCTCAATCTAATAATTCTATAAAATTCTATACCCAGTTTTTATTTTATAATAAATTAAATTATTTATTATTCATTAAATTGTTTTCGCATATTTATGTTTTGCCCCCAATTAATTGTTAAAGAGAAACTCACTTTTTTAAATCAATTTAATTTCATGTATTTTTTTTTTTCTTTTTAATTCTTACCACATACAGGACACAATATTTAAATTGAATTTCTATTCAATTATTTCTAAAAATTAAACAATAATTTTCAGTATTGTATGCCACACATTAAAAACTGCAACAAATATTAAGGCAACAAAAACTCAATATCCGCAAAAAATATAAAATATCATGTATTTCAATGGTGAAAATAAAAAATCCTTAAAAAAAAATTGGAAAGTATTCAACAATGTAGAGCATGGCCAGAAATGACATAATAATAAAAATACCACAAAAATATTTTTCCAATAAAATTTAAAATCAAAAAAAACATCCATGAGGAAATTTAAAATAACGATAACGAATATTAAACTGTGTTTTAATGGCAAACATTTGGACAATTTAAATACTTTGACGAGATTAGAGCAAACCAATAGCAATGAGAGTATAAATGGGTTATATTTTGTCTTTAATGCCTATAAGTGCTGTTATGTTCAAGGCTTACCATGATAACAAAGACACTGATTTTTTTGAATGATTATTATTGAATGGAGGAAGCAAACGGATGAAGCAAACAAATTTAAATATTTTATTAAAAATTAAATTACCTTTCAAAATTCTAAATGTACTTCTATATTTAACAACCACATTATTTTAATATGCAAACCTCATTATTATAATGATGTTACACCACTGTACCTCATCAATTGTTAAAATAAATTGTGGTTTTTATACTTTTTACAAACCTGCCTAAAAAAAACACACACACCTAATAATGAGCTTAAATATACAATATATTTTATATGTATATTTTGTGTTATTTAGTTTGTTTAAAAATAATACAGAATATATTTAATGATTTTTTCTCAACATGCTTGAAAGAATTTGCAATAGACAGGGTGAATTTTATATTGAGATACAATTAAATAGGCAAAACCAGATATAAGCGCAATCTCATTGAAGCTAGGAAGCAAATGTAGTCACATACTGATAAAATTTTCTATAGAAAATCGGTCAGTCTGTGACTACATTTTATATAAGAAATTTTTTATAGAAAATGTAGTCACAGTGCGACCAAATTTTCTATAGAAAATGTAGTCACAGTGCGACCAAATTTTCTATAGAAAATGTAGTCACAGTGCGATCAAATTTTCTATAGAAAATGTAGTTACAGTACCACCAAATTTTCTATAGAAAATGTAGTCACAGTTCCACCAAATTTTCTATAGAAAATGTAGCCACAGTTCCACCAAATTTTCTATAGAAAATGTAGTCACAGTGCGACCAAATTTTCTATAGAAAATGTAGTCACAGTGCGACCAAATTTTCTATAGAAAATGTAGTCACAATGCTACCAAATTTTCTGTAGAAAATGTAGTCACAGACTGACAAAATTTTTTATAGAAAATGTAGTCGCAGTGCGACCAAATTTTCTATAGAAAATGTAGTCACAGTGCGACCAAATTTTCTATAGAAAATATAGTCAGAGTACGACCAATTTTTTTATAGAAAATGTAGTCAAAGTGCGACCAAATTTACTATAGAAAATGTAGTCACAGTGCGACCAAATTTTCCATAGAAAATATAGTCACAGTGCGACCAAATTTTCTATAGAAAATGTAGTCACAGTGCGACAAAATTTTCTATAGAAAATCTAGTCACAGTGCGACAAAATTTTCTATAGAAAATCTAGTCACAGTGCGACAAAATTTTCTATAGAAAATCTAGTCACAGTGCGACAAAATTTTCTATAGAAAATCTAGTCACAGTACGACCAAATTTTCTATAGAAAATGTAGTCACAGTGCGACGAAATTTTCTATAGAAAATGTACTCACAGTGCGACGAAATTTTCTATAGAAAATGTACTCACAGTGCGACGAAATTTTCTATAGAAAATGTAGTCGCAGACTATCAAAATTGTTTGTAGAAAATGTAGTCACAGACTGACAAAATTTTCTACAGAAAATGTAGTCACAGTCCATCAATTTTTCTATAGAAAATGTAGTCACAGTGCGACCAAATTTTCTATAGAAAATGTAGTCACAGTGCGATCAAATTTTCTATAGAAAATGTAGTCACAGTGCCACCAAATTTGCTATAGAAAATGTAGTCATAGTGCAACCGAATTTTCTATAGAAAATGTAGTCACAGTGCGACCAAATTTTCTATAGAAAATGTAGTCACAGTACGACCAAATTTTCTAAAGAAACTGTGGTCAAAGTCTGAGAAAATTTTTTATAGGAAATGAATGTTGATTCCCTTAATATTCCAAATAGTAGAACAAATACTAAGTACTTAGTATTTTCCTTACATAAAAAGCTGCTTGTATCAATATTTAACTTTCACTCTGTATAAATTTTAAATGTTTTCGATACACATTCTGTCACATCCTGTCGTTGTAGTTATTTCAGTTTGGAACTACTCTCCCCCATAAAAAAGTTATCAGTTATAGACTGTTAGAGGGTTGCAAAATGAAAAAATAAAAAAAATACCAATATATAAAATATATTTTTTATCTAACTTCCGTTTAAATATAAATAAATCAGACATATATTGAATATGAATGAAAACAGGAGGTAAAAAATAAACAATCACTAGGGAAATAAAATATATATTTAGGGTTCAAATGCAGGTGGTTGGACCTTAGATGTTGAAAGCAGGAAGGACAAAATATTAACATCAATATCAGCAATTGTAAAAAATCCTAAACATACTACATACATATATATAAATAATACTTAAACAATTTGTATTTCTAAAGGTGTGTCATTTGGTAAACACCCAACAAATTTTTGTTGCTGTAAGGTGTTGAAAGCCACTCTTTGTATGTTTTTTCTTTACACTGATGCTGATTTTGGTTATTGGTGAAACCAAAAAAAAAAAAAGTACGCTTTTTTTTTGTTGTTCTATATATTGTTGCGGCATTTGAAAAGTGTGTGTAAAATTTGTAATTTGTGGGAAATTGTTAAAACATTTTTTTCGGCTGATGTTTGTGCTGCCTCTAACTCTGCTGCTGTTACGTTAGTTATTGCTGCCGTAAGTATATATTTGTGGTTGTATGAATGTCTATGGGTCTGTGTAAATGCGGCATGTATAAAATATAAAGTTGATTGGTTTTATAGAAAATTTCGTTTTCACACTTTTTTTATTTTTCGTATTTTTTTTTTTTTCTTGAGATTTTACGATTATATCACTTTTATATGAAAATTGTCGGTTGTACTTGTAGAGGAAACAACATGAACGTTATTTTTATTTTTAGTATTAAGCGACCTACTTATTTAGAAGAATATATTACCTTTTAGTAACTTACAAATCAATCAAAAAGTGAAAAATTATAGAATATATTGAGTTATATTTAAAAACAAATAAAATATACCCAATTTTTGTTTTATGACAAATTTAATCAGTTTATGTATACTAAAGAGTGAGTCAGAAAATAATTATGCACACTATTCCAGCCAAAACTTATTCCTGGTGCAACAAATTATTATTTAGCTTCTAAAAGTATAACATATATTATCTTTCTAAATCGTTAATTTACAACTATTATTTCGGTCAAAATGGTCGCCGAAAAAAAAAGGAAGTGAACAATTATTTAAAACTTTTAAAAGCCATTAAACAGTAGAAGGAAGAATTGAAGATTGATAGAAAACCTAGATCAAGAACAGAAAATGTCTAACAGATATTGGTAAGACAAATGAAGTCGAAAAGCTCATGCGAAGAGCATCGAACACTTTTATCAGGAAAGCAGCTGGAAAAGTTAAATTCTCTGATTCTTTTGTACTCAGAGCCGAAGCTAATGTTGGCTTGAAGTCGTATAATGCTCAGAAAATTCCAGATCGCAATGTGTTTAATAACATAAAAGCAAATGAAAAAGCCAAAAAACTGAAATCAAATTTTATAAAAACAAGGGAGCTATGGACTAATCGCTATAAAACTAATTTGTGTTGAATTTTATTTGAATGCCAACATTTTTAAGAAATCGTTAAAATGAATTTCGGAAGTGGATCTTATATGGGCTCTATGACTTATAATGGACCGATCGTTATAAAATTTGATGACGTGACTTTTATCATTTATAAATAAATTATGTTTTCGTGCCATGTTTAAAAATCTGAACTCACGAAAACATAATTATACCCTACACCACCATAGTGGGGAGGGTATAATGGATTTGTGCAGATGTTTGTAACGCCCAAAAATAAAGTATACCGATCGACTCAGAATCACTTTCTGAGTCGATTAAACGATGTCCGTCCGTCCGTCTGGCTGGCTGGTTGTCCATGTAAACCTTGTGCGCAGAGTACAGGTCGCAA
Source organism: Calliphora vomitoria (assembly GCA_942486065.2). NCBI lineage: Eukaryota > Metazoa > Arthropoda > Insecta > Diptera > Calliphoridae > Calliphora > Calliphora vomitoria. Next base: position 153,675,071 of record OW818029.2, read on the forward strand.
TCTTGAAGATATTTCGATAAAATTTGGTACATATCAGTTTTTCTGCCCAAGGACCAAGCCCATTGAAACTGGCTGAAATCGGTTCATTAGTTCACCTAGCCCCCATACAAATGTCCTCCCGAAATTGGACTTTATTGGTCTTAAATGTTTAATTTATATATGTATCTACACCAGTTTTTCTCCAAATAAGTTTTTTATATACAGAATTCATGTCACGAAATTTTGTTATGATCGGTCCATAATTAGTCATAGCTCCCATATAAGGCCTGCGTCCGATAACCACTTTAACGAGCATAAATCTCCTAAAAATGTTGGTATACACATTAAATGCAAAATAAATAACTTTCATAAAGACATTAATCACACTACCTAATTTCATGGTGATCGGTCCATAATTGGTCATAGCTTCTATATAAGGCCCACTTTCGAAAATCGCTCACGGAAATAAATTTTTGAAATTTTGAAAGAAAAATGTTTTTGCTCATTTACTTAGTGTAGGGTATTTATGGTCGGGCTTGACCAACCATACTTTCTTACTTGTTTTTTTATGAATTTACGGCAATTTATTCATATTTTGTCAAGGTCTTATTATATTTCTGACAATCAGCCATCAACAAAATATTAAATATCATTTAAATGCAATTGACAAATCAATAAACTGTGTTATCACTTCTACACCAGTCTTTTATACGAGTCTTTCTAATTTATATTTGATTTAATCAATAACCTAGAAAGTGGTGAAGATATAAAATTAATGAATAATGTCTTGTGAGCTTTAAAGCACGTTTATTTTAAATTTCCACTTTTAAATCACTATAACTTTAAGAGGTGAAAGATTAGTAGCCCAAGATTTCGGATTCACAAGTTTTTTTTTTGTATGGTGTCCTAATATGTGTAACTACTTTTTTTCATTTCGCAACACAAAATAAATACATGTCATGTTAATACTACGATGGCATGTATCGATTTTCTAAAATTTTTGATTTTCTTCATATACAAGGTGGTGCAAAAGTAATCCTCCTATCAGAAAATGCTATAAATTTTGCGATTGGCCCCTAATGTCAGTTCTGTTTTGACATTTGTGTAGTAAACACACGCGAAATACACGTTAATAAACAATGTTACGCTACACTGCTCCAGAACGCGGAATATTGCTGACTATTTATTTGACCAATAATCGGTCGGTGACTTTGGCACAACGTGAATTTCGTCGCAGATTTCCTGGCCGTCCAACGCCTACTGATGAAACACTGCGACGTTAAGCCGCTCGCCTCGAAGAGACTGGCACAACACGAGATGCTGCCAGGCGTGGCAGACCCCGGAGTAGCCGTTCTGCAGAGAATGTTGCTGCTCTAGCCGAGGATGTCATTGAAGCGCCGTCGACATCGACCAGACGACGTGCCACGCAAATAGGTATAAGTCGACGGTCTTTACAGCGAATTTTGGTACAAGATTTGAAGATGTTTCCGTACAAAGTCCAGACGGTGCATCAGCTGTTAGCTGATCAGCTGTATGCTGACCGCCAATCGCGTCTAACTTACGCTCAAGCCATCCTTAATCACCACCAAGAGGAAGATGATTTTTCTTCAAAAATAATCATGAGTGATGAGGCCCATTTCCATCTTAGCGGGTAAGTAAATAAGCAAAATTTACACTTCTGGGGCACTGAAAATCCGCGTGTAACCCACGAAGAGCCATTACGCCCACTCAAAGTCACTGTATGGTGTGCTGTTTTCGCTGGAGGAGTCATCGGACCTTTTTTCTCCGAAGACGTCGCGGGCCAAACGGTTACTCTGAATGGTGAGCGCTACAGAGCAATGATCAACGAGTTCTTTTTGCCGCAACTTGATGAATTGGGATTGGAAAACATGTGGTTCCAGCAGGACGGTGCAACGGCACACACTGCACGTGCCACAACCGATATGCTGAAGGATGCATTTCCCTGGCGCCTAATCTCCCGTTTTGGCGATTTGCACTGGCCAACAAGATCGCCTGATTTGACCGCTCCAGACTTCTTATTGTGGGGCTTTTTGAAGTCGCGGATTTATGTCAACAAGCCTCAGACTCTTGCAGCTCTTAAAGACAATATCCGTCAAGAATGTGAGGACCTATCGCCGGAAGTTTTGGCCAAAGTGATGGAAAATGCCATAAAAAGGGCTCAAATGACAATCAACTGTGGCGGCGGTCATTTACATGACATCATATTCTCGACAAAATACATGCTAGTTAATGTATTTTGTTGTTGTATCAGAAAAATTTTTGTTTGACAAATCGGAGTGTCTCGTCTCTATGTAGAATTCTCTATGGTTTTCACATTCTAAGCAAATTTTCTTTAGAAAATGTTCACAATCTAATGTTGTCACAGTCTGAGCAATTTTTCTAAAGAAAAGGCTGCCACACTCTGAGCACATTTTCTATACAAAATGTAGTCACTGTCTATGTAAGTTTTCTATTGAAAATGTTGTGACGGTCTGAGCAAGTTTTCTATAGAAAATGTATTAAGTTTTGTATAGAATGTGGTCACAGTCTAACAAAATGTTCTATAGAAAACGTAGTCACAGTCTGAACAAATTTTCTATACAAAATGTAGTCACAGTCTGAGCAAGTTTTCTAAAGAAGAGGCTGCCACACTTTGAGAACATTTTCTTTACAAAATGTAGTCACAGTCTATGTAAGTTTTTTATTGAAAATCTTGTGACAGTCTGAGCAAGTTTTCTATAGAAAATGTATTCAAATTTTGTATAGAATGTGGTCACAGTCTAACAAAATGTTCTATAGAAAACGTAGTCACAGTCTGAACAAATTTTCATTGGAAAATTTTGTCACAATATAAACATATGTTTTATAGAGAAATAATTAAGTTTTCAATTGGAACTGTTGTCACAGTCTGACCAAAATTTTCTATAGGAAATATTACCACAGTCTGAGCAGATTTTCTATTGAAAACGTAACTACGTCTGTCAAAGAAAATTGTTTACATCAAATGTTTCCACATTCTGAGTAAGTTTTCTAAAAAAAATGGTGTCACAATCTGAACAAATGTTCTATAGAAATTGTTGCCACATTCTGACCAAACTTTCTATGGAATGTTTGGTAACAGTCTGCCCAAATTTTTTACTAAAATTGTAGTTAAAATATGATTAAATTTAACAATGAAATTGTTGTCACATTCCCAACAAATGTTCTATAGGAAATATAGCCACATGGTGACGAAATTTTCTTTAGAAAATGTGGTTACATGCTGACCAAATTTTCTATGGAATATGTAGTCATATCTAGACTACATTTTCTATTAAAAATTATGTCACATCTGTAGAAATTATAGTAACATGTTGGCTAAACATACAATGGGAAATGTTGCAACATACTGGTTAATTTTTTTATTGAAAATGTTGCAAAATACTGGTTTAATTCTCTATAGAAAATAAATCCTATATTAAAGATTGTCACAGCTTGATTAAATTTTCTATGGAAAATGTAGTCTTAATTAGTGTAGTCTGCAATCTAAAGTAAATATTCCCATTTTATATGTCTTAAAGTAGTTTCGCATTTTTTATGTCATATTCAGTTGTATTTATTAAATATTCTATACATAATTAAACAAAATGCAATATATTGGTATTGAAATCAATTCTTATCACATTGACAACCTTTTTTTGTGAATTCCAGTGTTGCTATGAAATTTTAAGGAGATTGACCCTCCAATGAGTATGAGTTTTAAGGAGCAACTATTTCATATTACTAATACTAACTCTAGGCACACGAAAATCTTAATTAAATTCCATTGAAAGATATTTGGAAATAACAATTATAACCTGTTACATGAATTCATTCATTCATTTTGATAATTCTCATAAATACCCAATGGTGGTTCTATAATTATATATCAAATAATAGTAAAAATAGGAGAGCAGCTAGGAAAATATTTAGTAAAATCAATGAATAGCTTTAATACTTGTCATAAATTGCAGGATTGGAATTCGGCAACATTTCTCTTATTCAAATTCTGAAAAAAGTTGTGAACGAAATTTTTTTTGTTTCAGAGTTTAGTTTTTTAGCTAGATAACAATATCTTAGAAATATGTCATTTTATTTATGTACAAAGAAAAATTGCTATTCGAAAGTGTGCTAAGTCTGCTTTTACACACAGTAAGTTTACTTGAAGCAAGTCTTTTCGATTCTGTTTTAAAATTGCTCGTATGTTTACACACAGCAAGTCTGTGTTGAATTGTGTATGTCAAAACCTAATAGACGCCAGAGTGAAAATGAGAAAACAAAAGACAATTGAAGAAACTTGCCAGTACAAGCAAGTGTGTACCCCTCTTCTTTCTTCTTGCCTCTCTCTCCTATAAACTCAGACTTGCGGCAAGAAAACTTGACCTGTGTAAAAGCAGACTAAGCTTTACAAACTGTAACATGCAATCTATTGTATTTATCTCTGGCTTTAAAAAAGCTTCTTGAACCAAACTCCGTCGTTTATATGATTCAAAAGAAATATAATTACTTTTCCTCTTCAATTTTATTATTAAAATATAATTTGTCGGTTACCTGATATTAATTGGATGCTGTACTGGTCTCTCCCAATCCGTATACTCATTAACAATCGTAGCAAATATTTCATTCAAATGATACGTGTATGTGTTGCGCACGTAGGCTTTTAAGATTTTCGAACGTCTATCAGCTTCAATGCCATATTGAACATCACCCGAATTGAAGGAGAAAAACGCCTCAGCACGTGTTACGCCAGCCATTAAATCATATCTGCAAATAAATTCGAAGCGAATATGTATATTACTATATGGTAAGGAATAAGGATTAAATAGAGGGGCAACACACAAATGAAAATGATGGAGTTTTTTTTCTTTCTGACATTTCCAAAAAAACGAAATGTAATAAAAAAAAAAGTAAACACAATCATCATATACAGCCAACGAAAGTACTGCAATGATATTGGTAAATAATGATGAATTAAGGAGAGTTTAAGAAGCAGGGAAGAGGCTTTAACAGGAATTCACAAGAAATCGTCATTCAAACTGAAGATAATTGAAAGAAAATTGTTGAGGAGAAAATAAGTACATGATAATTTTATTTTATTTTTCATCGAAAATAAGAAAAATTACAAGAAATTAATGATAAAGTCAATGAAATTGGTTGAAGAATATTTCATGTGAAATTTTTCTTTTCTTTTGAAAATAAAAGCAGTGAATACATTTATTTGTATTATAATATAAACATAAAATTATACATTAAGTAAAAACGTCTATAACAAAGAACATTAATAAATTACAAAGGCCTGAATGTACGCCTTAACAATTTTTCTAACAAAGATCCACAATATTTATTTGCAAAGCTCTTTATAAAATCTAGTCAAAGTCTGAACAAATTTTCAACAGAAAATGTAGCAAAACACTGGACAAATTTTCTCCAGCAAATGTAGTCAAAAGCTGTGGTCACAGTCTGACACAATCTTCTACAGAAAATGTAGTCACAGTGCGACCAAATTTTCTATAGAAAATGTAGTCACAGTGCGACCAAATTTTCTATAGAAAAATGTTGTCACAGTCTGACAAAATTTTTTATAGAAAATGTTGTCACCGTCTGACAAAATATTCTGTAGAAAATGTTGTCACAGTCTGACAGAATTTTCTATAGAAAATGTTGACACAGTCTGACAAAATTTTCTATAGAAAATGTTGTCACAGTCTGACAAAGTTTTCTATAGGAAATGTTGTCACAGTCTGACAAAGTTTTCTATAGGAAATGTTGTCACAGTCTGACAAAGTTTTCTATAGGAAATGTTGTCACAGTCTGACAAAATTTTCTATAGAAAATGTTGTCAATTTTCCATTGAAAATGAGTCACAGTGCTTCGAAATTAGCTATAGAAAATATAGTTACAGTGCTATCAAATTTTGTATGGGAAACGTAGTCTCATTCTGTCCATATTTTTCTAGTTCTGTGGAAAATGAAGTCACATTCTAACACCAGTTTCTGCAGAATTTTTTAATTGGATAAGTTCTCTAATGTTTATGTAGTTACAGTAGGATTAAAATTTTTTAAAATTTTCTATTTAAGTCTATTTTAAATAGATATTTCAACAAAAATCTCTACCATCTTCACCAGCTACCTACAAATGAATTATTAAATCAAGGAATTTATAATACATTCAAAAACAATCAGAAATATAAATATGCACAGAAGAAGAGTAGATAAATTTATCGTTTGAGCTTGAGCGAGTGATTTGAATGAATGGATAAAGATACAAATAGACACATGAACAATAAAACTGAAAAGAACAATTCTGTAATAGGAGTAGTAAAAATAAATTGCCGTTACAAAAACTATTATTTTTGACAAAGGAAAACTAACTATGCATACAATTCTGTAGATTTTTCTATATTTTTTTATATTTACTTGGCTATTTTCTATTTTTTCATTTCTAACTGCCCACAAATCCTTCTACATGTATTCATGGTTAACAAAGCATACACACAAAAACTTTATAACAAAAAAGAGAAAAATTAAATAAATATATAGCAAAACGAGCAAATGTAAAGTTATGACTTATTTTTACAACAATATAAAAAAAAAATAGGCAACCAAAATATACTCAAGTTGACAAGCTTTTTCCAAAGCAACAAAAAGGAGAGAGTTCACAAAAAGGGCCAACAACCCAATTGTTAATAACACTTCCGTTATAAAGGGATAGGCCATCCTTATACACAACCCCACTTTCCCAAAATAAAGTGTCTGTTTTTTTCAAATGAGCCATGTTTTTTTGGGGTAAACATCATAAATAAGGTTTTAGTAATAAATGATATAAAAGTAATCAAAGATATTTTTTCTTCCTCATCATTTTTGGTTATTTATATTAGTAATTTTTTTGTACGCAATTGTAGTGTTTTTTTCATCTATAGAAATCTTTTGTGTGGAGAGAAACCCATTTCATTTTACACGAACCGGAAGAGATGTAGAGTTCAAGAAGAGAAATGACCTTTTAAAATTTGCTTGAGCAATTTTATTTAAATATTAAACATCAGTGTCTCTAGGGATCCAATTATGATGAAAAGTGTTTTCACAACATTATTATAATTTGAGTGCTTGCTTTTTTGTTTCGCTAATACTTTGATTAAATGTGTAATCGGTTTTTATAAAACGTTTAGAGTTTTATGAAATTAAATGTTGTTTAAAATCCGCAAATATTGTAAGAATAAGTTTGAAGGGATTGTTAAAGATATTTAAGCAAATAAACACACAATTAAGACTAATAACTTATCATTTTATTGTTGAATTAAAAAACTGAGACCATAGATAAATAGATCGGAAACTGTTCTGGCAAAAACCTAACTCAGTTGCCAAAAACCTATGTGTAGAGAATGTATTGGTAAAAAAAAACTATGTGAAAACAAAAACAACACTCGTATGTCTGATTATTTTGAGTAATTTTTGTGTTTGTTCAGACTCTAAAGAAACTTAGCTCAGAGTCTGAGCAAACTATCCAAGGAAATTTAGAGCAAACTTTCTAAAGAAACTTAGCTCAGAGTCTGAGTAAATTTTCTAAGAAACTTAGCTCAGAGTTTGAGCAAATTTTCTAAAGAAAATTAGCTCAGAGTATGAGCAAATTCTCTAAAGAGACTTTGCTCAGAGTCTGAGAAAATTCTCTAAAGAGACAGCTCAGAGTCTGAGCAAATTCTCAAAAGAAACTTAGTCCAGAGTATGAGAAAATTCTCTAAAGAAACTTAGCTCAGAGTCTGAGCAAATTCTCTAAAGAGACTTAGCCCAGAGTCTGAGTAAATTCTCTAAAGAAACTTAGCTCAGAGTCTGAGCAAATTCTCTAAAGAAACTTAGCTCAGAGTCTGAGCAAATTTTCTGAAGAAACTTAGCTCAGAGTCTGAGCAAATTCTCAAAAGAAACTTAGTCCAAAGTCTGAGAAAATTCTCTAAAGAAACTTAGCTCAGAGTCTGAGAAAATTTTCTAAAGAAACTTAGTTCAGAGTCTGAGCAAATTCTCTAAAGAGACTTAGCTCAGAGTCTGAGCAAATTCTCTAAAGAGACTTTGCTTAGTGTCTGAGCAAATTCTCTAAAGAGACTTAGCTCAGAGTCTGAGCAAATTCTAAGTCTCTTTAGAGAATTTGCTCAGACACTGAGCAAATTCTCTAAAGAGACTTAGCTCAGAGTCTGAGCAAATTCTCTAAAGAGATTTAGCTCAGAGTCTGAGCAAATTCTCTAAAGAGACTTTGCTCAGTGTCTGAGCAAATTCTCTAAAGATACTTAGCTCAGAGTCTGAGCAAATTCTCTAAAGAGACTTAGCTCAGAGTCTGAGCAAATTCTCTAAAGAGAAAAGAGCTAAATAGAATTGGTTGCTCTTCATTTAATTTTATAATAAATATATATTAAGTATTTTAAAATGTTCTTGTATCAAATTCTGAAAGTGCTGTAGTAACTTCTTTTTAATTATGTCAAGTAAAGTGTACTTTTCTTATATTTCAGCCACATGTTTTATCATTATTAATCTAAATCAACATGTATGTTTAACATGCATATAAACATAAACTACGCCCATTACTAAATATTTCGATGCATGTTGGCATAAAGAGTTTACCTGGCTGTTGTAAGCAACAATTTATACCTGATGGCACAGCAACACTGTGATGCAATTAGAATACAGTCATGGATAAATAATAAAACTTAAATATATATATGACCGTTAGATGATATACAAACAATTACATTATGTCGCACTGGTTTGTCAATTTTCACTTTTTGCAAGAAATCGAAGTACAGTGGTCATATCTATCCACTGTAAAAATCTTACGTATTAATCTTGTATCTGTCTTCAAATTTTTAAATTTTGAGTTGACTCTCTTTGCGACATAATATAATTCTCTTGAATATAAGAACAGCAATATCACATTTGAAACACAGTTTGTATATATTCAAACCACAAACTTTAGAATTTATCTTATAAATTTTACGCAGAGTGTAACCCCAATGCCTTTAACTAATATTACATTATAGAATTTGTAAATTTTGGTTGTTGTTTGTATACATGTATTTTGTGTGTAGTTGTGCTCGTAAATATTTGTAGTTTATGTGTGCATTTGTATTTGTCTACATGCATTTCGTCTAACACATAAACCAAAAATTGCCTATATACACATGTATTATGGTGAAGCCTATTTTGCACTATTTCAATTTTCGATGCTCTCAAGTTCTAAAATGGTTTTCCTCATATAAAAACCAAATCCAGGAAATGTTAGCAAAATAAGGTAAGTTTTGAAATTTGCTCATTTTATTTGGTGTATAAAATTTAGGGTCAAAGATGTTAGGAAATTTTAATATATAAACATCTATAAGGGATATATGAGGACCATCCTATTACAAAGGTAAGGATGTAGGTGCACTGAAGATACGTGAATGTGGCTATTTTACTGAATGTGTATGTATGTCTGCCGACTTGTATATAATTAGTAATGGTATAATTAATATAACTGTAGCGCGACAATTATAATTGATTCAATAAATTTGCGTGGCCACTGGGAATTTAATTTAAAATACTCATATATTTACTACATTTGTTGTGTTACATGCCCTGTAATAAACATTTGATTTAAGGATACTGATTACTACTTATTCCAAATAAAATATTATTTTTATGTTATTTTAGCATTTTATAAACAAAACAATTCTTGGGTTACATACTCTACCATAACAGTTTCTATTACAAATCACGACACTGGAAGTGCAATAGTATTTAGTCGAAAAAAACTACTAAAAACATGGTAAAGGCACGCACCTAAGTTAAAATGTAAATTAGAAAACTTGTAAATTATGTGCAGATATAGGAGGTAAGTATTTAGATAAAAGTTTTGGTAAATTATAATTTATCTTAAGTAAACATAAATAATACTCTTTAATTTTAAAATAATCGATTTATAATAAGGACTGAGATCGAAAAAACATTAACACACGTTTTCGTTAAAACTTTTAACTCAAGTATTATTTGAACAATGCCGGGAGAACTTGTTCGTTGATAGAAAACCTGATACAGGCAGAAGGAATGTTCTACATGATGTTTCTAAAGCGAACAAATAGAAAGTATATTCAAAAGTTCTCCCAACACATCCGGTAGGAAAGCAGTCCCGTTAGCTCAGTACTCGGACTACTTGGTACAAAAAGTTACAAGGCTCAAAAAGTTCCCAAGGCTGCTAAAAATTTAGAGGCCAAAAACAGAGCTCGAAGATTGAAGTCAAATTTCATAAAAAAATATAAAAAATTTCATAGCTTCCGGGTCAATAATTATACCCTACACCACCATAGTGGGGAGGGTATAATGGATTTGTGCAGATGTTTGTAACCCCCAAAAATATTAGTCTAACACCTACCTTAAAGTATACCGTTCGACTCAGAATCACTTTCTGAGTCGATTAAACGATGTCCGTCCGTCCGTCCGTCTGGCTGGCTGGTTGTCCATGTAAACCTTGTGCGCAGAGTACAGGTCGCAATATTGAAGATATTTCGATAAAATTTGGTACATATCAGTTTTTCTGCCCAAGGACAAAGTCTATTGAAACTGGCTGAAATCGGGTCATTATTTCACATAGCCCCCATACAAATGTCCTCCCGAAATTGGACTTTATCGGTCATAAATGTTTAATTTATATATGTATCTACACAAGTTTTTCTCCAAATAAGTTTTATATATACAGAATTCATGTCACCAAATTTTGTTATGATCGGTCTATAATTAGTCATAGCTCCCATATAAGGCCTGCTTCCGATAATCACTTTAACGAGCATAAATCTCCTAAAAGTGTTGGTATACACATAAAATGCAACATAAATAGCTTTCATAAAGACATTAATCACATCACCTAATTTCATGGTGATCGGTCCATAATTGGTCATAGCTCCCATATAAGGCCTACTTCCGAAAATCGCTCACGAAAATAAATTATGGAAATCTTGAAAGAAAAATGTTTTTGCTCATTTACTTAGTGTAGGGTATTATATGATCGGGCTTGACCGACCATACTTTCTTACTTGTTTTTTAATACATTACAGTGAAAGTTGAAGACGGATGGAACTGTATTTTTTTTTTTTTTTGCGAAAGATTAGAGAAAATGATGTAAGATTTTTACAGTGGGTAGATATGACCACTGTACAAAGATTTTTTGCAAAAAGTGATAATTGACTCTCTTGAGTTGAGTCTCTTTAGAGGAACCATTACGATATTTACATACGTATTTAGTTATAAGGTTGTTTAAGAAAATCTCATAATGATTGGCTTTAAAACTAAAACAGAATTAACATTAATTATTCTAAATACTTATGTTGTTATCACAACATGCTACATATTCTCCATATATTTGCCACAGACTCGTTGCCTTAATTACCGCTGTTATTCTCGTTACTTAGGTTACCTCTAATTGTATTTAAGTTTCCATTTTATCACATTAATAAGCAAAAGATTATAATAAACGCCTAGAATGTAACTCCCACCTTTCTCAATTAAGCTGGTTATTATTAAAACGATGTTATTTGCTTTTGAGCAAAAAACGCAAATATAATTTCTTCTCTAAACATAAATCTAAATTAACTAACAGTTAGTGTTTAATTTAACATTAGGCTTTTGTATGTAAATTAAATATTTATATGAATGGTGTTTACCAAAGTAATCGCGAATGTATGTATATTTATGAGCTTAGATAAGTTGCTGTAAATACTTATGTAATTGGGAAGGTTATCTAAGAAAATCGATTAATATAACAACAAATAGGTAGTTTAATTAAAAAAAAAACTAAAATTACAAAATACCAAAGACTAAAATTATAATAGAAATTTGAATTTGGCAGCACTCGTTTCTCTTTGTTTTGCCAAAAGACCATGAATGGATAAAGTGTTCTACAACATGTGGAAAAGATAACAAGTAACAGTGTTATATTCAGCTGCACTGATTCTTGTGTACACATCATCAATATGTGGGGACTTGAAACAGTTATGGTCCGAATTGTACAGAATATGATAGAATGATTAATTTCTTTAAAATTTAAATGACTATGTCGAAATTTACGTTGATATCGTTATATAAAGAAAGATTTAGGTTCATATAAAACTTGTTTATGTCCACTTTCATCATGATAATTATTATTATAAGACAATTATGAATGTTTTATTCATTTTCTGAAAGGGTTCTTGGGACTGGGGATCAGAGTACTGATTTGTGCAAAATTGTATCAGGCTTGCTGCATAATTAACATATTTATTACTACTCAAACAGTATTCCGAGGGGACATTTGTATGGTGGCAGAGTGACGGATATAGCTAGAACGTCATAGAATCGTATAAGGACGCAGGATATACTTTTTGGTTCTACTACCAATATTTCGATGTGGTACACGAAGAAAAAAATATAGTTGTGCATTGTTACTGTAACCATTTCAACATTTTTAACAATATTATAGTCACAGTAACTATATATGTATATGATTGTGGTAACAATAATATGGTTAATTTACACATGATTGTATAAGACATGTATATGGTTACAGTAAACATGTATATGTTTGTGACAACCATTTATATGATGAATAATTTTATCATAATATGTTGTTCTCAGATTATGATATCCATATGCCGAGAGCAACATAATATGGTAAGTCCTTCATCATATAAATTTACTGTAACCATATATATGGTTGATACAATCATGTGAATCGTAATTGACCATATTATTGTTATCACAATAATATATATAGTTCCTGTGACTATAATATTGTTAAAAATGTTGAAATGGTTACAGTAAACATGCACAAATGTTGAAATGGTTACAGTAACAATGCACAACTATATTTTTTTTCTGCGTATACTAACTGAATGACAATATTAATATACTATCTTTTCTGATGGTGGGCAAAAAAAATAAAAAATAAATGGACCCTGCAACAAATAGAAACTAACCATAATTTTCATCAAAACATCATCTTCACCGATGAAACACATATCTGGATGAATGGGTGAGCAAACAATATTGTCTAATTTTGGACAATACCAATACACATGACATTCAAGAACTTCCAATGCATTTCGAAAAAGTCACTGTTTGGTGTATATTTTGAGATGTTGGCGTCTTCGTTCCATATTTTTTAAGAATAACATTGGCCAGGTCATCATCGTCAACGCCATGCGCTATAGTTCGATGATTACCAACTTCCTTTGGTCTGAATTGTATGATATTGACCACCGAGATCGTGTAATTTTACCCTGTTGAATTTTTTTCTTGCGGTTTTGTCAAGTGGCAGGTCTATGCGAATAAGCTATGAACCACAGTGGCCCTCAAAGCCATCATAACCCATGTCATTGGTAAAATTCGGCATGATTTATTAGTTTGAGTCATAAAGATTCGAAGCGCTTAATGAAATTCCCTTTATGTTATTAATGCTAAATCATGATTTTATCTACAAAAAAATGATACCGAATGTGTGAAAAACAACACATGAGGGTAAAAAACGTTTTTTTATTATCGAGCTGCAATCTAAGTTATAATTTGTCTGATAGAAATAGTTATCGAGAAGAGAATCATAACGTCACTCAATGACTTCGATAATTGTAATGACAATGAAAAATTGTACGAACTTTACATAAATTAAACAAACATATGGGCAATTCCATGTCATCGTACGTGACATTTGTACGCCTATAGAGTGGAGTAGCTTTTGCAAAAATAGGAGTATCTGAAAAATAATTAGGTCTTTATGTTCCATTCAGAGGGTACTATATTTTAAAAAAATAATAAGTTCTTTCGAAACATTGTTATCCAATATATCGAGCAAAATAATAGTATATCGTACGTGACATAAAACGGAAGTCATATTGAGGTACATGTAGAAATATGCGAATCGTAGGAGGCGTTAGGTTTTCTTTTAATTTCTTACACTAAACCAAATATTTTTCCTTTACAATCCATCATATTTAAATAAAAACAATCTTAGGATGATTTGATAATAAATAAAATTTAATATCGTACGTGACATACCGTACGTGACAGATTTTTCTCTAAAACAATCTACATTCTGTAAATATATGTATACAAAAACTAAAAAAATAAATAGAAAATATATATTCAGTTTCAATAAACAATTTGATAATAGCAAAAAAACAATCAGAGTCAAATTCATTTCATACTACATGCTAATTGGGAGCTTAGGTTTCGCCGCAATCTTGGTATGTTTTAGGCTAAGATAGTCACTTTAAACTATTATTTTTGCACTTAAAATGTTGTAATAAGCTCTAAATACTTTCACATAGTAACATTTTAGTGTTTTCTTCTATTCGAATCATCTTGAAAAAAAATTTCAAGGGTTTTTGTTTTTTCAGTCGTGGTAGTCATTCTCGTGGAATTGCCCATATGTGATCAGGTGGCGATCATTATATGGATGCAGTATATGAAGTTGTCGTGGGCCTTAATCAATAACAAACTCTAAGAAAATTCCGAAGCGATCGATTAACAAATGAAACTCAATTTATATCGGCGGCAAAATTATCAGTACGATTATCATTCTCGCAAAATATTGGCTACTTGTATCAGCTAGTTCTATATGCTGATGCATCAGAACTGAATAATACAAATACTAATAACTCGTTTGTCGTAAGATGAATTAATTGCTTTAGGGACTGTTCCTGCTAATCAAACCATGAGCCAAGGAATGGTGAAAAATACGAAATAAGAAACGTGTAACGTTACTCGATACATCGATTTGGTCAATCAATACAATCATCACATATTAGCCCTTTTTTTACAAGTAACTAATACGGATCCGGGGCATCAGTGGGTATAATGACATTATGCTGCACCATAGTATTTGAAATTACTTAAAGTTTTTCTCGATCATTCGCTTAGTACGTTTTTTATTAGAAACTCAGAAATAACGATATTCCAAAAGCTACAACTACAAAAAATCCTAAGTATGATCTTTTGAAATTTATTTTAAAATGGTTTCTTTTATTTAAAAGAAGTGATTTTTGAAAAAGTTTAAAAAAATCTACTATTTTCAACAAATGTTAATTTTCATCATGCTCTAAGATAATCATGAGCCAGTTAATTATTATACCCTTTACCATGAGTGGTAAGGTTATATATAAGTTCGTCATTCTGTTTTTAGTTTCTACATTTTTCATTTGCGACCCTACAAAGTATATATATTCTGGATTGTTATAGATAGCGAAGTCGATATAGTCATGTCCGTCTGTCCGTCTGTATGTTGAAATCAATTTTCCATAGCCCCCAAATAACATACAAACATAATTGATACATCATTCTTCCGGCTCGGTCACTATTTAAAATCGAGAAAATTGTCCCACAAATCGCTGAGATATAAGGAAAAAACCGGGACGACCTCGATTTTTGGCCTATTTTTTATCTATATCTGGATTACTAAGTATAGATAATATGGATATCTAATGCTAGATATTTCAAAGTACATTGCAACGGTGTATATAAGGCTATAATTTGGACCTACAATGGGTCAAAATCGAGAAAAATGTTTTTTAACCCGATTTTTTTTTTTACCCAAAAAATTTTTTGGTCATAAATTTTTTTTCTAATAAATTTAAAAATTTAAAAAACAAAAATTGGAAAAAAATTAAAAAAAAAATTTGGAAAAAATTAAAAAAAAAAAATTTTTATATTTGGAAAACAATTTTGAAAAGAAGAAATTTAATTTTGTTTACCTAACCCCCTGTCTATACCTGATAAATTTGTATCATGATAAACGTCAAAATCGCTGTCAAGATAAATAATTATCAGGTATAGTCCCCATTTATTAGTATTATTGCTTCGTTATGACAACATTGTTAGTGCTTTTCCTCAGACAACTTTGTCTTGACAACAAACGTCATTAATTGTTATGATAAATATTTGTCAAGTTTAGACAGGGGGTAACAATATTAAACATATTTATTTTAAAGTATAATTTGGTGAAGGTGAATTCGAGTTGATAAATATTTTGGAAACATGCCCACACGTTTCAAACAGACATAAGGTATTTTAATAACAGCATGTGGGTGACTTGTATTTATTGACATCAAATAAGAAGGCAACCTTCCCTTAACTCACTTCCTACTAAGCAGCACAACAGAAGTAGTTTTGACATATATGTTTAATCCTTAGGGCATAATTCAATTTAAAAACAACTTCATATTTCTTTAACTACTCTAAATGTAATTTTTTTTAAATATGATTATGTCATGTTAATCTGCTTCAAACAGCTAATTAACAAAAAAAAATCTTTAATAAATTTATTATCACAGCAAATTAAAATCAACTAAAACATAATAAGCCTACAAAAAATCACTTATTTATCCATCTCTCCATTCAACCAAACAAAAAGTCATTCATTCGTTTAACAGTTCATACAGATATTCAGCGTGTTTTTCAATGCGGAACAGAAAAATATTTGTTTATGATAATTTATGTCAAAAGACGTGATTGGAAATAATTCGCAAATGTTTTTATATTTTTTTCACATATAATTTTAAAACATTTGTATGTGTTAAATAATTCAATAAAATGATAAAGTGTATAAAGGCATATATAAAAAAAAACCCAGCAGAAAATAAACAGCTGAAGATAATGTCGGAAATAATTTCTTAGCTACAGGTTATAAGGTTACATGAAAACTTGTAATTAATTTACTAAGTTTTTTTTTTAAGCTAACTTTCATCAACCTTATATATAAGAGGGATGTCTTAAAGCTTCTTTTCACTAAACAGGGATAAACATCAACAGTGACATGTCATTTATTAGACACGTAAGATGCCTTTAAGAAATTCCCAACAGGGTTACAAGTAAATGTACACATAAATTATGTCTGATTGTATATTTAAATGCAAATAAATATGTTCTTATACAAATACATTTATTTACTATATATGTATACATATGTATGTATGTTTGTTTGTAATTATATGGAATCATATACATAATTGAATTTAAATGTATTTGATGAAATTGAATTGAAACGAAATGAATGTAATGTAATAAAATTGAAAACTGAAAATTTTAAATGATGCGTATAAATAATGTACAATTTTAATGTATTTATGTATGTATGTATGTATGTATGTATGTATGTATGTATGGGCTGATATCTAATTGTTTATGTGCATAAAGGCGTATATTTAAATCTGGTATGTAAAATATTCAATGAACATGTATGAGACAAATTGCTAGCTTATTAATTATCATCGATATTGAAATGAATGTGAGCACTCAAGCAAAATTTTTGTATAGTATTTCATTGAATTATTGCTTTAAAATTAAATTTAAATAGAATTGAACAAAAATATTTAATACTAGCTCGACCCGGTGCGCTTCGCTACCCCTGTCATAGTAAAAATCGGTTCAGCCGTTTAGTAATTATTGTTTAAGAACTAGAGGTACCAATTTTACCAGTTTTCCCCCTGTTTATCCCTTTCTGGTAAAAGTATTGAAAAAAGTTATGGCCTATTGACGGTTCCAAGTAAGGATCTATATATGTTCCAAATTTCAATAAAATCGATTTAGCCGTTTAGGCGTGATGCTCAAACAAACAAACAAACTTACAAAGACATTTATATATTTATATGGATTAATTATGTCACAAAGGTAGGCTTTTGTATGAAACGTAGTTTAATCCTCATTTCACCCTTGTGTGGAAAACCACACATGTTCAATAAATTTCCTGACAATTCCTGCAGCATTAATTTAGGACAGAAAACGCATTAATTTATTAAAATATATAAAAAAGAAAATATGTTATTGATGCTAAAACTTGATTTTGTCTACAAAAAAATGTTGTTGCACACAGAAAATAAATTGGTTGGAAAACGGTTACTATTGCTAAAATTTCATAAAAGCCACCAATATATTATTACCATTACTAAATATTCATAAATTCTGCAGTTTTTCTGTATTAATAGCTTCAAAATCATAGCTATAATGGAATTGTGGTCACTACAATAGCAACATTAGTTATTGTAATCAATTTGTATTTGGTTAAAATAAATTCAACGAAATCGCCAGACACAACCAATTAAATTCACGTCTTAGTACTGGTTGTTGCAATCATAAACTTGTTGGAATTCAAATAATTTTCGTTTTAACTATATTTTCAGTTGTAGTAATTAATAAATTCTTGAATTCTTTGTTCGCAACTGACAAAAGATTACGTAAACCCAATAATAGCTCTGTTCAATAACTAAAAGTTGTTACTAGTTAGTAACAATTGTTACTGGAAAAGCGTTCATTAACTCGAAAAACTAGCAAGTAGAGAAAAATCAAGAGCGTATAAATTTTAGAGAGTGTTCTCTCGTTTTACAAGTTCTATTTTGAACTCGTAATAGTTAGCAGCTTATATTTCATATGTTATGTGTTATTGTTTATTTATTTACAATTTTATTTTTGTGGTGAAAAAAATAAAATTGAAGAAAATGTGAATATTTATACATTTTAAAAGGAAAAAATATGAAAATTATGTGTATAAATTTTTTGTTACTGGAAAAGCGTTTATTTACTTTTTACTATTTTTGAGAATTTAAGAGAGCAATTTTGTATATTTTGATTTTATTCTCTCGTTGCAAGTATTTACTGGGAAATTAAATGGACAGACCTAATGTAAATTTGTTTGACTTTTTCAAAAATAGTTAAATATTAAAACAGAAATAACTTTAAATTGGCAATTTTGTGCTCAAAAAATTAAAATGCGGTAAAAAATAAATTAATGTGAATTAGCTCAAGAAAGCGGAAGAAGCTCTTCTTTGGAATTATAAAGGATAAGTGTACATTTATGTATGTAACTATAGATTACAGGATTATGTGGTATTTGTAGTAGATTGCTGACAAAGGCTGATGGAAATCTTAATGAAACATAGAGAATGGAGTGATTGAATAATGTATGTAATAATGGTAAATTTTAACATATGTATTCCTTAAAAATCATTGCATTAACTGTTTTGTAAATTCTCCTCAGGAATTCTATAAACTTTGTGCCAGGTGAGGATCGTTTTGAAAACCTAAATGGTTAAGTGGTTACACATGCATTTGTACCGAAGTACATAAATCTGCCTTTAGAAATATCGCGCTTCATTCTTGTCTGTGTTATAAAAGGGTAACGATTATATTGTTAAGAGAAATGTGCATTTATGCACTTATTGAACATATTATTTCATTGTCTAATTTGCCTAGGTCAAAAAACTTTATCCAGGCTGTAATTATAATACCTTATATAGTTTGACTTAATTGCTGATCATGAAGTTCCGAGATGAAGGTAACATAACTTATGATTTGTGGGATATGTTTTAAAAAATAATCGTTCTTTTTATTTTTCTCGTCAGGAATACCACGTGAATATTCTACATACATCAGTCGTTTTAAGAATTACCTTATTTTGCGATCGAATATATCTATGTATCGAGTCAACTAAGTTATAAGTTTGTTGTAAACCGATGTACATAAAGCTGCCATAAAATCCATATTTGGTTGTCAAATTTTTAAATTCAGCTAAAAGCGGCTTTAGTGATTTTCTAAATAGTTTTTATGTGTTCATATGTATAGGAATGCACATTTATTTGCAATTGTTTCCCTGTTAAACGTTAATAAAACAAGTATAACTTTAAAAAATAATATTATTTTACAAAAATAATATTATTTTTGTATGTATTCCAACCGAATAAGTTTTTTTCTAGCAGTTGTGACTACCAATATATTCAGTAACTACAACTGAACTATGTGATAGTACATGCAACCGACAGAATTCGATTGGTGACAAATTCGGTTGTGACAACGAATCAGTTTTCTCTGTGTGCTAGTGTAAAGTACATATGTGTGGAAAACAACACATGAAAGTGTTTTTTTAATGTTATAAAATGCTTGAACATATTTCAATGTTTGTTTTCTGGTCAAACAAATAATTAAAAAAAAAATTTTAAAAACAGAAGAACTAATATAAAAATTTCCGCAGTTATTAAGCAAAATTAAAGTGAATAAGCAAGTATGTTAGCAAATTATAAGTAATAAAAATCAAAATATTTGAACTAAAAAATAAGTTCCACACAGAATCTTTCATCTCTGTCCAAAAAAACGCACTTCTATTTTTTTCTAACGAAAACTGTGACGTTGTAAAAAAAAAAACAAATAACGATGCTTACAAGAATCTTACTTTCCGCAAACTTTAGAAAACTAAAAATAAAGTTGTCGAATAATTTTTTAGGGAAATTATGACCCAATAAACTCAAAACAGCCATCAGAAACTAATTCCCAAATTAAGTTTAGGAGCCAGGTGTAAAAAGGTGATGAGCGTCTCAGGGCACTGTTGCCGGTTTAGGTGTAAAAAAACAATAAGATGTAAACACTTAATTAAGTATGATATGATTTTATTGAAAAACTAATGAAATGGATACAAATAATAAGAAAATATGTTTTACTTTCTACGATGATACTCATAAAAACAACTTTCGGCATTTTTTTTATGAGTACTTTCTTTAACTAATCAGATTCGATATTGTCATAACGGGCGTCATCAACTAGATGTTTCGCTCTTTCGCCAACTTTTGAACTTTCAGGCTGTGGAGTTTCTGGATATGATGTTCCAGAAATTATGTTCTTGGCCCACTGCCTGGACGACTAGCCGCAGTCTTTGCTCGAACATGGTGACGGCCGATATGTCCATCCATCAAGTCTACGCATCCCATATGGCATTGTATGCGCGTATAATTTGTTGACAATCAACATCCACGTATTTCTTTGATTTGCGATCGTAACATGGTACCTTTACTTCTTGCAATTCTGGATTTCTTCTTGCAAATGGCTCAATGCCAATATATGTTGAAGCTAATCGCACACACTTGTTGTCTTTCCACAAATCACTGCTTATTTCAACACCGAAAGCAAAACCCACCCGAGAAACCTCTTGGATCGTTTATGGCGGCATTATCCGTTGAAAGTTTGCAGTTTTGCATTCGATTGACTCGGACGGTGCCCAGACCGTATATTTCTCAATAAACTCAAATAAACCAACAGTGGAAACGACGTGTAGAATTGTCTTCTTCGTCTGTTTCTATAGCATCCATAACCTCATTCAAGGCGGATAATTAAATCCGTCTGCGGTCTCATCTAACCTTCCTAAGTTTAGCCGCAACCCGCTACACTGTCCTGTGGTACTCCTTAGTTTTTGCGTTCTCAACACAATTTTTTTAATTTTTTAACATTTAAAAATACATAAACTCAAAAAAGAATATCTTACCTTCTTAAATCAAAATATTTCGAATAGATCGGGCGACTAAAAGTTAGTAAACCTTTGATTGAAAAAAAAAAATCACACACAAAATCACTCACAAAAATGCTGAGAGAACAAAAACCAAAACTCAGAATGCATTGCAACCTTCGAAATAAGTGTTTACAGATCAGTAACTACAGCATTTCCAATTGTATTTCAGAAAATTCCAATTGAAAATTCCAATTATATTTCAGAAATGTCTAATTATATTTCAGAATATTCCATTTATATTTCAGAAGTTTCCCTTTGTATTTCAGAAATATCCATTTGTATTGCAATTAGAATTTTCTAAAATATAATTGAAAGATTCTGAAATACAATTAGAAATTTCTGAAATACAAATGGAAGTTTCTGAAATACAATTAGAAATTTCAGAAATATAAATGGAAAATTCTGAAATATAATTGGAATATTCTTTTTTTTTTTGATTCTGTATTGTTATCGTTAAGTATTTATAGATGGATAGTGATCAATCTATAAATTAATCTTTTATTTTACCCATTTACTTATTTCGCGCAGTGTAGATATTTTCATATAGCACGTTATTATACAGTTATGAGATTTTATAACACAATATTGTTCTTGAAATATTCATAATAACTAATGAATATTCTACTCAATATTAACATCCTTATATGCCCAATACATACTAAAATTAGCATAATGTGTAACAAAATTTCTTGTGATTTAATATTCTTAGATAAACAAATATCTTACAAACTAAATAAGTACCTGGATAATTTATTAATTGCTGTTTTCCTCATTAATACTGAATTAGTTGTAATTAGTTGCGGATCGTTGACATGGCAGCAGCAATGTATAAAGTAATGAAAATCGAGGCATACATAATTGTATTAATAGACATAAGTATTATGGAAAAAAGAAGATACAATTTTAAATAAGTTTTTAAATAAATTAAAACATTTTTTACATAGATTTAAGCATAACTATAACAACTAAAGGAAGTACATTAATATGTATAACTTACCAATATTTTCCAATTGTCCCGGTGTGCCCCAGCCACCATGGGCTGCATTGCCCGCCTCACCACCCAAACCACCGGCCAGCGTTGAAGCCTGTGCATTTAGGGAGCCAGCTGGCGGTGGCACATAGTCACCACCATCTATAACAACACCATCAATGCTGGGGCCAAAGGCAAAACCAAACTCTGGTTGTCTAATGGGTACACTCAACAATTGTTCCAAAGGTTTTTCTCTTAAACACTTCATAAAATGTGCATGCGGCAAGTCTGGTGCACAGTTAACATGATGTGCCACAATGGCAGCATATTTGGCTGGATTACTAACCAAAGACCAAGGTGTCAAACCTGAGCCAGACATTAATATGGCTCGATTGAATAGTAAACCTTTTTTTGTATTTCATTTTTTATTTTTTTGTAAATGTAAAAGGATGAAAGATAGAGAAAGAGAAAAAAGAAATTAAAATTTAAATGTATTGCATAGAATTTTATTTATATTGTGGTTTTTATGGCAATGTTGGTTGGTGGTGGTGTTAGCGGTTGAGATTGAGGTTGTTACATTTTGTGCAATTTACCTTCTGGCACTGCCATGGATGATATTAGAAAATGAACACATGCTGCTCCGGTGCCATGGCCAGCTAATGTTATACTTTGCGGGTCACCGCCAAAGGCAGCTATATTTTCTTTTAGCCAATGTAACGCGGCTATAATGTCCATCAAACCATAGTTGGCTGGCAGCTTTGAATAACGATCAGTGTTGGCATTTAAGAAACCTTAAATAAAAAAAGTGCAAACGTTTAAGGACATATTATTGGGTGTGAAGAAAAATATGTAATAAAAGGTGGTCTTTGTACATACTTTAAACTGTGGGTATTAGAAAAAATTTTTTTTTTTGTATTCGAACAATTTAGAAAGAAGGTTAACAATTTTCATGGGATATTTCATTTATATGCTGAGAAGGATAGTTAGTGTAACAAGTAAGCTACGACGAATCTAATATACCCTTCACCAAAGTTAACTTTAAGATAAATATTGAAAACAATTAAGATAAATATTTTTGTTAAAAAAAAAAAAATCGTAAAATAATATTCAAAAAAAATTTGATGAAAAAAGATATGTTGAAAAAAACAATACCCTGCACTAAGGAAATGAACAAAAACATATTATTATACCTTTCAACATGAGTGACAAAGGTATGTCGTTGCCATAATATAGAAAGGCCCTAACTCGTGTTGTTTTAGGTCGAGATGTTTTGGCTAAATATGATATATGAGCAAAACATTTATCAAAATAAACGAAAATCTGGGCTTACAAGAAAAAAAAAAAAAAACACGAGTTAGGGCCTTTCTATATTAAGGTAACGATATATAGGTTTGTTATTCCGTTTGTAATTTCTATATTTTCCATTTGCGACCCTACAAAGTATATATATTCTGGATCGTTATAAATAGCGAAGTCGATATGGCCATGTGTGTCTGTATGTTGAAATCAACTTTCCGTAGCCCCCAAATAACTTACATACATGATTCTTCATTACTATATCGGGAATTAACAAATGGCTGAGATATAAGGAAAAAACGGGGACAACCTCTATTTTTGGCCTATTTTTGATCTATATCTCGATTAATAAGTCATAAGTAATCGAGATATAGATCATAATCGAGATATAGATATCTAATGATACACACAGAAAACAAATTGGTTGGAAAACGGTTACTATTACGAACATTTTATTAAAGTAACCGAAATATTATTATCATTACTAAATATTCATAAATTCAAAAGTTTTTCTGTATTGATAGCTGCAAAAACATAGCTATAATGGAATTTGTAATCAATTTGTGTTTGGTTAAAATAAATTCAAAGAAATCGTCAATCACAACCTAATTAAATTCAGCTCTTAGTACTAAATATTGGTTGTTGCAATCATAAACTGTTTTGTATTCAAATAATTTACGTTTTAACTATATTTTTAGTTGTAGTAATTAATAAATTCATGAATTCTATGTTCCCAACCGACAAAAAATTACGTAAACCCAATAATGTAAATTTGTTTGACTTTTTTCAAAAATAATTAAATAATAAAACAGAAATAACTTTAAATCGGCAATTGTGTACACAAAAAATTAAAATGAGTTAAAAAATAAATGAATATGAATTAGCGCAAGAAAGCGGTAGGTCTTCCTTGGAATTATAAGGGATAAGTATGCCTTTATGTATGTAATTATATTCATGGTTTCATTATGTATTTTAACAGATATTCTGCCTGTAAACAGAATGGAAAATGGTTAACAAATATTGAAATTCTTCACAACATCTTACTGGCATTTCCCATATTTTTTGATGTATTGGTCATTGGTTTATCGAAACTAATTGGCGTTAGTATGGTGTGGAAAGATTACAGGATTATGTGGTATTTGTAGTAGATTGCTGACAAAGGATGATGGAAATCTTAATGAAACATAGACAGTGGAGTGATTTAATCCCTGATGAATAACGTATGAAATAATGGTAAATTTTAACATATTCCTTAAAAATCATTGCATTAGCTGATTTGTAAATTCTCCGCAGGAATTCTATAAACTTTGAGCCACGTGAGGATCGTTTTGAAAACCTACATCGTTAAGTGGTTACACATGCATTTGTACCTAAGCACATAAATCTGCCTTTAGAAATATCGCGCTCTATTTTCGTCTGTGTTATAAAAGGGTAACGGTTATATTGTTAAGAGAAATATGCATTAATGTACTTATTGATTATAGTATTTCATTATCTCATTTGCCTAGCCAGGCTGTAATTATAATACCTTATATAGTTTGACTTAATTGCTGATCATGAAGGTCCGAGATGAAGGTAACATAACTTATGATTTGTGGGATATGTTTTAAAAAATAATCATTCTCTTTATTTTTCTCGTCAGGAATACCACCTGAATATTCTACATAGTACATCAGTCGTTTTAAAAATTACCTCATTTTGCGATCGAATAGTGCTATGTATCAAGTCAACTAAGTTATGAGTTTGTTGTGTGCCGGGGTAAATAAAGCTGCCATAAAATCCATATTTATCTGACACATTTTAAAATTCAGCTAAAAGCGGCTTTAGTGATTATCTTAATAGTTTTTATGTGTTCATATATATATAGAAATATACTTTTTTTTGCAATTGTTTCCCTATAAACGTTAATAAAACATGCAGAACTTTAAAAAATAATATTTTTTTACTTGGACCAGCCTAATAAATATATGTTAAATTTGTATGTATTCCAACCGAATAAGTTTTTTTGTAGCAGTTGTGACTATCAATATATTCAGTAACTACAACTGAACTATGTGATAGTACATGCAACCGACAGAATTCGTTTGGCGACAAATTCGGTTGTGAACACGAATCTGTTTTCTCTGTGTAGATATTTTAAACTCCATTGCAACGATGTATATAAGGCTACAGTAAGTTGGACCTACAATTGGTCAAAATGGGGAAAAATATTTTTTAACCAGATTTTTTTTTTCACAAAAAAAATGTTTTTGTCATAAATATTTTTCAGTAAAAAATAAAAAAAAAAATTTTTTTAAATATTGAAAAAAAAAATTGTTTTAATAAAATTTAAAAAAAAAAAAAAATAGTTTCAAATAGTTTAAAAAAATGAAATTTATTTACATTATATTTTAAAGTATAATTTGGTGAAGGGTGTATAAGATTCGGCACAGCGAATATAGCTCTCTTACTTTTTTTTTTTTAATTTCTTTTAATAATTTATTTTCGTGAATGATTATATATGGGTGCTATGGTTGTCACAAACATATACATGTTTACTGTAACCATATATATGGTTGAAATATTCATGTGAATCGTAAATTAACAATATTATTTTTACCACAACCATATATATATATATATAGTTACCGTGACTATAATATTGTTAAAAATATTGAAATGATTACAGTAACCATATGTTGATTAAGTTCTAAGAACAGTGAAATTATACTGTAAAGTATGGCCATACAAGGCCCCCCTCAGAAAATGACTTGAACATTCATAATAGTCTTATAATAATTAATATCGTTATGAAATTGGACACAAACAAGCATTTTATTGTCACATATTGATGGTGGTTCTACACGATTCGGCACAGCTGAATATAACACTCTTACTTATTTAATCTTACTTGCGTTGTAGGGTAACAATGCAAGTACTTCAATAAAAACCGAAATCAATATATTCTGAATAACTACCCTATTATTCAAGCAAATTTGTCTTAATCAACTAATTTCTGTTATACATTTGTACAATTATTTATTTTAAAACAAAAAAGGTTTCAACGTCTTTTTTCAATTTTATATTGAATTTTGCTTAAAAATAACAAAAATCTAAAGGCAAAGAAAATCTATTACTAATATTATTACAAAATTGTTTTTTGCTTTATCTATGAATTTCCACATGACTGCCTAGTGATAAGCTAAAGCTTGTTTGTACTAAAAATAAACTTTCAATATGAGACTATCAAGCCAGTGTGTTCATTAGAGTGATGTAAAAAATTATGGTGAAAACATATATATTCAAGGTAATATCAAGTAATTGACTTAAAAACTATTCTTTTGTTTTAACTTAATTTAAGTAGGCTGTTTTTTTACACAAAATTTGCCTGCCTTGAATTAATTGTTAAAATACTTCATGTAATTTTAGAGCAATCTAATGCAATAGTTTCATTGACTAAATTAAGTATATTAAAATTTAAGTATGTAAGTATGTTAGTGTGTTGCTTATTTTGGACTTTTTGGATATTCCATGATCCCAATGATTAAAATTACTCTCCATCATTTAAAAACATAATGCTAAAAATTTAAGAAAAATTTA
This sequence comes from Calliphora vomitoria, assembly GCA_942486065.2. Lineage (NCBI taxonomy): Eukaryota > Metazoa > Arthropoda > Insecta > Diptera > Calliphoridae > Calliphora > Calliphora vomitoria. The sequence continues at coordinate 153,702,216 of OW818029.2, forward strand.
ATAAAGTTTAGAGGTGCAAATTTTTGTTTGTTTCAGCCTTTTTGAAATTGAGAGCAAAGCAAAAGCTACTATGTCCAATGGGCATTGCTGTCTATATTCTGGATCGTTATAGATAGCGAAGTCGATATAGCCATGGTCTATTTTTGATCTATATCTGGATTACTAAGTCATTAATATTGATAACTAGCTTGACCCGGTGCGCTTCGCTACCCCTGTCGATGTAAAAATCGGTCCAGCCGTTTAGTAATTATTGTTTAAAAACTAAAGGTACCAATTTTACCCGTTTTTCCCCCTTTTTATCTCTTTCTGGTCCAAGTATTGAAAAAATTTATAGCCTATTGACGCTTCCAAGTAAGGATCTATCTACGTTTCAAATTTCAATAAAATCGGTTCAGCCGTTTAGGCTTGATGCTCAAACAAACAAACAAACAAACTTACAAAGACATTTATATATTTATATAGAATATAGATTAATTAGAATTAAATATATAAAAGAAATCTAAATATTTTTTTAATTATTAATTCAATAAAAAATAGGCAATTATACCCTTTTAAAGTTTAGGTACACAAAAGTGATTACAAATATTTAAGGCCTAAAATTTGGAAACTCTAGCTTTTATAGTTTCCATGATATGCAAATTTTGGTATTTAATTCATATGGAAGGCACCACGCCCACTTTTGCAGGTCCACCCATTTTTGTCCAAAATATTTATATTAAATCTAAAGTTACTTGTTCTAAATTTGGGTATTTTAGCTGTTATAGTTTCCCAGATATTAGGATATTAGTATTTACTTCATATGGGTGGTGTCACGCCCACTATTGCTGAACCGCCCGTGTTTATCCAAAATATTCATATTGAAACTAAAGTTACTTGTACAAAATTTAGGAACTCTAGCTCTTATAGTTTACATCACATTTAGTATTTACTTCATATGGGAGGTACCACGCCCACTTTAGTTGGTCCGCCCATTTTTGTTAAAAACATTTGTATTGAAGTTAAAGTTACTTGTATTTAATTTGGTAATTTTAGCTGTTATAGTTTCTTAGAATTTCAGATTTTAGTATTTACTACGTATGGGGGGTGCCACACCCACTTTCGGTGGTCCACCCATTTTCGTTCAAAACATTCATATTGATACTAAAGTTACTTGTACAAAATTTGGGAACTCTAGCTCATATAGTTTACTTCACATTCAGATTTTAGTATTTACTTCATATAGAAGGTCCCACGCCCACTTTTGCTGTTCCGCCCATTTTTTGTTCATAACATTCATATTGAAACTAAAGTTACTTGTACAAAATTTGGGAACTCTTGGTGTTATAGTTTTCCTGACATTCAGATTTTAGTATTTACTTCATATGGGAGATACCACGCCCACTTCAGTTGGTCCGCCCACTTTTTGTCCAAAACATTTATATTGAAACTAAAGTTACTTGTACAAAAATTAGGAACTCTAGGTGTTATAGTTTTCCTGACATTCAGATTTTAGTATTTACTTATTATGGGAGGTGCCACGCCCACTATTGCTGGTCTGCCCATTTTTGTCCAAAATATTTATATTTAAAACTAAAGTTCCTTGTACAAAATTTGGGAACTCTAGCTGATATACTTTTTGAAATATACGCATTTTTTTTTTTGACTTGAAATAGGAGGTAATGTTGTATAAATGGGCGTGGCACATCGTCCACGTAAAATTTCAAAATAAAAAGTAGCCTATAGTTCCTTCCAGAGATACGGGAAGACATTGTGAAGATTTCATGAAAATAGGTTCAGCCGTTTAGCCGTCTATAAAGTCCAAACAAACAAACAAACAAATATACATACAAACACACATTGACTTTTATATATATAGATATGAATATCTAATGCTAGATATTTCAAATTCAATTGCAACGATTTATATAAGGCTATGGTAATTTAGACCTACAATGGGTCAAAATCGGGAAAAATAGTTTTTAACCCGAAATTTTTTTTAACAAAAAGGTTTGTTTGTCATATATATAAGCTATATTTTCAGCAAAAAAAAGAGCACATTTTGGAAAAAAAAAGTCAAATTTTTAATTTTGCAAAAAAAATCAAAAATTGTATGTTTTGAGTTAAAAAACATTTATTTTGATAGATATCCAACTCGCATCCCACTAAGCGACCAAAGAGGTCTTCAAGGTAAATATCTAAGCTTTTTTTTTTTGAGAAAAATGTCAATTTTTTTTTATTTTTTTTAATTTTTTTTTTTCCGTAAGATTGAAGAAATAGCTATCTAAACTACTTGGGACACATTTTGCTAAGAACAATTGCAAATAAGTTACATGGATGAGAAAAAACACCTGTTTGACCAAATTGACTGAATTCCTATCTAATAGAACTAACCATGGTACAAATTTCATCCTAATCGGATGACATCGTTTTCAAAAGTTGGTTGACTTGACATAAAATGCCCCATATATCAAACCAATGATAGCTTAAATTGTTTGTGAAGACCTTTAATTAGGACAAAATCTGCATGTATATAAAGAACTGAACAATAATAGTTCACAAGTTCTCATTACAAAATACATTTCCAAATCTTCACAGGTGGAAGTTGAATCTAACATCGAACTAGAAACTTTTGATATACTAAGGAGTGATTAGAGTGATTTGTCATCAACCAGAAAATATACGATAATTTGTCGAAGAAAATGATGACTAATAAATTAGAGAGAAATTGGTAGGGAATATACTCTACAGCACCATAATGGGAAGTGCTAATGTTTATAACGTGTAAAAATATTGTCTTAAAGTATAACAATATGCTCAGGATCACTTTCTGTGTTGATTTAGTTAAATAAGCACTAGTACCGATCAGTCCACAACTTTCAATAGCTCCCATATTAGGACCACTATCGAAAGTTCTATTAATGATCATAAATCTCTGAAATATATCAATATCCAAATAAAATTTAACACAACAGGTTTCACATAGGTATACGCAAATCATCCCAGAAAATTATATGACGATCGGTCCATACTTAGTCATGCTCACATATAAGATCCACTTCTTAATTATGTTGGTATACAAATAAAATTCAACAGACATAAGTTTCAAATATACAGAAGACATGTTAACTATTTTATGGCGATCGGCCCATAATTAGTCATAGATCCCATATAAATTTTAAGAGAAAACAGTTTATAATCGGTGTGGAGTATGTTATGGTCGGGCTTGACAGACAATACTTTCATACTTGTTATACCCTTCACCATGAGTGGCAAGGGTATATATAAATTTGTCATTCCGTTTGTAATTTCTACATTTTTCAAATTGTATATATTCTGGATCGTTATCGATAGCGAAGTCGATATAGCCATGTCCGTCTGTCCGTCTGTCCGTCTGTCCGTCTGTATGTTGAAATACAATTTTCGTAGCCCCCAAATAACTTACAAACATAATTGATACATCAATATATCGGGAATTCCTCTGGCTCGGTAGCTATTTAAAATCGAGAAAATCGGCCAACAAATGGCTGAGATATAAGGAAAAATCTGGGGAAACCTCGATTTTTGGCCTATTTATGATCTATATCTGCATTACTAAGTCATTAATATAGACAATATGGATATCTAATGAAAGATATTTTAAAGTCCATTGCAACGATGTATATATATATATATATATATATATAGTAATATAGTAATGTGGACCTTCAATGGGTCAAAATCGGGAAAAATATTTTTTAACCCCAATTTTTTTTTTTACCAAAAAAATTGTTTTTTCATAAATTTAAAAAAAAAAAATTTAAAAAATTAAAAAAAAATTTTTTTACCTACAAATATTTAAAATTTTTATTTTAACGTATAATTTGGTGAAGGGTATATAAGATTCGGTACAGCCGAATTTAGCTCTCTTACTTGTTTTATTTAAAATTACTATAACATTCACCATGAGTGGCAAGGTTCTCATTCCATTTGTAATTTCTACCTTTTTCACTTGCCACCCCACAAGGTATATATATTCTGGATCGTTATAGAGAAAGTAGTCGATATAGCCATGTCCGTCTGTTCATCTGTATATTGAAATCAACTTTCGCTAGTCCCAAAATCACTTACATAAATGATTCATACATCATTATAAATGATATAAACCCGGTTCAGTTGATATTTAAAATCGAGAAAATCGGACCACAAATAGCTGAGATATAATGAAAAAATAAGGACAATATCGATATTTTACCAATTTTTGATCTATATCTGCATTACTAAGTCATTAGTATAGACAATATGTATGTCTAATGATAGATATTTCAAACACGTTTGCCATACAAAAATTTTTAAATTTTATTTACACGATTTTTTCAGGACTGTATCTATCGTGTTAATAGAGGGATAGATGTACATATTTATGCTAATCAATCTACACTTGCTAGAAAAAGTCTGCATACAAAAGTATTTATTGTACTCATTAATTTATATATCCGAAAATTCACAAGAAAATCAAAATTTGTTAGTCTTATCCTATGTGCCCGATCCCTATAATTACCTAAAACTAAAATTTTAATTTGAGAAACATGTAAATTCGTAGCTAGCCATTAAAATTTAAAAAAGTTCATTTATTGAGACAGAAAAACTCTGCGTACAAAAAAAAAAAAAAAATATTAATCTAGCAATCGGTTTTTAAATTAACGACTATGAATTCTTGTCATATGTATACGCTCTTATTAAATTTATTTGAATTTGTGAAACCGCAATTTTTTGCAATGAATTCAAAAAGAAAATAAATTAATCCTGCTGAAAGAAAGATTATAGTTTATTTATGGAAGCAAGGGAGAACCTTTAGAGAAATTGGGAAAATGGTCGAGAGAACGCACTCTTCTATCCAGAGGGTCATTAATTCTTTTAAAGAAACTGGAGGTTTTGTATCTAAACCACGTTCTGGGCGTCCTGCAAAATTAACTGAAAGAGAAACGTATCATATTAGGTCTGTGCAGCAAGATCCAAAAGTGACAGCATCCAAAGTGGCCGAAAACATTCGCTTAAAGTTTAAAAAAAAGATATGTGATGATACTGTAAGAAAAATCTTGAAGAGAAACGGATTTCATGCTCGTATAGCACGTAAGAAACCCTTCATTTCTTTAATAAACAGGCAGAAAAGAATTTTGTTCGCTAAAGAGCACTTGAATAAACCACTAGAATTCTGGGAAAAGGTTATCTTTTCGGATGAGAGCAAATATTGCATTTTTGGGATTAAAGGCCGTCAATTCGTGTGGAGGAAATCCGGTACAGCACTAAATAAAGCAAATTTGTGTAGTACTGTAAAACATGGTGGTGGAGGCGTTATGGTTTGGGGATGTATGGCGGCAAGCGGGGTAGGTAATATGCAGTTTATTGAATCCACAATGGACAAGAGAGCATACCTAGACATTTTAAAGGCAAACTTAAAGCAAAGCGCAGCGAAACTTGGCCTGGGGAACAGTTATTTATTCCAACAAGATAACGATCCCAAACATACAGCAGATATTGTTAAGCTTTGGCTGCTTTATAATGTGCCAAAACAGTTGCGTACGCCTCCCCAGTCTCCGGATCTCAATCCCATTGAGCACTTATGGGATTTGTTGGAACGAAAAATTCGCCAACACGTTATTACTTCAAAAACTATGCTCAAAGAAGTTTTACAAACGGAATGGGAGAAAATATCACGTGAAGAAACCATGAATCTCGTTCATTCCATGCAAAAGAGATTGACTGAAGTCCTCAAACGAAAAGGCTATCCAACTAGCTATTAATTTAGTAACAATATTGCTAATTTTATCTAAAAATAGTGGTGAATACATTTTTGTACGCAGACTTTTTCTTTAAATTTTTTACTATAATAATATTATTTTTGTAATTAGTTGGTATATAACTTGAATTTTCTTTAAATAATGAAATATTTTTGAAAGATGAAAATATATTTGTTAATAAAAATAAAGCTTGAAATTCTATGAGTTTTTGTGGCGTTTTTTTTATAGATTATCTTAGCTTGATTTGTTTGTACGCAGATTTTTTCTACTAAGTGTATATACATTTGGATTTGTATGTAGTTCAAACATTTCCATATTATTAATTATTCAGGCTCAAGTTCATTAAATTGATTTCCTTAGAAATACAATTTTATTTTATTAAATTTTCATAATTTTAAAGAATACTGAAAAAGTTATATTTAGACACACGGCAGAATGGAATGCATTTTCGGGGTTAGCCATTACCCCCTCATCAGCATTCTTTTGTGTCGATGTAAGTGTCACTTGTAAACATCATCTATTTAACTCGACTCCATATTTATTTAAAAAAAAAAAAACTTACCTAATAAACCCAAACGATAGTTAATGGTAACAACTAACATCTGACCAAAACTGGCCAATACGGAACCATCATACGGATTGCCACTATTCCATTCATATGATTCGCCATGAACAAAAACCATAACAGGCAATTTCGCCTGAGAAGACGTTGACGAGGTTGAGCTGCTGCTACTACTACTACCGCTGCCACTTGATGAAGAACTCGAACTGCCACTACTGCTCGATGAAGAATCTCTTGAGGCAACTACAAAGAAATAGGAAACAATAAAATTAAGCATGAGAAAGAAATCAAAATGAAGTTAGCATAAAATAACCATTAAATATCTTTCAGTTTTTGCTTCACTTTTAATTTGTTTAGTCCATCACATACACCAAACAAAAAGTATCTAAGACAGTTTAAGAGCATTAATTAATGTATATTTTTTTTCTTTTTGCCACTTTTAACGTATTTTTTTTTTTCATTTTGCAAACTTTGTGTGTTTGTATATAGTTTTTTTTTTCTACCTCCCTTTTCATTTCATTTGTGTTTGATTAAAAATTGCCAGCTGTCAATTATCAACAGCATTTATATGTCAGAAGTCTTACATTCTTTTTTGCTAGAGTGTGTAAGTTTTTGTTGTATAAATTTGTTGTGCGTTTGTTTGTATAAATATATGTTTTATATTATTTCATCTGTCAAAGTGGCAGTTCTGTTTTGTTATACTTTCATGTTGTTGTTGCTTTTATGTTTTTTTTTTTTCATCCATACAAAATGTAAATCCATTTGTCAATGTACATCTACATTTATATTTATTTAAAAAAAAAGCTTCACAAAATTGGCATATGTTTAATACAGAATAATCAAGCAAACAAAAAAAAAAAAATATCGTTTTTAATGTGAATAGAGAGTACACAAAAAAAATCTGGACAAGTGAAACGAATTTAATATATGTATATATATTTTTTGTGAAATTCAAAAAAGGAATTTTAATGAATGTTGTTATATTTTTTTAAATATATCAACTTGTAACAGAATCGTAATACCTTTGATTGTGGCTTTATTTAGAATATTTGATTAATGTATTAACTAAGGGTCAACGTGACTTATTTTTGTGGGAATTGAGGTGGGAGATCCATTAAACCACTCATTAATTTAGCTTTTATTTATGTAAGAAAAACATTTAAATACACTTTATCTGTCGTATGAAATATGTATTTTAAACACTCATTGTTTGTTTTTTTTCTTTCTTTTAAGCAAAGTGTCATTAAATGTTGTTTCAAATTGTTTTAATTTTCCAACTTTCTATTTGAATTTGATTATCTCTGCATAACAGAATATGTACTTTGTTACATACAAAGCAAAGTATCCGCTCATTATTTTAAATTTGATTACTGTTTATTCCTTTAAATATAAAATATTAAAATGCAGAATTTTAAGAAAGAAAACAAGTAAGAGTGTTACATTCGGCTGTGCCGCATCTTGTCTGTAGTTTTAACCATCAATATGTAGTGTTAACATTCTATGGGGACTTGTGTCAGTTATGGTCTGAACTGTACAGAATTTGATAGTGTTTAATTTTTTAAAACTTTAAATGACTTATGTCGAAATTTATGTTAATATCATTATATACATAGAGAAAACTGATTCGTGATAGCAACCGTTTGCACACATAGAATTTTTCGGTTCTAAAAACAGAAAGTCAGTTGATAAAGAAGAATTTCGAATAAAGAAGAATTTCGAATACGTCTTACAAAATTTTGTAGCCACAAATGTAAAATTCGGTCACTAAGTTAGAATCATTCGATTGACAACAATATATTTATTTGATATAGGAGTTATATGGGGGTAGGGTCAGTTATTTATTTATTTTTTTTTTCTTGGACTAGCACTCTGTGGATGACCCCTACTCATGCAAAGCATTGTGTTGCAACTAAGAAAATTGGTTATAGGAGGGAGTATAGAGGGAGTAGTGTTTGTGGAAATTTGATTTGAATTTTCCTATATTGAAAGTGACAGTAAAGACTTCAGGTGGAAGCTTATTCCACATACGGACAGTACGTCTAAAGAACGAATTATCCCTGTAATATGTTGTGCGATCCACTGTCCAGTCGACAACGAATTGATGAGCCCTTGCCAAAGAACGTGTGTTGCGTAAAAAAACTACGGGTTTCGGTAACAAGTTCCCTAATTTCAGCAGAGCACATACAATTGCAGTATCGGTAGAAGAGTGAAATACAAGCCGACGATGTTCCAGTAAGTCAATAGAGCTGGATACCTGTCGGGGCATCAGCCTCCTTCCGGTACTTGGAAAAGTGCTGGAAAGGATGATGGTGTATAGACTGCGGGAGGCCTACAATGAGGTGGCTTCTGAGTTTCAGTTCGGATTTAAGGAGGGGAAATCTGTAGAGGACGCGTGGCACCATGTCAAGTCTAGTGTTGCAAACTCTGCGAGCAAATATGTCCTTGGCATATTTGTTGGTTTTAAGGGTGCGTTTGATTATCTCTCTTGGAGAGAGGTTCTCGATAGACTACGTTTAGTTGGCTCTCGGGAGCTCTCCCTATGGAGTAGTTACTTCAGCGGTAGGGAAGCTTTTGTGGTAGGCGCCAGCGATACTGTTTACAGGGATGTTTCCAGGGGCTGTCCTCAGGGGTCCATCTGTGGTCCATTTATTTGGAACCTAATGATGGATCCCTTGTTGAGGTCCCTGGCCGTGTCTTTCCAACTCTGTGCGTACGCGGATGACTTGCTCATCTTAATCGAAGGTCAGTCTCGTGCTGAACTGGAGAGAAAGGGTGAGCAGGCCATGCGTGAAGTCAATGAGTGGGGGAACAGTGTCGGGGTTGAGGTATCGAGGGAGAAAACTGTGATGATGTTGCTGAAAGGCAGCTTATCGTGGTTGCGTCCCCTGGTAGTTCGATCTGGCGACATTAGTCTCAGATACGTGACTCAGGTCAAGCATCTGGGAATTACGATGGGTAAGAGAATGAACTTCTTGGTTCATCTCTCTGTGGTTCGAGAAAAGCTGACTATCGTTGCAAGTAGTATCAGACGCATTCTTAGAAGTTACTGGGGTCTTGGCAGACGTGCTGTGCGTACCATATATGATGGTCTTTTCGTTGATTGTGCATCGTTTGGATCGTCCGTATGGTATGAAACAGTTATGTCTGTTATGGGCCGGAAAAAGTCACTGACTTGTCAGAGAGTTGCAATGCTGGCTTGCATGCCAGTTTGTCATACGGTCTCGACGGATGCCCTTCAGGTCCTGCTGGGTGCGGCTCCAATTGACTTGGAAGTAATACGGCGTGGTATTGCTTTTAAAGTCAAGAAGGGGTTGCCACTTCTAGGTCATGACTGGATTTCTGCTTCTGACGTGGTAGGGTTGCACTCAAGACGAACGAAACTCCTGCTGGACGATCACCTTGTTTCAAGGTGGCGTTCACGCTGGACGAACAGTAACAACGGGCGGATCACTCACGAGTTTATACGGGACGCAACTTTTGTTAGGGAACGCCCGAATTTTGGCTTCGGCTTGAGTTTGGGTTTTATACTGACTGGACATGGCTCCTTGAATGCATTTCTGTATAAAAGGGGTCTGTCAGATTTGCCGGACTGTATTTGTGGACAAGGGACGGAGGACTTGTTACATGTACTTACGGGGTGTTCACTTTATAGTGATATTAGGAGTTAGGATGATATGGGGATATATCATTCAGAGGGGGGATGGGATTGCAGTAGGGCTCTAGAGGACAGTCGGACGCTTAGAAGGTAGGTGAATACGCAAGGGGCGTATTCAATCGTAGGAGGACTGTACGTTAGCGGAGGTAACTCCTGATGTGACTATTTGTGGTGGTGCTCAACTGCCAAAGTGCTTTCGCACAGGTAGTGTACATCGTCTGGTCCGGTTTGCAGATATAGGTATGTTCGTTGATGGGGACTGATACGCGTTATCTGTCCCTCCCAGCAGTGCACCGTCTTTACACTTCTCCCTGCTGTTTTGCTGTTGTTGCTGCTACCTGTTCTTTCTCGCGCGTTGAAATGTAAAGCCACCCGTGAGGGGGTTTTGTCTATTGTTGTAATTGTTTGTTCGTGTAGTCCCTTGCCGGTGTCGCACCATGCGTCACAAAGCGTCGCTCGTGAGAGCGGCTGTTGAATGTGTGGCGTCTTGTGTTGTTCTTTGTTTCTTTATGTTGCTGTTTTGTTGCTGTTGGGTGACCAGTCCCGAACTATTTGGAGTTCAACTTGGTAGTAGTTTCGGCTACGAGGCCTGACCGGAGGCTTAATTCTGGTACCACGGGTGTCAAGAGCCCCTGGAACTTCGGTTCCAGCCTGACAGTTGGTGTGGCCGTTCGGGGAGCTTCGTGGTGGCTGTGGTTTAGACCTAAATCGCGGGTAGAGCGTAAGTTCGGTGTGGAGTTGCATTGCAACCGGGTGCAGTGACCCATAGAACGGAAGGAGTTTTAGATAGTGCTCCGCTCCTCACCAAGGGGGAGGTTCATGTCCAATTACATGACTTTGAATTGGTACTCATGTATGGCATTTTGTCGTACATGGGGGCGATGGTGGACGCACTGTTTCTACCCGGTGTTAAGAGCACCGTGAGTTTGGGCCTTTGCGGCAGGTACTCACGTTAAACCTGGACACATATGTCACCGATAAGCACCTTCGCCCTCTACATGAGAGTTGTATTCCCTTTTCGGTCGGACGTAAGTAGTGTATATAGTAAGGATATCAGATGAAGTATGTCTTACACAAGTGAAGTCTTACATCGTTTTAGAAAACCGTGGCACTTGAATGATTCTTTCGACACTCGAAAAATGTGTTTTGTCCAGCGGACAAGATCAAGAGCTTCTGATTCCTTAATAATTAGACCACCCATTAAAACAGATGGAGCAACATGATCTATTGTGCGTTTGTTTGTTAACATACACTATTGAGTATTGGGTGTATTGAAATCGATTCTATTTGCACAACCCCATTTTGAGATTGTCACAAGATCTTGGTTAAGCGTATTATTAATATTTTCCCTCATTGCCCCAATCTCCAACAGGCTTGGTCTATAATTAAACGCATATGAATGGCAAATGTTGCTGTCATCTGCAAAAGATTAGATAGTGTATAATTTCAGGGCACTTAGAACTAATTTGTGCAAATCAGGATTGTCGCATAATTAACATATTGTTACGAATGTGCAATAGCGATTTGAATTTAACGGTCTGTAACGTTGCCTTAGTCAATGGAGTTGATCATTGACGCTGTTAGAGTTAACATCAACTGTCGTGTACATTTGGGCTTGTAAGTTGTGGGTGCATTTCTGCGAATTGATAGACGTGTATAAAGACACTGAGTGACTATTTAATTCTGTTGTTGTTGTACATTCTAAATAAATAAAGAGTTGTTACAATTTTAAACTACAAAAACTGCTTTTATTTGCAATCAAAAGTATCCGGTTTATTTAAAGGAAATAAACCCCCGTTTTTAAAAGGTAAAAACGTAACAATATTTCGGATGGACATTTGTATGGGGAATAGGTGAAATCATATACCAATATTGCTAATTTGAAACAGTGAAAATGAAATCTTATCAACAGAGAGTGCAGATGGGTTAATTCCAGCTTTAGCTTCACTGATTATTAATAAAGTCATAACATCATCCATCGCAAAGAGTGTGTGTTCTCTTTCGAAATGTTTTCAAATGCATTAGTACAATAGTTAGTGATGTCTATCATACATCCGTACTACAAATCATACAACGATTAGTAGGAAATTTAGTATCGTGTATACCCAGCATTATAAAGAAAAAATATATTTTTTTATTTGGATTTTTTTCAATATTAATTTTATTGCTTTGATCAAAAACTCAAAAACTTAAATCAAAAGTACAACCTGTAGACCCTATAGTTTCTGCGATTTTCCAATTTTTCAGCATTTGCTTTTTTTTTGAAATAGTGTAAAATAAGGAACACTTTAGTGTGCCTTTATGCGTATGATTAATATTTCACAATAATAACAAGAATACGCCTACATAGCTCATGCCCGTTTAAATGTATATTGAATGTCTTTAATTTAGGCTCAGAGTTTCAAAGTTAATGTTTTTTATAAAGTGTCACATTAATTAGATCTGAATACTTCTTTGGATCGATGAAAAGCTCTTTATAATTTAAAATATATTATACATTTAGTCTCAGGTTCTGACTGGTTAATATTTGTTATTCAAATAGGTAACTTAAGACATTTTCTTTTCTGCAGCCACGAAATTTAAATTTAAAACAAAGTCAATTGCAAAAGCATTAAAAAAATATACGACTCAGCGTAACAAAATACACACTTCAAATGTTTTAATTTTATTACTTTATACGACGTACAAACAACTGAAAACGTCTGCTTTTATTTGTACAGCTTTTATGTCTGTATAAAATATGCATATTCCTTTCATCATTAAAATGATTTTCTATAGAATGCAAAATATAAGAAAAAAGATTTGTAGGAAGGTGTAAATTTATTTTTATTACTTCTGCGTGTATTTCTGCAATCTAAATGTGTAGAATTTGATTGCTTTAATTTCTTTTATGTGAATGTACATTTAAATTAGTGAGTATGTGTGAGTGAATGAATGAGTGTGTGTGTTCTTTAATTTTGATTTTCTGTGTTAGTGTTACGAGTTTATTTTCCCTTTCAACGCGAGTTTATACGTTTGTGATTTATATAACCGTAATATTTATAAAGGTAATAAAAATGTTTATTATTTATCGTAATTTTTTGAAAATAAAAACGAATCAAACTGAAGGTTATAGACATAAAACAAAATGGTATGGAATGTGAATTGCTAAAGTTGTATTGTAAATGAAATTAATTTTAGCACGAAATATTCGAGTACACTTTTTGTTACGAATATTCTGTATTAATGGCACTTAAATTTGCAAATTGTTAAACTTAATTATGAAATAAATTTTATGGTGGCTTTTCGTTATTTTAATATACGTTTGTAGCAACTTTAAGGTGGGCAAATTGCTGTATATTAGGGTGAAACTTAATTAGCAATTTTTGAATTTTAGATTTAAAAATGTATCAAATGGTTTCTCGTCATCTAAAACCCAAATGCTGAAGTTTTTAGCAAAATCGTATAACTGAATGCTGAAATTTTGATATAATGTCTAAATCATATTACTAAAAAAATAGTTTAAGAAATTTGTTTGTTCACAAAAACGTTACAATATTTATAATCTAATTAATATGTATTCGAAATTGCTTTGAGCAGTACTTTTGACTTCGGGTTAACATAGGTTAAAGATGTCCAAGGTTTAGTAAAATACAACAATTTATATCAACAAAAAAATTTCGTCTATTTAATATTTTTAATTATTTTTACAGATTCGACCCGAGATATAAAATGATTACCAATGTCCTAGATATTCAAAATTACCAACACACAAGTAACCATCGCAAGCAACGAACTGAAATTCATAGCCTGGCCCACGATGTCGAACGTTGTCGTTTTAAATGACAAACAGCTATTTTGCTGCTCATTAATATTCTTAGCCGAAAGAAAACAAATACGAACGATGTAATGTAAGCAACTCAATACAAAATTGCGGCTCACTATTTACGTTCTCTAATATTTATACGAATTGAAATGTCAAATTCATTCACTTTTTATTTATTGTCGTCTGTGCAAGAATCTAGTACAAAACGGATGCGCACGTATTTATTATTATACATTTGTGCATACTAAGGACTGAGATTGAAAAATGTTTAACATACACGTATGTTAATAAAAATTAAACCACTAAACTTACAGTTTTGAATATTTTTTTATTTGATTGAAATTATTGTTACAATTTACAAACAAAATTATCTTTATAGTTCTAATCACTAATCATGAAATGTTGAACCTTTTTCGAAAACCCTTCCATTATGGTTTTTATAGTGCTTTATGTCACTTAGTTCGAACAGGTTGTCCATCTCCGTTTAAGATCTACCACACTTTTGGACAACTTTTTTGTGCTCTTCAATTCTCTTTTAACAAGAGCCCAATATCTATCTACAGGCAGCTTGTAGAAATTGCCTCTCTTGGTGCAAATACCACATTATTGGTCTTGTACCACTCAAGACCTTTCTAACCATAGTGACAGATGCCAAATCAGGCCAAAAATAAGTGGATACATTAAGAAGTCTTATGAATGAAAACATCATTTTTTGTAAACATTCCTTGATGTAAATTTCGGTATTTATAGAGCCCGTTGTAACAAATGTTTGGCTTTTTGCCGCAACTGCTTATTGTTTGCCATACTAAGAACTTTTTGGGAAATTTTGTCTGCTTTTGGGTCTTTTTTCTTCAACATTCCCTCAAACGTCTGCAACATAAAAAAAATTTACCCAAAAGCTGCAAAAAATTCTCCACATGTACATTTCTTCATCCATTATGCAGCAGGTATAGTTTTTGTATACAATTTGACTTCACTTTCCGTGCTCTGTCTTTGGCCTCTACATTTTTGGCAGAGTTCCTGTTAGGAACTTTTTGAGCCTGGCATGCTTTTAAACCGGCATTGGCTTTAACTTTTCGAACCAAATTGTCCGAGTGCTGACCTAACCGGGCTGCTTTCCTACCAGATGTGTTGGGAACTCTGTTGAAAATGCTATCTATTTCCTTCTACCTGAACCAGGTTTTATATCAACGGACAAGTTCTCCCGGTACTGTTTAATAACATTGGAAACTGTTGGACGGCAGACCTTTTATTGTCTGTCCAACTTTTAGTTGGACCAAGTTAAGTTTTGTTGAAAATATTTACTAATTTTAGTACGCACTTTTTTCTGGTCACTCATTTGAATCAGATTAACAACAAATGAACATAATTGACATTAAACATAATAACTGAAATGCTTTACAGAGGTAACTTGATAAAAAAAAAATCAAATAATACGTGGGTTAAAATTTTTAATGAAAAACGTGTGTTAAGAATTTTACGATCGCAGTCCTTATAGCATAATTACATATATTTTCATTCATACTTACTCGTTTGTGGGAGAAAAATAAGTAGAATTTGACGAAAAAGAATTTATTTTAGTTTAAAATGTTTCAAAAGTAATCCTTTATATTGATTGGTAGAGATATTTATAGAATTATGTGTTTGCAAAAAAAAGTCGCAGCCACGAGTTGAACCAACAACCTTCTGGCTGGTAGTCAACTCTTTTACTCACCCAAAAAAGCTAAAATTGGAAAAAATACCGCAATTTTAAGCCATTATTGCCTGACCCCCGAATCCGTTGTCCGATTTTAATGAAATTTTATACCGACAGTACTTAAGGCATTTGTATTGCCGTGAATATTTTTAATTTTTTTTATCTGCCATACCAATTCGGCATATATGGGTTCTAAAATGTATGTTTTTTTTTAATTAGCTACTTAGAAAAAGTAAGCCTTTAACACATTTTGTTCGATGTTTTAATGATTACGTTGTAGATTTATCAATACCTAGCTATAGGCGCGGATCCAGAGGGGGAAGTAGAAATTAGCGAATACCGAAAATTTTTCATATAAATAACCTCGAATTCTGGGGTCTAAAAACGCCTACATACACACAGCTACCATTTTTTTAAAATAAGCCGCTTAATTTCGAATTTTGTGATGTTGTAAAATTGCTCAAATTTGGCCCACTAGTTCCCCTCCAAGACATGACCTAATATTATCGAAAAAATTATTTTAGGTAGTTCGATTCTTACTTTATCGATCGATTCTTAATTTTCTAAAATTTGTTTAAAATGCTCTATTTTTGGATATTTTTCTACCCATTCGGCGTTAATGTCATACAATATTAAAAAATTCATTCCAATTATGAATTAATAATTTTGGTGCACGTTAATCCCAAATAGGGGCATTCGTTAAAATTTTACTTGTAAGTCCTTATTTAGCGTTAAATAAAATCAAAAAAAATTTCAAAACTTTTGGAATTTTTTTTAAAAAATATTTTGAAAATATAAAATTTTGTATTTAAGATTATTGAATCTATATAATTTGTTGTTATACTTGACTATGCCGAATCTTATCAACATGTAACACAATATTTTTTTGATATAGGGCGGGTAATTGGTAGAAAGATTTAAGTTCATATTTAACATGTATAAACATTTAAGATTTAAGTTCATATTTAACACGTATAAACATGTTAAATGTGAACTTAAATCTTTCTACCAATTGCTTGCCCTATATCAAAAAATATTGTGTTACATGTTGATATTAATTATTATAAGATAATTATGAATGTTCTAGACTAGGGACAAATGTTGCCCAATTAACACCATACTTTACAGTAAATTTGAGAGTACTTAGATCTAATTTGTGCAAAATTTGATCAGAATTGCCGCATAATCAACATATTTATGAATTCTCAAACAGTATTCCAGGAGGAAATTATTTTAGCGGTCAATCATGGACCTCTTTTGCCCATTTTCTATACCAAACAAACCCTATCAACAGTGAGTACCCTATCGTTTGGGTCCTATCGTGTTTTCAACAGACAGGTAGACGGACAGATGGCCATATCTATATCGTCTTTGAATCTAATGAGGACCCATAATATACGGACGAATGTGGGTCTGCAAAAAATATTTTGATGTGCTACAAACAGAATGACAAAACCAATATACCCTCCATCTTTGCTGATTGTGGGTACAAAACTTAAGGACATGAATTCAAGATGGTCTTCTTCAAATGACCGTTATAATTTTTATTATTCCATTTCTAATAAAATTATTTTTTAGAACAATAAATTAGAATAAAAAACTTTAAAGTAATTAATACTTGAAAATTTTACTATGTTTAAATAAGCGGATTTCTAGAACTATAGGGTTTTCCAACAAGATGTAATATTTGGGTATTCAAAGAAAACTAAGAATTTTTGAGATAAATGATCGGATGTTTAGTTCATAATAAACATCCGATTAATGAATGAAAAACAACGTCAGCCAAATGGCCACCACGACCACGCTTACAGGACCATATCCTTTTCATGAAATTTTCCGTAATCGCAAGGTTGTTGCACTATATCCTCGATAGCCTCACGAATTCTATCTTTGAGGTCTTGGTCTGTTGGCATAGACCTTATCTTTCACGTGGCTCCAAAGGGAGACATCACAAGATCTCGGTGGCCAATTGTGATTACCTCTTCGAGAGATGACACGTTCCGGAATCTTTTTCCGTAAAAGAGCAATGGTTTCGTTGCTTGAGTGGCACGTACCGCCATCTTGTTGAAAGTAAATGCTTTCCAGATCAATATCATCGATAATACGGTGAATGACGTATGTGGAATGGACGACGTTCACGGGTTTTATTCTTCACATCACTAACTTGTGCCAACAGCTCAAATTTGTCCAACAATTTCTGTATTGTGGTCCGACAAGATGCTTTACGACGACCCAAAAATGCTTTAGTTTTGCAAACTGTGACTACAAGATTTTCACTATTTTTGTAGTGAATTTAAAAAATTTCAATGCGTTGTTGAAACGAGTATCGTTCCATTTGTAGTAATGGTGTAGTTTCTACTTGTCAAAGAATAAACGCTTCAAAAGTGACTCAAAATAACACCTCATGTTGGAAAACCCTTTATATGCGGATTAAATCCATTTCGACCGAAATCGCAGTTGAAAATTAGTTTTAATATGAGGTCAATAATTGTAAAATCTGACTAACAATACTAAAGCTATATACAGTTTTAGTTTAAGTATTTCGCACACAACTATTTCAAAATGATGACGAATCTTAAATATTGTATCTTCGTGGAAAACATGTATAAAACATATTATCAGAAGTGTAAAGGTTAGAAGATTGATATTCTTAAAATCTGTATTGTACAGTAGGCTGTCCCGTCTTTGTATGAGAAAAATGTTTTTCGAGCTACACTTTCACAAGAGGTATCAAAATTTGCGTAATTTTACACAGATTACGAAAAATGTAGTAATCATCGAATTACATGCCATCTTGAGGGCTCTACGTTTGAAAACGTTTTTACAAACTTAAACCGTATGCTTAAAATAATAAAAAAAAAAACGAGATACAAATTTATTTTATTAATATATTTTATACTTGCAATTAATGTACAAGAAAATAAAACTTTATAATAAATGACTAAAACTTAAAATTTAAACATATTTTGTTGACCAAAATGTGGCATTTCTGCTTGATTTCAACCTGGTTCTAATAAGGCCATCTCTAGAAGCAGCGTTAGTTACACTTTGAGAGGCCTCTGTTACCAGTTTAACACATCTTTCCACAGCTTGTGTGTGACAAGGAAAGTCAAGAATTTCCAAGCTGTTATCTTTTGAAGGTCCTCATTAGAAATATGCCGAAGAACCGGCGGTGCTGTAACCCTATACCCGTGCCATATAATAATTTCGGTGTAATCTCCAGCAGAGAAGTTAATTTTTGGTGGTTTAAATATTCTGTGCTTAGTGCTACTTTCAGCTTCTCTAGCTTTGATTATTCTTTGCAATGCCAGCTCCCGAATGTGGTCTCTATCATCAAACAGCATACTGACAAGTAGATTTTCCGGGTGAGCAAAAAAAGCATTTCTTTCGATAACAGAATCCACAACTGATCTCATATTTTCTGGTAAAAAACGAGAGTACATAATCAGATGAAAAATATGTTTGGCTCCTTCTTTAAAAGACATCTTTTGTTTGATTAGGAACCAAATCGGAGAGTATACTTTAACAACGTAATTGACAAGCAGTTGCAAATTTTCTGATGGATTAAGGGTACTTACGTTAACTCTGAGTAGACGATTAGCAGAGGTAAGCCATCTCGAGTGCGCAATTTTTCCAGGTTTACGGTTTGCCAGCTCAGGACTACAATAACCAGTTTGTACAGCTTTACATATCTCATAAAGATATTTTTGATCCGTACTTAGTTGATCGACCACATTTTTCGGCAACTCTGGCAAATTACCTTTCACCGCACAAAAAGACACCGTTGTTTCATTATCACAAGTAGTTAATTGTTTTCCAATAAGTTCACAATATTCTCTAGGTCCCGAAGTGCAACCATCTAAAGTCACGAATAAATGACGAAGGGGTAACTCATTGGCATGGAGCATACAAACACACCATTGTAGCGGTCTCTTCAAATACTCCTCCAAATATTGAATAACGCCACCCTTCCGACCGGTATTAGTTGCAGTTCCGTCACATCCAATGCAAATCACGTCATCTAAATTCCAAGCTTTATCTTCTAATAAAGTTGTGATCGAAGTTAGAATGCCCTTTGCAGTGCCACGACTTGGCGTTGTGTGACCTAAATAAATTGATATAGGTTCTGCTAAAATTGAGATGTGTTCTTCTAAACTTTCTTTGCGATGGTAACGATTGCCTATTTTCTCACTTATAAGAGTCTTGTTTTTTTGTCCATCAAAGTAAATGCTTTTAATAACAATACCTCCAATGTCTTTTGAATTTTCTTTCCGGACTTTAGATACAGCTATGTGTATTTTGTTTTTATCGATTACCAGAGTTAAATTTTCGGTAGAAATTAAGCCGAAGTCAGTCAAAACCGCAGAAGCAATAGCAGCAGCAGAACGAGTCGATAAACCGTATCTATCATAGACCTTAGCAACTGTTGGCAACGGCAATGTATTCCGATTCGTGGTTGAAGTCGAAGGTGTATCCGTCGAAAGTGTGTTAGTGGGAGATGCTTCCCTTATCGGATACGTTTCTAGGGAAGACTCACACAGTGAAACTTCATCACAATTTTCTGGAATAGAATCGCCTTCTTGAGTAGAACGATCCTTTTTTGCTGCCCTTATGGAATGTTCAGTTGGTCTCTGCTTTTCGTACTGTAAAATGTACAGTACAGTACACTAGTTTGTGGTGAGCTATTGTAGTAGGATGTGGTTTCGACTCTGGCCTGTTGCATTAAAACGTGTTAGGATATTATTTACAGTTGTATTGTAATATAAGTACACGCAGAGAAAAAATATATTTGTACATGTTTACCATAACTATTTCAACATGTTTTTTTTTATTTATTATGGGCACTGTAATTAAGTATATAATTACGGTAACCATAACATGTTTAAGTTTAACTTGATTGTAATAAATAGATATATGTTTCCGAAAACAACACAATATGTTGAAGTATTACATCATAAAAATGGTTGCCACAAAAATGCACTTAAATATGATTGCTACAATCAAGGGAAAGGTAATTTAAACTTAACATGGTTACCGCTATTATATGCTTATGTACAGTGACCATAACAATGTTAAAAACTTGTACAAATGTTGAAATTGTTATGTACAACGATATTTTTTCTCTGCATGTATGTTTTCAATCAACTGACAGGAAATTTTCATGCATCAACTGAACTTTGTTTATCAACATTCCTTAAAGTGCATCGCATTCCTTAATTCAGTATTATTCGTCTTTTTTTTTTTTGTATTTTAATCAAATGCATTTGCATAAAATAAAATTTAAACAACAAAATATCGTTACTAGTTTCAAAATATGTTATTTTTGCCATTGTCAAATTTACTTTTTAAGAAATTTCATAAAAACAGAAAAATCGGAAAAAGTTTTTTCGTGACCAATTTTCCTATTGCTTAAGAACAAACATTTTTTGCTTTTCCTTTTCTTAAAAACAGAAACGTGCTTTCTTACATTTTACTTTGCTTTGAGAACATTTTTCAAGTTTTTTTCCTAAAAAAAAAAAAATTCTTTTATAGATGAAAATCGAATTGAACTATTCGTTTACTAAAAGTATTTCAGTTTTTTTATACATTTTTTTTCTTTTTTGTTCAAGTAAGTTAGAGACAGGACATTAGTGTAAGTGATTCTGTGTTAGTATGTGTGTGTGTGTTTTATTGACAATGCAATCGTTGTTCATCTGCATGTGTATTTGTATCTGTTTCTGTAGTTCCACATTAAGTGAAATTGTGCTAAAAAGAATTTTTTCATTTTCGAGTGAATTTTAAAGAATTTTTTTTTTGTTTTTTGTATTTTGTAGTGTGTGTGAATCAGTATTTTTGTAGTTTTTATTTGGTTCTTGTATTCAACGGTATTAAAAAGAAAATGATTTTTTTTTGGCAAAAAGGGTAAAATTTGCTTTCTTTTCCTATTTTTGCAAAGCTAATAACAAATGGAAATTATTGATTTTCAACTAAAAACACAAATGGTAAGTAAAGGAAAAATAAAAAGCGGAATTAAAAAAATATATATAAAAAATAATAATGGTGGAAAAAAAACATTTAAAATCACAGTATGCTACAGCAAGCAGTTGACTGAAATAATTTGATCTAATATAGGCTCATGAAATTTAGGAAATGTTTAAATAATTAACTGATCAATAATCAAATACTGTAACAACGGTCGAATTTTATCTAATAAAAGTTAAATTGATCACATTAATAAACAATGTCAGAATATCGAAAGATTACAAAAACTGCATGATGATTTTAATATCCAAAAGAAAATTAGGAAACAGCCGGAATATACCATAAGTCTGTTCGGAATGTACTATATAACAATAACAAGGAAGTCATGCATGATACTTCAGAGAAGAAAACTTTATTGAAGAATTATATAAATCTACTGTTCTCCATTAACAACCTATCGAACTATGAGATACTGATGCATCTACCGCAAACAGGAACCCCATCAGTAAGCGAGAAATTGAAACAGCGTAAAGCCTCTAAATTTAAAAAAATCTTATGGTCCTGACGAGATTCCTTCGGAAGTACTCAAACTAATAGATAGCTACAATGGTCAGCTTCTAGAAAAATTATTTTGTTTCATATATGAGACCGGCTCTGATCAACTTTTACAGCCACTCTAAAAAAAAGGAGTCCAAAATAATGCAATGACTATAGACTCATTAGCCTACTGAGACACAATTGAGTTAATTTTTTTTGTTTATTAGTCTTGCTTCTTCTAGCAACTGATTTTCACACACGACTAAATATATTATATCCTAGACTTTCTATATATCATTTTAGAATGCAGAGTCCTACCAAGACCCATACAGAGACCATTTGAAGACAGTCCATTGGTATTAGCTCTAACATTTATTTTAGGAAGCTTTTTTTCTAGGATATTAATCGCAATACCAGATTATATTTCATTCAAATAATACTTAATTATATCTGGACATTTATATACTATTATTGGTTTAATAAGTCGTGTAAAATTGTAATCAGTTTCAAAAAGGAAGCAGGGGAAACTATATGGCAACATCTCATGTTAAAGTTGCAAAGAGTAAGGACAGATCTTTGATAATGATTTAACCTGAATTATTTTTCCAAGTAAGTTGCACTGGTTGCTTCCTGAACATAAGATAATATCACATATAGTGCTTGATATATTCTTGACAGTTTGTGTGGACAAATCAGTCCTCTGAGTTAGATGATACTGGCCTTAAAACTGTGATCTTCAATGTTAGCTCGTATATTACATAAACATTTTAGCAGCTTGTACTAGGCCTGGACCAGGCGCGGATCTAGGTCAAACATTTTGAGGGGGAGAATTAAAATTTGTTCAACATTTTTCTTTATTTTTCCTATTTCAACCCCTCTGGATCCGCGTCTGGCCTGGACGTTTACGTTAGAGTAATTTTCATTACTATTTTAAAAAAACGTTTCTCTAATACTTAACACTTTCAATAGGGATACCAAACGGGCAAAGAATGAATCTTGGAAGCGTTTCTGTGAGGAACTTGATAATACCACGGTGGCATCGCTTCTACGTAAGGTACTATCCAAAGACCCTGATACGCCGGGATTCCTGATGACACCGGATGGTAACTTTACTGAAAATAGAACCGAAACTTTGGAACTGCTTATGGAGATACACTTTCCGGATTGTAGGGATGATGAAAATAAGGGCTCTGCTTCGGAGCACCTTATGAAATCAGCTCTCAGCGTTCTACTATCACAGGCCAGAGAAAACGTTATAGGTGTCAACCCTGCGAAAATCGAACTGGTTCTTTTCACCAGGAGATACAAAATCCCAGAATTCAGACCTCCACGACTGGATGGTACTTTTCTAAAGACTTCAAACGAAGCCAAATATCTTGGCGTAATTTTGGACTCTAAGCTTTCGTGCAAACGTAGTGCTGAGAGTATAATGAAGAAGGCACTGTGTGCCTTCTATATATGTAAGAAAACCCTTGGGAGAGATGGAATCTTAAACCATATATTGTACAGTGGTTGTACACTGCGGTCATAGGGCCTATTTTGACCAATGGGGCTCTTGTTAAGTGGAGAGCGGTGGACACCAAGACTAACCTTTCTATTCTAAACAAGGTAGAAAGCATATCTTGCAATTACTGGCTCTATGAATTCCACCCCTCAGGCCAGTCTAGAGACGATGCTAAATATAGCTCCCCTTGATATATATAGCAAATGCATTTCTGATGAGTCTGCTGTATGACTCAAACAGTTGAGCGGACTGAAGCATGATCATATTGGTCACGGCACCATCCTACGAAAGAAAGGGAGGCCATTCATGGGGCAAGAAACGGACTACATAGTACCTACACCGAATTTTGATAGGACGTTTAAGATCAAGATACCGACAAGGGATGAATGGGCTGCGAACACTTTCCTAAGGGACGACGTAATCTCAGTCTACACTGAAAGACAGAAAGAGGCACGGGATCAGGAATTTTCTCCGATGAACTAGACTTTTTGCTGTCTTTTCGATTACCCGATGCCTGTACGGTTTTTCAGGCTGAGATATATGCCATCGATACAGTCGCGAGAAGAATCCGAAAACTGAATCTCGAAAATTCAACTATACATATTTACTTGGACAGCCTTGCATCAATCAAGGCTCTTAACTCCAACTTTATTAAGTTGAAATGTTTTCTCAACTGCATCCAATCACTGGCACGAGTTGATATGGGTCCCAGGACATGAGGGCATGAAGTATCTGACGAATGCGCAACGAACAGGTCGTCGCTAGACGTTTCTCTTTCTCTTCCTTGGTTACCGTACCGAAACTGATAAATGAATGGGCTTTTAGTGAGACGGAACTCAGGTGGTCAAATATCATCACAGATTGCTCTGGAACACTCTGACAGAGGATAGGACTAGGACTCTTTTGTCTCTTAGTAGGAATTCGATTAGGCTTCTTACGGGTATAATCACTGCATGATTGGACGCATGTCGGAACGTATGGGTTACCCACGTTATAGCTATTGTAGAAGTTGTTTGGATGAGGAGGAGGTAGAATAGGTACAACACCTTCTATGTGACATAGTACCTACACCGAATTTTGATAGGACGTTTAAGATCAAGATACCGACAAGGGATGAATGGGCTGCGAACACTTTCCTAAGGGACGACGTAATCTCAGTCTACACTGAAAGACAGAAAGAGGCACGGGATCAGGAATTTTCTCCGATGAACTAGACTTTTTGCTGTCTTTTCGATTACCCGATGCCTGTACGGTTTTTCAGGCTGAGATATATGCCATCGATACAGTCGCGAGAAGAATCCGGAAACTGAATCTCGAAAATTCAACTATACATATTTACTTGGACAGCCTTGCATCAATCAAGGCTCTTAACTCCAACTTTATTAAGTTGAAATGTTTTCTCAACTGCATCCAATCACTGGCACGAGTTGATATGGGTCCCAGGACATGAGGGCATGAAGTATCTGACGAATGCGCAACGAACAGGTCGTCGCTAGACGTTTCTCTTTCTCTTCCTTGGTTACCGTACCGAAACTGATAAATGAATGGGCTTTTAGTGAGACGGAACTCAGGTGGTCAAATATCATCACAGATTGCTCTGGAACACTCTGACAGAGGATAGGACTAGGACTCTTTTGTCTCTTAGTAGGAATTCGATTAGGCTTCTTACGGGTATAATCACTGCATGATTGGACGCATGTCGGAACGTATGGGTTACCCACGTTATAGCTATTGTAGAAGTTGTTTGGATGAGGAGGAGGTAGAATAGGTACAACACCTTCTATGTGACTGCTAAGAATAACAAGAGCATAGACTGCTATATCTTGGTAGAGCTCTTTTCTATGATCTGAACTGTCTCAGAGATGTGTCACTAGCAAATATGATTAGATTTATTAGAAGTACCGGCTGGTTCTCACTGGGATTACAAGAAGCATATAGTCAATGAAATTATGTATGAAATTTCAACACAAGGGAATGGTAATTCTAAGGCTATCACAATGGGCCACACGGCCTCCGAGTGACCTCGCTAACTAGCGAGTAACCCACGTAACCTTACCTAACCTTCTCTAGTACATTAAATTTGTCAATACTGTCGCTTTTAAAGGGCAAACATTTCATAAAACCAACTTTTTGGTTGAAATATTTTCCACTGATTCGTAAATTATTATTATAGCAGATAAACAAATATTCTGGAAATAACGACATAATAAAATTAAACATGAATCAGGTATTTATAGCTCTAGATGTCTGGGTCTTCTCTATTTATATGTCCAAGCATTTAACGGAAACTGATAGAATTTGTATCAATGATAATTTCTTTTTATTTATCGATTTATATCGGTCCATTTCTGGGCTTGTTTGCATGCGATCTTATGAAAAAAAATAGCTCAATGCTATACATTCTGGACTAATTACATGTTGCAAGTTTCAGAAGATGTATCTCGTGAAACAAATAACTCAATATGTTTTGTGGACTAATTTTATGTTAAAAATTTCAAAAGCTGTATGTTGAAGTATATCTTAAATTGTTTAAGGATAGTGTAAAATATACTTGTCGAATTGAATTTACATGTATGCCGGTGCTTAAGAGTCCTTATTTACTTATGTATATATGTATAATCCCAGTGGTATATAGAAGAGGACTAAAGTGATTATAGGTGTCGGTAGGGCAACAAACTTTGTTGGTTCTCTATAGCATTGCATCAGTGTGGGTTACGTGTGGTTGGTCTATCTATTGTAGTAAAACAATAGAATATGTTGTATATTAATATGAAAAGTATTGAGAAAAATAATGCGTATTTAGCAATTACAAAAAGACAAATCATCATGAACATTTCATATATTTTGATGTCCTTTTTCAGTATCACTCGAATACATATGTACATGAACGAACTTGTACGCGATCATATTTTAATATTTAAACAATTTCTTGTCTTGTTCTTGAAACAGCATGTTACAAATCACAGCACAAACTTATCGTACACTTGCAGCCAAATATAGTTAAACATATTAAAACTGAAAATAAAGGACACAAAAAAACGAAAATCTCTCTGAAAAAAAGAAAAAAAAACTATAAACGAATGTTTGATTTTAACTTAAACTGAAGCTAAGAATGTTTTCAAAAATAAGAGCTGCAAAAAAACATGTTTTTTACTTTAACGTATTGTTTGTTTCCACTACATCACACTCTGGCAAATAATCACACAAACACATTCATAAATGCACACACAGACACAGAAACTTAAACTTCTCTACACAAACACACAAAAAATCCCTTGAAATAAACGCAAAAACCTTGTATAAAACTCAAAAGGAAAAGAAGAAATTGAGAAAAATAATAATATAAAAAAAAAAACGGAGAATATTGAAATCGTTTATCAAAGCGTTAAAATGTTTGTATAGTGTATAAGTCACTCACTAACTTCCTATAAATAGCTGTCTGTGTATACATACGTATGTATGATAAAACACGTTCATTGTTAGTATTTGTTTGGGTGTAAAATGGTGTGCGTCAGTGTGTATTTTTAATACACATACATATGTAATGCCTTTTAACAACTCGTAAGCCAACTTACAGTGGGCAACCGAAAAGCGGAATAACTTTAATGATTATACTTCCTGTTTTAGGTTGAATGTATAATAGGAATTGTTAAAGCAAAGGGTGAACACACACACATTCATAATAATAGTTTGAGGGAAATCAATTAATTGAATTTTACGTGAATATTTGAAAACATGAAACAAAAAATGAATTTTTGAAAATGGAATCTTCGGAATGGGATAATATTTGGAAAATTTGTCGCAATTTTGAAGT
The DNA here is from genome assembly GCA_942486065.2 of Calliphora vomitoria. Lineage (NCBI taxonomy): Eukaryota > Metazoa > Arthropoda > Insecta > Diptera > Calliphoridae > Calliphora > Calliphora vomitoria. The sequence continues at coordinate 153,729,506 of OW818029.2, forward strand.
TATTTCTATCAAATTTGGCAAATAAATATATTCAGCCCAAGAAAAAAAAGCCTATTGAAAATGGCAGAAATCGATGCATTATTTCACCTAGACCCCATGCAAAAGTCTTTCCGAAATATGACTTTATCGGTCGTAAATGTTTAATTTATATAGGTATCTACACAGATTTTGCTTTAGATAAGTTTTATTAACACGAAAGTCCTGTCACCTAATTTTATGATAATCTTTTCATAATTATTCATAGCTCCCATATAAGGCCCACTTCCGAAAATCACTTTAAAGACCATAAATCTCTTACAAATGTTGATATCCACATAAAATTCAACAGAAGAAATGGGTTCCATATTGACATAATTCACAATACTTAATTTCATGGCTATCAGTGCATAATTCCTATGAAATCATTCACCAACATAAGTTACTGAAATTTTTATAGAAAAATGTTTTTCTGGGACGTGAAGCTATTATACTTTTATTTTTTTTAGAAAACAGTTCCACTTCTTTCTTCCTTAAAAATGAACTTTAATTATTTTTTTTTATTTTTCCCACTTTGACCCATTTGAAGTGCCCCAATCGTGTCTAAATGTATGACCGACCACCACTAACTTTGGAAGGCCGACCAACACATGCTAGTGGCACATCCCCTGGAACCCCTGAGGGAGTCCCCATACAGAAATTTCCAAAAATCACCATATTTGGCACTGTACATGATGTAGGATAGAAGGGGGATCATTCGCCATAGGGCACATCTGCCAACACCGAATAACTTAAGAACCGAGTAATCAATTTTGTTCTATTATCAAGTTATGTTTTCGTTATTCGAATATTCACCATTTCAGAGAGTTGGAAAGTTTAATTTTACATATGTTGTGAGGCAGCTGCGATTAATTGTTTTTCAAAAAGCTGTGAAAATATTTTAGAGTTTGAATTGTTTGTGCTAACTTCTTTAGGTTTTGTGATACAAAAAAGATATTGGTTGGTGATAGAATGCCGGTAATAGTTAACAATAAGTGACAAAGGTTTTTTCCATCATTTAATTAGAAGTACGAAAAAAATGTATATCAAACCTAAAAACTCCCCCTGGGGCAAACAAGCCAGTTACAAGGAATCTTTGTGATGTATTTTGTTAAAATTTTTTTTGTTAAGTTATGTGAAACAAACCATTAATATCTAGTTTAGGGTTGCCCAAAAGTTCCTTATGGAAGAGCAAACACCAATACATTTAAAGAAAAACTAATTTTTATTCAATATTTTTTGTTGTAAAAAGGACAACATACAAAGAACAATGAAAAAAATACACACTTATTTAAACAATCCCATACGATAAACAAAAACAAAATCTACATTGATGATCGCTGTCGACAATGTTTACCAGCAAAGCATACGAAAGTGTTGTTGCTTTGCACTTGCGTGAAGAACGACAAAAAAACTAACAAGACAAAGTTGTTTGTGTATTTCATATTGCTAGTACTGAGTGCTGTATTGAGTATAGAAACACACAGCCTATAGCTAACAGCATTTACAAAAACAAATGAGCACCAATATTATAGCTTGGGCACCCTTGATCTAGTTTATTATACATTGTTTTGTGAATTAAGGTATAAAACAGTAAAATATAAAATATATTTTGGATTTTTTTTTGTTTTATTTTACAAACGACAAATCTGTCCCATCCCTTTGGCATATTTACCCCATGGGTGGGGTGGTTTCGCCGTTTTTGGTCAGCCTAGAAATGTTAGAAAAATATTTATATTAAGACGAGATAGGCAAGATTGAAATGAATAAAACTTAAACCAACATATCTAATTATACGAAACAAGAAAAAATTTTAGAATATCTATTGTGGTTGTAATATGAAATCGGCTCAAAAAAAAGTAGCGTATGGTCCCCCTTCTACCCTATGTATTGTGTATAAATTATGTTTATAGAGCGTATGATAAATATAATTGTGATGTAGGTAATAAATAATAGTAATCAATCGTCTATGAGAATCAGCATAACTTTATTTTTAAGAATTAGTTTAATCTTTAAACAAGCATAACTTTTGCTCGCAATGAGCGAAATGATTAACACGAATGCTTTTATCGTGCTTAAGTAGCGGAGTATTCATCAAGCGTTCTTCTCGTAATAAACAAATTTCGAAAAATATGCTTAGTCAAATTCTACAAATTTGACCTTTAGGTCGAAATAAGGAACATTATAATTCATTTTAGAGATATGGTTGCTTGGGCAAAGTTTCTTATTTTGATGCCCAGAATATGATTTTCCTTGTCACTTATGCTATTTTTTTTTACGTCCCTACAAATCGACCCGCCCTATTTATTTAATATTGTTACGTGTCTACCTTTTGTAAACGGTGGTTTATTTCCTTCTAACAAATCGAATTCTTTTAACTGCAAGTTAAAGCGACCAGTAGTTTAGAATGTTTAACAATCGGAGTTATAACCAGGTATGTGCAGACTTTTTACATACAAAAGTGTGTATACCTTCATTGTTTTTCGTGTTAGAGACAAATCCATTCACGGTTTCCTGGAGCAACATTCTCCGGACACAATGAGGAAAAAAATTGAACCGATTGTGGATCCATGTTCGGCTTAATCCAGATTTTCAAATATTTTGGTTCAAACGTCATAACCAGGTCTGTGCAGACCTATGAAGCAGAATTCTGAGCAGACTACGTTAACGTGGCATTTATTGGCCTTACTTTGTTTGCCAGTATATTTGGGTCAAACCATCAGCCTGCTCCTGAACTGTGGGGCAACAATGGAAACCCTATCTACCAGGCGACGATGTCTGCTATCCGATCGACGACGTTTGGAACATACTAAGAACAACTTGGAGCGCCAATATATTGCCGGTGGCCAAATTACAGTTAATGAGCAATTGTTTCCGTACCGAGGCCTCAAGCGCTTTACCAATATATATTCCATTAAAACCAGCCAAATACTGCATAAGAATCTGGTGAGTGTGTGACTCTAATTCCAATTACCCACTGAAAGAAATAATATATATTGGAAAACAAGCCATTTAAGCACGTGCGGCAAATCTAGGCAACAAAGTTGTTCTGAAATTGGTGAACAAAACTATTGTGGTTCTGGACGAACAGTATATGCTGATAGTTTTTTTTCGTCATATGATTTGGCCACGATGTTGATGACAAACGGTTGGTTATGTAGGAGCCATGCGATAAAATCAAGCCTGCATACCGAGGGAGATGTTGGATCCTAAGAGAGAAGTATTGAGCACTTTATTCGCTTACCACAATAATAATATCGCTATGCCCTTACGTGCCAAAAAAGAAAAAATTAGTGGCTCTCATCTCGACGGAGAATTATAATTCCGCCATAGAGTCATCGAAACTAGCGCAGAAGCCAGTTCAAACATTGGATTACAATAAGTAAAAATCCGGAGTGGACACCATGGATCAAATGGTTGGTGGTTAGTCTTGCAAACGAACCACAAACGGATGACCGTTAGCCTTGTTTTTCAATATTTTGGAAGTTGCGGGATTGTTTTCATTTGTCATTCATGTAAAGTTGGAGCATGTCAAGCGAAACGATAGGAGACGTGTCTTCTTTATGGAACTGGAAGAACAACTGGTAATCTCCCACATGGAGAAAAGGGCAACGAATCCAATTAGGACGCCTGACTATGTATTTCCATGCAAATCCCATATAGTCTGTTTGTTAATTAAAATCTACACAGTTTATATAGTTCGTCTCTTTTAAAAGCACAAATTAAAAGCACACCTGTAATACGGTTGATGGTAACTATAACAGCGCCTACAATATATTGGCATACTCACAACCCCCTGTTACTATTTACATACACAGCGCCATCTTCTAGAAGTCTCATGAATAATCTAACTGCGAACTTTCAACATCGATAGAATACAAGCCATAACAAATTTAAACATTTTAAGGAACTATAAATGTCGTATTACCGCAGAGAACTTAAAAATTGTTGGAAATAGTCAGGTATAAAACCTTTTTTTCCTGTCGTCTATAACACACCAGCTAGTTAAATTTTTTAAATTTTCTAATACATTTTACTTGGTAAAATCTCTAGATTTAAAACACACAAACAGTACAACTAAGTGTATATCACTGTCAGTCTAATGTGGTGACACTATAACAGCGTATCATTTCAACTCCTTGCTTCATATATTATGTATATACCCCTTGTAATTTTTTTTTTAAATATTTTTTTTTTTTACTCTCCTTAGAAGCCAACCAAGCATTCCTCCATTTCTCACTGACTAATGGGGCTACATTGGGAATTCATTCGTGTTATTCACACCTAGCGTTAATTTATTGAATCAATATGAATATGTCAGGCTTAGCGGGAGAATAATCTATACAATGCTGTTTTGTATACGTACATATATATTTTGTTATATATTATTTTCACTCTGTCTTTAAGCTTCACTGATTTTAAATGATACTAACAATGCCAAAAAAATAAATAAAAAGTAAAGGATGTCATTTAAATACAAGAAATAAATAAGAGAGTTAAATGTTTAGAGGATTGTGTGAAAAGCCAGATCCATTTATAAACATATCTGTATTTGGTTTTTTTGTTTTGAGAAATATTGGGTAGGGGCAGAAGATTTTGTTATATATTATTTTCAGAGTAATAAGTATATTTTTTAAGCAATTGATCGATGGTCATAGGAAAACATCAAACTCTTCATAATTCGAACGCTTGAAGGTCTCTACTATAAAGCGTCTGAGACAAAACTTTCCAATCACTTTTTTCTAAATAATTCTCAACAGGTACAGCAACATATGGGATATTACGGTTTCATGTCTGGCCGCATAAATGCTCTCTTCAAACGAATAAGTTGCATTCGGTACAGGTTCTCTGTGATGATCTGGCCAGACTTCAGCAGCTCATAATAGAATCAGCAGCTCAAATCAACTACGGCGCATTACCTTAGCGCCATGGATATTTAGCTTTGATGTTCATGCGGCTGGTTTCCGGGCTTCACAAACCCTCTTACGCTCCGGGTTATCGTAATGGCTCGATTTGATTCAGTACAAAAATGATTTACTTCTACAGATTTCAAACATTATTTCGCACATGCAAAATCGTTCGTATTGTACGAAATTTCTCTGCATTTGAATGAATACTGCTTCTCACAAACGTTTTAAGATAGCTGCTTGAGTAGCTTCCAATTATTTTGCAAGCTCTTGTTGAGTTTGACAACAATCTTCATGAACAATCTACAAACTTTTTTGACTGGCCTATGCGATCTTTGTCTTCGGTGTCAAAATCGCCATTTCTAAAACGCACAAACCATCTCTAGCACATTGACACCAAAGCACAGTGGGGCAGAATCAAAATTTTTTGGAAATAAATCGGGGATTTCTAAAAGTCTGTTGCGATCGGGATAGAATTTGACGTGGGCATGGACAAGGAGCATTTAAGTTTAAATTATTGAAATAGACCCTACAAATGCCACAGAGCGTTATGGGGGCTCAAAGTAGGGTACCTTCGACATGTAAAATGTTTCAACACGTGCCATTTTTTATTTACCATCCGATTTCAAAGATTTTTATAATTTTTGGAAAGCGCTCTGCTAGGTCTTGAAAAAATATTCGTGTGTGTTCTATTTATCGCCTCTATTTTGGACTCTTGTCATCGATGAACTTCTGGAAAAACTTAACAACTTAGGTTTCCGCACATATGGTTACGCCGACGACTTAGTAATCTCTGTTACTGGGTGGGATGACGTCACCATATCGGAAAGGATGCAGACTGCTCTGAATATAACCACCAAGTGGTGCTTGGAAAGGGGGCTGACCATTAACCCAGCTAAGACAATTCTAGTACCATTTACAAAACGGAGAGTTATTAGACTAATAGAGCCTACATTGAATGGCTCATCTATAGGGTTTTCTAAGGAGGTAAAATATCTTGGGGTTACACTTGATAGGACTCTCACTTGGAATTCTCATTTATCCAACACTACCAAAAAGGCCACTAGGGCAATATATGCCTGCCAGCGTCTTTTTGGTAGAACGTGGGGGTTAAAACCGAAGATGATTTACTGATCTTTTATAACGGTAATTAGGCCAATAATTACATATGCTGCATTGGCATGGTGGAAGAAGGTAGAACAGGTAACCGCGAGAGCATTACTTGACAAGGTATATCGGCTCATCTGTGTCTTCATTACTGGGTCCATGAGGACCTGTCCCACTCATGCTCTGGGTGCAATTCTACACATCCCACCCTTACACTTATTGGTAATGGAGGAGGCCTATAGGAGTATAGTATAGCAATATCGAACTATATGTCACCAACTCTGGTGTTAAATAGGAAGTTTAGTGTCCTTATAACTGAAAGGGACGAGTGGTTAAATCAGACATGGTGGCAAAATAATGCCGATCAAGTATGGTTTACTGATGGCTCAAAACAGGCTTATGGTGACACTGGGGCTGGTATGGGTACATTCCCATCAATATTTCAGGCGGAGATTTACGCCATCCTTATATGCTCCAATGAATGAGATTAAGGAATAATAGGATATTTGTTATGTCTGACAGTCAGGCTGCTCTTAGAGCATTACCATCATATGAAGTGAGGTCTGGAGTTGTTATGGACTGCTGGATATCCTTGAATGAACTCGGAGCACACAATGAACTTACATTGTGCTGGGTACCTGGTCATGAAGGGCACGCTGGCTCGACGCTATTTTATAGGTCTTGAATCGTTCTTTGGCATCCCACGTGGATTCACTATGGAACGTATTCGTTCTTGGGTTGAATCGAAATTTGCCCAATTTTGGGATAATTTACCAGGACTAAGACAGTCCAAACGATTCATCATCCTATCCAGACGTAGATCCCAGTCGTTGTTTTCGCTCCGAAAGGGTGACTTGAGGATACTTACTGGATTATTCACCGGACACTGTGGTTTGAGATATCACCAATTTATGTTAGGTAACGTTGAGAATGAACAGTGCAGGTTTTGTGGACTTCATGCCGAAACCGCTGAACATGTTCTATGCGACTGCCCAATGCTGGCAATATGTAGAACTAAATGGCTCGGAAGGGCCTTAATGGCCTTAATGGTGAGGCCATTAAGGGCCTTAATGGCCTCACTAAATAGAATACTTGGCTTTATACGAAGCCTAAATTTGTTAGGTTGAGAAAAAAAGAAAAAAAAAATTAAGGCTGCACAAAAGATCCTTTGGGTCGTAGTGCGTAAAGACTCACTAATAATAATAATAATAATATTTATCTCTTATAATTTCCGAGTTATAGGCATGTCAAAATTGAAATTTTAAAATTTTTCCATACCTTGGTCCGTTTTTTTAAAAATGTAGTTCGTACTTTTGGACCGAATGGACTCAAATTTCTCAAATAATATACAGTCGATTTTTGCTGTTTTTTCGGCGAAAAGGTGATTCAACTCTTTAAAACTTTCTTTAAGAACATATAACAATTTTATGTCTTTCTATAAGGCATCTTTATGGAGAATATTATGGTACAAATAACATGTTATATTTCTTTCTTCGTATGCCTTTCGAAATTTTACCTATTTTTAATCAAAATTTCAAATTTGGGCCACATGATTTAAAATACCACAGAAAACGAAAAGCAGCTTTGTAAACCTTGATGTGTTCCCTATTTACCACCAAAGTGTTTTTCAAGCCAATGTGGACTGTATGGGCAAAATTGTAAAAAATAGCATTTTTGGGATTTTCGCTCTATTTTTTAGGAAATGTGGGATTATTCTTAACCTTTTGACAAGTTCTTTTACACTTTTTTATTTAGAATAACAAATTTAAATTTTAATATTTCATTGAGTTCTGTTAAATAAAGATTTTATTACATATTACATATTTATTGAGTTTCTAAAACTAAAATTTTTATCAAAATTTTAATAGGATTGCAAATATTAGGAACAATTTAATCCACATTTTTAGTCTTATAAGAACAATTTCAAGTCAATATCTAAATTAGATTCAAAAATATGTCAGTTTTAAACTCCGTGCTTCAAAAATATTGCACTTTTTCACAATAAAACATTTTGTATAAATTTTCTTAATATTTTATTCAACAACAAGTCAATGTTTCTTACATTTTATACTTAAATACTATAAAATGCAAAGCAAATCGATTAAAAAATATTTGAGCAGTCAAGTCAATGGTAAATGTGGTATAATATGGTTGTGGCAGTCATATAAATATTTTCAGAGGTGAAAATATTAAATGTTTAATAACTTCCAATCATGTTAAAAAATGGCTGTGATAATTTTATAACCACTTTCTTCTCTGCGTGCACTACATGTAAGATTAAACAAATTTTTATAGGTTTATTAAAAACTACAAAAAAGTCTAAATTTCTTTTTTTTATAATTCAATCAAGACAAAATTACAACGCTTTAATCAAATAATAAACTTTATTGAAAAAAAGCAATCTTTTTAATATTCATCTATTTTTTTATTTTATTTTTTTTTTTTTTGTACTCAAAGTCAACCTTCAACTACAGCCAATACATTTCAAACATTTGTGTGTGTTTCCTTGTGTATCTAAAATTTAATAAGCCATGAAAATGACATGCATGTATCTAAATATCAAGACACAATGAATGAAAAAAAAATCCTTATTTCATTTTTCAATACACTTAAGGGGTTTTCATTATAATATTGTAATTTTCTTAAATAAAAAATCCACAAAAATTCTGGGTAAAAAAAAAAATGTACTAAAGGAAAGAAACTTTTCGAAAAATTTTATTCTCTTGTAACATTATTAAACCTCAAAAATTGTTTTAGCAAATCTTTAGAAATCTGTGCCTTTTACCCCTTTTTTCCCAAAACCAAAATGAAATAAAAAAATAGAACAAAATCCTTTTACTAACAACAAAATAAACCGAATTCATAAATATGGGGTGGTGGGAAAAGGGTATATATACATTCTTAAGAAACAAGTAAAGAACATGAAATAAATGGAATATTTTTTCTTTGCATCAACAAAAACAGCAACAGCAACAGTGGTTGTGAAACTAAAACATTAAGAAATTTGCCACAGAGAATGTAACATGTAAACACCATTTAAAAAACTTTCAACTTTTGTCATCTTTTGCATGTTACAACATTTGCTGCTACTTGCCACTCATACTTGTTTGCTGTTCATACTATATTCTTAGATATATGTGTATGGTTGTATTGGGGTTTTTAGGATTTTCATATACTATCAACATAAGAAATACAAATAATGTCATAAGTATAAAATGAACAAATCTTGCTTGCTTGAATCATTTGTTATTTCATGAAGTTGTCACTTATTTTGGGGAGTTATGAGAAATATTGTTTGGTTTTAACACACTATTACTGTTGACACAACACATGTGAAAATGTCAACAGGACAAAATCAGTAGGTATTGAAAAGTACAAAATTATAAGAGTTTATGAGAAGTCGGTTGTTATCATCAGTTCGAGTGCAAAGTGCACACATCTGCAAATAATCAATAAATTCAACGGAATTTCGATGCAGTTATTAATTAAAATTAAAGCTAAAATAAACCTGGACATTTTCATATAGTTCTTAAAATTTAATTACCCCCAATGATACACATAGTTTCATTGATTTACCCTTAACATTACTACACATTTCATTAAATAAATACGTATTCATTAAGGTGAACGCTGGTAATATATGTATAATTCATGAAATTTGTATATATGTGCCAGGGAGACTTCTTGTTTATTCTCTGTTTTAAAGTTGCATAATGCCTCTCAAACAGCAGTGCTTCTAAAACTTTAATATATCTGTGGGTATTACTAATATTGCTGTAGAACATGCGACATTGAATAAAAGCTTTAAGTTGAATGTTCTGGAATTCGAATGTACTGGTTTGTCCATTAAGATCATTGTAGATGATTCACGAAAGATGGTGTGTGTATAGTGGCAGAGATTGCAGTCGTTATTTAGTTTATCAGAGACGTTTTTCGAATAAACATCAACTATATTACCAGTTGTCAGTGTTTAATTTAAGTGTTTGTGTATTTCTGTGAATTTATGAACGTGTTTAAAACACTGAGTGACTATTTAAACTGTTGTTGTTGTACATTTTAATTAAATAAAGAGTTGTTACAATTTTAAACTACTAAACGGCTTTTATTTGCAATAAAAAGTATCCTTTCTGAAATAGTACATGTATTATGTAAATTTTTAAAGAAAATTGCTTTGTATAAAATGAATAGCGTCAAGATTTTGACTATGAATAGAGATTTTGACTATAAATAGAGCCACGATTTTAACTGTGAATAGAGCCACAGTTTTGACTATAAATTGAGACAAAACTTTGACCATTAATAGGATACAATTTTGACTATAAATAGAGCCACGATTTTGCCTACAAATAGAGCCACGATTTTGACTATAAATAGAGCCACGATAAAGGCAATATTTGGCTATAAGTAGAACCACGATTATGGCTTATAAGTAGAGCCATAATCGCCATAATTTTGCCTACAAATAGAGCCACGATTTTGACTATAAATAGAGCCACGATAAAGGCAATGTTTGGCTATAAGTAGAACCATGATTAAGACTGTAATTGGAATATAAATAGGGCCAGATTTGAGGTTGTATTTTGCCTATAAATAGAGCCACGATTTTGACTATAAATAGAGCCACGATTAAGGCAATATTTGGACTATAAGTAGAGCCACGATTAGGACTGTATTTGGAATATAAACAGGGCCAGTTTTGAGGCTGTATTTGGACTATAAATATAGCCACGATTAAGGCTATAGTTGGACTAAATAGAGCCAAGATTAAAGCTATATTTTTACTATAAATAAACCGGCAGTTAGGTCATAAGTTAGACCACAGTTACAGGCAAAATTATGGCTTATATGTACATTAAATAAAGCCACGATTTTGACTATAAATAGAGCCACGATTTTAACTGTAAATTGCCAAGATTTTGACTACGATTAAAACCACGATTTTGATTATAAATAGAGCCACGATTAAGGCAATATTTGGACTAAAGTAAAACCGATTAAGGCTATATTTGAACTATAAGTAGAGTCACGATTGAGACTGTATTTTGAGTATAAATAGAGCCATGTTTAAGGCTGTATTTGCACTATAAAGAGAGCTGCAGTTAGGTCATAATATTGACTATAAATAGAGCCAAATTAGGGATAATTTGGACTGTAAATAGAGCCACAATCTTGGCTACAAATGCAGCCATGATTAAGGATAACTTCAACTATAAATATAGCCACAATTTTGACTATAAATATAGCCATGATTAAGTCTAGCTTGGACATAAATAGAGCCACGATTTTGGCTATAAATATAGCTACGATTAGGCTAACTTGGACTGTAAATAGAGCCACGATTTTGACTATAAATAGAGCCACGATTTTGACTATAAATATAGCTACGATTTTGACTATAAATATAGCTACGATTAAAGCTAACTTGGATTGTAAATAGAGCCACAATCTTTGCTATAAATGTAGCCATGATTAAGTCTAATTTGGACTATAAATAGAGCCACGATTTTGGCTATAAATATAGCTACGATTAGGCTAACCTGGACTGTAAATAGAACCACGATTTTGACCATAAATAGAGCCACGATTTTGAATGTAAATAGAACCACAATTAAGAGTATATTTGTACTATAAATAGAGCCATGATTAGACCTATAGTTGAACTATAAATAGAGCCACGATTAAGGTTAACTAGGGACCAAAAATAGAGCACAGTTTGGTCTATAAATAGAGCCACTATTAGACCTATAGTTGAACTATAAATAGAGCCACTAACTTTGGACTGAAAATAGAGCTCAATTTGGTCTATAAATAGGGCCATGATTAAGGCTAAATTTAAACTGTTAGTAATATAAATAAATTTTGACTACAAACATAACAAAGATTAACTAAAAATTCGGTATAAATAAAACCACAATTAAGGCTAAATTTGAACTATAAATAGAGCTACTATTAAACCAAAATTGGACTATAAATAGCGCCACTATTAAAGTCATATTTAAACTATAAATAGATTAAGACTAAATTTTGATAGATTTGAATTACAAATAGAGCAATTAGGCTATATTTTAAATAAAGATAAAGCTAAGCTAAATTTAGGCAGAAATAGAGCCACAATTAAGACCAAATTTGGAGTAGGAATAGAGCCATGATTGAGGCCAAATTTTAAGCAAAAGTAGAGCCATAATAAATGTAAATTTTTTTGAAGAAATAGATCCAAAATTAAAATTAAATTTCTACTATAAATAGAGTCGCTACTGTGGAGAGTTCTGAACTATAAATAAAGCCACAATTAAAGTTAATTTTGTACTATAAATACAGCCACTATTAGTGTTAAATTTGGAGAGTCACGAATTGCTTCGATATCTTCATGGTCTGATTCGAATAGGGTTGATTGTCTAAATATTTAACCGCAAACGACTAGAGTGATCACATCTGTAATCCTAATGTACTCACTTGAATGTAATGTTTTTGTATTCAGTATTTATACTTTCAAGGAATTGTAGGATTATGTGCAAATTTCATTAAAATGACATATGGGTTTACACTTCCATTAAACACAACTAACAAAAGCTAAAGATCTAGGACATTGACGGATGCATCTTATAATGAACGAAGTAATTATTGTGTATATTATTAGTGAGATTTTGTTGAGGTCCAGCGGCTTGGGCTTTAGGATCTTCTGCACCACAGGATATAATATATTGCAGTATCTCATTAAATCACTTGTATATAGTAAGCTCATTCACATCAGGTCATAAGTTATATAAAACCTAGTAGGATATAATCAAAGAGACATCTGTTCTTTCGTCTATTACCTTTAAATATTATCATAAGAATAATGAGAAATAAGCTGAGTCCCAACAATATTAAATGAATTTTATCAAATTTGAACTGCAGCGAAATACTATTAAAGGAACTTAACACCATTTGTTTTGAAAGCAAACAATATTTGTTGGATTTTTATATATATAGCCCTTTTTATTAAGCATCATTCGAAGATCTTGTGAATATATATTTAATTCGAAAATATATTGCATTTTCATTTAAAAATTGAACAACCCTATTAGTTACTGCTTCAGAGAACACTTACCTCCACATATAAACAAAAGTTTTAAAGTTTTCCCATTGCTTTTCTTTTCATTTCTTTTGTTTTAACTGCTGTTATTAGTTTTTCTGAGAAAAAAAACTTAATAAAAATCATTTATTTTCTATTTACAATAAAACTCAACAGAAAGAGTGAAACTAACGTAATCATATTTTATTTAATATGATTATGATATGTACTTGTGTTTGGGTTTTGTAAACTCAACAATTTATATATGTGAAAATGGTGTCAACAGCAACAATATAAAACTTGTTAATAGTTTAAAAGTTTTTATTTTGATGCTACTTTTTCTCTGAAATATAAAGCTAGTATTTGCTTTTTGTATTTCTTATATCACTGTGTGTTTTGTGTCAAAGCAGCTTAAAAGTTTCTAAAATACATACTTATGTATACATTTAAAAAAATTTAAATTTTTTGAAGATTGTTTGAAGTTTCTTTACTTAAAGGTGGTATAACATACATGAAACAATGGTATTTGTCAGAATTAAATAAAATATATAACAAATTATTTCAATATGCAATCATTTGCATGTTTGTTATAATAAATCTTTAGTATCAACTAACTTTATTTGCCTGACAGCACGTTGCTGTCATGTTCGGCACCATTAAAATTGTAAGAAACAATGAAAAAAGTGAACAGACAAAAAAAAACAATTTTCTTTTTGCTGATTGTACCTGACAAATGTATAAAATATACGACCAAGCAATAAAGAATATATTAAAATATTGTTATTATAACATTTTTGTACTGCCTAAATTGGGCACTATATACCAGCACCTGCTTTTCTAGCAAACAAAAAAAAGACAATAACTGCAAAGTTATGATGCCAAGAAATATAATTGCCAAAATAAAATTGTACATACTTACATTCACACTTCTTTCTTTACATAACAACTAAGCAAATTTAATGACACCTAAAAATATGCCACACATTTTAAGGCTATTATTATTAAATTCATATTTATATTAATCATACGCTCTAGATTGTCATATTAGTTTTCCTAACATCATTATATTAAGTTTTGTGTAAAATTTTCCTTAGTCAAATGTAATTATAGTTTTAAAATTAAAAATATAAGCTACTCTATACCTAATATCATATTAACTATTTAATTATTTACTAAAAAAAAAATAATATGATATTAACTACATATTTAATTATTTACAGAAAAATATATAATTTTAACCCGATTTCCTGTTTCTCTCATCATTAACAATCAATTTAGTTTAATTTACAATTTTTTCTCTACTCAGTATCAGTTAAAAAGAAACAACCTGATACTCAATTTTTAATGGGATACCATAGAATAACATTACTGTTGAAATTTATGCAATTTGTCGTAAGGATTTTGCGGTTCCTTGCCTCTTCCTTATACCAACTACATACGATGCCACAAAATTACAATATTACCTTTACCTGTTAGTGGGTGTACAGCTAAATTGTATGTAACATGTGCGGCTGAATTGTGTATTTGTTGCTACATGTTGCTCATATTAACATTTAACAATATAATATGGCGTTCAAGCGTAAAACTGCTTAAGTAAATTGAAAAATTTTCTATTAAAAAAGAACACAGGGTAATATGTACAAGAAAGCAAGCAAAGTTATATGAACAAAATAAGAAACGTTAAAGAAGTTGTATAAAATGGTTAGAGAAGTAAGAAATATTTAACAAAGTACGAAATAAGAAACCTGTATATCACCTTATTTTCTACTTAATGTATGTTATATTACACATAAAGATACATGACAAGTGAAAGAAGACCTAAAGACTTTAAACTTTTCTTATGTATTTCTTTTCTCTTTTTTTTTGGTGTTTTTTTGTGGCTGATATGAGAAAATAAAGCTTGTACAGCAAAAAAAAAAAAAAAAAAAAAAAAAAACCTCTAAACGTATTCAATTTTAAGATGAGAAAATAAGCGAAAAATTGTTAAGGTAGAAATAACCTTTTATGTTTCTTACTCGTATGTATTACGTTAAAGTGGAGTATGGAGTGGAGACAAAAGTCGTACCGGAAGATGATGAAAAAGTTCAACTGCTTAAGTTGTTAGAAGTTTATAGATATAGTTACATATATAGGTGTGCAGTGGTAAAGAGAAGTTACGAAATATATAATTTAGAGTGGTTATGTATCTGAACGCTTTATGTAGTTAACTTTTAAAAATCAATGCATTATAGGAATGTATAGAGAATTCTATGCAAGAAGATGTAAAACAACGCCTTATTAATACTTACAATTCTTCTCGATCACTTCGTTTTAGTGAAACAATACTATACTTTAAAACATCTTAAATTCGTTTTTTCATTTATTTTAATCCTTATGATAATTCTCGAATGCTTTTTATTCTAATGCATTACACAAAAAAAAATATAAATATAAGAGAAAAATTTGTATAATTGGGGTCCTTTGAAGAAGGATATCTCAAAACTCATGTCTTTAAGTTTTGTTTACATAAAAAGAACTTTATAATGCTGGCAAAAACTTGCCTAAAATGGAAATTAAATGGGATTCTAAAATTTACTTTTGCAAACTACATAGCATATTTCTAATAAAGGATATTTTTATTCAATATATAAAATATGTTGTGTCTAATATAATACAGATGCATATTACTTATAATTTTTAAAAATTATTTGTACCATTCATTATTATTTTATATCACATTTTCTACATGAAAATATTGTATTCATTTTAAAAGGTAAGAGTGTTATATTCGGCCGTTTCGAATCTTGTATACCCACCATTAACATGTGACAATTAAATGTTTTTCTGATATAGGGGTTATATGCGGGTAGAGTCAATTATAGACCGATCTTCACAAAAGTTGGCAGACAGATATAAGGACTGAGATTGAAAAATGTTTAACATACATATATGTTAATAAAAATGAAACCACTGAACTTACAGTTTTGAATTTTTTTTTATTTGATTGAAATTATTGTTCCAATTTACAAAAAAAAAAAAAAATTATTTTTATAGTTCTAATCACTAATGATGAAATTTTGGATCTTTTTCTAAAACCCTTCCATTATGGTTTTTATAGTGCTTTATGTCACTTTGTTCGAACAGGTTGTCCATCTCCGTTTAAAATCTACCACACTTTTGGACACCTTTTTTGTGCTCTTCAATTCTTTTTTGACAAGAACCCAATATCTCTCCACTGGACTCAGCTCCAGGCAGTTTGGAGAAATTGCCTCTCTTGGTACAAATACCACATTATTGTTTTTTTACCACTCAAGACCTTTCTTACCATAGTGACAGATGCCAAATCAGGCCAAAAGTAAGTGTACACATTAAGAAGTCTTATGAATAGAAACATCCTTTTCTGTAAACATTCCTTAATGTAAATATCGGTATTTATAGAGCCCTTTGTAACAAATGATTGGCTTCTTTAGCCGCAAGTGCATATTGCTTGCCATACCAAGAACTTTTTGAGACATTTTGTCTTCTATTGGGTTCTAAACATTTTTTCAACATTCCCTCGAGCATCTGCAACATAAAAAAAGTGAACCAGAAGCTGCGAAAAATCCATACGTACATTTCGTCATCCATTATGCAGCAGGTATAGTTTTTGTATAAAATTTGACTTCAATTTCCGAGCTCTGTCTTTGGCCTCTCAATTTTTAGCAGAGTTCCTGTTAGGAACTTTTTGAGTCTTGTATGCTTTTAAACCTGCATTGGCTTTAACTTTTCGTACCAAATAGTCCGAGTACTGACCTAAACGGGCAGCTTTCCTACCGGAGGTGTTGGGAGTTCTTTTTAAAATGCTTTCTATTTTTTGGCTTTAGAAACATCATGTGGACCATTCCTTCTACCTGAACCAGGTTTTATATCTACGGACAAGTTCTCCCGGTACTGTTTAATAACATTGGAAACAGTTTGATAGCAGACCTTTGATTGTTTGATCAACTTTTTGTAGGACCAAGTTGGTTTTTGTTGAAAATATTTAATAATTTTAGTACGCACTTTTTTCTGGTCACTCATTGTAATCAGTCCTTAGGTTTATAGAAAACTTTTTTATGTACTATTTTATTATGAATGTTCAAGTCATTTTTTGAGGGGGGCCTTCGAAATTATTTTGCAAATATTTATGGTTGTTCAAACATAATTCCGGTGAGATATTTGTATGGGGGTAGGTGTAATCATAGACCGATAATGGCCATTTTCAATACCCTTATTAACAGAAAGTAGTTGTGGAAAATTTCAGCCCCCTATCTATTTTGATGGTGGGTATAAAAGTTTCGTTTATGAGTGATTTCATGTCAAGTGAACCAACTTTTGAAATCAATGTCTTCCGATCGGGATGAAATTTGCACCAAGGTTAATTCTACTGGATAGAAATTCAACAAATCGGTCGAGATTTCTATGAGTTACAGGGGATCAAAATTTCACATTTTGGTTAAGCAGGAGTTTTTTTCCATCCACGTAACTTATTACCTATTGTTTTAAGAAAAATGTATCACAAATAGTTTAGATAGCTATTACTTCAATCTTTCGAAAAAAAAAAAAAAAATAAATAAAAAATTTTGAAATTTTTTTTCTGAAATCAAAAACTTTTTTGATTTTTTATTTCAAAATGGTGGGATGCGAGTTTGAGATCCATTAAAATAAAGATTTCGTAACTCAAAACAATACATTTTTTCATTTTTTTTTTTTTTTGCAAAATCTAACCAACTAGGTCTTCAAGGAAATTATCTATGCATTCTTTTGAAGAAAAAAAAAATTAAAAAAGTTTTTGATTTCGAAAAAAAATATGTCAAAATTTTTTATTTTTTCGAAAGATTGAAAAAATGTCTATCTAAGCTATTTGGCAAACATTTTGCTAAGAACAAATAGGAATATATCGATTTGAAAAATTGTTCCACTTGACATGAAATCCTCCATATACATATGTATAACTTAAAAATTAAAATTTAAAATTATTTTCCCCTAATCGGACAAGTTTTTTATTCTTTGTTAAAAATTAGCTTGAACGAAATTAGCTGAATGATATGATTTTCATGGAAAATAAAGGTAAAATTAACATTGTATGGTATTCGCTTATATTTATGACATATTTAACTTTACATTTGGGGGATTCACACGGTCTGTTATTAGGTCATATTGTCATAATGTCCTAATATATTATGATAGTTTTGTTGTTATCTTTCAAACAAAAAAAGTGTTATTTTATGACAAAACAATAAACACAGAAGAATAAGAGTTTTTTCTAAAAATAATTGAATTGAATTTCCTTCTTAGAATACGATCTTAAAAACGATTTTTAACTTTTATATAAGTTTATACTCATATCACATCGCCAATTATGGTTTAAATTGCTCACTAGGATATTTGAATATAGGGATAAGCATTATACACTCCAGAAATGTATTAAATATGGACATTATGCCCCGTATAAAAGTTGCTCTTAAACTTCCAAATTTATCTTAAAAAGATAATTAAGGCATATTAATTTGTATGTTTAAACTCAAATTAGCTCGTATCTACCAAACACAAAAAGGATGACCAATCGCAATTTCAAAGAACAGCTTATTTCGAATATTCATGTTACAAAACGAACTCCTCACCAATTATCGTTATGGCTTAACTAGAACCTTTTATTTGTCGTTAACCTACCGACAAATATCGTTATCTACCGACTATTTTTAACGAAAATAATCGGTAAAATTTTATTCGGAATATCTCTTAACGATAAACATTGTTAACTAACGAATTTTGATTACTTAACTACAAAATTTTGTCGTTCAAAGGTTACAGAATTGTGGTACAGGAAAACATTTGTTTTAACAAAAATTTAAAAGGTCCGATGCGTGGTTATTTGCTCCCTCCTATGAAAAATAATTATTGCCCACAAACTGCCAATTCGAAGGTTATTTATACCAACTACATATCTTATATTTACGAATCTTTCGAACTTAGCTGTTCCACAATATTGCGAAAAGCCCCATTTACACTACACACATTTGGAACAGTATCATATTAAAGTGTTTTTACAGCATTTACATAGCAAGAGCGCATTCAATCATTTTAATTTATGATGATTTCATTCATATCTTGAGCAAACTGAATGCATTCAAGAATTTTTTTTTCATGATGAATTTATTAATATTTCAATTCAATTTATATTTTGGGCAAAATAAATGCTTTAGAAATACAAGTTAAAAAGTATGGTCAGGCTTTACTCATCACTAAGTAAATGAGTAAAAATAATTTTCTTTTAAAATTTTCATAATTTATATTCGTGAGTAAACTTTGGACCTTATATGGGGGCTATGACCAATTATGGTCCGATCACCGTGAAATTAGGTCGTGTGATTTATGTCTATATGGAAGTTGTTTGTGTTGAATTTTATGTGTATACTAACAGTTTTAGAATATTTATGCACGTTATAGTGATTTTCGGAAGTGGGTCTTATATGGGACCTATGACTAATTATGAACCGATCATAATAAAATTTGGTGACATGAATTCCGTATATATAAAACATATTTGGAGAAAAACTTGTGTAGATACCTATATAAATTAAACATTTATGACCGATAAAGTCCAATTTCGGGAGGACATTTGTATGGGGGCTAGCTGAAATAATCGACCGATTGCAGCCTATCTCAATAAGCTTGGTTCTTGAAATATCTTCAAAATTGCAACCTGTGGTTTGCGCACAAGGTTTACATGGCCGGCCAGCCAGCCAGGCAGCCAGCCAGCTAGCCAGACTGACGGACATCGTGTAATAGACTCAGAAAATGATTCTGGTCTATATCGGTATACTTTAAGGTGGGTGTTAGACTAATAATTTTGGGCGTTAAAAACAAATCCAATATACCCTCACCACTATGGTGGTGTATGGCATGTTATGGCATAGCCTTGTACTTTAAAAAGTATGGAATGCAGTTCAATAGCTGGTATTTAAAACATTCCAATATGTATGGAACACAGTAAAGGAGGGTAACAACGCAAGACTTTTTAGGGTGAGCTGAGAGTTAGACAAAATATTTTTCCAAAATTCGTGTGCAAAAATCCTGAGGCAGAGCATGTGAGCTAAAGTTCTCAACTGGCTAGTAAGAGCATCTGGTCACTAGTTAAAATACAGACGCACATCTCATCAATTGAGATGGAGATTAATATTGATTTCAAAAAACAAAAATATCGGAGCCCATGTTTCACAAAAAAATTACAAATGTTGGCAACTCTGAACACTAAGCTAAAGTTTAAGCTTGTGCAACTAAATATCATATTAGTTTTTAGGACAACTTTTGCCTACAAGTGTACATGGACAAATATATATACCTACATTTATTATATCTAGCATCTAGATACACACATGTGTATCATGTAAAGTATTACATACAGTTCTTGAAAAACTTATAAAGAAACTAAGAACAAAATGTATCTATGATGTAGAAAATATTTAGTTAAAAGTACCTCAATAATAGGTTAGTGTACAGCATACATTTATGTGGGTACCATATATCTAAAGTACATTTAAGTGTATACAATTTATCTATGAATCTTGCCTGTGTGCATAAGTATAAGTTTTCAACCCTACATATTCTTATTTTTTTCATAGTTTAAATTTCAAAAATATGAACTAGCAAAAAAAACACAAAAAGGATAAGTAGACATAAAAGTACAAAAACTACTATAGTAGAAGCTAAAGTTGTTAAAAAGTAACTGTCTTACCGGAACATATTAATGCAACAAATTTAGTGGAAGTAAATCACTTTAAAGGGAAAATTTGAAGAGAATAAAAAACAATCTTAACGGAAGTCTTATAAGACGTTTAGGGCATATTATTTGGAAATAAAAAACAAATTACTTTTAATATTTTCTTTAAGTTTTTTATTTTTTTTTTAAAAAAGGAAATTCAAGGAAAGGAAATAATAATATTTCAGCTAAGGCAACATAAGTTACCTTTAATATATGTATTTTTATTTTATTTAATATGTTGGAAAAAAAAAATTGATAAATTGAAAAACAACACATGTACATGACAACTGATTGAAGGAAAATTCATGGGTGTTTTGACAACAGACTTAATATTAGAACAATTTTTTATAGACAATCAGTATATATATGTCATAATGGATGGTTAGATATTAATATTTGTGATAGGTTTTTTTATTAAATATAGTTGTGAGTTAATAATTTATTCAATATTTGACATTACAAGGGTTATTTTTTTATTTTTTAAATTTTACATGCATTGTCAGTTATTTACATTTAACTGTCAACTGTTAGTTTACGGGTTTACTTAAAATAATTAAAAATCTAAGTGATAGAATGTGTGTGTTTATTAAAAGTAAAGGGCTGTAACAGATAAAAGTTTAAGGTTAGTAAGAATGAAGCTTTACTCGAGATAAACTTGCGTTTTCAATGTCTAACAATATTTCAAATATAATTAAAGTTTCTAAAGCAAAATCATCAAAATTGCTTGCACTTGGAATATAGATAACTTACATTATACTGGGTGTATGTCTTAAGCATGCTTATATATCATTTTGAAGGGTACTTATCTGTCATTAAATCTTACTTAGTTACTGAACATTATAGTGTAAACAAGAAAGGTTTTTTTGCTTCGAAAATGTCGAATTTAGTACCATCAAAGCGTTATATTTGGGAAGTTTTGCTTTACTCTCTAACTTGAAAAAAATGTGCCGCTAAAGCATACCGATTGCTCATCGAAACTTATGGTAAATCTGTTTCATCGGTTCAGATGTGATGATTTTGACACAGAAGACAAAGATCGCCTAGGCCAGTGAAAAACATTTGAAGACCAAGAGTTGAAGGCATTACTCCATGAAGATTGTTGTAAAACTCAACAAAAGCTTGCAAAATAATTGGAAGCTACTCAAACAGCAATTTCAACACGCTTGTGAGCAGCAGGATTCATCCAAAAGCAGGGAATACGATTTGAAGCCGAGAGACTTTGAAAGACGACTTTATGTATCGAAATGCTATGACAGAAAGTAATTTTTTCACCGATGTCCAAAAGAAAAAGAGATCGTTTGTGAAGCCCTTCTAACTAGCAGAATCGTCTCCGAATATCCATAGGTGGGTGGTGGGAGAAAATTAAAATTGGTTTTATATTTTGCTTATTTTTCCCTTTTTCATATAAAAACTTTTCGGTTTTGGGGAGGAAAATTTCTATTTCACCCCCACTGGATCCGCTTCACTTTGAAGCAGAGTATCCGTTATTAGCTGGATTCTGGCCTCAAGAGACGAACAGATAAAATCACGTATTTTTAACCCGGTATTGCCCAGAACTTTTTTTGTTTTGTATTTTGATCAAAAGATGTATACTCATGTATTTTGCCCTTCTGAGCACGAAAATGAGGTCGATTTTTCAATAAATTGTTTAGTTTTTCCGGAAAACGTGAAAAACTAGCGTTGCCATATGGTAATCCTGGGTCGCCTAGGGTACAGGTTTTTTTCGAAAAAAAAAATATTATTTTTGGATATGCTTAAAAAAAAAACGATGTTTCAAACATGTTTATTGAAATTAAAAATAAAGAAAATAATTCATTTTTGTGAAAAGAAGGAAAAAAAATTTTGAACTTATGTAAATCATGGTTTGGTATGGTAACTTGCAAAACACTTTACGCAAAGCCCAACGTTGCATTTTACACATGCTGTTCTTCCGTTAACTTTGCATCGATCACCAGCACAGTGTCTACGATTTGATGGTACTACAAAATGTCCAATTTGATCATAACGGAGAGTGTGTTCAACTCGACCCGGCTGTTGTGCATATCTGTGGGAGGTCATAGGACCAGATGTTTTGGCTTTTGTACCATAATGTTTGCAGTAGTATACTGCAAGTTGTTTTCGAAACTCAAGCTGAGTCATTGTCGGTTGGTCTTTTCGATAAAGCTGCCAAGCATTTTGAATACAAGCATCTATGAGCCAGGTAAAAATACTAGACCACCACTTCTTTCCTCTATATGCGATTCGATATTGAGCCAAATTTTGGTCCAATCGATCTACTCCGCACATATATTTGTTGTATTCCGTGATTGCAAGAGGACGGGGTACATTTATTTTAGCTCCCCTTTCCTTAGAATAACGTTGTGCCATGGACTTCGGATTTTTGCCAAAGCAAGTAGATAACATGCAGACAACACTATTATCTTTCCACTTCACCAAACGAATACCTGTGCTTTTCATCTCAATCGATTCGGAATAACCTCTTTCCATCGACTTGAAAGTTTTTTTATGTGCTAGTGGACAGCTTGCTGGAATGCGATTTTCACGTATTGTTCCCGTAGCATTATATCCGCATGATTTCAAATAAGCCAACAAAGGATAGCTGGTAAATAAATTATCAAAATAAAATGAAAATGGTAGCAATTTCATTTCATCGGAGAAATCATCAATCATGTTTACTAATGGAGCCGCGCATTTTCCAAATTTGGCTTCATATTCAGAATTGGACCGAGGATTCTTTCCCTGGTAAATTTCGAAGTTCACCAGATACCCCGATGGAGTGCAAAGAGACCAAACTTTATATCCAAACCGTAATGGCTTGCCTTTAATGAACTGCTTGCAACCATGTCTACCAAAATAGGCTATCATACTTTCATCGAAGGATAGGTTTTGTTCAGTATGAAAATGCTCTATCATTTTTGCTTTTAGGTGGTCTGTAAGAGGACGCAATTTCCACATTTTATCGAAATTTGCGCCCTCTTTCGAAGGGGCCTTGGAATTATCTTCGAAGTGAAGACACTGCAAAATCTCTTGAAAACGATTCCGACGCATGGTGCTACTTACAAGATTGTTGCGAATGACTTCATCCTGACTCCACAAATTCCTAAAATTGGAGTGATAATTGAAGCCCGTTACTATCAGTATGCTGATAAATGCGCGCAGTTCACCGACTGTTATATTTGGATTCGGTCTATTATGTTCTGTTGCATATATTGCACTTTGTTCACAAATGTGTGTCAATATTGCATCATCAAAAAACTTTTCGAATTGTTGATGTGGTAGTAAGTCACGACAATCCTCATAATTTGCAGCTGGAAAAATGGGAACAAGATATGATGAATTATTCTTTATCCACTGGAATATCGTTTCCTTGTTTCCTGGCGGTAATGCAACATTAGAAGGTTTTGGTTGTACTTTACGTAACCGCTTTCTATACGGCGATGCTGTACGCTTTGATGTTGTTGGTTGATCCCCCATATCTTGAGATATGTCTTCTACAATAATAGAGTGTAACTCTTCCTCATTTGGGGCTAACGAATTCAAGATTAAAAAAATTAAACCAATTATAAACTTAAATTTTTTCAAACATGCCTCCAAGTTCATCTTCTTCATCAATGTTTTGTAAATGGCGTCCACTAGCCATTACAAGTTCACAGCCACCTTTTAGCTGACCCGGGCAAACATTATCTGGAACTCCATCACATTCTTCTTCAGCATCATCTTCGCCAGATATGTTTCCATCTATAGGAGGTTCGATGTAAATGGCAGTTGGTAAATCGGTAAGCTCATTATCATCTTCAGCTTCATCAAGCTCTTGAATATAATCGAGCATTTGTTGTAATGACAAACCCCTAAGACCGCAAAATTTATGAAATGACAACAAAATATTAATAACTATACAAGAAATGTGCAAAACATCTCAGAAATTCATATGAAACGCGAATAATTAAACCTGTACCCTAGGCGACCCACGATTACCATATGGTAACGCCTTGAAAACAATATAAAAAAATAGTACAAGGAAATAAATTTTCTTAATAAATTAAATCACGTTTCATAGTTTATTTCTTTAGCTACTAACGGATATAGTTTTTATTAAAATTCGTTAAAAAATTATTACTTAAAATGAGTACTTACCGACGTGCCATGTCTTAAAACGGAAAATTTAATTTTTTTTTTTTTGTGACCACAATTGAAGATGCTATAACTTCGGTAACTTAACTCAGAATAAAAAAAAATACACTTGTTTGGCAAACAACAAATGTTTTACATTAATCTGAATGTCTTTCTTTTACTTCTGTTATTTCTTTTTAGATTAATTCGTGAAAATATAACGGCATATTTTGCGTTACCATATGGTAACCGTGGGTTATTTCGGGTTAAGTCATACGCTCAATATACAACAAAGGTAAAAAAATAAAGAAACAATGTTGGTGCCGCGATGATTTTTCCCTACGTGTAGCTTTGTCATAAATATATTCGGGTTTCCTTTTCGTAATCTTATATGAACATTTCTATAAATAAATTGATTTTAACATTGCAATGAATTTTACTTTGTTAATGCAAATTTCTGGATCTAAAAATTATATAATTTTTATGCCTTTTTAATGAAATTCTACTAAATTTTTAAAAGTTTTTCAATAAGTATGGTTATTTGTAAAGACATTTTGAAAATACGATGTGACTTTTTGGGCGACATGAAATAAGTACAAATTTCAATTAAATAACTCCCAAATAAAATGAAAAAGTAATTCCCAATATTTGAGTTACATTTCATAATGAAATGATTTCCAAAAATTAGCATTTGAAAATGATTTTGGTCCTATGACCACCGCGTCTGTTCTTGATGAGCATTGCTGGCCGTATGTCACATTTAACACGAACAATGTTTGCATCCAAGCCGTCAATATTTGCTGGTTTGCTGGTTATTAGAGAGGTGTCAAATCGCATGACGTTTTATCGCCAAATTTTTATTTCAAGAAATCGATGTTTGCGGTCGCGTATGGGACGTATAGCCATCCTGTTGAAACCACATCTCGCCCGGATCAATGTCATCCATATTTTCAAACAAAAAATCATTGATCATGGTGCGGTAATGATTTGAGTTGGGTTTATTAGCTCAGTGAAGTGAACGCTCTTTTCAGTTTAACTCACTCAAATGAACAAGGTCACTCATTTAGCTCTTTAGCTCAGTAAGTTGTATAATGACCATTTCATTTTTGTTTTAGCATACGATCATATACATAACAAACTCATATCCCAGCATTTAAGCATGTAGTCAATGTATCCCTTATAGACAGTAATCGTCACAAATGTTTTATTACTTGGCTGACTCCAATTTATATATTTTGGTCATTTGAGACTTATGTGCTCTTTGTAGTGCAGAAATAAGACAATTGGTTACTTTATACATCCTAGGTAATCTAGCGTGGAGACAATTGCCACTTAAGTGTCTCTAAGTAATCTGGAGTGTAGTCACTTTAAACGTGTTGTGTGATAATACGTTCAAACTGGTTTTATACAAATTGTATTGATATAATTCTCATACAGTTAATTTTAATTTTTGCTTAAGTATACTGATATCCCATGTAACATAGCATGAAGCCAATGTGCACTTTAGTGTCTCTTATTTTGTACTCCAATTTAAAAAGTAGTTATTTTACCCACCAGAAGCAATCCATTGGAGAGTTGTCGAAGTAAGGTTTGTTTACAAGCTATCGTTTATTGGACTGACTATGATATGTCTTTTAGCTGACTATTTAAAGGCCAATTAGCACTCGTACATATTAAAATAACTAGTTATGCAGCTGATCAAGTTACCAGTTATTTAACTGTCGTTTTTTAACCAGTATGTGAATCCAATGCGTTGACTACTTTGGACCAGCTATTAGACAGTCTCATTGAAGTCAAAAGGGTCAATTGACCCCCTGCTTAGAACATGCCCGTGGTAAAATAACTAGTTCCCACCCTAACTGATGGGTAAAATCACTTGATCGGGACTGTCTCCTAGAACTGCTGGGATTCGTTTTAGTTTTGTTGCTCACAACACTCTCTGTTCTATGTATATGTGCATGTGAGTGAATTGAAGCATGTGGTTTAGTGAAGACAACAAAATTACTGTGATTGTGCAGCCCTTTAATGAATAATGAAAGAAATATGTATATACTACAAAACCGCTCAGTGCTGAGCTGAAAACGTTCAGTACGATAACGATTATCTTCGCTCAGTTGAGTGAATACTTGAATTAAACTAGGTCATTCAAGAACTACACAGCTCTAGTAACGATCTCCATAAACCGTAATGCGAGTTCCGGCTTCAATTTTGAAGAAACAAACTCCAATTATGCCACCAGCGTGTAAACCGCTCCAATCGGTTATTTTTCTGAATGTAATGAAGTCTGTAGGGTCTGTTGTGGATTGTTCTCACTCCATGTGCGGCAGTTTTGTTTACTAAGAAACTTAATAAGCCAAAAATTAATCTCATCGCTGAATATAATTTTGCTATTATACAGTCGTATATAAGTTGCATGAATCGATGAGAGATTTCTCAGTGCAACACATAAAGTTCAAACTACTTATTGTGTGGAGTTTGTCAACGTACTTGTCGAAACTAATTTATGGCCTCATTCATGATACAATAATTGTAACAGGTAGAATCACTAGGGAGAGTTTTCGATATTTACCCCTATAACGTCAAACTTTGTTTTTTTCATATTTTTTTCATATTTTTTATATTTTCTTTTGTTTGACGTTACAAGAATTGTATAATTGAGAATTTACTTTCTTATATTGTTGTATCATGGCCTCATTTATATTTTGGCTAAAACTTGATTTTTCTAAAGAATATCCGAGTTTTCTGATTGCTAAATCTCGGAAACTAATTGGAAATTTTGTTTCCTGTCTTTGGCACTATTATAGCTATAAAAGTGTATAACAAACTAACCGAAAAAATTTCTATCTAGTGCCTCAGAATTGCTAAAATTAAAAAAAATTTGAATTTTTTATATGGTTTTTATAACTTTTTGACTCATATGTAGCTGCCAAACTATGAGAAATAGGCCGGGTCGATTTGTATGGACGATCAAAAAGTAAAATATCGTATAGCTGAAACGCAATCTACGAAAAATTCTATGAAATTTTTCCCAAGAAACCATAGGTCTAAAATCAAATCCTATCTTGCGCATTTCGTCTTTTATCCAATACAAAAAACTATTAAAAAAATAATAATACTTAAATATCATTGGATGAAATACGAAATGCGCAAGATAGAATTTGATTTTAGACCTATGGTTTCTTGGGGAAAATTTCTTAGAATTGTCCGTAGAATGCGTTTCTGCTATACGATTTTTCATAAAAAAAAATCTACCCACCCTAATGAGAAACTATAGGAAAAATATTCCTTATTATATAATTCATAATTCTTTAGAACATTATAATAGTGGAAAAAGCTTTTTCACATTTTCCAGCTGTGATTTGTGTCAGTATATTGATCATAAAAAAGTGAGCGCAGCATGATAGTTCGTTTGACAGTTAACTCTTACGTAAGTTCCATCGTGCTTAAAAAATACCCTTTGACCTAGAGATGACCTAGAGAAGTAACCAGAATTTTCTTTATTCTATTTTCTTTATAAAAAAACTCTACATAGAGAAAACAGATTCGTAATAGCAAAATGATGTACAAACGAATTGTACAGAATATAAGAACAACTTTTTCGCTCGTAATTTATACAAATTTGTTAAAATTTTAATACACATAGAAAACAGATTCGTAATTGCAACCGAATTTGTTTTTAATCGAATGATTCTGCCTTATTGACTGAACTGTACAGTTGTGGCTACAAAATGTTAGAAGCGGTAACAAAAGTTTGGTTGTTTCAACCGAAATTCTTCTTTATCCACTTATATTCTGTTGTTAGAATAGATCTAAAAATCATTTTATTGGCAGCAAATTCGGTTGCTATTACGAATCAGTTTTCTGTGTGTATTAAAATTTTTACAAATTTGTAAAAATTACGAGCGAAAAAGTTTTTCCTATGTCCTGTACGATTCGTTTGTACATCATTTTCGGACTAGTAGTTTAAAAGATTCGGATTTTTTACCACTTTTTTATATTTAGAAAAATTATTAAAGCGATCAGATTTAGCGTTTTTAAATATTGTTATATACAACTACAAAATTAGATTGAATTTGTTTAAATATAAACAATTGTATTGTAAACAAAACAATTCTAAGCCCCCAACAAATAAGCTGACTTTATTCGAAAGAAATTTCATACAAAATTAAATTACCCTAGAACCGCACTGGCAAATACTTAATAATAAAACCAACAAAAGAAACACCAAGCGTGTTGCCTATCATATACATTTTCTCACCACATAATTCATTTTTTGTTTATACCTTTATCCACAAAAGAGGGAAGCTAATAAGAGAATTAAATAGAAATTCCAACTTATATCAATTTAAAATTCTATGTCATTTGCATAAAATGCCAGCTTTTTTAAAACACATTCTAATGCTAAGTACAGAGACTATTTAAAGTTTTATGCTTAACAAAATTTCTAAATATTACACAAGGGTTTCAACATCTTCTCTTGCACTTAAAATACATTTTGTGTGTGTGGAAAAAATCCCTACCGTACTCCACCATTTAAGCCACTGTCATAACAAGAAAAATTTAAGAAACCGCTCAGCTGTATAAAGAACTTTTGGCTTGTTTTGTCATAGCGACATAAATTTATGGGTTTATTACGCTCGCAAAAGGGCGATATACATATAGAGCTAAACCCATATGTTTTCTGCTCTGACACAATTTTCTTCACATGAACTTCAAATAAACCGAAGACAACCATAAATTTTCTAGCAAGCAACCAAAATATATGTATTGTTTTGTATATATTTTTGAACTTTACTTCCTCACGTCTAAAAAACAACATACCATAAACGTATGAGTGATAAATATTTTAAACAAAAATGTTTATAGTCCATGGAGATTTTAAGTGTTTTTTTATTACCCATACCCATAAAATAGAAAATAAGATAACAGATAAATATAAAATCCAAAAATTTCAAATCTTTAGAGTCTTGAATAATTTCTCAGCCCCAGATTTACATAAAATTCGCATGTTTCTTAACAGCCAACAACAATATAAAATCAAAGGTCATTTTTTTACAGTCTCTTCTTATTTGCTCTTTCTCTTTCGTTTATTTGTTTCCATACTCTAATCTCTTTTTAAGAGATGTGCATAAATATAAATACCACAATATTTTCTGGTGCGTGTGCCCTTAAAATTGCGTTTGTATTGTCAATTATTTATTATTTTGTGCCAACTTTGTGTGTGGCCTTTAAATATCACACTGGCAGGCAACTTAACAAAGAGGACTTAAGTGCACGTGATATATGAGAATTTCTTTTTAAAGCATACCACAATTGTTAGTTGTATTGTCATGCATAATTTAATGACAATTTAAAATCAGAATTCGAATAATGAAAGTGGATAAAAGTTAGGAGTGCACAGTGAGAATCGATATATTTTGGAAATAAATCTGTAATTTCTAACTGGCTGATTTGATTTACATGAAATTTCACATAAACATGTTTTGTTGACGGACACCACCGACCACTCAGGAGTAGAGCTGTTGAAATATTGGACTTATCACATACAACATTTTGAATCGCTTGCATTTTTAGTTTCGACCAAATTCAAAGATTTTAACATATTTTTAAAGCCATCAAATAGGACTACATGTACTATTTATCTGTTAAATTTGCATATACTTAAGTAACTCAATGAAAATTTAAAATCAGAATTCGATTAATGAAAGTGGGTAAAAGTTAGGAGTGCACAGTGAGAAAAATCGAAATATTTTTCTAGCTAGCTGATTTGATCCGGAGCAGAGCTGTGGGTCTTACGATACTGCACTTAACCCTCTAATGTTTAAGCATACCTCAAGGCACTTATCGCAATAATGCCAATAAATGCAAATACTTATAACTGATTTTTCATTTCAAAAACTCTTGTAACAGTTTCTAAAAAACGTACTTAAATATTTTAATAAGCATTAAAACGTCGTAAAAGCTCCTTTCTTTGTTATTTACTGCACTGTTTACAAACTTTATAAAAAAAATGGGAAGTCCATGTTGTGTTTTCAAACGTTGATTAAAGTGTTTTAAAGTTTCCCGATTACAATCATATTTTTTTTTTCTTAAAAAGTTCAATTATATTCTGTATATTGTGGTCAAGATTTATGTAAAAAAGGTAAGCTACTCTTTAGAGACGTGATTAATTGATAAGTGCCTTCAGGCACTCTTCGGCATTGCAGACTAGTTTTGCTGCTTCAGGTTTTCTCTCATATAGCAAAATGTTGTTTGGTTTTCCTTGCTTTTATTTGCAACTTTTTACATACAATTTTAAGAAATGGCTAATCGAGTGAACAAACGTTTCAAATTATTTAATTACTTAGGAACATTATAAATAAGACATTCCTTTACTAATCTAGAGTTATGTTTGGGATCGTTGTCTTGTTGACAGCAGTTATGTTTTATGTTTTCTTTTAATACATTAAGGTATGCACATTTATCCATCGAGTTTTTGACAAAATTTCCCACCCCAGATGAAACCATGCAACCCCAAACAATAACGTTACCACATTTACATTCATTTCAGTATTTGGCTTTCTCCATACCATTTATCTTCCATCAGAACTAAAAACATAAAATCTACTTTCATGGCTAAAAATAACTGGATACCAAAATAATAAATCTTTATCATGTTCACTTTTCGTACAAGGGGCTTCTTGCGGCCATTGTATCCATTTAGTTTAAGATCGTTTCTTATAGTTTGAGGGTTTACCGTTAATTCATCACTAGTTTTCAAGTTTCCTTCAATTATACATGCGCTAATTTTTGGATCACCTTCTACAAATCGAACAATTCTTCTCTCTAAGTGGTGATCTTGTTTTGCTGAACTGTCAATTCTTGGTTTATTTGCCATTGTTTCGGTTTTTTTAAGTGTTGAATAACGTTCTGAATGGAAGAGCGTGGTCTTTTTACAATATCATTGATTTCGGTTAGATTTTTTCCTTAATTTTGCAGGTTAATAATAAGCAAATTTCAATGGATAGAAATTTGCTTATTTTTGCATTCTCAGGCAACAACAATGCTGGTCCATTCCATGCACAGCCATTTAAATGGTGCAATTGCTCAGCAAGAAGGATATACCACATACTAAATGCAATTAAGTTTAATATTGGGATTCCTTTCTTTAAAACGGTTAACTTTTCGTACAATTAATTTATTTATGTAAATTTGTATGTTTTTAATGAAAAAATTGTTAGTTTTTTGTCGATTTCTAGTTTACACGAATTTTTATAAAACTAATTAAAAAAATGTTTAAATATGTATTGAAAAGTGTCCATAAGTTGTCAATTTATATTATGGGTATATCTGAACGGAGATTTAATTTATTCAGTGTATAAAAATGGATGTGTGTATGTATGCTCCGTATGGAGTAAAAAACGGCTGGACCGATTTTGATGAAATTTTCAGGGAATCTTCATAATAGGCTAGCGGGGAACACTGTAAATCAGATTTTTTTATATACTCAGTTTCCTATATACAGGCTTTCAAAAACAAATTTTCATATCGTTCGATAAAATACGTAGATCGCGGTTATTAAGGTGCAACATTGTACTATAAATGTTCTTTTATATTATCAATCCATGATAATCTATTTTGTTTACTTTTGCATATTAGGTGCATGTATAATAAATTTCCATTTGAAATCTATTAAAAAAAAAAAAAAAAATATTTTGAATAACTCTCCGCATTCCACTTTTAATGAAAAATAACGGAAATGGAACGGTCTCAGCAAATGCGTCCCAGTGCATCTTCATCGAGAGCTGCAGAGACACCCCAACAGCATATCGAAAGACTACAATCCAATCGCTCCCGAATAGCTCGATCAAGATAGAATATCGATTTAAATTTGGAGGCATTTCATTACAATAAGGATGATGACCACAGGAATCACAAGGAAGTGCTGATCGGCGCAATGAACAAACTTTGCTTACATTGCAGCATTTTGAAGTTCCCTGATTAATCCCTGGGAATGTGCTGTTTGAACGAAAAAGTTTATCTGCCACCACTTATTGAGCCTCCGATTTCCAAGCACTTCCTTCAAAATGTCCGAAATTGCAACTCATGCTTTCGAATGACGTCCTTCGGGTCAATTAATATTGTAAACAATGTCTGCTTTATTCCCACCTTTAAAGTTCAAGACGAAATGTAGCACAGAATTGCAACACTGCTCCCGCTTCCCAATGATGATGCGAAGTTCCTAAAAGTTTATTTCACTGGAAAAGAAGCTACAAAAGCCGAACGCAATCAACAAACATCCATGTGCATTTGCTCTAATACCCTTATGCCGAAATATTCTCAAAACAATTGTTGGAAATCGGAAATGGTAAAATTCCAAATGCAAATTAGTATTCAAGCCGTTGTCCACAAGGTATTTCCAAGTCTTACAACCAACTACAAAAATTCGGATTGACGGTGGGAACGTGCAATTATGGCAGTGAAAAATTAATTAAAACTGCCTGGCGAAACAATGACACAGTAATGAACGAAGAAAAATTCCAACTTCTGCCAAATGCAAATGAATATTCAAGCCGTTGTTGACAAGGTATTTCCAAGTCTTACAACCAACTATAAACATTCGGATGGACCGTGGGAACGTGCATTTTTGTCACCAATTCATGATGTTAATAAGCTCAATGAGCAAATTCTATTGAAACTGCCTCACGTAACAATGATACACTAGTGAACGAAGAACAAGCCGTCAATTATCCTACTGAATTTTTGAATTCATTGGAAGCAGATGGAATATCACCACATGTATTAATATTGAAGGTTGGATCACAGATAATGCTTCTCCGCAATTTAAACGCACTTTTGCTAACTTAAAGCTAGGTAAGGCGACCGTAATATAATGTATCCTTAACAGAACGGAACAGCTGATTGTTTTTGTTGTGTGTGAAGTAGTTAGAGCAGTTATGGTGATAAAATACAGGATTTTTCAACAAGAACTTTGTTTTACAATTGTGACATTTCGTAAAATTCGTGATATTTTCGGACAACACAATCGTCCTTCTGAGACCGCTATTAAGAACACATTTTGTATCGAGCCTGTCCACTCAAATTTAACGACCAAATTCTTAATAGCGGTCTCAGAAGGACGATTAAGTAAAATATCACGAATTTTACGAAATGTTACTTTAACAGAACCACCATTTTCATAGTGGATTTTAATTCTTTTAATACGATTTTCGAGTGAAATCGAATTCATTGTAACAATTGCCAATGCATCTACTACGAATACGTTAAAAAACTAAACGTCAAAACTATCATGTTGTTGGCATTTCCACAATTAAAAAAAGTTCTTGTTGAAAAACCGTTATAACGCAACTGTAAACTTGTTAAAAACTGAATTTCTTTACGCTTTTACTTGACATGTACCAACAGGGTTGATTTTCAAAAGCAATTAAATTGAAAAATACTTTTTTTTCTTAAACACCATACAATATTGGTTTTATATATTTTATTATTTTATATAAAATCCACTTTTAACCGCTAAAAAATTATGTGTTTGCATTTTTATGTAAAATTCGTGTAAAATATGGGGCATTTCATGTCAAGTGAACCAACTTTTGAAATCGATGTCTTCCGATTGGGAAGACTTTTTTTCTAAATGGACCCTTTTTTAATTTTTTTTTTTTTGCTCAGAAGAAAGCTTAGTTGTATTCCTATAAGAGCTTTTTGGTCTCTTAGTGGGATGCGAGTGGGATATTTATCAAAATAAATGTTTTAACACAAAAATTGTATGTACTGAGTTACATACAATCCCATTTGCCTTGAATACATTCGTTCGCACTGTACTACAGATATTTGCTACAACTTTGTCATATGGCCACCTCATCCGCCGTTATAGTTTTGTCCGAAACTGTTTACTAAAATCGAGATGGTATATAAAACAGAAGAGGAACGGGTTTAGCTAGTTGGGAAATATAATTATATGCCTTAACATCAACATTCATTACCAAGTAATGTGCTAATGTGCTAAACTAACAATTTTTTTTGCCGACCACAAGTCTTTTTTGCACATATAAATTATTTTCATTAATTATTATTAATTTTTTTATGGTTCTTACAACTTATACTTTTAATATCTCAGAAATAATTACTTACAAATTTTTCTCCTTTGCTTGCCAAAATTCTTATTATTTAAGCATGTCTTTATTAAAATGTAATTACAAATGAAATTTAATTAAAAAAAAAAATGCAATTATTAATTGGAAAAAATTCTTTTGTTCATCACATTACAATTTCCTTGAATATATTAAGTTTATTAAAGCCTCTTAATTACCTCATTACCAAATTGACCTGTAATCAGTTTCTTCTTTCTTTCTCAACATTCCTTTTTCAATATTGTACATTTATGGCTCAGTACTTAATAGCAAGTTTTAATAAGAAAAATGCTTTAAGTATTAAAAAGAAAAGTATGAGCAAAAGAAACTTTTATAATTTGTTAATTTTTTTGTTTAAACATTTCTGTGGAAAATGTGTTTGCAATTTCCTTAGAGAATGATTGAAAATAAATTGCAAAAGTTTTTTTGTTTTTTTTTTTTATTTTTCTTAAAAAGATATCAGTCAGTAGTAGGTTTTTTTATTTAACTTGCTTTGGTTTTCATTTGAATTTCAATGAATATTTCCAATACAAAGTGTTTAATAAAGGTAATTAATTAAGAAATTGTTAAAGATTTGTTTTAAAAATCGAAAAACTAATGATACTTTCACATTATTTAAAGTTTATTATAAATGAAACTTTTATTTGCATGACTTTTGTTAGAGCTAACAAAATCAATATGCTCATTCATTGATGAACAATTTTAAGATGATTACGGCCCAGTATTCTAATAGAATGCAAACAAAAATATTTCCTCTTTAAACAAAATCCCCAAACTGTTTATTAAAAATTTAACAAATATCATTGCAATACTTCAACAAAATTAACATACATTGAATTCCATACATCATTTTTATAAATATTTAAAACAAAAATCTTAAATATTCTTATAAATTTCCATAGATTTTCATTACACACAATAAAGTATGAGTAGTAAAACTACAACACATTTCTCTTTTTCAAAAATACCCTAAAATTCATTTAAAAATTTTAGGTTCGTAGCCTGCCTCTAAGTAAGTAATTTATAGAAAGTTGCTTGTTACTGTGCCATCATCTTCAATTTATATGTTTGAATGAGTCAAGTTTAACAAGACAGACTGACAAAATGGAAAATGAAAAATGAAAAATGAAAAAAAAAACATATAAAATGAAAACAAACTATTGAATATAAATTGCTACTAACTTACAAGTCTTTCAATTTTATATGTTTGTAGACGAGATTTACAGACAAGGAGCTGAAGAACAAATGAATACTGGTAACATTTTCAAATAAATAGGGTCAATTTTCTTTGAAAATCAAATTGTTTAACATAAATATGCCAATTTATGTTTAAGAATTTGTAATGCGTATTAAGTATATTTAAATGGAGAGATAGATATTTTTGTATTTTTCTAATAAGTATAGAAATGTTTAAGGTTTGGAAAAAGCATGTTGTTATTTTCTAAAGTGTCTTAACGTTTTGCCTAATATAACAAATAAGAAAGTATAGTTGGTCAAGCTCGACCATGTGATACCCGACACCAAATATATTATTGTCTACAGTTTTCTTTTGATATGAAACTTATTTGTATTGAATTTAATTTTAATAACAAAATTTTCAAGATATTTATATTTGATAAAGAAATTTTCGGAAGCAGGCCTTATATGGGAGCTATGATTAATTATGGACCGATCGTTATAAAACTTGGTAGAAGGATTTGCGTATATATGAAACATATTTGTGTTGAATTTTATTTGGATACTAACATATTTCAGCGATTTTTGCACGTTAAAGAAATTTTCGAGAATAGTCCTTAAAGACTGAGATCGAAAAATGTTTAACATACATATATGTTAATAAAAATTAAACCACTAAACTTACAGTTTTTAATCTTTTTTTATTTGATTGAAATTATTGTTACAATTTACAAAAAAAAAAAATTATTTTTGTAGTTCTAATCACTAATGATGAAATTTTTAACCTTTTTCGACAACCCTTCCATTATGGTTTTTATAGTGCTTTATGTCACTTTGTTCGAACAGGTTGTCCATCTCCGTTTAAAATCTACCTCACTTTTGGACACCTTTTTTGTGCTCTTCAATTCTCTTTTAACAAGAGCCCAATATCTCTTCACTGGACTCAGCTCCAGGCAGTTTGGAGGAATTGCCTCTCTTGGTACAAATACCACATTATTGTTCTTGTACCACTCAAGACCATTCTTACCATAGTGACAGATGCCAAATCAGGGCAAAAATAAGTGGACACATTAAGAAGTCTTATAAATGGAAACATTATTTTTTGTAAACATTCCTTGATGTTAATTTCGGTATTTATAGAGCCCTTTGTAACAAATGTTTGGCTTTTTTGCCGCAACTGCATATTGCCAGCCATACCAAGAACTTTTCGGGAAATTTTGTCTGCTTTTGGGTTCTAAACTTTTCTTCAACATTCTCTCGAGCATTTGCAACATAAAAAAATTTACCGAAAATTGCGAAAATTTTTCCATACGTACATTTCGTTATCCATTATGCAGCAGGTATATTTTTTGTATAAAATTTGACTTCAATTTCCGTGCTCTAAATTTTTAACAGAGTTCCTGTCAGGAACTTTTTGAGCCTTATATGCTTTTAAACCAATACTGGCTTTAACTTTTCGTACCAAATAGTCCGAGTACTGACCTAACCGGGGCAGCTTTCCCACCGGAGGTGTTAGAAGCTCTTTTGAAAATGCTTTCTATTTTTTTGGCTTTAGAAACATCACGTTGACCATTCCTTCTACCTGAACCAGGTTTTATATCAACAAACAAGTTCTCCCGGTACTGTTTAATAATATTGGAAAAAGTTTGATAGGAGACCTTTGATTGTTTGGCCAACTTTTTGTAGGACCAAGTTGGGTTTTGTTGAAAATATTTAATAATTTTAGTACGCACTTTTTTCTGGTCACTCATTTTAATCAGATTAACAACAAATGAACATAATTGACATTAAACGTAATAACTGACAAAGGTAACTTGATCAAAAAAATCAAATAATACTGTGTTAAAAGTTTTAATGAAAAACGTGTGTTAAGAATTTTACGATCTCAGTCCTTATATTGGAGCTATGGAACTTTGAGGACCTACAAGTACTTAAGTTGGTAGTACGAGTTCAGCTTATGTAGAACTTAATTCTGCGGAATTTGGTTTGGAAATATCTATAATTAAGATATTTATGAGAGCTTAACTATTTTCAGATAGTGTAGTTGTGTGGGGGCTAAGAGAAGTAATGAACCGATTCTAACCAACTGCAACAGGCTTATTCCTTGGGGTAATATAAGAATGTGTGCCAACTTTTGACGAATTATCTTTAAAATTGCGACTGGCAGTTTTATTCTAAAGTTTACATGGACGGACGGACATCGCTTAATTGACTAAGAAAATGATCCTGAACAGATTGGTATACTGGTCTTAGGACAATATTTTAGCATGTTACAAACATCAGCACTAACCCAATATACCATTTCCATTATGGTGGTTTAGGGTTTAAATATGTATATAGTTGTGTGGGAAAAATGTTTTTAATTTTTAATGTTTGCTATTTGCATGTTAAAAAAGGACATTTAGGTTAAATGTTTGTAGATCTCCAATAAGAAATTTTAATTTGTATAAAAAACAAACTTTTTTTAACTCCCATCTCACCCTCAAAAAAACTTGTGTTGTTTAACCTCATGTGCTATATTTAACATTGTCTATAGTTAAAATCATGATTTACCATCCATAATATTGCTAACAAGTAAGAGAGCTATATTCGGTTGTGCCGAATCTTATATACCCTTCACCAAATTAAACTTTAAAATAAAATTTTAATTCAATTTTTTTTTTTCGAAATTGTTTTTTATTTTTTTAAGTTTTTTCCAAATTTTTTAAAAAAAAATTTTCTTTAGTTTTAAATTTTTTTTTTAATTTATTAATGAAAATGATTTATGACAAAAAAATTTTTGTGAAAAAAAATTCGGGTTAAGAATTATTGTTCCGGATTTTGACCCATTGTAGATCCATTTCACTATAGCCTTATATACATCGTTGCAATGGATTTTGAAATATCTATCATTAGATATCCATATTGTCTATATTTAGGACTTAGTAATCGAGATATAGATAAAACAAGTTAGAGTGTTATATTCGGCTATGCCGAATTTTAAATACCCTCCACCTAAATTTGATGAAAATTATAGAAATGACATTAGCACAAACACTCTAATATCCATATTCAGTGTTTGTTATTGGGACTTAGCTCCGATTATGAAGATTGGTAGAGTGGTAATGTAATACAGTAGTTTTCGCTTATAGTCTACAAATACAGTTGCACAATTTTTGTGGACTATGAGCGAATTAGGACTATAACCGAATTTCTTTTTAAGCCACTTTATGGATTATATATGAACACTGATATAATACTCATTTTGGACTATATACAAATTATGTATTTTCTTCAATAAAAACACTTTTTTAAAGAAAATAAAAGTTAATTTAAAATATAGTAGTATAGTAAGTAGTATTTTATACATTGTTAGAAAAACTAGTTTACGCAGAAGATATTTTATTTCAAATGTATAAAAATGTTATCTAGTTCAGCAATTTATAATTGAAATAACTACATATTCTTACCATATCCAAGAGAGTCTATAATTTTATTATAGGAATAAAATGTACTATTTAACAATTTATATACTTAATAATTGGTTAACATTACCGATTGGCTCAATATTTCCTTATTCACCACAAGTGATGTAAATGAATATAAAAAAGGGTAAACAAATATATTTAGTCAAACTTCAAAAGTATATTTTTGTTCTGTTCTAATGAATTTCCCGGATGTGAGCCTTATATATATAATTATAAACCCATAGTCACCAAATCTACTTGAAACTTATATCTGTTACAGTTTTTACCGATATGAGTGTATATATGCGTTAATGTATTTTTTAAATATTTTAACGTGATTTCTATGTACTTGAGGCATATTTTGCTTGATATGTTTCTCCATTACATTATTTACAAGAATTTTATGGGTATTATCATCGGAAATGGAGCTAATATGGGTGCTATGGTCAAATATGGACCGATATTCACAAAACCCAGTAGTATAATGTTTGAATACAATCTATTGATCTGTATACAATTTTAGTTCGATATCCATATATTTAAAATATTTATAGAGGTTAATGTGGTTTTCGGAAGTGGTCCTTATATGGGAGCTATGACCAATCATCGGCCGATCTTCATAAAATTCAACACGTTGATTTTCGTATATAATGTAAATATTTATTTGAAATTTTAACCAGATAGAAGCTTTTATAAGAGATTTATTAGCATTTAAGTAATTTTCGGAAATGGAACTTATGTGGGAGCTATGGTCAAATATGAACCGATATTCACACAATCTAGTAGTATCATTTGTGAATTAATACTACCGATATCTGTAAAATTTTAATTCGATTACGATATTTTTCAGATATTTATGAAAATTAATGTGGTTTTTAGAAGTGGGACCTTATATGGGAGCTATAACCAATTATGGGCCGATCTTCATGAAATTTCCTACAGCGATTTTCATGTGCATGGCGATTATGTAAGTTGAATTTCAACCTGATACCGATATATATAAGATATTTAAGTGTATTTAAATGATTTTCGGAAGTAAGCTTTATATGGGGGCTAGGGTCAAATAGTGCCCGATCCAAAAAAAAAATTGGCCTCAAGATTTCTGTTTGCACGAAACATACTTGTGCTCAATTTTGTATGGATACTGCAATTCTATGGGCATTTATATACCATAGCACCATATTTCGGAAAGAAATTTGTATGGGGGCTACGAGAAATTATGGACCGATTCTTTCCATTTTTAACAGAATTTTTCCTTTTATCATATAAATAATGAGTGCAAAATTTCATGGTATTCTCTGCAATGAATTTACCCAAAGTCACAAAAAATCATGTGAAAATTATCAACATTTTTGGAGGTTGTCTTACATTTTGATCCATAACCTCGGTTCTACCAATTCGATTTTGCTGATTTTCAATACCAAACTGCTTAGAAAAATTATAAAGATTTTGGTATGCATTTCATTAATTTTGCTTATGTATTTTGGACGTGAGAGTGTTTTACACAGACAGACAGACAGACGGACAGACGGACAG
Organism: Calliphora vomitoria; assembly: GCA_942486065.2. Taxonomy (NCBI): domain Eukaryota; kingdom Metazoa; phylum Arthropoda; class Insecta; order Diptera; family Calliphoridae; genus Calliphora; species Calliphora vomitoria. Next base: position 153,770,746 of record OW818029.2, read on the forward strand.
ACGGACAGACGGACAGACGGACAGACGGACAGACGGACAGACGGACAGACGGACAGACGGACAGACGGACAGACGGACAGACGGACAGACAGACGGACATTGCTCAATCGACTTAGAATTTCATAAGGATCAATAATATATATACTTTATTGGGTCTCAGATGAATATTTCTCAATGTTACACACGGAATGACAAACGTATATATACCCTCTTTCATCACTTGTGGTGGTGGAGGGTATAAAAAGGCCAACAATCGAGGTTGTCCCGGTTTTTTCCTTATATCTCAGCCATTTGTGGGCCGATTTTTTCGTTTTTAAATACCAACCGAGCTGGAAGAATTCCTGATATATTAACCCATTAAAAACCAAGACCATTTTAAATTAAAAATTATAAAATTAATTTATTTATTTAAACTAAAATACGGTAATAAAATAGAAAACATAAAAAATTTTGGATACAATGGCTTAAAGTGTAAGCTATTTTTGTAATATGCGAAAATTTGTAAAGCATTACTTTTTCAACACATAACGCAATATCGCATTGTTTAGACAACCATCTTATTTCATTATGACATTCACCGCATCGTAGAAGATTTTTTATCCTTTAAGGAAATTGGTTTCAGGAGTAGTTGTGGCACCAGAAGCTAGTGTAGTTTGTATAAGGGTCTAACTTTGACAATTTTGTCAGTAGCGTCTAAATTAGTGTTATCAGCCAAATACATAAAACGTTTTATTTTTTTTTGAATCTGTCCCGTGACATAATTTTAGAAATAATTGGAGTGCGAGTATCCTCCCAGAGCTGCCAATACATAACTATCATCTCTTGGCATAGAGCAATATCCACTGTAATGCAAAATACACAAGAATATTGTCAAAGCTTTTGTGCTTATTAGCTTGCGATGCATAAATGCAAGTTTTCTCAATGATTAAATTAACAACCTTTTCCCATTCAAGTCTGAAATAATATTGAATTCATTGGGCAAGAAATAGTTTGAGACATTTAAACATCGCATGGTGTTAATTTTGAGGACCTGCTCAAGTGGAACATCATCTTCGCTATTACTGCCACAAAATACTTCTATTTCACCAGGTACATCATTTGGCATGCGAACTACAACAATATCCTCAGCAACACCTTTATCTTCATCCATATTACAGTCCGAATCTAATAAAATTACAGCTATATCAAAATTGTGATGATCATATTTTTCCAAAAAATCAAGTTTTTAAAACATTTGCATTAGAAGCTTAACGTTTTGATGGCTTAAAATTATATTTTAGCGTAAGGAAAATCTTAAAAAAAATAATACCTATTAAGCCATTATACCCAATTGGATACAGCGATTTTTCTACTTACATAACTTTGTCCAAAAGAAATATTTTTCTTATAAATTTATATAAAATGTACACACAATTAATCTACTTTACAAAACTATAAAAACTCTTGCTTTCATAAAGCTGGATTTGCTCTACGCAGCACAATTATTACTGACCTTGCTAATATTTAAACAAATGATACAGCATTACAAATACAGGACAAAATACACCTTAACGGTATTATTTTTTTAAATTTTTTATGTGTGTTGTTTAAAAGCAAAATGTGTTGAATGAAAAAACAAAATAAACGTTGTCAAATTTATCTTTTTAAAAAATGTATGCGTATTTAAATATTGGCTTTTTTCTGTACTCAAGCAGGTACAATGGCTGGGAATGGGTTAATGTATGAATCATTTATGTAAGTTATTTGGGGGCTAAGGAAAGTTGATTTCAACATACAGACGGACATGGCTATATCGACTTCGTTATCTATAACGTCGAGAATATATATACTTTGTAAGGTCGCAAATGAAAAATGCCACTCATGGTGAAGGGTATAAAAACAAGGAGAGAGAGAAAACTGTGTGGAAAGCCACACAAGGGTGTAAGCAATACCACTTTTGAAGTATCTCTACATCACAAAATAATTTTTAATAAATTAATTCGTTTTCTATGCTAAATTGGTGCGACTTTTCCTCTTCAAGAAATTTCAAGAACAACACTTATAATTTTTATACCCTACACCAATATAATTTGTATACTCTAACACCCTTAAGTATACCGAGCGACTTAGCATCACTTTCTGAGTTGACTGAACGCTGTCAGTCCGGCTGTTCATGTAAAATTTTCCAAATTAAAAGATATTTCCATGAAATCTAGTACATACATTTCTTGGGACCAAATATTGAAACTGACTGAAATCGGTCTACTATTTCACCTAGCCATCATGCGAATTTCCTAGAGAAATAGGATTTTATTAGTTATAAATCTTTAATTTTTATAGGTATCTAAACAAGTTTTACTCCAAATAAGTTTTATATATACAAAAGTCATGTCACCTACCTAATTTCATGTCGGTCGGTCCATAACAGGTCTTAGCTCCTATATAACATTACAGAAATTTTTGGGATTGACCGACTATACTTTTTTACTTGATTTTTTTTAATTTGTACAAAATATCCCTTTTGTGTGGTTTTCCACACTAGGGTGAGATGAGGTTTTAACCACTCTATACGTTTTTGTAGAGTCTAAACATCTAAAATTCTTAGAAGTTTGAACAAAATTCCAAGTTTTTCTATTTGAGGCATTAAAGACTCTTTGAAAAGAGTCTCAAGAGTACTAGCTTTAAGTGTGGGTTTATATAAGTTTGTGACTCCATAAGAAATATTACATCCAGATTCCTTAAACTATATTTATAATTGCTCATAATAAAAATCTAATTCCAGTAGAAGTTGCAACGAATACCAACCAAACTTAAATTTTCATATTGCAAACATTAAGTTGCCATATTCATAAAGCCAGGAACCATGAATGTTAAAGTTCCTGAAAATGGTCAGTATATAAGCTCTATAAGGTGATTTAATTTTGGGGAATTTTATTAAATTCAGAAGTGATGATGAAATAAACCTTTGTTTATTTGATAAATATTAACCGACAAATTAATACGTTTCACTTCATAACTTGTAAATGAATCCCTATAAATAAGAAATTTTATATTTTCTTTTTCTTTCATACTGCATGTTATTATTATTAGCTCTAATGTATTTGTGATACATTCTAATAGTGCCAAATAACTCATATTTTCCCTACATGTTCCTATAGTAAAGTCAGATTTGAAATATATTCAGTTGTGTCGCTCCAAATCAGCAGCAGGAGTTATAACTTTAGAAAAAAATTATAATGTGATCACTGTTGCATAACCCCAAAGATTTGAAACTCTCAGCCCACCTTTTTAAGACCATTTTTTGCTTTTGAAAATTTCACTTTTAAATTTTGCAATTTCACAAAATAGATGAATAATTACTTATACTTAGTTTGCTTATTACAGTTCCATTTACTTATCATATTTTCATTACCCCACATTCTTGTTAAATCATCTTTAAATCACTGTCCTCAAATAATTTTGTTTTAACAAGAAAATGCTCTAAATAGCAAAAAAACTTAAAATCCTAACAAATGTACTTTTAATAAAACCAATATCTTTGTCATTCGAATGCAAATCATATTAGAATATGTCAATTTTGTTATAGTTTTTGTATCGAATGTATTTGCACATTAATACGTAAATGCAAGGATACACATATGCACATATGTTTAGCATATATGTATGTATGCACAATAGCACCCATAAAAATCTTTATGAACATTAAACCATCTGTCGGAAAGTTAAATAATCTCTTGTTTTATTGACATATTTTATGTCATCGATTGTGCATTCAAATGAAAAACATTAGACAAATACTTGTACATAAATGTAAATATAAACATGTGCAATAGTAACAGCAACAACAATTGCAATAGAATGATAGAAAAAAAACAAGAAAATAAAAAGACAACAGGAAAAAATATGAAACATACAAAATGCATTACAAATTTATATTGAAAAAAAAAATAGGATGTTCATAGATACAAGCTATGTATTCGTATAAAATAGAAATCTATAAAAATGTACATGCACATGCAAGTAAACAAGACAAGGTGAACATATTTTTTATATGTTTAAGTTGTATTTATAGAAAGGATTTTTTACTTTTGCACACACACATATACAACACAAATGTGTGTGTTAGTAGTAATAAGAGAAAGGAAATTGTAGCAGGAAACTAGTGGATGCACTTAAACGAACATGTGCACTTATTATGAATAAGTATTAAAAATAGGGTAGATCATTTTATGAAATGATGCACAAAGCGAAAAAATATAGTTGTACTGTATATATTTCAAAATTTTTACAAGGTTTGCATGATTGTGGTAACCATAATATGGTAAAGTTAAGATTCACATGATTGTCGTAATCATATATATGATTGTAGTAAATAAATATATATTTATGTCAACCATGTTCATAATGAATCTTTATATCATAATATGTTGTTTTAAGATTATTTTTAGATTTTTATACTCTGCTACAAACATAAATATATTTTAGTGAATACGACTGTTTTCTATGTTGATCGTTATTAATTTCGAAGTATATGACTTAAAAATGCAGGACTAACAATAGGCGGCGTATCTTTTTAATGTGGTTTTTGTTTTTAATAACTTATATGTAATTTTTAAGGGTACATATCTATCATTTATACTCTCTTTTAGATATTGGACATTATAGTGTACACAACAAAGTTTCTTTCTTTGCTTCGAAAATGTCGAATTTTATACCAACGAGACGTGTTTTACTTACGACATGGCCAACTTGAAAAAAGATCAGATACGAGAACTGATCAATGCAGAAAGTGATACCGATATTTCATATTCAGAAGTTGATTACATTTCAGAAAACATATAAAACAAACTAACAAATTCTTATTTTTATACCCTTCACTCTTGTGAGAAGGGTATATATAAATTTGTCATTCCGTTTGTAATTTCCACAATATAATTTTCCGACCCTATAAAGTATATATATTCTGGATCCTTATAGATAGCGGAGTCGATTTAGCCATGTCTGTCTGTCTGTCTGTCCGTTCCTAATCCGTTCATAAATAACGGAGATATGAGCAAGAAACCGAGACAACCTCTATTTGTTTGCCTATTTTTGATCTTAATCGCGATTACTAAGTCATAAATATAGACAATATGGATATCTAATGATAGATATTTCAAAGTCCATTGCAACGATGTATATAAGGCTATAGTAAGTTGGACCTACAATGGGTCAAAATCGGGAAAAATATTTTTTAACCCGAATTTTTTTTCACAAAAACTCTTTTTTCACTAATAAATTAAAAAAGATAAATTTTTAAATGAAAAAAATTTTTAAAAAAAAAATTGGAAAAAACTTTAAAAAAAAATTTCAAAAAAAATTTCAAAAAAAAAAGAAAAAAAGAATTTTTTAAATTTTATTTTAAAGTATAATTTGGTGAAGGGTATATAAGATTCGGCACAGCCGAATATAGCTCTCTTACTTGTTTTTTAAATAAAAGTAAAAAAAATCAAAAACATAGAAATGGTTTATAAAAATACCACGTGAGCTAAAGCTAAGTCAGTTATATAAGCGTTAAAAAATTACAAGGAAAACAATAAAAAAAATGGACTTAACCTAACAGCAGGGTTAAGTATTATCCTGCAGGTGTTAAACATTTAAGTTACGAATATTTGAATACTTTTTTGAATAAGAAAAATATTTTCAACGAATTTTAAATTTATATACCCTTCACCATGAGGGGTATATATTGTTACGAATGTTCAAAAGCGATTTGAATTTAACGGTCTGTAACGACTGCCTGCAACATTCATTATATTTGTAAACACGTCCATTAGTAGAAGCTTCTACTTATCAACAATGTTGATAGCATGCGGTTATTAGCATTGTTTGTAGGTATGGCAACCACTGCATGTTTAAGATGCTAACATTAAGATCGAAAGCTCTAGAAATCGAATGTACTAGTATGTCTGTTAAGAGCATTTTAGAAGATTCCCTATAGATGGCGCGTGTATAAATAGTGGCAGAGCTGGCAGTCGTGAGTGGAGTTGATTATAGGCGCTGTTAGAGTTAACATCAACTGTATTGTACATTTAAGGTTGTACGTTATTGAGTGTGTGTGCATTTCTGCGAATTGATAAACTTGTATAAAGACACTGAGTGAATATTTGAACTGTTGTTGTTGTACATTTTAAATAAATAAAGAGTTGTTACAATTTTAAACTACTGAAACTGCTTTTTATTTGCAATCAAAAGTATTCGGTTTATTTATAGAAAACTAGCTTGACCCGGTGCGCTTCGCTACCCTGTCGTAGTAAGAAAAATATGTAAGGATTTTATTAAAAAAAATCGGTCCAAGTATTGAAAAATAGTTATAGCCTATTGACGCTTCCAAGTAAAGATCTATCTACGTTCCAAATTTCAATAAAATCAGTTCAGCCGTTTAGGCGTGGTGCTCAAACAAACAAATAAACAAACAAACAAAGAGATTTATATATTTATACAGATAAACCCCGTTTTTAAAAGGTAAAAACGTAACAACATACTAAGTTTGTCATTCCGTTTGCATATATATTCTGGATCGATATAGATAGCCAAGTCGATATAGCCATGTCTGTTTGTCCGTCTGAATGTTGAAATCAACTTTCTTTTGCCCCCAAATAACTTACATACATGATTCATATATCAATATATTGGTTGCTAGACAATCCAGAACAACCTCGATTTTTTTACCTAGTTTTGATCTATATCTCGATTACTACTTAAGTCATTAATATGGACAATATGGATATCCAATAATAGATATTTCAAAGACCTTTACAACGGCGTATATGAGGCCAAAGTAAAACGGACCTACAACTGGTCAAAATCGGGAAAAATATTTCTTATCCCGAATATTTTTTTCATAAAAAATTTTTTTGTTAAAATTTCTTTCACAATAAATTTTAAAATAAATTTTAAAACATTTTACCATAAAATTTTTTGTCGCTAATTTTGAAAAAAAAAAATTTTAAATTTTGTTTACCTAAAAATATTTAAAATTTTTATTTTAAAGTATAATTTGTTAAAGGATATAAGATTCTGCGCTGCCAAATAAAGCTCTCTTACTTGTTTTATATAAATTAGTTTATTAATATAACTGATCTGGGCCATTTATTTTGAAATGATTGTCTTACTTTCCATCTGCAAATATTCTTAAACGAAAATAAATGTTTCTCATTTCCTGTTTACATCTTTGTAAAAACAATTGCAAAAACTGAATATATGAATGTCATTTCCCAATAAGAAACCAAAAAGTAAAATCATTAATTCTAAAAATGTAATGAAAGAAGATACATACAAGACCTCAGTAATGCTAATAAATTGACACTTGGTATACGAAATAACAAAACATGTATCATTGCTTTAATGATTTGTTGTTAAAAAAAAAAAAAAAAAAACAAAAAAACAAAATTGAAACCATCACTGAAACATATATTTACTACTGTTAACCTTTTTGTGTTGTTATGTTGTTTACTTTCCATAGAAACAAAACATTTCGATAAGATTTCCTTGTTTTTTGTTCTACATTTCTTGGAAATGAACAATTCCTGTGCTAGGTTTAAAAAGAAATAAAAATTATTTCTTTAATTTTTATCCATAAATCATTATTTATGCGTCTTCAATGTCAAACTAAATTTCCGCTTAAACTAGGATGTACAACAAACAATAGCAGAAACAGCAAGAAAACTAAAAACAAAACACAAACAATGAAATGAAAAAGATGTTGTATCTAGATTTTTATAACAAGTTAAGGCAAAAAAAAAACTTCTATAAAAGATGAGCACTTAATGTCAGTATTAATGAAGAGTAGTCGAGAAGAATAAAAAAATAATAAATAAATAAAAAACCTAAAATAACAAAACAATATAGAAACAAACAAAAAGAAAAATAAATTTAGTTGCACCGAATTTGTTGTAGCCTACAGCATAATCTGGATCATGAATTTTGGATATAATTAGAAGGCAGGCTTTATATAAGTAATCAAAAAATAACTCTACTATCAAAAAAAAAACCTAGCTTAAAGAATGTATTAGTAAAATTTTGTTTATATGGATTGGTGTTCAAACCACCCAGCACTTCTAGGAAACAGTCCCGAACTAGTTATTTTACCCATCATTTAGGGTGGGAACTAGTTACTTCAATAGCTACGTGACTAGTTATTGAAATTTTGACTACAATGAAACTGTCTAATAGCTAGTCCAAAGTAGTCAACGCATTGGATTCACATACTGGTTAAATAGCGTCAGTTCCCTTACTAGCTACCTAACTTGTAACTTGATCAGATACATAACTAGTTATTTTAACATATACGGGTGCTAATTGACCTCAAATTATACAGCTAAAAAGACATATCATAGGCAGTCCAATAAACGAAAGCTTGTAAACAAGCCTTCCTCCGACAACTCTCCAATGGATTGCTTCTTCCGGGTAAAATAACTACTTTCTAAAGTGCAGTACAAAATAAACATTTAAAGTGACTTCACTATAGGCTACCAAGAGACACTAAAGTGACTATTGACTTTATGCTATGTTAAATGGGATATCAGTGTACTTAAACAAAAATAAAAATTAACTATATGAGAATTATACCAACACAATTTGTATAAAACCATTTTGAACTCCAGATTACTTAAAGGCACTTAAGTGACAACTGTCTTCACGCTAGATTACCTGGGATGTATAAAGTAACCAATTGTATTCTCTCTGCACTACAAAGAGCACATATGTGTCAAATGACCCAAAGTATATAAATTGAAGTCAGCCAAGCGATAAGACATTTGTGACGATTACTGTCTATAAGGGTTACATGGACTACTTGCATAACTGCTAGGCACTTTCAGCACACTTCTTAAACACGCATAGTTGTAAAATGCTACCTAATAAATCATAACAAAATTTAAAATTTAATGTTAAAAATAAAACAAAAATATTTTTTTCCTTTGTGCAAAATATACATATTAAGCTTATGTGTTTGTGAACAAATATGTTAGAATTGCTTATAATTTCTATTTTCTAGAACAAGCTTTGAAGGAAACTCTCTGTCACAAATATTTTCAATTCACATAGTTTTGTAGAGAAAGAAGATGTTGTTGTAGAAACAATTAGAGTATTCTCTTTTAGTTATTCTTTGTAAGTAATTCATAATATACTAACATTTTAACCAGCATAAGGTATATAAAAAGAAAAACTAAGTATACTACAAGTATTTTCCTAACAATACAGTTAAGTTTGTACAAGGTGGCGCAAAAGTAATCCTCCTATCAGAAAATGCTATAAATTTTGCGATTGGTCCCTAATGTCAGTTCTGTTTTGACATTTGTGTAGTAAACACATGCGAAATACACGTTAATAAACAATGCTCCAGAACTGCTCCAGAACGCGGAATATTGCTGACTATTTATTTGACCAATAATCGGTCGGTGACTTTGGCACAACGTGAATTTCGTTGCAGATTTCCTGGCCGTCCAACGCCTACTGGTGAAACACTGCGACGTTTAGCCGCTCGCCTCGAAGAGACTGGCACAACACGAGATGCTGCCAGGCGTGGCAGACCCCGGAGTAGCCGTTCTGCAGAGAATATTTCTGCTGTGACCGAGGATGTCATGGAAGCGCCGTCGACATCGACCAGACGACGTGCCACGCAAATGGGTATCAGTCGACGGTCTTTACAGCGAATTTTGGTACAAGATTTCAAGATGTTTCCGTACAAAGTCCAGACGGTGCATCAGCTGTTAGCTGCTGACCGCCAATCGCGTCTAACATACGCTCAAGCCATCCTTAATCACCACCAAGAGGAAGATGATTTTTCATCAAAAATATTCATGATGATGAGGCCAATTTCCATCTTAGCGGGTACGTAAATAAGCAAAATTTACGCTTCTGTGGCACTGAAAATCCGCGTGTAACCCACGAAGAGCCATCACTGTATGGTGTGCTGTTTTCGCTGGAGGAGTCATCGAACCTTTTTTCTTCGAAGACGTCGCGGGCCAAACGGTTACTCTGAATGGTGAGCGCTACAGAGCAATGATCAACGAGTTCCTTTTGCCGCAACTTGATGAATTGGGATTGGAAAACATGTGGTTCCAGCAGGACGGTGCAACGGCACACACTGCACGTGCCACAACCGATATGCTGAAGGATGCATTTCCCGGGCGCCTAATCTCCCGTTTTGGCGATTTGCACTGGCCAGCAAGACCTCCAGACTTCTTTTTGTGGGGCTTTTTGAAGTGGCGGGTTTATGTCAACAAGCCTCAGACTCTTGCAGATCTTAAAGACAATATCCGTTAAGAATGTGAGGACCTATCACCGGAAGTTTTGGCCAAAGTGATGGAAAATGACATAAAAAGGGCTCAAATGACAATCAACTGTGGCGGCGGCCATTTACATGACATCATATTCTCGACTTGATGAAAAAAAATTAAAAGACCAAGTAAAAATAATCCACAAGAAGAATCAAAGTTTTTAATTTTTTTAATTACAGCCAAAAAACATCGGAAGTTTACTTTAGCGCCATGTACTAAAAAATTTAACTGTATTCAAAGGATATTGTAATGAAATGTATTCAATATTAGCAGGCATCTGATTTCCAGATATTAAGTGACAAAATGTTCCTGATGTAAGTATTTTTATATTTTGTTGTAGGGTAATAACTGCCAGTATATCATAGACGTATTAGAATATAATTGGCATAAAAAATAATAAAGAAAATAACAAAAAATAGCCATAACAACAATAAACACATAACAGTGCCAGCGGAAAACAGGGCTAAACAAACGTAACTGTTTTTATTGTTCAATAAAAAAAATCGCAAGTTTTTCTTTTATTTGATATTGTTTTCCTTTTCAGCCTAACAAACATAAATCATTAAATGTAAAAATTGTAGAATTGTTTAAGCAATCAAAAAAAAAAAAAAAAAGAAGACATAATAAATAAGAGAAAAATGAAACAACAGCATAAGCATCTCAATGGATAAAAATAAAAAAAAAATTAACAAAAATATTTATTTATGATTTTCAAAAATTTGAAAAAGGTCGTTTTCTGTATTGTTTTCTAAGCTTCTGGGGTGCAATATACCTCATTAGGTAGGTGGGCTACTTGAGTGTCCCTGCTTAAAAATGCTGGGGCAATAAATTATATAATGTTATTAAGGAAAATTGAAAGCAGATAAAAAGGCGATTAACATTTTAATAGTTATAGCTAAGACAGGATTTTTGTGCCTAAATCAATTGGGTCGCCAGAGCAATATTAGGGACTGATAGAATTTGTTACTGTACTTTTTTATAACACTTATTATGAAAACGAGCAACTTAAGAACCAAAAGTATAATGTAGAAGATAGAAATCTAAAAAAAAAAAACAATGTCTTACTAAACAAGTGGTAACAATTATACCAATCCAACCGATTGAGCAATAATACATTCTTAAAGGATTTTTCAAAATAATCTGTAAGTAAAACGCTCTACTTGATCGCAACAATTTCTTAGATTTCGAGCCTTGTGAACACTCAACTTATCGTCTAAGAAGTGAGATTGAAAATACCTTAACACACGTTTTCCTTAAAACTTTTAACCCAAGTATTATATGATTTTTTTTTTTTTATAAAGTTACCTTTGAAAAGTGTCTTATCATGTCATATTGTCATAATGTCCTAATATTTCACATTGGTTTTTATTGCTTTTCAAGCAAAAAATGGCCTAAAATAATACAACTTTCTATGCTATGATAATTGTGCTATCGTAACGAAACAGCAGAGACCAACGCCGAATGCCTAAGAGTCGGTTAAGCAGAGTCGGCGCGTCGTGATATATTAGGACATTATGACAATATTACAATATGATACCTTGTGAATTGACCAATTATGTTTAATGTCAATTTGTTCGTTTGTTGCTAATCTGATTAACATAAGTGACGAGAAAAAAGTGCGTACTAAAATAATTAAATATTTTCAACAAAACCCATCGAGGGTTAGGTTTCCATGCAGCTGCGAAGTGAAGACAAGAAGGAAGAGCAACTTGCGTGGGTCCAGGCAATAGGTCCCTTTCTGTTAAAATTGGTTCTACAAAATGTTGGCCAAACATTCAAAGGTCTGCCGTAAAACTGATTCCAATGTTATTAACCAGTATCGGAAGAACTTGTCCGTTGATAGAGAATATGGCTCAGGTAGATGGAAAGGTACACAGGATGTTTCTAAAGCCAATAAATGTAAAACATTTTCAAAAAAGCTCCCAACACATCAGGTAGGAAAGCAGTCCGGTTAGCTCAGTATACGGACTATTTGGTACGAAAAGTTAAAGCCAATGCAGATCTAAAAACATACAAGGCTCAAAAAGTTAGTGACAGGAACTCTGCTAAAAAATTATGGGCAAGAGACAGAGCATGGAAATTGAAGTAAAATTTTATAGAAAATGTATGTAATGGATGATGGAACGTATGTTCTGGAAGATTTTTCGCAGCTTCCGGGTCAATATTTTTATGTTGCCGATGCTCGACCAAATCTTTTACAAAAGTTTAGGACCTAAAAGCAGAATATTTTACCAAAAAAGCCAACCATTTGTTGCAAATGGCACTGCAAATACCGAAATTTACATCAAGGAATATTTACAAAAGATGTGTCAGTTTATTTTTGTCCTGATTTGGCATCCTATTACTATGGTAAGGCCAGTGGATAGATATTGGCTCTTGTTAAACGAGAATTAAAGAGCACAACAGAGCTGTTCGAATAAAGACTCAGATTGCTCAATAAAAACCTTAATGAATAGGTTTCCGGAACTAAAAAGTAATATTTTTTGTAAGTTGTAATAATAATTTCAATTAAATTGAAAAAAAATATCAAAATCCTAGGTTTAGCGGTCTCTTTTTTATTATGATTTATGTACGACAAAATTTTTTCGATCTCACTCCTTAATTTACCTAAAACTAAGTCTGATTGTTCATTTTTGTTCAGAACAAATAAATGAATAAGTTTGTACTTTTTGTTCAGTTGTTAATTTTTTGTCTGAACTAAGTTATTGAATAATTTCTTAGTGAATGTATTTACAAATAGATGACAACTGCTTTTGGAAACAAATTTTTTTAATAATGATGAAAACATTTTTAATAATGCAATACAGAAATGTCAAACGAACAAAAAGAATAAAAAACAATAAGACTGAACCCCTTCACATTGTTCAATTGACTGAATTGTTCCATTGAACTTGTTCGGTCATGAACAACCCAACTCTAGCATAGTTATTTCTCTCAAAAATATTTATTTTAAATTTTATTCATTAGCATCTAAAAATTATTAAGAAGTTGCCAAAATATTACAAGTTTTAAAAACTAGATTTCATTACCTTTCCATTGATATATAAAACATTATATCTAATTCTTTATTATACTTTAAAATAATGCATGCAATTCACACACCTTGTAAAAAATTCTCTACTATTTTGTTCGAATCAAAGACTGCTTACTATGCACTTCTCATTTTTTCATGTACCCTGTATTGTATATGTTTTATGTTTTGTTTATTGCTGATTGGTCAGTTGCATGTGCGAATGTTTAAAGTGAGCTTAAGTAAACTTGTATTAACCTAAAATTTACTAATTTGATGACCTTATGCGCGTTCATTAATTTGCAATTGTTAGGTTCATAGACTCCATGGCAGAGAATTTTCATTAAAAAAAAAATATTTTTCACAAAAATTAATTTTTTAATAAAAAAAAATTTTTTTTACTAAAAAATAAATTTTTACTTAAAAGTTATTTTTTTATTAAAAAAGTTATTTTTTTTACTAAAAAAGTAATTTTTTACTAAAAAAGTAATTTTTTACTAAAAAAGTAAATTTTTTACTAAAAAAATTATTTTTTACTAAAAAAATTATTTTTTTACTAAAAAAGTAAATTTTTACTAAAAAGTAAATTTTTACTAAAAAAGTAAATTTTTACTAAAAAAGTAAATTTTTACTAAAAAAGTAAATTTTTACTAAAAATGTAAATTTTTACTAAAAAAGTTATTTTTTACTAAAAAAGTATATTCTCGGTGCCATTGCCACGTCCGTTTTGAGTTTTCGTCTTTCAAATTCACCAATTATCCCATTCCTATATAGCTCCACCACAAACTCATTATTAGTCCTTTGCAGTGTACTTGCGGATGAGGGATACACAAAGGTGGTGATGGATAAGAAGTATTATGTTATGAGGATGAGGCTCATAATAGGTGATATGATGACGTATAGACGATTGTCGAAGGATCCGACAAGTACACTGTAAAGGAATGGGATAATTGGTGAATTTGAAAGATGAAAACTTAAAACGGACGTGTCAATGGCACCGAGAATATACGGACTTCCTAGTAAAAATTTTTTAGTAAAAAATTACTTTTTTAGTAAAAAAAAACTTTTTTAGTAAAAAAAAAACTTTTTAGTAAAAAATTACTTTTTTAGTAAAAATTTACTTCTTTAGTAAAAAAAAATTTTTTAAGTAACAAAATAAATTTTTGTTAAAAAAAATTTTTTGTGAAAAATATATATTTTTTAAATGAAAATTCTGTGCCATGGAGTCTATGAACCTAACAATTGCAAATTTATGAACGCGCATAAGGTCATCAAATTAGTAAATTTTAGGTTAATACAAGTTTACTTAAGCTCACTTTAAACATTCGCATATGCAACTGACCAACACAGAGTACTATACAGAGGTGTCACGAGACAGAAAATAATCGCGTTTTCTATTTGTCTCTATCTTTATAAACTGCCCTTTTCATTTTGTTTTGCTTTATTTTTCTGCCGCAATAATTCAATTTCTTTGAAAACAAACAATAAAAATGTTTCAGATATCTTCATTATTATTGTTTTTTATTGGATGTACATAAATAAATGTAAGTACAAACTTTAACATTTGTTTAAAAGTAATAATTCTTTGTAATAAAACATTTAAAACACATAGCACAGAATATATTTTAACAAAACAAGAATTTTGTGCCACAAACCACGAACAATTGTTTTACAAATTTATTTGTTTGTTTTGTTTATTTTTCTTTGTCTACCAAATTCGTGTTGTATATAGCGTTTTGCATTAACACATTACAGATATTGTAGTACAAAATATATGCTATCTCTTTTTATGAGAACTGCCCTAGCATCTGATTTGGCGTTTTTTAAACGTCAAATATGACATCTCTGTTATACTCTGTGCTGACCAATCAGCAATAAGCAAAAGTGAAACATATACAGTACATGAAAAAATGAGAAGTGCATAGTAAGCAGTCTTAGATTTGAACAAAATAGTAGAGGATTTTTTACAAGGTGTGTGAATTGCATGCATTATTTTAAAGTATAATAAAGAATTAGATATAATGTTTTATATATCAATGGAAAGGTAATGAAATGTAGTTTTTAAAACTTGTAATATTTTGCCAACTTCTTAATAATTTTTAGATGCTAATGAATAAAATGTAAAATAAATATTTTTGAGAGAAATAACTATTCTAGAGTTGGGTTGTTCATGAACGAACAAGTTCAATTCAACAATTCAGTCAATTTAAGAATGTGCAGGTGTTCAGTCTTATTGTTCTTTTATTATTTTTGTTCGTTTGACATTTCTGTATTGCATTATTAAAAATGTGTTCATCATTATTCAGCCAAACACCGCAAACTAAAAGCTGAACAAAAAGAACACACTTATTCAATTATTTGTTCTGGGTTGAATTTGAGTTAGTGCTGATGTGTGTAATGTACAAAAATGTTGTCCTAACACCCACTTTAAAGTATACCAATCTCAGGATCACTTTCCGAGTCTACTAAGCGATGTCTGTCCCTCTGTCCATCCATACAATCAAACTGCAGGTCGCATTTTAAATAACAGTCATTCGGGGCATGTTCTGCACTATGAAGCGGGTGAGAAAAAACTTCGCAACCACTTCATTCTAAACAGTTTTTTAACAGGTATTGCAACATGTGGCAGAGCTTTGTCATGATGTAATATTACGGTTTAATTTCTGGCTGAATTTTTCGGCCAATGCTAGCTTCAAATGAATCAGTTACGTTCAGTATAGGTTTCCAGTGATGATCTTGTCAGATGTTAGTAGCTCATAATAGATAGAAATTTGTTCTCCCATCAAATACAGAGAATTACCTTAGCTCGATTCATAAATGATCCTTTACCCTTCGGGTAATCGTAAAGGATTCATTTGTCATCGCGTGTAATGATTCGGTGAAAAAATGATTTTCTTTAATAGCGTTTAAGTATCATTTCGGACATGTAAAATCGTCTGTCAAGGTCGCTTGGCTTCAATTCTTTATCCAATTTCCCTGCTTTTGGATGAATTCTACTGCTCCCAAACATTTTAAAATTGTTCCAATGACCTTGCAGTCTTTTGTTGAGTTTAACAATAATCGTCATGGAGTAATGCCTTCAATTCTTGGTCCTCAAACTTTTTTTGGCTGGCCTGGGCGATCTTTGTCTTCCGTGTCAAAATCACCACTTCTGAACCGCACAAACCATTGCAACAAAACAGAGAACGTTATATTTGTTTCCAACGTTTAAACAAATAATATCGCTCATTTGCTGCAAGAACGTCATAATTCAAAAAAAGTCGTTTCGAGAACGGCTTTGAATGTTTTATGACAATTTACTATTTCTTAAATAAATTTTCAACAAATCATGCGATTTCCGAAATAAAACCTGATTTAAATAGTAAATGTTAGTATCTTTCTAATCTGTATTTAACCCAAATTGTTACTTGTCAAATATACCAGAAAACATGAATTTTAATTTTGATGTTTACAACAAAAAAACACTCTCACACAAAAAATAATTGACTTTTTTGAAAAGTGATAAAACTCTATGAAAGACTATAAAACGGCGAATATTTAGTATTACTCAGTTCAAAAAACACGGATTTTGAGTTATGACGTTGTTGCAGCAAATGAGCGATATATAAAACCTTTATAAAATAGTCCATTGTTTTGGTTTAATATAAGCAAAAAATGTATCATATTCATTTGTACTTTTGTGGCAGTTATGAATAAATTTATATACAGGTGTTGGAAATACCGATGTTTTCATTTTTCTGAGCTCTTAGTTGAATTTCATGATCTTATTTTTCTCGCTTTTTATTTTAAATAATCTACAAAATCTCTTGTATTTAAAAAGGTAAAAAAACTCTCAAATTAGGTTTAAGTTAAAAACATTGGGACATTTTGTCACATTAGAAAGTCTGAAATTCGAAGGGTGTTGGAAATCACCATAATCATCAGGCCGTGACAGTTGGATGATGGAAAAGTTAAGAAGAACTTTCATTTTAAAAAAATAATCTCTGATGTTTCTTTTTATGAAATAATTTATTTTGCATATTTCATAATATGTTAATTAGAATACAACTAAGTACTGAGATCGAAAAATTCTTAACATACATATGTTAATAAAAATGAAACCACTAAACTTACAGTCTTGATTTTTTTTTATTTGATTGAAATTATTATTACAATTTACAAAAAAAAAATATATATTTTTATAGTTCTAATCACTAATCATGAAATTTTGAACCTTTTTTCGGAAACCCTTCCATTATGGTTTTTATAGTAATTTCTGTCACTTTGTTCGAACAGGTAGTCCATCTCCGTTTAAAATCTACCACACTTTTGGACACTTTTTTTGTGCTCTTCAATTCTCTTTTAACAAGAGCCCAATATGTCTCAAGGCAGTTTGGAGAATTTTTCTCTCTTGGTACAAATACCACATTATTGTTCTTTTACCACTCAAGACCTGGTGGTCTTTTACCACTCAAGACCATGGTGCCAAATCAGGCCAAAAATAAGTGGACACACTAAGAAGTCTTATGAATGGAAGTATTCTTTTTTGTAAGCATTCCTTGATGTAAATTTCGGTATTTATAGAGCCCTTTGTAACAAATGTTTTGCTTTTTTGCCGCAACTGCATATTGCTTGCCATTCCAGGAACTTTTTGGGAAATTTTGTCTGCTATTGGGTCCTAAACTTTTCTTCAACATTCCCTCGAGTATTAGCAACATACAAATTTTGATCCGGAAGCTGCAACAAATCTGCCAGAACATACGTCTCGTCAACCATTATGCCGCTGGAATATTTTTTTTTTTTTAGATTTGAATTCAATTTCCGTACTTTGTTTCTGGCCTCTAAATTTTTAGCAGCGTTCCTGTCAGGAACTTTTTGAGCCTTGTATGTTTTTGAACCTGTATTGCCTTTAGCTTTTCGTACCAAATAGTCCGAGCATTGAGCTAACCGGGTTCCTTTCCTAACGGATGTGTTGGGAGCTCTTTTGAAAAAGCTTTCTTTTTTTTGGCTAAAAAAACATCATCCTTCTACCTGAACCTGGTTTTCTATCAACGGACAAGTTCTGCCGGTACTGTTTTTATAAAAATCGTATTACTAATGTCCGTCATTTCAACAAGCAGATATCTACGGTGTTAATTACCCAGCTGATAAAATTATCTAAAAGGTAACTTGACATTAATTTCAAATCAATATCTACTGGTAAAAATTACCAAATATTTTTACTCCATAAGTAACAAAGAACTGATAGATATCTATTGGTTGAAATTACGGGCATAATTACAAAGATATGCCTTAAAATATATGTAAGGTTCATATTTAAGGAAAATCTTTGGAAAATGTAAGATGTTATGTGTTCAAGGTCAATTTGTTTGTTCAATATCCAGTATTCAAAAGAAAAGGATTTTAAGGCAAATATATACAAACTAGGGTACATAGGCATGAGAGCAATAAAAAGAGTTATATACAATTTCAATTGAGAGACATTACACCATTCTTATATAAAATATGAACTTTAAGCAGCAATAAAAGTCAATCCAAAGAGATTTTTAAATGTTCAAGCAACTTTAATTTTTGCTTGACCATAATGAAGTTGTGTACAAATTTAAACAAAATTTGTTTCCACCCAATAATGGCCTTTGCAGCTTATTTCAAATTTAATCCATTTTATATAAATGTTTCGGATTTAGTCTATTTGTTCTAAAATTTCATAGTAGAGAATCTCTAATGGAACAAAGATTTATAAATGTATCCCAATGTATATGTCCACAAAAATGCTACATTCATCCATTATATAGAAGTGGACTATGGTTTTCTTAATATGCTTAACAAATTCATTATTGTTTATTTGAGCACTTTTGTACAGACGTTTCTCGAAAGTTGTTTTTTTTTTTTTTTGAATTGTCTCTGTAGCATAATATTTATACATATTACTATGTAACTTTTAATTCCCTCACTAACAGCTATTAATAAATACATCTATGTACAACAATTTTTACCAACGATTACCACAAAGCAAATTATTGTTATGCCCTTTCGAATTAAAATGCACAACATTCTACTTCAAATTGGCACACCATAAATTTCATGATGAAATAAACAACAGCTGTTAAGCTGAAATTAACACCATCACTTGTCCCTTATAAATTGATTTAAGACTGTTGCAAACTTATTGCTTTACATTTGGCTCAGAATAGATATCTTCATACCACAACTATTTCGAGCCCTAACCGCAAAAATAACGTAAGCGACATTTTTCCGAATTTGACTTTTTAACGAAAATCGATAGAAAAGTGTCGTGCGCATAAACACCCGAAATAATGAAAATAAAGTTTTTATATATACAGAGATAACGCAAATTCAATTATATCGTAAGCGACACTCACCTTTTTGCTTTACCGCAAAAATAACGTAAGCGACATAAAAGCCAAAAGGGGCAATAAATTAAAGCAGAGGTGCCCAAAACTTCCTTACGGAAGAGCAACCACCAATACATTTAAAGAAAAACAAATTTTTATGCAATTTTTTTTGTTGTAAAAACCAAAACATACAAAGAATAAAGAAAAAAATACACACTTTTTGAAACAATACCATACGATAAACAAAAAAAATCTACGTTGATGATCGCTGTCGTCAATGTTTACCAGCAAAGCATACGAAAGTGTTGTTGTCTTCCACTTGTGTGTGTACATTGAAGAACGACAAAAAAACCAACAAGACAAAGTTGTTTGTGTATTTCACATTACTAGTGCCTGAGTATTCTGTTGAGTATAGAAACACACAGCCTATAGCAAAGAGCATTTACAAAAACAAATGAGCACCAAGAGTATAGGGCTTGGGCATCATTGAATTAAAGTAAGAGTAGCCGAAGTACTAGAGAGAAAATTAAAGAAATTGAAATACAATTAACGGGAAAATATATAAATTTAAATCCCATTTATTGGACAAATATCAAATCAAGCTTTTTTTTCTAAGCTATTCAAATTTGCTTACTACCTGGTCATAAAATGATGCCTGTTGATTCTATTCACAGTACAATAGAATCATTTACTCGAAACCGAACTGTATGGGCTTCTAGTGAGTGGCCTACAGTTATTCGAAGTGCAAGAAAAACCCTTTACGGTTATGAATTTATATCGTTAAAGCACTCTAAGGGTACACATTTAAACGCTTAAGTTTCCCATTTGTGCAAATGCGAAAATTTGCGCTACGTATTTCATGAACCTACGAGACTAAATTGTCGCGCAAACTTATCGGAGTTGTGCAAACGAATTTACATACAATTTTTGACAGTTCATTTGCGAGAGTGTAAAAATGCACAGATTGCACAGTTTACGAGGCATTTAAGCGTTTACATGAGGACTCTTTCTGATTTTCAAACTGGAAAATATTTTCTGATTAGCTTGTTCCAAAGAAAATAAAATTAAGCACGATGCGGTCTTCCAATTTTTATAAACTATGATTTGGCCTCTAAATTTTTTGCATGTTTTTAAAATGTTTTTAAAACTGCATTAGCTTTAATTTTTTGTACCAAATAGTCCGAGCACTGAGTTAAGCGGGCTGCTTTCCTTCCGGATGTGTTGCCAGCTCTTTTGAAAATGCTTTCCATTTTTTTAGAAACATATTGTGGACCATTCCTTCTACCTGAACGAGGTTTTTAATCAGATTAACAACAAATGAATATAATTGAAATCAAATAATACTTGGGTTAAAAGTTTTAATGAAAAACGTGTGTTAAGAATTTTACGATCTCACTTCTTAATAGCGAGGACAAGACATTGATGTAAATACTGCTACGGTCCGTGGACCTCCTCCGCTATACAACACAGAATTAAAAATTTCCTCATTTAAAATGTCCTTGCAATAAAAATAGTATTCCTCAAGGTTTTCATAACGAATATATTGGCCTAAAACATTCCCAAAATATTATAGACCCCTTAAACGAAACAGATGAAGAAGATATGCCTTAATTTCCAAAAAAAAATAAATTTTTTCGAAACTTTTCTTTATAAAGCATTTATCGTATGCGCCACTTTTTAGTCTCAGCTGACTGTAATAGTGGCGGTAAAAATAACGTAAGCGCCAAAACAAATTTGTTGCTCACAAAATTAACTTAAAAATGCATTTATCTCATATATGAGACCAGTAATAGACTACATTTTAACTTTCAAAAAAATCCTTCGCACAACTTTAAAAAAAAACGAAAAAAACTCTCTCCGTTAAAATTTGATTTTTGGCGCTTACGTTATTTTCGCGGTTAGGGCTCGATTTGTTCGCTTTCTTAAGCAAAACAAGAAAAAAAAATAAATAAACGAAAGAAATTGAGTAAGAAAATGCTGCATTTCTAATCCACTTGAACACTGACAATAAAATTTATGACCATTTTAATAAACATAGAGAATAGTAAAACCAACAACAGCAGCACCAACAATAAGAAAATATAAATAAATAAATAAAAAACACGTCATAATGTTAAGAAAGACTTATGTGTTTGTTGTTATCAATTTTTGTTATCTACAGTTGTTATTGTTCCTGTTGTAGCTGCTGTTGTTGGTATATGTTTTCTGGTTTCTTATTTTCTGTTAAGGAACACACTTCTCTTATTTATTTTCTATAAAGACCCTTAAAAATGATTTGGTATTTTCTTTTTATTATTATATCTCTCATTGTCCTTAAGCCAGCATAATAACAGGACACACTCATGCTATCATGCTACATTATTCACTTACAATTGCTTAGAATTGTTTTTATATATCTATGTTACTTACAACTTGTTATGTTTCTTAAGATAATGAGTTGGCACTATTTTGGTTTTTACAAAGTGTGGCGTGGTTGTTTGTTAAGGGAGCATATCCTAACTGGCGTTTCGGTGGGTGGTTATGGTTGTTGGAAAAAGCAAATAATAAAAAAGCACAAAGTAAAGGAAGTCTTAATTTCTAATCTTTAAGTTTTACACTTAATTAGTTTTACATTTTATTTTTTGTGTGTTTGTGCTGTCATTGTATATTGCATTTCGATAAGGAAGACACACCATTTACTACACACAGAGAAAAAAATATACATGTTTAGCACTTCAAAATTTTTCAACGTTTCTTTACAATATTATTTATATGATTATGGCAACCATAATATTTTAAAATTGCCATTCAAATCATTATATCAATCATATATATGATTGTAGTAAATAAATATATGTTAACCCAGGTCTGGTTAAACAAAACTTACGAATGTTAGGTTAATGGACCATTTGGTCCATAAAAACAGCTAATGTAAAAAACAAGTGTGTGATTCCACTTTTCTGTTTTTATTTTTTAATCAACATAGTAGATTAAATATGTAAAAGATTCCCCTGTCTTTGGAGGGGTAATCTCTCTACTACTATGGCTTATCGTTATTAACTCGATTCTTATTGATCTAGATAGAAAAGGGATAAAAGTTGTCGCTTATGCGGACGATGTAGTGATACTCGTATCAGGATTGTTTCTGGATGTGATCAGTGATATTATGTCCACTGCTTTAGGGTTGCTCGACAAGTGGGCCACAGTAAGTGGTCTTGGGGTGAATCCAAGCAAAACAGAACTTGTACTATTCACGACAAAGATCAAGATTCCAAGCTTCAAACTTCCGCGGTTAAAAACTGTGAAATCTCCCTTTCAATACTCAACATAGAAGGCAACGGTGGCTTACTACACCTGTCGTAAGATGTTCGGAATGGATGTATACGTCTATAGTACGTCCAATTCTTAGTTATGGATCTCTTGTGTGGTGGACTGCAACTAAAAGGATATATGTCGTAGACCAACTAAGTATATAAAGTCCAGAGATCAGCCTGCATTGGTATAACTGGCACACTAAGAACTAGTTCTTCAGAAGCACTGAATTCTACACTGCACCTTGTGGCAATAGACCTTCATATAATGGCCACTTCTGCCAGCAGCGCGGCGAGGCTTCACGCATCTGCATGTTGGAGATCGAGAACATATGGTCACGAGGGGATACTGCCTTCGATCGTTTTCCAACCCTCTGTCTATATTACCCCATACACAGATTTTGATAGGGTGTTCAAGGTCTTATTTCCCTGCAGGAGTGATTCGGGTAATCTAATGTACGAATATGACACCAGGATATATACATACGGTTCAAAAATGAACTGTGATGTTGTTTTGACGAACTTGGGTTAGACATCCCATACCGTCTTCCGAATGAGTGTAGTGTTTTCCAAGGGGAAATTTTTGCTATCATGGTAGCTTGTAATACACTATATGATCATAATACTCGCGGTATTTTTGTCGAAAGTCAGGCGGCACTTCTTTCACTGAAGGCCTACACAACCTCATCTTCATTAGTCAAACAATGTAAGAACTCTCTGTCAAGTCGTCTGTCTGACATTACTTTGGTTTGGGTCTCTGCGCACAGAGATCACTATTGCAATAAACAGGCAGACGAACTAGCTAGAATGGGATCTGCCTTAGATATCGCCAATGCGGTTTCAGTAGCAATTCCACTGGGGATTACTAAAGGTATTATCTTCAGACATTTTCTTGCAAAGGCTGAGAATAGATGGCGTAATTTAGACACATGTAGGATGGCCAAGTTGATGTGGCCCTTTTTTAATGAAAAACGTACTATGCAACTGATAACCCAGAATAGAAGGGATATATCAAGGTTGATGGCAATATTATCGGGGCACTGGACGTTAGGCAAGCATGTGAATTGTCTGGGACTCCCTTTTAACGACCATTATCGTAGCTGTAAAGATAGGGAAAAAGAGGAAACGATTTTCCACATTTTCTGCGAATGCCCAGCTCTGAGTGTCAAGAGGCATAAATTCATGAGCAACTACATATTGAACAACCTTAGTGAGGTAGCCGGGTCTAAACTAAACGACCTACTGAAATATCTCACGGCTATAGGTTGGGTCTAGCAAACTTTTGAAAAATCATTGGGAGCTACTCAAACAGCAATTTCAAAATATTTTCGAGCAGCAGTATTTATCCAAAAGCAGGAATTAAAGCCGAGAGATTTTGAAATACGATTCTGAATGTCCGAAATGAAGTTTTCTCTGTATTTGGTGGAACCAAACGGGTCCTATCTATTATGAGCTGCTAAAATCTGGCCTGACTATCACAGGGAATCTTTACCGAATGAAGTTGATTCGTTTGAAGAGAGGATTTGCCGAAAACGCCCAGAATATGCGGCCAGATATGAAACCGTAATATTCCACCATGACAACGCTAGGCCATTCGTTGCAATACCTGCTTAGAAAGAATTGGTTGTGAAGTTTTGTCTCACTCGCCTTATAGTCCAGACCTTGCCCAGTCGGACTACTATTTGTATCGATCGATGCAGGACGTTCTCTCTATGGGATATGCTTCACTGCAGAACAGAGTATCCGAAATTCGCTTGATTCGTTCTTGGTTTCAAAAGATAGCGGTTCTTTTGGCGCGGAATTTATATGTTGCCAGAAATATGGAAAAAGATCATAGCTAACAATGGCCAATAAATTTACGTTGTAAAAAGGTTTCAAAATAAAAGCTAAAAACTTTTAAAAATCCCGCATTTTTAAGATACATACCCAACAAATATTCGTTTTTAACATAAATTTAATGTTTAAGTTGTTGACGTAGAAATATTAAATTCGATTTTAGTAGTATAACCAAAATAAAATTGCAAATTAAATTTATTAAAGTTTGTGGGTTTATTTTTTTTAGCTTACAAATAAAACTACTAATATGCCTCATTTCCCATATTACTTTATAAACCATTAAATATTAATTAAGTTCAATGTTAACATGTTCTCCCAGAATTCTTGTATAAAACTCCCCCTTTTAAATGTTCTTAAAGTTTTTTCCAGTCCTCAGCAAAATTTTCTTTATTTTTTAAAATTAAATTTAAATGTCAATTAACTTTCTAACATTTACTTGTAAATCTATTTTTCACTCTTCATCATTTTATTTTGTTGAATATAATCACTCGCTATCAGCATTTTGCAGTATACAGTTTATTTGCTGGTGTTTTTTTTTTTTTTTTTGATATAACATTCACTCAGTAGTACTTTTCTTTCTGTTCACAAACTTAAGCATGATATAGAAATTGTTCTATTTTCTATTTGAAATCAATGCCATTCGCAAGAATTTGAAATTCAAATAACTTTAGGAATTAATTAAAATTGACCAAACAAAAAAAAAAAAAAAAAAAAGGAAAATCGTTTTTTTCTGTCTCCCTTTTTTTCATACTCTACTTTTTATTTGGCTTTCGGCTGTATGCTATTGCGGTGTCTCAAATTAAACTTTCAATAACAATTCTGTTTAACAAAAAAAAAAAAAAATGAAAAAAATTAAACATTGCTTAGTTTGTGTTGTAATTTATACGTTATTTAAACTTCAAGCCCAATGAAATTAGTTTGTTGTTGTAGTATAAATTGTACTTATTGGTGAGGGGAAAAAAGGTCTTTTTGAGTATTTCTTTTATCTATGTATAAGTTTGAATGAAAGTAGTTCATTTTTGGGTTTCTCAAATACAATTTATTCCCATCTGCATTAGATTGACCAAATTATGTTTATGTACATTGAAAAAGGCTTCTCTACCAAAGTTGTGGCTAAATATTGAATTGTCATAAACAAAATGGGCAAAGGTCAATGGTTTGATACTGACTTTTTTAAGAATATTAAATTAGTCAAGGCAACTCTTTAAGGTACAACAAAAACGAGTATAATAATAAGAGCTTTTTATGTTTGGAAGGAGTTTCGAAATTTTAGATCCAAATTTGGTTTAGATTTTAATGTTGGTTGGAACTGAATATTTCAAATAAACATTTTTTTAAATACATACAAATAATGATTTGTATTCCAATTAAGATTTTTCGCAAAAAAAAAATAGTTTGAAAAACTTTTTAATATTAATTCAAAAAGCTTTCTCGAAAAAAGCGTTTGCACAAAAAAATAATTTTTCAACTTCAAAAACGTTTGAATTACATGGTGCTACGATGAAGAAAAACTTGGAAAATGACCCAGTGTTACAGGTCTTTCTGAGTACATTAGATATTGTGTGTAAAAATTTCATAAACACCCTCAAATTCAGACGTTATTCTAAAAAAAAAACGTTTGTCATTTAGTTTCTGTCCGGGTTTGGAAATGAAATTGATTATGCTTTAAAATTACGTGCATTTTTTGATATATTTGTAGTTTACATGTATTGTTACTGTTAAGAATATCTAAAAAAAATAAAAAACAAAATTGATCAACTTTTTTATTTTAGTCGCTTTTCATTGCTTATTTTGATATGAAAGCTTATACAAATTTATATCAATGTATAAAGAAAATTTAGATCTTCACAAAACTTGGTTTTAATTTTTCAGAAGTTATTCAATTGTTCATTAACATCTTTTTTAGTGTTTTCTCTCTCAGCCGATATGAATATAAAAAAGAACAAAAAACTATACAACAAAAAAATATTTGTACAAATTTTAATTTACAAGCTACATTTTTTCAAAGTTTTTTCGAAAAAGTTTAATGACTGTTGCAAATATAAACCCATTTTAACAAGTGATAGCTCCTTTTTGTCTACATAAAATTGTCTTTAAAACAGTGTGCAAAAAAAATAGGATTTTAAAGAAAAAAATTAAAATAACTATTGTTGAATTTGAAAAATTACGAAAAAAATAATACGAAATTTTTACAAAAACTTATACAATTTCTGGGAATATACATTTTTTTGCATATATTTTATGAAAGCTTAATGTTTTGCCTATCCAAAACTGTTTAAAATATTAAAATCGATCTAAAAATGTGTAAGTTACAGGTATTAAAGTACTACGACCTACCCTAAAACAGTTTTTTTCAAAATAACTCAAAATTTGGAGGGGGTTTCAAAATCTTTGAAAACGATTTTAGTATGTCCTCACCTAGACCTGCAACCTCCATTAGGTCCCTTTTCAAGTTCTGACAAAAAAAAAGTTATTTTGTAGCAGAGTGTTATTTTTTCACTAAAAAGATTTTTAAAATTTTCTCTAAAAAGCTTTTTTAATTTTTTAATAAAAAATTTTTTTTAAGTTTTTCAAAAAAGACTTTTTATTTTTGATTTTTCCACAACAAAAAAAAACTTTTTTTAATTTTTCAACAAAAAAGCCTGTTTTAAGTTATTCACAAAAAAGATTTTTTTTTATTTTAAGGACTGAGATCGAAAAATTCTTAACATACATATATGGGCAATTCCACGAGAATAACTACCATGACTGAAACAACAAAAACCCTTCAAACTTTTTTCAAGATGATTTGAATAGAAGAAAACACTAAAATGTTACTATGTGAAAGTGTTTAGAGTTTAGAAAAAAATTTATGTGCAAAAATAATAGTTTAAACTTACTTTATTTAATTTTTTTAATTTAATTGGTATGTTTTAGGCTAAAATTGCGGCAAAAACTAAGCTCCCAATTAGCATGTAGTATGAAATGAATTTGACTCTGATTATTTTTTTGCTATTATGAAATTGTTTATTAGAACCGAATATATATTTTCTATTTATTATTTTAGTTTTTGTATACATATATTTACAGAATATATATTGTTTTTCTATAAGAGAAAAATCTGTCACGTACGGTATGTCACGTACGATATTAAATTGTATTTATTATAAAATCATCCAAAGATTGTTTTTATTTAAATATGACGGATTGTAAAGGAAAAATATTTGGTTTAGTGTAACAAATTAAAAGAAATCCTAACGCCTCTCTCGATTTGCAAATTTTCGCATAATTCTACATGTACCTCAAAATGTATTCCTTTTTATATCACGTACGATATACCCTTATTTTGCTCGATATTTTGGACAACAATGTTTCGAAAGAATTTATTATTATTCAGGTGAAATGCAGTATCACCTGAATGGAACATAAAGACCAAATTTTTTTTCAGATACTCTTATTTTTGCAAAATTTATTCCACTCTATAGGCGTACAAATGTCACGTATGATGACACGGAATTGCCCATATGTTAATAAAAAAGAAACCACTAAACTTACAGTTTTGATTTTTTTTATTTGATTGAAATTATTATTACAATTTACAAAAAAAAAAAAAAATATTTTTATTGTTCTAATCACTAGTGGTGAATTTTGAACCTTTTTCGGAAACCCTTCCATTATGGTTTTTATAGTGATTTCTGTCACTTTGATCGAACAGGTTGTCCATCTCCGTTTAAAATCTACCACACTTTTGGACACCTTTTTTGAGCTCTTCAATTCGTTTTTAACAAGAGCCCAATATCTCTCCACTGGCCATAGCTCCAGGCAGTTTGTAGAATTTGTCTCTCTTGGTACAAATATCACATTATTGTTCTTTTACCACTCAAGACCTTTCTTACCATAGTGACAGGGTGTCAAATCAGGCCAAAAATAAGTGGACACACTAAGAAGTCTTATGAATGGAAGCATCCTTTTTTTTAACATTTCTTGATGTAAATTTCGGTATTTATAGAGCCCGTTGTAACAAATGATTGGGTTCTTTTGCCGTAACTGCATATTGGTTGCCATACCAAGAACTTTATGAGAAATTTTGTCTGCTTTTGGGTCCTAAACTTTTCTTCAACATTCCCTCGAGCATCAGCAACATCACAATTTTGACCCGGAAGCTGCGAAAAATCTGCCAGAACATACGTTTCGTCATCCATTATGCAGCAGGAATATTTTTTTTTACAAAATTTGACTTCAATTTGTAGCAGTGTTCCTGTCAGGAACTGACTCAGCCTTGTATGTTTTTAAACCTGTATTATCTTTAACTTTTCGTACCAAATGGTCCGAGCACTGATCTAACCAGGCTGCTTTCCTACCGGATGTGTTGGGAGCTCTTTTAAAAATGCTTTCTATGTTTTTTTTTGCCTTAGAAACATCATGTGGACCATTGCTTCTACCTGAACCAGGATTCCTATCAACGGGCATGTTCTCCCGGTACTGTTTAATAACATTGGAAGCAGTTTGACGGCAGACCTTTGAATGCTTATCCAACTTTTTGTAGGATCAAGTTGGGTTTTGTTGAAAATATTTAATAATTTTAGCACGCACTTTTCTCTGGTCACTCATATTAATCAGACGAACAACAAATGAACATAATTGACATTAAAGATAATAACTGACATGGTTTACAAAGGTAACTTGATCAAATAATACTTGAGTTAAAAGTTTTAATGAAAAACGTGTGTTAAAAATTTTTCGATCTCAGTCCTTATCATAAAAAAGCTTTTATAATTTTTTCACTGGCCTTTTTTTATTTTTAACCAAAAAAGCCTTTTTAATTTCTTCACAAAAAATAAATTTTAAAAATAATGATTTTTGATGATTTTTTAATTGTCGTCTAAAAAGCTTTTTAAATGTTTTTAATAAAAACTTTTTTGTTAATATTTCCACCAAATAGGCTTTTTATATTTTAAAAAAAAAAAAAAAAAATACAGTTTTTAGTTTTTAAACGAAAAAGCTGTTTTTATTAAAAAAAAATTTGGTTCACTACAAAAAGCTTTCTCAAAAAAAAGTATGTTAAAATTTAAAAATTCGTTAAACATTTTTATTATTTTGCCACTATATGATTTTTAAATTTTTGACTCAACATTTTTTTTTTAATTCTTTCAAAGGTTTCTTAATTTTTTCACTAGAAAACTTTTATTAATTTATCAACATAAGAACTTTTTTTAATTTTTTCACAAAAAAAAAAAAAAAAAATTATTTTTAAATTAAAAAAAACTATTTTCTCAAATTATTTCTTTTTAATTTTTTACTAAAAATATGAAGATTTTTTTTTTTTTGTTTTTAGAAAAAACATATATTAATTTCTTTACAAAAAAAAAAACTTTTTTAATTTCTTCACACAAAAAAGGTTTTTTTAATTCTTCTTTAAAATTACCTTTTTTTAATTTTTCCGCAAAAAAAGGATTTTAATTTGTTCACCTAAAAAACTTGTTTACATTTTTACATAAATTTTCCACGAAAAAGCTTTTCTAATTTTCTTAAAAAAAAAAATTTTTTAAATTTTTTAATTATAATAATTTTTTAGCCGAAAAATATTTTCTACACATCAAAATAAAAACAGTTTTTCTTAAAAAACCGGGTGAAATATCTTTAAACTTGGTTCGCAATCTCAAAAGCTCCGCATAAATATCATAAATTTTCTTCTCTATCCCTTACAGCTAAATCAAGGAAAATAATAATTTCCCTTACTCAATAATATAACTTCATGCTGTGTTTACCGTCTGTATGTAAATGACAATTTTCATAGACGTCGAAGAATTTGAATCTCCTTTAATGACATTTTGAGGTTTTTAATGAATAAAAGGTTGATGTGAATGACAAAAAAACCTTGTGTTTTTCTGTCATCTCATAAAATGCAGAAAAAAATAAATAACCGGCGTAACTTTTTCTCATTCATATCTCCACTTAATAACATGTTTAATTTTAAGGCAGTCTGAAAAAAACAGTAATACAATGAGAAAACCCAAGAAGAAAAAGCTCAAAGAAAACAGAAATGTAATTACATATACTTCATAATTAAATCCCAGGTTCTTACACATCTTCAGCTTCTTTTCATTATGATATTTTGAAAAAAAAATATATATAAGGTTTCTTTTCTAATGCCAGAAAGAATTAACGAAAAAGAAAAAAAACCAAGAAAGCAAAATGAAATTAGAACGTTTATTACAAAAATTATATACACTCTGCTTGTGTGGTGTCATCTTATTTTCTCAGAATTCTATTTCATGTTTATAAGCCGTATTTTATTCTATTTTTTACTCAAGTGTATGTGTGTCTTTATAACATGCTGTGTCTTAATTTTTCCTTCTATTTCGTTTATCATTTACATAAAGTCTCATGTAATGTTTCCCGGCCCCAACCCTGTGTTTGTTAGCGGGTGTGATTGCAGCACCCTTATTTTATTTGTGGAATAAAGTGAAAATAAAATCATAATTTTTTAATAATATTTCCTTGGCTTCTTTCTTATTTTTTTTTCTAATATTTTAGTATGTGTCTTTTCCATTTTATTTTGAGTTTAGTGCCTGTGTTGAAGTTTCATTAGTATTTTAATTAACTGAGAATTCTTTGAGTTTTCTGAGCTTAAAGATTAAAACCATATTAATTAGATTAAGCAGAAGTCTTTTATGTGGCTGAGTCGAAATTTATGGCACTTAATAATGTTTTTATTTATAAAACAAAAAAATGATTAAGTATTTTGAGTAACATTTCTCAGAAAAACATAAACTGTCTAGGATACACAAAAGTAAAAAAAAAAATCGTATCTTTAGTATAAGTACTTGTTTTTATACAATATATACAATGTTTTTTTGGTGAAATATGAAGATTGTACTTATGTTGAATAACAAACAAGGTGTATTCCTAGTATTTCAAAGCTAAAATATTTACTATATTAAAAAACATGGTTTTATAATCTAAAGCGAAATCAAATTCAAGAAGCAACACAAAGCCTCCCACATACGACGATTCGTTGATACAAAATTCGACATTTTTGAAGCAAAAAAATACTTTGTTGTTTACACTATAACTTTAGAATCCTGAAAAACATCAGGATACATTTTTCTTATGTATAGAAAAATTCATCTTCACAATAACAGGTAGCGCAAAAGTAATCTTCCTATCAGAAAATGCTATAAATTTTGCTTATTATTGGTCAAATAAATAGTCAGCAATATTCCGCGTTCTGTAGCAGTGTAGCGTAACATTGTTTATTAACGTGTATTTCGCATGTGTTTAGTACACAAATGTAAAAACAGAACTGACATTAGGGGCCAATCGCAAAATTTATAGCATTTTCTGATAGGAGGATTACTTTTGCGCCACCTGTTATAAGGGTAAAAGTTGTCCGACATTATTAAAACTATCGGGTTAGATTTAGAATTATCTCGTCTATAATATTCTGAATATAATTAATTTAAAATGAAAAACAATAAAGAAATTTGGCTTATTTCTCAAAATATTGAAAAAAAAAAAAATTAGTTATTTCCGAAATCCGCAAAATTTATATCCAAAGTGTGGTTTTGACATATTTTTTTTATTTTTCATCAATTCAAAATGTTTTTTGAAAATTTAAAAAAAAAACAAGTAAGAGAGCTACATTCGGCTGTGCCGAATCTTATATACCCTTCACCAAATTATACTTTAAAATAAAAATTTTAAATATTTTTAGGTAAACAAAATTATTTTTCTTTTTAATATGATAATTATTCAAGCTTGAGGTCTTTTTTATAAAAATATTTTAATTTTTATTTCAATATTTCGCTACATCAATGTGCAGAATCTTCGGAATAATATTTGTTTCTGTTATTTCAAAATATTTGTCATATGAAGATGCTACACATTGATGTAGCGAAATATTTTGAAATAAAAATTAAAATATTTTTATAAAAAAGACCTCAAGCTTGAATAATTATCATATTAATGTGCAACAAAAAGGTCAAATGAAATTAAATAACTTAATACAAAATTATTTTTATTTTTTTTTTAAATTTTAATTTTTTTTTCAAAATTTAAAAAATAATTATTTTCAAAAATTTTTTTTTTTCGAATTTGTTTTTTTATTATCTTTTTCAAAATTTTTTTTTTATTTACTAGTGAAAAAAAATTAAAAAAATTCGGTTTAAAAAATATTTTTCCCGATTTTGACCCATTGTAGGTCTTAATTACTATAGCCTTATACAGATCGTTGCAATGGACTTTGAAATTTCTATCATTGGATATCTAATTATATTGTCTATATTAATGGCTTAGTAATCCAGACATAGATAAAAAATAGGCCAACAATCGAGGTTGGCCGGTTTTTTCCTTATATCTCAGCCATTTGTGGACTGATTTTCTCGATTTTAAATAGCAACCGAGCCGGAAGAATTCCCGATATATTGATGTATCAATTATGTTTGTAAGTTATTTGGGGGCTACGGAAAGTTGATTTCAACAGACAGACAGACAGACATGGCTTAATCGACACCGCTATCTATAAGGATCCAGAATATATATACTTTATAGGGTCGGCAAATTATATTATGGAAATTACAAACGGAATCACAAACATATATACCTTTCTCACGAAGGTGAAGGGTATAAAAAAACATACTCTCTGTGTATGTTTTTTTATACCATTCGATTCGTGATAGCAATCGAATTTGTTGCCAATCGAATGATTCTACCTTAGAGACCGAATTTTACAGTTGTGGCTGAATAATTTTAGAAGGGGTAACAAAAGTTTGGTTGTTTCAACCGAAATTCTTCTTTGCGAACAGACTTTCTCTTGATAGAACTGAAAAATTGTATGTGTGAAATCGAATTATTCGATTGGCAACAAATTCGGTTGCTACTATGAATATGTTTTTTCTGTGTAGTTAAAAAGGAATTCCCCCCACCACAAAAACCAAAAAGTTTAAATATAAAAAGGAAAAAAGTAAAATGGTGGTAACAAATGCTTGACATGGTTTTTTACCAATTTTTGTCTTTTATTTCTTATTAAAACGATAATTAATGTGCTGTTTTTCTAATCCAAACGAGTATTTTGAGTGGAAATTTAGAAGGTGTTTTGTTATTGTAACAAAAACAAAATACATGTAAAATTTCCACTCAAAGCACTCGTTTGCTATAGAAAAACAGCACCTAAGACTTTAAATATAATTATTTGATGTTAACATTTTTTGCAAAACTTGAAAAAATCGTTTTCCCCTTGTACCAGTAAACGTTATCGTAAAGGGTTTTCCAAGAAGATGTGTTATTTTTAATCAGCCGGTATTTCGGTTTCTGTCACTTTTGAAGCTTTTATTCTTTGGCATTTGACAAATTACCATTACTAAAAATGGAACGATACATGCTTCTACAATGCATTGAAATTATTAAAATTCACTACAAAAATGGTGAAAATCTTGCAGACACAATTCGCCAAACTAAAACATTTTCGTGAAGCACCTTGTCAGACCGCAATACATAAATTGGTGGAAAAATTCGAGCTGTTGCGACAAGTTAGTGATGTGATGAATAAAACACGTGCACGTTGCTCAAGAACAACTGAGAATGTTGCTGCTGTAGCATAAAGTGTTGAAGAAATCCCAGGTTTGTCCATTCCTCGTCGTTCTTTGGAATTGGGCATTCCACAAACGTAATTACACTGTATTTTAGTCGGAGTTTACTTTGAACAAGACGGCGCACAGTGCTTTGTTTTCATATAGGCAATGGACGAAAATAGAAGCAGTTATTGCAGACTAATCATAAATTAAAAAAAATAAATTTTTAAATTAAAAAAAAAAATTTTTTAAAAAAATTGGAAAAAACTTTTAAAAAAAATTTGGAAAAAAATTTTTTTAAAAAAATAAGAATTTTTTAAATTTTATTTTAAAGTATAATTTGGTGAAGGGTATATAAGATTCGGCACAGCCGAATATAGCTCTCTTACTTGTTTTTAATCAACTTAATTTAATTAAACCATCAACTTGAACAACTTTGACCTCCATTGCTTGATTTTGGCTTAATAAGTCTTCTAGCACACGACAATAAATGTTCCGCTGTCAAAGTCTTAATGCTATTGGACCATATTTGGCAATAAAATAAAATTAAACTTTTTTTTTTCCCTGCTGCACACTAACATACTCTAAACATTTTAACAAAATAGCAATAATGCCAAATAAGCAAGTTCAAACTTGAATGTTGCACAAGAATGCTCGAAAAAGTATAAATTTCTTAATGCTATGTCCCCTGAAAAACATAATTTCTTAGCAAGTTTTTTCCAGCACTACTTTTAAAATAAAGTTGGTGTTTCAAGACGTTGCAAAAAAAAGTTCAAAGTAACTTTTGGTGTTTTTCTCTCAAACAGCTTTTGCTCTTAAGTAAAAGCAAAAAAAAAAAAGAAGAAAATTATAAATATGTGCATAAAGAACTATGCAGCATAAAGAGAAATAACCATTGAGGGTTTGACTAGGTATGCTTTTACTGTATAAATGTTTGTATAATTTTCCAAAAACAAAATATATTGAACTGTTACACTATCATTAACGAAAAACAAGAGCAACCCAAAAAAAATTCGACTACTCTAAAAAGTTTATATGTTTACTTTAAAACTTAAGCATATTTTATATGGCAACCAAAAAAGCATCAAAAAAATAAAAAAAAAAAAAATAGAGAGAGTCTAAACCGTAAAACATAAACTTTGTCTACTAAAGATTGTTATTTTGGAAAGCAGTTTTAATTCAATGCTTTTCTGTTTGAGAGTTTGTTTTAGCATATACAGCAAATATTAATATGCGCCACTAAATTATAACTTTTTCTTTTAACAGCAGCAGCAGCAACAAACAAACCGAATGTAACTGGCAAAAACAACAACAATGAAAACTAAAAGAAAAGTTCATGTATGCAAACACTTATTGTGATATACACTCATACGTTTAAAATATGGAAAAAGCAAAGAAAAACTAAAAAAATTATGGCATACATTATGGCGCATACATAAAATGGAAATTATTTGCATAATTTTTTTGGTTACACTTATGATATGCTTTTATTTTTACATGTGCTGCTATAAATAGCACAAAATAAAGAAAGCGTTTAGGAAGTAGTTCAGTTTACGGTCTCTCAAAAATAGTTTTACTAGCTTAAAAGTAGTTAGAACAAAAATAACTCGATTTTGTTGTTAACAAAATTTAAAACTAACAAATACTTTGAAATTGTCTGCCATAATCTTTAAATTTGTTATAACAGCTAAATTAATCGCTTGTTAAAAACTTCTAATCTTTTTCGTAAAAAAGCGTACATCAAGTATTTATATTTAAAACACTTTACCCCTAATTAGCTTAAACATAATGACATTTTAAAAACACTGGTCGAAAATCTGCTTGCTGCTTATACTCTTCACAAAACTTTGCCAACTTTGCTATAAGGTACATTAACTGCTGATAAAGGATGACATTTTTATTATAATTTTTGTTTTCTTTTCTTATATTTTAAAATTTCCTTTCGAACTACGCCTTTTTGCTTAGAGGTCTTTAAAAAGAAATAAATCTAATTTTTTGTTTTATATTGCACAATTTAAAGTTTAGAAACCCAACATTAAAAATAATATATGTATATAGATTTTTTTGTTTTTAATGGTCAAATGTTCTCCTCTTTTGCAGTATATAGTAGTACATAGTATAAATATATCAATAAATCACCAAACTAAAAAATATAAATAAATATTTTTGCTTATGGGTTTGGCCAATAAACATATTTTTTTACAAGCATGATTTATAATTTATTAAAATACTATAAAATAAAATGCTAAAAACAAACTGAAACAAATTAAAAGAAATATAATGTAGGTTTATAAAATAAAAATCTAAAAAATCTAATAAATTATGTAAAAGTTCTATGGCATTTATTAGTTAAAACCATAAATTGTTGAGCTTTAAAGCCAATGAAACAAACTTAATTATATTCAGATTTCTTATACATAATTTTTGTTTGCTCAAAAATAATTAATCAAAAATGTTGTTTATTAATTTCATATTACTTTTAATACAATCGCATATTTGGTTTAATAAAAATTCCTTGTATTTTTATACACACACAAACATACCACATATCACATATTAATTAATCTAAATTAATTTCAGCTTAATTAAATGCAATTAAATGTATCGTTAGGCATATTTATGATTGATATCGTATATAATATTGAGTAATTGCAATAAGAATAAAAGTGTAGCATACTTTTATGGTTGACTTGAAATACAGTGTACGTATTTATTGGTCATGAATGCGTATTATTAATAAATAATTATTTATTAAGTATACGTAAACTCATGCATAAAACTATACGTGGCGAATTAACAAAAGATATATAATTATATATTTAAGGAGAAATTGCTTTAGTTTCTATGTAAATGTTCATATACATATAGCCAAAGAGTTACTGTCAGTCTAAGTAATAACTTCAAATAAAAACTAGAAAAAGTGATATATTTGCTTTGCCAAATCTTATATACCCATCACCAAAGTATACGTTAAGAAAAATATTAAAAACATTTTTGGTGAAAAAAAAAAAAAAAATGTGTTAAGAACAAAATTGAGTGAAAAAACACATTGGTGAAAAAACAATTTTAGGTGAAAAATCGAGGCGGTCGCGGTTGCAGTCTAAGTTGGACCATATCGTACGTACTGATGATGTATCAATTATGTATGAAAGTTAATTTCGGGCTTCGCATGCACAGAAAATCTATAGTTGTACATATTTACCATAACCATTTCTACATTTTTAAAAGCACTTTAACAATATTCGGAATGGGATGAAACCAAAAGCAAATGAAAGTTGACGTTTTCCATTACAAAACACTCAAGGCTTCTTTTACTTTAGCGCTAGATTTTTTTTTTTTTCAATGCATTTGAAGTTGGTGATTTTGGAACGCTTTCTAACAAGAAAAAATCATTTAAAATTTGATAAAATTATGCTTATTTATTTTCATTATCCTGGAAAGTTATGGTATTTTACTGTTTTCTTGGGGTTGAGAAATCCATTTTTGATATTTATTTTTACCAAAAACTCACGCTAGATGGCACTGCACAGTGGTAAAGAAAGAAAGAGTGAAATAAATCTGTAAGATCTAAACGATTAGTCCGATTTTAATGAAACTTGACATGCGTAAAGAGGAAGTGTTGACGAGTTAAAGTTTTGAATTAGGACCTCATGGGACAATCAGGGGTGCGGGCAGGGGTCACCAAATTAGGACTCCTCGGGTATATTAAATATTTAATACGATACAATTTCCTCGTTTGTATTTCGATTTCAAAAAAATTACACATATAGAATCTCCTCGTTGAGTACTACAAAAAACCTTGTCTTAGCTATCAATTAACTATTATAGCTTAGGAGATATTCGAAAATGAAATTTTCAACATTTTTACCCATCCTTGTTTTTTGATACCATAATTCCCGAATTTCGCCATTTTTCTTTTATTGAACTAAAGACAAACGTATGAGTCAATTAAAGAAAAAATTGTTTAAAAATCGTGACTGAATCCAAAGTTATATGCATTTGAATTTAAAAAAAAAGTTATTTTTTCGATAGTTTGTTTGGAAAAAATGTCTTAGAAGATGTATAAAGAATTTATACTTTTTGAAAAGCTAACATTACATAAAATATTTTAAATTAAAAAAAATTTTAAATTTTTGATACCGACAAGATCAGATCCACCCAAAAAACTTTTATTTTTTATGTAAGATTTAAATTTAGGGCAAAAATTCTCAAATCGCATAGTCGATATCAAAGTATTGTAACTTATTTCAGATGGCCCAATATGTTCTAAATTATTTTGTAAAGGGTTTCGATATGGTATTATAGACAAAAAATACCATTTTTGTGATTTTTCAAAACTTGTTTTAGAATTGCGGTATTGCTGATAACAAATTTCAAAATTTGTTGCTTACCTAACAAAAATATATATAACTTTTGACAATTAGCAAACTCAGGAATCCTTTTTTTTAAATATAACAAAAAATTATTTTTAATGAGTTTTTGCAAAGATAAAATTTTTTGAAATTGAAATTTACCATTTTTTTTTGTTATTTTTTCTTAATTTCTAGAACTCTCATAGTTTAGTGGTCATAAAATCGATGCTATACTTAAGGCTTCGCGTCTATTAGACTCACAAATATAAGGAGGTGAAATGAAAACGACTACAAAGAATTGAATAAAAATTTAAATTAAAATGCCATAAAAAATATTGAGAAAATTAGCGTTATTTAAATATATAAATTGTTAATATAAAAAATGTTCTCCGGGCATTTATAAAATTATACATAGAGCTAAAGAGAACAATTTAAATGTTATCTGGCTGATATATTTTTTGATACTTAAAGGTAACGTTCCTCAAAAATTTAAATTTTACGTAAAATGGCAGTCCATTATCGATAATAGTTTAGCTATGATCATTTATTTCTTATCAAATATAAAAAAATAACTTTTTTCTAAAATTAATTATTTATATTTATCCGCATGACACAAACGCAATTTCCAATATTTTGGCTATCTTAGGTAGTTTTGGTTTGTTTACTATCTAATGTCAGCAAAATATGTAAAATTGATGACAACAACAAATTTATAATTTTTAGAATATTTTTTTTCTGTATTATTTGAGAGGCATATTAGCTATATATTCACTTATCAAAATATTTTCTATCGATTTCGAAATTATCACAAAGGACTAATTTAAAATTTGGCTTTCATATAAGAAATTTGTCTAGGAGCATTTTGCAGGCCAGGTGATAAATAAGAGGTTTTAAAAAATCATCACATGATATACATGTAGCCATATATTACGTTTTTTTAAAGTTAAGGATCAACATACAGGAATAAATATTCCTATTTTCTGCTATTTGAACGTGTATTATATTCATACATTATGGTTTGTCTATTCAGCATAGCCAAATGTAACATTCTAAGTTGTTTTTTGTGTAAAAGGTAGGTGTTTTAATTAAGAAATGTTAGGCCGTTTTAAGCTACTTTTAAGGCATTTTTTCAAAGGACTTAGCCCTTTTTGTTCACCAAAAATTGGCAACACTGGTCAAGATACACTTTATGATCTTATAAATACACTCAATCTCAGACTTACCAGTCATTTCATCAGTTATCTGAATTTCATCAGACATTGAAAATAATATTTTATCAACCCTATCTGATGGGCCATCTACCAGTGGTTTGCGTCATTATTTCCCTCATTTTTTTATAATTGTTAACCAACAACTGTTAAAAATTTAAGATTTAGAAGCATTTTTGCAACTTATTATTGAATTTCTTTTACTATATTATTAATTATTCAAGCTAAAGTTCATTAAGTTGATTTCCTTAGAAATACAATTTTATTTTATTAAGTTTTCATAATTTTAAAGAATATTGAAAAAGTTATATTTAGACACACGGCAGAATGGAACTCATTTTCGGGGTTAGCCACCACCCCCTCATCAGGACTCTTTTATGTCGATGTAATTGTCACTTGTTGACATCATCTATTTAACTCACCAGTTTACAGAAATAGAATAAAGTACTTATCAAAGCTTTCTTTAATCTTATTTCTGTTTTTACTTTGATTCAGAAGTTTACGAGCTTTTTCAGCATTGTATTCTTTAGCATTATTACTTGTTATGTTTTACCTTAGTCAGCTGTCAGCTAACAATGAAGTAATTGCTGTTTATGTTTATTTGTTTTTTCTTCTAGATTGATTCTGTTTCTCAGTCACAATTCGACAGAAGATCATGAAACATATATCACCGTGTCCGGTGTTTTTAAAGTCACAAAAAAGTGCTGATGAGAGGGTGGTAGCTAACCCCGAAAATACATTCCATTCTGCCGTTTGTCAATATATAACTTTTTCAGCATTCTTTAAAATTATGAAAATTTAATAAAATAAAATTGTATTTCTAAGGAAATCAATTTAATGAACTTGAGCCTGGATAATTAATAATATAATAATCAGCATAAAACGCTCGACAAATAATCACTAATATGAATTTCTTTTACTCTAATAAAAAATGGTGAAGTTACAAGACTTTTTATCAAGCCACAAGTATGTAGATCTATTGATGGTGAATGGTTAACACTTTAAACTTAATTTTCATATTCAAAAAAATATGTTACATATAAGTTTTTAACTTATCACCATCTAAGGAGTGAGATAGTAAAATTCTTAACAAACGTTTTTCATTAAAACTTTTAACCCAAGTATTATTTGATTTTTTCTTTTTTTTGCTCAAGTTGCTTTTGTAAAACATGTCAGTTATTATGTTTAATGTAGATTATATTCATCTGTTGTTAATCTGATTAAAATGAGTGACCAGAAAAAAGTGCGTACTAAAATTATTAAATATTTTCAACAAAACCCAACTTGGTCCTACAAAAAGTTGGCCAATAATTCAAAGGTCTGCCGTCAAACTGTTTCTAATGTTATTAAACAGTATCGGGAGAAATTGTCCGTTGACAGAAAACCTGGTTCTCGTAGAAGGAATGGTCCACATGATGTTTCTAAAACCAACACTTCCGGTAGGAAAGCAGCCCGGTTAGCTCAGTGCTCGGACGATTTGGTACGAAAAGTTAAAGGTAATACAGGCTTAAAAACATACAAGGCTCAAAAAGTTCCTGACAGGAACTCTGCTAAAACTTTACAGGCCAAAGACAGAGCACGGAAACTGAAGTCAAATTATATACAAAAAACACACCTGCTACATAATGGATCACGAAACGTACGTATGGAACATTTTTCGCAGCTTCTGGGTGAATATTTTTATGTTGCTGATGCTCGAGGAAATGTTGAAGAAAGGTAAGCAGAAAATTTTCCCAAAATGTTCTTGGCATGGCAAGCAATATGCAGTTGCGGCAAAAGAAGCCAAACATTTAAATACCGAAATTTACATCAAGGTATGTTTACAAAGGAGGATGCTTCCATTCGTAAGACTTCTTAATGTGTCCACATATTTTTGGCCTGGTTTGGCACCCAGTCACTATTGTAAGAAAGGTCTTGAGTGGTAAAAGAACAATAATATGGTATTTGTACCAAGAGAGTCAAATCCTCCAAACTGCCTGGAGCTAAGGCTAGATATTGGGCTCTTGTTAAAAGAGAATTGTAGAGCACAAAAGAGGTGTCCAAAATTGTATTAGATTTTAAACGGAGATGGACTATCTGTTCGAGAAAAGTGACAGAAAGCACTATAAAAACGGTAATGGAAGGCTTTCCGAAAAAGTTCAACATTTTATCACTTGTTATTAAAACTATAAAAATATTTTTTTTGTAAATTGTAATAATAATTTTAAACAAATAAAAAAAATTAAAACTGTAAGTTTAGTGGTTTCGTTTTTATTAACATATATGTATGTTAAGAATTTTTCGATCTCACTCTTTATGTGATAGCTTAGTATTGATAAATCTACAATGTATTCATCAAACATCGAAAAAATAATGCATTTGTGGTTTTCTTTTGTTTACCCCCATTAAGACGAAGTCTGGCTATGTGTTAACTAATAGTTATACTGACAGTTTTCATACAAAATTAATTGTAACCGACAGTATAACTATTAGTTAAAGCATTATCAGACTTCATTTTAATGGGGGTAGGTAGCTAATTTAAAAAAAACATACGTTTTAGAACCCATATATGCCAAAGTGGGTAGAAAATTGCACAGACTTTGCAGGCTCGAATAGAGCACATAAAATCTGTATAAAATTTCATCAAAATCGAACAACGGATTCGGCGGTCAGGCATTAATGGGTTAAAACAATTTTC
This sequence comes from Calliphora vomitoria, assembly GCA_942486065.2. NCBI lineage: Eukaryota > Metazoa > Arthropoda > Insecta > Diptera > Calliphoridae > Calliphora > Calliphora vomitoria. The sequence continues at coordinate 153,813,306 of OW818029.2, forward strand.
CGTTAAGCACATACTAAATTGACATAATTTTCTTAAATTGTTTTGCAAATCTAATGATGATGTTCTAACCAGTTTATATTACTTAGAAACATCTTTATGCTCAACTCCCTCCTTACAATATTATGGCAAAGAAAAAAAGTAATTCAAAACAGAAATTACTTTATACCCATATAAAACAGGCCATTAATCATTTGCCTAGGAACTAAGGTAGGTAAACATATGTTGTTCTAGGTTTTTAGGTAAAACTGTATATATGTATGTATGTATATTTGCTTATTTATTTGTGTATTTTATTTTTTTCTCTCTTCTCTTTGGTTGCTGCTTTCAAAAAAGGTGCGGCATACAATTTGCATAATTCGGTATGTGGCTATAAAAAAATGACTGTCAAAACATTTATCTTTTTGACAGTTTGGTGTGTATGTATCTGTCATGCATATTTCCCTAAAATAACAAAGTATTAAACAAATCTAAATCTTTTAAAGGACGTTGGCAACAAAAAAATAAAATAAATAAATAAAAAAAAAAAGGTTTACAAGAGTGTTAAATCTTAAGCAATAAGATTGTAGTCTAACAAACTAAAAGTAAACTTTTTATTTGTTTAAATAAGAAAAAGAAAAATCTTTTTGTATTTAAGTGTTAAAAGAATTTATTTAAATTCTTAATGGTTCGTCACTTAAGCATTTTATGTTTAAACTTCAGTTACGTTTCCTTTTTTCTTTGATTTTAAGCTTAAGAACTCCAGTTTTAGTAGGGATTTTCTTAAACAAACAAACAAACAAGAAAAAACAACCATAACGATTGAAAGACAATATAAGACACTTACCTTGTATGGGCACATAAATATTTAAATATAAACAATCCTCTGATTGATTTTGTAAATATGGCAGTAAACGTTTTAAATACTCCAAACGTCCCTTTGGCATACGTTCCAAGGCAGCTGTCTGATTGGCTATATCGGGCAAACGTTGTGGGCATACAGGACTAAATCTATACAGTTTTTTTGTTGTTGTTTATTTATTCATATAAATATTGATGAAAGTATATTTACCATGGAAAAAAAGAGAAGAAAAAGAAGAAAAATTGTATACAAAAAGATTAAAATTATTTCAGTTTTTATCTGTTGTGTCATGGCAATACAAAAAATATAAAAGAAAAAGGAAAAAAAAAACTTTATAAAAAGTAAGAGTTATTGATGTGTAAATATTTATTAATTTTTGTTTGCCTAACTCTAACAAAAACTATCCAAATTCTTTTTATCATAAGTTTTTCTTTACAAATTTCCTGTAAAAATATGTATGAATTCACTGGCTATTCTTTGTTTTTCTGTGATAGTTTCTAGGAGATATTCAAATTTTTGAAATTGTGTTAACTTAGAGATAAATTTTGTTGGTTTATAAAAGGACAAAGTGTGTATGTTGATTTTAGCTGCACAAACTTTTATTCTTTAGAAAAAATATTCTTTTATAATTTGTTAATAGATGAAAGTGTTTAGATGAAAACTGGGTTAAATATAAGTATGTTGTACGAAAGAATGTTTTGGCATTTTTTGTTGTTTTTATTTCTGTCAAAATTTTTATTATTTTTATAGTAGGCGTATGATTGATATAAACCTTATTTAAAACCTATCCCTTGATTTACACGATTTCTCGCTATAATGCTTTTATTATTTCTCGTGTTTTTAGTGGAATTTATAATTAATTTTTTATACTGACCAGCAACAAACAATGGGTATATTGATTTTGCAATTCCATAACTCATCAAAACACTTATTGCATTCCCACATTAGTATATATTGGGTCTTCATAGAATTTTGAGACGATCTATTTATGTCCATCCGTCTGTCTGTCTGTTGAAAACACGATAAGGCGCAATCGAAAGGAGCTAGCTGGCTGAATACAGTTTGAGCATTCAAAAATATGTTTTCTACAAATTACTTCTTAGTACTTTAAAATTCTAGTGTAAAGTATGGCACCATTTGCTTCAAGTTCCCATACAAGGTCCCCCTCAGAAGATGAGTTGAATATTCTGAATTGTGTTATGATAATTAATATCCTGAATAATTTGGATATAAACAAGTTTTATATGAACTGAAATCTTCCTAACTGCTCGTATCAGTTCATAATTTTATTGTGACAAATTGAGAATGGGTATACAAGATTCGACACAATTGAAAATAACACTATTACTTCTTATAAATGTTTTTGCATTAAGAACAAATATTATTGGTAAAGACCTCGAAATGTTTGAAAATCAAACTAAGGACTGAGATCGAAAAATTATTAACACACGTTTCTCTTTAAAACTTTTAACCCAAGTATTATTTGATTTTTTTTTTTTTGATTAAGTTACCTTTGAAAAGCCTGTCAGTTATTATGTTAAATGTCAATTATGTTACCTTGTTGTAAATCTGATCAAAATGAGTGACCAGAAAAAAGTGCGTACTAAAATTATTAAATATTTTCAACAAAACCCAACTTGCTCCTACAAAAAAGTTGGCCAAGCATCGAAAGGTCTGCCGTCAAACTGTTTCCAATGTTATTAAAAAGTACGAGGAGAACTTGTCCGTTGATTAAAAAACCTGGTTCAGGTAGAAGAAATGGTCCACATGATGTTTCTAAAGCCAAAAAAAATATAAAGCATTCTCAAAAGAGCACCCCGGTTAAGAAAGCAGCCCGGTTAGGTCAGTGCTCGGACTATTTGGTACGAAAAGCTAAAGCTTATGCAGACTTAAAAGCCTAAAAGGCTAAAAAAGTTCCTAACGGGAACTCTGCTAAAAATTTAGAGGCCAAAGAAAGAGCACGGAAATTGAAGTCAAGTTTTACAAAAAAAAAAATATTCTTGCTGCATAATGGATGACGAAACGTATGTTCTGGCAGATTTTTCGCAACTTCCTGGTCAAAAATTTTATGTTGCTGATGCTCGAGGGAATGTTGAAGAAAAGTTTAGGACCCAAAAGCAGACAAAACTTGCCAAAAAGTTCTTGGAATGGCAAGCAAAAGAATCCAATCATTTGTTACAACGGACTCTATAAATAATGAAACTTACATCAAGGAATGTTTACAAAAAATGGCTGCTTCCATTCATAAGGCTTCATAATGTGTCCACTTATTTTTGGCCTGATTTGGCACCCTGTCACTATGGTAAGAAAGGTCTTAAGTGGTAAAAAACAATAATGTGGTATTTGTACGAAGAGAGGCTAATTCTCCAAACTGCCTGGAGCTAAGGCCAGTGGAGAGATATTGGGCTCTTGTTAAAAGAGAATTGAGGAGCACAAAAGGGTGTCCAAAAGTGTGGTAGATGTGAAACGGAGATGGACAACCTGTTTGAACAAAGTGACAGAAATCACTATAAAAACCATAATGGAAGGGTTTTCGAAAAAGGTTCAAAATTTCATCAGTAGTGGTTAGAACTATAAAAATATTTTTTTTTTTTTTTGTAATAATAATTTCAATTACATAAAAGAAAAATCAAAACTGTAAGTTTGGTGTTTTTTTTTTTTTTTTATTATGTTAACAATTTTTCGATCTCAGTCCTTACACCCAGAGCAAAAATATGGTACTGTTTGATTTTGACAACCAGTTACGATTCACATAATTTTCGCAATCATATATATGATTGTCGCAAGCATACATGTGATTGTAGTAAATAAATATTCATTTGCAATCATGTTCATCAATCATTATATATATGTTGTTCTAAGATTATGATATCCGTAGGCTGAGAAAAACATATGAATCCCGCATCATAAGAATGGTTGTCGCAAACATATACTGATTTACTGCAACCACATATATGATTCCTACAATCATATGAGTCGTAACTATACCTCAATTATATAATGTATTTCAAAAACATATAAAATTGTTGAAATGGTTACATTAAATATGTACAACTATATTTTATATCTGCGTGTAGGATATCATTTTGTCCAACATAGTCAGGTCCATACATATATTACTTTAGTTCTGGCACAATATCGGGAAGTATATAAAAAAAATTAAAATAAATTCGTCACTGGTTTTTATTACAAAACACTTTTGCAAATCTTCAGGGGTTGCGTCTAACGTTAAATCAGAAATTCATAAAATACTAACGAAAGATTAATGATTAACTCTCAAAATAAATAATAATAAATTATTATTATTTTGTTATGCATTATTAATTCTTTTTTTATGAATTGAGTTATTTCATTTTTAGTTTTATGAATTTTACAACGATTTTCTTGTTATTAAATGAACCGATTTTATTAATTAGCATATAAATTCGTGTAAATCGAAGCACAAGTGTACTAATACTTTTGTAGTAAAGTAGGCATGTTAGTTTGCACTATAAAGGCATATATAGTTATTTATGTACCCAACAATTTTCAATATAAATTGCTAACTTTAGCCTTGCTACGTATTATGAATATCGCCAATTCAATAGAAATTATCATGATCATAGCTACCAGTTTTCTTTTCTAAGTCTGCTTTTATACACAGCAGTTTTACTTGAAGCAAGTCTCTTCAATTCTCTTTTAAAATTGCTCGTCTGTTTACACACAGCTAGTCTGTGTTCAATTTTGTATGTCAAAAACTATTAGACGCCATAGTGAGAATGTAATAATAAAAGAGAATTGAAGGGACTTACCGGTACAAGCAAGTGTGCACCACTCTTCTTTCTTCATGCTTCTCTCTCCTATACGCTCCTATACGCAAGAAAACATGTCCTGTGTAAAAGCTGACTAACATTTTAAGTACGAACTATTAAAATAATATAGTCCTTTTATACCAACAAAACGAAAAACGAATAATTTTTTAAATATTTTTCATGGAGAATTTTGAAAATCGCTTAAGTTTGATTTTTAAGTAAGTTTTATATATTTTAATTGTTGCGTGCAAAATTCCTAAAGGAAAAAGAAACCAAATTGGTTGATTAACCCATTAACACAAAAAAAGAACTCTTTTAGGGAAATTCTAACTATGGTCAAGTGAGAGTTATAGAAAATTCGTTTTCATGCATAATACTGCCTTTACCATCCTACTCAAAATAAATTGTATATTATATAGGATCGGGCGTTGATAGGAATCACTGTAGCTATAAATATTCCATACTTTAAAATATTATACTCATCAAGTACGATTTCTTTGCGTTGATAAAGCAGATGGTACAAATTTAAATTTTAATTTATCATCGACATATTTTATTTGTTTGATAGGTCTATCGAAAACATGTCCGGAATGGAATGTCCGCCTCGCCTTTGTTATATGTTCATCCGAAATGTCAAAATCTTCCATGAGTCTGGCGCATAATTCAGGATTAATTTGACCGATTGCATGGGTTGAGTTGGCTTTGAGAGCCACTGTGGTTTTTGCTGATTTGCATAGACCGGCGACATAAGATAAAGTCTAGTGCGGTAAAATCGCACGATCTTTGTGGCCAGTTAATATCGCTTCCTCGTAAGATGAACATACCCTGAAATCACTCTTTCAGAATGTTCAATGCGGCATAAGCTGTGTTGCACATGCACCGTGCTGTCCAATTCTGACCAAAATAAGTTTGTAATCATCGACCTATAGCGCTCGGCGTTGACGATTAACCAAGCCAACTTCGTTCTCAAATTAATACAGACCGATAACGCCAAAACGCCTCACAAAATGGTGACTTTTTTTATGATGTATTGCACTCTCTTGATCTCGTGTGAATTGGTATTGTCCCTAAGTCGACAATATTGTTTGTTGACTTACACATGCATTCAGAAAAGGGCCACACCATAAAATGTATTATGTATATTTGCTAATTTCCAGTATTAGCTGATGATCTCCGAAAACCTTGGATATTAAAATTCTGCATACTATAATGACAATTGCACCTTAAGTAGATCCGAATTGAATAAAATTTTTCAATACAGTTTATGAAACGAGAATTGAGGTCTACTTGAAAAAGCCACTAGACGACAACAGACGACAATTAGATAAGTAACTGAGACCCAAAACGTAAGCATCTTTTCAAAAACCTAATTCATGAGAATATATTGCCATGGATTTTATTGCTTCGTTTACATACATATATATGGGCAATTCCATGTCATCGTACGTGACATCTGTATGCCTATAGAGTGGAATAGATTTTTCAAAAATAAGAGTATCTGAAAAATAATTTCGTCTTTATGTTCCACTCAGAGGGTACTATATTTTTAAAAAAAATAATAAGTAATTTCGAAACATTGTTGTCCAAAATATCGAACAAAATAATGGTATATCGTACGTGACATAAAACGGAACTAATTTTGAGGTACATGTAGAAATATGCGAAAATTTGCAAATCGTCAGAGGCTTTATGTTTTCTTTTAATTTCTTACACTGAACCAAATATCTTTTCATTAGAATCCGTCATATTTAAATAAAAACAATCTTTGGGTGATTTTATAATAAACTAGCGGACCCGGCGAACTTGGTCTCGCCCCAATTTTAAGCCTTCAGACAAACTTTTGAGTAAAACCCGATTTTCGATATTTCAATTTTCCGACTTTTCCGGTGGGATTTTCCAAAATGTTTCTTCCTTAAAAACCTTCATTTCATACTACATGCTACTTAGGAGCTTAGCTTTCGCCACAAATATATTCAAAAATATAGTCAGTTTAAACTATTATTTTTGCCCTCCAAATGTTATAATAAGCTCTAAATACTTTCACATAGTAACATTTTAGTGTTTTCTGCTATTCAAATCATCTCGAAAAAAGTTTCAAGGGTTTTTGTTTTTTCAGTCGTGGTTGTCATTCCCGTGGAATTGCCCATATGTGAAAAGAGAATAACTTTGTTTAAATGTGTTATTGACATATCTCTCTCTTTCCGTTCTATGTATTTTTTTATGCCACTAGATCAGTGGTACGCGTTCATATTGTTCAAGTTACGAAGATTTTCATCAATTTACACGTATACAACCCGAATGTAAACAATAGAGCGTAAAAATACAAATATTTCATTCAGTTGCTTGATGTTGTTGTGGATATTTAATTTTTTACCCATACATGCACACGTATTAAATCCCTCTATATGTGCACCCCTGCACTAGATTTGAATTTGGAAACACAGTGCGTATGATTGATGTGTTTAATAAGTATACAGCTAAAACTATAGCATAGTTTTGAGTGCCATTTTATTTTGTTGTACATAGCGTATTAGTACTATGAATTAGAGCATAACAATTTCTAACGCATTATCAAACTAAAATTTGTCAAGTACAAATAAACTAATTAAATTGTTTTAAAATTTCAAAATTATACATACATATATATTATCACATTATAGATTATATCCATATATTAGGCACCAAAAACATTTTATTTTAAATGATTTTATAAAATCACCACAATTCAAATATCATCAAATTGTAATACGAAAGTACTTTAACCAAACTATTATAAATAATAATTTAATTTCCCTTATTTAAAACCCTCAATAAATTTCTGCTCTCTAAATGTAATATGCAGATTTATGTACATTCATCTGCCAAATGCACAAATATCCAATAACTAGGGTTAAATATAATTAGAAATGAATTAAATTAAACTCACTTTAACATTTTTCAGAGAAATTTATGATAAAATTATTTTGCACACAATCCGTTTGGAAAACTGAGATTTATATGCAATCAACTCAGTAGCACAAACTCATGTACAAACAAACCACTCACACAAGTAGACCTTAAAGGCATCAACTACTATTATTTAATATCCTTTTTGGTTTCCACAAATAACTAATTCTCACCTCTACTACTTACAAATACCCACTTATCGTCTCACAAAGCATAAGTTTATGTGAAATTATAAAGGATTTGTGGGAAATTAATCTTTTATCATTGGAAAACTAAACATGTAAGTAAAGGCATGTGTATTTATTGTAGATGTAAATGTATGTGGAAGACATATGAGATATTAAAGCATGAAAAAAAAATATATATTAAGCCTTTGACAATTTTAAAGTGAAAAACCAAAATGTATTAAGAGCTGTTTAAAACAAACAGGATAAAGCAAATATCAAAATTTATTATACATAGCACCCACATTTATAAACACATAGAAAAACACACACATTCTCTAGAGATTATAAGGGTCTAAAATGTATTTAAAAGAAAATTAAGTAATTTTTGTTTTAATTTTAACATTTTATTTCTCATGAATATTAAAATTTCTTAATTTAAATTTTGTACAAAAGCTAAAATATATGAATATGATAGTTGAATTCATATTTATACAAATATTAAGGGTAGAATTTATAATGGAGTAAAAGTCTGGTAAATTTTCTACAGAAATTCAAATTATTTATACGTACATGGAATTAAATTTAAGAATTACATTATAAAGTATTAAAATAAAGCTGTTAGTTTAAAAATATTTTAAATGATCATAGAACAACTTTTTTTGAGTTTATGTTCTCAAGAATAAATATGAATGACTCGATAAACAGTCTCCAGATGAGATGGATTCAACTGAGCTAATTATAATGCACTCAAGACTCAGTGTTGCCTATTAACACTCAAATGTCTTGAGACTTCACCACAATCATGTCTTATGAATAATGAAACTGGTGGAGTTTTAGAAAACATTTTGATTCTAGTTACGAGAATACAGAGTAACGCCTGTTGGAATCGTATTTTGTAATGCGTAGGCAATTTGAGGAGCTTGGGTTTCTTGAGACGTTGTAGGACATATTTCTCCCCTTCCGACCTACACTAGCTTCATTCGTCGATAAATGGAATATAATTCCCACATATGGGCCGTATCCGGGGTTAAAAGCAAGACCTACTTCATACTAGCTTCATTCGTCGATAAATGGAACATAATTCCCAGATATGGGCCGGAGCTGCGAGGTCTAGTCTAGAGCTGCTTGATTGGGTTGAAAGTAGGACCTACTTCATCTATACACTAGCTTCATTCGTCGATAAATGGAATATAATTTCCACATTTGGGCGGGAGCCGGGGTTGAAAGCAGGACCTACTTCATCTATATACTAGCTTCGTTCGTCGATAAATGGAATATAATTCCCACATATAGGCCGGTGCCGGGGTTGAAAGCAGGACCTACTTCGTCTATACACTATCTTCATTCGTCGATAAATGGAATATAATTTTCACATTTGGGCCGGAGCCGGGGTTGAAAGCAGGACCTACTTCGTCTATACACTAGCTTCATTCGTCGATAAATAAAATATAATTCCCACATATGGGCAGGAGCTGCAAGGTCTAGTCTAGAGCTGGATTAGGTTGAAAGCAGGACGCGAATGAACCTGTTACCCGGTTTAATGAAACTTTAGAACATAGTCGTAATGTGGTCAGTTTATCCATATTTTACAGGTATTAGCACGGGTGCTGTTCAGCAGACATAATTAGTCTGCTGGATTAGGTTGAAAGCAGGACGCGAATGAACCTGTTACCCGGTTTAATGAAACTTTAGAACATAGTCGTAATGTGGTCAGTTTATCCATATTTTACAGGTATTAGCACGGGTGCTGTTCAGCAGACATAATTAGTCTTACACCTAATACACGCACTTTCCTTCGGAACACACGACTATCTTGCAAGTCGCATTCAATTGCTATAAATTTGAGTATCTTCCGTTTATAGAGAAGATTCTTTTTTTAGTCAAACCATACATATGTAGAACCTAGTACCTGTTGACGTTTTCCCAGCGTAATATTTATCAATTCAAATCAAACATCCACAAACAGTACCCCACACAATGCTTTGCATATATAATGGTATCCTCTGAGTGTTGCTTAAACAAACAAAAAAATAACTGCATATATTTATTATACGCAAACTTTTTCTCATTGTAAATTTCATTGACCACGTCCACATACATTTTCTATTGTTTTTAAGAAGTTTTCATGTTTGTTTATGGCTTTTTGTTTAATTGTTTGGCTATTAAATATAACTGCTCTTTGGCAAAATTTTACTAAAAACAAACAAAATATATTTAATTGTTTTGATCAACTTTTAAGTACTGGAAATTGACATTAACGCTACAAAAGTGGATATATTTAATGTATAAGTTTTAAAATACAAATCGTTGTGTTCATTAAATTTAAGTTGTTTTTGATACAAAATTTTAATGGACGGATTTAGGCAATATTGTAGAGGGGTTTATTTTAGAAAAGGTATCATTAAATATTTGTATATATGAGATAAGTTTAAAATACATAATGTAGGCTACAAAAATTAACGATTATCAATTGTAATAATGGTTTTTCAAACGTAATCAACAAAGTTTGTAAAAATAAAAATTAAATCTACAGCCGAATATAATATTCCTACATATTAGTTGGACTTTGTTTTACAATGGAAATATCCTTAACAGTTAAGTATTTCACTCAAGCAAATTTTTAACTTTTAACACATTTTTTTATTTATCTTGTTATAGTGACAGTAACATTTATCCTATGACATTTGTGAGGATCAAAATTCTAGGAATTTAGACCCACATACATTAATTTTTAAAAACAAAATATATTAATAAGTCAAATAAAGAAAGTATTACTCGTTTTATTAGGCAGATGATGAATGACATCCATCATAGTGGGGCGGATTACATCCGCCAATATTTGGGATTGTTTTATTTCTGATAACCGGAGGACGATGGGGTACAGGAGGTCAGCACAGGAGTTCGAACGAGCCGTACAGTCAGGGGCAGGAGCTGGGTCAACACAAAATCAACAACAGAAAGTGTCTACAGCAGACAGAGTGTCAGCAGAGAGAAGTCAATACCGATGGTGTCAGCAGAGGGGAGTCAACAGAGTGTAAGCAGAGAGGAGTCAACAGAGTGTATCAGAAGAGGGTAGTCAAGAGAGAGAATCACGAGAGATTATATTCAGCTGTATTGAAGAGGACACAAGACAAAGAAAGAAGTAGCCAAGAATACAACAAACACAATATCAACCAGCAATCTTTCCCTTATAGACAGTAATCGTCACAAATGTCTTATCACTTGGGTGACTCCAGTTTATATATTTTTGTAATTTGACACGTATGTGGTCTTTGTAGTGCAGGGAGAAGACAATTGGTTACTTTATACATCCCAGGTAATCTAGCGTGAAGACAATTGTTACTTAAGTGTTTCTAAGTAATCTGGAGTGTAGTCACTTTAAATGATTTGTGAGTAAATCGTTCAAATTGATTTTATACAAATTGTGTTGATATAATTCTCATACAGTTAATTTTTATCTTTGCTTAAGTATACTGATATCCCATGTAACATAGCATGAAGTCAATAGTTACTTTAGTGTCTCTTAGTAACCTATAGTAAAGTCACTTTAAACGTTTATTTTGTACTGCACTTTATGAAGTAGTAATTTTACCCACCAGAAATAATCCATTGGAGAGTTGTCGAAGAAAGGTTTGTTTACAAGCAATCGTTTATTGGACTGTATATGATATGTATTTTTAGCTATTTGAGGCTAATTAGCACCCGTATATGTTAAAATAACTAGTTATGTATCTGATCAAGTTACCAGTTAGGTAGCTAGTAAGGTAACTGATGTTTTTTAACCAATATGTGAATCCAATGAGTTGACTACTTTGGACCAGCTATTAGACAGTCTCATTGTAGTCAATAAGGGTCAAATGAACCCCTGCTTAGGACAAGCACGTGTTAAAATAACTAGTCACGTAGCTATTGAAGTAACTAGTTCCCACCCTAAATGATGGGTAAAATCACTAGTTCGGGACTCCTAGAACTGCTGGGCAGTTAATGAGGATCAAAACAATTGAGATGATTTTAGCAACAACCGCTATCGGTTCGAACATTTTGTACTGCTGTAGCTACAAAGCTACAATAGTTGTAGAAAACAGTAATATATAAGCAAGTGTAACAGAGCAATCTACATTTTTTTATGTTGTGCAAGTAAACGAGTAAGACGTGTGACAAGCCGGTAAGATAAAAAAAATATAAATTAAACAAGTTACAGAGCAGTGCTAGGGAGTAATTATATTGGATTTGGTAACACCGATCCGTGTATAGCGAGAACAGGGCGCTGGTTTACAATCAGCTAACGAGGTGGATTACATCCTACCTTACCCAAAACAGATACATCCGTAGAGGGAGGAGAATATGGCACTGTCTCAGGGCAAGAGTGGTAGATATTTTTCTTGGCAGTAACACTCGGAAAAATTAGAGACAAGAGTAGATTCTAGGATTACATCCTAGAATATAGTTCACGTAGTAACAGCAAGTAACACTAAAACGCCACCAAAGTAAAATAAATAAATAAAGGTTGTTGGCTTGAATTATGCGCCATCTCACCACCAGAGGCGCTGCAACCTGCACTAATAACAAGCATAACGCGCAATTGCAGAGTTGTCAATAAAAGCCTTTCTCCACCTTTCACCACCTTTCCTTCTACAATCTATCCCCTTTCCAAAGAAAGTAACACAATTATATATAGGCATATTAATTGCCAGAGTGTTACTTCTCTTTAAAAAAAAAAAAAAAATTTGTTCTCAATAAGGAAGCATTCAATTTGCATTTGTGGCTCAATAAATAGAGTTAAGCTATTAATACAAAATAATAAACTGTGAAAGTGAAAAGAACAAAAATAAAGTGTTTTAAATTTTGTGTTAAGGACCCTGCACTAGACTGAGCGCTACCCCAACTTCAAACCCGGAGTAACCGGAGGTTCCTTATACATCCTTAGAATCCCATTTCAAATTTACGGCATATTTTTTCCAACTGCTTAATTGTACTTGTTTGATATAAAAAACTTTTCGGTTTTATGAATCTTATATGAAAAATTTCCAGGTGAGTAAGTTTTTTATAGAAATGTGAATAATATAGAGAACAATCCCCGAAAAATCAGAAGAAAATTTCTCCATTGAATGAGTTCGCTATAGAAAACTTCTCCACTGAATGAGTATTCTGTAGAAAATGTCTCTATTGCATACACAGAAAAACAGTTTCAATTCAAATATTTTTATCACATATTGAACTGGTTTATATTATTTCATAATTGAATCAAGTATTCATGTGCTCAACAGCAAAATTTTCTGATATTTTCTGCTGAATTTTGAGTTTTGAATTTGATCATTTTAATAATTGGATATTCAATTTTCGTTACTGGTTGAACTTTAATATTTATCACTGGTTTCAATTATTTCAAAATTGAATGAATACTTGATTCAATTATGAAATAATTGAAACCAGTGCAATATGTGATAAAAATATTTGAATTTAAACTGTTTAAGATATAGTTTTTCTGCATAGCAAATATAAAAACAATTTGTTTTTGAGCACATAAATACCTGATTCAATTACGAGATTATTGAAACTAGTTGAATATATGACAAATGTTTGAATTGTAATATAGTTTTTTCCATAGAGAAATATGCATAGAGCGGAAACTCTGCTGTCAAGGATCTAACTCAGTTATCAGAAACCTAAGTGGTGAGAATGTGAAAACAAAAACAACATTCGTATGTGTGATTATTTTAAGTATTTTTTTTGTTTGATTTTTTTCTAGTTTCCACTCTTGTTGTTTCCCTATGGTTTTTTCTGTGTAAATTTTGTACCATAGAGAAACTCTGAGCGGAAACTAGAAAAAAACTCAAACAAAAATTCTACTCAAAATAATCACACATAGGAGTGTTGTTTTTGTTTTCAAATAGTTTTTTCTACTAACACATTCTTACCACTTAGGTTTCTGACAACTGAGTTAGGTATTTGACAGGAGAGTTTCCGCTCTATGTCTATCCTCTATGTTTTGTACAGAGAAATCTCGATTGAATATGTTTTCTTCTTGATTGCACTTTTTCTTCGAAAACTTTTAAATTTCATAAGTTTTCTGTAGAAAATTACTCTAGCTTACTTAACTGATTTTCTATAGAAAACTTCTGAACGAAATGTGTTATCTATAGAAAATATTTCGATTGAATGTGTTTTCTATAGAAAATTACTCTATTGAACGAGTTTTGTATGGAAAACTTCTCGACTGAAATCTGCTTGATTGAATAAGTTTTTTATACAAAATATATGGATCGCATGCGTTTTCTATACAAAATTTCCTTTGTTAATTTTTTGGTGTAAACAAATTCCGCCATCTGCTTTTATTGGATGTATGTATGTCTTAAACATGCATGATTTACAATAGATGGCGTATCTTTTGAAAGCGGTTTATGTTTTTAATAACTTATATATCATTTTGAAGGGTTCCCACTTAGTTACTGAACATTATAGTGTAAGCATCAGAGCTTTTTTTAGCTTCGATTGTGTTGAATTTTGCACCAACGAATCGTCATATGCGGGACGTTTTGCTTTACTTCTTTAATTTGAAAATAAGTACTGCTGCAGCACACCGATTGCAAAGATCGCTCAGACAAGCCAAAAAAGTTTGTATACCAAGAATTGGAAGCTGTCAAATTCAATAAGAGTGTCCAAAAACATTGAAAGCTACTCAAGCTGCATTTTCAAACCTTGGTAAGCAGCAGGATTCATCCAATAGCATGTAACCCGTAGTGTAAGAAATCGCATGTGAGGCCCGTCACCAAAGCCGGATATCCATTTCACTAAAGTAAGGATCACTGTATTTGGTTGGAGCAAAAGCCTAACATCTATTATGAGCTGTTGAAATCTGACCAGACGATCACAGAAAACCTTTACCGAATGCAAGTGATTCCTTTGTAGAGATCATTGGCCGAAAAATGCCCAGAATATTCGACCAGACATGAAACACTAATATTCCATCGTGACAACGCTCGGCCACATACCTGTTAAAAAGTATTTAGAATGAAGTGGTTCGTGGTTTGCTTTATATAGTTTATACCGTGTCCCGCCTGATTACTAATTGTTTCGATACGCTTTGGAACATAGTATTCGATATTGTTTTGATTCGTTCTTGGCGTCAAAAGATGAACAGTTCTTTTGGCTCGGAATCCATATGTTGCCAGAAAATTGGGAAAAGTTCATAGCTAACAATTTCTAATACTTGAATAAATTTTAATTGTACAAATGATTCAAAATAAAAGCTGAACATTTAAAAAAATACCGCATTTTTAAGTCATAAACCAAATGTTTGTAGTCCCTTATCTTATTACCTTACATTTTTCAGAAAAATTTGCTAAACAAATGACATTCATAAAGGTTATGTTCTTCATCTTACAAAAAAAAAAAATGAATATTTTTTATACTTTTTCTAACTAAAAACGACATAAAAAAAAATATTTAATAAGCCTAAAGAAATTTTTGCATAAAACTTATTAAAATTTCCATTTGTATATAAAATTCATTCATTTGCTTACAAAAAATATTCATAAGCTAATTAACTTATGAATAATTTTTTTGTATATTACAAAAACAAACAAAAATTAGACACAATAAAAAATAACAAAAATTTAGACAAAAGAAATTTTGCGTATTTTGACACAGGTGTGATGTTGTAAAAGAAATAATAATACCAAAAAAATGTTTATTTCTCTGTTTAAATCAACATTTGTCAGAAATTTATGTTACTAAACAAATTTATTGTTACCTTTTTCTGACACTCACTAACAAGCTGTGTGAGTGGGTATGTTATACTGTCTAGTTGAGTTTTGGGGTTTCTAACTGCTAAAGAATACAAAACAAGTAAGAAAGTATGGTTGGTCAATACCCTACACTAAGTGAATGAGCAAAAATACTTTTCTTTTAAAATTTCAACAATTTATATTCGAGAGTGAGTTTTGGAAGTAGGCTTTATATGGGAGCTTTGACCAATTATGAACCGATTACCATGAAATTAGGTCCTGTGATTTATGTCTATATGAAACTTATTTATGTTGAATTTTATGTGTATACCAACATTTTTAAGAGATTTATGCACGTTAAGGTGATTTTCGTAAGCGGGTCTTATATGGGAGCTATGACTAATTATGGACTGATCGTAATAAAATTTGGTGACATGAATTCGGTATATATAAAACTAATATGGAGATACCTATATAAGTTAAATATTTATGGCCGATAAAGTCCAATTTCGGGAGGACATTTGTATGGGGGCTAGGTGAATTAATGGACCGATTTCACGTAGTTTCAATAGGTCCTTGGGCCGAAAAAATTCTAAATGTAACAAATTTTTAAATATCTTCAAAATTAAGACATGTACTTTGTGCACAAGGTTTACATTGACAGCCAGCCAACGATCCAGCCAGACGGACGGACGGACATCGTTTAATCGACTCACAAAGCGATTCTGAGTCGATTGGTGTACTTTATGGTGGGTGTTAGAATAATATTTGGATGTTACAAACATCAGCACAAACGCAATATACCCTCCCCACTGTGGTGGTGTCGGGTATAAAAATAAACTTTTACATTAAACTTGGAAATTTTTCTTTTACTTTTGTATCAAACTTTTTCATGTCAGTGTTTTGGTAAAATTTTACATTTTGCATGATTTTGCTATCCTTTTTCCTTAAGTTCCCCCTTTTGAAAAAGTATTTGTTTCTCCTTAAGAGAGTTCCACCGTAGTGTTGTCATTTTCTGTTGTTGTTTTTTTTCGTGACAGTGTTTAGCTAAAATTTAACATTTTTCATGATTTTTCTATCCTTTTTTCCTTATGTTCCCCCTTTTGTAAAAGTATTTGTTTCTCCTTAAGAGAGTTCCACCTTGGTACTGTCATTTTGTGTTTTTTGTCTTTCAAAATATTAGAAAATTAACCTTTCAAAAAATAGCTTTAAATACTTTTAGAGATTTTTTTTTTTAATGTTTCCTTTCTTTCCATCTTTTTTTTCACATTTTATGTCAAGTTTATTTAACAGTGTATTCATTCATTTGTTAAAGGTTTCCTTTTCAGTTTTTAATTTCACTTTTTGATGACTTAAGAAGGCAATTTATAGCATTTTGAATCATCTACGGGAATAATCTACACAAAAAAAAAAAAAAAAAACAAAAAAAAAGAAACTAAATAATATGAACAGAAATTTGTTTGTATAATTGTGTTTTAGTTGACATTTACATAAATTTAATTAAAACTTTGATAGCAGGCAACAAGCATTTTCCAGACTCATTGAAACACAAAACAGAGAGAAAAAAAATAATGAAAAAGGTTTCTAAAGGTACAATATAATCAGTGTAAAAGGAAATAATTTCACTGAGGTAAGGGATAATGAGATTAAAAGTCAATACAATATACATACAAATTCGCCAAAACGTGAAAGTGATTGATATATTCCCCTTGAGCTTTGACTTTGAATGCTATGACATTCTCCTAATTGTGATTTGTACAAAAGCATTCATATTAAAACAGCCAAAAGATTTGACGCTATAACTTGTAATTAAATTATGTAAATTCGATGAGGATTCAAAAGATACATACATACATATATGTATGTAGTAAGAAAATGAATTCGTAAAGAAAGTTTTTTGAACAGGTCTTTGAGTTTTTTTAACATTAAGTTATAAATAATAAAAATTAGCATGATTAAATAAGTTCTCTAAATATTCTCTTAATTAATGTAACAAAAAAGTACAACCAATAAATCCATCTTAAATAGAAAATGTTTTACATATTAAAAATACTCGTAACAACACAACACTTTTTGGAAAACTATTTTTCATATCTAAAATTCCCATCTAATAAAAAATCTTTAAAATTACACAAATTGCACAATCATCAAAGAATTGCATTTTTTGTTTTGTCAATACCCAATATAAACTATTTTTATTTTCTTAATAAAATAAATATAATTGCATACTTTTTTGAGGTTTACACAGAAAGTAAAGAAAACGAAAATAATCTTATTTGCCTGAGCAAAATTGAAAACTTAAATAAATAAAATACTATTTATATTTTGTTTCTTGGAATTAAATACAACCGGGAGGGTTCAACACAATGATTATTTAAAGCAGAGCAAAACAGGTAAGTAAAATCCGACTATATGATAACCTACACTACATATATGAGTAACAAACAGGTTTCTTTTAAAACTAAATTTATGTATATCAATTTTAAGGAGCGGGTTATATGACATTATTTCAGAAATAATGAAAAATATTGTTTGTTTCACCGAAATGACATGCAACCAAAATCCATCGTATAAACGCAAAAGGTTTTTGGAAGCAACTTCAAAAGGGAATTAACAAAAAATGACGTCGTAAAAATCATGGTCTAATCCCAGCCTTAGGCCCGTTTGCTCAATATATCGACAAACTGCCTGTTACTAAATCTCAACATAAATTTATTAGGCCGATAAGCTGTCCGTTAACAATTTTGGTTTTCTCAATATACCGACAAAAAACATTATTTTCAGTTGGCAATACCTCTCAAAATATATGTGAAAGTTGGGAACCCTGACTTCAAGTGACAACATGTTTACATAAATCAGCTGTTTAATGTGGCCATCGGTAGCCGGAATCTATTGAAAAATTCATTATCCTCCATGTCTGCCATGTAGCTAGAAGAACTCACGTTCTTCGAGTTCATCAACCATCAAATTAATGCTAATTCCTCTATTAAACTTTTTTTTTATAAAATCTTACTAATTTCAAAAACACAAACACATAAAAACTATGAACAACAGTCAGCTGATTGAATTTATCTGTACGATAAATAAATAATTGGCAGATGAGGTCGGGTTAGCTCTGCGACAGAATAGAAGAAAATGAGATATTAAGAAAACCAAATTTCTTTAATCTGTAGTTTTTCGTTGGGAAAAAAGATAATCACCTAATGAGCAAACGGCCCTTAGTCATTTAATTTGTTAGTTCTTAGCAATTTGAGATATATATGGGGCATTTCATGTCAAGTGAACTAACTTTTGAAATCTATGTCTTCCGATCGGGATAAAATTTGCAACAAGGTTAGTTCTATTGGATAGTAATTGAAATACAATTTTTCAACAAGATCGGTGGAAAACTCTCTTAGATGGGATCAAAGTTTAGCTAAGCAGGTGTTTTTTCTCATCCATGTAACTTATTACCTATTGTTCTTATCTAAACTGGTCCCAAATAGTTTAGACAGCTATTTCTTCAATATTTCGGAAAAATGTTTAAAAAAATAAGAAAATTTTGAAATTTTTTTCCGAAATCAAAAACTTTTTTGACTTTTTTATCAAAAGAAAGCTTAAATATTTTGCTTGAAGACCTATTTGGTGGTTTAGTGGGTTGCCAGTTGGATATCTATCAAAATAAATGTTTTGTAGCTCAAAACATAAAATTTTTGATTTTTTTTTTTGCAAAATCAAAAACTTTGTTGAATTTTTTCTCTCAAAATGGGTCCTTTTTTAATTTTTTTTGCTCAAACGAATGCTTAGGTATATTCCTTTGAGAAGTTTTTGGTTGCTTAGTGGGATGGGAGAGGGATATGAGGGATATGCAAGACATACAAAAGGGCCCATTTTGCAAAAAATTTCTAAAATTTTATGTTTTGAGCTACAAAACATTTATTTTGACAGATATCAAACTCGCATCCCACTAAGCGACTAAATATATCTTCAAGCTAAATATCTAAGCTTTGGAGACAAAAAAAAGGCCCATTTTGAAAAAAAACGTGAAAAAAATTTTTGATTTCGGAAAAAAAAATTTCAAGATTTTTTTTTTTTTCTAAAAGATTGAAGAAATAGCTATCTAACTATTTGGGACACATTTTGCTAAGAACAATAGGAAATAAGTTACATGGATGAGAAAAAACACCTGCTTGGCAAAAATGTTAAATTTTGACACCCTCTAACTCAGAAAGTACTCGACCGATCTTATTGAAGAATTGTGTCTGAATTACTATCCAATAGAACTAACTATCATCCCAATCGAAAGACATCGATTTCAAAAGTTGGTTCACTTGGCATGAAATGCCACATATACTTATATTATAAAAATATATATAGATATATTTTTTAGAAATGAGATTGGAGCTTTGACCAATTATGATCTGAATATATTTATATGGACCTGTACCCTTAAAATTATCTAATATTATTTAAGATATCATGAAACTCATCTGTACAAAATGTTGCGCCATTATTAAATATATTAAGAGAATTAATTATTCGATTTAAAGTTTTTTTTATTATGAACCTATCATTAACAAATTTAGTAGCATGATTTCTAAGTATATAAAACTTATTTGAGTTAAATTTTATCTATCATAAATTCAAACAGGTATTTGGAACAATGAAAAAACTTGTACCGAATTTTGTTAAATTATCTCTGAAGTTACGACCTGTATCTTGATTACAAAGTTAACATGGATGGATGGACGAATATCGCCTAAACGACTCAGAAAGTGATCTTAATCGGGGACAATACTTTTGCGCGTTACAAGATTCAGCACTAACCCATTATACCCTCCCCACTATGGTGGTGTAGGGTATTAAAAATATAAACAACATCAAAGTTTATGCCTGAAATGTATAACAACTGCGACAGCACCTCTATAATTTTTACAGCACAAAAATTTTCCCAAAAATTTTATTCTTGGAAATCAAGTATTTATTGTAGATTTGTAGATGGCAAAGTCTGTAATAAAATTTGTCCATATACATACTTTAAAAGGAGGGGAACTGAAGAAGTGAGTTGGTGGTAAAGAAATGAAAATAAAATATGATAAAAATCTAAATAAAACTTTTATTGCATTTCAAGAAAAACTAACACAGACAAACACACACCTTGATGATACTTGAAATGTTGCACAGTGAAACAAAATAGAGTTAGATAGTAACAATAATATGTGAGCATAATAATAAAAATAATTATAATGTGACAGAACTGTTAAAATGAATTTTCTATTTATTTTCAAGGAAAATTTATCAAATTAGTACCTAAATATCACGATAGATTGAATTTTCTAAAGAAATTTTTACGATAGATTAAATTTTGTGTAGAAAATTACTCGACCGCACGTGTATTTTCTATACAAAATTTCTCGATAACATGAACTTCCATTAGACAATTTATCATTCATCCAGTTGATAAATTGTCTAATGGAAGTTCATGTTATCGAGAAATTTTGTAGTCTAAAGAAAATTTCACGATAGCCATAGTTTTATATAAAACATTTCTCGAGAAGTGCATGAATGGAATGTGGGAAGTGATACTAGTTTGAATGTAGGTTTTGTCGAGTACAACAAGATTATGATTATGTTAAAATTTGCAAAAAATCTCAAAAATATGGTCAAATGATTGTATCAATCGTATATATGGTTGCAGTAAACAAGTATATGTTTGTGGCAACCATTTTTATGATTAAGGTTTTACCATATTATGTTGCTCTCGGCTAACTGATATCATAATCTGAGTACAACATAATCCATATAAATATATAAATGTCTTTGTAAGTTTGTTTATTTGTTGGTTTGTTTGAGCACCACGCCTAAACGGCTAAATCGATTTTATTGAAATTTGGAACGTATATAGATCCTTACTTGGAATCGTCAATAGGCTATAACTTTTTTCAATACTTTTACCAGAAAGGGATAAACAGGGGGAAAAACTGGTAAAATTGGTACCTTTAGTAATTAAATAATAATTACTAAACGGCTGAACCGATTTTTACTACGACAGGGGTAGCGAACCGCACCGGGTCTAGCTAGTATAATATAAAGATTCATCATAACAATGGTTGTCACAAACATATACATTCTTACTGTAACCATTTATATGATTGATACAATCTTGTGAATCGTATGCTAATTCCAACTTATCCTTGGTCCAAAAAATTATTATTTTTTTAATCACGTTATCTTTTAAAAATATGTATGTAATTTCTAATATTAACTTTTCTAAATCATTAAATGGAGCCTTCGTATACGTAACTGATTGATATTTTACTACAAACCTATCAATCATCATTACAATTAAAGTAAACATGCGTTTGATAACAAAAAAAGAATATTATTTTCTATTACTCAGTAACTAAAATGTCAAATTTAAAAATAATATTTCAGAAAAATTAAAAAATTCATATTATTGTGCATTTGAACAACTGTCAGCAGTATGAGTTCATTTCAAAATCAAAACTATTTTGATTTTTCATACTGCATTTCCTGTACGTAGCATACATAAACAAAAATTTTAAATTTACCAACACATGCTTATTGCATGAGCAATATGTTTCTATTGGCCACTTTTAGGTGCATAACAGTGTTGCCAGTTTAGCCTTTTTGAGGCTAAATTTAGCCTTTTTATTTATTCTTTAGCCTCAAAATTTTGGTTTTAGCTTCGTGGCTTTTAATTTCAAAATAGCCTTTTTTAAAATTAAAAAAGCTAGAAAAAAACCACGAAGCAAAAACCAAAATTTCGAGAATAAGCACAAAATAAAAAGGCTAAATTTATATTAGTGAGACATTTTAATTTTAATTCATTACTGTTTTCCATTTAGCTTTTCAACATACTCAAGAATTGTGCAGTATTAAAAGAACAAATAATAATTGCCAATATCCAGTGTTTCAAAATGAAATAGAGTATTTTACTTATATTTGAAAGCTATAATTGTCTAGCAAATTCACTTTCAAGACAAAATTGTTACTACACATTATATTCATCGTTATATAATGGACAAGAGTCCCACAAACTCTTAAAGGTTTGTGATACTCGATGGCTGTCATTTGAAATAGTCGTTAAACGTATTATGGATCTATGTTCCGAGTTAAAACCAGCCATGCTACAAAGCCTAACATTTAGGTGATTAATATACTGATTAAGTTTGCGCGACAATTTAGACTCGCAAACTTGAATTTATTGTACATTTGATGAATCAGCTGCTTTTGTTTACTTTTATTTATAAGAAATAAAAATCAAATAAAATACATATATTTTGTACATGTGAAAATTGTGTGACTTTGGAACAGAATTATTGGATTGAATGGCATTGTGTATGAAAATATTAACCAACAGCTAGAACATAATCAAAATCTTCCAAACTAGTTTCCCATTGTTTGTTCCAAAGATTTCACTTTCATTAGAAATTTTTAGAATTTAAATTTATACAATTTTTAAAATTTCTTTTTTAAGCATTTGTTTAATATATTTTTGTTTGACATTCTTATCAAATAGACATTTTCTGTATAAAATTGCACAAAATTTAAAAGGTGGGTTCATGAAACATGTCGCGCAAATTTGCATATTTGCACAAATGGGAAACTTAAGCGTTTAAATGAGTACCCTTATTATTTATTGTATTTTATTTATATTTACCCAAATTCTAGTACTCATTCTGCGAATTATGATAAAACTATTATACCTGTTTTAATGGTATATTTTATTAATGTATATTTTATGTAGTTATTTCGAAACACTAAAATAGTAAATACTTAGTACTTAAATTAAAAAAAAAAACACAAAATTTGAGTTTTGTCTGTATAAAGTATATGTGTATATTTATTATTAATGATTAATGTTATTTTTTGTTTGCTGCTGAAGTGTACCTTTATAATTTTATTTACTTTTATGAATTTTATGAACATATTTTCTAATTTTTTATTTAAAAATAAATATAAACCCAAATTCTTAATATATAATATTTTAGCTTTTATTTTGGCCTTTTTTTAAAGCAGTTTGGCTTTTTCTGGCATTTTTTTGAAGTCAATATAGCTTCTTTTTTTACCAGCTCCTGGCAACACTGGTTATATCTGTAGATATTGAATTTCGATTGTAATTTATTTTTTTCCAATTTTAGTAAAACTTTCAGAATATATTAAGAATTATCTGGGCTACAATATTCTGAATAGGTTTTGCTTAAAATTTTAGTTTTATTTAGTTTTTCTCGAAAATGCCAAATTCAAATCGCAGGTACGGAAACACTATAGGATAGAGTTTCCAATTCGGTTTTAACCGAAACCGCGGTTTTTCAAGGCCTAAAACCGAAACCGACAATTATTCTTCGGTTTTTACTTTTTAATCTATTTTCAGTAGAAAAATTCAAAATTTAGAAATGAGAAACAAACTTATTCATTCAGTTATTCATCCAGTATCTCTAAAAACAGATCGGTAAATATATCTAAAGATTTGTTTAAATTTTTTAAATTGTGTTACAATAATTGCTTCAGATGATGTAGCAGGCTACCTTTCGCAGGCTGAATAATTCAAAATTTTTGTAACAAAGTCTTAGTTATGATAAAATTGCGATATGAAATTTTTTGATTATTTTAGTATCAAGTTATGGTCTATGGTTGTTAGAAAATTTCAATATTTTACAACTGAATGGAATACAAAAACTATATTTAATTGGAATGTTTCTTCAACATTAATTTTTTTTAATTGTTTTGAAAATATTGCTGCTTTTACCCAGACTTGAAATTTCAAATAAAATGTGCAACTTCCAAATGTAAATCGATTTTGCTTAAATTTCCACTGTTTGGTTATTAGATGAGGAAGAATAATTTTAAACCCGGATCATAAACAAGAACCCTAAAATGCACAGAAACTTTTCTTATTCCAGAATTTATATTTTTGTCAAAATGGTTTTATGAGTCAAAGCGGTTTAATATACATATTTCCTATTTGTGTATAGCCCCACTGTTCCTGCATTTTGTGATTCTTTATTTATAAATTTCTCTTTTTAAGGACATAAAACTGTTCGCCTTGGAAAAATGCAAAATTAGTTTATGGTATGAGTGAAATTGTCTAGCTTCTATAAACTTTATGCTTGTTCTAAGTATATATTTTATCTTGATTTAAAAATAATTTTTGTTCCTGCAGTTTTCCTACTGGTAAGCAGCTTAATGCAATAATATTCAATTTAAAAATCATTTCAGTTTTCTCATATTATTTTCCTACATTTTCATTTCACTCATTCGGTTTATTTTAACTTTTTTTTTTTTTTTGTTGTAGTATTTTCTGCGTTTATATACATTGCACAAATTTTTTTATTTTTTTTTTTTCAGTTTCAAACATTCCTCTAGATCCACTTGCAAGTTAGCACTCGTGCTTTATTATTAGTATTTAAACATGTTTTTGTAGCCTTTGGCTTTAATCTCATTCGAAGGAGCCAGCAGTTGTGGGAGTATCTAATTTAGGTAGCAAAGTGTGTTTTTAAAACCATTTTTACGGGCTTACACTAAAAATTTTATTTCTCATTAGAAATAATATAATTTTTTGAGAAGTAGTTTTATGCTGCTGCTATTTTGTTATAGCTGAATTTTTGTTATTACATTTGAGATTGAGGTATTAAATGGTAGTGAGATAGATTGAATATAAAGGTGAGGTTAGGGAAATAGCAATAGTGTTTAAAGTTTAGAGATATTATGGATAATTTGAAATGACAACTTGTTTCGAAACTATTTTAAAAGATTTACAGAGATGTGTATGATGTGTGTCATGTTAAGAAGTTTCATTATTATAAAAATGTATGTGAATCATTAGTCCTCGTCCACACTGTCAAGCATTTGCTGCAAAACAATTGAGTTTGTTAATGAATGATGAAAGAAAAGGAATGGAAAAGGGAACTTTGTTTCTTGTACATGGAGTTTTTGTTAAGTAAGTTAATAATACAGATGACAGCATTATTCGTTATGTACAGAAATGTCAAAAACTTAGAAGCAAAAGCTTTACTGTGTGGACACTAATGAAGTTTCAACAGAGAATTTAAAAATGTTTTGCAGCAAATGTTTCACAGTGTGGACCAGGACTTATGGAATAAGACAAAAACTTTGCATAACATATAATTCATTCGATCAATGATAATGTATTTTTCAAACAACCTAACCTTTATCTCGCCCTTATGTTGTTTATCCTCATGTGTTGTTTTCCACACATACCGTATCTACGTATTTCGCACTAGCAACATACTTTTTTATATTCAAAATATGATTTACCCTCAATAACATAACATTTTTATATATTTTTTTATTTATAGCATTAAATTGATTTATCTTCAGCACATTTTACACAAACATTTCGGTTAGTTTTTTTGCCAGAAACAGCATATTTTAGAAAAATTATGTTCCTAGTGCAAAATACAAAGAAATAATATATGTGTGGATAACCACACACGTCGCTTTATATATATCTCGTTATCAATAAATAGATTTTAATTGATTATTGTACAGATCTTTCAATTTCAGTTTTTTTAAAATGTACAAACATGTTGAATTTTGTGTAGTTTCCCACACAAATGTGAGATGAAGGTTAAATTATGTGGCATCATTTTGCTATTATTTTGTCCTTCTATGTAGTTTCATAAAATCAGTACTACTACTTTCATTGTTGTATTTCGTAATGTACGCATTCATTAAGATTTTATTAGAACAGTCGTTAATTCTTTGTGGATTTTTCTGTATAGATATGCATGTATGTGCGTTTATATTTCCTTTTATGACTAAACCATCGACTATGGTTTGGTTATGATTATTGTGCTCTCCATACAATGGCAGTATGAGACCATCATCCCTAGCAAACAAAACTGAAAACCATCATTAAACGCATTTACAAGCTGGCCATTAAAGACTTAACAGAATAAGCATTTTATATAGGAATGTTTGGTAATGGAAAGTACGTACATAGATACATACAAATATACTTGTATAAATTTATAAATATAACCTGAGTTTATAGGAAAAATTTTACACTTCGTTTATGATTGCTTTTTTGGATTTCATGTTTTTGTTTTTTTCCCTGTACATCACTTCTCCTTCAACTCAGCTCTAACAATGTTATTTTTGGCAAAAGAGAAATAATAAAAAAAAAAGTATTCTAAAAGTATAAATTTTATTAATAATAAAAATGTTAAGGCTATTTTAGCAGCAACTTTAACACACTTGTTCTTGGGGTAGCAGGTTACAATGAAAATGAAAATCTAAGTAGTCGTTTACTGCTGCTGTACTTTTGCTTCCTTTAATACTTTTTGCACAACTTCCTGCAATTACTTTTGCCCTTGCTGTCAGTATATTAGGGTGAACCCTCTTTTGAACTTGTTGGAAGCTGCCAAGCTAAACAAGTTCTACGTCATCTACAATTCAAATGCTGAACATTAGAAAAAAACTGTATAACGTTCTCCTTAAAGTCCAGAGTTTTGGGTCAAAGTAGCAATATTAAAAAATAAAAGGAAATAAAATCCAAAAAAATGTTATGTGTGAGATGTCATCGACATTTTATATTCGTTTTAGACAACATTGTGACATAATATCGCGTCGCGGCTTCGCTGGGTGGCGTTGATCCGAAATGTCCAATTTTCTATGACTCTGGCATATAAATCACGCAGATGGCATAGGTTGCGACATAGAGTTGCAACATAAGAAAACTTCACAAGAAAAAGTCTAACGGTGTCAAATCGCACGATTTCGGTGACCAGTCCAAAGCACCTCGACGTGGGATGATCATGCTCTACAATTGCTTGTGCAGAATGTCCAATGTGTGCAGGCACGGCTCCAGGTTAAAATAAAGTTAACTTTATAAAATTTTTTTCCTTTTTTATATAAAAGCTTTTCGCTTTTTAACCCCTGTGGCGCGTCCTGTTAAATCCACATGTCTTTGGTTTCCTCGACGGGAGGTAAGCATGGCAAGCTCTAAACTTCATCATCATTTGTTTTTTTAGCGTAGAATAATCTTAGAACTTGAGGGCATCAAAAATCCAAAAATAATTCAAAGTAAGAGCTTGCCTAATGTTTATATGGGTGTTATTATTTTAAAGAACTCTCTCTCTCTGTTTTTTATGATTTCCATTTAAAACTAAATGTATTTTATTTTAATGTTTTTCTTAGTCGTTTTTTTTTTGCCACTTGCCCTATATTTTAATCACTTTTTATTTCTTGTCATTAAAAATTTTTGTAAGTTGTTTAGAATCTCTTGAAATTAATATTCTTTAAAAAAGGAGAAGAAAAAAAAAATACATTAAAAGAAGCGTTAATGAGTTATAAGTTGTTAATGGTTTGTGGATTTAATATGAGTGCTGGCATAAAATGGGTTGATATCTTAATTGTATATTAAAATATATGAAATGTTAGTTGTATTCCCTTACAGTTGTGTAAGTTGTTAACAAATTAAAAAAAAAAAATTATTTCAAATTATGTTGTAAGTAATGGATAGTGTGGTTGATATTAAGAAAGAAATTTTATAATATCTTATTTACACGCTACATCACCATAGTGGGGTGGGTATTCTGCATTTGTACCCTTCTTATAGTATAGCAATCTGCTGAGAATCGTTTTCTGTTTCCATTTAATTAAGTCCATCCGTCCGTCTGTCTGTGCGAATACAAATGTCCTCATTAAATATGACTTTGTCGGCCATACAAGCTTGACTTTTCCACAAATAAAGAACACCTAAAAATGTTTAATCGGATTGATTCATAATTGACCATAGCTCCCATGTATGGACCACTACCGAAAATCACTCGTGAAAAAAAATTATTGAAATTTTGATACAAAAATGATTTGCTCATACTCAGTGTAGGGCATTATATGGTAGGGCTTGACCAACTATACTTTCTTAATTGTTTTAGTTCCTATCTGCCCAGCAACTTAATTTAAAATATTCATTAAAACAGACCATTTCGTTTGTATACCCAAAAATCTATAACTATTTGAAATTTTAACGAAAATTTTACTCCTTTAGTAAATTTTGACATAAATTTATAAGAAATATAAACTTAATTTTAATTACAAAATATGGCAAAGAAATTACTATTATTTGTTAAATGGAAATTTTTTCATAATAATATTGAAATCTTTACACAACATTCCTTTAGCTTTTAGTTACCTTAATAAAATCCTATAGTTTCATGCAAACAAACAATTATTAAATTATTATACTTATATATTTTATATTTTAAGCCAATTTCTATGCTGCTCTTATAATTATAAGTATGCTACAAATAATTTAACATAAACTTTGGCTAACTAATACAATAAATCATAACACATCCTTTTGTAGCATAACTTTGGGCCATAAAACTTACTAAAATTGTAGTATTGTTAAGGGTTTTGCAACAATAAATGTTAATTAAATGAAATAAAATTATTACTTTCATTTAAATGCCACCTTTCAAAAGTAATGAGAACATTAAATCGAATAAAGTTTAGAAATTATATAAATTAATACATACAAGTTAAAATTGTCTTATTATTATTATTAATTATAATTAATATGGTTTTGAAAAAACTTTGAAGATTTGATCTCATCAGACTTCAAGTCAATAGAATGTAAGTTTGATATCATGAATCCTATTTTTTAATTGAAAAGGCCCCTTTTTGATATTACTATATTAATTGGATGATTTTATATAAGTATTATATGTGAAAATCATATATTTTCAAGTACCACAAGTAATTTTTTATAGCTATTGAAATTCTAATAGTTTCGAAAATTCCAGGAGTCCTTCACACATCAGTTATTTACATTTAAGACATAAATTAGTTTTAAGAAGTATATTTTGTTAAGCAGTTAATATGATAAACTACTTAAACAAGTTTTTATATAAATGTTAACTCCGCTTTTGATTATTTTTGTTCCAAACCTAGTCAAATAACAAAATTTTATCGAAAATTATTTGTTTCTTCTGTGCATTAAAATTACAAAGTATAAAAAATTGTACAAACTTCGATTTTTATGTTACAGAATCCTTATTTGGCTACTCAATAATGATTTTATTTTATCTTTGGGAATTAATTAATTTTTAAGTTTGGGAAGTAGTTCAGTTTTGCTGAGATTTATTTCATTAAGAGTAATTTCGCGGTACCAAATCCGATATTTACTTCAAGGGATAGTTAAGTTTTTTTGTAAAAATTATCTCATTTAACGTAATATATCACCCCTCAGTCCTATTCAAAAAAATTAGGTATATCTAAACAATTTTAAAAAGGCTCAGCCTCGATTATAAAAGAATTATATATTTTATATTTCTATGGTCAAAATTTCAGTTTCGTGTTCGGTTTTAACTGAAACCGCGGTTTTTCAAGGTTTAAAACCGATACCGACAATTATTCTTCAGTTTTTTCTTTTAATCTATTTTCAGTAGAAAAATTCAAAATTTAGAAATGAAAAATAAACTTTTTCATCCAATGATACATCCATTTTCTCAAAAAAAAAAATCTATGTAAGATTTCTTTAAATTTTTTAAATTGTATTACAATAATAGCTTCAGATGATGTAGCAGGTTGCATTTCGGTGACCAGACAAGGAAACCAGTTAATAAAGAATGACACAAACTCATATAAAAATATTGATCATACGAGTATTTCCTTACAATTAAACTTCAAATGACTGTTTATTTATTAAATTTAAAAAAAAGAATGCAACATTTTTGTAACAAAGACGATTTTAATAAAACTTAGCATGCGTTATCTTTTTGCTTTAGAAAATGTATGTACCAAATTTATAAACTTTTGCTTGGATAATACAAATTTTATGCGAAAAAATCGATTTGGATTGTATGGGCAGTGGGCGTTGGGAGTGGACGATTTTAATAAAATTTCAATTTTTTCTTAATTTAGTTCATATAATTATCGGTGCCAAATTTCAATGCTCTACGACCACTTCTTATAATTTTTGCACAAAAATGTATGAAGCCATCCCTCTGTGCTCCCGTGCGCTTCGCCACCCAATTAGAAGATAGAAATAGTACTATTAAGTGTCCCTTAGTAAATTAATACTAATTCAAGATAACATGTCTCATTTTGTATTTCGATTCAGCATCATGAATGCCTAATATCATATTTCTTGGACCATTATTATAGAAAATTCAAAAAGGACCATGTTGAAGAACGAAAAAGTACTCCTTATTTTGGTTTAGTTCTCCTTTTTTGGTACCATAATACCATTGTGGGGGCTCAATGGTTTCTTGAAAAGCATATTAGCCAACTTTAATGTATATGTATAAGCTAACTAATTTAATATATATATTATACTAGTTGGGGCGGTCGCTCGGTAGCTATTTACTAATGTTAGTTCATCAAGTTTCTCCAAAAAATTTCTCTTATTAAGAAAAATGAGAAGTCAAAAGGAGGCAATATATTACAAATTTAAATATCCGAATTTTTTTCTCTACAAACCACCTCCTGAAAATTTCGAATCGAATAAAAAAAAATCAGCCATATCGCTCCAGCCGTTCTTATGTGATGCCATTACATACATGGACCATTTCATTTTAATATATATAGATTATTATATATAATATATTAAAAAAGTACCACTAAAAGAAAAAGTACCAATTTTCCTTTATGCTCTTGAACACCCGTCAAGTTTGAATTTTAAATTTGTATAGCATTTCCTATGTTATTAAGTGATTTTGTTTCTGTAACAATTAATATTTAATAAATTATCATAAAACCGAAAAAAACCGAAACCGATCGGCTTTCAATTTTTTAAAACTGAAACCGCGGTTTTGAAATTCTTCGGTTTTTTAGAAACTCTAGTCAAAATACTCTAAAAACTAATAAGATATCAAACATTAAGTAAGAGAAGAGAGGCCTTTTTTAAGAAAAAAAATTATTTTTTGAAGATATTGTTCCCGTTTAAGGAATTTCGTTATTCCAAATTCAAATCCAACTTAACAAAATTTTTATATAGATTTTGGTTTTCGGTATCAAATATATTATGTAGAAAAAATTGTATTGCGTATTTTTAGATTTAAATCAAGGTCTAAATTTGAAAAAGTGCTAAGATTTTAACAACTATTAATACATATTTATGCAAATTAATGTGTTGAAGACAAATTAATTTATTGACAAACAGATATAAATATATAATGTAAAAGCAACAAAAAATCAAGTAAGAGAGCTATATTTGACTGTGCCGAATCTTATATACCCTTCACCAAATTATACTTTAAAATAAAAATTGTAAATATTGTTCGGTAAACAAATTTAAAAAAAAATATTTTTTAAAATTTTTTTTTTTCTTATTTTCATTAAAAAATTTTTAAATTTTTAGTGAAAAAAATTTTCTGCCAAACAATTCTTTTTTTTTAATTTCAGTTTTTTTTATCAAATTTTGTTTTCAATTTTATAAAAAAAAAAATTTAATTTATTAGAGGAAAAATTTTATGATAAAATATTTTTTTTTTTTTTTCGGGTTAAAAAATATTTAATATGAGTGCTGGCATAAAATTGGTTGATATCTTAATTGTATATTAAAATATATGAAATGTTAGTTGTATTTCCTTACAATTGTGTAAGTAGTTAACAATTTAAAAAAAAATATTTTTATTTCTAATTATGTTGTAAGTAATGGATAGTGTGGTTGATATTAAGAAGAAATTTTTGTAATCTCTTAATTATACCCTACATCACCATAGTGGGGTGGGTATTATGCGTTTGTGCTGCTGTTTGTAGTGCCCAAAAAGACTAGTCTAGCACCCAGAATCGTTTCCTGTTTCCATTTAATTATGTCCATCCGTCCGTCCGTCTGTCTGGCTGGCTGGGTGTCCATGTAAATTTGTGCTCATACAAATGTCCCCAAGAAATATGACTTTGTCGGCCATACATGCTCGACTTCCACTCAAATTTTTCCACAAATAAAGAACACCTATAAATTCTGATCGGATTGATTCATAATCGACCATAGCTCCCATGTAAGGTCCACTACCGAAAATCACTCGCGAAAAAAAATTATTGAAATTTTGATACAATAATGGTTTGCTCATACTCAGTGTACAAAAAATATTTTTCCCGATTTTGACCGATTTGTATCTCAGCCATTTTTGGGCTGATTTTCTCGATTTTAATTAACAACCGAACCGGGTCTATAGCGGATATATTGATGTATGAACCATGTATGTAAATTATTTGGGGGCTACAGAAAGTTGATTTCAACATACAGACGGATATGGCTATTTCGACTCTGCTATCTATAACGGGAGGTCACAAATAAAAAATTTTGTAATTACAAACGGAATGTCAAACTTATATATACCCTTGCCACTCATGTTGAATGGTATAAAAATATGTTGCTTGAATGAAATACATAGACATACCATATGTTTGGAAAACAACACGTGAGGTTAAACAACGTAAGTTTTATTGAGGGTGAGATAAGGGTATACTCGAAGATAATTTATGGAAAATATCCACAGAATTTCAAATGTTCTAAAAAAATTAGATTTTGTATTTTATTGTAATAAATCATTCTTATAAAATTTATATTACAGAGAATTAGTTATAATACCTTAAATCTAAAATATTTTTAAATATCTTAATTCTAAGAAGCCTTCGTAATAATTCAAAAGCATGGAGAAGGAAAATTTGCTTATAAAAACCTTCAATAAATAATAATAAATTATATAGAAAAATAACATAAAATTGATAAGAGTTGTCCACACGAGACATATTCATGTGAGGACAAGAAATTGCTCGCTGAGTATAAAATGTATGTCTGGTCAAGAATATTCAATTTAATAACTGAATCCTATTTAAGTTTTTATTTTATGAATTCTATGGTTGGAAAAATTGTTTTTTTAACACCTCGATTTAAAATTAAACTATGGCGAAAAATGCCGTGGTTCCCAGCTCAGATTTTGTTCGCAATAAATGTGTGGTACTATTTACTCTTATTATGGTTCGAGAAATAAACTCATAATCTGTGTTGCGGATGGTACACGCAGAAAAAAATATAGTTGTGCATTGTTACTATAACCATTTCAACATTTGTGCATGTTTACAGTAACTATATATATGCTTGTGGTAACAATAAAATGGTTATTATACGATTCACATGATTGTATCAACCATATATATGGTTACAGTAAACATGTATATGATTATGACAACCATTTATATGATGAAGGACTTACCATATTATGTTGCTCTCGACTTATGGATATCATAATCTGAGAACATCATATTATGATAAAATTATTCATCATACAAATGGTTGTCACAAAAATATACATGTTTAATGTAACCAAATATATGGTTGAAAGTATGAGTGATTTTATTAAATATTGATTCATATCTTTGCGGGTATGCAAAGATATGAATAAAGCGATACGGCTATTTTATAATTTTTGGCAAAAATATACCTTAAATTATCTGAAAAACACATATACTACAAACACCCTGTTGATGTATAATATGTCTATACTAATTTACTACATATACAAATAAAAACTAGTAGCAGTATATTATAACAAAGGAGAAAAGAGAGAACAACTAAAACGAAAACAAACAAAAAAAGTATATAATTTAGCTACTTACCTGTCTGCCTTTTTGACGCCTGACCACATGGCTGCCGAAACAGGAGGCATAAATCTTAAATTGCCGACAGGTGGTGATGCATATGGTATGCCACGATACGCTTCAACCGGATCTAAATGGCGTCCATCTAATTGTACAATTACACCCGATAAAGCGCCATTGCGTGTATGGATAATACGTGATGAAAGTTGTGAGGGTAATTGGTCATTTTGATTGTTGTTATTGTGGTTGTTACTATTGTTACTATTTTGTCGACTACTGCGAGAGTTGGATGACGATGATGATGACGATGAAGAGGAGGACGATATTGATGATGTTAGTAGTGAAGAAGAGGAACTAGAACTACTACTACTACCGCTGCTACTGCTACTAACTCCTCCCGAACCTGCTCCACTTATGGCCGTCAAGGACATTGAGGGCACTGTATTGGATGATTGTGTTAAGGAGGATGATGATGATGATGATGATGAAGACGTTGATGTTGTAGCTGCTGCTAATAAAGCTGTTGTTCTTAAATTTAAATTATTATTTAAATTATTATTATTACTATTTAGAGAACCTTTATTTTTATTATTATTTATATTGTTATTGTTGTTGTTGTTGCTACTCAATCCATTTAGTGAGCTGGCAGTTACCATGCTACCGTTTTCTATACATTGTTGTAGCAGTACTATTGTTAGTAATATAAAATTGCAGCAGGATGTTAATGTAATACTTTTTGTTCTGGTTGTTGTTTTTGTTGTTATGGTACAGTTAGTAGATAATTTTCTTCTGCTACGTTTTGACACCAAACATTGTGACTTTATTAATTTGCCAGCTGCTGCTGCTGTTGCTGTAGGTGTTTGTGTTTGCTTTAGTGTTACAGCTATGTGTTGCATAAAACAATGCAACATTATCATTATGTTAACGGTTGCTTAAGCAACCGTTTGTTGTCAAAAAAGGCAACTTTATTTTTAGTATTTTGTTATGTTTTTCAGGATGCGTTGCTGTTATTATTTTCTATTTCAATATTTTGCAGATTTTTGTGTCTATTTAGGGAAACAAAATGTTTATATGCATTTTTTTAGTTTAAGGTTTATAATTTTTTTTAATGAATTTATTTTCTTTATGATCTTGTTGTCATTTTAAATATGATTTATTTTTTTATGGGAAGAGATCTAAGCATAACAACAAGAGATTATATTAAGATTCCATTATGTCTGTGCTCTAATTAAGTTTTTTTTTTAGCTTAAAAATTTAAGTTTTATCTGCTTTATACCCATCACCAAAATTAAGTAGGTATATTGAGTTTGTTGTTCCGTTTATAATATGTAGAAATAGAAATGTTGGTCGTAGAAAGAAAAAGTATATATGTCCGTCTATCTCATCAAATATTCTCCGTTGATGAGAAATGTTTAGGTGTAGAAAATGACCGAAATCTGTCAAGTAAACTCTAAGTGATGGACCAAAATGAGAGACAAACTCCAAAAATGTTAATATTTTTCAAAAATGTTTGTAAATAATATCATGACATTCTGAAATTGTTCATTTGATAAAGGGACAGGATCTGTCAAAAATCAGAAGAATCGGTCAATGATTTCTCCCATCCCCCATACAAATTTCTTCCCGGAATATGGCTTTATTGTACATAAATGACTGTATAATATTAGTATCCATATCAAATGCAACAAACGTAACCTTCATATGGTCTTCAAAATAACTGACATAAATTTTGGGTCAAATTTGACCCAAATAGAAATTAGATATTTTTTTGCCAATTTAAAAAAAAAAAAACCTGACGTAGTTCTTGACATTTGATATAAAATTCATAAAACATCAACCACTCACTTTTAGAAAAAACTAAATTTTCATATCAAAGTGGGTCAAATTTGATCCGAAGACACTCTGAAGGTTAAGTTCTATGTAAAAACTAATAAAAAAACAAAATTTTAATATTTTTTAAATTTAGGAAACTATAATTAATGAAGATAATTATAAATAAATAAATAATTTTGTACATCTTGGGTACAAAATTATTTATTATTTTGTCGAAATCATAAACACTTAAAAAATAATGAACAACTAAGGTCGGTTTCATTGATTTTCAAGGAAAAGTGCTTTTGTCCATATATCAATCTACTGATAGCGATCTATAATTATACATAGCTCCTGTATAAGGCCAACATCCGGAGAATACATTATCCTCTAGCAATGGGAAATTTTCCACAGACATTTTCAAAATATAGAAAATATAAAACTAACCAAATGGTGTGAACCAGATGTTATTATAGACAACGCACAACAATGTGTTCCCATATAATGTTGGTGGTGGGTATATAAGATTCGGCACAGCCGAATATAACTCTCTTACTTGTTAGTTTTATGTTGGGCTAAAAGATTTTTCAATTTCATTTATAGTTGTTGCCAGTAAACTATGATGTTGCCAATAGTTGTTTGCAGCATAGTGTTGGTATGTTGGTTTTTTTTTTCCTAGCTGGCAGCTTGTTAAGCACTTAAAAATGTTATTCGTACAAGTGCCACTTAACAAGGTTTTTTTTCGTCTTATTGTAGTTGTAGTTATAGTTGCAGTTGTTGTTTTTTGTTATATCTCTATTCTATTCTTTTACACAGTAGCAGTTTGTAACAGTGTGATAATTTTTTGTTCTCAATTTTTTTATTTTTAGAGATTTTTGTTGTCTTTTAGCATTTGTTTGCATAAGAACACTCATGCATCTCTTCAAATAATGTTCTCATATATACATATGTATATGTAATTTTCATCTTCCATTATACGACAAACACATGCATCCATATTTGTACATACTCTCTGTGACTCTGTTTCTATGCTCTCACATGTGTACATATCAACGAACACACACTATAGCTGGGGCTGTAAAGAGAAGGGTGCTTCAATACATAAACATATACAAGCTTTTATGTGTGCGCATTAGTGTGTGTGGGTGTTAGCATGTTTGTATGCCTCTAGTTTCCTGTTAGCAACCATAAGCCTCACTTTCATTTCGTTTGGCTAAAAGTAACGGTAGTGGATTTTTTATGTTGCTGCTGCTGTTGTTTTTTTTTTTTTTTTTTATTTAAAGACAACAACTACTACAGTCTTCATTTTTACACATTGTCAGTTTTTTTGGTTCAAAAACACTAGCAAAAAAATGGCAAAAAGAATTAAAGTGGCAGTTGTATAAAAAACTAAGTTTTATGTAAAACTATTTTTTTGTTTTACTGCATTTACTAGAGAATATTGCCTACATTTGCATGCACCTGCTGTTGCTGTTTTGTGTAGGCATGTTCTGCTAGAGTTGTAGGTGAGTTTTCTAAATAGAAAATTAAAATTTTTTTCTCATAGAATTTTTTCACAGTTAGGCAGTTAGCACTCTAGTTTACTATTGTCCTATCCTTTCCTTTTCGTTTTATAGTTGCTGTTAGAGCAGTTGTGTTTTTGTAGGTGTTAGATTGTTCTACACTCTATATAAGTTCTTCTTCTGTTGCTAACATTATTGTTGTTGTCTACTGCAAGCCTAAAAGCGATGTGGCATTTTATGAGCAACTTAATAATTTTGTTGTTAACGTTCCTTTCTTGTTGCAATTGTTTTATTTATTTTTTGTTGTTGTATTTGAGTATGAGTTTTTAAATTAACAACTCTGGTAGGCTTTATACACTCCCACACTCATTTATAATAAAGCATAAAACAACGGAGTCTATGTAGGCGTATGAAAACGTTAAATTAAAACACCTGTAAGAAAGAAAGAAAAATGAAATTTATTTATTAAGATGTGTTAAAATGTTTAATAAGCTATACCTAAATACAATTTATATAATGTAGGCCAAAATAATTAGATTGATTAAAGATCCTTAAGTAGGTGGATGAAATTAATCTTAAATGGAAAATATTATGCCTAAATTTACGCGTTAAAAGAATTAAGAATTAATTTTTGAGGAAATTAACAATTAAGGGAATAAATCTAGATATTGTGAAATCTCTGTTTAAAAAAAGGATACTCAAATAGATGCAGTGAACGTCTATAGACCTCTAACATTAGTTCTTGAGCGCATATTTGAATTCAGAGCGAAGGCTCCAGTACCTTATATTATAAAGGTAGGGTCACATATGGCAAATATTTGACCAAAAATACGTAACCACTAAATAAAATATTTTTTATTGTATTTCTTTTATTTCATAAACTCCTTTCACTTAGGACAATTCAAAAAAAAATTAATTAGTTTCATTTTATTTTATTTGACGCTGTTTGATCTTACAAATCACTTGTAAGAGCAAAGAACGTCAAACAAATTTGTGCTAAAAAAGTGTTACGGTTTTTTGAGTGAATATTTGCATTGTGTGACCATACCTTAAGTCACATTTCGAACCACTTTGGATCGATATCAAATAAATCAATTCAGTAGACGTAAATTCTGGTATAAATTCATATTTAATAAATACGTATAGAAAACATTTCTTTAAAAATTAATTGAACATTATATCTATCAGTTTTTTCTTTAAATACAAAA
Source organism: Calliphora vomitoria (assembly GCA_942486065.2). Classification (NCBI taxonomy): domain Eukaryota; kingdom Metazoa; phylum Arthropoda; class Insecta; order Diptera; family Calliphoridae; genus Calliphora; species Calliphora vomitoria. Next base: position 153,851,873 of record OW818029.2, read on the forward strand.
AAGGATGGTCCAACCATAACTCACGATGTTAATTGTGAGTCACACCATAACGTCAAGTTTTTTTCCGAACTAAATTTGACATTTCTTTGTTTCAGTGTTTTACAAATTCAACCATGGAAAGATCGACAGATGAGCAGCTCGTTAAGATTGTTAATGCCTTTTACGAAAATGGTTGCTCAAATGAAAATGCATTTCGTGCACTTTTTTGGTCAGCATAATCAAGCGGGAGACTTGTGCGCAAATTTCAGCTAAGTTCATTCTGCGGAAAACATTGCTGTTGTTCGTGATAGTGTGGCAGAAGGGCCCATAACCTCGACTCGTCTTCGTGCCCAACAATTGAACATCTAACGAAAATCACTGATGAGAATTTTGAATATAGATGAGATAACAATCACAAACCAGGTCTGCATGAAACGCGAAAACACCTGTGCCTGCCCACCCAGTTCGTTCTACGGAAAACATTCCTGTTGAATAACAGCATACATTAATAAGCCAAATAATTCAAGAGTTAAAGGATGAGATAATTTGCCACATTAATGACATTGAATCTCAATTATGTCTCAGAGTTATTGAAAATATGGGCGAGCATTTGGCCGACATTTTGTTTCACAGTTATAGTTCAGTTCTAGTTCTAGTTCAGTTCTAGTTCAGTTCTAGTTCAGTTCTAGTTCAGTTCTAGTTCAGTTCTAGTTCAGTTCTAGTTCAGTTCTAGTTCAGTTCTAGTTCAGTTCTAGTTCAGTTCTAGTTCAGTTCTAGTTCAGTTCTAGTTCAGTTCTAGTTCAGTTCTAGTTCAGTTCTAGTTCAGTTCTAGTTCAGTTCTAGTTCAGTTCTAGTTCAGTTCTAGTTCAGTTCTAGTTCAGTTCTAGTTCAGTTCAAGTTCAGTTCTAGTTCAGTTCTAGTTCAGTTCTAGTTCAGTTCTAGTTCAGTTCTAGTTCAGTTCTAGTTCAGTTCTAGTTCAGTTCTAGTTCAGTTCTAGTTCAGTTCTAGTTCAGTTCTAGTTCAGTTCTAGTTCAGTTCTAGTTCAGTTCTAGTTCAGTTCTAGTTCAGTTCTAGTTCAGTTCTAGTTCAGTTCTAGTTCAGTTCTAGTTCAGTTCTAGTTCAGTTCTAGTTCAGTTCTAGTTCAGTTCTAGTTCAGTTCTAGTTCAGTTCTAGTTCAGTTCTAGTTCAGTTCTAGTTCAGTTCTAGTTCAGTTCTAGTTCAGTTCGGTAATTTAATTCTACTTTTTTAGCTCCACAATAAAATGTTTTATTTTTGAATTACATATAATGTGATGTACTGTCCATTTTCTTGTTTAATACTTAAGCATAAAATTAATTTGAATTAAACAAAAATTACAATATGCAATTACTTTCTTCTTCTTATACATATAATATCTAACTTTATTACATCTTCTTTTTATGCATAAAATAAAATCATTTAATTAAAAACTTATATCAATATTAAATGCCTTTGCTTAGCTTAAGTCCATATAAAATAATTTCTTGTGCTACCTAAAATCCACAGCTAACTAAACATTTTTATGTGTAATTTCATTTTACAAAAATGAGCGAATACTTTTTCGCGTTAACTTTTTAATGAATATAAATTAAGTCGACATCTTGAGTATTTCAAATATTTTTCAGCAAAAAACCAAACGCAAATCTAAACAAGTTAACAAAACTTTATTACACCTTACTCTGCCCTACACTCAATATAATTTCATCATCATTATCAACACCTTTATGCAGCAAGAACATCATTAACAACATGAAAAATTTTCGAGTGAAATATTGTAAAGAGGAAAAATATTTAAAAGTCTCTATAAGCTAATGACTGTGCTATGTATACAGGTGGAAAAAGCGAATATCTACAGTTGTATAAATATGTATGGAAATAGAAAGCTTAATTTGTAGTAAAATTACTTTTAGAAAAACTTATGTGTAAAATGAGGAATCGTAGAACTGAATGCTGCATGTAGTTGCTGCTCTAAAAACAATTAAGAATTAAAGTTTTTAAAAAACGAGTCGCCTAATTGGCCACGGCATTTGAAAGTCCAACGTTGAACATTTTAGCAAAATCGGATAACGTTTAGAGGATGCACATTTTATTTAAAGTTCCGAGTTTTGGGTCGAAGTAGCTGTGTGTAAAAAAGAATTAATAATATTTATTGTATTTCGTTTCACTGATAGTGAAATATAATATATAAAAATTGTCTGACATAAACAAACCATTATAATTTCATACGAAAAAAATCCCAAATAACGAAATTTCAATAATAGTGTTTAAATATATATTGAATAGAGATTAAAATGCAAATTTTTATAATTATAACTATTATGGGTTAGAGAGAGACCTATTTGAAATTAGGGAATTTCGAGGAAATTTTGTATTTTTGTTAAAATTTATGTAACCTATTTAATAATATTTAGTTTTTTGAAAGCAATTTTAATTACTTAAACCAATTTTAATTAATTAAAAATTGTTTAACTGAAAATTTTTAAGAAATATTTTTTTCCGTGTATATTGTTATTCTTTTTTGCAACTTTTTAGTTTTATTTATTTTGAAGCTTACACTTAATGATGTCATTTATAGGTACATGTGACTTCACCCCATACAGTCACAATTAAAGAAATTAGCAACTAATTGCCAACTTAATGTTCTGCATAATACTTTTGCAATAACACACATTATCATACATACCCAGCGGGAAAATGACTCAGTAAAGACGCCTTACTAAAGGCCTTATTTTTCAGATACAAGGACACCCATCCGCATTGCAAAATCGTTTTAAATTTATACGGCGCGGCAGTGGCGTGTCATTTGGAGCTTAAGCTTCTGTAAAACGATTGATAGGTCTCCCGTTGTAAGTGTATGTAGCAATTTATATTAAAAGGCCTGCAAATAAAACCCATATTAAAGGTCTACTGAAGCAAGCATTTAGACAGGATTGTTATGGAAAATATTCTTAATGAATTCAGAATGAACCCTCAATAATGGTCTTTAAAGAGCAACGTGTGTAGTTTTATATAAAAACTACTTTACGGGAACTTTACAACAAGGGAGTATTTCAAAATACAAATTTTTTCTTATACCTTCTACTTGTTTTATGTTTATAGTAAAAGGAGCAAAATAGTGCCTACATATAGGCATAATTACAAAACCAATCATGTTTGAATTGTAAATAAAAATATGTTAGACTTTATTTTGCAATGCAATTTTTTATTGGAAGTAGAAGCAAATCTCTTTTAGAATATCTTCTACGGGAAGGCAGAGTGCCTCTTAGAAGGCCCTAGCATGTTTTTAAGCCATTGCATGTTTTCCCGCTGGGCACATATACAAACAACTACAATCACACTAAATACTCAGTCTAACATTTAACTAAAACAAATACTAATATAATATTAGTTAGTGTATTTAAGCTTCATTTATTTTAGTTTTATGTTTGAGTGTCTGCCACATATATTCTTCTGTCCTACTTCAACTGGTTTATTTGGAAAAATATGCTTAAGGTTTTACTACCTTTTTTATCGTTGTTTATTTATTTCTGTTCGAGCCTAAATATAATAATGATGTCTTTAAGTTGTTTGAGCATAAGATGAAAGTAAAAAGAAAGAAATAGTAAATTACGTTAATAGCTGGAAATAATTTACCTTAAGTACTTAGCATGTACATAAGTATGTAGATTGTTCGTGTATAAAACTGTATGTCTTTATTTATTTGGCAAATGTAAAGAAACAAAATGTTTTGGCTGTGATGAAGTTAAAGATGGGATTATGTGTATACAACTTTATGGAAACTTAACTCACAAGCAATTTCTTAAAGACGGTAGAAAGTATAAACTTTAAAGATTTATAGGTTAAAATTTGATTTAATTTAAGACTTTGACAATGAAGTCAGCATCAAATTAAAACTAATTTTAAAACATTATTTAGATGATTATGTAATTCTGTATTAAACCATGAAACTATAACTATTTCCAGTGGAAATATAAAATGTTTTATATTTATTTGGCCTAACAATACTTAGCGATATCGAATTTGCTCAAACAAAAGTGTGTTTCAATAAAAAACGATTTTTCAGCAAAACACCTATTAACATCCAATTTTTCCCTGCCAAAAAAAAAGTTGGACAACTGACACTTCATTGCTGAACAATAATTCGAAAATATGGAAAGTATGTCGTAAGCAGTTCGACAAAAATCATCCTAAGTAATAAGGCTCATCGTCAAAATTGTCGCATTCGGGATTCAGAGAGAACGCATTCGCGACTATCGCAAAATAAATGCAATTTACAACGCAACATTCTGCGGATTTTGGAATGGAGATATTATTGAATCATTCTTTTTTCAAAATGAGGACGGTTATTCCAAAATATGTATCCATGCAGCACCGAAATTCGTCAAAAACTTAACAAAGCGCTACAAAAAAAATTAGATGGAGCAAACAAAGATTTTATACCATGTTTGAAAACTGGTTAAAGGGCGAACGTACTGTCCAGGTATCTTCGGAAAGTACAAACCAAAACAATCTTGGCAGACCGCGATAGATCTAAAAGGCGGAAACTTAAGGATACTAATGAAGAAGTCGGTGAAAATATACAAACAACATTGCTATATCAATTTCGATCACAAAAACAACTCACAAAAGTCGACATCATTCAGTGAGAACATAAAAGTATTCCAACGCCAAGCAAGTTCTCAAATAAAAAAGCACTAGTATTATTTTTGGATCTGAAGTTAACAAAACAGCAATATAATCAGCTCAGATTACGTGCGATTGAAAAAGGCTCAAATCTCTATCCATCATATCATCATATAAATGCTGCTTAGAAGGATTGTTTGCCACCACTATTACAATCACATAGATTTCGGCAGAGGTACTAAGTACTTCAAGATCTACTTAATCATACAGCTCAACGCCTGCTACTGTCATTTAAAGGAAATAATTTGAAGAAATATGGAAACTGCAAGTTAACTCTCTTTTGCAAATGGGGATGTGATGATTCTTCTGGACAAAAATAAAACAAGCAATATGTATGTGAAAATACTTCAGACACAAATATGTTCATGGTGACATTCGTACCATTGCGATTGATAAAAAATTTGGAAAGCTCGGAGCCTTCGGCCAGTAGTATCCACACAAAGGATATTTGGAAAAATCAAACACCATCTTCTACAAAATACTGCAGACCTATTAAATTTGAATTTAAAAAGGAAACTCATGAAGTCATTAAAAAAGAAGTCACTGATATTAGAGCCCAAATTGCAACATTGCAGCCATTCGAATTAGAGATTGACGGCCAGACAATTGAAGTAAGCTACAAATTAGTGCTAACGATGATAGACGGAAAAGTAGGCCAGGCTTTGACTGACACAAAGGCTTCCTCCAGCTGCATTATATGTCAAACCACATCAAGCCACCTAAACCAAGTGCCGGAAAAATCATTAGATAATACTGATGCATATGAATTTGGAATATCACCGCTACATACAAGAATACGATTCATGGAACACATACTAAAAATCAGTTATGATTTGGATTTTGGATCTACAGGATCAATAAGAAACAACGACACCAATAAGGAGTTAAGAAGTTTAAAAAAGAAACATGTTCAGGACGAATTTCTCAAATATGAGTTGATAATAGATCAACCAAAACAAGGATCAGGTAATACGAATGATGGAAACACAGCAATAAGGTTCTTTTCAGATCCCGAATGAGCATCTGAAATAACAGGTATTGATATAAATCTTATTTCAAGATTTAAAACAATTATCGATGTACTTGTGTGCAAGGAACAAGTTGATGCTAGAAAATTTGGTAATTATGCGAAGGAAACTGCACTGATAAATACAACCAAATATCCATGGAGAAATATGTCTGCAACTGTTCACAAAATTCTTTATCATGAAGAAGATGTCATTAGGCATCATTTTGTACTACTTGGAGATCTATAAGAGGAAGCCCAGGAAAAAAGGAATAAGGATTACAGATTTTATAGAGAGCACAATACCAGAAAAACATCACGAAATTCTACAAATGAAGATCTATTTAATATATTGCTGGCAACGTGAGATCCGCTCATCAGCAGCATTCGAAGTCAATGGGAAGTAGAACATCGGGACTTAGATGAAGAAGCAAAAGGGCTGGTAAAGGATAGAAATAATTTAGAACTAAATATGGAATATTTGCAGGCTATTTTCCAACCGAATGAATAATAGTTATAATTTTCTTTCATTGTTACTTAAGTAAAAAATGAAATAAACATTAACAAATTTTTGTTATTTTAAAAAATAAAAATGTTTGTTCTTAATGTTACTGAAATAAAAAACAAAATAGACTTTTAAAAATCGTAATTTTTTTCCAAAAACAGCCGATTCTAGTGGAATAGGTTCTTGAAGAACCGGGTTTAGTGGAACCTGTTATACAATTGATAAAGTGGGAACGTGTTCTCAAAATTATCCAGGGTATTATTAAAATGCTTTTTATCTGCTGATAACTTTTTTAATAAGTAAAACTGATTCAAAAAACAACAAATTAGCATTTTTATACTAAATGCTATACAAAAATTAAAAGTTCAACTTTAACCTTAAATTTCTTAACAACTGCTGAACCGATGAAATTAAAACTGGAGAAAAATTCAAGAAGATCTCTATCGGTTTACAGAGTTTTGGCCGATGAAAAACGATCCTGAGCCACTGTGCGCCGTTGACGGTGATGACCTGACCAATTTTGCCCTCAAAGAAATATGGACAAATGATGAAGTCAGCCCAAAATCCACAGCGACTTTTTAAGCATTCATTGGAGGATGTTGGATCTCATACTGATTGGTATCATATCAAATTCGATAATGTTTTTTGTTGATTTACCGATTCATCCAGAAACGGGCCTCATCACTGAAGATGATCTTGTTAGGCAAATTAGGATCAGTTTCCAACCAATTCAATGTTATCATTTTCACATGCTATTGAACGTTTATTTGGCTAAGCAAGTTGAATTAATGACAGCCAATTCGAGATACATGATGGCATGCTTAGTCGTAAGATTGAGGTTGGTACTGGCGTTCGTTAAGTGTTTGTGATGCTGTTCAATATAGTTCTGGATAGTGTGATGCACCAGGCAATGAATGGAAGCCGTGGGATCGTATGGTTTTGAACGAAAGTTTGGGGGACCTCGAATATGCAGACGATATATGCCTTCTCTCTCATAGCTATACTATATAGTTATCAGTGAAAGCCGGGCTTAATATCAATATAAAAAAGACCAAAGTTACAAGAATAAATTCTGGAAACATGAATCCCTTTCTAATAAATAAGGAAATATTAGAAGAAGTTAAAACATTATGCTACCTCGGAGCTATTATAAACCAATCTGGGGGATCTAGTGAAGATATTGTAAGATGTTTTGGCCATCTTAGCAAAGTAGGGAAATCATGTTCAATATCAGGACGATCTAAAATCAAAATCTTCAACACCAACGTAAAATCAACTCTATTATAAGGATGTGAAACTTGGAACGCTGCCTCCCGAGACGTAAACACTTTGAAAGTTTTTATAAATAAACGTCTCCGAAGAGTTACACGAACCATTTCAAACAAAAATTTATGGGCTGAAACACGTCAAATACCGTGGTGTGTAGAAATACAGAGAAGAAAGTGGAACATGATTGGACACACACTCCGTAAGCCGTATTGTCAGGAATTCTATAGAATGGGACACTCAGGAGAGTAGCAGAATTGGCCGACCAGCACATGCATGGCGAAGGAAAATTGATAGTGAAGCTAGAAAAATTTATAAAAGCTGGAGTGTAGTAAAAACTATTGTGATGAACAGATCTGACTGGAAGAAGTTTGTTGAGGCCCTATGCTTCTTATAGGATCGAGGGAATAATATATATATATATATAATTCAAAATATGTATCTTCAGCAATAGGGCCACTATCAACTGTCGAAGTTCAGAAGTCCCTATTGGAAGAGATTTCTGTATCTAGTGTCTACGGTTCAGTGACAATTTAGAGGCACTCGTAATGAACAAGATACAGTGTCTATTTTATTCTATCAATTTTAGCCTTGGCCAATATAAGAGAGCATATATTTTTGGGAGAGGAAGAGGTCTGATATATAAGACATCCAAAATAATCCTTAATACCTATACATTAGGGTGGCCCCAAAATTAAAGTTGCGGATGTTCCCGACTAAAATTAAAATTTGACTCATTCTAAGACTACGTTTTGAAACTTTTTCGTCCTGGGATCAATAGTTGGCGAGCTGGATCAAAGGATAAAAAGGTCCTTTTTTGAGGTTTTTTACATTTTCTCCATATTTCTTCCAAAGGAAGTATATGTAAGTTTGGTATCATGTGAAAGGTCTTTGAGAGACGCATTCAATTGGTTATTAGAAATTTAAAAAAAAAAAAAATTTATTTAAAAATTTTAAAAATTTTCGACAAAATTTTAGTTTTTTTTAATTTGTTCATAGAATTTATTCAAATATATAGATGAAATTTCTTGATCATAAACATAATGTAATTTCACCGAAACGGTTTTTCTCGTTTTTTAAAATTCAGTCCAGTTCAATGTTTATTCAAATTTGTTTAAACCTAATTTCATCCCTATCTGACAATCTCTGTATACTCAATTCTTAGTATATGTAATGGGCATCAAAATAACTCAAATTTTATAAGCTTTCACCATTTCGGTGAAATTACATGATGTTTCTGATCAAGAAATTTCATATATTTATTTGAATAAATTCTATGAAAAAATTAAAAAAAAAATAAAATTTTGTCGAAAATTTTTAAAATTTTTGAATTTTAATTTTTTTTAAAGTTTCTAATAAGCTATTGAATGCGTCTTTTAAAGACCTTTTATATGATATCAAATTTACATATACTTCCTTTGGAAGAAATATGGAAAAAATGTAAAAAACCTCAAAAAAGGACCTTTTTATCCTTTGATCCAGCTCGCCAAATATTGACTCCAGGACGAAAAAATTTAAAAGGGTAGTCTTAGAATGAATCAAATTTTCATTTTAGGCGGGAACATCGATACCTTAATTTTTCTCCATACAAACGGGGCCACCCTACTATACATGTATGTATGGTGTAATCCCAAATCTCTAGAGTTCTTTTTATTCATTTTGTTTGAAAATTATAAAGTTGCTGATTGTTGACACATTGATAATCCCGCTAGAAATAAAGACCCTTTAGAACCACAATAGCTTTAAGAAGCCATATTCTATCTCCATAATTGAAAATAAGTTTGTAATTCCTCTTGAATGACTTAAGCTAGAACTTTTCTAAGATGATTCTATTTTTAGATATTTTTCTATCAATCCATCATTAATGGGTTAAGCTGGCATCTCAAAAAGAAAATAAATCAAGTATTTATATTTGCTGTTTTCAACAAATCTCTACTCTTATTTTATAACAAAATAACACCTTGCTACCACCACATCATATGATTAATTACATCTAAAAATTTCTTTAGACAAATACATGCAATTCACTCTCACAAACATCAAGCTCTTTTCAATTTGATTTCATTAATTTTAATACAATTTTCATTTAAGTTATTAAACGAGTATGCGAATGTGAATTTAAATGTTACGCTGTAACTTATTTAGCTTGTAGTTTTATCTTATTTTCTACATTCAACTAAATAACAGCATTTTAGGGCTCAAGTGTTTTAAATCGTGTTTTAATATCTCGTTTTACAAGTAAATTTCATTTTAAAATATAATGAAAATAAATTACTTTTGCTTGAGTTAACAGTCTTACCAACCACCCAGGCAGGCAGGCTGGCTGGCAGACAAACAGACAGATACACTTGCAAATTAAAATTGCACACAGAGAGAAAATTCTTAGTCTACACCACGACAAAACTAACTATCAAAGACATTAAAGTAGACATAATATTGAATTTCCTGAAATAGACTTTCTTCTTTCTAAACATAGCTGCTGGTGTTTTTTACTGTTTTTTTTTTTCTTCATTTTTATTTTTTTGTACAGCATAACTTAAACATGGCGGAAGAAATAAATTATTTTGTCTGCGTATTAAACGAATAAAGTAAAAGCTTTAAGAGTTGTAATGTTTGAAAGTGTGTGTGTTATCTGTAAGAAGAGTGTTGTTTTCTGTATGTGTGTAAACATTAATCTTGTATTTGTTATACAACCAAATATATTCAACTGGAGGCATAAAATAATCATATATGATGGTGGTAAGAGCGCAACAAACATAAATAATATGAAAATGAAAACAAACTTTCGACAAGAAAGTATGTAACTAAGGAAACGGAAATGTATATGAAGAGGATATGTGTATATAAAATATATCGGAAAACATATAAGGAAAATATATGGAAAAACGATATATTTGGCTAAAGGTGAATTTTAAGAGCACTACTGGTGACAAAAAACTAATAAATTTAAAAATTAAGTAGTGCGGTATCTTTAATATTCTTCACCAAAAGCATAAGGTAAAAGAAAACACTCAATTTCAAGTTAAATTCTTGAAACTGGCAGCACTATAGATAATTTTCAAACTAACGCACATTACCTAAAACCTAACTCGCTTTTAAAATTCAAAAAAATACTTAACGTTTCTGTAAAAGTATTTCCATATACGCAAAGTGTTTAGAAACGTTTTTTTTTTAGAAATAATCCGGTATCTCGATAGCTATTGCAAATATCTTAACGAAGTTTCAAAAACTTGGAGCTGAGGTGCTTTCGAGTTAACTTACAGTTGTCCAGCTTCCTACGGGGAATTCAATTTTCTAATTTTACTAAAATAGCAATCCTCAAGTCCTTAGCTTTTCACCAATATCAAATACTTATATAAAAAGATTATATTTACCCTTCAGAAGCACCACAAACCTTGCTCCCATTTAAATATTTTTACATTTGATCATATGTACATGCAAAATGTCTACTAAATGCAGTTAAAGAATACTGATTAACTGATTAAAAGAAATGTTAATACAAGGTGGCGCAAAAGTAATCCTCCTATCCGAAAATGCTATAAATTTTGCGATTGGCCCCTAATGTCAGTTCTGTTTTGACATTTGTGTAGTAAACACATGCGAAATACACGTTAATAAACAATGTTACGCTACACTGCTCCAGAACGCGGAATATTGCTGGCTATTTATTTGACCAATAATCGGTCGGTGACTTTGGCACAACGTGAATTTCGTCGCAGATTTCCTGGCAGTCCAACGCCTACTGGTGAAACACTGCGACGTTTAGCCGCTCGCCTCGAAGAGACTGACACAACGCGAGATGCTGCCAGGCGTGGCAGACCCCGGAGTAGCCGTTCTGCAAAGAATATTGCTGCTGTAGCCGAGGATGTCATGGAAGCGCCGTCGACATCCAACAGACGACGTGCCACGCAAATGGGTATCAGTCGATGGTCTTTACAGCGAATTTTGGTACAAGATTTGAAGATGTTTCCGTACAAAGTCCAGACGGTGCATCAGCTGTTAGCTGCTGACCGCCAATCGCGTCTAACATACGCTCAAGCCATCCTTAATCACCACCAAGGAGAAGATGATTTTTCATCAAAAATAATCATGAGTGATGAGGCCAATTTCCATCTTAGCGGGTACGTAAATAAGCAAAATTTACGCTTCTGGGGTACTGAAAATCCGCGTGTAACCCACGAAGAGCCATTACACCCGCTCAAAGTCACTGTATGGTGTGGTGTTTTCGCTGGAGGAGTAATCGGACCTTTTTTCTTCGAAGACGTCGCGGGCCAAACGGTTACTGTGGATGGTGAGCGCTACAGAGCAATGATCAACGAGTTCTTTTTGCCGCAACTTGATGAATTGGGATTGGAAAACATGTGGTTCCAACAGGACGGTGCAACGGCACACACTGCACGTGCCACAACCGATATGCTGAAGGATGCATTTCCCGGGCGCCTAATCTCCCGTTTTGGCGATTTGCACTGGCCAGCAAGATCGCCTGATTTGACCGCTCCAGACTTCTTTTGGTGGGGCTTTTTGAAGTCGCGGGTTTATGTCAACAAGCCTCAGACTCTTGCAGCTCTTAAAGACAATATCCGTCAAGAATGTGAGGACCTATCGCCGGAAGTTTTGGCCAAAGTGATGGAAACTGCCATAAAAAGGGCTCAAATGACAATCAACTGTGGCGGCGGCCATTAACGTGACATCATATTCTCGACTTATTGTAAAAAAAACTAAAAGACCAAATAAAAATAATTCATAAGAAGAATCAAAGTTTTTCATTTGTTTTTTTAATTACAGCCAAAAAACATCGGAAGTTTACTTTTGCGCCACCTTGTATAATACATTTTGCATGTAATGTATAAAAACATTAAAATTCTTGTATTTTTCGGACGTCATTTACCTTAAAAACTAAAAAAATTATAATATGGTGATTTTCCATGAAGAAAAATATAAAATTTTAATTAATGTAAAATTTTAACGGTTAAAGATATCATAGAAAAATTTTAAACCTATATAGATCCAAATGCTTAAATCAATGATATATTTTTTACCATTTTTTATTTTAGAATACCAAAATTCCCAAAACGGGAATCCTGTGTTCCAAAAACTGAGTTGTTCTATAAATTGCCAACTGCGTTTTTAAAATTTTTTATTCAAACCTAATTTTTGTTTACTAAATCCGCCTAAATTTTAGAAAATTTAAAAAAATAAATAAGGACTGAGGTCGAAAAATTCTTAACACACGTTTTACATTAAAAATTATAGTGCGGCCAAACAGTATCGGGAGAACTTGTTCGTTGATAGAAAACCACATAAAATAATTAATTTTTTGGCATAAAGCTAATTTACATAAGTTTACATACGGGATAAAAAAAAACTTAAAAAAAAATTGGATTTAATTACAGCAGATAATCTATTTGGCATAAACAAAGCCAATTTTTTTGTTATTTCTGGAATAATTTTGCTCCATTCTTCCATCAACGCTTCTTTGAGTGCTGGAACTGATGTTATTCGTCGAGTTTTTAGACCTCGTTTTAAAATATCCCATAAATGTTCAATAACATTAAGATCGGGGGACTGCGGGGGATGTTCCTATTTGTTTTTAACACTATATAGAAGCCATTCCTTAACTAACTTTGATGAATGCTTCGATTCGTTGTCCTGGAGAAATATTGCGTTGTCCTCCAGATGTAGAAGTTGGGCGCTGGGAAGGTAGCTATCCTTTAAAATATCGATATACATTGCCTTATCCATAGTACCATCGATGAACCTGAGCCTTCCGAAACCATTTGCCGCCGTACACCCCCAGACCATGACTGACCCGCCTCCATGTTTTACGGTGCAATTAACATTTTGTGGAAATAACTCTGCATTAGGCTTTCGCCAAACTTTTGTTCGTCCATCACCTCCAAAAAAAACCATAAATTTACATTCATCTGTGAATATACCCTCTCCCAAAATGTAGGGTCATTTACATGAGCATTTTCGTACTTTTGGGCATATTCTAAGCGCTTCTGGATATTCACAGATCTAAGTAAGGGTTTTTTCTGGCAACTCTGCTATTGTACCCATTTCTCTTGATACATCGGCGAACAGTCTGATCAGAAACCGTAATTTCTAGATTTGTTCTCATTTTCCGGTTTAGCTCGACGGCAGTTAGCTTAGGATTTTCATGAATAGAACGTATAATAGACCGTTCTGTTCGTTTGTCGAGAATGCGGGGAGGCCCACTACGAGCTTTTCTTTCATAATTTCCATTTGCTTTGAAATTTTTTATTATTGTTTGGACTGTGGTTTTTCTTAGATTTAATAAAATTCCTATTTCATTAAAAGATTTGCCATCATTTCTCAACTTAATGACGGTTTTTCGAATTGGCTCAGAAATTTCTTTGCCTTTGCCCATTTTCTTCCACTAAATATACTTTTTGATTTTAATTTGCCAGTGTGATCACTTTTAGTGAAAGTAAACTTTCTACCACTGATTTTACACAAAGCATCATAAAAATTGTGGCGGAAATTTTAACGGTACAATATTTTTTTGCAGTGTATGTAAACTTATGTAACATTAAAAGGATACCAATTACTCGTGTTTTATTGTTATTTATTTAAAATATCAACAAAATATTATCAAATATGATGGAAATATATTTTTTTAGTGCATTAAACAAAAATGTAGTTACAACTCTTAATAAAATCATATATTTTCCAAAAAGAATAAAAAAATTTTAAATGTTTGTAAACTCTTGTAAGACTGTGTATATATTCTCAAGGAATATTTAAATTTCAGCTCATTCGAATAAAATATGTGGGACCCGAGCTTAACAACTGCAAATCGGAAAAACCTCAACTCAAACCCATTGAAATTTCATTACAATATTTTCAATAGTTCCCAAAATACCGAATTATTTTCCAAAAAAAAAAAAAAAACATCCAATGCCTTGTAAAATTTTAAATATAAAATATCAACTAAATTTTTAATAATCGATTGATTGATTAATCAGCATATTGATTAATCAGTATATTTGAAAATTCGTTTAGTAAAACAACACTAAATTTTATGTAACCACATGTCAAAATTGGTAATAGACATTTTAGATTTTAAATTGTAACAGTGAATGTGTTAAATCGCTTGTTATATTTTAATAAATGTTTGCCAAAGTAGGGTATACAAAATATATTTTTGTACACACATGATGATGTAAAAGTTTGATTTTCGTAGAATTTATGTGTTGAAGTTGTTGGCTCTTTAAATGGAAAAATTCCACATAAAAAGATTTTTGCTATTGAATTTGGCTAAGATAAATATTATTCTTGTAAACATAATAAAAAATGCACATAACTTAAATTATAAAAAAAATAAATATGAAATATTCAAATATTTGTAGGCTTAATGCAGAAAATCTAATTTTTTTATTCCGAAAATTAAAGTCACCAGAAAAACAAAAAATTAATTAATTTAAAGTTTATATATTTTAACGGTCTAATTCATAATAAAACCTTATTGTAGATTTAAAACACAAATTTGTTAACAAACACTTTAGTTTTATAAACCTTTAATAAAGGTATTTTATTCATAAACGTTTGTTAAAGCCACAATAAGTAATGTACTGTTTTTTGTCTAATCTGGCAATGCTTCTCAGTTATTTCCCCTTTTTCGTTGTTAGTGTTGCTTGCAATTGGGATAAAATATTCGTTAATTCTCTTTTTTTAATTGTTTGTTTTTAATATTAATACATTTTTGAAGATAAAAACTAATTTTTAGATAAAAAATGTATATCTGATTCTAGTAAATTTATATTAAGCTAAAATGTATTAATATACAAATGTTTTTATATATTTTATTTCAATTATTATTAAAAGTATTCGAATGACGAATATTCTGTGATAAAAAAAACATCACTGTTTTATAATTTGTTTTATTAATTTATTTTTATTGTCATTTTGTTAATTTTTAACAAAATATAATGAATTTATATAAGGAAACAGATAATTTTAATTCCGGAATGGGTATATTAGATTGTGTGGACCTCCTTCCACAATGTTTTCACATTTTATTACTACATTTCGTTACAGGTTAAAAGAAAATGACAAAAATGGCAATCAAACTCACTTGCGAATCTCATATAGCTCACTGCCGGAGGAATTTGAAAAAAAATCATGTATTATTATATTGGAACATATTCCCCAGCGGAGTTAAAATTACGTTTGTCAATTGCAATAGTATCGTCTATTATTGCAAATTTATAAAAAATTATCTTTAAAATTCCCTTTTTTCCAGATAAAATGTAAAAAGAATACCTTAAAGTTGGTTTATAGTAGTGTTGAAGCTACAATAAATATTTAAAATTTATGAATGGTTTATAACAGACTTATAAGACTATTAAACGTTTATGAATACAGTTTTTAGATTTTTTTCTTATTAACGACTTATAAAGCTGTTTTAAGTTATTATGAATTAGACCGTAAGTATATATTTACCCCCATATGCATAAAGAATGTTTAAATTTATCAAAGGTTTATAAAACAAATTTTGTATGGAAATTTTGTTTTATAAACCTTTTATAAATTTAAAAATTTTTTATGCATATGGGGGTTATGCTTTACTTATATTTTACCCATTTAAGTTTAACACCTTACACATCAAATAAAACTATTGAGTTGACTGCTATGTTTTGAGGTTCGAGAGATCGAAAAGGCTATTTCCACTGACAAATTCTTATAGAGCTACCCCGGATAGCAATAAATATATATGAATGGAATGGAAGGTTTGACTGGACATGAAAAAATCACAAAAAAAAAAAAAAGTAGAACCAAACAAACCCATCATCCTATTGTCTAAAAATATCAAAGCTATTTAAGATGATACTCATGAACAAGTTGTATCCGATGTTAATTGAAAACAATTGTATCCTTTACCATCAATTTGGATTTAGTAGAAAACACAGTACTATCGAACAAACTCATATATGTACTTGTAAATGTGGTAAGAAATGCGTTTGGTATAATAACAAGCTATCTAAGTTATCTTGTTTTTTTTTTGTATTTATTAGCGAAAAACATTTTTCGGGAAAAAATGTATGTGTGTGTTGAAATTTTTTTGAATTTTTTTTCCAAAATTTTTTTTAAAATTAATTTTTTTTTTAATTTATTTGTGAAAAAAATTGTATAAAAAAAAATGATTTTGGTAAAAAAAAAATTCGGATTAAAAAATATTTTTCCCGATTTTGACCAAATGTAGGTCCGATTTAACTTAACCTTATATACGCAGTTAGGTCTTTAAAATATCTATTATTGGATATCCATATACTTAATAATCCAGATATAGATCAAAAATAGGTCTAAAATCGAGGTTGTACTATTTTTTCCCCTTATATCTCAGCCATTTGTGGGCCGATTGTCTCAAATTTAAATTGCCGAAATATTGATGTATGAATCATGTATGTACATTACTTGGGGGACACAAAAAGTGGATTTCAACATACAGACGGACATGGCTATATCGACTTCGCTATCTACAACGATCCAGAATATATATACTTTGTGGAGTCGCAAAGGAGAAATGTAGAAATTACAAACCAAATGACAAACTTATATATACCCTTTCCACTCATGGTGAAGGGTATAAAAAGGAGACTTCTTAAGTTCTCCTCAACACATTTAAGCTGGAGTCCTCCAAGACAGTATTAAGGGACCCTTTCTTTACTTGATATATACTCGCACTCTTACATCAACATTTGCTGATGATACTGCTATTCTAGAGTTTCCAAAAATCGAAGAATTTCAAAACCACGGTTTTGGTTTATAATTTATTAAGTGTTATAAAAACAAAATCATTTGATAATATAGGAAATACTGTACAAATTAAAAGTTCAAACTTGACGGATGATCAGGAGGATAAAGGAAAATTGGTAATTTTTCTTTTAATTGTTCTTTTTTAATATATTAAATTAGTTAGCTTATATACATTTAAGTTGGCTAATATGCTTCCCAGTAAAGAAATAATCAAGAATAGGTTCATGTGTAGAAAATTGATACTTTTTATTATATTAAGTTATTTTACTTATACACATAATAGTTGGCAGGTATGCTTCTGAGTAAAGAAAAAATCGAAGATAGAGAGCTTAATGATATTGATATAACAAAAACTATTAGTATTTTTTCGTTCTACAAATGGTATTTTTTGAAATTTCTATAACAATGAACCTATAAGCATACATACATTGCCTTTACCCATATATAGCAACAACAGCAAGAAAAAATCATAATATTATATCAGATGCAATTGCAAAACATCCGATATTCATATTCACACATTGAGTGCTCACTGATAACTAACCAAATAAACACAATAATTATTTTGCACAATTGTATGTTGAAAAAATAACAACAAAAATTAAAATAAACGAAATTATGCATGCGTGTGTTTGATTTATAATTCTTATTCATTCCACATTTTAGAACAGAGGTGTGCAAAAGTAAATTATTTCACCAACACATTCATTTCTTTATTTTGTTCAGTGCACCTACAAACAAATACTGAAAAAATAATGAAAAAGTCATACACCCGTACTCATGCGCTTTTGTAGTTGTCTCGTTGAGTGGACAACGACTACTAAATTGTAAGAGCATAAGAATACGTGTGATTTGATTTTGCACAATTGTGCTATGGGCAGCGCACCATTGTTGTAGAATGTTTTTGTTGGGTGTGTGTGGTGTTTACGTATGATAGTTGCTCATATGAAAAATCATTATAAACAACTCTCTCTTTATATATACCCTTGCCTCTCATGGTGAAGGGTATAAAGACAAAAACAAAATACGCAAAGCAATAACCAACACACATGCGCATACACATACGCTTTGTTGATTTTTTGGCAAGGCATGTAATAAATTGTCTTTTTTATGAAATTTTACGAGGTTGTCTCGGATTTTTGCTCATATCTCCGTTATTTATGGAAGGATTTTGCCGATTTTAAATAGGAAACTTCTCGAAAGCATGTCTGACAGAATTATTGAAGATTTGGATCCCGAAGATAACTGGGGTCTTCAGAAACAGACAGACCGACAGACAGACAGACAGACAGACAGACAGACAGACAGACAGACAGACAGACAGACAGACAGACAGACAAACAGACAGACAGACAGACAGACAGACAGACAGGCAGACAGACAGACAGACAGACAGACAGACAGACAGACAGACAGACAGACAGACAGACAGACAGACAGACAGACAGACAGACAGACAGACAGACAGACAGACAGACAGACAGACAGACAGACAGACAGACAGACAGACAGACAGACAGACAGACAGACAGACGGACAGACAGACAGACAGACAGACAGACAGACAGACAGACAGACAGACAGACAGACAGACAGACAGACAGACAGACAGACAGACAGACAGACAGACGGACATGACTCCGCTATCTATAAGGATCCAGAATATATATACTTTATAGGATCGGAAAATTATATTATGGAAATTACAAACGGAATGACAAATTTATATATACCCTTCTCTCGAAGGTGAAGGGTATAAAACTAATACTACTTTTTGAATATTTCATAACTATGGACCTAGACAGAAAAATAAGCATTCATGGTTTAGTGAATGGGAACTGAAAAGGGATAATAAATGGTACTATTTCTTCATTGTAATTGTAATTTTTGAATATTTTATAATAAATAACCTAAAAATTAAAAATTAGGCACACATGGTTCTGTATAAGTTAGAATTCACAAAAAGTAATTTTAGTGGTACTTTTCTTTAATAATGGACACAGAAATATGAAATAGACTTTCATGATGCTGAGCAGGAATAGAAAATGTGTGTCTTTATGATACTTTTTTATTCTAATAAAACGTTTCGAATGCGCTAGAATCCACATTACATTGAACCAATAACAATAAAACTAGAGACATGTCATCCTGAATAAGTACTACTTCTTTCTTCTAATTTGGATCAGCTAGTACTCCATACTTTTATTGGATAACTAAGTCTTTGTTACAAAAATGTTTTATTTTTGCATTATTGCATTTAAATTCAATAATTAAACAATGCCGTTTAATTGTCTGGAAATACTCGTATGATCAATATTTTTTTAAATGAGTTTGTGTCATTCTTTGTCTAGCCTGCGAAGTGCTACATTTCTTTAAAAAATTTAAAGAAATCTTAATATATTTTTACAACGATTTGAAAAAGTTTGTTTTAAAATTTA
Organism: Calliphora vomitoria; assembly: GCA_942486065.2. Classification (NCBI taxonomy): domain Eukaryota; kingdom Metazoa; phylum Arthropoda; class Insecta; order Diptera; family Calliphoridae; genus Calliphora; species Calliphora vomitoria. The sequence continues at coordinate 153,871,548 of OW818029.2, forward strand.
GAATTTTTCTACTGAAAATAGTTTAAAAGATAAAACCAAAGAATAATTGTCAGTTTCGGTTTTAGCCCTTGAAAAGCAGCGGTTTCGGTTTCGGAAACTCTACTGCTATTCTAAGCATTCATCTAAGATTTTTTGTGGATGAGATGAGGGTTAAAGAAATCCAAAGGAAACAAGCCTATAAATAAACAACAGTCTACATATCGCTCATTTGCTACAACAACGTCATAATTTAAAAAAAGTCGTTTCGAGAAAAACGGCTTTGAATGTTTTATGACATTTAACTATTTCTTAAATAAATGTTGAACAAATCATGAGATTTCAGAAATAAAACCTAATTTAAATAGTAGATGTTAATATCCTTCTAATCTCTATTAAACCAAATTTTTTCTTGTCAAATATACGAGAAAACATGAATTTTGATTTTGATGTTTACAACAAAAACACTCTCATGCAAAAAATAATTGACTTTTTCGAAAACTGATAAAACTATATGAAAGAGTACAGAACGGCGCATATTTTGTATTACTCAGTTCAAAAAACACGGATTTCGAGTTATGACGTTGTTGCAGCAAATGAACGATATGTACATTTATTAAATTGTAACAGACATTATTAATACAATTCCACATTAATCAATTATTCCATAGATTCTTATCAAAGTCATTTATTTGAAACATTTTTCACATCAACTGTTACAGAATAAAAATTCAATTACATATTTTGACAGAATTTGTATTAGCCAGCTAATATCAGATTTTATTTTTATAATGTGAACACAAATACATTATTTAATAAATAAACATGTGCATGAACTTAAGTTACTTTTCAATATAGCCATAAAGAAACGAGAAAAAGATAACAAAAGTCATTTGGAAAATGACGGATTAATGAAAGCACTAAATAATGAATTTGTTGAATTAGTAAAATTATTGAAAATATTTGCAATTCTATAAATATTAATTCTAGTAAGAAACAACATTAAATTATATTAACAATTTATTGTATAAATATGAGCAAAAATTCTAAACACATTTATAATAAAGTATATGATTAGTGTGTGTTGTGTTCTTGAAAATCCAATAATTTCCAGGTAGACAATTTGGCTTAAATTCTAAATTTAATGGTCATCGTAGTAATCATAATTTTACTTTCAGAGAAATAAAAACCTACTTGTTATATTTGAATCTGCTATTAGTCCATTAACGCCGGATGGTTAGAAAAATACCAAAAAATAGAGCTGTTTTAGAAAAATTCTAACCAGGGCCAGGTGAGAGGTATAGCATATCCATGTTCATGGATAGATAAAGGAAGGAAAAAGTTGGTGGGGAATAAGTGGGTCGTCAAAAGTCTGAATTTTTAGAAATTAAACAAATTTTAACATAAATTCCTCTGGTAAATTGGGGGTATGGAAATACAAAAAACTCTCTTGGTGCCTTATAGCATTATATGTGCTCTATCAGTAATTTTTGTGCCTTTTTAACAACTTCACCAGACCAACAGCGATGAGTTTGAAAAATTGTTACTCTCAACACGCACACGAAAATCCGACTGCAAGAACCTTTATGTATCTTTTCTTTCCAGTGCTTTCTGATACTCTCCGAAGACCTTGGGGGCTAAAATTCCGCATTCCATAATATCACTTGTTCTGCAGATCCTAACGAAGTCAGATATTTTCATTTGGACGTGCTAGCGGTGAGACTCGCTAAATTAGTTTACATATGTGTATAAATGTGTATAATTTAACTTGAATTTAAATTGACTTATATATCGCAAGCTTTAAAAGATAATGTATAGATTAAAAAGACGGACGTTCGTGTTATTCTAAAAGTTTTCCGATTTTAAATACAAAATATTTTTGCAAGAACCTTTGTGCGAAATTTAATTTCCTTGAGCACCTATTGTGCTTCCAACAGAGGTATCGAACTGATATATTTACACAGATGTGTATCAATCAATATGTAGAGAAATTGTCATCAATATAGCTGCTGGATAATTTTGACAATTGTCCAAAAACACGCAAGACTCACTACTTCGTTATGTGTCTGATGCAACCTGCCAAACCCACTTTAATATTAAATTAGTGTAGCACACTAACAACTATGTCCAGCAAAAACTTTACTTAAAAAAATTAGCTAAAATGGGAACTTAAAAATACTACATAATTTTCTACTAGAAAAAGTTCTTATTATAATTTGACCTGCAGTAAAGTATTTTGTAAGCGATTTATGTAACTAAAAAATATTTTTTTTTTGGCAGGGACAAGATTCGAACTCATGCCAACATCAACCACTTACTCACTACAGCCCAACCTATTTACTTTGTTAAGCGTTAGCAAATGGTTTTCAGACGCAAATGAAAATCCACATAATTTGCATTTATTAAATTATATTGTAATTAAATAAAACACGAGATGCTGCCAGGCGTGGCAGACCCCGGAGTAGCCGTTCTGCAGAGAATATTGCTGCTGTAGCCGAGGATGTCATGGAAGCGCCATCGACATCGACCAGACGACGTGCACCGCATATGGGTATCAGTCGACGGTCTTTACAGCGAATTTTGGTACAAGATTTGAAGATGTTTCCGTACAAAGTCCAGACGGTGCATCAGCTGTTAGCTGCTGACCGCCAATCGCGTCTAACATACGCTCAAGCCATCCTTAATCACCACCAAGAGGAAGATGATTTTTCATCAAAAATAATCATGAGTGATGAGGCCAATTTCCATCTTAGCGGGTACGTAAATAAGCAAAATTTACGCTTCTGGGGCACTGAAAATCCGCGTGTAACCCACGAAGAGCCATAACACCCGCTCAAAGTCACTGTATGGTGTGCTGTTTTCGCTGGAGGAGTAATCGGACCTTTTTTCTTCGAAGACGTCGCGGTCCAAACGGTTATTGTGAATGGTGAGCGCTACAGAGCAATGATCAACAAGTTCTTTTTGCCGCAACTCGATGAATTGGGATTGGAAAACATGTGGTTCCAACAGGACGGTGCAACGGCACACACTGCACGTGCCACAGCCGATATGCTGAAGGATGCATTTCCCGGGCGCCTAATCTCCCGTTTTGGCGATTTGCACTGGCCAGCAAGATCGCCTGATTTGACCGCTCCAGACTTCTTTTGGTGGGGCTTTTAGAAATCGCGGGTTTATGTCAACAAGCCTCAGACTGTTGCAGCTCTTAAAGACAATATCCGTCAAGAATGTGAGGACCTATCGCCGGAAGTTTTGGCCAAAGTGATGGAAAATGCCATAAAAAGGGCTCAAATGACAATCAACTGTGGCGGCGGCCATTTACATGACATCATATTCTCGACTTGATGTAAAAAAAATTAAAAGACCAAGTAAAAATAATCCACAAGAAGAATCAAAGTTTTTCATTTTTTTTTTTTTTAACTACAGCCAAAAAACATCGGAAGTTTACTTTTGCGCCCCCTTGTATATGTATATAGATAGTGAATTCATACTTTAATATTCCTTCAAAATGTACTTAGTTATTTTAAAGCAGCTTTATTGTTGAAAACAATTTACCTCCTGCTTTAGTATGCTGAAATACTTTTGTAAACTTTCATAATATTCAACTTTTTTGACATTAAATATTTGGACTCTGATGTATATATTGTTTCGAAAACTGTTATTTTTCTTTCTGACATATTTAAATACTATCTCATTTAAACAAAGTTATTTCCAGCAAAAAATAAAAATAATAAATGCCCTAAAGTAAAAAAGCAGAATTTATTATTTTGGCATGTTTTATATTGTTGCTATGTAAAACATAAAATTTTACCATTCCTAACGTACTCTGTAAATTCTATAAACTAACAAAAACTTTATTATTTCATCCATTTTAGTTGTATTTTTTGGTTTTTCTTATTTTATAGCAATTATCAAATTATACGAAAAAAATATGTAGGTACTTACAACAAATATTTACTTCAGATTTGTTGTATATACATATACCTATACAACTACAGTAGTTGGTGTTAGTTTTTTTTTTCTAGCCGTAGCTATTGCTGTTATTGTTTCGTTGCATGTTTCTAAAAATATTGTAAAATATGTTACCTTTTTTCCATCAACAACCTCATCACCATCAACATCATCATTATTGTTGTACTGGCAACAAACTTTTAACAAAATTTTCAGTTTTTTCCTGCACAAATTTTGGGGTAGAAATTTTCTGAAATTTGTTGTGCTGAACATATGTTGCTTGTATTTTAAAAGCATAGAAATGATGTAGGTTTCTGTGTGTAGCGGTAGAACTTTTTGATTGTAAATAAAAGTACGTGTAGCATAACAGTTCGGTAGACAACCGAATTATTTTTGGTGAGTAGTATTTTTATGTTGGACAAGGTTTAGAAAATTATTAATATAAATTTCAGATCAATAACTGTTTTGATTATGACAAATTATTAGAAGAATATGAAGATATACAGACAATAAAATCAGCAGGCTTTAAGGGTTACTAAAATGTTTTACTGTGAAAATTATAGATCTTTTAGTGTTGATATATGAATTGTAAGTGCTGGTTCACACACGTCATGTTTATTTGAGCAAGTCTTGAGTTTATAGAAGAGATAGGAAGAAAAGGAGGACAATTTTTCAAGTCTCCTCTCCTCTCTCATCTACAAACTCAAGACTTGCGCAAGTAAACTTGACGTGTGTGAACCAGCACTTGCATCTCATCTCTGGAGATTAAGAAATTCGACATTTTAACATGAAGCTCCTTTCCTAGTCTCCACTTAATTTTTATTCGGCTGTTTTGGCATTTCAAACGAATACTTCAGTAAAGTTGTGTCAACCGAATTGTACTTTTTCCTTAAAAATACAAAGTTTTTGTTGTTCGCCCGGCCATAATGGTAGTTGGTAATATTTTTTTTACTATTATTATTATTCCACTCCAAATACATACAAAATGTGAAAGTTATGTAGTCTGGTATTTTTTTGCCTTTTAGGGTAAGTGCAATGACTTTTAATATAATTTTTGTTTATTTTCCTTTTTTTCATATACATTTGGTTGTAGCAATTTTGACAAATATATACACGAATAATATTACTTACATGCAAATAAAAATAAAACTATAACAATAAGTTTTCAATTGAGATGTGTGTTTCTTTTTTTTATTTTTTTTTTTTTTTTGATGTTGTTTATTTTGTATTAAAATTAAAGTTTTAAAGGATGTGAAAGGTTTGCAGAAAATGCAATTCTTGGTAAATAATTTGTTACATCAATGGGTTAACTGTGTCAAGTATAGAGGAAAGTTTAATATACATATGTATTTGTTACTTTTAATATTATTTACCAGGGACATAACTGTTGTAACCAATATTGGAAAAAATACTGAAATAATTTTTTATCAAGAATTTTTTAAAAATGGTCTCTGAATAACAGTTAAAAATAACCAATATTATTTTGGTTTTTGATAACCATTATGAAATTTTTTTATTTTTGTTGGTCTTCCATTTGGTATTTGGTGTGACCAAAAGGCTCCTATATTAATAGCTGCTGGATTAACCATTATAGGAAACATTTACCGTACGCAACGTATTAGTTTGAAGCAAGCTTTGTTCGAAAAACATTCAGAATATGTGGCCAGACTTGAAACCTTTATATTCTATCATGACAACTCTAGGCCACATTTAGCATGAATTCCGCAATTCCTAAAAATTGGAGCGAAAATCCCAAAAATGGTATTTTTTATAATTATGCCAATATGGTCCACACTTCCTTTGGGGCTAGGAAAATACTTTGGGGATAAATAGGAAACACATCAAGATTCCCAAAGTTACTTTCCGTTTTCTGATCTTAGCTTTGGGATTTTAGAACATGTGGGCCAAATTTGAAATTTTGATAAAAAATAGGTCAAATTCCAAAGGGCGTAGGGGCGACATATTCGAAAAATAGCACGTTTTTTTATACCAAAATCTTCTCCGTAAAAATAGCTTACAGAAAAACATAAAACATAAAAACATAAGAGTTAATCACCTTCTCGCAAAAATCTACTATTTTTTTAATTTTTAAATTCAAAATCGTTTATTTTTTGATGCATTATCGATATTGTTTTGAAATCTTTTGTATATAATTGGTAATTTAGATGTCTAACCAACAAAAGAAATTCGAGTCCATTCGGTGCAAAAGTATGACCTATATTATTAAATAGCTGACCAAGGTATGGCATACTTTTAAATGCCTATAACTCGGAAATTATAAGAGATAAATAGCATACGCAAGCAGATGCCTTCAAGAACTATCTGAGCACTTTGCAAAAATATAAAAATCTTTGGAATAGGATGGAAATAAAAAAATGGCACGTGTTTACAAATTTTATGTCGCAGGTACCCTATTTTGAGCCCGCATAGCGCCGCCCCTGGAATATTTGTAGAGCCCAGTTTATTAACTTAAACTTACATACTCTGTGGCTACACCCACGTCAAATTTTATTCCGATCAAACCATCCGTTTAGAGATGCCAGATTTATTTCCAAAAAAATTTGGTTCTGCCCCACTTGCACCATTAAAAAAAATGCGGGTATATCGATTTTTTTTGTAACATATCGAAATATTCATCTCACACCTTTAAAAGCATAGGTATTCTGGGTCCTCATAAGATTCTTAGACAATTGAAAACACTATAGAGTCCAAACGAAAGGAACTCGTTGGCTGAAATTTTCCAAAAATTCTCTCTGTTAATAAGGTTTGTATTGAACGTCCCCGCGGGGCGGTTTGAGCAGTCATAAATGATAAAATCTTACACACATTAGTTGTAGGTACCCCGAAGTTTTACTATAAGGTATGGCGAAAATTGGGCAACATTTGTCCCTAGTTGCCGTACAAGGTCCTCCTCAGAACATGACTTGACCATTCATAATTGTCTTGTAATAATTAATATAAACAAGTTTTATATGAATCTCAGTTTCCGTAGACCAGTTTCATCCTAAAAAAATGGCACATTCTAAGCAACAAATTGGATATTCGATGAAAATTTTAAAACCGCAATATTTCAAAAAAGGGAGCTGGCTGGAATAATAATATTAAACAAGTATAACATAGTAATGAGAGTTCATCAACTTGTTCAAAACTTAGTTCAAATCTCGGGCACCAAAATGTCTGTTCCGCTGTGTTATCGATGTTAGCAAATGTGTATATTCTACATTGGTAAATGAAATAATTGAATTTTTTTTAACATCTAATTTTAATTCCTTATTGGAAAGTATTGATATTTTTACCCATCTCCCTAAAATTTTCTTCAGAAACACTTCTGTTATGTCGGTTCAATGAGACATGACTATACTAGAGTATTGTAGGTTTTTAATAACAGTTGTAAAACTTTAAGAGAAAATTTACCAGAGTAGTCTGGATCGCAAATTCTGTCTGGTAACTTGCGATGTCACTGATGATTACTCAAGATCAGCACTGGTTAGCTACAAAAGTTATACAAAAATCCAGTATAGTGTCGTTGAATTTGGAAAGTTATACAGAAATCCAATATAGAGTCGTTGACTTTTAGAGTACTGTGTTGTTCGTAAGGGCGTCTTATGCATTTCAAACTCGGGGTTATTGAAATTGTTATTAATATTGTAGCCTGACTTAACTAACTTAACCTAAAAACTAAAACTTCTCAAAACTTGTGGGAAACTATTTATTTAATATTTGCATTCAAATTTTAAACAAGATATGTTACCTTCAGTGTTTAAACTTAGCACCCAATTCTTGAATTGCACAGATACATTTTTAGACAGTTCCAATCTATATACAAAACTTTAATTCTTAATTTGGTTACTTTATATTTTGCCAGTTTTAAATTGCAAACAAATTTGTGATACTCCTGCTTTTCACATCTTCTAAGCTCATACAAAGTAATGAAACTTTACAAAGTTTTTGAACTGAATATTAAAATCTGCATTTATGATAGTGTCTGCTGAAGATTTCATAACTCATAACTAGACAAACACAAACAAAGAGACATAAACCCAATGTGTCGACATAACCAAGACTCGCATCGATGAGTTTATAGGGGGAGTTTCATAGAGAAAAACTATTTAATTTAAATTCACTTTTCAATTGCAGCTTCTGCTGCACTATAATTTTTTGCCAAGTTTAGCTATAATTTATTTGAAAAATAAAAAAACTCATTGATTCCTCCAAATATAGAACATGCCATATGGTATAGGTTTGTTAAGTTTTCAAGGAAATGAAAAGCATTTCTTGGTTTGATGCGTAATTGGGCCACAAAAACACTATGATCTCACAAACATGCTGCATGCATATACATATACATAGCCTTTTTCAAAAATACAAAGAAATTGCTATAACAGCAACAAAAAAAAAAAAAAACATTTTTAAAACGAAGAATAAAAAAAACTCTATAACAGCAAAAATGAAACATGTTTTCCTTAAAAGGCTTTTTCAATGCAAAAAGAAATAATAATGAAAACTTCCGCAATAGGACAACATCATACTTGTAGTTTCTTAATTTAATGTTACTGCAATTTTTTTTTTCTTTCTTTTACTTTTTGCTTTCTATAAGTCAAACAAACACACGTACTTAAGCATAACAAAGAGTTTTGAAAAATTGCCAATAATTTTGCAAAAATTGTACTAAATAGCAAAAAAAATTAAAGAGAAAAAAACGATATAAAATAAACCATAAAGTTAAAATATGGTTCCAAGCTAAAGACAAACAAATCAATGTTTTTTTTCTTTCTTTTATAAAGAAAAAACCAAAATAAAAATTAAAGAATCTTTCAAGGCTTAAGGGTGTTTTAGGTTTGTTATTTTATTGTTACAAATATATATAAGAATTTTGGTTTGTTTGAAAATATTCAACTGTTATCGTTACTTATAAATGTATATATATGTATAAATATATATATTAATATGACTTTAAGCCATATACAAATTATATTTTTTTATGCAGAAAAATAAGCTTTTTTTAAAACTTTACCTTTTTCTCTTCAATAAAGTTTGCAGTACGTATGTATTAAGTTGCATATATTTAAGGCTAATTAATTGCTGTGCATTTATACCAGCCACACAAGAAACGGAGATTGTGGTCATTAAAATATACGTAAATTAAAAAGGCACCAAGCAACCTCTCACAGAGCCAAGAGGTTTAAGATACCAGACTTTTATATTTCTTTTGTTTCATATATAAAGGTAATAAAAAGGGTTCTTCATTATATGCAAAAGAACAATTAATTAAGAGTACAAAACAAAATGGGAAAACTTAGCAAGAGTAGGAAATAAAACGAAGTTATAAACTTAAACTTTGAGCAAAAAAGTTTCAAGAACTAAGTGAAGTTGAAATAAGCTAGAAAAAAAATATGGTTATTAAAATGGACATATATAAACTTTTTCAGACAGATTTACTTTTGAAATTATGGAATATAAAATAATAAAAAATTACTAAAATGTTATATATTGCTTATAGCACCTGACCCAGGCAAAACTATGATATATTTCTAGCTGGGACAATAACTTGAACTTTAGATATCCGCTGTTTAGCAAAAATCTGTTAGTAGTTTATTTGGTGCACGTTATGCCAGACCTATTTTCCGATCAATTACTAATGTAAGAGGACACTTTTTACGTGATTGCAAGAGTGCTAGGCTACGATGCACTTAAATATGTGGGATTTAGCGATAAGCTCATTATAGATGACCGGTGACACCAATGTCAATTTCTTCTTTTTAAGGTATTCCAACTCCCAAGAAAATCCTTTTTATACCCTTCACCATGAGTGGCAAGAGTATATATAAGTTTGTCATTCCGTTTGTAATTTCTACTTTTTTCATTTGTGACCCCACAAAGTATATATAATCTGGATCGTTATATATAGCGAAGTCGATATACCCATGTCCGTCTGTATATTGAAATCCACTTTCCGTAGCCCCAAATAACTTACAAACATAATTGATACATCAATATATCGGTAATTCTTCCGGCTCGGTCTCTATTTAAAATCGAGAAAATCGGCCCAGAAGTGGCTGAGATATAATGAAAAAACCGATTTTTGGCCTATTTTTGATCTATATCTGGATTACTAAGTCATTAATATAGACAATATGGATATCTAATGATGGATATTTCAAAGTCCATTGCAACGATTTATATTAGGCTATAGTAATTTGGACCTACAATGGGTCAAAATCGGGAAAATTATTTTTTAACACGAATATTTTTTTTTACCACAAAATTTTTTTTTTTCACTAATAAATTTAAAAAAAAAAATAATTAAAAAACAAATTTAACAAATTTTGAAAAAAAAAAATTGAAAACAATTTTGAAAAAAAAATTTTTTTTTTAAATTTTGAAAAACAATTTAAAAAAAAAAAATTATTTTGTTTACCTAAAAATATTTAAAATTTTTATTTTAAAGTATAATTTGGCGAACGGTATATAAGATATAGCCGAATATAGCAATCTTACTTGATATTTTATTGTATTTAATTATATCTTATACTTTGAAAGATATTTGATTTAAATTTTTAAATTAATTTTTGAACTTGACTTGAAGGGTCAAGATTTTTATTCAAGAACAATACCGGACAAAAAAAACAAACAAAATTCCCTAAGAAGTATGCGACACACAGACAATGCAGTAGAAAAAATCAAAATAGTTTTGATTTTGAAATGAACTCATACTGCTGACAGTTGTTCAAATGAACAATAATATGTATGTGTATATATTTCCAAGTAATCGATAAGTTTTAAACATTTTTTTGGAGAAAATAATTTGTTATCTATCATATTGAAACATAGTCTCGACAATAATACCATTGAACAAATAATTGAGGCTTACTAAATTGGGAAATATCTCTCTGTGAATTCTTACTATAGATCAGCATATATGGTGCTCTGAATGCACATAGAACTCTGCGTTATGCTATTTTTACCTAAACCATCATTAACATATCTTTCAATATGTTACACATACTAACACTAACCTCCAATACCAAAAATCCATATGAAGTTCCCACATAAGTTGCCATAAAGAAAAACATTTTTCAAGTATTCGTAGAAATGAGAAAGAAAACTAAAACAAATGAAAAACTTATTCTCTGATTACCTGTGAAATTTAATACACATACACAAAGAGTTTCTTCTATGCTTCTACCCTGCATTTGAAATTGTATATAAAAACTTATTTTTTGCAAAAGTTTTTCTTTTTATAAACGAAATATTTAATACAGAGATGTATATGTAAATTGCAACACATGTGGATTTCATTATTAGGGGGTACCTATTTTAAGAACTTCATTTATTTATATTCGTATATATTTTGCAAGAAATTTATATTTATATTTTTCTCAAGCCTAAAAATATGCACTACCTTATGTATTTTATATAGTAGGTATATACAGAAATTGTTTTCTTTGTGTTAGTGTTGTTTAAATAACATTGTAAATAAACATTCATTTATTTTTGTGATTTTTTTTATTTCTTTTTGCATAAAGTAGAGAAAAAAAATTAAATTTACAAGTAACAGTTTACTGGTGCACAAAATTTTCTTAAATAAACAAATTAAAATTTGTTTTTCGAAGAGTTTTCGTTTAATTTTTAAACTTTTAATTGTAAAAAACAAGTACAAGTTTGGGGTAAAAAATAAACTTATTTCAAAGAAAATGTATTAATTGTGAACTTTTGTATAATAAATTGATTTTGTTTTGTTTAATTAGAATGTGAGTTTTAAAGAAAACTACTTGATATTTATACTTACAAAATTGTAAAGAAATCAGCAAATTATCCATAAAGTTTGTTTAGAATACCTATAAATAAAAGATTGGAAAAAAGTTTGTTTTAAAATCAAATTTATATAAAAATTTAATCTTTAATGTTTATTATAATTCTGAAATTAGGTATTTGAAAACTACTTTATACCGGCCATTTTTCTTAACTATTTTATATGTTACTTAATTTTTACTTCCTGGAATTTAAGCCATAATAAATAGCATCTAACTCCTTTTTTTTTTTTGTTGAGCAAATAAAACACAATATCTCAACAACAGGAAACATTTAAGTATTTTACTTTAGTATTAAACCGAAACAAAAAAAAAACATTTCAGTTTATTGTTGTTTTGTAATAATATTTCATGCCCAAATTCTGCTAGCAACAATAATTTACTTAGTTTTACTTGTCTTATTTTTATTTATCTTTTTGTCTTCTTATTCGACAATTATTTTCTTATAAAATATGTTTTTCTTTTGCCTTTCCTTGACTTTCTTATTTTATGTCTAATTTATTTGTAATTTATTTTCATACATCCTCAATGTTTTGTAAGTGGCGTCATCGTTCTGTCAGTAGTCTATTAAGATTTGTTTCTTAAGATTAAGACAAAATGCAGAAAAAAAGGAAACCAGAAAAAAAAACACATTGACCAAGATTTTAAAGAAAAACAAAAATATAAAAATAAATTTGTTAAGAAAGTTTAATAACAAAAAAAAAAAAAAACAATAATACCAACATAAAATAAACAAACAATATACCAAAAAAAAAAAAAATAACAAGTAAGAAAGTATGGTCGGTCAAGCACGATCATATTATACCCTACACTGAGTAAATGAGCAAAAACTTAATTTTTTTTTTATTTCAATAATTTATATTCCTGAATGATTTTCGGAAGTTGGCCTTATATGGGAGCTACGACTAATTACAGACCGATTGCAATGAAATTAGGTGACATGAATTCCGTATATATACCTTTATAAATTAAACAGGTATGGCTGATAAAGTCCAATTTTGGTAGGACATTTATATGGGGGCTAGATGAAATAATGCACCGATTTCAGCCAGTTTCAATAGGCTTCGTCCTTGGGCTGAAATAAATGCATGTACCAAATTATATTGAAATATCTTCAAAATTGCGAAGTGTACAGAGAGAATGGCATCATTCAATCGACTCAGAACGCGATTCTGATTCGATCGGTATACTTTAAGTTGGGCGTTAGACTAATATTTTTGGGGGTTACAAACATCAGCACAAACTCATTATACGTCCATCACTATGGTGATGTAGGGTATAAACACATGAAACAATTTTTTTTTTGTTGAGACAAACAAATGTTCTTTGCTTTATTTTAAACTACAAATAAAAAATAATTCGTTTTTTTGTGTAATTTGCATAAAATTGTGTTTCATAGACTTATATTTATTTTGATTTCAATTTTTTTTGATTGTTGTATTGTTTTAAATTATTATGTTTGTTTAATATAACATTAAAATGTGTCTTCAAAATTTTATTTTAAAACGTTGTTTAACCCTGATGTTACGTTAAGCTCATTTGGTTCAATTTGTTTATTGTTTCCTTTGTAATTTTTGAACGGTGATATATACTGACTTAGTTTTTTAGCTCACGTGGTCTTTTTATAAACCAATGGACAGTGGTTTAGATCCTTGTTTATTTGCAAATAATTCGGTATCTCGGGAACTATTGGAGATATTGTTACATAATTTCACATGGTTGGACCTGAGGTGATTTTGAGTTGACTTGCATATGTTCTGCTCCTAGCGCTTATGGGGGCCAGTGCGTGGCTCCTCAAAATTGGTCACTTCGGGTCAATAGTACTTAAGCAGATCTACAAAAAATACACTTACATATGTAGGTTATCCTTATTAGCTGAAGAGATATTTAGATTTATTTATTTTTTTAAATTTCGCTCGATCTTTTTATGGTTTTTTAGATATAACAGGTCAACGGATTGTCGAAATCTTTTTTTTTAAATATCAGCTCTATTGGTGATAAAATTCTAAATAAAAGAGGAATAACTTGCTAACAGTTATCTTGTACCTATAAAAAGTAACACTCATCCAAATTTGGAAGATGTAAAAAGGGCCGTATCTTTTTCGTTTTTTTTTCAAAAAAATCGCAATATTTTTTCTTTTGTAGAACAAATTTTTATATGAGCAGAAAGAGAGCTTAATGCTAAAGTGTGTAAAGTAAAATTTGGCTCACTAAAGCAGACACAACACCCCCCACGCCTATCCAAACTTGGCCAATTTTAAAAAATAATTTTAGGTTTGAGTAAAAAATTCTAAAAAGGCAAAGCACCGATCCTCGAAAGTGTTTCATATTTGTATAACCCTATATATTACTTAAACACCTACAAAGCTTTTTTACTATCACACGGTAAACAACGTCACAGTAGGCACTTTTCTAAAAGACTCAGCTTTTGGAACCCATTTTTTCCGATTTAGGAATTTCGGTATTTTAAAACAAAAAATTTCAAAAATTATAATACCGTTGAACTAAGGACATTAGCATCTACATTAGTTCCAATTTGTTTTTATGTTATCTTTAACCGTTAGAATTTTACATTAATTCAAATTTTATATTTTTCTTCATGGAAAATTTCCATATTATAATTTTTGAAGTTTTTAAAGTAAATGACGTCCCAAAAATTTACAAGATTATTTAATTTTACTGAAATATCAATCTTCAAGTCCTTAGGTTTTCAACAATATCAAATACTTATATACAATGTCTTTATTTACTCTTCAGAAGTTCTACAAACCTTGCCCCCTTTGAAAAATTTGTACTTTTTTTCATATATTTCATGCAAACATATATAAGCGAGTTTTTTGTAGATCTTCTTAAGGACTATTTATATTTTAAATTTCAGCTCATTTGGAGAAACATAGAGCGGAAACTAGAAAAAAACAAAAAATTACTCAAAAATGTTACAACTGAGTTAGGTCTTTGACAGGAGAGTTTCCGATCTTTGTGTATTTATTAACTTTAACCCTTTCATGACCATAAGACTATTTGGATAAAAGTAATCATTTTTTTTATTCAATGTGAATCAGTTAGCGCCAAGAAAACATATTTTGAAATTAAAATAAAACAATTTTTATCGGATTTAATGGAACTTTGGTCGTAAATTGCAAATCATTCTACATACTCATGTTTATGGACTGCATATCAATGAATGGAACATGAAAAATGATTTTATAACTTTTTATAACAAATATGCACTTACCAGGCCTAATATATATCTCAATATAAAATTAAAAAAACCAGGTTTACACTTAAAAAGACTTGGGCACAATTCTTGAGTACCAAAATTAAACTGTCAATTTTCAAAGACAATAAAAAATAAAGGCTATAACCGAACTTATTTTAATCTAAACACATTAATAAGATACACGTTTACGAATTAACTAAAATTAAAATGGCACCCATTCAATTTTTCGTTATGTAGTAATTCAATATTTTTGTGTTGGGACACCGGTATCCCTATGGTCGTCAAAGGTTCAAATTATTTGTCACATAAAAAAAATCACCCAAATATTATAAATGATAACACATTGAAAAAATGGGATCTCACGTGGCATTCTGTTTTGTGGAGGTCCATTTAGTACAAAAATACAAATTGTTATGATCAATTAATTTTTGAATTTGTATATTTACGAATGTCGTTCTTTACATAGAGAAAATATACATAGAGCGGAAACTAGAAAAAAACTCCAACAAAAAAATTAATCAAAAATGTTACACATACGAGTGTTGCTTTGGTTTTCACATAGATTTTTTTTACTAACACATTCTCACCACTTATGTTTTTAACAACTGAGTTAGGTCTTTGACAGGAGAGTTTCCGATCTATGTGTATTTATCTATGGTTCTTTATTTATATATCAGACTTCTTCTTCCGTATATAGAAAAATTCATGTGTATATATATTCCGTATGGACTCAAAAACGGCTGAACCGATTTAGATTAAATTTTCAGAGAATCTTTAGAAGAGCCTAGAGGCTAGATTTGTTCGGTCTGTGGGCGCTAATGACATAAAAAAAAATATTTTTTCAAAATTAAACAACACCCTTCTGCAACGACATTCTCAAATTGATTGATTCTAATTTATCACGCTACAAATGAGATTTCGTTTCCGCCGATCTTCTGCCAAATGCAAGTGAATATCCAAGCCGTTGTGGACAAGGTATTCCCAAGTCTTACAACGAAACAACGATCAGATTGGCTGTGGAAACTTGCAAATTGGGAACAAAGCTCAATGAGCAAATTTAAGTGAAACTGCCTGGCGAAACAATGAAATACAAATCGATTGACCCAGTAATGCACGAAAAACAAGCCGTCAATTATCCTACTGAATTTTTGAATTCATTGGAGCCAGCCGGGTCGCCACCAAATGCATTTACATTGAAAATTGGATCACCGATAATGCTTATCTCCAATTTAAACTCGCCAAAATTATGCAACGGAACAAGATTTAATTGAGACAACAATCATCGGTGGCAGATTCATGCATACCGATGATTTCCAACTACATACCATTTGAATTCAAGCTCCAGTTCCCGTTTCGTCTTGCCTTTGCTATAACTATTAACAAAGCACAAGGCCAATCGTTAACTATTGTTGGCTTACATTTGGAAAATTCATGTTTTCTCACGGTCAATTGTATGTGGCACACCAAATAATTTATATATTTTTACTCCAAATAAATGAAAACAAACATTGTATATCCCCTGGCTTTAAGATGAATTTATTAATATAATATCCCATTTGCCTTAAATACATTCTTTTCTTTTTTTAAGGGCATATCATGGCACTGTACTTATGGATATCTGCTACAACTTTGTCATATGACCACCTCATTCTCTATCATCTGGCTACAGATAATAAGTGTTTCGGGTGCGAAGTCAGGTTGGGAAGATCATGCTTTAGTTTTGTCCGACACTGTATATTAAAATCTAGATGGAGATGCATTATATAAAACAGTTGTTTTCTTAGGGCCAGATAATTTGCTAGTAAAAAAGTACGTAAAAAACTATAAGTACTTCTTAACTATACTCCATTAAAACTTAAACCTAAATATCTGTTGCACTTAAAGAGATAACCCATGTATGTAAGTGCATGTTTGTATTTATTTTAAAGTACCTAAGTACTATTAACATTTGTATTATAAAACTAGAAATTGAGATACCATACACACTCTGAAACTCCTCAACGCTGACTGTATTCAGCTTCATTAAGATTTCTCCAATCGTTAACGATCTACGGAATTATTTCCACAACAAATCTTATTTATCTAGTAATGTTTTGATTATAAATTGAAAGTGTTTCATTATATGGAAATTTATTTAAATTTGTCTTCATATATATAAGTATATTTTCGTTAATTTTCAATGATTTGAAGTGGTGTAATTGAATACTTAAAACTTAAAACTGATTCAATGCAGCTTATTAACATTACTCATACGTCTTCTCTAGTTATCTTACAATGTTGTATAATTAAATAGTAAGTATACGCACCATTGAATTATATTTAATAACACTTATAAGTCAGGGTTCAGAAGAATTCATGTATGAACACTTAAATTTATGCATTCATGATAAATTGTCATGAATGAAATTTGCAAATTTTTTTTTTATGCTCACATTCGAAAATGAGTTGCTAAGAATTTTTTGAATTTTAATCACACATAAATGAATACACTGTTTTTTTTCTTTAAAGTACATATACGTATATGAATAGTGAGAAATAAAAAATCTCCAATGCTCAAAATTGAGAGGCTTTCTCATCGCGCTCATTAATGTTCATACACATTAATGTTGTTGGTTTTTTTTATCATGTATGTTTGGTCTTCTTTTATATTCATGTGTGCGTTGTTTGTTTTATTTGTTTCTATTCAATGAAAAAAATAAATAAATGTTAAAACTACTGCGCATTTAACATGTTCCAACTTTGGATGCGTGTAACTTTTTAAAGGGACGAGATAACTGTTAGCAAGTTGTTTTTATTTTATTTAGAATTTTATCAGCAATATAGCTGATTTTTAAAAATAAAAATTCGACCCTCCGTAGGCCCGCTATGTCTAAAAAACAAAAAAAAGATCGGGCAAAATTAAAAAAAATAAATAAATAAACCCAAATATTTCTTCAACTAAAAGAGATAACCTACACGTGTAAGCGTATTTTTTGTAGATCATCTCAAGGTCTATCTATATTTTAAATTTCAGCTCATTTGGATCATAAATGGATTTTTGGCGATTTTTTTTGTAAAATGTGAGACACGAGGTGACCAACTTTGAGGGGCCATGCACTTTCCCCCATTATCCCTAGGAAGCTGAACAACTGAAAATCGAACCGAAAACACCTCAGCTCCAACCATATGAAATTTCTTAACAATGTATTTACTAGTTTGCGAGATACCGAATTATTTCCAAAAAAATCTTTTCTAAACCTCTGTTGAACAATGCAAAACAAAATTACGCACATTCTTATTATCTTTATGTATGCAGCGTAAATAAACAAAATTTTTTCATGTTTTTGCTTTTCATTTTTGAACAGTTGTGTAAAATAAAACTTGATGCTCTTCATTTGTGAACAATTTAAAAAAATTTTACTTCTCAAAAATGCTCATATGTATGAAAAAAAGTTCCTATTATTTTCTCATTTCTGAGTGAAAATAAAAAACAATACAAATCCTATCATACATGAATGAATAAAACAAAAACATTTGCTGTCTCTTCATACATGAAGTGAACATAACACAACAAAAATTAAAATTGTCTTTTCATGAACATGAGTGACAAATGAATGAATATTTGGTACTCTGTTATAAATGCATAACAATATTCATATTTATGTATGCAATCACAGTACTTTTAAATGTATTTAATTACGAAGACATAAAAACCATAGTGACATTTGTTAAAATTAACATTAAATGAAAATTGTTTATGACTATTTATGATATAATAATAATATTAATAATAGGTTACTTAATCGATTAGCCGTTAATCGGTTAACTGATTGATTTTGGTCGGGTAACTGTTCGAATAAATTATAATAAACCGATTAATTTGTGTCGATTAACCGATTAACCATAATTACTGAGTATGATCTTAAAGTAGATATATACAATGCCATTAATTATGTACGTATGTGCTGCAAACTTTTTATTAAATCAAATGAAACACAGCAAAAAATAGAGGCTTTGGTAAAATAGCAAAACATGCTGTTAAATATCGCTGGTCGTCCTTGTCCAGTATGACAGACAATTTCCTTCGTATATACAAATGCATTAACCATGCTCTAGCTGATTTTGAATTGAATCCTTTTACAAATTCGGAAATATAAGTTTTGGAAAACTTATCTAAAACATTAGAGCGTTTGGACGTGGCTAGTAAAGAGCTTAGTAAGGATTCTGCAACTTTAATTGAATTGGAGAGAATAATAAAATGTTTAATTATTAATTTGATGAAGGCCAACAATTCAGTCAGTTTTTCAGTTAATATAATTATTTATAAATTAACTAAGGAAGATTCTCTTCTAGCAAAAGTTTTTTGAAGTATAGTTCAAAAACTGAAACTATGGAATTCGGAAATTACATTTTTTCTAGAAAGTTCTGTGATATAATTTGTTCTAATGAGTCGGATGACGATATAATAATAGAAGAAACTGAAGACATTATTGAAACGAGTCTTTTGTTAACAAAACTATTAAAAGTATTCAAAATCTTAAACAAATTAAAACATTTAAATTAAATTCTTTTTTTAAAAGATTATTACAGAAGATCTCACTAAAATCCTAAAAATCTCACATGTGGATATAAAAAGGATCTGAAGTACCATATTTTCTTACTATTTTTACTATGTTTTTTGTTGAAATGTTAAGTTTTTTTTTTATGATTTTATTTTTGAATTAAAATAGAAATTATTCGGTTAATCGAATAATTTAAAATTACCAGATTATTAACCGATTATATCTAAGCCTCGATTAACCGACTAAACCAGAAAACTGGTTAATTGAAAACTGTAATAAATAATGATGTTCAGTAGGTATTTTAAAATTGTTAAATTTAAAAATGTAGCCCCCAAATATCTTGCTTACAAGATTCATATATCAATATATCGAGAATTCTCCCGCCTCGACTGCTGTTCTAAATCGAGACAATCGGCCGACAAATGGCTGAGATATAAGGAAAAATCTGCTATTTCAAAAAGATCTCAATGAAGTGACTTAAATTTGTCCACACAACAGGCAGAACTTTTGGCCTCTCGATTAGAGAGATGGAATTTATTACAACCCGAAACAAGAATATGTTGCTATCGCAATCAAGTTAAAGAGCTAAAAGATTTTTTCACAAGATGATAAGTTAGTATTTGGTAATAATGTTTATGGCGTAATGACTGCCACGGGTATAGAATATAAAGCAGTGAATTTTGTTTACCAATGGTTTGAAAGTAAGTTTAAAAGCTGTTCTTTTACACATCGACAATGAACTTCTCTCTATACCATTAGGTGAAGCTTCTAACATGAAAGAGTCTTATGAAAATACTAAATTTATCTTGGATAAAATTCAATACAACGAACACAACTGGAAAGATTATTGTCATAATTTTAGGGTTACTGTTGTTTTCTTTGTAAGTGGGAAAGCAGAGATCGGAAAAATCATTATGTTAAGAAAACAAGGCAATTTCTTACACTAGAATATTGAAAATACTTCATAGTCCAGCCTGATAATATATTTTTACCACATTTACACATTCACATTTAGATTTATTTTCTAATAATTTGGGAGCCAAACAGTGTGGCCAAAGGCACCTTTGTCTGGCCAAAAGTCGAAAAAACAAGTTTTTAGTTGGGGGTTTTTTGTCATTGGGTTGGTTAAAGAAATGCTCTAGTAGATGACAAATTATTATAGTAAGGTCCCTTGCCTCAAATGCCCTTCATAATTTCAGTTTGAAGTAGGCCTTCACCCGAACGGCACACTACCGTTGGAAAGATCAAAGTTTTTGTAATCAAGCAAATCAAACGAAACAAAATGTATTCTACAGCTGAAGGTAAGTACAATACGTAAAATTAAAATCTGAATGTAAATTTCTAAATAGTAAATTGTTAGAAAGTGATATGTAAGGACTATTTTTTTAACAAAATTGATGTGATTGAGTGAAATTAATTTTTCTTGCTAATTCCTGCTTTCTAAGCTATTGGAGGTAATAAGTAAAAGTATTACGTAACAAATAAAATAACGTATCTGCACGTTGCCCTACGTTCGGCAAAAAAAAAAAATGATTATTTTTTTTTTTTTTGTAAATGCCTTATAGAGGGTTTACGGCGCATTTTTTTACTTGTAAGGAGGTACGCTAAATGTACATGAAAAAACATAAAATACAACGCCACATTTATATATACAAGGTGGCGCAAAAGTAATCCTTCTATCAGAAAATGCTATACATTTTGCGATTGGCCCCTAATGTCAGTTCTGTTTTGACATTTGTGTAGTAAACACATGCGAAATACACGTAAATAAACAATGTTACGCTACACTGCTCCAGAACGCGGAATATTGCTGACTATTTGACCAATAATCGGTCGGCGACTTTGGCACAACGTGAATTTCGTCGCAGATTTCCTGGCCGTCCAACGCCTACTGGTGAAACACTGCGACGTTTAGCCGCTCGCCTCGAAGAGACTGGCACAACACGAGATGCTGCCAGGCGTGGCAGACCCCGGAGTAGCCGTTCTGCAGAGAATATTGCTGCTGTAGCCGAGGATGTCATGGAAGCGCCGTCGACATTGACCAGACGACGTGCCACGCAAATGGGTATCAGTCGACGGTCTTTACAGCGAATTTTGGTACAAGATTTGAAGATGTTTCCGTACAAAGTCCAGACGGTGCATCAGCTGTTAGCTGATGACCGCCAATCGCGTCTAACATACGCTCAAGCCATCCTTAATCACCACCAAGAGGAAGATGATTTTTCATCAAAAATAATCATGAGTGATGAGGCCCATTTCCATCTTAGCGGGTACGTAAATAAGCAAAATTTACGCTTCTGGGGTACTGAAAATCTGCGTGTAACCCACGAAGAGCCATTACACCCGCTCAAAGTCACTGTATGGTGTGCTCTTTTCGCTGGAGGAGTCATCGGACCTTTTTTCTTCGAAGACGTCGCGGGCCAAACGGTTACTGTGAATGGTGAGCGCTACAGAGCAATGATCAACGAGTTCTTTTTGCCGCAACTCGATGAATTGGGATTGGAAAACATGTGGTTCCAACAGGACGGTACAACGGCACACACTGCACGTGCCACAACCGGTATTCTGAAGGATGCATTTCTCGGGCGCCTATTCTCCCGTTTTGGCGATTTGCACTGGCCAGCAAGATCACCTGATTTGACCGCTCCAGAATTCTTTTTGTGGGGCTTTCGCGGGTTTATGTCAACAAGCCACAGACTCTTGCAGCTCTTAAAGACTGTGGCGGCCGCCATTTACATGACATCATATTCTCGACTTGATGTAAAAAAAATTAGAAGACCAAATAAAAATAATCCACAAGAAGAATCATAGTTTTTAATTACTTTTTTTAATTACAGACAAAAAACATCGGAAGTTTACTTTTGCGCCACCTTGTATAATTATACAATAAACTCTAGAAAACGTGAACTAAGGTAGAGCAACACAAATAGGTATGCATGTATTTGTTGAATGCACTCTATCGTAAACATAAAATATGTATTCGGATACTGGGATTCTCCAAATTAAAAAAAAAGAATGCAATAAATGAAACGAAACAACTCAAAAAATTTAGTTCACGTTATAGAGCTATTAGAGTTTATACATGTTTTAGAGTAGTAAATGAAAAAATAATAGTGTTCATGTTTTCTAGTCGTTCATGTTTTCGGGTATCGGACAAATGTCCGATGATGCACAGAAAGCCTGAATAAATTTTTTAGAATCTATCGCATGAATTTAGCAAGAAAACATTAATGTCAAAAAACTATGGAGGATGTTTTCAAACAACTTTTAATAGCATCTGATCCTTAAATTTCCAGTTGTCGCAAATTACCTCTGAAACCACTGAAATTTTTGTCTAAAGACTGCATTAATTTGCTAGATGAACAACAATATTTTAACAGTTCTTCTGAGACAGAAACAGATGTAGACGATTGTGACTTTAATGAGATTGACAGTTACTACGTTTACACGTAGCCTATACGCAAATGAAAAAAAAAACAAAAATTTTTATTCAGTTAGCAAATTCATTGAATTTTTTACAAGTTTTTTCGTATGAAATGACGCCATATTAGGTCTGCGATTTTGAGTATGCCAATTCTGTTAACGGATTCGTAATTAGCGACCCCAAAAACCCCCATATACTTTTGGCCGGACAAAGCTGCATTTGGCCGCACTGTGAGCCATCAGCGATGAACACGGTGAAGGACTCTACCAATAAACTGAGTTAGGTCTTTGCCACAAGACTTTCCGATCTATGTGTTTTTATCTATGCCTCAAACTTAATACAATTCCTATACCATATAAGATCCAAAATATAAATTTGCCATAGTTTTAATAAAATATTTCAAAATCAATAGTAAATATAAAACATTTTTACTAATTTGTTGCAAAGCATTTCAGCTTCAATTTATTAATAACTATTTGCTATGTACTATTTATAATAACACTTTAATGACTTTGGTCATATGATTGTACCGCAATTTATTTATTTAATATATTTTGACATGGTTTATTAAAATGTGCATAATTAATATGCCAACGGTAAGTTGTATAGAATTTTTATTTTTCATATTAAACCCTATAAATGTATATAAATCTGTATGTATTTAAAATCATCATATATTTACTATATACATAAGTATGTATGTATATGCATATTTTTATGTTCTTTCATATTTATGTCAAGGATACACTTGACATGTTGTAGAATTAAACAAAATTAAAAAACATAAAAATAAAAATAATGCAAAAAAGAGAAAAGAAATGAAACATTTAATAGTTACGATAAACAAATTACATTTAATAATGAATACCTACAAACATTTATGAGCAATTAATTTGTTAATGGTTAAAATAAATAAATTAATAACTAAATGATGAGTAGTGCAGCAAAAATATCTTGTTAATGTATTTTTTCCCAGCAGATATGCTTGTATGTTAGGTATGAGTGGCTGTAAGTGTTTATATGAACTTATAAATATTTATAACGTCAGTAATAAAGTATGTAAGTAAAGTATGTATTTATATACCATTAAAAACAAATTAATTTAAATATATATGCATTTATGAACTTAAATGCATATAATAATTAGCGAGTAGTAGCTCTTTAAATGGCTTAAATTGATATCTTTAATGACATTATTAAAATGTTAATTGTAAAGTTAAGTTAATGGTATTATGCGGTATTAAAATTTTATATCGTATGATTTAATTGCAAACTTTAAAAAAAAAAAAATATTGTTACAGGAAATTTTCAGATGTTATGGTATTAATAGAATCAATTTATAAACTACAAATGTATACATATGTAAGCTTCGCATGAATATGAAATTTTATACCAACAAATAGAACAAAGTTTCAAACGTTTTTTCAGAAACCTTTTCCAGAAATGTTTTGATAAAGTTCTTTTTCCACCAAATAAAACTTTTTAAAATAAATATTTTTCACTATTCCCGTTTTTTAGCTAAAATCTTTTATTTGAAACTATGTTTTAGCTGAAAAGATTTGATAAATAAATATTTAACACAAATATAAAAACTACCAGAAAATGCTTTTTTATGGAAATTGTTTTAATTAGTAAAATATATAGCCATAGAGAACTATGCCGAATACAACAACAAAATACATTGACTAGCATGAATTTTGTTGCTGCAAGAGTTAGGTTTTTGACAACAGACTTAGGTTTTTGAAAATTACGTCTCGTCTCTATGTTACTTCTATGTCTATAGAAATAAATCAATTTTTATTTATTGTTTAAACTATTTTCTAGGAAGTTTTCCATTTCTTATACTAAAATATTGGGTACATGACTTAATAATGCGGGATATAGGTTTTTATCAAAGAATAATAACAAGAAGTGAAACGCTGTCAAAAAAACCTAAGTCGGTTGTCATAAAAAACCTAACTCTATGCATGTATTTGTAACATTATGTTTATATGTATTGGTGTTCAAACCACTTTCACCACACTCCTCAAACACACATAGTTGTAAAAAAGCGACCTTAAAAATTATAACGAAAAATTTTATTACAATTAAATGAAACTGGACAAACCATTCTCATATTATTTTATGTATATTTGACCTTGAAAGACTTTATAAATAGATATATCAGCTTTTTACTCCATAATTTTCAATAACAAATTTTACAAAAGTGTTTTTTTTTTCAGTTTTAATTTCAATCCCCAAAAATTTAATGTCAGAAAAATTAATAAAAAATATTTTTCGTTAGTGCAAAACACGCATGTTTCGGTTACTTTAAAGTAGAGTTTCCAAAAAAACCGAAGAATTTCAAAACCGCTGTTTCGGTTTTAAAAAATTGAAAACCGGTCGGTTTCGGTTTTTTTTTCGGTTTTGTGATAATTTGTTAAATATTAAGTCTTATAGAAACAAAGTCAGTTGATAATATAGGAAATGTTATACAAGTTTAAAATTCAAACTTGACGGGTGTTCAAGAGGATAAAGGAAAGTTCATTTTAATGGTACTCTTTTAATATATTAAATTAGTTAGCTTATATACATTAAAGTTGGCTAATATGATTTTCAATAAACAAATAATGGTATTATGATACCAAAAAAGATGAACGAAACCAAATTTTTTCGTTCTTCAAAATGGCACTTTTTGAATTTTTTATAAATCGAACCTAGAATCAGGAAATTACTTTGATTTCAAACATGACAAGGGTTCAGTGTGGAAAATTTGTACTTTTTCTTCTAATGGTACTTTTTATTACACTAATTAACAGGTTTCCTTGCCTAGCATGCGAAAGGTAGCCTGCTACATCATCTGTAGCAATTATTGTAATACAATTTAAAAAATTTTAACAAATCTAAAGATATTTTTACAGATCTGTTTTTAGAGATATTGAATGAATAATTGTCGGTTTCGGTTTTAGGCCTTGAAAAACCACGGTTTCGGTTTTGGTTAAAACCGAATTGGAAACTCTACTTTAAAGGTTTAAATGTTTGGAAAAAAATATAAAATATTACGTGTTTGTGTAAAAGTGTGATAGAATTGCAATTTTATTGAAATTTTCAATAAAAAGTTTTGAAGATATCTCTCTCTCTCAAGTGTGTTGACTTCACATACTACTTGTATGTGAGAAGAGAGAGAGGTTGTTGTTGTAGAAAAAGAGAGAGCCTTCCCTTCTTGTTATTATTTGGTTTTTATTTTTAATAATTTATACGTCATTTTGAAGGACAGCTACCAGTCATTTATTCTCATTTAGATACTGAACCAAAGTATAACAAATAGTCCAACTCTTTGACAGCAGTAGCTAACTCTAAACATATGTTAGTGAAAAAGTACCTAGGTCTAAATATGTGTTATTAACAAAATTGTATATGTGTTGGTGCCTTTTTAATTTTCACCAGACACACAGAGTTCTATAAAAATGTTTAGATTTTTATTTGTTTCAATTTTATCCTATTTTTAATAATATTTTCAAATCTACCACAAACAAAATAAAACGTCAAAATTAATAAATTAAAAAAAATATTTTTCAGTTTGTGTGAAATGGACGTGCTTCAGAAAGAAAAAGTGCTAAATGTGTTGAAAAAAATTATGAAATAATGTATTGTTACGTTTTGACCTTTAAAAAACGGAGTTTATTTCCTTTAAATAAACCGGATACTTTTGATTGCAAATAAAAGCAGTTTTAGTAGTTGAAAATTGTAACAACTCTTTATTTATTTAGAATGTACAACAACAACAGAATTAAATAGTCACTCAGTGTCTTTATACACGTGTATCAATTCGAAGAAATGCACACACACACTTTATAACGTACAAGTATACACGTACAAGACAGTTGATGTTAACTCTAACACCGCCAATGATCGACTCAACTCACGACTGCAGCATGTGCCACCATTTATACACACGCCATCTCTCGGGAATCTTCTACAATGCTCTTAACGGACAAAACTCGTATGTTCGAATTCTAGGGCCTTCGATGTCATTGCCATCAGCCCAAACATTTAGTGTTGCCATACTTACCAATAATACCAATAACCGCATGCTACTGATGGACGTGCCTTCAAACATGATGAATGCTGCAGGCAGTCGTTACAGACCTTTAAATTCAAATCGTCATTGCAGATTAGTAACAGTATGTTAGTGAATTTACGTGTATTAAACATTATTTATTCGACAATTTATAGTTAAAATTTCGAGACTTTTGATGTTCTCTCACAAGGGTGTTGAATTCACATCGCACCCGTATATCTGAGAGAGTAATATTGAAAAGTAGAGAGTCGGACTACTTTTTATACTTTGTACTGAACAAAGTATAACAAGTAGTCCGACTCCTCGACAACAGTACCTAACTCTGTGTATGTGTTAGTAAAGAAGTACCTAACCTCTGGTTTTGTAGTCAAATGCGCTAATCACTGAGGCACAGAGCTCTTATTTGTACTGCTCTCAATTTGTTATTAAGAATTACATGTGAGTCTACTCTCAATTTTTGCTTTTTTTCATCATCAGAGAGAACGAAAATACCAAACGGCCACATTCAGCATTACATGTGGCCATCAAAGTGGTATATTTTAGTAGACTTTACCAAAAGGCCACATTCAGCTTTACATGTGGCCATCGAAGTGGTATATTTTAGAGGATTTTATTTTACTTGAATTTATTTTCAAAAACTTAAGGCGAATATCCGACGCTGGCGAAATGTAGTGCAAATGATAACCATTTAACTACCACTTTAGTAGCCACAGCGAACTAGTTTCTTGTGCAAGTAGTAATATAGCTAGTGTAAGGTTTCCAATTGGCACTTTTCAAACTGCTGGGTTGATACTGAACATTATAGTATAACAACAAAGTTTTTTTTTGCTTCGGAAATGTCGGATTTTATACCAACAAAGCCAACATGTGGAAGTTTGGTTCTACTTCTTTAATCTGGAAAAAAAGTGCCGCTAAAACTCACCGATTGCTCACCAAAGCTTTTGGTTAATATGCAAGAGGTGGCATTACTCTATGAAGAATGTTGTCAAACTCAACATGAGCTTGCCAAGTCATTGGAAGCTATTCAAGCAGCAATTTTAAAATATATACGAGCAGCAATATTTATCAAACAGCAGGGAAAATGGATACCATACGAATTGAAGTCAAGGACCTTCAAAGAAATGAAATGATATTTGAACGCTATAAAAGAAAAAAATGTTTGCACCGAATGAAAAATGGATCCATTACTAACAGGTGGCCCAAAAGTAATCCTCCTATCAGAAAATGCTATAAATTTTGCAGATTATTGGTCAAATAAATAGTCAGCAATATTCCGCGTTCTGGAGCAGTGTAGCGTAACGTTGTTTATTAACGTGTATTTCGCATGTGTTTACTACACAAATGTCAAAACAGAACTGACATTAGGTGCCAATCGCAAAATTTATAGCATTTTCTGATAGGAGGATTACTTTTGCGCCACCTGTTATAACACGAAGCATAAGACATTGCACGTACAGCCCGGCCAACCAAATATCCATGGAGATAAGGTAATTATTTGTAATTGGTGGGAGCAAAAGTACAGATGTTGAAATTTGACCAGACCATCACAGGGAACCTGCATCGAATGCAACTTACTGATTCGATTGAAACGAGGATTTTATAATGAAGTGGTTGAGAAGTTTTTCCTCACCCGCTTTATAGTCTAGACCGTGCCCCGTCCAACTACTATTAGCTTGGATCGATGCAGAACGTTATCTCTGTGATACGCTTCAATTTGTAATAGAGTATACGATATTGGCTTGATTTGTTCCTGGTCTCTAACGATCAGTTCTTTTGGCTTGGAATCCATATGTTGCCAGAAAGATGGAAAAAGTTCATAGCTAATAAATTTATATTGTACAAATGTTTCAAAATGAAAACTAAAAATTTGAAAGAATCCCTAATTTTTAAGTCATATAGAAACCAAAACATTTCTTTCATATGAAAACAAAAATACGTGACTAACCTTTACTCAATAAGACACCTTTACTAATTACAACTAAAAATGCTTAATTTGTTGTTACAATTTTCATAAAATTTAACACAATTTTCCCAAAGCAAACACACCACAAACAATTCTCTCTCTACCTTTATAGTAAAATCATGCTTAACAATAAAATTGTTCAGTTGTAAATTGTTACTGCTCAAGGATTTACTAAAGTAGATGTTCGCATTTTGTTGTTCCTTTTTGTTCTAACGCAAAATACAGTTTGTTGCTGCGTAGTATTTAAATGACCTCTTCTCCTTCGTATTTTTAATTATAACTAAAAGTAAAAGTCACGTTCTTGTGTCTGTTGTTTTATTGCTAAAAATATCATAAGTTTATAGTTGTTGTCTTATTTGTGAGATACGAGCATAAGCAAAAAATATATTTACCCCAACACGAATAAGTCCTTCGTAGTTTACTTAACTGCGGCCGAAACCAACCTACTTTGCACTCAAGTTGTTGTGAAAATATAGTAAGGATTATTGTGTATTTTTTGTTGGTGCCTCAATAACTTTAAGGACATGTTAAGTAATTTCAAGTAAGAGTAAAAGTTAAATGAACAAGTTGTTGTTGAAAGGGGTAGGAGAAAATTAGGATTTTATCTGCAAGGTTTTTGTTAAGGTGGAGCAATTGAAAAATTATTGGCTTGAAACTGTTTAAGTTTTATATTGAAATCGTTAAAATAAGGGATGTGCTAGGAGTTTTGACATGAATTTTAGTATTATAGGCTATAATTAAATTATAAGCAATAAAGTTGCTGTCATAAAATGCTGCTGCTTAAGAGAAAAAATTAATTATAAATTAAAAGTTGCGACTTGAAGCTAGTTAAGTAATAGGTTTTATTATATGAAAGAAAGGATTAAAATGGATTATATCTAAATTGTATAATTGGTTGTAGAAAATGTATTTATTTACCATAGCAATATGTATTGCTTTGTATTTACTATAATAAAATTTAGCCAAATTTATGACCTGGTAACACTTATACCTTTTATTGACCATAAATGTTGTTTTATTGTCCTATTACGTTATATATTTCTTAATTAAATTGCATATAAATTATCAAAATCACTATTATTTTATATCATAACAAAATTATGTCTTAAATTCATGCATATAAATCATACGCACTGTTGGTCAACATAGTTATAGTTATGTATACATATTTGTATACCCTACAACGCCATATTAGGGAGGGTATACTGGCTTAGTGCTGTTGTTTGTAACGTGCAAACATACTGTCGCAACACCCACCATCTGCTCAGGATCACTTTCTGAGTCAATTAAGCGGTGTCCGTCCTTCCGTCCGTCTAGATAAACCTTGTAATCAAAATACAGGACGTAGTTTCAATGATAATTCGAAAAAATTTGGTGAGATGCCTATGGCTTCCACAATCTCTCGCACTTTCAATCTCCGATCGACCAATATTATATCGTGATTTCTTGCTTAGCCCTTATTTGAGTGATGGTTTTTTGCATTGTGAGCAGACGAAATTCAGTTTTATTCAATTTTCCCTCAAGTCACGAGTTAGTCTGCTATCAATGGCTATCAACCACAAACTAAATGACGTAGTTTGTTAAAATTTTGTGTCAGAAGCAGTGTTGTCCCTTCTATTAGGAGGCGGGAAATGCAAAAATTCACTGACTTATTGACCCACTGTCGTATATTTTTATATGATATATTTGTACCTTTATAATTATTATTCCACAAATCAAACATATAAAACTATATTGCAAGTCTATTAATAAGATAAGAAATTATAGCAAATAATGGGCGCAAAAATGAAAATAATGTTGTTTTGTTATCTTTTCAAATGACCAAAAACATGTAATAACAAACAATTATTATTTGTGGCAGTAATGGTAGAGAAAGGCATAATAACTTACTGTAGCACATAGTTATAACAGCGAGAAAAACTAACCACATATGGTTACCTTAATATACAAAGGCCCTAACACGTGTTTTTTTAACTAGAGATGACCATGCCCTCAAATCGCTCATGCTAAGTGTCCATTGTGGCATGAGCTGTATGGCATGTAGCGCCGTACTGTTAAAAAATTGGGGTCAGTTTCCAATTGATCCAGTTCCAATAAATTTTATAATTTAAACATGTTGCTTAGTGCCTTATCCATCCATGGTGAATTGGCAAAATAAACTGAATAAATGATAACCAATTCGATAGATGTAGTTTCAACAGATAACGTTAAACTACAGTGTAGACAAAAAAGTACTGATCATAAAATTATAAGTGAGAACTATTCCTAACTTCAGTCTTTAAACTTTTTAACTCCACTGTACAGACATAGCATATATAAATTATTTTTTTATTTAGTATTTTTATTACACTATTGTACAATTGTACACATACAATTCAATAATAATAATCTTATGATAACTAAACACGTATACAATGTCTGTGGGGAAATATAAGGCCTTATTGTTTGTTCTATCTATATAATAGTATATTTGTTGGTTTGTTTGTTATCATTATGGCCTTGGTATCTTTGGAAATTATTATGTTTGGTTCCTTTTCATCTGCTATGTGAGTGTCTGTGAATATGTGTGCACAACTGGTTTGTGCTTGTGTTCACAACCAAGTGATTATATTTGCCGGAAATACATTTTCTCTATCAATATTTATAGAAAACACTATGTATAAACAACAACCAACACTACTTTATTTTTACAACGCCAACGTCATCCTCATCATCATTTTATTACGATTGCTATACGAATTTACTAGCAAGTTGTAGTAAACTATAATAATTTAATTTTGTTGCTGTTGTTGGGAATTTCTACTGCTTAAGCTGCAGTCTGAGTTTTGGTTTTTAATATTTATTATACGATTTATATGAAGATTAAAATGAAATGTTAAAAACAAATATGAATAAAATATATAAAATGAAAAGACAAGAGTTTGGGGAATACAACGTAAATAAACTGCGTAATTAGTTTTCGAAGAGAGTGCTATAGCTGTATTGTGGTAATTTAAAAAGTACAATACTGAAAGGGAGTGGACAATAATCTTGTGGGGTTTGGTAAATGTAAAATGGAATAAAATTTAACAAGAAATACATAAAGGGTACTCATTTAAACGCTTAAGTTTCCCATTTGTGAAAATGTTAAAATTTGCGCGATATGTTTCACGAACCCACCTTTTAAATTTTGTGCAATTTTATACAAAAAATGTCTATTTGATAAAAATGTGCAAATGAAATTCCATACGATTTTTGACAGTTCAATTGCGAGAGTGTAAAAATGCGTAGATTGCACAGTTTGCTGGGAATTTAAGCGGGGTAGCTAATATTTCTGTATGGTTTTTGCGCTGCAGTTTTCATTTACATCCTGTCTAGGTTCGTAGCAAAGGTTTAGTTACGTTTACATTAAAAATACTAACTACTTTGATGGATAAGTTTAGATCAGACTAATATAAACTCAGTTACCTTCCAAAACTTAGCTATGCGCGTCCTTGAAGTTAGTGTTGTGTTCTCGTTTTCTTTCTTTAGACA
Organism: Calliphora vomitoria; assembly: GCA_942486065.2. NCBI lineage: Eukaryota > Metazoa > Arthropoda > Insecta > Diptera > Calliphoridae > Calliphora > Calliphora vomitoria. The sequence continues at coordinate 153,904,004 of OW818029.2, forward strand.
GGGCTACTCCGTTAGGGAAGAAATAAAAAGTGGCAAGGTTAGTAGGATTCACCCAGTTTTTCTGAAGTTGCAACGTAAAATACTTCGAATAAGTTAAAGTGTTGTACAATTAGAGATGCCAAACGGGGAATCTTGAATACCGAAGCCCGGGATTTTTTAATTTTTTAAGCCGGGATGTTCGAGATTTTCTAAATTCCGATTTTTCATATACAAATAGGGGAAATTACAATTTTTGTGTGCCTTTTTCTTGTATTTTGACATTCTACATGACCGAATATCGCGAAGTTGTTAAGCTCAACGCCTGCTGCAATATAGCACAGTGGTTTAGAAACTTTTTTTTGGATATAATTCGGTATCTTGGGAACTGTTGGAGATATTGTTACGAAATTTCGAGTTCATTTGCATTTGTTCAGATTCCTAGCTCTAATGGGGGTGTAGGGTGTGTAGCCCTTCAAAATTTGTCACCTCGGGTCTCAAAATTTTTAAAAAAAATTTCCAAAAATCCATTTATGATCCAAATGAGCTGAAATTTAAAATATAAATAGTCCTTAAGAAGATCTACAAAAAATGCGTTTACATATGAAGAAATATTTAGTTTTATTGATTTATTTTTTTTTAATTTTGCTCGATCTTTTTATGGTTTTTTAGAGATGACGCGCCAACGAATTGTCGAAATTTATTTTTAAAATATCCGCTATATTGGTGATAAAATTCTAAATAAAACAGCAATAACTTGCTAACAGCTATCTTGTCTCTATAAAAAGTTACACGCATCCAAATTAGGAACATATAAAAAAGGTCGTTTTTTCCCAAAAAAGTCCCTATATTGTGTATAGTCTTCGGGACTTTACACAATTTTTATATGATCCAGAAAGAGAACTTAATGCTAAAGCGTGTAAAGTAAATTTTGGGTCACTAAAGCTGACACAGCACCCCCCAGGCCTATCCAAATTGCTCAATTTTAAAAAATAGTTTTAGGTTTGAGTAAAAAATTCTAAAAAGGCAAAGATGTTCCATATTTGTATAACCCTATACATTACTTAAACATCTACAAAGTTTTTTTTACTACCACGCGGTAAATAACGTCACAGTAGGCACTTTTCTAAGAAAACTCGGTTTTTTGAACACTTTTCCCCGATTTAGGAATTTTGGTATTTGAAAATAAAAACTGTCAAAAATTATAAAGTCGTTGATTTAACAACATTTGTATCTACATTATTTCCAAATTTTGTTATGATATCTTTAACCGTTAAAATTTTACATTAACTAAAATTTTATATTTTTCTTCATGGAAAATCACCATATTATATTATTGGTTTTTAAGGTAAACGACGTACCAAAAATTCATAAAATTATTTAATTTTACTAAAATATCAGTCCCCAAGTCCTAAGATTTTCACCAATATCAAATACTTATTTAAAAAAGCTTTTATTTACTACTCAGAAATTCCACAAACCTTGCCCCTTTGAAAAATTTGAAAGTTTTTTCATATATTTCATGCAAAATGTTACTAACATATCAAATGTAAACTTTGAATTCAAACACATATTGACTTAAAAGAAAATTTGGTGTAACACAAAGAAAGTTTGGTGTAACACAAACTTTCTTTTCTTTTTACTATCATCTAAAGACCAAATGCTGCTATTGTTAGAAAAATCAGATAAGTTTTAGAGGTTTCAGGTCAAAGTACGAATATTAAAAAAATAAAAAATTTATTGTTGAAATAAATAATGAAATTGCAAATAGTTTTTGTATCTTAAAAAACTTTGCTGTCTTGGTCAATGTTGAACCCAGTAAAAAAAGGGTTAATAATGTCAAAGAAATAATTAACAAAAAGAAACAATCTGAAAACAAAATAAATACAATTTTAACAAAATTTGTGACCAAAAACTAAATTTTCTTTGAAATAAGCCGGCATCAAGTTATAATTTATACGGAAAATAAAAAAAAATTGAATTTGTTTTCAATACGAGGGCGGCCCAATAAGTTTGTGACTTTTTGAATTTTCCACCTCTTAACTAAAAGAGCAACACTGCATCTGTCAACACGAATCTGTCAGTTGACTCCTGTCAAAATTTGAACTAGCTTCGTCCTTTAGTTTGTGTTTGGCAGGCATTGATAGCAGACTACCACGCACATTGGTTGAAGAGTGGCCGAAATTCATTTTTTTCATGTTCATCGATTTGGATAATTTTTTGGTATTTAGTTGTCAGATATCTGAATATTATGATTCCATAATATTAGGCTGATATATTTATTATTTGTTTGCACAGACACGCTCGAAGTTCATATATGTTCGCTTGTTTAAAATGACATGCAAATTTATTGTATATTCAATCTTTTGGTACAATCACAGTAAACTTATCATTTGACTTTGTTGAATATTTTCGTAAGTGACAATTGTCGTACATGAGATTTGCATTACAAAAAGTTGGAAAAAGTGTCCTATAAAAAATTTCGTAGAACAAAATATAAACAACATCAAAATTTCAATGTTCATCAACTTCAGTGGACTGCATCTTTTTAGCGCTGTGGAGCGCTATTTAACAAATGATGTCGAATTACAGTCTGAAGTCTCAGCTAAATGTTAAAAAAATAAGCTGCTCCTACCTGCTCCTTTCCAAAAAAAATAGTAACAACTATAAAGTGATAAAGTAACAAAAAATGAATTTTCGTTCATGCATGGTGTTGTTTCATGCATGAATGAAAAGTTAAGAAGCTATTCTGCCAATAGTGTGTCTCTATCTAAAGGCCCTTATTCAATGATCTCATTTTTATTTTTACATTTTAATTGATTATTTGTATCAGGTGCTGTCCGGGGAAGACTATAGAGCCTATAGATTACATCATTCGCGAAGAATTGGACGTATAGCCACTAATGAAGACGTAATGCATAATCTTTTCTTGTCTTCAGACCCATTTATAAATAGGTTTCGCTCAAAGCTGCAAATCAAAAAAAATTGGAGTACGATAATGATGTTAAAAAATTATTAAAAGACTATGCTTAAATTACTTATTCATGTTTTTTCTATGGGAGATGGGCGTAAAAGTGGGTGGATCAGGTATATATTTACAATTATAATATTATTTTTTTGTGAAAATTGAGTTGATGCATTAAAAATCAAGGGAGTTATGCCACTTTTTCAATACAAGTTGTATGGGAAGTGGGCGTAAAAGTGGGCGGATATTTTTCAAATTTCACACAAATGATTCTGAGTGTTTATAAATGCTATGTGCCAAAATACAATGCCGTAGGTCAAAATTTAATTTTCACTTTGTAAGGGAAGTGGGCGTAAAAGTGGGCGGATCATTTTGATTTTTCCATTTTTTTCTTATTTCAAATTAAAACTACCTATGTGCCAAGTTTCATTGTCCTTCAACAACTTCTTCTATTTTTCGTTCTATGAACCTCAACCAATGTGCCACGTGACTTGAGAAGAAAATGGAAAAAAGTGAATTTCGTGTGCCGCAAAACATTTTAGTTTACCGATGAAAGAGGAAATTGGAATGGAAAAGGGTACTCTGTTTTTGTTGAGTATCTCATCCACATTAAGTTCTTCTTATTCGTTCTGCACCGAAATTTAGAAAACTGAAAAACAAAAAACTTACTCTATGGACACGAATGCAGTTTCAAAGGAGAGTTTAAAAATGTTTGGGAGCAAATGTTTTAGAGTGTGGACTAGGAAATCATGAGCAATCGAAATTCACTTTGACCGGTACCATTTCTTTTAAGGAAAAAACCATCACTCAAACAAAGCCTAGGCTTCATAAATACTATGGGAACCCTTCACCATAAATTTCAGTGCTAAAAAATTAGTTTATGGCAGAACGTCCTTTACGCACAGTTGAGTCTATTTCCCGATCGGATATTGAATGTTAGTGAGATTGTGGAAGCCATAGGCATCTCACATGGCTATGAATGAGAAAGCTTTTCGAAAGATGGCTTCCGCATAGGCTAACATTCGGGAGCAAAATAGGGTGCACGTACATGCAGTTTCCATGGCAAAATTCCATAAATTAGACAAAGAATTGTTTCCTCTTCCATCCTATTCTCTGGATTTAGCCCCGAGTGACTATTTCTTGTTTACAAACCTGAAGAAATGGTTGGGCGGCAAGAGATTGGACTCCAACGAAACTATTTTGAGGACCTCGACAATTCATATTTTTGGGAACGGAAAAGGAAGATTTGAAAAGGGTTGCACATAGTTTATAGAGCTGAAAAACATGTGTTTCACTCAAACAGTTATGGACTTATTGAAACACCCTTGTACAAATAAAAAAATTAAATCAAAACCAGATTGTAAAAACAATAAAATTTTCATGAAAAAAATGTTTGATATTTAGATTTCGTTTGGCATCGGCATTTCGAAAATAAGGCCATTAAATTTATAATTTTTTTGTTTTTGAAAATATTGCTAGTTTGTCCCAAAACTCAAAACTTCAAATAAAATGAGCAGCCTGTTAAAACTACCGATTTTGCTAAAATTCTCAGCATTTAGTTTTTAGATGACGAAGAAATTTAGATCTTGGGAGCATCGAAAATACAAGAAGTGCAAAAAGGGTCATCCTAATGATTAAAAACATTTTGAATGTTTAACTACACAAAAACATAATAATTAAAAGGCTACTAGTAACTGCAGCACTCTCCAGTTTAAGAATTTTGAAACAATATTTAGTTGTAATATAAAATTAAAATGTAAGTTTCCGTGTTTCTACTAAAAAAAAAAAAAATGAAAACCAAAGTTTTGTTAAACACATGTATTTATGTTTAGCCTTTCGCACTTATTTCAACCACATTTGTTTTTATGATTTTTCATTAAATAGTATGCCTTTAGCCCGGTTAATTTAAATGGCTGTGTTTTTTTTTTTTTGCTGTATTTTAATACAATACAATGCAAGTACTCGTACATTGTATATTATTTTATTTTTTCAGAATTTCTAATGCATTATTTTCTATATAAATTTGTAAGCCATAATAGAAATGTTTTATTTTACCAAATCTTTAAATGTATGAGTAAATATAATAAGTTACATATATATACATACATACATTTACATACATTGTATGTATGATTATTTATACTGTTTATGTATGAGAGCATGTTTATGTATGTGCATGAATTTGTATAATGCTTTGTGTGCTTTATGTATAGGAAATAATGCTTAAAATGCTCAAAGCTTTATGCATTTAGGCTAAAAGAAAGAAAAAAAAAACCTACACACACACACACAAAATAATACAAAAAACGAAAGAGAAGAAGAATAGGAAATGGAGTGAACAAATTAAGTAAACTTGTTATAGTTGGTTGGAACGAATTTAAAATGCCCTGTTTTGTAATTAAATTAAGGTTTTTGCATTATATTTATAATGAAAAAACATAATGTAAAGGAAAAAACAAATTAAAAAGAGTCAATTACTTCTCAGTAAATCCGTAACGAGTACATAATTACACTAAAAGCCAGCTGTTTCCGTGGGAAGATTTTTTAGAGAAAGTTAATATATACATTCAACTGAATTTGTACTATATCAATAATATTAGAGATTATTAATAATTTTCTTAGTTTTACCATTACAGTATAGGGTTAGTATCAAGCCATAATGTGTTCAGTGAGAGTTCAAAAACATAGTATGGACTCTCATTCTGCTCACGTAACTGAAAAATTATGCATGGATTTGACACAATATTAGCCAAACATAATATAGAGTAACTAAACCTTCTCCCTAACATACGATCTCTTAAAAAGGGAGATACAAATGCGTCCAGCCACTGCTAGCCAAACTCTTGTCTCAATCGTGCTCATCATAACTATTAACCTGTTGAAAGTAGCATGTTAGAAATGTCACTAAGACCATGACGACAGCGGATCGAACGTTCTCACGACAATTGAATAGGCCAAATATAGTCAACTCAAGGACAGCTGTGACAAAACCAGAATATTATCTCATAAATGGATTAAACCTTGAGTGTAGTCTATTTCAGATATTCTGCAATATGTATTGAAAAAATCACAATTTTGTTTAAATTTGAGTTAATTTTTTTCGTGATTTTTTTTTAGCACAACAATAGCGTTTTGTATGAATAAATATAAATACATAAGTATGTAAAATCCGTTGTAGCGAATTACTTTAGTAGGGTACCCAAAGTTATTGCGGTTTAAAAAATATTAAAGAAACATTTTTTTAATTTAAGTGAAAAATTAATAGCTTCAGCGAGAAATCAATATTTGTTTAACTCTGTTACAACATAGTGCACCCTTTTACGTTAGTTTTAAGAACTAAAATCAAAATATCTAACCATCAATATTACATGCTAAATTTAGCAGCAATATACACAAATTTTAGAAGAGCTTTAAAGGTTTTTAAAAGTATTTTTGAATTTTGCTAAATAATTATGAGATAAAATGTATTGGTTCACAAATCGACCTAAGTTTTAAAAGAAATTATAGAGATGCTTTTTTATACTACGAATTTTTTATATGTCCTTTAGATAAGTTTGTAAAATTCTTACTATTTCATTCAGACTTGAAAACACCCATGAATGATCTTGGATGTGCCGCAGTAAAATGTGTTGGGATAAAAGAATCTCGTTGTCCGCTTACAAACAATTTTTGAAATAAATTTTAAAAGCTATCATTTGACACAACTCTTCAACTAGAGTATCCAAAACCGAAACCGAAAACCGGTCAACCGGGTTTTTCATCTTTATAAAACCGACCGGTTTCGGTTTTTTGACAAACCGGTTTTTTAAGACGGTTAACCGGTTTTAACGAAATATACATATAACACCTTTTGCCTTACCAAAATTGTCTATAAATTTAAATAGGCATTTTTCATATTAAATAAAAATTAATATAAAACCGGTTAACCGGTTTTTAGAATGTCAAAACCGTAACCGGGTTTTTATAAAACACTGTTTTCGGTTAAACCGGAAACCGGTTTTTTGGACACTCTATCTTCAACATTGTTTTATGCTTGAAGGTAGAAAAATTAAATTTTTAGTCACTTTTCTAAAATGTTATAAAAATTTTAAAAATAAAAAAGTAATAAATTTTTATTACTTTTCTGTTTGCTTTGTGGAACCTAGATCTCATTTTGATATTTTTGCAATATATTTGGATAAGTCCTTTATTGCGGAAATTGTTGATTTTACAAATGTCTATGCTCATTAAAATAATGCTACTGCTAACCTTACACCAACAGAATTGCGTCGGTTTATTGGAATTTTATATTTGTTTGGGTATCATAATTTACCACCCATCAATCATTATTGGTCTGCTCAACCCTACATGGAATTAGCAATGTCGAAACAAGTTACAAAACCACAATCGATTTAAAACAATTAAAATATATTTACAGATGAATTATGATTCCAAGTTTTGACTGGCACTTATGTTAGATGTTTATAAAAGGAAAGGCAATTCGATTATATTCAGAAAATGGCTACTTAATTTATAGTATTTTATACAGGGTTCAGCAACTCCTTATGTTAAGAACATATGTCCTGGTGCCTTAAAATTTTAGATTTGCTTGCTAACGTACCTGATGATGAAAAGCAAAAATTTTATGCAACTGGAACTATATGTGAAAACAGAATGAAAAATGTTCCGGGGAGGATTTCACCAGTTAGTTGACAGTCAGCAGGAAATACTCTGTTGTCAATGTTATAACAAATAACTTCACAGTAGAGCAACTGGTCAAACATATTGTCGCGAGCAGAGAAAACCATAACAATTCCACAGCCGAAAGTGATGAAAGAGTATAACCAAGGCATGGATTGTGTTGATCGTTGTGATAATGCCATGGCCAACTACCTCTTATGTATAAAAGGGAAAATATGGTAGTGGCCAATATATGCACAAAGTGTTAGAAAAACTTCAAATATTATCGCAAATTAATTTTCGTTCTTGATAATGACTCTGAAAATAAGAACTTGGAATATTCCTCAAACCTTCCTCGAATCCATGAAAAAGTACACGCCGTATCCAAAACCATGTAGAATAATCATAGTCGGTGTAAGCTATGCAAAAATCACACTATATTTATATGTAAGAAGTGCAATATTTATCTACACACCACATTTTTTGATAAATACCAAAAAGTTTTTTAAATGTAACGTATTCATAAATAATATTGTTACGAATGTGCAATGACGATTTGAATTCAACGGTCTGTAACGACTGCCTGCACCATTCATTATGTTTGAAGGCACGTCCATCATTGACATTGTTTGTAAGTGTGGCAACACTAAATGTTTGGGCTGCTGGCAATGACATTGAAAGCTCTAGAAATCGAACATACTAGTTGACCGTTAAGAACAATCTCGACTACTCGGATAAATATGACAGTGCGTGTATAAATAGTGGCAGAGGCTGCAGTTGTGAGTTGAGTTGATCATTGTCGCTGTTAGAGTTAACATCAATTGTCGTGTACATGTGTTTTGTACATTATAAAGTTTGTGTGCATTTCTGCGAATCGATAAACGTGTATAAAGACATTGAGTGACTATTTAATTCTGTTGTTGTTGTACAATAAATAAAGAGTTGTTATAAATAAATAAAGAGTTGTTATAATTTTAAACTACAAAAACTACTTTTATTTGCAATCAAAAGTATCCGGTTTATTTAAAAGAAATAAACCCCGTTTTTAAAAAGGTAAAAACGTAAAAATATTTATTTTAAATAAAACCGCATTACTTTAATATTTTCTCTTTTGAATTGCAAATATTTATATTTCCTGAATTATATCATTTTTGGCCCATGGACGATTTTTCGACCGAGCCATACTAAGAAAATGGCAATCCTGAGGAAAAACTTTAATTTTTAGCTTTTAAACCATACGTTTACAATGAATTTAATAAACTCTGCCAGATTCTAGTAGTGGCAGATAATGGGTTAAAAACCCACTTAATGATTCACAGAACTGGCGACAATTTAGGTGACACTTTTGCAGACAGTTTGAATAAACATATCTGACTCAGCAGATTTTCAATCATGTGCTTCTAGTACGTTATTTCAATACTATTTACAATTCATAATGTAACAAAACTGTGCATATATTAAAAATAAGATTAAGACCCAATGACGCACCAATCGTTGAACTTTGAAAAAACAGTTTATAAAACTCGCCTGTTAGAAGAAAATACGAAACTACAATAATGTGGCTAGCGTAGCACAAAGCAAGTCACTCAAATAAAATTAGTTTTCATAAATAATATCAATGACTTCCAAAGAAGTAATAATTTACCCCTATCCAATCGCTCGTAAACTTTGAACAAACTTTTTCTAAAATTCTCCTGCTGGAAGAAAATACTCACGAAACTTTTCAAAGGTGCATATTTGAAAGGGAGCCAGTCAAGGCAAGCAAGGCAGCGACATAAATGAAATCATGCACCATAAATAGTAACAATGATTTCCAAATATGATTATATCATTTTATAGCTAAAACATGCCTGTGTTTACCTCGTCCATCCTACTACATAAGCTTTAGTGAAAGTATTCCAAATTTCAGTCAAAGTCTTCACTACTTCATTAATATGTTTCATTTTAATCCAAAAATTTAACATTCCCAACACTTAGCTACAACAAAGAATATGAATAAAAAAAAAAAAAAAAAACACACAAACGGAAAACAAATTAATGGCATCTGTTGTTTAATACTTATATATGATTATATTTTCTTGTTTGTATAGTTTATGTTGTCGTTGTTTTTCTTGATGTTGTTGCTGTTGTTATTCAGTTTTTGTTGTATTGTTGCAATTTAGTTGTTGTCGTTATATTATTCCTTGTGTTGCCACTGTTGCTGATGCTGTTCCTACTGCTGTTGCTTTTTGCTACATATAATTCATTATACTAACATGCATTGAAAAGTTTTGAGTTTTATGAACACAATTTATAATATTTTATATAGTATCAAGAACAGTTTGCAATTTTCTGTAAGCATTTCATAACGCTTCTTTAATTGATAAATTTTAATAATGTCAACAATATTGAAATTAAGATGCTGTTTGGAAAGTAATTAGCAAATAAGTTGATTTCAAATATTTCGCTTTTCATTACCAGGCCTAAAACTTCTCAATCCTATTAGCATAAATGTGTATGTGTGTAGCTGTATATGCATAATATTATTTAACTTTTGCCCTGCTACATAGTTTGTGATTATAGAAATGTTAAGCTTTATTTATGTTTCATTTTATGAGTTTTAATTCTAAAAAGGAAAAGTATAATTAAGAGCAAAAAATATTAATGGCATTTTATGTATGCATATATTTCTATTTTCTGTGTAGTTTTAAATGTTAAGCTAAAATTTCTAAAATTTTTTAACCACTTATTTAAAGTAGCAACTATAAAGGATTAAAAAGAAAAGTTAAATTAAATAATATCTCCTTGAGATTAGATTTATAAGAAGAAGAAACATAAAGCTTAATATATATCAGAGAAACATATAATTTTAATAAAAATTTTGTGAACATCTTAAAAGTTATTTCTTTTTTAAATAAAAATGTCAAATTCAAAGAATTATATTATAATGAAATATAAAAGCAAAACAGTTTAAAAAGTATGTGCTGTGTGTATAAGAATAAGACTAGGGCCCGTTTTCTCAATGTATCGACAAACTGTCTGTTACTAAATGTCGACATAAATTTATTAGGCCGATAAACTGTCCATTAACAATTTTGGCTTTCTCAATATACCGACAAAAAATATTATTTTCTGTTGGCAATACCTCTCAAAATAGATGTGAAAGGTGGGAACCCTGCCTTCAAGTGACAACATGTTTACATAAATCAGCTGTTTAATGTGGCCATCGACAGCCGGAATCTTTTGAAAAATGCATTATCCTCCATGTCTGCCAAGTAGTTAGGGCTGACATGATAAACTCTTTCAGCATTCACTTGGAACTCATGTTATTTGAGTTCGTCCTCCATCAAATTAATGTTATTAAACTTTTTTTTATAAAATCTATTAATTTCGTTTACAAAAACACAAACACATAAAAACTATGAACAGCAGTCAGCTGTTATTTATTTATCTGTACGGTAAATAAATAATTGGCAGATGAGGTCGGGTTAGCTTTGCGATATAGTGTTTTCACACCTAAAGTTAAAACCTGGTTTTAACGTTAAAACCATAATTAGCTGATTTTGCGTTCACACTACAAGTTTTCATAAATCTGGTTTTAAAATTTATTGGTCAAACTCTATTTTTTCCTCCCACATTTCAATAAAACCTTTTCGTTGTGTACTGTTCAAAAGCTTATTTTTCTCTTGTATTTTTTATTGTTGCTGTTGCCTTCATTATTTAATTTTTTTAAGTTTTACCTTTTGTCAACGACTTTCTTCGTTTCTATATTTGTTTTGTTTTCTTTTATCAGCTGTTTTCAACATTTTCATGTTGGTAGCACTGTATTTAGTACATAGAAAACAAGGTTGTATTTCATAAAACCTACATAAAACCAATTCAAAAAAGGTTTTAAGATGGTTTTATCATAATAATTTTGTATGGTAAAACCAGGTTTTAATAATGGTTTTAACGATAAAACCAACATTTGCATTAAAACCACTCAGTGTGAAAACACTAATAGAATAGAAGCAAGTGAGACATTGAGAAAACCAAATTTCTTTAATCTGCAGTTTTTCGTTGGGAAAAAAGATAATCACCTAATGAGAAAACGGCCCTAGATCTCAAAAATTTTATATTTTTCAGAAATTTTAAAATAGTTTATACAAAGATTTAATGTGGCAATTTAATTTTGAGGCAATTTAATGCTGTATATTTCCAGTACTATGATACAACTCCATTGATATAAATGAATAGTATCCTATTGCACAATGGAGCAGAATCAAAATATTTTGGAAATAAATCTGCCATTTCTTATTGGCTTGTCATACAATTTCACATAGACGTAGCAGAGGATTATTGGAGTTTATTTTTGATTACGGACCCCAAAGACGCCTCAGTTGCGGCGATGTAAGGTCTCAAAGTAAGGCAAAAATAGGTGATATTGCAAAAATTTTTAATATCTTAAATGGTCAAAAACATCTATGTTTTAATATTTTTTCTTAGAGATATAATTGGACAGAAATTTATTCCATTTTATGCCGAAATTTCAGATTTAACATCTTTGTTCCAAAATAGCAAAACAAGGAATTCCAAACATATAGTTTTATATACCTTAGAATGTTTATAATATTTATACCCTTCACCATGAGTGGCAAGGGTATATATAAGTTTGTTATTCTGTTTGTAATTTCTAAATTTTTCATTTGAGTTCCCAAAAAGTATATATTCTGGATCGTTATGGATAGCGGAGTCAATATACTTCCATGTCCGTCTCTCCATCAGTATGTTGAAATCAACTTTCCGTAGCCGCCAAATAACTTACACACATGATTCACACATCAATATATCCACTATATACCCGGTTCGGTTGCCATTTGAAATCGAGAAAATAGGTTCACAAATAGCTGAGATATAAGGAAAAAACCAGGACAACCTCAATTTTTTACCATTTTTTTATATATATCGAGATTACTAAGGTAATATAGACAAAAGTGATCAAAATAGACATATTAAGACGTTCCTACAATCGAGAAAAATAATTTATAACCCGAATTTTTTTTTACCAAACAAAAGCCCATTTGGAAAAAAAGTAAATTTAGTTTTCTACTTTTTGTTTTTAGGCAGTTTGAATAAATAGCTGTATAAACTATTTAGAAAAGGGCCCATTTTGAAAAAGAACTCAACAAAGTTTAAGATTTTGCAAAAAAAACTAAAAAATTGTATGTTTTGAGCGACCTAAAAGCTCTTCAAGGAATAGACCTTTTGAGAAAAAAAGCCCCATTTTTAAAAAAAGTCAAAAAAGTTTTTGATATTGCAAAAAAAGCCAAATTTTTTTTGTTGTATTTCTTTTTTTTTCGAAAGAACAATCAATAGGTAATAATTTACATGGAGGAGATGAGACCAAAATGTCTAACTCAGAGAGTTCTTGACGGATCTTGTTGAAAAATAGTGTATGAATTACTGTCCAATAGGACTAAGTTTGATGTAAATTTCATCCCGATCGGAAGACATCGATTTCAAAAGTAACTTCACATGAAATCCTCCATATAACTATATTTTTATACTTTTAATATACAATGGTTACAAAAAAAAAAAAAAAATAATTTCAAGCTTTACTTTAACTATTATAGTTAACTAGATATTCCAATATAACAATTTTCTTTATATGAGATGAATCATTCCCACTATGCCAATCCCGCCCAATTTCAGACAAATATCGTAAATATATCAGAAACTGATTTAGCAATTAAAAGTTACGTTCTTTCTGATCACGCGAATTTTTAGCTAAACTGCGCAAACATTTAGATTTATATGGAATACATTCGTACTAAGCTAAAAGGCTTAAACAAATAATGTTCTCCAAGTATTCGAAAATCCGGCACATGTAAAGTTTAAAGACCTCAAGATATATAGAAATAAGTATTTTCTTTGAATGACTTTTTTGTTAAACTTCATGCAGTGATTATAAATTGATTCGTATAAAGTTTGAAGACTATCATAATTATAGTTCTTACAATTCACTTTGTATGGGAATTGACATGCTCATTTATCCAATCATGTCCATTTCCAGCTAGCTGCACACTATCATACCGAAGTAAATCCCCCGAAGTTTTACCGCTTTCACAATTATATTTCACCAGATATTCCTACTACCACTTAAGGCTTGAAAAATAAAAGTAGTTTATTGTTTCTTCCAGATATAGAGATATAAACAATACTAATTTTAAGAGGATAGGTCTAGTGGTTTAGCCCTCTAAAGGGGTTTCCAACAAGAGGTGTTATTCTGAATCACCCGGTATTTCGGTAGCTGTCACTTTTGAAGCTTTTATTCTTTGACATTTGACAAGTAGAAACTACGCCATTACTAAAAATGGAACTATACACGCTTCAACTTCACTACAAAAATGGTGAAAATCTTGCAGTCACAGTTCGCAAAACTACAGCATTTTTGGGTCGTCGTAAAGCACCTTGTCGGACTGCAATACAGAAATTGGTGGAAAATTCGAGATGTTGGGACATGCTAGTGATGTGAAGAATAGAACCCGTGCACGTTGCTCAAGAACATCTGAGAATATTGCTGCTGTAGCGCGAAGTGTTGAAGAAAACCCAGGTTTGTCCATTCCTCGTCGTTCTTTGGAATTGGTCATTCCACAAACGTCATTACATCTTATGGTAGGAGTTGGATGATATTGATCTGGACAATATTTACTTTCAACAAGATAGCGCTACGTGCCACACAAGCAACGAAACCATTGCTCTTTTACGGCAAAAGTTTCCGGATCGTATTATCCCTCGAAGAAGTGATCACAGCTGGTCACCGAAATCTTGTGATTTAACAACTTGCGACTTCTTCCTTTCGGGCCACATGAAAGATAAGGTCTACGCCAACAGCCCAGTGTCGATTTAATACCTCAAAGGTAGAATTCGTGAGGCTATCGAGGACATAGGACAGCCACTTTGCCATTTGGTTATGGAAAATTTAATGAAAATGATATGGTCCTCTAAGCGTGGTCGTGGAGGCAATTTGGATGACATTGTTTTTCATTATTAACGGCATACCTTCCTCTTTATTATGAAATCAATATCCGATCATTTATCTCAAAAAATACCATTTTTCTTTGAATACCAAAATAACACCTCTTGTTGGAAAGCCCTGGTTGAAGAGGAATCATTGTTTTCCCTTTAACTTTTTTGTTTTGTCACCTATAAACAAAATTTTTCACTATATACTGAAAAGAATCAAAAGTCCTAGATTTTTTTTTATATGAACATTTCAAGAATTTGTTTTAATTTTGTGGTTTTATTTTAATTCTTAATGTAAAACATTTGGATACACAACATTTTTCGTTTTTCCATCTGGAGCATGAACAAATAAAGCATTTTGAATGCGAAGTGAAAAATCAAATGGTCAGCGCACAAATAAAATGACGATCGAAACAACGACTGAAAAGATTCAGATCAACATTCATAAGACATAAGACATTACGATACGTGGTTTGATAACTTATCAAGTGACAATAAAAACTCATAATATGGAAAATGAAGGGCATTTTGTTGATATATTAGAAAATCTAAATGCCATATCACCACTGGACCGATTTCGTGCAAACTTCACATAAACCATCCCTAACGTATCCTGAAATTTTGGTTGAAATCGGTCGACTCGTTTACGCAGTTAGTGGTGACGTCAAAGTGTACACTTCTTTTTATATATATAGATTAGAGTTCGTTTGTGACCAGGTCATTTCATTTATTTTTCGGATATCATCATTTTTTGTAAATAAAAATAATGGAGTCCTTTTTTTTAAAAAAATTTTCACTCCTTGTGGTGGTTCAACGCACCTAAAGACGCGGATTTTGAGCACATTTTTCTGTAGAGCAAATACATATTGCAAATATGATTTCACCACCCGATTCTGCAGCGAAAATTAATTCAATTCATGTTTTTTGAATACTTAAAAAAAGTTCCAAAAACCCACAATAGGGGGCGCAAATCTAAATTAAAAAAAAAAACAAGTAAGAGAGCTCTATTCGGCTGTGTCGAATCTTTTATACCCTTCACCAAATTATACTTTAAAATAAAATTTAAAATTTTTTTTTTTTAAATATTTTTTTTCAAAATTGTTTTTTAAAAGTTTTTTCTGTTTAAAAAAAAATTTTTTTTGGAATTTATTAGTGAAAAAAATTTATGACAAAAGAATGTTTTCTGTAAAAAAAAAAATCGGGTTAAAAAATATTTTTCCCGATTTTGACCCATTATAGGTCCAACTTTGTATACCCTTATATACATCGTTGCAATGGACTTTGAAATATCTATCATTAGATATCCATATTGTCTATATTTATGACTTAGTAATCGAAATATTGATAAAAAAATAGGCCAAAAATCTTCAGAAAAAAAATTCAGAACAGACGGACAGACAGACGGACATGGCTAAATCGACTCCGCTATCTATAAGGATTCAGAATATATATACTTTATAGGGTCGGAAAATTATATTGTGGAAATTACAAAAGGAATGACAAATTTATATATACCCTTCTCACGAAGGTGAAGGGTATAATAATAATTTTAGTTTTTTAAACATGCACGATGAAAAGACATTTTATGCTTAGCAAAACGCCACCAATATTTCCTTTCTATCACTAAACATGAAAAAGTTATGAAGCTTCAAAATTATTTTATAACAAGAAAATAATGATTGGGAAATAAAATTTTGGAAATTTTTTTTATTATTTGCTCTACAAAAAAATGAGCTCAAAATTCACGTCTTTAGGTGCGCTGAACCACCACAAGGAGTGAAAATTTTCCAAAAAAAAGACGCCATTATTTTTATTTACGTAAAAATCTTCAAAAAAATGGTAATACCCGCAAATCAAATTTTTGAAATTAATTCTAATATAGAAAGTTTCTACAAAAACCACATTTTAGTCTAAATTTTCGGACCAACAAAAATTACTGCCAGAGCCTGATATTGGCATATTTTGTAATTTCACAGTCTTACACATTAAATTACCTTTCGGATGATAACAATCGCAAGTATTTCGTTTTAAAAACATGCCAACAGTTTATCCCCAAATATGTTTTTCACCAAAAATTATTCGTCATAACTACTATATAAGGCCCAATTAAAGAAATCTGTTTTTTCTCATACACTCAGTGTATACCTATATAGTCGGGTTTGACTGACTATAGTTTCTTAACTGTTTTAGTTAATATATAAACTAAAGTTGACATCATCTTTGAATATTTTCATACTCCCTTCTCTAAAAAGTTTTCCTTCCTCAACATTAACACCCCAACTCTTTGACAAATATTTAATTTTACTTTGCCAAAAATTTGTGTACAAAATATAATTAACATTCAAATGGCTGTATTATAAGTTTGCTAAATTTATAATTTTTGTTTAGGTTTTAATGAATGTTTAGAAAATATTAAATTACATTAAATTCACTTAATTGCCAATCAAAAAATTTTCCATCTTCACAACTGCTTATCTAACTCATATTATTTACATATACAAAAACACACCCAGCTAAACAACGAAATTAAATGAATTTCAGGAATTATGCGTTTAATATTAATTACAAAAAAAAAACTTTTAACCATAAACTTTATTACCTTTCATCTTCATCTTAAACTTTTATATAAATTTTTGTTTTTAATAATAAAGTTTTTTAATGTGCAAAACCATAATAATTTGAACTCAAAAATTTTAATAATTTTACTAAATTAACAACAATTACAAAAGAAACAAACCGAGACAAGAATGCCGGCAAAAAAAAAAAAAAAGTGTGAACGAGAAGAATTCCTAACGACCACAACAGCAGTAATAAAAAATAAGCGAAATAGCAACCAACAGACAACGCACAGTAGGAAACATATTAAAGCCAAACAAAAAGGGTTAACACCTCTATAAAGTGGTTTTGATGAATTGAATTGAATTGAATATAATGTAATGGAATAGAATAGAATTCAACAAATAGTAGCAACCAGCATAAGAATGTCAGTAGTAATAAAATACTTTTGTAAATATTTTTATTATTATTGAGCTTATTATAACTCAAACTTACATTTATACTTACTTAGCTATACCTCAGAGCCAACCATTATGAAAATGCCAAGAATTTTTATGACCTAAAACTGAATTGTTGCAAAAAGTTTCACATTTTCCCTATTAGAGTAAAAGTACGAGTATTATTGTGGTATTTATCTAACAATTTAACTATATCTATGTGTGTGCGTGTGTTATATTTGTCTGTAACAAAATGTGTATTTAGTAGTGTTAGCCTTAGATATGGATGATTATGAAATAGAAAATTTATAACTCTATAAAACTTTGTTAATTAGTAAATTTAAAACAACTATGTACTATCAACAGCACAAGAAAACCTATAAAGTTTTTGAAGAAAGTGTTTATGTTTATTTTGTTATTCTACCGTGGAGGGAGGGAATGAGACAAAGGGTAAGTAGTTAAAATTTTACATAAATATGTGACATTTTTATGGCATATTAAAAATTTCTAAGAAATATTTTTATGGTTTCAAAGTAATCATAATTTTTATATTATTTTGTTGAGAAAATTATGGAAATTATGCACCCTACTTAAGTTAATAGGCAGTAGAATATATTTTAAAGTGTATCTTTTATTATACAAATACAAAAGATTATAAAAATGCATAAATTAAAACAGAAACGTTTTTAGTTAAGTAATAAAAAGAAATTCGTTTGATGATTAAATTATGTTTCATATTTCTGTGGGTTTTGGTAAACTTGGAACTTAACCGCCAAATTGCTAATATCACGTTGCTTTTTTTTGTTCTGGAAAGAAAGCTTTCTTTGCAAATGGTTCGCCAGCAGAAATAGCCATCAATAATCGTTTTCCACGAAAAATCTCTTAAACTAAATATAAATGTTGACATGATCTGGTCACAACCAAATGCTTATATAAGGAGCAAGATCGTAAAATTCTTAACACACGTTTTTCATTAAAACTGTTATTTGATTTTTTATTTTTTTTTTTAATCAATTTACTTTTGTAAACATGTCAGTTATTATGTTTAATGCCAGTTATGTTTGTTATTAATCTGATTAAAATGAGTGACAAGAAAAAAGTGCGTACTAAGTGCGTTATTAAATATTTTCAACAAAACCCAAATTGGTTCTACAAAAAGTTGGCCAAGCATTCAAAGGTCTGCAGTCAAACTGTTTCCAATGTTATTAAACAGTACTACGAAAACTTGTCCGTTGATAGAAAACCTGGTTCAAGTAGAAGGAATGGTCCATATGATGTTTCTGAAGCCAAACAAATTAAAAGCATTTTCAAAAAAGCTCCTAACACATCCGGTAGGAAAGCAGCCCGGTTAGCTCAGTGCTCGAACTATTTGGTACGAAAAGTTAAAGCCAATGCAGGTTTAAAAACATACAAAGCTCAAAAAGTTCCTGACAGGAACGCTGCTAAAAATTTAGAGGCCAAAAACAGAGCTCGGAAATTGAAGTCAAATTTTATAAAAAAATATTCTTGCTGCATAATGGATGACGAAATGTATGTTCTGGCAGTTTTTTCGCAAATTCCTGGTCAATAATTTTATGTTGCTGATGCTAGAGGGAATGTTAGAGAAAACTTTAGGACCCAAAAGCAGAAAAAATTTCCCAAAAAGTTCTTGGTAATACAAGCAATATGCAGTTGCGGCAAAAGAAGCCAATCATTTGCTACAACGGGCTCTATAAATACCGAAATTTACATCAAGGAATGTTTACAAAAAAGGCTGCTTCCATTCATAAGACTTCATAATGTGTCCACTTATTTTTGGCCTGACTTGGCATCCTATCACTATGGCAAGCAAGCCCTTGAGTGGTACAAGAACAATAATGTGGTATTTGTACCAAGAGAGGCAAATTCTCCAAACTGCCCGGAACTGAAGCCAGTGCAGAGATATTGGGCTATTGTTAAAAGAGAATTGAAGAACACAAAAAACGTGTCCAAAAGTGTGGTAGATTTTAAACGGAGATGGACTACCTGTTCGAACAAAGTGACAGAAAGCACTATAAAAACTTTAATGGATGGGTTTCCGAAAAAGGTTTAAAATTTCATCACTAGTGATTAAAACTATAAAAATATATATTTTTTTCGATCTCAGTCCATATAAGAGTACGAAAAGCGCTCATGAAATTACTTATTACAGTCAATATTGAAAAATGAAGGTAGTCTTAAAGCTATACGTAGGACAAATAATTAAAAACATTGTTAGTGTTAAAAAATATATATACTGATATACTGATTGAGAATACTTTAGGTTTAAAAAATTGATTATTAAAGTATGAAACATAGAAAAGTATTATTTTTTATACCTGGAACAATATTACTTTACTTTAGCAATTCAATTATTTACTCATTTTAACACCTGAGCAGGTTTAATATATTTCCAATAATACAACATATCATTAATATTTGTGTTATTATTTCTGTCAAATCCTAAGATTAGTTAAGCCTGCAACTAATTTTCATCTGTAGGGTATTTACATTATTATTATTATTACATATCTAGTATACATACTAACATTTTCTTTACTGCCTAAAAATTTTCCTACAAAGAAAAACACACTTATCATATATGTATGTATAGAAAACTAAATACATTACATTGTAAAACTGTTATTGCCGAGGAGTAAGAAGAAAGAGGAAAAGAAGAATACCGAAAAACCAAAAAGAATTTTCTCATTAAGCAAATATTTTCCTTGGACGAAAATAAATAAACCACAACATTTGTGGTTAAATTCAACTAAAAGTGAAAAGGAGGGTGTTACAGCAATAATAGTTTGTAAAGACTTTAAATGAAATATACAATAGAATAGTTTACATACCTTGTGAACTGCTAGTAAACACACACGTTACATATTAGTATGAAAATGTATATTTGTTTAAGTTTTGTACACACATACATCTGTAGATAACAGGGTGGCACTTATTTTTTTTTTTTTTTTTTTTTGATTTTTAAAGCTCTTAAAGTCTAACATTGTTTGAGCGAAATTGGTTAACATTTGAAGTCTCAAGTTTTGGGTCAAAGTAGAAATATTTTCCAAAAAAAAAATTTCAAAATTAAAAGTTAAAATAATCCAACTACAACTAGTTTTTGTTTTTTATTCACACATATTAAAATATAGACAGTTTCCAACACCATTATCTGCTAACAAATTGATACCATAAAACCATAACATTGCATGAATATCTCAAATCTAAAATATTATATTTTCAAAATTTCTTTTCGATTCTTATAAACACTTAATAGGATGAAAAATAAAAATTTTAAAAGTTGTACCAAAAAAGAATTAACGTAAGGATAGAGATTCAAAAAAACCGAAGAATTTCAAAACCGCGGTTTCGGTTTTAAAAAATAATTATTTTACTTCTATGTTTACATAATAGTTGGCTGATATGCTTTAGAGTAAAGAAGTAAAGTCATTAAGCCAAATATATGACTTTGTGGTAACAAAACCTATTCAAATTTTTACGTTCTTCGAATGGTATTTTTTGAAATTTCTATAATAATTAACATACAATCAGAAGATTAAACTCATTCAAATTTAAAAAAAATCTCAATTAGATTCTAAAATATGCCACTTTAAAACTCTGTCCTTCAAAAATATTGCACTCTTTCATACTAAAAAATTTGAATAAATTTTCATATTATTTTTTTTAACAACAATTCAACAATTCTGACTAAGTGACATTAAAATATGAAAAACTACAATATTTTTTAAGGACAGAATTTTAAAGTGGCATATTTTTGAATCTAATTGAGATATTGGCTTGAAATTTTCTCGAAAAAATGTAGATCAACTTGTTCTTAATATTTGCAATCCTATCAAAATTTTTATACAAATTTTAGTTTTAGAAGCTCATTAAATATGTAATAAAATCTTTAGTTATTAACAAAACTCAATGAAGTTTTCAAAGTTTTTTAAGTTTTTCATTTTGAATAACAAAGTGTAAAAAAAATTTTCAAAAGGTCAAAGCGAATCCCGCAATTCCTAAAAATTTAAGCGAAAATGCCAAAAATTATATTTTTTACTATTTTGCCCATAGGGTCTACATTTTCTTTGGGGCTTGGAAAATACTTTGGGAGTAAATAGAGATCACATCAGTATTTCTAAAACTGCTTTTTATTTTTTGATCTCAGCTTTGGGATTTTAGAACATGCGGTCCAAAATTTAAATTTTGATAAAAAATAGGTCAAATTCCAAAGGGTGTAGGGATGACATATTCAAAAACTATTACAAGTTTTTTATACCAAAATGTTCTCCGTAAAAATGTCTTACAGAGAAATACAAAATTGTTATATGTCCTAAAATAAAGTTTTTTTTTTTTTAAATAAAAAAAGAGTTTAGTCACGTTTTCGCCCAAAAAACAGCAAATCTACAATATTTTGAATTTTTAAATTGAAAATCGTTTATTTTTGAAACCACAATCGATATTGTTCTGAAATCTTCTGAATTTTATTGGTAATTTAGTTGTCTAACTAACGAAAAAAATTCGAGTTCATTTGGTTCAAAAGTAGGCCCTATATTTTAGAAAAAGCGGATCAAGGTATGGCAAAATTTTAAAATTACAATTTTGAAATGCCTATAGAGAAGAATAGCACACGCGAGCATATTTTTTCAAGACCTAGTTAAGTTTGACCAGTATAGTTTCCATTCTGATAATTTATGACAGCCCATAAAGAAAAAAAAATCCAACAAAACGAAATTTATAAACGTTGCCTAGTTTGCTACACGTTTCTGCCCATTGGTAAGTAAAATTACCACAATGATAGTTGATAGTATTTCAAGCGTTTAGTCAAACTAATTTAAATAGTTTTTAAAGTTGTAATAAAAGTTTTACAAATTATAGCTTAGAAAAAGTTTACTGTTAGCCAATTTAATATTTTGAATAATTTGTATACTTATTTAAAAATATGTTCACTTTTGGAGGTTGGCGAAAACGTTTGCCAAGGACACATGAATAAAATAAATATACTTATATCCTTCAAATAGTTTTTTTAAAATATACTAAATTAGAACGTAATTGAAAAAAAATATCAATTTTTTATATATTACTAGATTTAGAGCTGTGTAAAAAGCTGGTAAGTGAAATTACCGGCTGGGCAATAATGGGTTAACTGGGGCATGAAAACTTACACTGGGTGTATGGTTTTATTATCAAACCAATCTTAATATACAGGGCAGCAGCTTGGTGGTTACCACCAGATCTACTGGCGAAAAAAAATAGTCGCAAGTTATGATTTTCAGATAAAAAATTAGGATGTATGTACAAATTCATAATCTATATAAATTTACATGTTCATAACATACAGTTTATGTACAAGTTCATTCCAGATTTTTTTTTCTCTGTGTAGATTGATTTATTTGATTATTTTGCTTTATATTTCTAATTAAATCTCCGTTGCTCACCCTCTGTGCGTGTGTTTAACAAACAATAATGAATTGCGGTTAATGGTTTTATTTATATATGTATTTGTATTTATGTATATGTATGTCTAAATATTTACTTCTATTTATATCAACACAGTAAGATTCTTTAATATTTGTGGTAATATCGGTTTTTTTTCTACAATTTGATTGTTTTCTACAATACAATATACATTAGTGTGTGCTAAAAGGTAATATTCAATTTATAAATACTTGTGTATACTTATTTGTGTATGACATAAAGTAAACAATTGCGGTTGTCATTAATTATATATTTTATACATTTTATTGGAGAAAAACAATTATTCTCATGTGCATTAACAGTTTTTGTGGATACACAAGAGTAATTGAAAATAGCTTGTAAATATTTCGGTTTTCAATTAAATGCTTTTAATAAACAATTGCTGTGATTTTGTCGGTTTTAGTAATATTACTAATCAAAAGTAGTAATATTGGTAAGAATTTTATGAAGCATTAGCTGAAATGAGTTTTATTTCCATGCACAAGTTAAATGTTGTATAACATCCATCAACATACATATTTATGCAAAAGTTTTATCAGACATATAATTATAATTCATATTTATTAATAAATGTAAAGCTATTTATTTAATATACATTAAATCATTTAATTTAAACACTAGTAAGTAAATGAATTTAACAGCAATTTACAAATTTTGGAAATAAATGTAGTATTTATCAACTAGTAAATGCAAATTAGATAATAAGTTATATATTGATTTTCTCTTAAAAAATAGATTTTCTCAATATTCATATTTTCTCTTAATATTCGTTTGTTAAACAAAATATTTAGTTGTGTGTAAAATGTTCAATAAATTTTTCAAAATATGTTTTGTTTAATAAACGGTATAATATTTATACAACAATCATACGCCTCAGTATATACACAAGTTTGTTGCTGAAAAGTGTGCTACAGAACTAATTCAATTTTGTAATTGTAGGTAATTTTATATTAATCATACGCCTACCACTAAGGAAAGACAGCATAGAGGTGAGATTGTAATGCAAAATAAATATACATTTATATTGAACTTCCTAACACCTAAAGGTATTAAAATTTAAATTAGAGTTCAGAAATACTTATAGTTTTTCTCTGTCACTTCCTTTAGTACTTTTTTTTTAACCAGTGTAGTGAAAAAAGTATGTATATTCTTAAAGCTACATAATCCAAAAATTAAAATTATGTTGTTTTGAAAATGATTTTAGAATTGCTTTTGTTTTTGGAAAATCATATTTTGTTTCGTTTAATAAAGACTGAGATCGTAAAACTCTTAACACACGTTTTTCATTAAAACTTTTAACCCAAGAATTTTTTGATTTTTTTTTTATCAAGTTACCATTGTAAAGCATGTCAGTTATTATGTTTAATGTCAATTATGTTCATTTGTTGTTAATCTGATTAAAATTAGTGACCAGAAAAAAGTGCGTACTGAAGTTGTTAAATATTTTCAACAAAACCCAACTTAATCTTACAAAAAGTTGGCCAAACAATCAAAGGTCTACTATCAAACTGTTTCCAATGTTATTAAACAGTACCAGGAGAACTTGTCCGTTGATATAAAACCTGGTTCTGGTAGAAGGAATGGTCCACATGATGTTTCTAAAACCAAAAAAATGTAAAGCATTTTCAAAAGAGCTCCCAACACCTCCGGTAGGAAAGCAGCCCGGTTAGGTTAGTACTCGCAATATTTGGTACGAAAAGTTAAAGCCAATGAAGGTTTAAAAGCAAACAAGGGTCAAAAAGTTCCTGACAGGAAATCTGCTAAATATTTAGAGGCCAAAGACAGAGCACGGAGCAAATTTTATACAAAAAAAAAATAAAATTGGATGACAAAATGTACGTACGGAAAATTTTTCGCAGCTTCTGGGTAAATTTTTTTATGCTGCAGATGCTTGAGGAAATGTTGAAGAAAAGTTTAGGACACAAAAACAGACAAAATTTCCCAAAAAGTTCTTGGTATGGCCGGCAGTATGGAGTTGCGGGGAAAAAAGCCAAACATTTGTTACAACGGTCTCTATAAGTACCGAAATTTACATCAATGAATGTTTACAAAAAAGGATGTTTCCATTCATAAGACTTCTTAATGTGTCCACTTATTTTTGGCCTGATTTAGCATCTGTCACCATGGTAAGAAAGGTCTTGAGTGGTACAAGAACAATAATGTGGTATTTGTACCAAGAGAGGCAATTCCACCAAACTGCCTGGAGCTGAGTCCAGTGGAGAGATATTTGGCTCTTGTTAGAATAGAACTAAAGAGCACAAAAAAGGTGTCCAAAAGTGTGGTAGATTTTAAACGGAGATGGACAACCTGTTCGAACAAATTGACAGAAAACATTGTAAAAACCACAATGGAAGGGTTTTCGAAAAAGGTTCAAAATTTCATTAGTAATGATTACAGCTATAAAAATAGTTTTTTTTTGTAAATTGTAACAATAATTTCAATCAAATAAAAAAAGATTCAAAACTGCAAGTTTAGTGGTTTCAATTTTATTAACATATATGTATGTTACAAATTTTTCGATCTCAGTCCTTAAAGGTTACATTTTCAACGATCACAATAGATTAAAAATCATTACCATTTATTCAATTTTCTTTTATGTAGATTATAAATATTGTAGAACTATACATTACCATTTATTCAATTTTCTTTTATGTAGCTTATAAATATTGTAGAACTATACATTATGCTTCCATATTAACACTTTTAATCAAAAAATATAAAAACAATTTCATCAACACAAACAAAATTCAAAATCAATAACAAGAGAAGCTGTTTAAGAAGTGCTGCATTTCTAACCCTTTGATAAAATCGAAGGTGAAATATACAGTGTATCTTCGGGGTTTTAGGGCAAAATTATTTGAAAATAACACGTTATACGCTCACCAAACTACATTATTTTCAGAAAAGAACAGAAAGAGACATAATTTATTCAAGTAAACAAAACGGCTTTTTTCAAACAATTTTAACTTTTTTTAAGGAAAAAATCATACTTAAGTAGCATTCCAAACCGTATAAGTAAGTAAATGAAAATCGTTGAAAAAGTTAATGCGATGTGGCAATTTTTGTTATAGTGTGCTTTTCGACATTTCGATATTTTTATTCAAATGTTTGCATGTTTTTTATTTTATTTAAAAACGTCGCTGACAGCATTTTGCTTTAGTGAACATTCTGATTTTAAATAGCTGTACCTCAGCCATTATGAAATAATTTTTTAGAAGTTTTTTTCTGTTTGAAAGCTTAAACTAATACACACATTTAAAAAATTGCCGAACTCTGAATTTTATATGTGATTTAATCGTGCAATCACTAATGTTTAATTAAAATCTTTGGAGTTTTTGGGATTAAAGGATGATTTTCTATTCTAATCCGTCTCTCATCAAAACAGGATACAGACTGTTTTGATGAGAGGCAGATTTCCAGAAAAGATATTTAAAATCCACGATTCCTTGACTATAATATGAGATAACAAATTTTACTTTAGGTATTTTGCAGGCTTCTAATAAAAGATATGAACTTTGACCCTATATAAAAACCAACTAATGCTATTTTCGAAGTTCTGTAAAACTTAAAATTTTGTATGTTCATGGAAAATATTTAGATAGAGTCATATCTATCAGACTTCGTACACGAGCTCCAAATCGATCTCATCAGCATTTCCCGATAATGGAAATGCTTTGCTAGACGTGCGCAACCGCAGAGAAGCATATATGGAAGCCCTAACATCATCACTGAACACAGTAACTGACGCTCAGCGCACCCAAAGTAATACAATCAAAAACATTTTTATGGAACCGGCAATTAATATAGACGGCTATATTGAGCAAACATGTAAAGAATGGATCTCCGATGAAACGATGGGTCTAATCGAATCACGAAAGGTGTTGAAAGCAGCTGTAAATATGGACAGACCCCAAAATGCTAAAAATAATCTCAAGGGACAATATAATGCTTTAGATCGATCAAAAATAGTGCGATTCGAGTTAAGCGAAACTGGACTAACGAAATTGTGTTGAAGGCTCAAATCGAGGCTCAAATCGATATAAAACTGACATGAAACTATCCCACAGCTATTCTACAACAATAAAACCTCTCAAAAATGATAATGGCGATCTGATTTCCTCTGCGAACGAGCAAATGGTTTTATCAGAATAATTTTACTCTGAAATGATTGCGCTTCGCAGTGTTACTGCACATTTATTGCGCAATTGCATATCCTACAACGAAATCTTAAACATGCCCTATTTTACACGAAGTAGTTATTGCAATAAGTTCTCTAAAGAACAGCAAATCACAAAGATTAGATAGTATATCGCCCAAGCTCTTGAAGCAGATTCACAGATTAGTGCACAAATTATCTTTCCCCACATCACAGAAATCTGGAAAATAGAATCAAAGTGAACTTAAAGGAGTTATTTCAAAATTCCGAAAAAAGCGAAATCAGGAATGGAAACAATTGGTGAGAAATAACACTTATCAGCTTGATTAATAAAATAATATCTCATATTACCACCAAACGAATTTCTGTGGTACTAACCTGAAATGAACAAGTTGGTTTTAGGCCCCATAAATCTTGAATTTATCATATCAATATTCTTAGGCTTATAACGGAGCAATCTGTTGAATGGCGATCGTTACTATATCTCTGTTTTGTAGACTGAACTTAAACGAGTTATTTCAAAATTCCGAAAAAAGCGACCTCAGGAATCGAAACAATTGGCGACGAATAACACTTATCAACATGATTAATAAAATAATAGCTCATATTACCACCAAACGAATTTCTGTGGTACTAACACCTCCACCCTGAAATGAACAGGCTGGTTTTAGGCCCCATAAATCTTGTATTGATCATATCAATATTCTGAGGGTTATAACGGAGAAATCTGTTGACTGGTGATCGTTACTATATCTCTGTTTTGTAGACTTTGAAAAAGCATTTGATACACTAGATCACAACGTCGTATGGAATGTGCTAATATGTAAAGATTCTCTTCAACAATGTTCCCGATGCCATTATGGGACAATGCAGAATTGCAATAGTATAATATGGGGTCTGAATGAAAGCTTATGCGACCAATATTACGCAAACGTTATCTGTATTATGACACATAGCTTCAACGATATGACAGACAAGCGGCAAAAACTAGCAAATATTACAGAAGAAGCAGCTCTGAAAATAAATATTATCCAAACAAAAGCATTACCAGTTAATGCATTAAAAGCGCTGAAACCTTCAGCTACTTGGGTGGCATTACAATAAAGACTGGTGGCTCTAAGGAGGACATTGAAAACCATGTCACAAAAGCCAGCCAATCCATTGGTATGCTGAAATCCGTCTGGAGCTCTCCAACTCTTTCTCATCGAGTGAAGCTTAAAATATTCAACATAAAATTATAGTCAATCATATTCCATAGCTGTGAAACATGAAATGCTGCACCCCGAGATATTCAAAAGTTGTAAGTGTTTGAGAACCAATGCCTCCACAGAATCATACGCATCTTCTGGCTAAATGTATTCATGAATGTCAGATTGTGGACTGAAACTAATCAACTGCCACTTGCAACAGAAATGAGAAAATGCAAATGGAACTGGATTGGCCACATTCTACGTATACCAGCTAACGACATCTGGAATCCTTACAGTAACCGTCGAACTGGAAAACTAGCACACACATGTTGACGTCTTTGTTGAGGCCATATGCTTCTTCAAGGAACGACAGCAACGTATTTATATACTTATATAATGAAATAATGGAAATATTATCGAATTCAAAAGAGTATAGGTTCAAAAATCAGACAATAAATTTTAAAATTTCGCAAAATTTGTAAAAAGTACATTCATCCAAACGGGAGGTGTAATTTATAAACAAAATATGCTTAAGCTAAATTCTGTGAATATATACATTAATACAGGGTGGCGCAAAAGTAATCCTCCTATCAGAAAATGATATAAATTTTGCAATTGGCTCCTAATGTCAGTTCTGTTTTGACATTTGTGTAGTAAACACATGCGAAATACACGTTAATAAACAATGTTACGCTACACTGCTCCAGCACGCGGAATATTGCTGACTATTTATTTGACCAATAATCGGTCGGTGACTTTGGCACAACGTGAAGTGAGTTTACTTTTGCGCCACCTAGTATATAGTAATATATTACGAGTTTACTTTTGAACCTAGTATATAGTAATATATTACTAGAAAAAAACTGAGTTTTCGAAAAATTTACTGCAATTCTTTGAAAGTTTGAAATGCTAGTGCTGGTGCCATAGAGTAACATAGAGACGAGACGGAATTGTCAAAAACCTAAGTCTGTTATCACAAACCTATGTATATCTTGCAACAACAAAATACATGTTAGTCAATGTATTTTGTTGTAGTATCAGACATATAATTTGTTATTGTTCTGTTTGACAATACGGAGTGTCTCGTCTTTATGTATAATTCTCTATGCCTAGTGCTCTGAGATCAACAAGATTATCTTAAACTGTTGCAAAACATCTTTTGAATACTGACGCCAAAATTTACCTTGAACATACGCTCACGATACATTAAAGAACATTTTTTAGTTTTATTTTTATTCCTCCTTAACTTCCCTAAATATAAAAATTTTATATAGACCATAAAATTGTCAGAATTCTAGTGGATTTTGTTTGGTTAAAACCTGTACAAATATCAAATTAATGAAAAAACTTTTGTAATTTTCCAAGCATATTTTTAAAATTTTTTAAACTGGATTTTAATAACTATATTTTGTATTAAAAACTGAAGTATGTATGTTATAAACCTTGTTTTTGTGTCGAATGTATAATAGTTATTGATATGCATTGATGTTAAACATGACTTTAAATACATCATTACAATTCGCACACATTACTACTGTTTAAACTGAAAACTCTCTATAAAACTTCCCATTCGCATCAAACTAGCTGCTATAAAATAGTTTACTAAATCATCCACTACATCAAGTTCATAAATCACTTTCCCGCTACTAAATCAATACGAACATATTTACCTGTTTTTAACAACCATGACAAACAAAAGCAATAAATTTCTTCGATTTTAGACCTATAAACCTTTTAACCATTTCTTTTGTCTAACCTGTCACTGTGGGCAATGTTTTAGTTTCGAGCCATGTAAGTAAATGTGTGTATGAGTATTAGTGACTTGTAACTGTCAGTTGAACATTTGTAATTGTTATGCTAATGTCAATATGGTTGACCGTTTAACAAGTTTTAACTTTCAATATGGCATTTGATTGGTTTATTTGATTCCCACTGGGGTGCCTGAATTAAAGCATATTTACCTTCAACCACATACTTATACACATACATTCATACTTACATACATACCTATTGTATTATGGAAAATTTACATTTCCTGTTTTTGCATTGTGTTTGTATGAATTTTCGTTTAGATCAATAAGATACTGTTAAAATCTTTAGCAATACACTAGCAGATATTTTCCAAAGTAATCAGTGTAGGAAATGAGTATTTAAAGTAAAATTTCTAATTTTAATGGCTTTTTAGGTATTTTAATACTTAAGTTAGTGTGTGTTAAAATTCAAGATGTACATTCCAGTGGGAGTTTAAGTGACATAATGTTAAACAAAAGCACTCACACATATTTTCTGATACAATCAACTGGTATCTTATACATTAGTTTAATGAAATTTCTAGGAAAAGATTTTTGGCTTAGAATAGATTAATAGATGAATAGAGAGAGATAAAAGCTTAAAACATAATAAGTAGGAACATCAAGATTTTTTCTTTAATTATATTTAAAATATTTGAGATATTTAAGAACAAACGAACAGTTTTTAGAAAATCTGCAGACATTCTTATGTAATATGCATCATTAGTATTCTTTTAAAAAAGTCAGTTTTAAGAATTTATTAAAAATGTCTAGTAAATGGGAGAGGAATGTAATTTATATAAACTATTGGATATACGACTAAAAAATGCGGGGTTTACAATAGATGAGGTATCCTTTGCATGGCGTATGGTTTTTTTTTATAACTTTTATTTGAATTTGAAGAGTTATAATTGGTTAATTCACAAGGTCATGTCATAAAAATGTCATAATATTTCACAAGGTTTTTATTGTTATCGTTACCAACCAGCAGAGACTAACGTCAAATGCCTAAGAGTCGGTTAAGCCGAGCCGCCGAGACGTGATATATTAGGACATTACGACAATATGACTGATAAGAGACCTTGTGAATTGACCAAATATAATTTTGAAAATTATAGTTTAAAATATTTTTGTGAAAACAAAATTAGAGTGCATACCGATTGCTCACCAAAGCAATCGCAAGAAATGGTTTATGCAGTTCAAAAGTTTGTGCCAGTCAAAAAAAGATTGAGGACCAAGAACTGGAGACATTACTCTAGGAAAATGTTTGTAAAACTTAAAAAACATGAAAAATCATTGGAAGCTACACAACCAGCCAAAAGTTTGCGAGCAGCAGGATGCATCCAAAAACAGGGAAACTGGGTACCATATGAATGTACTATAGGTAGTTTCACGCATTTTTGTGGCCAAAACTATAAGGAATCACTGAACAAGGATTAAAATTGGTATACGGGGGTTTTCAAGGTTGCTGATTTTGAATCTAAGGGACAATTTTTCAAATTCAAAATGGCGGATCCAATATGGCGGGACCTCTTCCTTCTAACTGAAATATTTATACAAAAAACTCGCACTTTTCCTTCACAACATCCGATTCCTCATTCGAAACATTACTGCATTCAACTTTGCTAACAATAAAATTGTAAACAGCAGCATTCTTCTCCTCTTTCATTTGCTTATCCAACAAAACTTCCAAGCGGAGGCTGCCACAAAAAATTATATTTCTCAAAAAATGCAAAAAAGTGCAACATGAAATTGACAAATTAAACTCAAAATGTTTCATTTAACACGTTTCCGATTGTTTATAGCCGGGCAAATCCGACCAACTTTTTAAAAGATTATCCAAAATTTATTTTTCAGAAAAAATTATTAAATTGTCAGAAGTATGAGTTTTTTCGCCTAAAACATTTTTTTTACAAAATGTTTTCCTCAAACTGTTAAGCACTTACTATCGCTTTTGTTTTCCATATTTAATTTAAATTTATGTTTGGTTTTTTAATTATTTAAATAAACATAAAAATTCGACCAAATTGCACTGTATATACTGTTTTCAACACTTTGCTCACAAACAATAACTTTGCTAAGCAGTCGCCGTTAATTTTGTACAAAAACAAAACTTTAAGCAGGGGTGCACAAAAATCCTTATGGAAGAGTAAACACCAATACATTTAAAGAAAACTAATTTTTATTCAATATTTTTTGTTGTAAAAACCAAAACATAAATAAAATCTACATTGATAATGGCTGTCATCAACGTTTACCAGCAAAGCATACGAAAGTGTTGTTGCTTTGCACTTGCGTGTATACAGTGAAGAACGACAAAAAAAAACTAACAAGACAAATTTGTTTGTGTATTTCGTCATATTGCTAGTGCTGAGTGCTCTATTGAACATTGAAACACCTATAGCTAAGAGCATTTACAAAAAGAAATGAGCACCAAAAGTATACAAAAAAATTCGTTTGCGTGAAATTACCTATAGTGAAATGGAAGCCGATAGAACTTGAAATACGGTTTTGGTAATTTTCTTTGAATACAATTTCTCCACCGAATCATTACTTGCGACGAAAATTGGATTCATTACAATAACCCGAAGCGTAAGAGATCGTATGTGAAGCCCGGCCATCAAGCCGAACCGACACCAAAGACAAATATCCTTAGCCCTAAAGTAATTCTCTGCAGTCGGTGTCCTATCTATTATCATCTGCTAAAGTCTGACCAGGCCTGACCAAACTGTAATATTCTATCATGGAAATGCTCTACCACATGTTACAATATCTGTTAAATAAAGGGTTTTCCAAAAAGAGGTGTTATTTTGAATCACCTGGTATTTCTGTAGCTGTCACTTTTGATGCTTTTATTCTTTGATATTCACGATTACTAAAAATGACACGACAAACGCTTCAACAACGCATTGAAATTATTAAAATTCACTACAAAGTGGTGAAAATCTTGAGGTCACAGTTCGCAAAACTAATGCATTTTTGGGTCGTTGCAAAGCAACTTGTCGGACCGCAATGGAGAAATTGGTGGAAAAATTCGATGAAAAAAAATTGTGATGAAAAAAACCCGTGCACGTCGCTGAAGAACAACTGAGAATTTTGCTGCTGTAGCCCAAAGTGTTAAAGAAAACCCAGGTTTGTCCAGTCCTCGTCGTTCTTTGGAATTGGGCATTCCACAAACGTCATTACACAGTATTTTGGATGATATTGATCTGGACAACGTTTACTTTCAACAAGATGGCGCTACGTGCCACACAAGCAACGAAACCGTGTTATCTCTCGAAAAGGTGATCACAATTGGCCACCGAGATCTTGTGATTTAACACCATGCGACTTCCTCCTTTGAGGCTACGTGCGTCGATTCAAGACCTAAAATATATAATTCCTGAGGCTACCGAGGACATAGGGCAGTCATTTTGGGATTTGGTTATGGAAAATTTCATGAAAAGATATATATATTTGGCTGATGTTGTTTTTTTATTATTAACGGCATACTTTCCTCTTTATTATGAAATAAACATCCGATCATTTATCTCAAAAAACGTAATTTTTCTTTGAATACCAAAATAACACCTCTTGTTGAAAAACCCTGTAGTGTTTAGAATAAAGTGGTTGGGAAGTTTTGATCACCCGCCCCGTCCTACTCCAATAATATGTGGACAGAGATAAAACTATAATATTCAATCATGGCAATGTAGTCGAGCGACATGTTGCAATACCTGTTAAACAGTAATTAGAATGAAGTGGTTGGGAAGTTTTGCCGCACTCGCCCTGTCCCACTGCTATTTGTTTCGATCGATGCAGAACACTCTCTCTGGTATACACTTCACTTTAGAACAGAGTATCCGGTATTGGCTTGATTTATTCTGGGCATAAAAAAATGAGCAGTTCTTTCGGCTCGGAATCCATATGTCGTCAGAAAGATGGTAGTAGGTCATAGCTGACAATATGACAAAAGCTCAAAATTTAAGGAATAAAACCGTATATTTACGAATCATATTTCTTCTTCATTAGATTATTTGAAACTCAAAAAACTTAGTAAATAATTACAGCACTGCACTGTACAGCGTAATTTTTCATACATGAACCAACCCATTTACATATTAGGTTGGTCCCGCTATTGGAAGGAAAAATAAGGTGTCGATGTTCCCAAATAAAATGAAAGTTTAGTTTGTTTGACGAGACTATTTTTCAAATATTTTTCTTGGCGTCAGTATTTGGTGAGCTGGAGCAAAGTACAAAAAATTTCCTTTTTTCATGCGTTTCGTAAAGGAACCATATTTTGATAAAATATGAAAGATCTTTGAAAGTAGCTTTCAATGCTATGTGGATCTTTTGCGAAAAATATGAAAAAAAAAACTTTAAGGAGGTCTTTTTTGTCGTTTAGTCCAACTAACCAATTATAGACTCCAAGGCAAACATATTAAGAAACGGTATCTTAGATTAAATTCAATTTTAATTTTAGTTGGGAACATCCACAACATGCTCTATGTGGAAGAAATGTATACTAATTTTTTTTATATCCAGATAGTTTGTCTATTTTAAAGTACACTAAAATTTCATTAAGCACTTCCTATTAAAACAAAAAGTGTGTGAGATAATATCGATATTTGTATTTCTTTGAAAGGCCTATTGATTGCATTTTATACTGAATGTAACATCGTACAAATTTCCGCCGAGGCTTAGCTGAATGATACGCATTGGAAATGTTACATTTTCCATTTTCCATTGGGTGCCCCGATAGACTAGTCGATAGTGTGCTGGACTATTAATCAGAGGGTTGTGGGTTCAATTCCCGCCAGAGACTCTGGATGTATCTGCAGACAAGCAAAACGCTTCGCCGTTTGTGTTTGTTAAAAACAAATGACTCTAGTGCATAAATTAGTCTGAATTTGACCGACGGCATGGGTTATGTTGGCTTTGTGGGCCGCTATGGTTAATGGCTTATAGATTCACAACTTAAGAAAACACTACAAGAGAAAGTGTGAAGTCACATAATCTCGGTGGCCAAT
Organism: Calliphora vomitoria; assembly: GCA_942486065.2. Classification (NCBI taxonomy): domain Eukaryota; kingdom Metazoa; phylum Arthropoda; class Insecta; order Diptera; family Calliphoridae; genus Calliphora; species Calliphora vomitoria. Next base: position 153,939,201 of record OW818029.2, read on the forward strand.
TCGCATCACCTCCACGTGAGTCCAATGTCCGAAATATGTTGGACACTATTGGATCTCTTGTGGATTGGTATCGTACAAAATTCGAAAATTTTGTTTGTTGACATAACGTCACATTAATAAATAAACTGAAGATGATTTTTTAATGAAAATTAGGGTAATTTTCCAACTGATCCAGAGACTATTCAGCGAACGCACGTACAAGGTGGCGCAAAAGTAATCCTCCTATCAGAAAATGCTATAAATTTTGCGATTGGCCCCTAATGTCAGTTCTGTTTTGACATTTGTGTAGTAAACACATGCGAAATACACGTTAAGAAACAATGCTACGCTACACTGCTCCAAAACTCGGAATATTGCTGACTATTTATTTTATTAATAACATCGGAAGTTTACATTTGCGCCACCTAGCTGATGTTGATCGCTATATCCCTCCATGGTGATTTGGCAAAAGAATCTGAGTAAATAACAGCCAGTTTGACAGATGTAGTTTCTGCAATATGGCCGCTACCAACTGTCAAAGTTCGGAATCCCTCTAGGTAGCTGCTTTAGTAATGGGGTCGTTTTGCAAACCAGAGATTGACGTATTTGACTCCCTGTATCTTACCTTGTGTTCCAGATGGGATGATCACAGATTTTCTTTTTTGAAAGCTTATGGTTGATCCGGATTCTATCCTACATAATTTTTCAATAGGACTGATGTTATAGACAGTACAAATTTTTCTATGAAACATCATTTAAGCAAAATGATCAAGTTATAAATAATAATAACATTATAAAGCATCAAACTGTGTTAACTATTTAATTAAAATCATGCGTATGTATTGGCACACCCTTTGTTACGGTTTTATAAAGCTTTACACAGCAGAATTTTTTAATAACATAATAACAGTTACATCAGTTCCTTTTAACAAACATAAGATATTTCCATTCATCTCTAACTAATCCATTTAAACTAAATATTTTGCTGACATTTATATTTCACTTACTTTAATATTTTCCTCTAAAAAACATACAAAATATCCTTAAAATTTCCTTATTTTAAAAAGCTTTGATTTTAATTTAAAAAAAAATAGAAAAGAATCCTTTACTGCTTAAAATGTGACGTTACGAGAAATTTATGGTTTTTCATTCACATATTGAATTTAAGTCTACACAAATGTGTCCTTGGAAAAATCCATAAACATTTCAACCATAATACAATTGGATTGTTTACACAAAGCATAAAAAAGTGGAAAAAGAAATTCCTATACTAAACATACATACATACACAAATTTTCATCCGTATTTCTATGTAAACTAAAATACAATTTCATATTGAAAAGTGGTAACACATACAAAACTACATACGAGGGGCAAATATAAAAGTTCTTGCTAAATCTAAATTTCTGTTCTAACTGGTTGGAAACAACTGTAACTTCGTCACAATAGTTTTGACTAACTCTTAAAATTCTAAAGTTAATATTTATTTTAAAGTTTGTATGAGGCTGTGCTAAATTTTTTTAACTGTAGAACTTTAAATGATGTATGTCAAGCTGGTTTGGAAAACTAGATAAAAGTTAACCCAGTTGCTATTGCTTCGAAAGAACTCTTCAGTCTGCACCCGATGTTCACAAATAAACAAAGCGAAACACTTAACCATACACACTTTGATATTTCAGTTTTTACTTTCTTTTTTGCTTTTTTCATTATTATGTATCAATCAATGTTGGGAAATAACAAAGGAAAATGTAGGAGAAAGAATCGAGGAATTATTGTGAAAATGAAAATACAATTCAATAAAAACGTAAAAAAAAAAACAGAAATGAAGAAATTGGTGTCAACAGCATCAAAAAGTAAGGCAAAGCAAGAGCAACAGAAAATCGAAGACGAAATATAACAACAAGGAAAAATATCATTTACCAATTTTATATTGTTTCATTTTCATTTGAGTTTTCTACACTCAGCCACATAAACAATAGGGTGGGACTTAAATATGGGATTTTTTTTTTTTTTTGGCTGCCAAGATCTAAAAGCCAAATGCTAAAAATATGAGCAAAATCGGATAACTTTTAGAGGTTACATATTGTATTTGAGTTACGAGTTTTGGGTTATAAAAAAGAGGATCCAAGGCATCGAAAATTACACGTTCTAAATTTGTTAAAACCCTTCTACACAGGTTATTTATGGTTACGCAAAACATTAGGCTTTTTTTGACACAGTTCTACATCCTGTTATTTCTTGTTCACTATTTCATTCGTGGATAGATTCATTCATTCATAAGTTCTTTGGATGAATTGAATTGAATTCTTGTAATATAAGAAGGAGTATGTATTTTAGACAGGTTGGACTATCAAATTATTTTCGCTGAGTGTTTGATTGTGGGCCAGTAAATTTCATCGAGCTTCTGGTATTTTGAAAATAATGAAATTAGAGTTTGAAGTTTTAATCATTTATTTACAATTTCATTAATTTGCCAAATAATATTGTCAAAATTTCACTCATAGTCGTGCAATGGCTTACATTAAAATAAAATTTTTGAAAAGTGGAAGATACCGTTTATGAAATGTCCTTAGGACGATTTTATACGAAAAAAAACTTTAAAATCTACGATTCATAAGCTTTAATATGACATCAAAAATGATCAAATCTGACTATTAGTTCATAAGTTATTAACAGTTGTACTTTTTATTTGATGTCGTAGAAACTAAGGAGCATCGAAAATCGAAATCCTGTAAAATAAGGGCCACCCCAATACACTCTTATGACACATATGACATACAGTCGTAAATGAAACCAATTCGAATATCGTGAACTGTTATGACAGCGTATACATGCATGTAAATATACACACATACATATGTACATAACACTCCAACACACACAAATATGAACCCATTTTCACAAACTACATTCATTCCTACACTCAAACATACAATGGCATGTGAATACAGAAATTGAAAACATTGTAATAAAATGGAAAAGTGAAGTTAAAAGGAAAAACTGAAACAAACAAAAAATAAATACAGAAAAAACAATGAATTTGTATTATAAAACTCATGTACTTTAAAGCTACATATACATATGTATGTGTTTCAATACATGGCACATGGTGGCACAAGATTTTTGTCGCACATGAAAATTCAAATTCACACACAAATATATATAGTTGAATACAAACACACATACATACATATGTACATATATACAAACTCATATATTTGTATAAAGACAATTTTAAAAGCATACATATGGTTTCTGTCATTTAATCTATGAAAATTGTTTAAATTTATTGCAACGCCTTTTAAGGCTGGTGGAAATGTGTCATAACAACATGTATTTTTATAAGAATATTTTATTGTTTTGTAAAATTGAGTTTTTGATTAATGAAATCAATACCGGAATTAATGTAAAGAAATCCAAAAATTTTGGAGAATTTCTCTAAAAATATTTAAGCTTTTTTTCATAATACGAACGTCATGTTTTGGTGGTATATGCCGATATTTAAGATTGCTTAACTATTTATTCGGTTTTAGCGCAAATTTTTGTTCGGTTTCTTACTTTCTTACTTGTTTAATTCAGCCAAAATGATATTTTAACATGATTACATATAATTTAAACACATATTATGTGTTATAATTATGACAAACTTAGAATATTTAAATTTAAGGCACAATAAATTTAAAGTTTCAGATGAAAATTAAATCTGGAAAATGCAGAAAAAATATGGTTTTAGAAAATAAAAGTTTTGTGAGCCTTTGGTATTTTTTGAACTAACCAGTACCAAATATATACGTACACATTTACCTGATTTAACTGCATATTTAAGATAATTCTGTCTTCATTTTTAAAAACAATTTTACTATTCACACTTATTTTTTCTTTATGATTTTTATTATTTTGTTCTTGAAAATACTTATTCGGAAAAATTGTAGCCTATCAACCAAACTACCAAAAGTCAAATTGTTAACTAGAAGCTAACAATGTTGGTCCTGTTGGACTAAAGCGGCAACGTTAATCATAATACAATTTCATAGTCTAAAGGAAAATTGTATTCGATTTTCAAATAATACAAATGATTTTTTTGATTTGCGGTCATTATTTATAAATTTCTTAAAACAGTTCAAAAAGTTTTTATTTCCATATCTGTTGCGTATGTATTAATAAATACAAATAAGACAAACAATTAACTTGAAGAAAATAAGAAAAATAAATAAAATTTGCAGAAAAACATTAACAATCAATTCAAACATATTTTTAATACTGCCGTGTAAACATGGAATGAATTTTTCAAAATGATTTCTTATGATTTTACTAATATTTTAAATTTGAAAAGTATTAATAGTCAGTATTGCCTTCTATAAAAGCTTTTACTAATATATTTTCATCACTTAGGGTGTTTGACAACTGTTCTTAGACAGGAGAGTTTCAGCTCTATTTATATTTCTTTATGGTTTGTGTTTCTTAATTAGGGATTAATTGTATTTTTTTAATTTAAGGTAAATTGACATATTTAAGCAATTTTTTTTTAAATTTTCAATCTAATAATTCGTCATCCACATAAAGAATTTATCTTAACCCATTACTGCATAACGTCTGTTTAATCGGACTTAAGTAACCGGGAAAAAAATATGTTCATTATTTGTTCTATACTTGATTTTTTAAATGACTTATTTTACATAATATTTAATTGGCATCATTAACCAAACTGATGTTGTTTACTTCGATTTTAAATATGTCATTCATAATCCTAACAATTTTCATTCACCATGAGTGTTTCTGTTTGTAATTTCCACATTTTTCATTTGCGACATTTTTCATTTGGATAGTTATAGATAGTAAAGTCGATATAGCCATATTCGTCTTTCCGTCTGTATGTTGTAATCTACTTTCCGTAGCTCTCCAATTTCAAATATGCTTTATACATCTATATACCGGGAATTCTCCCGGCTCCGTTGCTATTTATAAACGACTTAATCGGTCTACGATTTTTTTACCTATTTTTGTTCTATATCTGGATTACTAAGTCATTAGATAGGATATTTAATGATAGATATTTCAAAGTTCATTGCAACGATGTTTAAAAGGCTATAGTAGTTTGGGCCTACAATGGGTCAAAATCGGGAAAAGTAATTTTTAAACCAAATTATTTTTTTAACAACAAAAATATTTTGTCATATATTTTTTTCCTAATAAATTTAAAAAAAAAATTAAATATTAAAAAACAATTTTTTAAAAAATTAAAAAAAATTGTAAAAAATAAATTAAAAAAATTTTGAAAAAAAAATATTTTTTTAAAAATTATGAAAAACAATATTGAAACAAAAATAAAATTAATTTTGTTTAGCTAAAAATATTTAAAATTTGTATTATTGTTTAAATTAAGAATTAACCCCACAAATTCACATTGTGTCAATGACTGGATACAGTTTTGCTATAAATACAGTCAGTAAAATAATATACTAAATTTATAAAATAATCCCATGCCTCGGCTTTATATTTTAAGCATTTTTAATCTTAAATCACTCATTTCTCTCATATTTAAATGTTTAAATTAGAAAAGTATAGGTATTATAAACGCCACTAAAACACAACGCGCATTTAAGCATTAACTTAAACACATTATTTCATAATTTTGTTCTCTAGTTGATATTTTGGGGAGTTTGCACTAAAAGTTCCCCGCCTCCTAAAACAACATTAAAAAAATCGCCGAAAAGTATACACTGAATTTTAATACTTTCATAAGGAGCCAAGGAAAAATAATGTTATTTCATGCTCTCAATTTTACAATGTTGTCATAACATTTTTGTCATCAAACCCTGTGTGTGAGTGTCAACAAAGAGTGAGTCAGGGTTGTTTTGCTCTACTTATTACAACACATTCATAGTTATACATATGTATGTATGTATGTATGTATTATGTTGTACTTTCCCAGCAGTTCTAGGAGACAGTTCCGAACTTGTGATTTTACCCATCATTTAGGGTGGGAACTAGTTACTTCAATAGCTAGGTGACTAGTTATTTTAACACGTGCGTGTCCTAAGCAATCCTAATCAATTGACCCTTTTTGACTACAATGAAATTGTCCGACAGCTAGTCCAAAGTAATGAACGCATTGGATTCACATACTGGTTAAATTGCGTCAGTTACCTTACTAGCTACCTAACTGGTAACTTGATCAGCTACATAACTAGTTATTTTAACATGTACGTGTGCTAATTGACCTCAAATAGTCAGCTAAGAAGACATATCATAGTCAGTCCAATAAACGATAGCTTGTAAACAAACCTTTCTTCCACAACTCTCCAATGGATTGATGCTGGTGGGAAAAATAACTACTTTCTAAAATGCAGTACAAAATAAACTTTTAATGTGACTTTACTATTGGTTACTAAGAGACACTAAAGTGACTATTGACTTCATGCTATGTTACATGGGATATCAGTATACTTAACACAATTAGTATAAAACCAGTTAGAACGAATTACTCACAAAACGTTTAAAGTGACTACACTCCAGATTACATAGAGACACTTAAGTGACAATTGTCTTTATGCTAGATTACCTGGGATGTATAAAGTAACCAATTATCTTCTCTCGACACTACAAAGAGCTCATACGTGTCAAATGACCAAAGTTTATAAATTGGAGTCAGCCAAGTGATAAGAAATTTTTGACGATTACTGTCTATAAGGGATACATTGACTACTTGCTTAACTGCTGGGATTTTGTACTATATGTAAGAGTGAGTCTGCTTTGTATTGAGTATGAGCATATGAATATGAGTGTGTGCTAAATTATCCTCATCGTGAATGTTCGTATGTGTTTCTAAGAACACATTATACAACAAATTTCCCTTTGGGATTACAAAAAGTTGTTCCCTTAGGCTTAAACTTGAGTATTTGTCTGTTGTTATTGTATGTTTCATGTGTCTTTCTGAGCCCGTATTATCACATTTACCGATCAGTAGACCATAAACGTTGTTTTTATTTTTTTTTTATTTTTATTATAAGCTGCTTATCCCCTACCGCTGTTATGTTTGAAATAATACTTCTATTTAAGGCTTTAATACAGATAAAATATTTGAAGGTGTTGAAATATGTAAATAATTTAAAAATTGGCATTAAGCTGATTATAAATTGTACAAATAATTAGGCATTAAAGAAAAATAAATATAAAAATATCTAAACAAATTTGGGATTATTTAAGGGTCAGTAAATATTCTTGTCTTTATACTTTTTAGCTATAATTCATTTAAGCAATATTTTTTTTATTTTTAGCCATTTAATATTTAAACTTTTCTGTATTAGAACCGGGTCTGCTGAGCAACAAAAAAGTTTCAAAACTTTTTTGCTCATTTACATAAGAAAATTCCTTATTTTTGCAACATAAACGGTATGGTTGTCAGTCATTTACACAGAAACTTTTAAACGGTTTTCCATTTTCAACTAAAAACTTAAGTGAAAAACAATTTAAGAAATCAGTTGTTTACTGTTGTTGCCTAAATACTGTTGCAATTATGTCAGAGTTGTAGTTGAACTGATGATTTCATTACAGCTGTGTAGTCGAAAAAGACAACATTTTGCAGGTTTGTTTGTCATAATTTGAGGTAAAAGTGCAATACAAGCAATGCTTGTGACAAACAGTTTGCTCTAATTAGGTGGAGAACATGACAGCAACAAATCTACATAAAATTAAAAGTAGTATGATGATAAAGCATCTTCACTAAATGGTAAAATAATGTTTGGATACTAGAGAGGTAGTATTTTTTTTTTTCTTTCGAAAACAACAGAAAAATTTTAAGTTTGAGGTAAACGACTATGTTTTTTTTTAATGTTTGTAGTTGGGAATATATTTGGTGAATTAGAGACAAATTTTAATACTGATATAAAAGTGAGAGAAATTGGGAATTTAGTTAAACTCATAATTATTTATTAGTTTATTCACAGTACTAAAAATAATGAAATATGCTTATTTATAAGATTTATGCATTATAGCTAAACTTGTGTTGAGACTTGATTTGTAATTAATAGAAAAATTGAATTTAGTTAATTGCAGTATAATGTGAAAATGTTTACGTAATTATTGATGTGAAGAGTACTAATATTTACAATCGCACAAAATTTTTGTCTAAACTTACCTATATTTATGCTATATACATATATTCATAGTAATAATTGAAGTATTGCTTACCTGTAAAGAAAAGAAAAAACAAATATATTAGTTTAATTTTATATATTTTTCGAAATGTGATTTAAGAATTTATACTTTTTTCCCCCTCAAAATTCGTCATCAAAAAAAATAACGCATCTCAAACACTTTACCTATTTTGTAACCCACACTGCCATAGGTGGCCTAGAACAATCGAAAATCATGTCGTCAAACTTACAAATATTCTAGAACGACTATAACAAGAAATGGCGAAAAAAGTAAACCTGTTGCTCATTTTGTGCACCAATCATTCACTTTCGAAATTCAAGAACCATATCACTAACGAATCATTAGCAATATCGACAGTTTAATAATATTCTACAATAATTTTTATTCGAACAATTGTTGAGAATTATTGTACAAATTGTACCTGAATTCAAATATAATGGTTTCAACGGCTGGCTAAAAGTTGACAAATGTTTCTCAACCTTTCTAAGGGCCATTATTACAACTTGCCTTTATGTTCGAAATAGTAAAGGTTAACTATAAGCAATATAAAAAGGTACCCTTAAAGTTAACTTTTACTCTTACCAACATAAAGGCAAGTTATAATAATGGCCCTAACAGTACACGCAGAAAAAAAAATATAGTTGTACATTGTTACTGTAACCATTTCAACATTTGTGCATGGTTACTATAACAATTTAAAATTTTTTAACAATATTATAGTCACAGTACCTATATATATGATTGTGGTAACAATAATATGGTTAATTTAAGATTCTCATGATTGTATCAATCATATATATGGTTACAGTAAACATGTATATGTTTGTGACAACCATTTATATGATGAAGAACTTACCATATTATGATGCTCTCATATCATAATCTGAGAACAACATATCATGAAAAAATTTTTCATCATATAAATGGTTGTCACAAACATATACATGTTTACTGTAACCATATATATGGTTGATACAATCATGTGAATCGTAAATTAACCATATTATTGTTACCACAATCATATATATAGTTACGGTAACTATAATATTGTTAAACATTTTGAAATTGTTACAGTAACAATGTACAACTATATTTTTTTTCTGCGAGTAGTTAACATATATGTGGATATTATTATTATAGCTACGGAACATACAACATTGAATAAAAGCTTTGTTTGTAGTTAGGTGTGGCTAAAATTAACATCAAAAGCTCTAGAATTCGAATTTACTAGTTTTGACTGTTAAGAACAATCTAGACTACTCGTATGAAGTTTGTATAAATAGTGACTGCGCTCGCAATATTTAGTGGCGCTATTATAGTTAACATCAATTGTCTTGTACATTATAAAGTGTAATTTAAGTGTGTGCATAAAGTTTGTGTGTATTAAAAACACATACTGACTATCTAAACCAGGGTGCCCAAAACTTCCTTATGGAAGAGCAAGCATCAATACATCTAAATAAAAACAAATTTTTATTCAATATTTTTTGTTGTAAAAACCAATACATACAAAGTAAAAAGAAAAAATACACACTTTTTTAAACGATATCATACGATGAGCAAAAACAAAATCTACATTGATGATCGCCATTGTCAATGTTTACCAGAAAAAAACATTCATGTATACAGTGAGGAACGACAAAAAACTAACAAGACACAGCTTTTTGTGTATTTCATATTGCTAGTGCTCTATTGAGTATTGAAACACACAGCCCATAGCTAAGTGCTTTTACAAAAACAAATGAACACCAAATGAGTATTGATCTAAAGTTTAGATTCTAAACTGTTGTTGTTGTACATTTTAATATATAAAGAGTTGTTACTATTTTAAACTACTAAACTGCTTTAATGAAAATCAGCCACCGTTTTTAAATGGTAGAAACGTAAAAATATTTTTAAAAATTACGAACATGTTTGGTTGAGAACAATTCGAATTTTTTCAATAGTTTGATCGGACAGGATTTTATGTTCGACGCAGAATCAAATTGCTGATATAACCCATTTGGGTAGAACACTACTCCAGAATTGAGCTGTTTTAGAAAAATTGTAACCACAGAAAGCTATCGCAAATCGGATTCATGATTATATTATGGAAATTAGTTATAATATAGGATCACGCCTTGTTGGGGAATAAAATGTTCACAATTTTACAAATTCAAAAATCAGAAAATTGTGGAAATCTAGAAAAAACTCTTGAAACCTAATACCTGTATTTTAAAAAATTATTTTTATCTAGGTGGGTCCACTTTCCTAGACCAGAGGTTTGATTTCATAGTGTGGATATTTAAATAAAAGCCACAAACTCAGTCCGATATAAATAATGAATATCTTATAGAACCCATAAAGTAGAGTTCATTCTGTGAAAATCGTAAATCCTGACATTACCTTATATATCGCTAATCACTGCTACTCAAATCAACAATATATTAAACTGCAGAAACTTCTTATACAAAGTGGCAGTAAAAAGCTACTTCTGTCGACGGAATGAACTTTTTAAACGAAACCGGAAGTTCGGTTGTCAGAATAGTCATTTGCAGTAGCCCATACTATTGAAAAACTTGAAACCACTTCTTCTGCAGTAGTGCTTTATCGTCCGCAGATATTAGTATGCTATTGTGAAATACAATTGGTCAATTCACAAGATCTCTTATCAGTCATATTTTCATAATGTCCTAATATATCACGACTCGGCGGCTCGGCTTAACCGACTCTTATGCATTCGGCGTTAGTCTCTGCTGGTTAGCATAGAAAGTAGTATTATTTTGAGACATTCTGAAATATAAGGACATTATGACAATTGACCAAATATATATAAAGTCAAAAGCCGACTTCTTCGTTAGCAAATCCTGTAAAAGTAGGTTCAGGAGTATATCAAATGCTTCACAGGTTTTATTGCAAAACAGATAACGCTGGTTACAAGCAATCAAGTTTAATCGATATAATTACGTTTAGCTATGTGAAAAGAACAATTATACAGATTATGCCACCAAAATATAATCTCATATAGAAGAATTAGAGATCTAGTTGTTGAGTAGATTCAATGTGGATCCTCTATTCCAATAGCGTTCAACCATTCACAGTATCGAGCTTTTCTGACGCTTTCCACACCATGTCTAAATTCAATGAATTTTTAAGATCATCTCCAACCCCTTTTCTACAAAATATAATGCAGTAGACTTATGATTAAACATAGCGCATCAAAAGTTGTAAACATAGCGCATCAAAAGTTATAATGCTAAAGTTGATAGATCTCGTTAATATTCAAAACGACAAATTACTTAGAAGTCAATTAATTTGAACTTTCTCGTAAAGTTTCATTTTACTGGGATTTATTACAAGTCCCGACCTATTTGGAGTGTCTAACCACAAGGTAGCGTATTATAGTCGTACTTCGATAGTCTGCTGCTATATACTGAATTTATTTTTTACAAATATGGTTTCTGTGATTGGTTGTGAAGGCGTAAAGATGTTGTCAATCCAAACTTATTTACCGACTTTCAATGGCTTAGATCATGCAAGGAAAGAGAGCTGAAAATCAATGCGAACAAGACTACCACTGCACTATTTACAAGACGCAAATATTTAGACTTATTTATACGTCTTCAAACGGCTCGAGTATTGAGTTCTGTGAAATGGTTAAATAACTTGAGATTATTCTGAACAAAACCTTGATCTGGAATAGTTATATGTCATATACTATAATGCATGTCCATGGCTATTTTTTAAGCCTTTGCTCATGACCTTATCATTGTATGAGATAAGGTGGGGAGTTGTTATGGATTGTGTTTCATCTCTGAATAAATAAGTTATTAATTATCATGCCTTAATAAGGGCGACATTAGGCTACTTACAGTATTATTTAATGCTAGTTTGCAAAACCAAACAATGGAGCAAGTACTGCTACCCACTAAAATATATGTTCTTTATTTTTACCACAAATATATTGAGCTCTATTTATGAAATGATTATGGCATAGAAGATGCTATAGGCCGTTGTTCGGATGGCTTATCTAAAACTTAGACGTCAAAATTAAGTGCTGTTTAATGTAGACAGAAATTACGCCACATTAGCAATAGTAATTTGGAACTACAATGGGTCAAAATCGGGAAAAATATTTTTTAAGACGAATTATTTTTTTACCAAAAAAAATGTTTGGTCATAAATTTATTTTATTTTTTAAATAAAAAAATTTGAAAAAAATTTTAAAAAATTAAAAAAACAATTTTGAAAAAAAAAAACAATTTTGAAAAAAAAAAAAAATTTTGCCGATTTTTCCAAACTGGGACTATATCAGATATATTGATGTATTAATCATGTATGTAAGTTATTTTAGGTATTTGGAAAGTTGATTTCAACATACAAAGGGTCATGCGGACACGGCTATATCATATCTGCTATCTACCACTCATGATGAAGGGTATAAAACTGGATTACAATAATAATATTTCTATGTGTACATATTTGAGTAAATTGTACTTGTTAATTCATTCAAATCTATGAATTTTATGTTACTCGTATATCATTTATTATTATTATCATTAATGCAGGAGTTTATTTATGTTACATTTTTTAAAATAAACATATAAACTCGCAAAACATTATCAAAAATTCATTTATTTTATATGGAAATAAGAGTGAATATACATAAGTATTAGGGTGGTTTCATGTTTTTAAGGTAATAAAGAACATTTGTGAAAATGTTAAATACAGACATATCAAATTGTCTTTAAAATAATTTCGTCAACTGTCCGTTTTAGTGTTAGTAATTGAGGGGGACAGTTTAAAAATACGAAAAGACTCAATGAAAATTATATTTTACGTTACCCTAATATATTAGGTGCTGCAATCAAATATAAATTTAATATTTTACAGACCTTTTTTATGCCCATTTTTTTAAACCTCTCTATCACATCATAACATATCTGAAATTCATACAATTTTTATTTCTGCGCAATTTTGTTTAAAAAATTTTTGTATATGTGAGTACTAAAGCAACAATAAGTACGTTTCATTCAATGTTAAAAGTAACACAAGGGTAGGGCGCCTTTTTATATGCTTCATTAAGTTGCATGTAAACATGGTTTGATGTTTGTTTAGGTGTTTCTTATGATTTATATATATGTACATATGTACATTAGGATGGTATATATTAAGCAAATTGTTTTCCAGGTCTCCGTCATTTTTACACCAAATTAAGAAATTATGACCAAAATCGGATAATTTTTACAAGTTGCAAATAATTAAAAAAAATTTAAGCTACAAATAATTCAAATAAAGGTAAATTTTGTATTTCATTTAACCATAGCTGTTCAAATAACTTATTACCAAAAGAATAAGAAAACTTTTACCTTTTCATTTTAATCAGATTAACAACAAATAAACATAATTGACATTAAACCTAATAACTGACATGCTTTACAAAGATAACTTGATAAAAAAAATCAAATAATACTTGGGTGAAAAGTTTTAATGAAAAACATGTGGGTTCTCATAAGATTCTAAAACGATGTCCATCTATGTCCATCCGTCTGTTGAAAACATTATAAAGCCCAAACGAAAGGAACTAGCTGTCAGAAATTTGTCGTAAATACTCTCAGTTGATAAGGTTTATTTTCAGTATTTGGTCTTTAGACAACAAAGAACAATGTTAGACCTAGAGGTCTTGAAAAATTCAATAACCACAAAATATGGCCACCATAATATACATGTCTACATGCAGGAAAATGAGTGTGGGTTATAAATTTTGATGTTTTTATATATTTAGTAAAGGATGCGAACCTACATATCTGCTGTTGAGTGTAAATATTTTTAGCATTATATTTAATTTTACTATATATACAATATAATGATTTGGTTGTGTTAAATGCTGCACCAAAAATATAGCAATTCTGTTTTTTTGGAGTTCATACTTGTAGTTTTTCTCGATCACTTTGTGTAGTACTTATTTTATTAGCAAATGTAGTGAAATAACGATATTCTTAAAGTAAAATTTTCGAAAAATCGTAAGTATGTTGTTTTGCAATTAATTTTTAAACAGCTTATTTTATTTCAAAAATATATGTTTTGCCTTTCAAACAGAAGATACTTTTTGCAAATCGGTTGGAAATTTTTCAATAAACGCACCATTTCAAAAAAATCTTCATATCCTTTACGCTCTAAGTTGAACGTGAAGCAGTAAACAATTTGTTTCTGACTCTAAACGACTGTAACAAAGATATTTTAAATTTGTTTTCTATTTAAACGCTTAAACTCATATATGTCAAACAAAATAACTAATTTTTAAATTAGTTTTTATGACAATCCTGATAACAGGAGCCCTAAGAACGACTGCAACAAAGTCGCTCTTTACAATATTAAACTGGACCCCGGTGGACCTAGTGGTCAGAAAAATGGCATACACTACGGCATTCAGGCTAAAAGCGATTGGTGCATAGAAACATGTACCATAAGATCACGCCAGTATAACCTATCGAGGAACTTCGGTTTCTCAAATCCATACAACATGGAATCAATGGTGCCACATTGACACACAACAACGAGTGTCTCAATCTATACGGACGGTACTAGGAATTGGATATTAAGTCAGTCGAATGGAATTCAGTTATTTTTTAGAATTCCAAATGAATGTAGTTCTATTATTCCATCGGAAATATCGGCTTTCAAAAGCACTGCTAACTAGCTCAGTTATAACAAGATATCAGGCAGGGATATTCGTATATATACTGATAGTCAAGCCGCAATAAAATCTCTGGCAGGTGTGTATACAACATCGAACATAGTCCTGGAATTCAGGGCATCCTGAAATAGGATGGCGAGTCATTCAACTCATGTGGGTACGTGGACACGGATATATTTTGGGCAACTGTATTGCTGATGAGACATAGACTTTCTATGCGGAATTCCGTTAACAAATTGCAAGCTGCAAATTAGTAATTTTTACTATTAGACAAGATGGGGAGGTGCATCCACCTGTACGATAACCAGAATGATATGGCCCTGACTAAACCTAAGGCGGACAATATATCTGATTGGCCTGACACGCTCACAATTAAGTAATGTAGTGGTGGTGATAACCGGACACTGCACTTTTACCAACCATGCGAGGAGACTTGCCCCGCCATTTAATTTTTGTCATTGCCCGGCGTTAGGAGATCTACACATCAGGTTTCTAGGACATCGTTCCTTAAATAGTCTTTCTGAGCTATCGCACATGAAGTTAGAATTCATCAATGCCTTCATTAGGAATAGCAATTTGCTACTCAAGCCAAAAAAGATGACTGGTGCAACTATTCTCCTCACTAGTGCTCTTCTGACCACCTTCCCGTTTATGTCTCCCACTTCTTAATCTATCTGATCTTTCTCTTCATCTCTATTGGCTCTCTTATATTTCTGTTTTCAGGTTAAACAAACGGACCTAATGTTTGGACCCAAGTGAGCTGCTCTCTTTTCTGTTTTTACCAAGTGGCTGCCTGTCAAATTAACCTAACCATAAAACATATTTATGATGTTTTGATCGAGAAAAATTATAGGTATTTCCGTTTTTTACGGACTCTAACAAAATATAATTGCTATATGAGAACTATGTGTGTATTTTTATCGTTGATCGGCAGAATTATTTTTGAATTCCTTTACTGAATTACTAATTAAACAAATTTGTTAATAAATACACAGAGAAAACAGATTCGTGATAGCAACCGAATTTGTTGTCAATCGAATGATTCGGTTGCACACATTAAATTTTTCGTTCCTATCAACAGAAAGTCAGTTTATAAAGAAGAATTTCGGTTGAAGCAACCAAACTTTTGTTACTCATTCCAAAATTTTGTAGCCAAAACTGTAAAATTCGGTTGCTATCACGAATCCGTTTTCTCTGTGTATTTCTGTCTTCTTTGTGTAGTTGTAAAGAAAGTTGTGTAACTATATCGCTTCAATATTGAATATATCTCTTTAGAGTAACGAATCTTAAATACATTTACAACCATGATAAACCAATATAGATACAAATTTCACGTAGTGTGTTACCACTATCTCATTAATATTTTCTTGCATTCTCTCTGGTTGCTGATCATAGCTGTACATCAAGTATTACAAAAATTACTCTCTCTGTTGGCGTTCGTGCCCCGAAGCTGTATTTGATTCTCATTGCTTTAAACTCGGACAAACATTACAGCAACATGCTGAGCAACAGTGATAAGATTGAGAGTTATTTTCATTAAAACATTAAATTTTGTTCAAGGTTGTCTCAAATTTCGGTTCATACATTTTGCAATAAACTAACTGTATTGGTTTTCAATGACATGTGTATTCGGGTTATATACCATTCATCCAGAACCAAAATCAATATTTCGATATGATTTTTATACCCTTCACCTTCGTGAGAAGGGTATATATAAATTTGTCATTCCGTTTGTAATTTCCATAATATAATTTTCCGACCCTATAAAGTATATATATTCTGGATCCTTATAGATAGCGGAGTTGATTAAGCCATGTCCGTCTGTCTGTCTGTCTGTCTGTCTGTCTGTCTGTCTGTCTGTCTGTCTGTCCGTCTGTCTGTTGAAATCAATTTTCTGAAGACCCCAGTTATCTTCGGGATCCAAATCTTCAATAATTCTGTCAGACATGCTTTCGAGAATTTTGCTATTTAAAATCAGCAAAATCCGTCCATAAATAACGGAGATATGAGCAAAAATCCGAGACAACCTCTGAAAATTTCATCAAAAAAAGACAATTTATTGCATGCTTTGACAAAAAAACAACAATGTGTTTGTGTGGATGTGTGTTGGTTATTTCTTTGCGTATTTTGTTTTTGTTTTTTTCCCTTCACCAGAGTTATTTATAATGAGTTTTTATATGAGTTTTTATATGAACATCTCTATTATACGTAAACACCACACACACCCAACAACAACATTCTACAACAATGGTGCGCAGCATAAAGAAATAAACACAGATGGCGACATCGTTCTCTTAAAAAAATTCTCTTAGGCTCAGTGACGTCAACATTGACTAAAACTGATTGTATTATATGAAAATTGTATGTGATTTGTAATGGAAAAGTCAATAATTATGTTTTAAAGTTATTTATGTTTAATAAAATAAAATGTATTTTAGGTTTTATGTTATTAGACACATTTTACTTTATTAATATTCAATATTTTTGCTATATTTAAGTTCAATCATTATTTTTTTATATTTTCTTTTTCTTGATGTCGTGCTATCTCTGAGTTCTTCATTAAGTTTTTTTATTTTAAAGTACATTCTTGAACGAAAAAATAGAGTTTTTACTTTTTCATCACATTTGATGTGGTGAGCCTGTTCCAATAGAGATTTTATAACACTGTAATTGGTAATAAAATACCGATTTAACAATTTTTTGTAATGTACAAATTCACGATTTTGATTTTTTATTATTATTATTATTGCAAGTTTTCACACCTGACCACATTTTAATTTTTAATTAATTTTTTTATTTATTTTTCACTATTTATTTTGAAATTTCATATAAAAAGTAAGTATTTTACATTAAAAACATAAGAAAACAATCATTGCTGACGTCACGAAAAAAGAGTAAAAGAGTACACTAAAATAACGGTATCGTCGATGTCGCAATCTTGTTTATTTCATTCATGGGTGCGCAGCCCATAGCACAATTGTGCAAAATCAAATCACACATATTCTTATGCTCTTACAATTAGTAGTGGTTGTCCACTCAACGAGGCAACTACAAAAGCGCATGAGTACGGGTGTATGACTTTGTCTTTATATTTTCAGTTTTTGTATTTGTTTGTTTGTAGGTGCACTGAACAAAATAAAGAATTGAATGTGTTGGTGAGAGAATTTACTTTTGCGCACCTCTGTTCTACAATGTGGAATGAATAAGAATTATAAATCAAACACACGCATGCACAATTTCGTTTATTTTAATTTTTGTTGTTATTTTTTCAACATACAATTGTGCAAAATAATTGTTGTGTTTATTTGGTTAGTTATCAGTGAACACTGAACGTGTGAATATGATTGTCGGGTGTTTTAATATGATTTTTTGATATAATATTATGATTTTTTCTTGTTGTTGTTGATAAAAGAAGAGTTTTAAATGGGTAAAGGCAATGTACGTAAATATGTATACTTAGGTGAAGGGTATATAAGATTCGGCACAGCCGAATTTAGCTCTGTTACTTGTTTTTTTTTTAATTTAAATGACGTTTGAAATTTAATTGCATTTTTAAACGTATTGTGTGTTTAACTTCTAACCAAGAGCTTATTACTTATTTTAAATTAAATTTTACTAAAAAAAAAAAAAAACATAAACATAAACTTAAAAACCTAATGCGGCGTAAGAGATTATTTGCTTTTCCACATACATAAAATATGCTTTACAAGCAGCTTAGGACTTAAAACAAAATTCTTAATGTGTTTAATATTAATACATTCTTCCAGATATTTAAATAATGTGTGTCATAAAAACCGCATTTACATAAAGTATTTTATAAACTTTATACCAAACAAACAGGCTCATATATTTTGCACATACTGTGTACTACTCTGTATTACATACCAAATGTGTAATTTTTTTTTTTAATAAAGTCTTATCAAAGAAACAACAGACATGTTTGAGTTTAAGAGTATAAGAGTGAGCATTGCAGAAAAAAAAAAATTAGAAACATTTAAATTTTTGTTGAAAATGTTTATATTGCATGCTGCCATACATGAAATGTTCAGAAAAAGAGCTAGACCGGAAAGTTCTAAAGTACATAGAATCATGTAAACGTAGCAAAATAAAACAAAAGCCAAACTGCAAAGCCAGCTAGAACCAGCAGCAGATGAAGAAAAATATGAACAACAACCAAACCTTCATCAAAGCATCCTTAATGGTAACATGAGAGGTCATAACAATTTCTCAAATTGAGCCAACAAACAAATCACAAAATGATACCAAACATACGTAAAAACATGCAACACAAAGACGAACTTACAAAGTATTTAGAATTGTTTAGATGCGAGGGTGGTACGGAAATCCAAAATAAAAATAATTCAACATAGAGCTGGCTAAAGGCATCTCAAGTAGATCTTGAAATGGCTAAAGGTTTCTTCAGAAAATATAAAGCTGGCTAAAAGCTTTTTTAGTAGAGCTTGAGGCCAAGCTTTACTAAATACATTTTTGCTGGCTCAAGTTTTTCTAAAGAAATCTTTCGCTGGCTCAATCTCCAGAAAAGAAATCTCCTCCTAGTTCAAACTCTACTAAAGAAGTATCTCACTAGCTGAAGATGTGTTAATGACATCTTTCGCTATCTCAAGCTTTACTAAAGAAATCTCAATCGCTAGCTCAAGATTAACTAAAGAAATCTGTATCACTAGCTCAAGATTTACTAAATAAATCTGTATCGATAGTTCAAGATTTACTAAAGAAATATGTATCGCTAGCTCAAGATTTACTAAAGAAATCTCAATCGCTAGCTCAAGATTTACTAAAGAAATCTGTATCGCTAGCTCAAGATTTACTAAAGAAATCTGTATCGCTTGCTCAAGATTCAGTAAAGAAATCTGTATCGCTAGCTCAAGATTTACTAAAGAAATCTGTATCGCTAGCTCAAGATTTACTAAAGAAATCTCAATCGCTAACTCAAGATAAACTAAAGAAATCTGTATCGCTAGCTCAAGATTTACTAAAGAAATCTGTATCGCTATCTCAAGCTTTACTAAATAAATCTCAATCGCTAGCTCAAGATTTACTAAAGAAATCTGTATCGCTAGCTCAAGATTTTCTAAAGAAATCTCAATCGCTAGCTCAAGATTTACTAAAGAAATCTCAATCGCTAGCTCAAGATTTACTAAAGAAATCTCAATCGCTAGCTCAAGATTTACTAATGAAATCCGTATCGCTAGCTCAAGATTTTCTAAAGAAATCTGAATCGCTAGCTCAAGATTTACTAAAGAAATCTCAATTGCTAGCTCAAGATTTGCTAAAGAAATCTCAATCGCTAGCTCAAGATTTACTAATGAAATCTGTAGCGCTAGCTCAAGATTTACTAAAGAAATCTCAATCGCTAACTCAAGATAAACTAAAGAAATCTCAATCGCTAACTCAAGATAAACTAAAGAAATCTCAATCGCTAACTCAAGATAAACTAAAGAAATCTGTATCGCTAGCTCAAGATTTACTAATGAAATCTGTATCGCTAGCTCAAGATTTACTAAATAAATCTCAATCGATAGCTCAAGATTTACTAAAGAAATCTCAATTGCTAGCTCAAGATTTGCTAAAGAAATCTCAATCGCTAGCTCAAGATTTCTAATGAAATCTATAGCGCTAGCTCAAGATTTACTAAAGAAATCTCAATCGATAGCTCAAGATTTACTAAAGAAATCTCAATTGCTAGCTCAAGATTTGCAAAAGAAATCTCAATCGCTAGCTCAAGATTTACTAATGAAATCTGTAGCGCTAGCTCAAGATTTACTAAAGAAATCTCAATCGCTAGCTCAAGATTTACTAAAGAAATCTGTATCGCTAGCTCAAGATTTACTAAAGAAATCTGTATCGCTTGCTCAAGATTCAGTAAAGAAATCTGTATCGCTAGCTCAAGATTTACTAAAGAAATCTGTATCGCTAGCTCAAGATTTACTAAAGAAATCTGTATCGCTAGCTCAAGATTTACTAAAGAAATCTCAATCGCTAACTCAAGATAAACTAAAGAAATCTGTATCGCTAGCTCAAGATTTACTAAAGAAATCTGTATCGCTATCTCAAGCTTTACTAAATAAATCTCAATCGCTAGCTCAAGATTTACTAAAGAAATCTGTATCGCTAGCTCAAGATTTTCTAAAGAAATCTCAATCGCTAGCTCAAGATTTACTAAAGAAATCTCAATCGCTAGCTCAAGATTTACTAAAGAAATCTCAATCGCTAGCTCAAGATTTACTAATGAAATCCGTATCGCTAGCTCAAGATTTTCTAAAGAAATCTGAATCGCTAGCTCAAGATTTACTAAAGAAATCTCAATTGCTAGCTCAAGATTTGCTAAAGAAATCTCAATCGCTAGCTCAAGATTTACTAATGAAATCTGTAGCGCTAGCTCAAGATTTACTAAAGAAATCTCAATCGCTAACTCAAGATAAACTAAAGAAATCTCAATCGCTAACTCAAGATAAACTAAAGAAATCTCAATCGCTAACTCAAGATAAACTAAAGAAATCTGTATCGCTAGCTCAAGATTTACTAATGAAATCTGTATCGCTAGCTCAAGATTTACTAAATAAATCTCAATCGATAGCTCAAGATTTACTAAAGAAATCTCAATTGCTAGCTCAAGATTTGCTAAAGAAATCTCAATCGCTAGCTCAAGATTTCTAATGAAATCTATAGCGCTAGCTCAAGATTTACTAAAGAAATCTCAATCGATAGCTCAAGATTTACTAAAGAAATCTCAATTGCTAGCTCAAGATTTGCAAAAGAAATCTCAATCGCTAGCTCAAGATTTACTAATGAAATCTGTAGCGCTACCTCAAGATTTACTAAAGAAATCTCAATCGCTAACTCAAGATTTACTAAAGAAATCTCAATCGCTAACTCAAGATAAACTAAAGAAATCTCAATCGCTAGCTCAAGATTAACTAAAGAAATTCTCAATCGCTAGCTCAAGATTTACTAAAGAAATCTGTATCGCTAGATCAAGATTTACTAAAAAATCTCAATCGCTAGCTCAAGATTTACTAAAGAAATATTTTGCTATTACAACATTTTTCTTACTGACCCTCCTATGACTGTACATAAAGAGATTTCTTTTTGATGTTGTTGATGTTTTTCCGGTTTTGTGTTTTCTTTTTTTGTATTTTACACTAAGAAATAGCCAGTGGCCTTAAAAGTAAGATATCACAAGCAAGCAAAGTGCCTATGTATGTCGAACAATATATAAAATAAAAATGGTTTTTTTTATATATTTTATTGAAAGTCATGAAGCCATAGCAGAAAGATACAGAAAAAATCCAACAAAATCCTTTTTGACTTTTTACCACATTCAAACAAATGAGACTTACACGTACATCTCTAGTTATTGTTGTTCAGAGTTTTTTTTTTTTTTTGGTCTTTATGGTTTGTGTTAGGAAAAAATAGAGGGAATTTCCAAAAATTTAAAATTTTTAAATTAAAATAAAATATTTAATAAAAAAAACTATAGCTTAAGAAGATAAAACCCTTTTGCCTTTTAGGACAAAGATATTCTTGAGATCTATATAGGAATTTTCCAATTAATCTTAGAATTGCTTCTTCATCTAGAGTAGATAATAGGTCTGTTCATTTACTTTCCCAGTAAATACTTGCAACGAGAGAATAAAATCAAAATATACAGAGCTAATTTTTCATTCTCATATGAAACTCCCCTTATAAGTCTATATGTACATGCACTACACATTCTTTAAAACATTTATTTTCCTAAAGACTCCATTTATTAGGAAAAATTCTTTATTTATTTATACAACACATGAAATGCCAACTCTGTTCATATCTGCCTTTTAAATTACTAAAACCTAAAAATATGCAATAAAATCATGTGCGTAAAGAGAAAGAGCAGACGACCCTGAAAATCGAAAATATAACCTACACATATGAGTCTTAATAACATAGAAATTTATGTTGCAGATTTGCGTGTGAATTTTATGAGGCACAAAGTTAAAGCTAAAAATTCACTACTCCATTTAATACTCTTACCAACCCCTATCGTGTATATATGTTAGAAAAGCCTACTAGAACAACAAAAATAAAGCAGAGGATACACTCCGTTACACATGATATCCTTTAAAGCTTTTGGCTATAGATGACCATTAAGCTTAAATGGTTTTGTTATATTTTTGTATTTGTTTTTATAACCGAAAAAAAAAAAATATTAAGTTATCAATAGCTTAGAAACATGGTTGAGAACAGAAATATATATAAATTGTGACTGGCTTAAATTCATAACAGTGGAACACTGTTATTGAGTCCTATTCACAAGTCCCAAGAGTAATTTAGTTTTTACTTTGAATTGCGAAAATTTTGCTCATTTTCACTGGGGCTTTTACAGCAATAAATTTAGTTACAATTTGTTGCTAAGGCTTAAATTAAATACGCATTAAAGACTCAAAAGGAAATCGAAGGGCCAAGAGAGATTTGTATTCAAAACAAGGAACATAAAAGTAAGAGATTAATATTAAAAAAAACAATAAATTTCTTAAGCGTATCTAATATATGAGGCGGTAGGACATTTATGTAATTAAACTTCAGCTAGTGAGTTTTATCTTAAGCAAAGCTTGTGCTTAATCTATAGTAAGATTTATGAATTATGAATTGTCGGAAGATTTTGTTGGAAGAACTTGAAATTGTTTAATTTTTTTTGGTAAAGATTGAAACAGTTAAACAATTTTTAATAATGAATGTGTAAGACAGAAATTTAGTTAGTAAATCATTTATAAGCGAGAAATTTCATTAGCAGAGCTAAAGCCAGCGAGGTATTTCTTAAGTACAGAGTAAGCTAGCTAATGGAATTTATTTAAGCTTAAGATTTCTTTAGTAAAAATTAAGATTTCTTATCGAGATAGCTTATGATTACTTTAGTGAAGTTGTCTTTACAGATTTCTTTAGTAAATATTGAGATACTTACAGGGTTTTTAATAATGAATGAGTGAGAGTTCACTTTATTCAATAAATCATTTATTACCGAGAAATTTCATTAGTAGAGCTTGAGCCAACGAGATGTTTTTTAAGTACAGCGCACACAGTGGGGGAAATGAAAAAAAGTGGAAATCAATCTGTAACTTCTAAACAGATAGCCCGATTTTAATAAAATTTTTCATGGACATACAGGAGGTTTGAATTTGGGCTTATAACTCTAAGAAGGGACCGAGCCTCAGTGCTCCAAATTGGGACACTTCGGGTACATCAAAAATTAAAAATTTTGCCAAATTTTTTTCGAAATCCGATTTGAAAGATTTTAATATACATGGAATCCACTCGACGAGATCTACAAAACGTTGCTTTAGCCACATATTATCTCTTATAGTTTACGAGTTATTCGCTTTTGAATAGTACAATTTTATTTGTTTAACCTACCTTTGTCTACTTTTTTGCTAATAACAGATCCAATTCTTTCTCGTTTTTCTTGTAATATATTTTTTTGAATTTATAACAAATTTTTAAATAATAGTCAAAAACAACTATTTTAAAACCTTTACTAAGTCAAAATATATGTGCAATCAAACTTAAAAAAAATAAATTGTTTTGCAATTTTTTTTTCTTAAAAAGTACTTACATTAATTTTAAATTTTACAGAAAACAAGAAAAAGATAATTAATGTATTTATATTTTTCTGAAAGATAATATTACAGGAAGTATTATAAAAGCAAAGTAATATCAAAATTCGTATTATTGCGTGGTCCACAGCCTTCCGAAGTAGACCTATTTTTTATGTAAATTTCAACTTTAGACAACATTTTCTCAAACCGCATAACTGCTTTCAAAAAAACTAAGACCTGTTTTATATGTCCTAATATGTTCTTCAATATTGTGCAAAGGAATTTCATTGCCCCAAGCTTGGTGCCCTTAACAGATTCAAAAACCAAAAAAATCCCAATTTGGGATTTTTTAAAACTTTTTTGGGAATTGTGGGATTGTCAAAAACAAGTCACTAATTTCTTTTTCAGTTTTGTATTTCGTTCAAAAGTTTCTATATAAGTGTAAAATTTAATTAAAAATGATTTATATACAAAACTTTTATTGCATTTTAAAAATTAAAATTTTCCAGAATAATCCGCTACTAGTTTTTATTTCCATATTTTTTAAAAAAGTCTTCTATAAGTTTTTTAATTTTTATAAATTTTGTACATTTTTGAACAGAGGACATAATTTCCTACACGTTGGTATAGCTTTTCTTTTCCGCTCATTATTGAAATTTCTGTCTACCCTATAATTTATTAAGTAAAACTTAAAATTTCTTTAGTAAAAATTAAGAGATCTTAAGCATTTTTTAGTAAAGCTTGGCATATTTTATTATTTCTTTAAAGAATCTTTCTTTAAAGATTTTTTAATAAGTCTTGAAGTTACTTAACATTTCTTCAGTAAAAATTTTGATACCTAAAGGTTTCTTTAGTAAAGCTTCTGTTAAAGAGAGATTTCCTAAGTAGAGCTTGAGCTAGCGATTGATATTTCTTTAATACAGCTTGAACTAGCGATAGAGATTTCTTTAGTAAAGCCTAAGCTAGCGACTGTGATTTCTTTACTACAACATGACCTTGCGATTGAGATTTCTTCAGTAATGCTTGAGATATCGAGACATGGCATTATTACAGCTTGAGATAGCGAGAGATTTCTTTAGTACAGCTTCAGCAAGCAGAAGATTTCTTTAGTGCAGCTTGAGCTACTTTACTTAAGCTAGTCAGATATTTTTTTACTTCAGCCTAAGCTAGCAAGACAATTAATTACTACAGCTTTAGCGAAAATATCTATTTAACACAACTTGAGCAAAGAAAATTGTCTTAGTAAAGCTTGAGCTAGCGATTTATATTTCTTTAGTACAACTTAAGCTAGTGATTGAGATTTCTTTACTACAAACTTAAGCTAGCGATTGATATTGCTTGAGATATCGATAGATGGCATTATTACAGCTTGAGCTAGCGAGAGATTTCTTAGTACACCTTCAGCAAGCAGGAGATTTCTTTAGTGTAGCTTGAGCTAGCAGGAGGATTCATTTGCACTGCTTAAGCACACGGGTTATTTTTTTACTTGAGCTTAAGCTAGTCAGATATTTATTTACTTCAGCCTGAGATAGAAAGAAAATTATTTACTACAGTATATAAAAAAATATCTCTTTTATACAACTTGAGCAAAGAAAAATTCCTTAGTAAAGCTTGACCTAGCGAAAGAGCCAGCGATTGGTTTTTAGCAAATATCGAAGACAACGAATGATTGCCTAATAAAAACTTAAACTAGCTCTATAATTCTTAATGAAAACTTCAGCCAGCGTTTTTTGAGGTCTCTAACTAGAATTTAGTCAGAAAGACATTTCCTTGTGACACGTTAAGTTACCGAGAAATAATTGTGTTCAATTCAGTTCTGCTTCCTTCCTGATTTTCATTACATCATTTTTATCTATTTCCACTGTCCTGACATCAAATAAACATAAATTTCTATGCCAACTAACAATAAAATCATATAAAAATCTTCTCAATAAAGTAGAAGGAGAGCAGCATCAAAAGGGCAAAAAAGAAAATATTCAAATGGTAATACAATCATGAGAAAAACAACAAGTTCCAAACAGCATTGGAAACTCTTTAGCTTAACCAGAAATGGAACGTGATGTTTTTATGGAAACGTTTCATTTTTTATTGGTTGGCTGCTGCTGTATGTGTCAAAGATTTCATGCCAATTTATTGGAATGAATCGTATTTTTTCCGTTGTTCATTTATACATCTATAGAAAAAAAGGGTTACTGCTTGCTGGTAAAGCAATCAATTTACTTTTCTCGTCTTTTTTATTTTATTGAATTTAACGATTTTCTTTTTTTTTTTTGTTTTTTTCTCCTTCAACATGCACAAGTAGAAAATCTTTTTGCAAACAGAGAAAATTGGAAGGAGGTGACACAATGATCATTTATATAAATTTGTTGTTGTTGTTGTTGCTGACGCTGTGCCCATAATAATAATAAAAAAAAAAAACTATATGTACAAATAACGTATACGTACCCAGTACCACATGAGTACTACTTATATACCTTCTACTTATCCATTCATATATTTATACATGCATATGTATGTGTGTATTTAAGTATAAACGTTTGTTTGTATGTTTATACAACACTTGTATACTAGGCCAAGCAATTTGTTAAAAATAAGGACAATTTTACCTGTCGTTCACATGATGTATGAATAAGCATTTTATTATACTTTATATTCTGCATAATGGCGTCTTATATTTATTTTTTTTTTTTCAAATTTTATCGGTTGTTGTCTCTACAACAACGTATATAAAACCAACACGTTTAGTAAATATAAACACACAATTTTCAAAAGTTTCAATGCATTGATACTCGATACTGTGCGAGTACGTTATTTTGTGAATGCATTTTTTATACTATTTTTTTTGCTTTAATAGTCATTTATGCTCCTTCTACAGGCTTAGAGCCATAAATCGTATCAAATGTGTATGAGTTTTGCGTTTTTTCTTTAGTTTTTGAACACGAACGTAGTGTTAAAGGAAATTTAAAGGGCTTTTTAAATAAAAATAAAAATTTATTGATTTTTGTAAAGTTTTTTTTTTTTTTAAATTCCTTTCATTCGATCCCTGATTGAAAGAGAAAGTGAGACTAGCTTCTATTTTTGTATCATGATTCGATCTATAAATATTTACGTCAAGGAAATTTTGAGCTAACGAAAGATTTTTATTGAAAATTTTGAGTCAAAGGCTGATTTTCCACAAAATATTTAAGACTGCGAAAAGAAATGAGGAGAGAAAAATTTTTAGTAGTAAAAGAGAAGTAATCGAAAGAAAGATTTTCATACAAAAACTGGAGCCAGTAAGGATTTTCGTAAAAAAACTAGATCCAGCGAAAGAAAGATTTTCATACAAAAACTGGAGCCAGCGACAGTTATTCATAGAAAAACTGCAGCCAGCGAGAGTTTTTCATAGAAAAACTGCAGCCAGAGAAAGTTTTTCATAGAAAAACTGCAGCCAGAGAGAGTTTTTTCATAGAAAAACTGCAGCCAGAAAGAGTTTTTTATAGAAAAAATGCAGCCAGCGATAGAAAGCTTACCATAGAAATTAAACCAGAGAAAGAAAAATGTTGATAGCAAATCTTGACAAAGAGAACTAAATATTTTCGTCGAAAAACTCAAGCCAGCGAAGGCAAGGTGAAGCCAGTGAAATAAAGATTTTAAGAGAAAACGAAACTAGCGAAAGAAACATTTTTATAGACAAACTGGAGCCAGCAGAGGTTAGACGTTCATAGAAAAACAGGAGCTAGTGATAGAAAGATTTTCATAGAAAAACTGGAGCCTGCGACAAAAGATTTTAATAGAAAATCTGAAACTAAGCGGAAGTAAGATTTTCATAAAAATCCTGGAGACTGAGAACAAAAAAGATTTTAATAGAAAACCTGACACTAAGCGGAAGTAAGATTTTCATAGAAAAACTTTAACCAGCGGATGTAAGAATTTCTTAGAAAACATGGAGCCAATGGGAGAATGTCACACAACATTTTGTAGCGCTCATGCTTGGTTTATTCTAGTATAGTTTTTTTTTGTTTCCTATTTAATTTTTCCTCTCTATAAGTAGTATATATGTGGATGGCTGTGTATGTGCTTAAATTTGTGTGTGTATAATAAGGTGGCACTTATTTTGCAGATTTCTTTTTTTAATTTTCGATGCTTCTTAAGTCTGACATTGTTCTGCGTCATCTAAAAACCAACTGCTGTATGATTTTGGGCAAAATCAAATAACGTTTAGAGGTTGCACATTTTATTTGAAGTTTCAAGATTTTCAAAGAAATCTAACCCTCCCCCACAAAAAAAAAAACATACGTTGTTTTCCCTCGTGTGTTATTTTCCACACATATGTCTATGTATTTTATACTAGTTCTTATGTGGTCAAAATCAAAGTTTAGCATCAATAACATGTTTGTCTTTGTATATTTTAACTCTTTGCCATCCAATTAGTTTATCTTCAACACATTTAATATTAATATTTTGGTTATAACTACGCTTCGATGGAAACAAAAAATGTGAAGTCAAAAAATGCCGTCGCTAAATGCTACAAATTTCATATTTACATATGTGTATCACACAACAGGTCGACGTTTTTTTTAAATATCTCGACATCCAAAAATATTTTTTAATAAATTTCTATGCTAAAATTATGCGGCAGAAAAAGTCAAGAAATTTCATGAACATCTTTTATAATTATTTAAAAAAAACGTTTTCATCACTTTAAAATATTTAATGTTGAAAAACAATCCAATCGAACATAGTTTTTGTATTTCATTAAGTCATAGAATCAGAGTACGGAAACAAACAAAACGAAACGTTTAATTTCGTTTTGTTTTGTTCTTTGCAGTGAGTAAAACAAAAACCAAACATAAACAATGAGAATGATTGTGCCATTTTGTTTTGTATTGTTTTTGTTCGTGAGCGCAAAATGTACATTAATATATACGTACGCAGCTAGAAAGGAAAAGAATAAGAACAATATTGAAACATTCTGAGAAAAAAACGTTTGGTAATTGATTTACTCATTATAATAGAGAACAAAATAGCAAAACAAACAAAATGGCAAAAATACGTTTCTCTATCTGTTTTGTACTCAAATGTACGATTGTAACGGTAAATTAAATAATGCAGATGAGTGAAAAGCCAATTGTTTCCTTTTCTCTCTTTGTCACTTGAAAAGTTTTTGTTTTGTTTTTGCTTATATACAATACAATTTAAAAATCTTGATTTGTTTTTTAAATTTCGCAAACGTTTGCGAAATGTTTTGTTTGTTTTCATACTCTGCATAGAATAAAGCTTAACAAAATTTTACACCAAAAAAAAATTATAAAATTTCATACATCTCAAATTCCAAATTTTACATTTTCAAAATTTTGTTCAACGTAATTTCATAAAATTAATGGTAAACTCTCCTAGCTATTCTGGCTTAGCGTGGAGGCCGATTCTAATTTAGTAGCTTTCGATGAAATTTAGTTTATAGTCTAACTAAAAAATATACATATATTTGACATTAGGTTATCATGGATTAGTGTAGTCTAAAGCTACGTATACACGGTTGTCATATTCTTGCAAAGTTGTCAGAAAATGTTCAATAAATGGTTAACAGCCATATGTTTCAACATAAGTTCTCATGGTTTTGTTAACCAATTTCTGAGCATGTTTCTGACAATCTGACAACCGTGTGCACTTAGTTTAAGTGAAAAATACATTATGTTTTAATAGTTATAGTCCAATAGAAAACATAATTTATTCTTAAGGAACACATTTTATGTAATAGCTTTTATTTTGCAACATTTGTACAATATGAATTTATTCAAAGTATTGAACATTGTTAGCTTTCCCATCTTTCTGGCAGTATATGGATTCCAAGCCAAAAGAACTGATCATCTTTTGAGGCCAAAAACGAATCAAGCCAATATCAGATACTCTGTTCTTAAGTGAAGCATATCCCAGTGAGAGCGTTCAGCATCGATCGTAACAAATAGTAGTCGGTGCTTGGTCCAGACTATAAAGTAGGTGAGACACAACTTCCCAACCACTTTATTCTAATTACAACATGTGGCTGAGCATTGTCATGATGGAATATTACGATCTCATGCCTGGCCGCATATTATAGGAGTTTTTCGACCATTGCTGGCTTCAAATAAATCAGTTGAGTTCGGCAAAAATTCCCTGTGATGGTCTCGTCAGATTTCAGCAGCTCCTTTTGCTTCTACCATTGCACTATGTGTCCAAAATTGTGGCAAAAATTATTTCCAAGCGAGCTAGCATCATAAAACTTGGAAATAAAAGAAGTTGGCAATAACACACCTCCTTTTTTTTAATAATCCTCCCCCACCAACTCTCCAAATATTTTCAAAAAATATTTCAATCTATATTCTCATAGCACTTTCCATAAATAGCATTTTAAAAAAGTTGCCCACTTTTCTTTTAACCACACACCAACTCCACAACAATTTTCAAAAATGATCTCAACTTACATTCTCATAGCACTTCCAACAAATAGCATTTCTTAGTTTGTTTGGCGTTTTCTTGGTTCTCCACTTTAAGTAAATATTGGGTAAGCAATTGTGTATGTTTTTGACATTTGCTATCTTTATTTAACTTGCTACATTAAGCGCTCATGCTTCGGTGCAAGCATGTGCAAAAAATTTTAGTATGGCATGAAGCTTGACCTTCCCACGAATAAGGAAGCATGAAAGCTTAATGTAGTAAGTTATATAACGATTGCAAATTTCGAAGATATACACAATTGCTTACTCAAAATATACTTATATCGAAAAACCAAGAAAACGCCATTCCTTTGGCAAATGCAGGCAACGTAAATTCTAACTACAGAAGACAAACAACTTTTTCGCAACTTC
Organism: Calliphora vomitoria; assembly: GCA_942486065.2. Lineage (NCBI taxonomy): Eukaryota > Metazoa > Arthropoda > Insecta > Diptera > Calliphoridae > Calliphora > Calliphora vomitoria. Next base: position 153,970,430 of record OW818029.2, read on the forward strand.
ACAAAAAACATGAACATGAAGCAATACATATTCAAGTTTTATTTTAAGTTTTATTTTTTAAGTACACACCTCCTGTCATAGGGTACAACTAGAGCAATGGTGCGCAGCCCATAGCACAATTGTGCAAAATCAAATCACACGTATTCTTATGCTCCTACAATTTTGTAGTCGTTGTCCACTCAACGAGACATCTACAAAAGCGCATGAGCACGGGTGTATGACTTTTTCTTTATTTTTTCAGTTTTTGTATTTGTTTGTTTGTAGGTGCACTGATCAAAATAAAGACTTGAATGTGTTGGTAAGAGTAAGTGTATTGGTGAGAGAATTTACTTTTGCGCACCTCTGAACTAAAGGCGCAACTGATAGTTAGCTGAGAGTAACAATAATTACTCTCTTCACACGATATGTGAATTCCGACTAAATACAGACCGACCCACTTTATTACACTTCCACACAATATTTTGCAAGTTTTTTGAATACTTTGCAGGACATATTATTTTTCCAAGACACGTTAACTTTAATCAAACAAAAAAAAAAGATGTTTTTTATTAATATTTAACACTAAATTTTATTTGTAGTTGAATTTAATTTAAAGAACAAAGTTTAAATTTTTGGCATTAAAAATAGAAGTAAATTTAAACAAATTAAAACTTAAACATTTTTATTGAACTCTGTGTGTCTGGTGAATTTTAAAAAGGCACCAATACAACCTCAAAACTATGTACTAATACATTCTCACGACTTAGGTTTTTGACAACAGTCTAAGGTTTTTTCTCTCTCAGTAACGCTTATATGGATTACTATATGCCTCCTGTAATGTTACCCACTTTGAAAAAATTAAATTTTCACTATTTGAAAAAAAATCGCCTTTTCTTTATTGAAATTTGTTACCACTAAACAGCTTGAAAACTTCATTTAAAAAGTGTAAACTTTCACAGCATTTTATATATTTTATATACTACGTTGTCAACTGGCACAAATTTTGGGCATTGTGTCGCTTACTTGGCTGGTTGGCCGGGCTTCACATACGATCTCTTATGCTTCGAATTATCGTAATGGATCCGGTTTTCATCACAAGTAAAGATTTGGTGCAAAAATTATGTTCTTTTATAGCGTTCAAGGATCATTACGGACATGCAAAGTCCTCAAAGGTCTTTCGGCTTCAATTCCCCAGATTTTGGATGAATCCAGTTGGTTGCAAGCATTTTGAAATTGTTAATTGAGTAGCTCCCAATGATTATGCAAGCTTTTGTTGGAGTAATGCCTCCAATTCATGGTCTTCAAGCTTTTTTGGCTGGCTTGGGCGATGTTTGTCTTTCGTGTCAAAATCACAGCATATACCATCTCTCGCACATTGAAACTGATGGAATACATTCACCATAAGCTTCCGTGAGTAATCGGTGTATTTCAGCTGAACTTTTTTTCTAGCATATGACGATCAATAACTAAGTTATTGTAAATCCCGCATTTTTAAGTCATAGTCCCAATATAATTTTAATAATATTTAGCATCTTGGACAATAATGTCCTAGAAATTACTCTTTAAGAAATAATTTTAAAAAAGTTGTGAATTTCAAATCGGTTCCTATAATAATAGGAAAAACTTTTAAGATATGGATTTTAATTGCTCATTTAGCATTTATTAAAATCTAAATAATTTTTCAAAATTTTTTCAATTTTCAGTTAAAAAAATTTGGAAAATGTAAATTTTGGGATTTGAGTTATGCATGAAATTTAATATCAAAACTAAAACTTTATCGTTATAAAGAAAATCGTATATGTAGATGAAATGCAAATTAGTTGCCACCCTAATATATAAACACTTAAATGTGTGTGTGAATTTTATTTGCTGCATATTTTTGTCTTGTATGTCGTTAGGTTTTCAAGATGATGTTGTTGATTTCATTTTTTTTTTTTTTTTTTGAACTTTTGTTGGTGTTGTTGTAGCTATAAGTTTCTTCTCTTTATAGTGCCACTTTTTCCTGCTGTCTCAACATCATTGTCGTTTGGTGTTGTTGGTTGTTTGGTTGGCTGTTGCCAATTCATTTCATTTTGTATTGCTTGCCATTGCTGCCAGTTGCTGTCGTTGTGTGTTGTTTAGCTAAGATAATTTTTCAAATTGATGTCTGTCATGTGGTCTTGATGGTTTTTTTCTGTTTTCATTTCTTTCATACATATATTTTTTGCTCCTTAATGCATTGTAGGTATTACTAGGCACATTTTTTGTTGGTCGTTTGTGCTGATGCTGCTGCCACCAGCTAGTTCCAGTGTTGTTATTATGCCCTCTTTTCTTTCAGTATAATTTTCTTATAGTTGTTTTTACTGTATTGTGTTATAGTGTTATTGATGTTATTATGCTGCTTCTTTCATGGTGTCTTTTTTACATATTTTCTTTTCAGTTTACTATGATTTCGTGTGTATGTGTGTGTGTGTTATACCTTAATTGAGCTGTTGTTAAAGGTAAAATATTGGAACATTTATTATTGTCTCTTGAGTTTATTAGGAACAAAAAATAAAGGTAGTTTTAATTTGGCTAAAACAATATGCCTTCAATCTGTTAAAAATCTATGGGTATATTTAAGTGGCATGTCTGATGAGTTTAGTTTGGTAGATTGTGAAATTTATAAGTTCGGGGAGGGGGTAGCAAAATGTCATTGACATATATATATATATATTTTATTGTAAAAATATTTTTCTTATTAAAAAAATATATATAAATAATATATTATCCTTTGACAGCTTATAAAGAGTATAAACATTTGTAACTTACAATTCATTTCCTTATTCAACGGCAATTTTTAAATTAAGCTCTTTATAACGTTTCCATTTTTATCCGTTGTATGACCTTGAAAAGCCAAAAATGCTATATGTTCAGCACATGTGAATGAATACTTATTTATGTTGATAAAAGTTTGAAACTTGTTTCTTTTTTAACAACAATATTGACCTTTTCATATTTAATTAACTCTAGGTACATGCAAGAACATGTTTTCTGAAATGCATGTATGTATGTACATGGTAGAAAGTATATCCTCATTGAGCATTCCTCATATATAAACTATATATGTATATAATCCAAAAAAAATTTGCAAATGTTTAACATAGAGGCAACGACAGTTGAACCCGATTATAATGAAAATAATGGAACTTGGTTATTATAGATACAGAGTGGAAGCAAACCCGAATTTTATATTTTAACTAGCCCTGAGTACTGTATTACGTACAGAATATTATCCCTCATCTCAGCCGAAAAAAAATTTACGTTGTTTACCCCCATTTGTTGTTTTCCACATATACATATGTATGTCTATGTATTTTACACTGGCAACATAATTGAGTTTGTAGTAAAAATCGTGATATACTATCAATAACATATTTATCTTTACATTTGTATTTACATTTGTTTTTGATCAACATATTTTATCTTGCACACATTTTACTAAAATATATCGGTATACATAATACACCGTTTTGGCTGAAACAGCATGAGGTGCATATTTTTTGGCTGAAACAGCATGAGGTACATATTTAGTCTGAAACATTACATATGTGTGGAAATCCACACAAGAGGATAAGCAATGTCACTATTTAAATATCTCGACATCAAAAATATTTTAAAATAAATTAATGCTTTAACATTTTCTAAATGTATAAAAAATATTAATTTTGTGTGGTTTCCCACACAAGGGTGAAAGGATAGTAAAATTGTTTTTTTTTTTTTTGGTTATATATCAAAATATAAATATTAAACGCATACATATATCTAACAAACGTAATTCGTTATAGTTAATTTTTAGTGTATGTTGGCTAGTGAAAATAGCAACATTAACCAATAAACACCACCATGTGGTTCATTTACATACTAAGTTAAAAATAATGTTAACGTTACAAAAATAAACACATATTAATAAATTTACAAAATTTTAATCCACCAAATAATATAACAACAAAAAAGATTTTCTTTGAAATTCCCTAATCTATTTGTGAATTAACTTCTACCAGTACATTTATGTTGTGCTTCATAGTCTAATTTTTTTTGGATAAAATCTCTTTGATACGTGGTAGATCAAATTGATTTATCTACCAAGAAAAGTCTGAAATAAAATATAGTAAATAGTCTATATTCCAGTATAATATTCTGAAATAAAATATAATATATAGTCCATATTCCAGTGTAGTAGTTAACCAAAATATTTCACATATAAAGTCATGCTAAAAAAGTTTCTGTCCATCTCCGTTTAAAATCTACAACACTTTTGGACACATTTTTTTAGCTCTTCAATTCTTTTTTAACAAGAGCCCAATATCTCTCCACTGGTCTTAGCTCCAGGCAGTTTGGAGGATTTGCCTCTCTTGGTACAAACAACACATTATTGTTCTTGTACTACTCCAGAACTTGCTTACCATAGTAACAGGATGCTAAATCAAGCCAAAAATAAGTGAACACATTAATATGTAAGTCTTATGACTGGAATCATCCTCTTTTGTAAATATTCCGTGATGTAAATTTCGGTATTTATAGAGGCCTTTGTAAAAAATGTTTGACTTCTTTTGCCGCAACTGCATATTGCTCCCCATGACAATAACTTTTTGGGAAATTTTTCAGCTTTTCTACAACATTCTCTCGAGCATCAGCAACATAAAAATATTGACCCGGAAGCAGTGAAAAATTTTCCTTTAGAAAAATCATGTATGCCGTTCGTTCTCCATGAACCAGCTTTTCTATCAACGTGTAAGTTCTCCCGATTCTGTTTAATAACATTGGAATCAGTTTGACGGCAGACCTTTGATTGTTTGACCAACTTTTTCTAGGAACAAGTTGGGTTTTATTAAAAATATTAAATAATTTTAGTACGCACTTTTCTCTCGTCACTCATTTTAATCAGATTAACATCAAATTAACATTATTGACATTAATTAAACATAATAGGTGACATACTTTTCAAAGGTAACTTGATCAAAAAAAAAGTAAAAAATCAAATAATACTTGGATTAAAAGTTTTAATGAGAAACGTGTGTTAAGGTTTTTTCGATCTCAGTTCTTAAACCCAATCTAAGTAATGCTTATAAACATTTCATCACCTGAGCGCAAAAGGGCATTACAATCAAAGAATTCTAAAATGAGTTTTTAATGGATATTGGTACAGCACTTCCAGACACACGTCTTCAAAAATTTTTAGATTTCTTTTTTTAAAATTAAGACATTATTAAAGAGAGAAAATTATATTTGTAACCACAACACAATTCTTTTTAACCCTTAAATGCATATTGTTGCCAATTGTCTACATTCCAGTTCCACTTAATTTTAGACGAACATAAGCTTGATACTAATTCAGATTCTCCTTCAGCAAAATCAAATGGAATACGATAAGTTCAAGCTAAAGAAATTCTAAATCAAACTAAAGCTATAGGAAATATAACGAATAAAAATCAAATAAATATTTGATAATTTATAGAAAAATTTAAGTAAAAATCATGCATTTAAGGGTTCAGCTGTTAATGTAATAAAGTATATTTTTTCTGTAATATTTACGGTTCAGTGAAGTGCAAAAATTTATTTTATTTTAATCTATTTTGACCCTATATGTAAAAAGGTTAACAATGTCCTAGAAATTTAAAATAACGAACACGTCCATAAGAAACCCAATGAAACAATCTGAAGTTTAATGTTCAGATTATATATTAGTTTTTAAGAAATACTTAATAAAAAAAAAAAATTACCATAATCAAAATATTCTCGAAATCTGTCTATTCCAAATTGGTTCCCAAGTTAACCCATAATAGGTACAACAGTCAAAACTTTTTTTCCACATTAATTTTTATACTGTAACCCAAAACTAGAAATTTCAAATAAAATGAGAACATCTAAGTAATCCATACAAGGAAGAAAGTATAATGCCCTGATCTGAATAAATGGGCAATGAACTAATTAGGTCATTGAACTAATTAGATCATATTTCTATATGAAAATTTTTCTGTTAAATTTTTATTTAAATACCAACATTTTTAAGAGATTTATTATCGTTAAAGTGATTTTCGGAAGTGGGCCTTATTTGGTTTATGACCAATTATGGACCAATCGTCATAAAATAAGGTCGTGTGATTAATTTCTATATGAGATTTAAGCTCGTTAAAGTGAATGGCTTATAAAGTCCTATTTCGGTAGGACATTTGTATGGAGCAATGCAAAATATTGGACAGATCTTTACCGGCTTTAATAAACCCAAATAAAATGTATGCGCCAAAATTTATCGAAACTGCGACCTGTAATTTGTGCACAAGTTTACATGGATAGCCAACTAGATGGGCAGACCGACGGACATCTACTCAGAAAATTTTCCATATGGGAATTGGGGAAAATTTCATTTCCCAAGGTATTTACCTCTGGACCATATTGTGCCTTCTACAGACAGATGGAAGAATAGATATAGATCGTCGTAGAAGCTTAAAATTACTGTAAATATATGAACTCTTGTATGTCTATGATCAATATTTTGAAGTATTACAAACCGAATGATAAAATCGGTATAGCCCCATGTTTTTGATGCTGGGTATAAAAAACCTTAGTGTACATAATTATGTACAAAAACATATACATGGAAGTTGTTATGAAATTACATGCAGAAAAAAAACAAGTTTGTGATAAACATAATCTAATATCAAAATATTATTATAAGATTATGATTATAGGCCAAACATATTATGATGAAATATAGTAGTAATATCATTTTCATTCAGAGGTAATCAAAATATGACGCAAAGTTATCATATTATGACCCAATGAAATCATATTGTGATCCAACGTAATTATTATTAAAATTTATTTTTGGGAATATAAAATTAAATTTTAATAGGCTTTTGTTTTAGCGTACTAAATTCCCAAATAACTTACATACAGGATTTATACATTAATATATCGGGAATTCTTCCGGCTCGGTTGATATTTAAAAACGAGAAAATCGTCCCACAAATGGCTGAGATATAAGGAAAAACCGGGACAACCTCTAAATGGGTCAAAATCGAGAAAAATATTTTTTAAACCGAATTTTATTAAAAAAAAATTTTTTTTCATAAATTTTTTTCACTAATAAATTAAAAAAAAAATTTTTTTAAATAAAATTTGGAAAAAACTTAAAAAAACAAAATTTAAAAACAATTTCGAAAAAAAAAAAAAAAAAAAATGTTTTATTTTAAAGTATAATTTGGTGAAGGGAGTATAAGATTCGTCACAGCCGAATCTTATACTCCCTTCCCTTCTCCCTTTAAATAACTTTCAATGGTCTATTCGACTATGCTAGGGCCGTTTTGATATTTGCAAAACATGTAAAAAAAGTTATAGCCCTAATGTACATACACATGTGTGTATATGATGAGTTAAATTCACACATATGTACGAGTATATACATATATTGTTGTATATTTATACATATTTTTATGTACCTAACCTGACTAAGTAGAACAAGGCCATAATTGCAACAAAACACCATGAACATACACAAAAAATTCTTAATGTAAAATAAAAGCTCATATTAATGTGTTGCACTTCTTGTTTTATGTTCTGATGCAAACATCAGAAAAACATACTACATACATATATGTATATTATTGTACGTTGTATATAAACATTATTTGAAAACTTTTAATTAGTTTCGTGATGTTTATTTTTTATTTTTTTTTTTGTTTACGTTATTTTTGGTTAGGCATTCTAATAAATTCTAGTTTAAATAAAATTTTTATTAAAAAAAAAAGAGAAATAGGCTTTTGTTATTTATAATTTAAAAGTTGTTAAGGTTGTTAAGCCTATTTTAATATAATAAAGGGGGTAAAACGAAAGCCTTGGCAAATTTACGAAAGATTTAAAAAAAACACAATTTTAAGGAATATTTTTTTGAAATTCAACTTAAGATTTATAAAGGGTATTATTTCATTATGCGCTACATATGTCTTAATTTAAATAAAACAAAGTGTGTGTAAGATATCGATGCCATTATGAATGGAATAAAATAACGTGCAAATGTTCGTCTTTGGTGAGTGGCGTGTATCCGCTTGTATATTAGACCGATGACATTTGTTATGTAGGCTTTGAGGGCAGCTGTGGTTTTTGGCTTATTCACATAGACCTGCGACTTAAGGAAACCCCACAAGAAAAAGTCTAACGTGGTCAAATCGCACGATCTCGGTGGCGAGTTTGCATCACCAAAATGCCCTCACATCACTTGTGTAGAATGGCATGAGTTGTGTGTCATGTAGCGACATCCTGTTGAAATCACATGTCTTTGGTGTCTAAATCATCCAATTCAGGTTAAAAGATGCTGGTATTCATCGTTCTCAAAGAACTGTAAACCGATAACGCCGCCAGCCATGAATCAACAACAAACAGTGAGTTTTTCGGGATGCATTGGATCTTGGATCTCTTGTGGATTAGTATCGTTTTAAATACATCAATTTATTGGAGTACCCATATCCATGGGCGAAGCGCGAACAGAACACCCATCAACTATAAAAGTTGAAAATCCCTATTTGATGACCCGCTGTTAACCAAACCATAATTGTTTGTTAATAAATTCTTTATGTATTAAATTTATTTTTATTTTATGTTTTATTGTTTCAGATTTGTTTGTTATATACTTTTCATGCTCCCTCATTTTCATGTATTACTATTCATATTCCCTGGCTCCCCCTTTGCAATTCATTTTATTACATACATTTTTGTTAATTTCCCTGTCACATCCTTCCTACGCATTTTAGCATATTTGAAACGATTTTTTTTTTTTTTTTCATAATTCTGTCTTTTAAACATCCGTTCCTTACTAAAAAATATTAAAAAAAATAAAAAAAAATGGATTAAGTAAAAATATATTTTTGTTGTCATTTTTACTTCCGTCACCGGATTTTTAAGTAGCGATATTAATATTTAATATTGCCTGCATAAAGTCAAAATATAACACATCTACTTAAGCTACAAAAATTTATATACTTTTCTCCCTTTCTTTAGGTTTTCATAAAATAATCACTAGTTTTCTACTGTTTCCCTTTTAAAGCTGCAGCAGAGCAAAAAAAAAAAAAAGGTCAAATTTGTTTGTTTTTATTAGTTTGTGAAAAAAAAAAATAAATAATAATAATGGAAAAATATTGTATTATGATAGCTGACTTTTTATTTTCTCCCTTATTTAAATTATATTTTGCTATCCCCTTGAAAGTTGGGAGAAGAGAAAAAGAAAAACGTGAAACAAAATCAAAATAACAACTGGCCTTGTTAATGACAAACAATGGACTTTGGCCTAAAGGCGTCAGTTGTTCTTTGAAAATGTTGTTGTTCTTGTTGATAATGTTTTTTTATATATTTTTTTCGTTAAAGTTTTATAATGTCAGTATTTGGGCTAAGGTCAAGGGTATTCTGCTTTAATAATTTCCTTAATTTAAGAAACAGCTAAGTTTTTTTTTTAAATAAACTACATTTATCCTTAGCAAAAACTTTATCTTCCATTAAAATATGTTCATTACTTTGTACTTTCTTTCCAGCTTCTCCCTGTATTACCTTTTTAATGATGCAATAACTGCTTACTCGCTGCTCGATGTACAAGTTATTTATCGTAGGTTAATAATGATTTTAATCTATATATATAACAAGTATGAGAGCTATATTCGGCTGTGCCGAATATTTTATACCCTTCACCAAATCATACTTAAAAATAAAATTAAATTTTAATTTATTAGTGAAAAAAATTTAAGACAAAAAATAGTTTTTTGTAAAAAAAATTCGGGTTAAAAAATATTTTTCCCGATTTTGACCCATTGTAGGTCCAACTTACTATAGCCTTATATACATCGTTGCCATGGACTTTGAAATATCTATCATTATATATCCATATTGTCTATATTTATGACTTAGTAATCGAAATATAAATCAAAAATAGGCCAAAAATAGAGGTTGTCTCGGATTTTTGCTCATATCTCCGTTATTTATAGACGGATTTTGCTGATTTTAAATAGGAAACTTCTCGAAAGCATGTCTGACAGAATTATTGAAGATTTGGAATCCGAAGATATCTGGGGTCTTCAGAAAATTGATTTCAACAGACAGATAGACAGACAGACGGACATGGCTAAATCGACTCCGCTATCTATAAGGATCCAGAATATATATACTATACTGTCGAAACTACAAATCAAACAGAGAGTATTTGTGGAAAATTTCAGCCAGCTAAGTATTTTTTTTTTACCTATCGCGTTTTCAACAGAGGGACGGACATAGCTAGATCGTATTAGAATTTCTCAAGGACCCAGAATATATATATTTTTGTGGGCCTGCAATGAATATTTCGAAGCGTTACAAAAGGAATGACAAAATCGATATACCCCTATCTCTTAAATAAAATTTAGCCTGAGCAATTTTCTTTTAACCTCAAATACTCAAGATTATTTTTCTATAATACAACTTTTTTTCATTTTACTGTAGGGCATTAAATATTTAGTTCTTTACCAACTCCATTTCTTTGGTAGATAAATATTTGTGCTTCTTTTTTCAATTTATACAAAAAAACATATTTAAAGAAAACAGAAACAATATTTTCATTTCATTTCTTTATTCATAAATAACAAAATGACAGGCAACTTTAAAAAGAAACACAAGAAATGACATTGGCTTTCATAAAATTTTAAAAGAAAAGCACACACATGCACATTCAAGCATAAAATAAATACAAACACAATGAAAACTTTTTTTTTTTTTAAAAAGGACCCATACAAAAATACGTATAATATTACATTTATGCAGTATTTCAAAGGAATTGTTTTTTTTTACTTTTGTACTGCAAAAGTAGAAAAGGCATAAATAAAAAGAGAAATAAATGTTTAAATTGTAAATATTCGATGAATGTATGAATGTTAAAGCATGATTTTTCTTTCTCTTGCAAATATGTATGTTTTGTTTTGTATGAATATATTTTTGTCAGCTAAAAGACCTGTTGATGTGTTAAAAAAAAGTAACCAAAATAAAATACTGCCGCTTGTAACAGATTGTTTAATACTTCCATTTCATTAGTTATATTCATTAATTTTAATATGGGGAGTTTATGTATGTCAAATATTTTTTTAGGGGAAAACTTTTTTAATAAATCTCTAATACACAAGTCTGACTAAATTTGTGCACAGAATGCGACTTTCTGCTGCCCATATCCACCAGCGAAACTGATATTTATCATTGGACTTTGTGTTATTATACCTTTCATATTAAGTGCACTTAAATGCAAAGCAAACTGTGTAATTTGTGTCTTTTTACAATCTCGCAAACAAACTGTCAAACAATTTATGGAAATTCGTTTGCACAACTTGCAAACTTGAATTCATTGTGCATATGATGAAGCAGCTGCTTTTGTTTAAGAAATTAAAATCAAATAAAACATAAATATTTTGTACATGTGAAAATTGTGTAACTTTGGAACAGAATGATTGGAATGAATAGCATTAAGTATGGATATATTAAACAAAACCTGGGAAATAAGCAAAATCGTTCAAATTATGTTAATCATCGTTTGTTCCAAAGATTTTAATTTAAATTTATACAATTTGAAAAATCTTTTCCTAAAGCTTGTGTTGAATTAATTTTTATTTAAAAATTTTATCAAATAGAAAATTTATTGTATAAAATTGCACAATTGTTCACAGTAACCATTTCCACATTTTTAAAAGTTTTTTAACAATATTATAGTCACAGTAACTATTTACATGAGTGTGGTAACCAGTGTTGCCAGTTTAGCCCTTTTGAGGCTAAATTTAGCCTTTTTATTTACTCTTTAGCCTCGAAATTTTGGTTTTAGCTTCGTGGCTTTTTTCTAGCCTTTTTTTAATTTGATAATAGCCTTTTTTTAAATAAAAAAGGCTAGAAAAAACCACGAAGCTAAAACCAAAATTTCGAAGATAAGGAGAAAATAAAAAGGCTAAATTTATATTTGTGAGACATTTTCATTTTAATTCATTACTGATTTTCATTTAGCTTTTCAATATACTCAAAAATTGTGCAGTATTAAAAGAACAAATAACAATTGCCAATACCAAGTGTTTCAAAATGAAATATAGTATTTTATATCTGAAAGCTATAAATGTCTAGCAAATTCGCTTTCAAGACAAAAATGTTATTACACATTATATTCATCGTTATATAATGGACAAGAGTTCCACAAACTCTTGAAGGCTTGTGACACCCGATGGCTGTCATTTGAAATAGCCGTTAAGCGTATTGTGAATCTGTGCTTCGAGTTAAAACCAGCAATGCTTCAAAGCGAAACATTTAAGTGATTAGTATACTGATTATAATTTGGTGTACTATTTTTTTTTTAAACCAGTAAGCAATTCAGCGGATCCAACAAAGCTGTTTTCTGATTTAAAATTTCTTCTCCATAGTTTGTGTTTTCAAATTGTAATACAATGCAAAGAATTTGATACATTATCGTCCCCAATTGAAAATTGTTTAATATTTTCCCCACATTTTTCATGCAAGTTTGAAGAATGAGACATAAAATAAAGAAGGTACCGTGAAATAGCTCCCAAATGAAATAACACCCAACGAAAAAATGAAATAACAACCAACAAATTTTTCATACAACTTGGGACTTATTTCATTATGAAACAACTCCTAACGCGTAGGGTGTTATTTCATAATTTTTTGTTGGGAGTTATTTCATAATGAAATAACACCCAATGAAACAACTCCCAATGAAATTTTTGTTGGGTTTTATTTCATTTAACTTTGGGAATTAGGAGTAATTTCACTGTATTGGGAGTTATTTCAATTTTGTCATTTTTAAAGTGTATTAAAAATCGGCTTCGCATACTATAAACTTTTTGCGTTGCCGGCCTTCGGCCGGGCGCTAAGGTTTTCTCCTCTGGGGTGTATCAAAAACCGGCTTCGCTCAGAAAATATTATCTTTGCATTGTCGGCCTTTGTCAGGTCCCAACGATTTCTTACTCTGGTGCGAAATGAAAATCTGCTCTCTGAAATATAAAACCTTTCTGCAATGAAAGAAATCTTTTCTGAGCGAAGCCAGATTTTGATACACCCCAGAGGATAAAACCTTAACGCCCGGCCGTAGGCCGGCAATGCAAAAAACTTTTCTGAGCGAAGCCAGTTTTTGATACACCCCAGAGGAGGAAACCTTTGCGCTACGCCATAGGCCCTCAATGCAAAAAATGTTTCGTGAGCGAAGAATAATACCATCTTTGTAGTTCAGTATTTCATTGGGAGTTAGATTACATAAGTAAATTGATTCGGATTGGGAATTATTTCATTTCTATTAGGATTTATTTCATTGGGAGTTATTTCGCCTTTTTTAGAAATAATATTTTTAAAATTATGAAACCGCCGATTATTGGGAGTTATTTCATTTTACCCTTTGGTAGTTCTTTCATTTTTCAAGTTTGGGAATTATTTCATTTTTGATGGGACTTAATTCATTGGGAGTTATTTCATTGGCAGTTATTTCATTTGGGAGTTATTTCACGGTACCAATAAAGAACGGTTTAATTAGTGACGATTCTGAAAAAAATAATACGGCAAATTAAACAAATTGAGCAATTGCGACAAAGATTTTCATATGAAAACTCTTCGCTAAATCGATTTCTTATCCGTTAATAATACACTTCAAATAGTACTCGTAAAACCAAAAAAATATATTATGTATGTGAAAAATAGTAAATGCTTAGTACTTAAATTAAAAAAAAACAAAATTTAAGTTTTGTCTGTATAAAAATATATATGGGGCATTTAATGTCAAGTCAACCATCTTTTGAAATGGATGTCTTCCGATAGTTAGTTCTATTAGATAGTAATTCAGACACAATTTTTCAACAAGATCGGTCGAAAACTTTCTGAGTTAGAGGGGATCAGAATTTGGCATTTTGGCCAAGCAGGTGTTTTTTCTCATCCATGTAACTTATTACCTATTGTTCTTAGTAAAATGTGTCCCAAATAGTTTACATAGCTATTTCTTCAATCTTTCGGAAAAAAACATTTCTTTTGACTATTTTTGCAAAATCTAAAACTGTTGACATTTTTTTTCAAAATGGGCCCTTTTTTAATTTTTTTTTTTTTTTTTGCTCAAGATAAAGCTTAGGTCCATTCCTTTAAGAGGTTTTTGATCGCTTAGTGAGATTCGAGTGGAATATCTGTTACAATAAATATTTTGTAACTCAAGACATACAATTTTTGAAATTTTTTTGCAAAATCTAAATTTTTTTCCAAAATGGGCCCCTTTTTTAAATTTTTTTGCTCTAAAGAAAGCTTATTTCCATTGCTTTAATAGGATTTTGGTCGCTTATGTATATTTGTATATTTATTATTAATGATTAATGTTATTTTTTGTTTGCTGCTGAAGTGTACCTTTATAATTTTATTTATTTTTATGAATTTTATGAACATATTTTCAAATTTTTTATTTAAAAATAAATATAAAACTAAATTCTTAATTTATAATATTTAAGCCTTTTTTTGACTTTTTTTTAAAGCAGTTTGGCTTTTTCTGGACTTTTTTTGAAGTCAATATAGCTTCTTTTTTTGCCAGCTCCTGGCAACACTGGTGGTAACCATAATATGGTTAACTTACGATTCACATGATTGTATCAATCATATATATGGTTACAGTAAACAAGTATATGTTTGTGACAAACATTGTTATGATTATGGTTAAAAAAAAACGAACAACGGCCTGGATAGAAAAAGGATTATGAATTGTGACAACTTCACGAAATAAAAGGAATTCTTGATGAGGTATTGTGACAACTTCACGAACCAGACAATTGACTATGAATAATTTCTTCCAATGCTTCAAAAACACGCACTTGGGAATTCAACTATAAGTAAGTACTTCTATGTATACTTATTTGCATATTTTCAGAGCATTCTAATACTTTTGAAGTTTAATTTTGGAATTCTATAATATCAAATGCATTTCAGATGCTAATGGATTTTTCATTGAGCTAAAAAAGAGACTCCATGGTAAAGGATTATAAACTATTTTATATAACGCAAAAGTAATCCTCCTATCAGAAAATGCAATAAATTTTGCGATTGGCCCCTAATGTCAGTTATGTTTTGACATTTGTGTAGTAAACAATCTTTAATAATTCTGTCAGACATGCTTTCGAGAAGTTTCCTATTTAAAATCAGCAAAATCCGTTTATAAATAAAGGAGATATGAGCCAAAATCAGAGACAACCTCTGAAAGTTTCATCAAAAAAAGACAATTTATTGCATGCTTTGACAAAAAAGCAACAAAACGTATGTTTGGATGTGTGTTGGTTTCATTGCTTTGCGTATTTTGTTTTTGTTTTATACCCTTCACAATGAGTGGCAAGAGTTGTTTATAATGAGTTCTCATATGAGCAACTCTATCATACGTAAACACCACACACACCCAACAACAACATTCTGCAATATGGAATACGATGAAATGAATAAGAATTATAAATCAAACACATGTATACGTAGTTTGTATATATTTGAGTGCGTTTCATTTCGTTTAATTTATTTTCAAATTTTGTTGTTGTTTGTTGTTATTTTTCAACATACAACTGTGCAAAATAATTGTTGTGTTGATTTGGTTAGTTATCAGTGAGCACTCAACGTGTGATTATCTGATGTTTTACAATTGCATCTGATATGATATTATGATTTTTTCTTGTTGTTGTTGCTATATGAAGAGTTTTGCATGGGTAAAGGCAATGTACGTAAATATGTATACTTTGGTGAAGGGTACATATGAAGCGGCACAGCCGAATTTAGCTCTGTTACTTGTTATAAATTAATTTATTCCTATTTTGTTTTGTATGTTGTTATGTTAAAAAGAAATATATTTCTTGGAACCCATTAATTTCGAAATGGTTAGAAAAATATCCAGATGTGCTTTGCCATCTTTGCCATTAGGTGTAACAGATAAAAATAAAATATCGGTATCTTAAATATCAATATCTTAAATACTGTTTGTATAAAATATCATAAAAAAAAACAACGAAATCTGGGATCCCACATTAATGGATTAACTACATATGAAGACCAGTAAGAAAGAATGATCTGTAAACCCGACCATATAATACCCAACACTAAGTAAATGAGCAAAATCTTTTTTCTTTAAAAATTTTAGTTATTTATTTTCGTGAATGATTTTCGAAAGACGGCCTTATATGGGAGCTATGACTAATTATGGACCGATATCCATGAAATTGGGTCATGTTATTTATGTCTATATGAAAGTTATTTGTGTTGAATTTTATGTGTGTAACGACATTTTTAAGAGATTTTTGCGCGTTAAAGTGATTTTCGGAAGCGGCCCTTATATGGGAGTTATGACTGATTATGGACCGATCAACAAAAAATTTGGAGCAAAATTTGTGTAGATACCTGTATGAGTTAAATATTTATGATGAATAAAGTCCAATTTCTGGAGGACGTTTGAATGGGGGCTTGGTAAAATAATGGATCGATTTTAGCCAGTTTCAATAGGCTTCGTCCTTGTTCAGAAATAATTGTATGTACCAAATTTTATCGAAATATCTTCAAAATTGCGACCTGTACTTTTCACACAAGGTTTACATGGACAGCCAGTTACCCAGCCAGACGGACGGTCATCGTTTAATCGACTCAGAAAGTGATTCTAAGTCGGTCGGTATTCTTTAAGGCGGATGTTAGATTAATATTTTTGGGCGTTACAAACATCTGCACAAACGCATAATACATCCCCCAACTATGGTGTTGTAGGGTATAAATTAAGATTATGTTCAAGTTAATTATAAATGAGAGCTTCTTCAATATGTTATTTTTTAAATATTATTTGCTTTTCAAAACACAATTCCCATACAAATTGATTTTTAGAATTACTAACACGTTTGATTGCTATTTGTTTTTAAGCCACATTTAAGAAAACAACAATCGTTGACAAAATACAAATAATAAATATGAATAACAATGAGATCCAAAATTGTTCTACACATGAAATATTTTTTGTGCATCATGAGTTATTTGGAATTGAAAATCCTACAAAACGTGGAATATTAAAATATATAATGCTGCTGATGTTTGGAAAAATATTCTGTTTTGTTTTACATCTATTTGGTTATTATGATACTTTCAGTATTAAAACTTTAATATAAACAAATATGTATTTTGCTTTAATTAAACTCAAATTTGTTATTTCAACTAATATTTATTTTATTTAGAACTTGATATAGCTTCAGTGAATATATTTCTCATTATTTTATTGACTCGCCATGGTGTGGGGCCGTATAAATTTGTTTGTATTTGTATCTTTTGTTGTTATTGTTACTGGTATTTGGTATACAAATTCAGTCTTATCAGACACAATACAGTTACGCACCATTATGAATTATAAGACACAATTTGTATAGAATATATTGTCTCATAATAATATTTGGCCGTTTGACAAGCTCAAGCACAAAGGGAAAATCAAAAACTGACAATTTCATACACTCTATTAGGGAAAGGAAGATATTTTAATTAAGTGATTTCATTTGTAAAAAAGAACAATTTAAACAAAATTTATTTACACCTAAAGGCTTTGAAAATATTTGCCACAAATTAAAATATGTAATTAAAGAAAGTACATTTTATAACAAATTTACTAAAAGCCCTTAAGGTTTTCTTATACTATAGCACATTTGGTATATGTTGGTTAATATTTTAGGGTTCAAAAAATTCGTTACAGCGTTTCCTCTGTTAACAATAAAAATATATAACAAAAAGAAACTGTATTTCTATACTTACACCATTAAGTTTGTAAATGAAAGCCAAAGTGGGCAAGGAAAAACATTCTGCACAATAAAACCATTCAAAGCTGCAAATAATTGTTACATCTAAAATGGTCGTTAAAAAATGAGGCGGAAACGAAATGAATTGAAAAGTAAAGAACAGGACTTATAAAATTGTATTGTTTATTTGAAGGTGATTGCTGAAACAAATACACCCCCAAAAAATTGTACTTAATAATATGTATTTGAAACAAGTATATTTATTGATTTTTGGCAAAAGCGCTCAAAAAGATGGTACATGCTGCTACAATATATATTGTGGAACGGTGTCTGATAGGAAGGAATAGGGTGGATTTTAATCAAGCTTTTTGTGCAATCTGTAATGGTTTTTTTTTAATACCATCTTTTATATATGTAAGTGCTTTGGCAAAAGATACGTCTCTTCGACTGTTTGTGTAAACAAGCTTGCGTCCAAACTACAAACACAATGATATTATTGACATTAATTTAGAATATTAACTGACAATGCTGTGTTAATGTCGACCTGTTATCTGTAATTTCAAACAAATGAGAACCAGCATTTCAGAATTTTATTTATTATTCATATAAAAAATGGTTTTTTGTATTGGATTTCAGTTAAAGAAACAAATCCTTGTGCTTTATTTGATTTAAACAATTCAAACACCGGTTTCGTTAGTAAAGATTTCATGTATAGCTGGCATTCGGTCAGGCGCAAAAATTTTCTACACTTTAGTGATTCGAACACCGGCTTCCTTAGTAGCGATTTCTTGTATTGTCGGATAATTTTCTCCACGATGATATTTCGAACATCGGCTTCGCGAGCATATACGGCACGGTGTTAAAATGTATCACAGTGGCATCACACATTTAACGCTATCGTAAGTAAGGAACAGCAAATATGTATGCAATATGTATGGCTATTCTTTTTCTTCGATGGGGTTAAATTAACCACAGCTGATACACCAATGTTGTAAACGCCAATTTTGAGGAATCTGTATTTTATCTGTAGTAAAAACTTCGAGTATAACATGACTTTAGTTAGCATACACATATTTTGTATGCAGAAAATTCATGATTTTTTCTATAATAACTCCGAATCTATATTGCTTACAGAGTCACATTATACCTTAAATTAAAACCTAATCTCTTCGTTTTTAAATAAAGTAATCTAGATACTCGCATATGTCTTTGTCCAGTTTTCGTAATATTTTCTTATCTCGGAATTGAGACATAAATGAGCAATAATAAAGTCATGTTATTTTATATATATATATTGTTTAACACATTGGAATTTAGGCTACTGCTAGTAATATTTACTGCTTAGATGCGGAGTATCGCACATTTCTAACGGATACTGAGTTGGAAAATATACTCGAAAGTATAGAAAATGACAAATGATGTGAATGTTAAAGTTTTGATAACTCTGAAAAGGTTACTGAAACTGTAGCACTATTTTGTTACATGGCTAGCCCTAGCTCTGGCACCAATTATTTTCTACGAACCCTGGCACTATTTACATTTGTAAATACGTGTAATTTCTTATATATTCATATGTAGATTGTTGTTAGGGATACTCTATAAACCGTTAGGGATACTGGTAAAGCCTTCAATAACATCACCACAATGGGCCTAGGCATCTTATGAAGCCAATTATTCTGCCTATTGAGAGATCAGACATCAAACCTCCTCCCATGTACTTCAATAAGCACTAACCTAACATAAGGAAATTCCAATGTACATCCTAAGAGATATGCTTGGTTGGTTTATGTGGTAGTTCTCAGCGCGCGAACAGTCAAGTAGAGTCAAAGGGACCCTGTTTTGAAAAGACCATACCAAAAGTCATATGTACACGCAGAGAAAAAACATAGTTGTGCATGTTTACAGTAACCATTTCAACATTTTTAAAAGTTTTTAACAATACTATAGTCACAGTAACTATTTACATGATTGTGGTAACCATAATATGGTTAACTTTCGATTCACATGATTGTATCAACCATATATATGGTTGCAGTAAACAAGTATATGTTTGTGACAACCATTTATATGATGAAGGACATGCCATATTATTTTGCTCTCGCCTTATGGATATCATAATCTGAGAACAACATATTATGATAAAATTATTCACAATAAAAATAGTTGTCACAAACATGTACTTGTTTACTGTAACCATTATATTGTTACCACAATCATATAAATTGTTACAGAGACTATATAAGAATGTTTGCCAGGATAACCAGGATATATATTTTGGTATCAGATTTTATTATTTTTATTCAGTTAATATTTATATTATCTTAAACTATTACAATTTTTAACAATAATTATGCGAGAACACAGCACTCACTACTGGTTAGCAGACCAGACCAGACTCTCCGATTAAATCATGGTCCGAACCTTAAATATTCATGATGGATCAATTAGTGTTAGTGTTTTAATATCTAGACTAAGTGAACTATCACACCATTACATTGCCTGGGATCTATGGCTGTAAACACCAGTAGATTCCCTGTGCACTACTACTACATTGCCTGGGTTCTATGGCTGTAAACACCAGTAGATACCCTGTGCACTACTACATTGTTTGGGATCTATGGCTGTAAATACCAGTAGACACCCAATCACTACTACCGAGTTGAACTTGTGTTTTGCCTGTGTATGGCTGCTATCGAAGCTGTTCCAAACTTGCGATAGCTGTCCGTCCACTACGACAGCACAAGCCCAACTGAAGAAGTAGTGATATTAAACAATTGTAATAGTGACACAATATGTAATGTATTGAGCATAAATACAATTGAAGAGAGTAGTAGGTCGCTGAGTTCTCTTATACTAATAACGCTCCTTAAGTAACGGTAAATAATTATTACAATAATAATAGTATTCATGTATTTTCAAATATTTTAACGAATTACAAATAATTAGGAAATTATATACATGAATATATAAACAAAATTAAAATAAAATAACAATATAAAAAATCATTCTTCAAAATTAATTAAACAAATTAAATATATTCATTCATTAAATAAAAAAAAAATATATGTAACGAATTACTTCGTTACAACTATAATATTGTAAAACATTTTGAAATGGTTACAGTAAACATGCACAACTATATTTTTTTCAAGTTAGGTAATTACTTCTAGACTCAAATAACTACTAAGGTTGGTTAATATGTAGTTTCCCAGGAATCTGTGCATTTTGACACTCAGGGCTGGGAATTCGCAGAGAAGGTAGAAAATTGTTTCCTCTTTTTCCCTATTCTTGCTACTACGACAATGGTCGTTAAAGGGGAGTCCAAGCCGACTTGCATGCTTACCTACCATCCTCAGAGGTATAATTCTGTATGTCGAATATCTGGATGCTCCCTATGGCATTCTCGGGAACGTTGACAGAGTATGGTTCCAGTCCTATAAGTGCTCAGGACATGGCACTTATGACTAAGTAACCATCATAATAAATGACTACACTCTAGACCTCATATCAGGAGAAGATAAGTTCCCAGGTGCCCTCTGGCCATCCGACATCACATTGATCCTCAAATGTCTCAATCTCCCTACGAATTACTAAACAACTCAAATGAGGTTTGTATATATCTAAGCCTGAAACGTCATATATATGCAAGATATTGACATAAGTGAATAATAAAAGTCGCGTCGGACATATGTGTCCGACGTGGCGAAAACTACATAGTGCAGTATCACACATATGTGTCCGGTGTGACAGTCAATTTGTTAAGAACAAACTACAGTTTTGATAGCAAAACCAAAAATATTTTCAACATTTTTGTTGTCTAAACGAATTAGTTTCCAATAGGTAAATCCGCTAAATGTTACTAGAAGCTACTTAAGCCTGATTTCATCCCAACGATGTTTAAAATTATTTGAAATTGCAGCTCTAAGTTCTGTCATTAGTGTTTAACCCGCCAATGATCACCTATATGTCTGTGAGAACGGGTGTGTTAAAAAATCAAATAGTGAATTTTCGAATTGAATTTAAAGTAAAACAGCAGAAATCTTTGTGTTATTGTCAAAGAGTATACATTTTCTAAAAAAAGAGAACCATTAGTGTGTGAGACCGGCTTCACCATTAATCAAAATCAAATTTGCCTCACCATTGGCGGGTTAAAATTGAGACAGCTCAACTGACTGTTGGAAACACTATTACCTTCAAAATGCACAACCCAAATTAATATTATTTACATTTAAATCATCATCATTGTCCTAAGCAGTTTGGTATTACGCGAGGCCACATGTTGCAATAACTTTTAAAAATTAATTTGAAGTAAGCGGGAAGTTCTGCTTCACCCGCTTTATAGTCCACACTTTGCTCCGTCCGACTATTATTTGCTACACGCAGAAAAAAAAAATATAGTTTTGCATGTTTACAGTAACCATTTCAACATTTTTATAAGTTTTTTAACAATGTTATAGCCACAGTAACTATTTATATGATTGTGGTAACAATAATATGGTAAATTTACGATTCACATGATTGTATCAACCATATATATGGTTACAGTAAACAAGTATTGTCGCAAACCGAGAAAACCATAACAATTCCACAGTCGGAAGTAATAAAATAATATAACCAAGGCATGGGTCGTGTTGATCTTGGTGATAATGCCGTGACCAACTACGTCATATGTATAAAAGGGAAAAAATGGTAGTGGCCAATATATGCACAAAATGTTAGAAAAACTTCAAAACAACAAACCATTACCGCAAATTTATTTTTGTTCTGTAGTCACAAGACAACTGTTGACATACGGTAAGGATAATGACTCTGCAAATGAGAAATTGGAATATCCCACGAACCTTCCTCTAATCAATGAGAATGTTTATGTCGTATCAAAAAGCTCGTAGAATAAACATAGTCGGTGTAAGTTATGCAAGAAACACACTATATTTACATGTAACAAGTGCAATATTTATATACACACCAAATGTTTATATACACACCATAACGTTTTTTATCATCTTATGTATAAACCATGCCTTTAAAAGGAATTTAATAAATTCCTGCGACTTTTGGTAGTGGCCGATAATGGGTTTTTTCATCACCATTCAAATTCAATGGATTTCAAAAATGTCCCAATGACTTAAAAGGAATTTTGGTTTTTTCGTTTTCGTAGGTTTGGCTTTGATATATATTTGGCTTAAATTAAACTATAGCGTTGTCTATGTTGTTTAATTTTTTTCCGCGTACGTTAGTACCTAATACATTTACTTGAGTAAATTTTATGAAATTTCAATTTAATACTTGTCTCATATGTGTATTTAAAATTTTGTATGTGACAATCTAAATACTTTTTAGTAAATATTTTAAATTCTGCATAATCAAATAATTTAAACAAAAATTGTAAATTTGAATTGCTTAAGAAAATCATTACGACACATTTCTAACAAAATCTGTATTTTTTTCTAACAAAAATTGTAAATTTGAATTACTTAAGAAAATCATTACGACACATTTCTAGCAAAATCTTAAATGTCAATTAAATGAAAATCATGGTACACATATACATATACGTGACATATTACTTTAATTTACTTTAAAACCATAATTTATCATATGATTTCATAT
The DNA here is from genome assembly GCA_942486065.2 of Calliphora vomitoria. NCBI lineage: Eukaryota > Metazoa > Arthropoda > Insecta > Diptera > Calliphoridae > Calliphora > Calliphora vomitoria. Next base: position 153,993,796 of record OW818029.2, read on the forward strand.
TTATTACATAATATGTATCTATGTATATAAAAAAAAAATATTTTCCAACAATATGCATAGTATGTAAAATATATTTACTATATATAGTTATTAAATATATGTATGTACATATGTTTTTGTGCATGGATATACATATCTATGTATGTATGTATGTTTAAATATGTATGTATGCGTGTGTCTTGTTTTTATTATCTGCCACAATAAAAGGACCTTGATATTGTCATGTTTCCCACGTTGTTTGTTTATTTGATTATGATTAATTGAAAACAAACACACACATACATTGTCATATTAAAGTGACAAAAGCACAAAACAAATAAAAAACATTAAAATGTTAGACAAATATACATGCATACATACATGCATGTTTCTATGTATATGAGTGTAAATATAAAACCCACACAGATACTTACACAAATGTACATTTGTGTATATTATGCTGGTCCCTATTTCGCACTGCTACCAAGCAAAATCGGCTAACTTTTAGTGGTAGCCATGATGTAATAAGTAAGGTGAGAGTGTTTCGACATCAAACACAACATAGGTTTTGTCAAAATTGAATTTGTAAAATAAAAAATAAACAAATTTTATTTTGGAATATTAACTAAAAAACGGCCGTTAAATTTAAATTATATTTGAAAAAGAACAACGGTTTAATAGTGCTTTATCCAAATTTCATTATATGAAATCTTTTTATTCACATTTTCATTCATGTTTTTTGATTTAAAAATATTTTTCTTTGAAAATAAAATGTATTATTTTTTCAAAATAAATTCAGTTTGTCAAAACCCAACAAGCACTTTCAAAACTTGCTTAGTGCATCCTGGTGGTAGCACATTTAATTTGAAATTTGTGTAAACGTTTGTAAACGTTTTTGTATTTTGCTAAAATTTTCAGCATTTGGTTTTTAGATTATGGAGAACGAATTTACCTTGGAACAAATTGATATTGGGAACATTTCAAAGGGCCGCCCTAATATACATAGACAAACAAAACTATTATACTCTTTTATCAGACAGTAGTGGCTGAATGAATAGTAAAATTAATGCAGAATGAAAATAAATTTATTATGACAACTTAAGTTATTTTTAATTTAAGGATTAAGTTGTGTAATCCAGTAATAAAATTTATATTAGCAGAACTAATTATCCAGGAGAATTAAAAAACCCAAAAATTGATACACTACGAAATATCAGAGCTACTGCGGTGCTGGTGTTACTTGAATAAATTTATAGGAAATTCTGGAATCGAATCTGATATCCTGTTTATACAGGGTTTTCCAACAAGAGGTGTTATTTTGGTATTCAAAAAAAAATTGCATTTTTTGAGATAAATGATCGGATGTTTATTTCATAATAAAGAGGAACGTATGCCGTTAATAATGAAAATCAACATCAACCAAATGGGTACCACGAGCACGCTTATAAGATAATATCCTTTTCATGAAATTTTCCATAACCAAATCGCAAAGTGGCTGCCCTATGTCCTCGACAGCCTCACGAATTCTATCTTTGAGGTCTTGAATCGACGCTGGGCTGTTGGCGTAGACTCTATGTTTCACGTGGCCTCAAAGGAAGAAGTCACAAGATCTCGGTGGCCAATTGTGATCACCTCTTCGAGAGATAACACGGTCCGGAAACTTTTCCCGTAAAAGACCAATGGTTTCGTTGCTTGTGTGGCACATAGCGCCGTCTTGTTGAAAGTAAACGTTGTCCAGATCAATATCATCCAAAATACGGTGTAATGACGTTTTTGGAATGTCCAATTCCAAAGAATGACGTGGAATGGACAAACCTGGATTTTCTTCAAGAATTTGGCAGCAGTAATATTTTCAATTGTTCTTGAGCGACGTGCACTGGTTTTATTCTTCACATCACTAACTTATCCCACCAGCTCGAATTTTTCCACCATATTCTGTATTGCGGTCCGACAAGGTGCTTCACTGCGACCTAAAAATGCTTTAGTTTTGCGAACTGTGACTGCAAGATTTTCATAATTTTTTTTGTGAATTTTAATAATTTCCATCGTTCCATTTTTAGTAATGGAGTTTCTACTTGTCAAATGTCACAGAATAAAAGCTTCAAAAGTGACAGCTACCGAAATACCGCGTAATTAAAAATATCTCCGCTTGTTGGAAAACCCTTTATAAAGGTACTTTATGACAATGTTAATATTTTTTTAATTTTTTTTTTATATTTTTAAAAATTTTATATTAGGGCATATTTCATAATTCTATCCATCCCTGTTATCTAGACTAGGAAAACATTTATATTGTAGTATTTAAAAAATATATATTAGATATGTTACATGTGTACATAATGAAAACAGGAATTTCAATATTAAAAAATAAAAATACAATCGTATACGTACACAAATACAAATACATATATACGAATATGTAAATACGTGTATTTATAATAAACAAAAGGAATAGAAATCATTGTCATAGAACAATATCAACATACATATTTTCTAACCATTTCTCTACGAAATACTGATGAATGAAGTACATTTGTACTGTTAATGAAAAATTAAGCCATGCTATTATATGAAGCAAGCATTTATATAAATACAGAAATAAGTTTATACAAATATATATAGTATACATAACATATGGGTAATTCCATGAATAAGACATGTTTGTGTGCAAGGTGGCGGTGAAAACAAAGCGCCCTATTAGTAAGCACTTAGAAATTAATTGGAATCTGATTCTTTATTAGCGGATTCTCTATTAGCTATTATATTTATTTACAGAATATATATTTTATTACTATAAAAGAAAAAAATCTGTCACATTCGGCATGTCACAAAAGATATTAAATTTGATTTATTATACAATAAAATCATCCGAAGATTGTCTTTGTTTAAATATGACCTATTGTAAAGGAAAAATATTTGGAAATTCACAGATTATCGTATATTTTACCATGTACCTCAAAATCATTTTCGTTTTATGTCATATATTCGCTTTGACACAGTGACATGGAAATGCCCATATTTGTATGCTTGCATAGAATATACAGCAGGATATATCATTCGTTAGTGTGTCTAACAAGGTTTGCATAAATAAATGTTGGCTCTGCCAGTGACATGATTCTGGGTAAAAGGAAAATTAAAAATAAAGAAAGTATAAAAAACTCGGCATGAAATTTTTATCATTATTTAAATAAATGAAAAATCATAACAAATTTACGAATACCACCACCTGAAGATGTGCTGAGAAGTTTTAAATGGGTGTAAAATTTATCTCATAATTTAACCCATTAAAAATCAAGACCATTTTAAATTAAAAATTTTAAAATTCATTTATTTATTTAAACTAAAATACGGCCAAGGAACATAGAAGACATAAACAATTTTTAGGAACCGTGTTTTTGGGGCTGTACCCGATTGGGTACAATAGCGTAAACTGTAACCTAACATCGCATTTTTCAGACAACCATCTTATTTTATTATGGCATTCACCCCATCGTAGAGGATTTTTTGTCCTTTTAGGAAATTGGTTTCTGGAGTAGTTGCGACACCAGTGGTTTGTGGTTTGCATAAGGGTCTCACTTTGGCCATTTTGTCAATAGCATCTAAATTAGTGTTGTCAGCCAAAAAAATAAAACGTTTTATTTTTTTGAATCTGTTCCGTGACATAATTTTGGAAACAATTGGAGTGCGAGTATCCTCCTGGAGCTACCAATCTACTGTAATGCAAATTACTCAAGAATATTTTAAAATCTTCTGCGTTGAAGTATAAATTGTGCTTACTAGCTTGCGATGCATAAATGCAAGTTTCCTCAATGATTAAATTAACAACCTTTTTCCCATTCAAGTCTGAAATAAAATTGAGCTCATTGGACAAAAAATAGTTTGAGACATTTGAACATCACATGCTGTTATTTTTGAGGACATTATTGTCTGTCGGAATTGCTCAAGTGGAACATCATCTTCGCTATTACTGCCACAAAATACTTGTATTTCACCAGGTACATCATTTGGCATGCGAACTACAAAAATATCCTGAGCAACACCATCCATATTACAGTCCGGATCGGATATAATAATAGCTATATCAAACTTCTGATGATCATAATTTTCAAAAAAATCTACTTTTTTAAACATTTGCATTAGAAACTTTTGATGGCTTAAATTATATCTTAGCGTAAGGAAAATCTTAAAAAAAAATAATACATATTAAGCCATTGTACCCAATTGGGTACATCAATTTTTCTACTCACTAACTTTGTCCAAAAAAAATTTTTTTCTTATAAATTTATATAAAATGTACACACAAAACTATAAAAAACTCTTGCTTTCATAAAATTGGATTTGCTCTACGCAGATCAATTGTTACTGACCTAGCTAATATTCAAAAAAATTATAAAGCATTACGAAAACTGAACAAAATACATCTTAAGGGTATTTTTTTTTTTAAATTTTTTATGTGTGTTGTTTAAAAGTACAGTGTATTGAATGCAAAAGCAAAATAAACGTTGTAAAATTTATCTGTTAACAAATTTATGCGTATTTGAATATTGCCTTTTTTCTGTACTCAAGCAGGTACAATGGGTTAATTGTTTTGTACTAGATGAGTTTACTACTACTAGATGATTGAATTCAGTGATATAGGAAAATCAAAAATCGAAATGGTATAAAGAAATTTATGCATACATAAGTAATAATAAATATGTATTATTTCATGTTGCCTTATTTCTTTTTGACTTGTAGCACGAGTTTCTTTCATTGTAACATATATGATCGCTAGGATTATCATTCGAATAATAAAGAAAAAAAAAAAGTTATTAGAATTTTTTCCGTACTGAATAAAAGAATACTCGAATAAATTCATTTTCATGCTAAAATTTCAAAAAATAGTGTATAAAAATAGAAATATTGAAGACAATAATCTTAAGTAAACAAAATCTATAATATATAGTATTGATCAAATATGTTCATTATTGGATATTTTATTAAAAAAATAGTGTCTTTATTTATTAAGATCTCAACTAAAGCACAAACATTTTTAAATTTATGTTATAGTCCAAGAATGAAGACTACTAAACTAAACTTACACACGAAAATGCCATTTCTTAAAATTGTATGTAGAAAATAGCAAATAAAAGCAAAGAAAACCAAAAAACATTTTGCTATATAAGAACAAAACTGAGGCAGCAAAACTAGTCTGCAATAACCAAGAGTGCCTGAAGGCACTCATCAATTAATCACATCTCTAAAGAGTAGTTTACCTTTTTTACATAAATATTGACTCAAATATATAAAATATAACTATACTTTTTAAGAAAAGAAATATTTAATCAATATTTGATAATACAACATATTTTTTTGGTTGTTATGAACTTGGTTTGTAAAAAGTGCAGTAAATAAGAAAGAAGAGAGCTTTTAAGACGTTTTAAGGCTTATTAAAATATTTAAGTACGTTTTTTAGAAACTGTTACAAGATTTTTTGAAATTAAAAATCAGTTATTTGCAAGATGTATGCTTAATAGAGTACTCCAAGATTCTATGTAGGAAAAAAAATTTCAAGGTTCAGACTGTCCCCCCCAATAGAATTGTTCTATGTATTGTAGAAACACGTTGTGTAAAATATTGAGATGATAGGATAACGTTAACTGCTGCCGTAAGCCCGCTGAAATGTTGAGATGCATTTACAAGAGGAAAAAATGCAATTTTTTTAGTTAATACAACAATTTTGAAATTAGATAATTACTTTTGCAATTTAATTTAAAATAATCGAAATGTGTATGTAATTTTCGTTCTAATGAGATATAAAAGGCAAAAATTGGTTAAAAAATGTTAAAGTTATTGAAAATTCGCCAGGCCATTAACGTGTCAAAGTCCACTTGAACAAGAAATGTATGAACTAAATTAACATTATTTTGAGAAATATTTAAATAAAAGCTTAGTTTTATTTAAAACTAGCTAAAACCCGGTGTGCTTCGCTACCCGTATCGTAATGAAATAAAAAGTTTAGAGTTAAACAAATATATTTATTAAGTTATTAAAATCTACAGTTTTCCTTTTAAATTAATTCTTATTATATTATCTTATGATTTACAATATACTTATGTAGTTTATCTAAAATTAGTTTCTATTTTACTAAGTAGTACATTATTTGTTTCTTATTTATAACCTTAATGTTAAATATAGAAGTTTATAGAAAAACATTTTTTATTTAATGTTTGATATATATATTATTTTTATTAATTATTTTTTATTCTAATGCCTTATATTTTTGGTTTTTCCTTCTGGTGCATATACATATGAGTCTGTGGGTTTTCCCACTCGCGAACATGCAACATAAAGCTGTCCATGTGAAAAACATGGATTTTCTAGATTTAGTTCACAAACTTGCAAAGACTGACCTTGAGCATTATTAATTGTCATTGCAAATGCTAGGCGAATAGGAAACTGCAATCGCTTAAAATCAAATGGCATTTCCGAACTTATCATCGAAATACGCAATACATCTGATCCATTGTACTTTCCAGTTATAATTGTCGCCTCGATTAGATTGTTCATTAATTTATTTACTATAAGTCGAGTGCCATTACAAAGTCGTGGTGGATCAATGTTTCTTAGTAAAATAATAGGAGCACCAATTTTCAACTGCAAGTCATGTGGTGGAAAGCCCGGTAAATCTAACGAATTTAAAAATTCGACTGGATAATTGACGACATCCTCAATATTTGTAACAGTGTCGATTGATTTATAAATTTTTAGATTACCATCGATGGTATTCAGAATGTTGCTGTTGATGGAGTTAACGTCTATATTTTTGGCTGCCAGTAACGCGACTTCACATACCCATTGCTTGTTTTTAAAATTTTGTCCGATATTGGGGAAAACGCAATTTATTAACTCTTCTATAGATTGCGTCATGCTGCAGAAGTCAGATGGAAATGTTATACATTTCATACATACATACAAACACACATTCACTTTTATATATAGATAAGGGTTTCAAATGTATACAAATTTTAACATTTACTTAATATTGTTGGTAGTCAGCGAATTTCTGTCCTAAATATTAATATTGATAGATGATATAGCTTTACCTGTTTATAATTTGTCATCATATGTATGGGAGGTGCCACGCCCACTATTGATAGTCCGCCCATTCTTGAGCTAAATATTAATATTGATGGTAGAATAACCGTACCATATATCTTATGGTTTCCCATATATAAATTTTTTTTAATTATCATCATATGGGAGGTGCCACGCCCTCTGTGGCTACTACTCCCATTTTTGTCGCAAATATTTAAACAAACAGTGGAATTGCTCATGCAAAATTTGAGGACTATAGCTATTATAGTTTCCTAAATATTTGATTTTTAAAATTAACTTTGTATGGGAGGTACCACGCCCACTTAAAATTTCAAAACAAAAAGTAGCCTATAGCTCCTTCCAGACATACATAAATATACTGTAAAAATTTTAAGCAAATCGGTTCAGCCGTTTAGCCGTCTATAGATCCCAAACTAATAATAATAAACATACATACATACAGACACACATTCACTTTTATATATATAGATATATACATATTTGATTGTATATGACATTTTGTATTCCTTTTTTTTGTAAACCTACTCGGACGTATGACAAAAAAAATATTTTTTTTAACGGTAGTTTCAAAACTCCAATTTAAAATTTTTTACAATTTTGTTAAACAAATTTCAGAATTTTCTTATCATCACATTGGAAGTTATTGAGAACAGGGAATAAAAACATGAAAAAGTATGACAATACCTCTTATAATTATTCCGTACCTGCGATTTAAATTTGCGATTTTCAAGAAAAACTAATTTTTTTGTCCATATTTAGGCGAATGTGGCGAATTTCTTTACTGTTATGAATTGTAAGTAAAACCTATTCGGAATATTATAGTCTAGATAATTTTAAATGTAATCATGAAGTTTTACTAAAATCGGAAAACGCTAACCCTTTAATCGTGAAGGTCAAGATAGCGAAATGTTGTATATTTTGGGACGATTTTGATGAAACTTAAGAAAGATATAACACGAAGTCTAGTTTTTACAATAACAACACAAAATTTAAAATTAACCCTTAATACTACATTGGGCCTGCGCCACCAGTTAACGATATCCTATCATCCTAATATGTTACACAACGCATTTCTACGTTGTAATCGTAATTTTATTTTGGAGCACTCTAATTCTTAAGGATTAGAGGGTTAACTAAAGCACGAGTATTTTAATTCTTTAGCATTAGAGGGTTAACTAAAGCACGAATATTTTGAAATTTCTGTTTTTGTCGAGCCATAGTCATATTAATTGTACTAGTCTAATTTTAGCTGCAATCATGGGTCTGTAATCGTAGGTCTTCAGTGATCAGTCTTAGCAGCAACCGTAGGTTTTAGCAGTAATTGTAGATATTTTAGTAGTCTAGTCTATTTTGTTGGAGATACAAAATCACTGACATAGAAGGCAAAAGGACCCGGATTTTCAATTCCTGAGACATTCTATACTAGAGACAGGATTTTTATCCTACCCGAAATAGTTTACGATTTTCATAGCTCTGTAGAGCAACCAACTTTGGATGCATAAATGCAAAAGGCATGTAAATAATAAGATTTACATAGACAGTTAAGAAGAGTCGACTCAAAATGTAATTTGACATACCATTAATATTTACATATCAGGATACATGTTCCAGTATTTTAATTGTTCTTAAAAAGCAATGAATCTAAAACATATCTAAGGACTGAGATCGAAAAACCCTTAACACACGTTTTTCATTTGTTTTTTTGTTGATCAAGTTACTTTTTAAAGCATGTCAGTTATTATGTTTAATGTCAGTTATGTTCAGTTATTGTTAATCTGATTAAAATGAGTGACAAGAAAAAAGTGCGTACTAAAATTATTAAATATTTTCAACAAAACCCAACTTGGTCCTGCAAAAAGTTGGCCAGACAATCAAAGGTCTACCGTTGAACTGATTCCAATGTTATTAAACAGTATCGGGAGAACTTGTTCGTTGATAGAAAACCTGGTTCAGGTAGAAATAATCGTCCACATGATGTTTCTAAAGTCAAAAAATAGAAAGCATTTTTAAAAGGTTTTCCAACACATCCGGTAAGAAAGGAGTCCGGTTAGCTCAGTACTCGGACTATTTGGTACGAAAGATTAAAGACAATGTAAGTTTAAAAACATACAAGGTTCAAAAAGTTCCTGGCAGCAACTCTGCTAAAAATTTAGAGCACAAAGACAGAGCACGGGCATTGAAGTCAAATTTTATAAAAAAAATATACCTGCTACATAATGAATGACGAAACGTACGTATGGAAAGTTTTTCGAAGCTTCCGGGTCAATATTTTTATGCTGCTGATGCTCGAGGGAATGTTATAGAAAAGTTTATGACCCAAAAGCAAACAATTTTTCCAAATAGTTCTTGGTATGGCAAGCAATATGCAGTTGCGGAAAAAGAAGCCAAACAATTGTTACAAAGGGTTCTATAAATAACGAAATTTACATCAAGGAATGTTTACAAATGAGGATGCTTCCATCAATAAGACTTTTTAATGTGTCCACTTATTTCTGTTCTGTTCTGATTTGGTATCCTGTCACTATGGTAAGCAAGGTCTTGAGTGTTACACGAACAATAATGTGGTATTTGTATCAAGGGAGGCGAATCCTCCAAACTGCCTGGAGCAAAGACCAGAGTAGAAATATTGGGCTCTTGTTGAAATAGAATTGAAGAGCACAAAAGTTGTCCAAAAGTGTAGTAGATTTTAAACGGAGATGGATTACGTGTTCAAGGAAAGTGACAGAAAGCTCAATACAAACCTTAATGGAAGGGTTTCAAGAATATTCATCACTATTGATAAGAACTATGAAACTAGTATATTTTGTAAATTGTAATAATAATGTCAATCAAATAAAAGAAATCAAAACTGTAAGTTTAGTGGTTTTATTTTTATTAACATATATGTATGTTAAGATTTTTTCTATCTCAGTCCTTATATATTCTGTCATACATTCTTTACTAGCAGCACCACATATTGTAGTTACCTTTTCAATCTGTTTCAAATGGAAACACAATAATAAAAAAAGAACATATTTTAGTTTCTACCTGACATTCCTCCAATTCAAAGGACATTTAGTCAATACAATATATCTTAATAATTGTGTGCGGAAAATAGCTGACAATATTAATAGATATAAACTTATTTTTTATTTCCTCAACTTACTAGAAAGTAGTTAACTTCTAGTCTCCGGGGAGCACTTAGTGTAGCTATAAAATAGCTAAGTTACACCTGAAAATATTTGCACAATCACGTTCCAATTGAACACTTTTATTAACAAGGCTTTCTACTAAAATGTCACCATGTTATTATCGAATTCTCATCAACAAATATTTTATTACTTAATATTATTGTTAGCTTTAACATTATATTTAAGAATTTAGCTCAGTAGTGAAATAAATTATTTATGCTTGAAAGAATATAATTTTTTAAAAATTCTCCTCTATTATTTTCTATATAATATAGCATTTATAAATCATATCTGTTTATTGGTGCCACATACGTTCTATAACTTCACTGACTATCAATTCGTAAAATACAATAGATTTCCATTATTTAAGCTGACGACAATAAAAAGCAAACAACTTGACATGTTTTTTTTTTTTTTTTAATATTATTTCAAAACTGTATAAAGTATTAACCTTTTAGTCTCCAGGGAGTATTTAAATTGCAAGTGTTTTAACCGGAAATATTTTGCAATAAAAAAAAGCCGTTTATAGTTGTGTGAAAAAATATACAGCGTTATTACTTGGAAAACAATATTGAATACAATAAATATTTACGATTGCGAGTTAAACAAATTTCAACTGCACATTCAATAAGAATTAACTGATATTGAATATATATGTATATATAATATATATAAGGTTAGTAATGACTGCAAGGGGTAATAAGATGACAACAAAAAATAAAAAGGCTGTAAATTAATATATATATATTTCAATATAACTGTTCAATTTAAACACCTATTGTCTTCTGGTAGTTCTTTATTAACAACAATTGGCCTGCTGTTAATCGCATAACTTTAGGATTAATCGTAGGTTTCTCACCAGTCAAGTTTTAGCATCTGTTTAAGGATTTTTCGTAGACAAATTTTAGTGCCAATATTCAGTCTTTTTTATTTGGTTTTAGTAGTTTAGTTTTAGCAGCAATTTAAGTTTAGGTTTAACAGGAATCACATGTGTTTGAATAGTCTAGTTTTAGCAGCAATTGTTGGTTTTTCAATAGTTTAGTCATGCAGCAATCGCTTTTCAGAAGTCTAGTTTTAGGGACAATCTAAGGTGCTTTAGAAGTCTAGTTTTAGCCGAGAGACCGTATTTTTTTGGAAGTAGGTCTTTTAGAAGTCTAGTTTTAGAGCCATCAGTAGTCTGTTAGTAGTATAGCTCTAGCACGAATCAGAGATGTTTAAGAAGTCTAGCTTTAACAGCAATCGTAGGCCTTTCCTTAAAATATATAAAGAAATTACTTTTCGTCAATTAACCTGAAAGCAGTCATAATGCGATATTTGATTTACTAAAACAAATGCAAAGAAAAAAAATTAAAAAAACAACCTGTAAGAATAGAAAAATATTCTCAGTTTGATTGTGTCATTCAACACTTGCAGCAGTGTTATTGTTGTTGTCATTATAAACAAATTATAGATTTAGCTTGCGGTAGCTATATAACGAACACGTGAAATACTTTGGTTGCTTAACGTTAATTTTTTGCATAGTAACAACTATTTAAGGTCCAAAGTAAGGAGTGAGATCCTAAAATTCTTAACACACGTTTTTCATTAAAACTTTTAACCCAAGTATTATTTGATTTTTTTATCAAGTTACCTTTGTAAAGCATGTCAGTTATTATGTTTAATGTCAATTACATTCATTTGTTGTTAATCTGATTAAAATGAGTGACCAGAAAAAAGTACGTACTAAAATTATTAAATATTTTCAACAAAACCCAACTTGGTCCTACAAAAAGTTGGCCAAACAATCAAAGGTCTGCCGTCAAACTGTTTCCAATGTTATTCAACAGTACTGGGAGAACTTGTCCGTTGATAGAAAACCTGGTTCAGGTAGAAGGAATGTTTCACATGATGTTTCTAAAGCCAAAAAAATAGAAAGCATTTTCAAAAGAGCTCCCAACACATCCGATAGAAAAGCAGCCCGGTTAGCTCAGTGCTCGAACTATTTGGTACGAAAAGTTAAAGTTAATGCAGGTTTGAAAACATACAAGGCTCAAAAAGTTCCTGACAGGAACGCCTCTAAAAATGTAGAGGCCAAAAACAGAGCACGGAAATTGAAGTCAAGTTTTATAAAAAAGTATTCTTGCTGCATAATGGATGACGAAACGTATGTTCTGCAAGATTTTTCGCAACTTCCTAGTCAAAAATTTTATATTGCTGATGCTCCAGAAAATGTTAAAGAAAAGTTTTGGACCCAAAAGCAGACAAAAATTCCCAAAAAGTTCTTGGTATGGCAAGCAATATTCAGTTGCGGCAAAAGAAGCCAATCATTTGTTGCAACGGGCTCTATAAATACCGATATTTACATCAAGGAATGTTTACAAAAAAGGCTGCTTCCATTCATAAGACTTCATAATGTGTTCACTTATTTTTGCCTTACTGGGCATCCAAAGGGAGCATTAACTAACTAATAAAAGTGTTTTAAGTTCATGTCTGAGAGAATTCTTATTGTCAGAGTTATATTGCGGAATTTTATGGAGATAATTCTTGTGGAAGATCTTAACCCTATATCTCCTCTCTTTAGGGGTCAACTTGACCCTTACGGAAAATTTCCGGCAAAAACTTTCGTAGAATATTTTAATCCTTAAATGTCCTTTTTTAAAGGACTTTTTTTGATTTTCTCTACATAAGGGTCAAATTGACCCCTAAATAGAGGAGATAGGCAGTTAAGATCTTCCACAAAAATGATCCCCATAAAATTCGATAATAAGAATCCTCTCATATATTAACCTACAACTTTTTTTTCAGTTAGTATAATTCTCCCTTCGATCAAAAAATTTAAACTTTGACCACTGTAAAAAAAAATTCAAACCAGTTGGACTATAAGTTTATTCTACAACAATTATCTACTCAACAACCCCTTTCAGAATTGTTGGTTAGCAATTCTCTTCCAAAAATGCTGCTGGACAGTGTATTTTTTTATAACTTATGTATGTATATGTTTTCGTTTATTAAAAGCTTATATAAATTGTTTATTTCGTTATTTTTTTAATAAGTTTTTTAGGCAATGAAGCATCTGAATATTTTAAATTCAAAAAACATATTAGAAAAAAAAGCATTGAATAAAACATTTCACATTAACAAAAAAATGACATGACCGATACCACACAATTGCGCGATGTCCGGTTTATAAAAAAGGACCTTGCAAAATAGTTATGTGGTAAATTTTAGCTTAAATATGAAAGAATTACTTTGATATTGAAGATTTAAAGGAATTTAAACGCAGTATAAAGTACAGGTCTGAAAGGAGCAGCCCATTTGTATTCTCTTGCTGCAGAAATTGTACAGTTTTTTTAAATTTTTTTTAGCAGCAATCGTAGGACCCTTAGTACTCAAGGTTAAGCTGAAATTCTATATATTTTTGAATACACTGTATTTAGCAGCAATTATGTCTTCGTTTTTCATGTTATTGAAAAATCATTACTTATCATATCCTTTAAATTATGCCTCACATTTTAACAGGAAGTTCATCTTAAACAAATAAGTGTAAAATTAAATAAAGCGTTTTAAAGCAACAAATTTACCACAGCTTTTAATAATTTTTTTTTTTTATTTTCCCATTGTTGCGTAGAAAATATTTGTCTGCTATATTTTTCAATTGTGAAAGTATAAATAGACTAATGCGGTTATGTACGCACGACATTCCACAACAGTTTCAAACATTGTTTTCATGTGTGCTGGTAACCGCAGCTATTTATCAGATATTTGGTTTTTTAGTTGAATATGAGAGGGACTTGAAATGTATGTGTGTTTGTGCTGCAATAATACTAGTTAACAACGAACTTAAAATACCTTTCACAAAAAAATTTTGTGTATCAACTACTAGGAATGTAATAAGGCTGCCTAAATTTGACGGATCTTAAAAAAGCTGTCAGAAATATTCACAATAAGCATCTGGACATTCACCTAAAAAAAAAAATTTGATATTTTCTATTGTTGTATATTAATGCGTCCCAACTTGCAATTTTGTCAACGAAGAGGACTCCACATGTTGATATTAAATTGTCTGATAAACTAGTTTTTGAAAGACATGTCGTGTAAACGTTGCTTAAGGTACTTGTTTTATAATGATCACCTAGACTTAAATTACACTCGACAGTGTACTGCCTGGAAAAAGTATAACAGCCATAAAAACACTATACTATAAGTTACAATGAGTCTACTAAAAGAAAAAACTTATTTCAAACAGGATTATAAGGTTGTACTTAACTTCCTTCTTCCTTTTTCCTTGCAGCACACATACATCTACATACATACGTAAATACACATAGATATTATTTTATTGTTTTTCTGTTATTGCTACTCTCCCCTACACACTTAAGGACAAACTTTTTTTAGTCCTCCTTAACGTGTATGTATATTAGTCTTAAGGGTGTTGTTTTGATAAAGCTGAAAAACAAAACATTTCATTTTAAACAAATTGTGTATGGTTTTATTATTGTTGGAGAAAAACACAAATAATATTTTTCTTTTTCTGCGAAAATAAAATCATAAAAGTTGTGCCATATTTCCAGAGCAAAATCTTAACAATTTTAAAGATAAAAAGGAAGTTTTATTAAATACATAATATAAGGAAAAAATTTTTATGAAATGAATACAAAAATTTAAGTTTTAAAGAATATATTTAAATTTAGTGTAAACATTTGAAGAATTAAGATTAGGACTATGAACTTTAAAGCTCAAATTGGATAAAATTATAAAATGGCATATATTGAAGATCGTACTAAACTACATAAATATCAATGAAAAGGGCTTTAACTAAACTATACAAACCCCTCTGATTAAAACTGAAACCAAGCTATATACAGTGGTGGCCATCTATTTAGGCACACAATTATTTTGCAATTATTATATATTCCTCGTAAATCTTTATTAATTTTTAAAATATTTCCCCAAATATATGTGTACAAGAGGACTGTGTCAACACACAAGTGTGTTTTATTCAGTTGTGTCAATTCATACATATTCACCACGAAAACATACGTATTTTCTGCAACATGACAAACAATTTTTTTTTTTAAATAAACTTTTTTTTAAACTTTTCCTATTTTTAGTTCCACTTGTTTCGGCCATATTATGTTATTACCTGCGGATGTTCTCTGAGGCGGGTCAACGTATTTCCACATAGCTTTGTCCATATATGTTGTACCGATTTTTCGAAACATTTTTTGAGCAACTAAGAATATTAATACTATTCAGTCGATACAAAAAATTCAAATATTTGTTCCTAATTAGCTGGCCGCCACTGTACGTAGCAATAACTGCAGTTTAAACTGGCTTATAAAAAGCCTACGATTAAAGCTAAAATTTATCTACATAAAGGCCCGTTTTCTCAATGTATTGACAAACTGCCTGTTACTAATTGTCGACATTAATTTATTAGGCCGATAAACTGTCCGTTAACAATTTTGGTTTTCTCAATATAACGACAAAAAACATTATTTTCAGTTGTGAAAGTTGGGAACCCTGCCTTCAAGTGACAACATGTCTACATTAATCAGTTGTTTAATGTGGCCATCGACAGCCGGAATCTTTTGAAAAATTCATTATCCTCCATGTCTGCCAGGTAGTTAGGCCTGGCATGATAGTTTCGTTTACAAAAATACAAACACATAAAAACTATGAACAGCAGTCAGCTGATTGAATTTATTTGTACGATAAATAAATAATTGGCACATGAGGTTGGGTTAGCTTTGCGACAGAATAGAAGCAAATGAGACATTGAGAAAACCAAATTTCTTTAATCTGCAGTTTTTCGTTGGGAAAAAAGATAAACACCTAATGAGAAAACGGCCCAAGAAAGAAATACGATTGAAGCTAAAATCGAACTACATAAACACATAAGATTAGAGCTGAAATCAAACTACATAAAGACCTACGATTGAAGCTTAAATCGAACTACATACACACATAAGATTGGAGCTGAAATCAAACTACATAAAGACCTACGATTGAAGCTAAAATTAAACTCCATAAACACCTGCGATTAAAGCTAAAATTGAACTACATATAGAACTTCAAATGAAGCTAATACTTACCTACATAAAGACCTAAAATCGAGTCTAAAATTGTACTACATAAAGACCTACGATTGAAGCTAAAATTGAACTACAAAAAGACCTACGATTGAAGCTAAAATTTAACAACATAAAAACCAACAATCAGAGCTATAATTGAACTTCATGAAGACTTACGATTGAAGTTGAAATTGAACTTGATAAAGAACTACCATTGAAGCTAAAATTGAACAATATAAACACCTAAGCTAAAATAAAATAAAACGACATAAAGATCTGTGATTGAAGCTAAAATTGAACTACGTAAACACCTACAATTAGAGCTAATATTGAACTTTATGAAGACTTACGATTGAAGCCAAAATTGAACTTGATGAATACCTACGATAGAAGCTAAAATTGAACTGCATAAACACCTATGATTATATCTAAAATTGAACTACATATACACCTACGATTGAAGCTAAAATCGAACTACATAAACACCTACGTTTGGAGCTAAAATTGAACAACATAAAGACCTGTGATTCAAGCTAAAATTGAACTGCATAAAGAACAATGTCTGAAGCTAAAATCAAACTACATAAACACATACAATTAGAGGAAAAATTGAACTTCATGAAGACTTACGATTGGAGCTAAAATTAAACTACATAAACACATACAATTAGAGGTAAAATTGAACTTCATAAAGACTTACGAATGAAGCTAAAATTGAACTTGATAAGCACTTACGATTGTAGCTAAAATTGAACTACATAAAGACCTACGATTGAAACTCAAATTGAACTACATAAAGAGCTAAGATTGAAGGTAAAATTTAATTACATAAAGACCTACGATTAAAGGTAAAATTGAGCTACTTAAAGACCTACGATTGAAGCTAAAATTGAACTACGTAATGACCTACGATTGAAGCTAAATTTGAACTACATAATGACCTACAATTGAAGCTAAAATTGAACTACATAAAGACCTACAAGTAAAGCTAAAATTGAACTATATAAAGTCCTATGATTGAAGCTAAATTTTAACTACATAATGACCTACGTTTGAAGCTAAAATTTAACTACATAAAGACCTACGATTGAATCTAAAATTGAACTACACAAAGAACTACGATTAAAACTAAAATTGAACTACATAAAGACTTACAGTTGAAGCCAAAATTGAACTACAAAAATACCAACGATTGAAGCTAAAATTGAACTACATAAACACCTATGATTAGAGCTAAAATTGAACTACATATTGACCTACGATTGAAGCTAAAATTGAAGTACATAAAGACCTACGATTGGAGCCAAATTTGAACTTCATAAAGACCTGCGATTGAAGCTAAAATTGAACTACATAATGACCTACAATTGAAGCTAAAACTGACCTACATAAAGACCTACAATTGAAGCTAAAATTTAAATACATAAACCCCTTCGTTTGAAGCTAAAATTGAGCTACAAAAAGACCTACAATTGAAGTTAAAATTGAACTACATAAAGACCTACAATTGAAGTTAAAATTGAACTACATAAAGACCTAGGATTGAAGCTAAAATTGAACTACATAAAGACCTACGAATTTAGCTACATAGAGACCTACAATTGAAGCTAAAATTGAACTACATAAAGACCTACGATTGAAGATAAAATGTACCTACATGAAGACTTACGACTCTATTTTAAGTTGTTTATTTAAAAAAAATCGAAATTAGTTACTCATACACAGTGAAAACAGATTCGTGATAGCAACCGAATTTGTTGCCAATCGAATCTATCAACAGAAAGTCAGCTGATAAAGAAGAATTTCGGTTGAAGCAACCAAACCTTTGTTATCCCTTCTAAAATTTTGTAGCCACAACTGTAAAATTCGGTTACTAAGGTAGAATCAGTAACCGAATTTTACAGTTGTGGCTACAAAATTTTAGAAGGGATAACAAAGGTTTGGTTGCTTCAACCGAAATTCTTCTTTATCAGCTGACTTTCTGTTGATAGAACCGACAAATTCAATATGTGCAACCGAATTATACGATTGGCAATAAATTCGGTTGCTATCACGAATCTGTTTTCTCTGTGCAGGTAAGAATTTGCGTTGTATTTCTTGTTACATTTAATATCAATATTATGAAAGAAAGTTCTATATTATTTTTTGCTAAAATTACAACTAATGATCTGCCATTTATCATACCAGAAGATAAACTAGACAATCACCCATGTTAATACCAAAACTATGTAAGAGATATTTGCAAATTTTACTATATAGAACAATGATCTGAGATTTAATACGGAAATCTCTATGATTAATAACTGCTAAACAGGTAGCAGGTATTTATCCAAAACTAATAAATATATTAATTGCCTTAAATTAAATTTCGATACCATTTCACTGGAAACACTTTTTTCAAGTCTTTCTCATACACTTTACTACTTATTTAATTAATAAAAAGTTAACAAAAATTCCCCCAACTGCCATGTAACACTCACACGAATATCGTACTTTTTTTTTAAATGGCTGCATTTTAAAATTATTAACCCCATTATTTACCGATATTTTAACATTAATGGCTGTGTTTGTTGAAATAAACAAAAAAAAAACTGAAATGAACACAAAATATATATAATTCTTTTGAACATTTCACAAACGGATGCAATGGAAAAAAACTTGAGCTGCAAACATACCATAACAATGCCAGCTGCTGTTGTTACAACAAAACAAAACAAACAAAAAAAAAGAAGCAAATTGTAACAACATTTTCAAAAAGTCGTTTATTATTTTTTGCTCTTAGTTTGCTATTGCCTGTAATTTAGCGATGGTGTGTTGGCATGTATGTATGTAGTGTGTAGGTTACTGTTGCTGCTGTTCATGCTCATAACATTTGTGGCATTAATTAATTTTCCATTTTTTACACTATGCAATGCAATTTGTTGGCTGTATGTATATGTGTGCATATATATGTATATATATATATATATGTATATATATATAAAATACATATTTATACATACATTGTTGAACAATAAATGGCATAGTACACAAATTTTGTCAAATAGTTTGTTGTTGTTGTGCCAGGATATGTCAGTGTTGGTAGTAGTGTTTGTGAAATTAATTGGCTGCACTTACCCCACCTCACAGCTGTATGAATACATGGGTACCGACTGCTGCACATTAACACCAGCCCTAAAATATCAGGCAATCGACCAAATTTAATGAAACACAAAATATAACCATTTACACGCCAATATTGCGCTAGCAGTTAAGCATGTGATGTGTAGGTAAGTGAAATTTACTTTTATTTTGCATCTGCTGTTGTTTTCTTTTTTTTTAAATACACTTTATGTTTTGTGTGTGTGTTTTTTTTTTGGCGAAATTTTAGTTACACTTTGCATATATTTACAACAACATGTTATTCAATTTATTTTACCTCAATATACTTTGAGAAAATCTTGTTAGTTGAGAATTGTCCTTTTGGGATTTTCAATGCTTTCAAGATGTAAAGATGATATACGTTTTCCAAAAAATGCTGAACAGTTTAGCAGAATCGGACAACGTTTGGAGGTTGCAGATTTTATTTGAAGTTTCGAGATCTAAATTTCCAAAAAATTTTAGCCAGTTTCAATAGGCTTCGTCCTTGGGCCGAACAAATAATATGTAACAAATTTTATCGAAATATCTTCAAAATTGCAACCTGTACTTTGCGCCCAAGGTTTACATGGACAGCCAGCCAGCCAACCAGACGGACATCGTTTAACCCATATCGTCCCAATGTTCGATTTTTCAAACAGTAAATTTAATGCTTTTTTGTAAATTTTTTTCTCATTTTTTTAAATAATTATATAGTGTAAAGGGTTAGCTACAAATATAAAAATAAAAGTTCTTGCCTACTTCAATCCCCCCTTTTATACTAGGGGTGAAGAAAAAACATTAATTTTACCATAATTTTTTTTATTTTTTTTTTATTCTTTATTTGTAAAAATTTTTCTTAATCTAAGTTATCACACAATTTACAGAGTTGTAGTTATATATTAACTTTTCATCTAAAAAATTATTATTAATTTTATACAACTAGTGTAATTAGTTCAAGCTAAAATTATTTTTCAGAGGAAAATAATTAATTGAAAAAACCTCTGATTTATTAAATAAATTAGTAAGATCTGTGCTTACTTTATTTACTATTTTTGGAGTAATTATATACCCACATATTTTTTTAATAGCTTATAGATATTTGACAAACTTTAATATATACTATAACAAAGTCTATAAAAACATATATTAGTTGAAGTTTGATATACAAACATGTGTATACTTAATTATATAAACTAGAAATTAATGAGTTATTTGATAAACTGCTAAAAAGTTTAAAACGTTGCGTTATAGCAAATATTCTATCCCGAATCATATTTATATTATTTTCGTTGTGTAGATCTTTGGTGGAGAAATGCCATGGTAAATTTAACATCATTTTTAGCAATTTGTTCTGAACAATTTGTAATTTTTTAATGTGGGACTTTGCGCAAACTCCCCAAACAGGACAAGCATACAATATAATAGATTGAAACACTACTTTAGCTAAGATTATATGAGGGGGTATAACATGCATTTAGCCATGTTAATTTTTTTAATCTGATTTTTGATATGCAAATCAAAAATAAGTTTTCTATCTATGTATACACCTAGGTACTTGACATGATCACTCCACTGTACTGCTGTGTTATTAATTTTCAATTGATTAGTAGGATAAAAACAATATTTTCGTCTTTGACTAAAAAATACAGCTTGAGTTTTATTTTCATTGATTTTAATTTTCCATTTATGAAAGTAAGTCACTAGTTGGTCTAAAGCTTTTTGCAAAGAATCAACAATGTTTTGTCCATACACGTCCGAAGAAAATAAACAGGTGTCATCAGCATATGCTGCACATTCAACTCCATTAGAAGTAGGCATATCTGAACAATATAAGTTGTAAAGAATTGGTCCCAAAACAGAGCCCTGTGGGACTCCTGCGGGGATTTCAATTAAATTTGAATAATTATCATTGAGATTTACACAGAAAACTCTATTTTTTAAAAACGATTCAATAGATTTTATAAGGTAAAGAGGAAAATTATGCTGAATCATCTTATACAACAAAACCATTATACCATACACAGTCGAAGGCTTTCTCGATATCTAGTGCCACTAAAACGGTGGAATGTCCATTTTTAAACCCAGCATTTATATGGTTGTATATACGTTTGATTTGATGAACGGTGCTATGAAAAGGTGTGAATCCAAACTGTGTTATAGGAATAATTGTATTTTGTTCAATAAAGATGGACAATCTTGCTTTGAGAACTTTCTCAAGAATCTTACTAAGGCTGCTAAGTAAACTAATAGGTCGATAACTCTTAACTGAATTTGGAATTTTATTTGGTTTTAAAATAGGTACAATCTTAGCTATTTTCCAGATTTTAGGGAAATATTGTAGTTTCAAGCAACAGTTTATAATAAAGCAGATGTAGGTAATAGCAGAGTGCGGTAATTGCCGTAGCATTATATTTTTAATACCATCTAATCCGGAGGCTTTTCTAGGTTTCAATTCTCTAATGATTGCAACAATTTCATTGACATTTGCGTATTCACTTGCATCTGTGCTTATATCAAGTAAAGAAAACCGTTCATTTACAGTGTTAATCATTGAAATATGATCTTGATTACCTAAGTTGGTAGAAACATGATGGTTCTCCAGAAAATTTGTGGCAAGTTGATTTGCTTTATCTTCATCCGCATAAAATGTTTTAGAGTTTTCCACTAAAGGTGGTATAAATATTTTGTTCTTTCTTAGGCATTTTGCAATATTCCAAAAAGGTTTTGAAACTTGATCTAGATTTCTAATCTTTGTGTTCCATGTTCTATTTCTAAACTTTGATATTTCACTCCGAATTGTTCTGTTATATCTTTCCATAGTGTCGAAATCGGATATGTTTCGATACCTCATCCACAACCGCCGATAATAGTTGCGAGACGATAACAACTGTCTAATGTAAAGTGGTAACTTATTTCTTTGAAAATCATTATCTATTCTCGGCGTTGCAATGACTGTTGCATCTGTTATAGATTTTGTTAAATAATCTACACAAACATCAATAGTTTCTTTCTTCGTAATAATCTTTGGGACGATATGGGTTAAACGACTTCGATTAACTTTATAAAACTTGGTAGTTATTTGATAATTTGGGATTAGAAAACACGAATCTGAAGTTCAAATTTTTTTTTAAATTTTTTGTTTTTGAGAAAAATGGTGTTCGATTAATCGAACATTGGGCACTATTTAGCATTTTTGTTATATAGTTCAAATATCATATAAATAAAGAAAAACAATGTTTCGTTTAAACGACTGATTCTTAGTCGATCAGTAAACTTTAAGGTGGGTTTTAGACAAATATTTTTGGGCGTTACAAACATCTGCACAAATCCACTATACCCTCCCCACTATGGTGGTGTAGGGTATAAAAATTCAACTATGAATTAATACCAATTTTTTCTCTAAGTGAAAAAATACATATATTTTGTTTTGGTTTTTCTAGCACTCTTACCCATAAAACCTATTCAATTAACCATAATGGTGATACAAGAAAACAAAACAAATTTGCCCTTAAATATAAAAAAAAAAATATACATACCAACAATGTATTGTTTATTTATTATGCATTTACATGTAAAGAATGCTTTTGTATTCAAATTTGTGCTTTCGTTAAAAATTATTTGTATATAGCAGATAAAAAAAAAAAATCACAGTAAATGAAATAATATAAATTTGTAAAGAACATGGTCTGTATTTGAGTGATGTTAAATGTTGTGTATATGTATGTATACTCATAAAAACATTATAACAATTATGACATTTGAGTGATTTATTAAACAAAAATGTTTATTTTGATTTACAACAAAGAAAAATAGTATGAAAAATTTAAAAAAATAACATGTGAAGAATTTATTTATATTAAGCCATTTTTACGTGTTATAGTTCAACAATGCAGGTGACAATTAAGCATTAATTGTGAGTAGCGTAATGAAAAAGGAATTTTAGTTCATCAAAAATGTGGAAATAATTAAAATAACTTGGTGAATCATGTTAAATTATGTTAGCGAACAATTAAGTAATAAATCAAACATAATTCTCTCATAAAAAATACAATTAATAACAGAATCGCAATTTAAATAAATATATATATTTATATGAAACTAGCTGCCTTGGTTCGCCACCCTAATTGTAATTAAAAATGGTTTAATAGCGCAAATTTTATGCAGTTTTTACGAATTAGCCATCGATATTGTAATGATATTACACTATATTTTGTATTCTCATACAGCATCATGAGTGCTTAATTTCATATTTCTTGGTCCATTATTATAGAAAATTAAAAAAGTACCATTAGGAGGAAGAAAGTTGCCACCAAAGTCATTTTATGGATTCTATCTCATTCAGGATCATGTGTGACTAATTTCATGATTTTAGGTTCTTTATTATAAAATATGCTAAAAGTATCATTGCATCAAGGAATAATCCTTTTGAATTCTCCTTCACTCAGCACCATAAATGTTTAATTTCATATTTCTAGGTCCATTACTAGAAAATATTCAAAAAGTACTATTATTAGGAGAAAAAAGTACCTATATAGTTCCTTTATAGCAGATTCTAGCTCAGTCAACATCATGTGTGTTCAATTTCCTGATTGTAGTTACATTATTATAGAAAATTCAAAAAAAGTACCACTTAAAGAACAAAAATGTAACATTAGCTCATTTTTTTTTGTATTCTAATATCAACAAGTAAGAAAGCTATATTCGGCTGTGCCGAATCTTATATACCCTTCACTAAATTATACTTTAAAACAAAAATTTTTAATATTTTCAGGTAAATTTTTTTTTCAATATTTAAAATTTTTTTTTCAAAATAGTTTTGAAAATTTTTTTCTCGAAATTGTTTTTTTTTTCCAATAATTTTTTTTAAATTTTTTTCCAATATTAAATAGCGACAGAACCGGAAAAATTCCCTATATATTGATGTATCAATTAAGTTTGTAAGGTATTTGGAGGCTACGGAAAATTGATTTCAACATACAGACGGACAGACGGACATGGCTTCGCTATAATGATAAATGTAGAAATTACAAACGGAAGGACAAACTAACAAGTATATAACCTTGCTACTCATGGTGAAGGGTACAAAAATAACTTATAGCTTGATTCTTTCTGTACACAGATGCATAACAGCCAACTATTAAATAATTTAGAATATAATAAAACAATATTATTAGAAGAACAAGTAAGAAAGTATGGACGGTCAAGCTCGACCTTATAATACCCTACACTAAGTAAATGAGCAAAATCATTATTCTTTCAAAATTTCAATAATTTATATTCGTGAGTGATTTTCGGAAGTGGGCCTTATATGGGAGTTATGAAAAATTATGGACCGATGACCATGAAATTTGGTCATGTGATTAATGTCTATATGAAAGTTATTTATGTTGCATTTTATGTGTATACCAACATTTTAAGGTGATTTAAAGTGATTATCGGAAGCAGGTCTTATATGGGAGCTATGACTAATTATGGATCGATCATAACAAAATTTGGTAACATAAATTTGGTGTATATAAAATTTATTTGGAGAAAAACCTGTGTAGATACCTATATAAATTAAACATTTATGACCGATAAAGTCCAATTTCGGGAGGACATTTGTGAAATAATGGTGAAATAATGGACCGATTTCAGTCAATTTCAATAGGCTTGGTCCTTGGGCATAAAAATGATATGTACTAAATTTTATCGAAATATCTTCAAAATTGCAACCTGTACTCTAAGCACAAGGTTTACATGGACAACCAGCCAGCCAGACGGACGGACGGACGGACATCGTTTAATCGACTCAGAAAGTGTTAGACCAATATTTTTGTGAGTTACAAACATCTGCACAAATCTATTATACCCCCCCACTATGGTGGTGTAGGGTATAACAAGTAAATGTGTTATAACAGACTGTGCCGAATCTTGTACACTAGAGCGTACCACATTACAAGTTCGACGTACACCCCCTAATATAATGTATTTATGCAAGGCAGTTACGAAATTTTTTTTTTATTTTTTTTTGCCGAATGTATGGGTCACCTTTTTACATTTTTCGTAAGATATCACTGTTTTTGTCTCGAGAAGACCAATAATTTTTTTCTAATGCCATTGACCTCAAGTATCCCGTTTTACTATTTATCCACCAGATATTTGTTCCTACCACCCAAATGTACGACCCTAATATCAGAAAATTAAAGCTCGCAAGAAATCATTAAGCTTTTGCTAACGAAGTTATTCGGTAACTCCAGTAGAAACACTTTAAAATTTAATTATACCAAAATAATAACAACAAGTAAGAAAATATGATACCCTACACCAAGAAGATGATTATAAACAGTTCTCTTTTAAAATGTATATGGGAGCTGGATTTGAATACCAACATTTTTAATAAATCTCGTTAAAATGATTTTCAGAAGTGGGCCTTATATGGGAGCTATGACTAATTATGTACCGATCGTTATAAAATTTTTGGAAATGATAATGATATTTGAGGTCAATGAACTTTAGAGCAAAATATTGGTCTTCCCGAAATGATATATCAAACTTTAAAATCAGAATGTAAATGGCAAAGATATAGCGAAAAATGTAAAAAGGCGACCCCTACGTTCGGCAAAAAAAAAAAAAATAAAAAAATTTGTTTCGTAACTGCCTTGCAGAATTACATTATACGAGAATTTTTTATTTTTTTTTGAAGTACGGTCTATTGTACACTCATCATCAATATATGATAATGAAATATTTTTCCGATATACTTAGATGTTGTAGGGGAACGATCCACACAAATGTCCGTAGAAAGATTTAGGTTTATATAAAACTTGTTTAAACCCAATTTCATCACGTTATTAAGTATTATAAGACAATTGTGAATATTCCAGTCATTTTCTGAGCTGGCCTTGTATAGGAACTAGGGGCAAATGTTTCCCGATTTTAGCCACAGTTTTTGCATAATTTGATCTAATTGCCGCATTATCAATGTAACAAGAAACAACAAGAGCGGAAACTAGAAAAAAACTCAAACAAAAATTTTACTCAAGATAATCACACATACGAGTATTGTTTTTATTTTCACATGATTTTTTTTACTAATACATTCTCAGCACTTAGGTTTTTGACAACTGAGTTAGGTCTTTGACAGGAGAGTTTCCGCTCTATGTATATTTCTCTATGCCCTAAGTATTTAAGGATATCTTTGAGGTTATAAAGGTATATTTTGGTATGTAAAATTTTAAGTCTTTTAACTATTTTAACGCATGTATGGTCTTCCGAAACATGTTAACAATTTTATTAATTTCGGAATGCAATAGAAATACAAGCCATATGAATTCAGTATCAACCATTCTCGAAAATTTGTATTTGTTTTTTTTTTTTTCGTTTCAAGTCGAGATGTGTTTTTGTTTACTCTTTCTAAAACCTTTCCAATTCTTAACACTACAAGAAGTTTATAAAAATTCCTTAAAATTTCTGAACATTAATAAACCATTAATTTAAAACAAATTTGTAACATATTTATAACATATTTACAAAGAAAAGCTTTTCGTATTCATCATATCATCAGTAGCCATAGCAAGCATAAAATACCAACATCATACTCATCAATATTAAAACGAAAACATAAATTCTAGTCATTTCATTTAACTTGCTTATTATTTACTTCAATATATACTTACAAGAACTACATAAAGATTTAAATTTACTACACCGACTTCACCCCAAAAATAATTTATTCACATTAGAAAGCAGCAGTGGAATACTTTTGCAGCATATTGTGCAGATATCAGCATTGCTACACAAGGATTAAGTTGTATTTTGTTTGTCATTATTTTAAATGTATTCATGGTTAGTAGAGTAAGTAGAAACTTTGAGTAGCATTAACGAGTAGTAGTGGCCTTTCATTTAAGTTTTTACTCTATTATAACTACTAAAATTATTGTTAATATTTTCAAATTCCTTATCATTTTATAACCTTCTTTGCAGTGGCAGAGAATGAGTTCAGTTAAACTGCAGTAGTGCTATTATTTATTTAGTCAAATAATAATAAGTGAAAATATTTAACCAATAAAAGTCATACCATACAAACATAAAGCTTTGCACCATTTCGACTGTGCTCAGTTCACTTAAGTAAAAGTAGTTTTGCAGTAAATTACTGACTGATTTATGTAAAACATCATTAAATTTTATCATATTTTTTGCTCTTATTTCCTATTACTCTCTCAATCTTTTGTAGCTGCTCCCATTTTGTGGTTTTATTGTCTATGCTAAGAGATTTGACTGCCATCCTTTTTTGTTTTTGATTTTTTCTTTTTTTTTTTTTTTGTTGCTTTTAAGGAGCAAAGCGAGTAATATAAGAGACTTTGTTTTTTTGGTAAATGATGAGTAAGTAGTGGCAGTGTAATGTAGTACAGTGTTAATAAAAGCGTTGACGAGCGTTGAGAAAAAAAAAATGGTCAAAATGGAAAATACAAGAAAATAATAACCCCTCGAATAAATGAAAAAAAAATGAAAGATAAATTATGAGCGGTTAGTTGTGGACTATTACTGTTGTTTATATTTACAGCTGCTTCCATTTGTGTTGTATCTTTTTTTGTCTCTTTTTATTACGGGTAAAATATTCTTTGTTGTAGCTTTGTTTGCTGTTAATGATGATGATGTTGCTGCTACTGCTGGCGCTATTTGAATTGTCAGTAATTGTTCAAAAATGGGGGGTGTGTATATAAATAAATAAATATTTCATTGTTGCTGTTGAATCTTGTTGGCCCTTTGATGATTTATGTTTATTTTTGGATACCTTCTCACCATTTTTATGATGCTTTATATATATTTACATATTTTAAATTTCATCACTTCTGGTGTGTTTCCATTTCCAGGCTAACACTAAGTACTTGGTTACATACATTTATATTATGGGTATACTGGCGTTAATAAAGGTGTTGAAGGTTAAGTGTGTTAGATTTTTGTATAAAAATATATTTAAAAAAAAGATTTGAAATTGATGGTGTGGGAGGTTAGTGGTTGCTAAAATGTAGAGTTCGATGAGGCTACTTTTAAGTAGATCTAGAAGCAGGAAATTGTTGGAAAATTGGGTAGAGAAATAATAGGATTCATGAGTTGTTAGAAATTTGATAACAATAAGGAAAAATTATATATTAAATGCAGTTTGGAGGCTTTTAAAAATGGTGAAAAATAACTGAAAATTTCTAATGTATCCAATATTTCAACGAGACATATTTTCTTTAAAAAAAGTAACCTAAAAATTATTTATTGTTCTTTATACAACTACTTTAAACAACATTTGGTATTCTATAGCAAATATTTTATACTCTCGTAAAACATAAAAACTCCAAAAAAAAAAAATAAACCATAAAATGAGTTTTATTTATCTAAACACTCATGCATAGAGTATAGAAAACAAATTATGAAACTATTTAACTGCCATGTCCTTATTTTATTACTCCTGACAACTCTTAATAATTACTTTTTCTATGTATTTGTAAGAAATCCTGGTCTTATGTTATACACAAGCATTCCGGCTAAAGGCCAGTTCAAAAAACTGTAACAAAGTTTTATTGTTTTGTTTTGAATTAAGTAACAAAATACTTTCTTTATGTTTTGACTATATTTTTTTTCTTTATTATTTTCCTGAAAACAAAATCGAAAACAATAAAACATTGATTAAGAAAATAATAGCAAAGTTTTCCAAGAATATCATAAATAAGCACTAGCTTTCTAGCAAAACATTATATTCTAAGTGAAAAAAAATAAAATAAAACATTCGACCAACAAAAGATAAAGTCATAAAATTACACAATTAATTATCAAACTTTAAGTGTTACATTTTTATAGACAAATCATGCTTATTTAATTTTAGTATAATACAATTTCTTATACATATTTCTGGCACATATACAATTTCAAAATAGTTGGCTAAATTTATTTAATTATATATTTTTGGATTTGTAGGCAGGCAAATTAATTTGTCTCTTAACAATTTTATTACTTAAGTATTAAAACGACAAAATGAAAATTGAGCAAAAACGTGACATTAAAAGTAAATATACTTATAATGTTCTTTTTTATGGTTGTATTAAATTTTCAAAAGTTTCCGCTATTAAATAATGCTTGAATTGAAATGTAAATTGGGAAAAAGTATACTTAAATCAATTAGATTATATTTATATTATTGGTTAATAAAAACAGCAGAAGAAGCAATGAACTGAAAATGGCAAAGTTGGTGGGCCCTATTTCGAACAGAGAACTTTTAGCTAATGTATAGGATAATTTAATTATTGGAAAATTCTCATAATTGTGTATATAATTTTAATAAAAATTATTGAACAATTTTCAAAGAAAATTTTATTTATTATGAAAAGAAAAGCAATAAAATATGAGCAAGGAATGTATCAAAAGTAGAGTTTCCAAAAAACCGAAGAATTTCAAAACCGCGGATTCGGTTTTAAAAAATGGAAAACCGATCGGTTTCGGTTTTTTTCGGTTTTGTAATAATTTGTTTTTATGAAATGTTATAGAAACAAAATTAATTGATAATATAGGAAATGGTATATATAGGAATATCTTATATACATTAAAGTTGGCATAAATGCCTTTCAATAAAGATATAATCAAGAATATGAAGCTCAATGGTATTACGATACCAAAAAAAGGACAACTAAACCAAACTAAGGAGTACTTTTTCGTTCTTAAAAATGGTACTTTTTGAATTTTCTATAATATTGAACCTAGAGTCAGGAATTACTTTGATTTCAAACTTGGCGGTGGTTCAAGTGTTTATTATATTAAATTATTTTACTTATATGAATACTTACATAATACTTAGTTGGCTGATATGCTTTTGAGTAGAGAAAGAAGGTCATTAAGACATCTATATGACATGGAGGTAACAAAATCTGTTAGCATTTCTTTCTTCGAGTGGTATTTTTTTAAATTTCTATAACAAAAGGAACCTATAAGCAGAAAATTAAACACATATGATCCTGACCGAGTTAGAATCTAAAAAGGGACTTACAGGTACTCAAAAATTAAAAATAAGTCACACATGATTCTGAATGAGTTAGAATTCAAAAAAGGTGACTTCAGTGGTAACTTTTTTTATCATTTCTATAATAATGGACCCAGAATCATGATTCTGAGTTGGAATACAAAATGTAGGTCTTTATGGTACTTTCCAATTGTGGTGGCAAAGCGCACCGGGACAGCTAGAACTCCATACTTTTAAATGACTTTAAATAAACTGTTATTTGAAGTCTAATAGTCAGGAAATACTCGTAGATCAATATCATTATTTGTGTCATTCTTTATTAACAGGTTTCCTTGTCTAGCCTACGAAAGGCATCCTGCTACATCATCTGAAGTCTAATAATCAGGAAATACTCGTCAATCAATATTTTTAAATGAATTTTTTTCATTCTTTCCTTGCCTAGCCTGCGAAAGGTATCCTGTTACATCATCTTATGCAATTATTGTAATACAATTAAAAACAATTTTAAGAAATCTTAATATATTTTTACCGATCTGTTTTAAGAGATATTGGATGAATCAATGGATGAGCAAGTTTGTTTCTCATTTCAAAATTTTGAATTTTTCTACTGAGAATAGAATAAAAGTATAAACCGAAGAATAATTGTCGGTTTCAGTTTAAGGCCTTGAAAAACGGCGGTTTCGGTTAAAACCGAATTGGAAACTCTAATTAAAAGTATAAATTATATTTATTGTCGATTAACCGAAAATTGGCAGTTTTTCGGTTGACCGACTTCGATAAAACCGGTTTCACCAGTTAACCGACATAGAATGCAATTATTATTAAAGTTTAAATAATACTTTTGATACCCTACACCACCATAGTAGGGAGGGTATATTGGGTTAGCGCTGATGATTTTAACGTGCAGAAATATTGTCCTAATACCCACTTTAAAATATACTAGTCGGCTCAGAATCGCTTTCTGATTCGATTAAGCGATGTCCGTCCGTCCGTCTGTCCGGCCATATAAACCTTGTAATCAAACTACGGGTCGCAATTTTATAGGTAATTTAACAAAATTTCGCACAAACTTTAACATTTTTCCAAGGACTTAGTCTGTTAAGTTTAGTTAGAATCGGTCCATTATTTCTCCTAGCCCCCATACAACTGCCCTATCTAAAAATTTTTAAGCTCTCATAAATATCTTAATTATAAACATATCCAAACCAAATTTAGCACAAATAAATTTAATATAAGCAGAAGTCGTATTACTTGTTCCATGGCTTCCATATAAGCATTATTCTTGAAAATGTCATTGTAATTCTTACAAATTTTTACCGATAGTTGTTTATATTGTATATCAGCAGTTTAAGTTTCAGATCAGAACAAATGTTTGATATAATGTGTATACAATGTATATAAAAAATTCACCAAAACATGAGAATTATTCATTTTAGTCCCAAATTTTAAAAATCGGTTAACCGAGTGATATAAACCTGATAAACCATTTTAAATTAACCGTTTCCCAAAAAAACGAGATTTCGAAAAATCGGGTTTTCGGTTAACCGATTTATAAAAACTAGTTTTTCCAGTTTCCAAAATTTAAAAATTTTAGGAAAAAAAAAAAAGTGAAGCATATCTCAGAGAGAGCGTTCTGTATCTATAGAAACAAATAGTAATCGGATGGGGCACTCTCTGGTGTATAAAGCGAGTGATTCATAACTTTCCAACCACTTCATTTTGGAATATCACGGCTTCATGTCAGGCCGCATATTCTGAGCGGTTTTCGGCCAATACTCATAATAGATAGGACAGTTCTGCTCCCACCAAATACAGATAATTACCTTAGCACCATGAATATTTGGCTTTGGGGTCGATTCGGTAGGTTGGCCAGGCTTCATACACGATCTCTTACGCTTCGGGTTATTGTAATGGATCCATTTTTCATCGCAAGTAATGATTCGGAGAAAAAATGATTTTCTTTTACGGCGTTCAAGCATCACTTCGGATATGTATAATTGCTTTTCAAGGCTGCTCGGCTTTAATTCGTGCTGTACCTAATATCCCTGATCTTAGATGAATCGTGCTGCTCGCAAACGTTTTGAATTTGCTACTCTTGTTGAGTTTTACAACAATCTTCATAGAGAAATGACTCCGTGTCAAGAATCACCAACACAAAAACGTTTTTGTTTACAGTTTTGTACCTTTCAAAATGACATATAAGTTATTAAAAACAAAAACAGCGTTCAAAAAATACGTCAACTCCCGCATTTTTAAGTCATACAGCCATCATATATAAGTGATGTATGTAATACTTCTTCGATGTGTAGTGATGGTTAAGTTACTCAAAAATAATACTTTGTTTGATGAAATTATAGCCGAAATGCGTAATATGCACACACGCACAGAAAAAATAGAGTTGCACATGATTACCATAATCATTTCAACATTTTTAAAAGGTTTTTAGCAATATTATGGTCACTGTTATTATTGCGGTAGCCATAATATGTTTAAGTTACCATGCACATCATTGTAGCAATCATATATATGATTTTGGTATCAGATTTGGTTATCATAATCTGAGAACAACATATACATTAGGTGAGGTAATACATCATTAAAAATCGTTACCACAATCATATACTTAGTTACTACAGTCATATATATAATTTTTATATTCATGTGAATAGTACCTTAAACATATTATGGTTACCGCGACCATATACACAATTACAGTGACCATAATATAGTTAAAAAACATTTAAAACTTTTGAAATGTTAATGGTAATCATGTGCAACTCTATTTGTCCTATGGGTACAGTAATGCACGGTTAAGCAAAAAATAAATTTTTCAACAAAAATTGTAAAATATGCAAAAGCTTACTTTCCAAGCAAACAACTTCAAAAACTTACCCTGATCACGACTTTCTGTTTAATTGAAGTTCATGGGTGCGTATGTTAAATATTTAATTCTGTATGTAAAAATAAATAATCATACGCCACACAATACTCTGTTTCATAGACAAAAGGGGCATTTCATGTCAAGTGAACAACCAACTTTTGAAATCGATGTCTTCCGTTTGGGATGAAATGTGCACCGTAGTTAGTTCTGTTGGATAGTAATTCAAACACAATTTTTCAAGAAGATCGGTCGTTAACTTTCTGAGTTAGAGGGTGTCAAAATTTGACATTTTGGCCAAGCAGGTGTTTTTTCTCATCCATGTAACTTATTACCTATTGTTCTTAGCAAAATGTGTCCCAAATAGTTTGGACAGCTTTTTTTCAATCTTTCGAAAAAAAAAATTTTAAATAAAAAATAAAAATTGTTTGTAATTTTTTTTCCAAAATCAAAAAATTTTTTGATTTTTTTTTTCAAAATGGGCCCTTTTTTCTCTCTCAAAAGAAAGCTTAGATATTTTCCTTGAAGACTTATTTGGTCGCTTAGTGGGAGGCGAGTGGGATATCTATCAAAATAAATGTTTGATTTTTGCAAAATCAAAAAGTTTGTTGACTTTTTTTTCAAATATGGGCCCTTTTTTATTTTTTTTTTGTTTTGCTGAAAAGAAAGCTTAGGTCCATTCCTTTAAGAGGTTTTTGGTCGCTTATTTTGTAACTCAAGACATAGAATTTTTGACATTTTTTTTTTGCAAAATCTAATTTTTTTTTCCAAAATGGGCCGCAGGGGAATTGGGTACCATTACCCAATTCCCTTGAAAGAAGATTTTGCATGTTCAAAATTATTTTTTAACGCTATAAAATAAAATCATTTTTGCACCGAATATTTACTTGCGATGAAAAATTTATCCGTTACTATAACCCGAAGAGTTTAAGATCTTACGCGAAGTTCGAAAAATCAGCCGAATCAACACAAAAGCCAAATATCCGTGGCTCTAAGGCAATGCTCTGTATTTGGTGGGAGCAAAAGGGTCTTATCTATTTTGTGCTCCTGCAATCTAACTAGCTGTACTGAATGCAACTGATTCGTTTAAAGCGAGCATTGGCAAAAAAAAAAAAAAAAAACGCCCAGAATATGCTCGGCCACATGTTGCAGTACCTGTTTAAATAGTATTTATAATGAAGTGTTTAGAAAGTTTCGCCTCACCCGCCTTATAGTCCAGACATTTTCCCGTTCGACCAGCATATCTCAATATAAATAAGTCACCTGGGGCTGATGGTATACCAGCACTGGTCTTGAAGCAATGTTCTTCGATGCTAGCTCGTCCATTAGCTAACCTTTTCAGCACTATAAACCGTGCCGGCAAATTTTCTGTATGTTGGAAGGTTGCTAATGTAAAGCCAATTCCTAAAAAGGGAGAGGCTAACATTCTGAAAATTATGGTCCTATAGCAATTTGTTCTGCACTTTCCAAAGCTATGGATAGTATGGTTAACCATCGTGTGAAATATTTTGAGTCCAACAATTTACTTAGCGACCGGCAGTATGGCTTTCGTAGAGGACGCTCTAGGGGAGACTTGCTAGCCTTCCTATCGGAGAAATGGTATCGTTCCATACACCGTTTGATAGAGTATGGCTTGTTTTTCGTGTCGGTAATAAATTCTCTCAATTTATATCGAACTTTCTCAGAGATCGGAATCTCATCAAACGAGTTCAAGATAAATTCATTGGTACCGCATGGCTCCTTCCTTTCTCCTACTCTATTTCTTATCTTTATAAACGACCTTCTACGTCGAACATCCAAGTGTCGAAAGAAGCATTCAAGTGCCTTGATTTTCTAAAACGGTCTAAGACATATTTCACTCCATCTGATCTCTCTACTATCTACACCACTTATATCCTACCGAAAATGGTATACAACTCTAATGTGTGGGCCGGTGCTTCAAATTCTATTTTGAAGTTACTCGACCGCGTACAGGAGAGGGTGAAGGTGCTTATCGTTGAAAGTATCCAGCTCTATTGACTCACTGGAACATCGTCGCAATGTGGGTTGTGTTTCACTGTTCTACAGATACTACAGTGATATGTGCTCTGCTGAAATTAGAAAACTTGTTTCCGAAACCCGTAGTTTTTTACGCAACATACGTTGCAAGGGCTCATAAATTCGTTGTCGACTGGACAGTGGATCGCACAACACATTACAAGGAAAATTCATTCTTTAGCCGTACTATCCGTATGTGGAACAAGTTTCCTTCTGAAATCGTTCCTGTCATTTTCAATATAGGAAAATTCAAATCAAATGTCCACAAACACTACTCCCTCTATCCTTCCTACCATAACCTATTTTTCTAGTTCCAACACAATGCATTGCATAAGTAGGGGTCATCCCCTGTGTGCTGGTCCAAGAAAAAAAAAATGTTTTAAGCCATACTCCCAATAATTTCCTCACTTTATTATTCCTCATTTCTCACTTTGTGCTAAATGTTTAATTAAATATTCAATTCCTTTTTCAAAATAGTTTATTCTTTGAGCATGCAACTCTCTCCCTCTTTGGCTGAAAAGCAAATGTCCCAAAAATAAACTACAAAGGGAAAGGCCCAAAACGAAATAAATCACCAAAGCATTTTATTCTTCTTTTTTTAATAAAAAGGAACCTTTTAAAAGGATATAATGTGCCAAACATTAAAAAGAAAGAGATTCGAAATGATACCATTGCATTGTAGTAATTTTAATTAAATTTAAAATTTAATTCTAGCTAAAAAAAAACAAAAACTTGTAGTATATATGAGCAAATATTTATATACAAATTAACATATCAAGAAATTAAATGAAAATTTGAAGCACACAAAATATGGCTGGCAATTAGTATTATAATGGCATGTTGGTTGCATGAGTATGGGAAACTTCCAAACACATTTTATGCCATCATATTTATAATTGCACACTGAGAAAAATAATTAAATTATACACAACAGTTAACAATATAAATTAAATAAATCCCATAAACCACTTTAAAGTATCTGCTTTCATTTACAATTATTTGTCATAAAGTATTGAATAACTTTAACCAAAAAACAGTTTAAAATATTAAGTTGCCTTTGTTAACAATGATTTAAATTTATTTAATACTGTGGCCACTCAATTGTTCTATGAGTGTAAAAGTACAGCTTTGCTTGTGGTGCATTTATGTTTAAATGTGTTTTAATTTTATATCTCTGAGCATGTAGGTACAATATAAGAATTTGTTTTACTCTGTTAACTTTATTTTTACACAAAACATGTGTAAATTTAAGTCAACAATTAAAATGTGTTAAAAATGAAATTAACGACTTGTGTGTGTGTGTGTTTTTGTTTTTTTTTGTTTGTTTCTTCTTATATTTTTCATATGCTGGTTTGCTTACTTGCTTGCAGAAAAAAATCCAATTAAATTAATCATTTAAAATGTTTCGTGTTTTAATATAAAAAATGGTAGAGAAAAGAAGTGGTAGGAAAAGAAATTATAGGCCTTATATTTTATTTAATTATTTAACCCTTAGGGTAAGTATGTGCATGTCGGTGTGTATTGTTGTACGACATTGAGTATAAACACATTTTAAAATTAAATATTTTGTGCAAATTTTCTCTCCGCTTCTTGGAGAATTTATTACTCAGCGCATATAACAAGTATACATTTGCAAAATAATGACTGACATAAAGACAATAATGAGCTGATGATTTAATTTCAAATGTAAAATATTTACAATTTTTTATTTTTTTTTTTTTTTTGCCACCACCTACCGTCTTTATTTTGTATAATTAAATGTGAGTAAGTTTCATATAATAGATCATTTGCGTCCTTTAGGTTGGCAGGAGGCATTTATTTGTTTTGAAAAAAGTCATTAAGAAGATTTCAACACATTAACAATTTAAACAGGGTGATGAAGAAAAATTTATAAAGAATTATATCCCACACCAGAGATGTATAAATATGTATGCATATAGTACGTTATTTATTTGATAAAATATATTAAATGATGTTGAGTACATAAGCCTCTTTATAACGTTTTATATTCTATTCTTCACACCTTTGTGATTGGCATTAAAGA
Organism: Calliphora vomitoria; assembly: GCA_942486065.2. NCBI lineage: Eukaryota > Metazoa > Arthropoda > Insecta > Diptera > Calliphoridae > Calliphora > Calliphora vomitoria. Next base: position 154,031,159 of record OW818029.2, read on the forward strand.
TATTTTCTAGGAATATGAAACAAAAATTGTTTTAAATACATATTATATAGTAAGGTGAGTTCCTTGATAAGTACACAGGCCGAATTTGTCGCCTATCGAATTGAGTTGGTTACGTGTAGTATCTCACAAATCCATTCAGACTTATGTAAATAAAGTATTCGCAACAGTTATAAAAAAAAACAAGTAATAGAGCGATATATTTGCTATGCCTATCTTATATACCCTTCTCCTTTGTTGTGGATGCATTAGTTGCCCACTTTCAGCATATAGCATCCAAAATATATCAAGAAAACTTTTAAAAATTTTACATTTAATTGCTGCCGAACAGATTATATTGTAGAAGTTACAAACGAAATGACAATCTTATAAAAACAACAATGCCAAACGAAACGAAACACAAAAAAAAAAAAAAAAAAAAAAAAATACGCAAAGCAATGAAACCAACATACATCCAAAACAAAGCATGCAATAAATTGTCTTTTTTTTATGAAATTTTCAGAGGTTGTTTCGGATTCTTGCACATATCTCCGTTATTTATGGACAGATTTTGCATTTTTAAAATAGTAAACTTCTCGAAAGCATGTCTAACAGAATTATTGAAGATTTGGATCTTCAGAAAATTGATTTCAACAGACAGACAGACGGACATGTATACGGACATCTATAAGGATCCAGAGGGTCGGAAAATTATATTGTGGAAATTACAAACGGAATGACGAAGGTGAAGGGTATAATTAGACATGAAAAATAATTTATACATTTTTCATACCCTTCACCATGAGTGGCAAAGGTATATATAAATTTGTCATTCCATTTGTAATTTCTACATTTTTCATTTACGATCCTACAAAGAATATATATTCTGGATCGTTATAGATAGCGAAATCGATATAGCCATGTCCGTCTATCCGACTATACGTCGAAACAACTAACATACATGATCAGTACATGGGGAATTCTTCCGGCTCGGTTGCTGTTTAAAATCAACAAAATCGGTCAACATATGGCTGAGATATAAGGAAAAAACCAGAACAACTTAGAGTTTTGACCCAGTTGTTAATACAGACAATATAGATAACCAATTATAGATATTTCAAACACCTTTGCAACGGTGTATATAAGGCCAAAGTAAGTCGAATCTACAATTGGTCAAAATCAAGAAAAATATTTTTTTTCCCCGCAGTTTTTTTTTTTTACCAAAAAAAAATTGTTTGTAATAAATGAAATTTTTTTTAAATTATATGGGCAGATTGGTATACTTTAAGATGGGTATTGGGAAAATATTTTCGCACGCTACAAACATCAGCACTAACCCAATAACTCTCCCCACTATGTTGGTGTTTGTTATAAAAAGGCCTAACAGATATTGGAAAGGCAAAAAAAGTCGAACTACTCTTTCGAAGAGCACCGAACACTTTCATCAGAAAACCAGCTCGCAAAATAAAATGCTCTGATTCTTTTGTAGGCAGAGCCAACGCTAATGTTGATTTTAAGTCGTATAAAATTCAGAAAGTTCCCGATCACAATGTGTGAATGAAAGATCTTTGAAGCAAAAGAACGAGCGAATCATTTTAGACCAAATTTGATGGATGATGAAACTTATGTAATGGCAGACCTTTCACAACTTCAAAATTTGTATCTGGCTGATGGGCGGGGTAATGTTCAACAACAATACCGGACAAAAAAAAAAACAAACAAACAAAATTCCCAAAGAAGTTTCTTGTGTGGCAAGTCATTTGCAGTTGTGGCAAAAGAAGCCTATCATTTGTGACATTAGGCACGATAAACAGAGAAATATGTATTACAGAGTTTGTATGTACTACATATTGCCTTCCTATTTTTGGACTGATTTAGCACCATAACACTATGGAAAAAATGACCTCGGTCTAAGGAAAAGTATTGGGCTCTTGTAAAAAAAAAAAAAAATAAAGAACAAAGGAAAGGTCTCCCACGGCATGTCCGATCTTAAGCGTAATCTGAAAAAGTTCATAAATGTTTAAATACCCAGTAATACGCCAATATTTTAATGTTTGAAGTATTTGTGCAATATTTGAACAGTTCAACACTTTTATAACAAACACACTTTTCTACAGTTCTTTTGAAATGTTTCACACAAATTTACCTCTATAAATATAACGAACACGGTTATAGCAAACTTTTAAAAAATGAACATATTTTAATCTCCCTATAAAAACAATATTATGCAAAAGGCCATGTTTTTAACATACTGACAAAAGAAAAGCGCACCACTTTTACATTTTGATGGACACATTCGCCGACGATCAAAAAGAATCTTGTCTAGATGACTGTGCAGATAGTGTACTTTTATGCTCATATTACATCCAACATTTTTAAAGCTAATTAAAAGGTCTGTAATTAATTTATATTTCTCCTTAAATTTAGTAGAATAAGCAACTGGCACTGCTGCTTGCTTATAACCAATATCTAGTAAAACATATTTTAACCTTCATAAGGTCCGCAAATTTAACGAAAAATTAGATTCGAATAGAAAATATATATTTGTTTTGGCAATTTTTTGTTTAACGTAACTTTGTTGTTGAAATTATATAAAAGACAAAAAATATCAAAAATATCAACCACTCACTTCAAGAAAAAATTAAATTTTAATATCAAAATTGATCAACTTTGACCCAAAGCCCTTATGAAGGTTAAACTTAGCTATGAGCTGTCCATAAACAATCTCGATTCATTAGCTTTGTAGCTTGAGCGCCCCATATTCGTTTAAATACCTACAATGTCACTACAAAAGACTACATCATTTTCTGAGCTAAAAAATGTAAGAAGTTCTTTTTGACGACCGCAATAAAATGAGGCTTTCGTAGCTTAATTTAAAGTTTTATTTCTTTGACTATAGATGATATCAGCTTAGATCTCTCTTTCAAAACTTCAAGGTCTGTTATCAAGTCACTTAAGGCATCATGTGAGAAACGTAAGAACATCATTAATACATCAAAGTTGCTGTCATATTACTCTGTGTTCAAGAAATCTGATAGATGTTGTTTCATATTATGTAATTGAACAAACTAAAAATTTGGTGTCATCAATGTGGTTTTTTGGTTCTGTCCAAATCATATGTAAATCAAACTATATTTACCGATTTCCCACTGTCTTATAAGTTGACTACAAACTTTACACACAACTGGTCAATTCAAAAGGTCTCTTATCATGTCATATTGTACTAATGTCCTAATATTTCACAATGGTTTTTATTGCTTTTCAATCAAAAAATATCCTAAAATAATACTACTTTCTATGCTATGTTTATTGTGTTATCATAACCAACTAGCAGAGACCAACGCCGAATGCCTAACAGTCGGTTAAGCCAATCCGCCGAGTCGTGATATATTAGGACATTATGACCAGTGTTGCCAGGAGATGGCAAAAAAAGAAGCTATATTGACTTCAAAAAAAGGCCAGAAAAAGCCAAACTGCTTTAAAAAAAGCCAAAAAAAAAAACTAAAATATTATAAATTAAGAATTTAGTTTTATATTTATTTTTAAATAAAAAATTTAAAAATATGTTCATAAAATTCATAAAAATAAATAAAATTATAAAGGTACACTTCAGCAGCAAACAAAAAATAATATTAATCATTAATAATAAATATACAAATATACATAAGCGACCAAAAACCTCTTAAAGCAATGGAAATAAGCTTTCTTTTGAGCAAAAAGAAGAATTTAAAAAAGGGGCCGATTTTGGAAAAAAAATTTAGATTTTGCAAAAAAAATTCAAAAATTGTATGTCTTGAGTTACAAAATATTTATTTTGATAGATATTCCACTCGAATCCCACTAAGCGATCTCTTGAGCAAAAAAAAAAAAAAAAATAAAAAAGGGCCCATTTTGAAAATAATGTCAACAGTTTTAGATTTTGCAAAAAAAAGCAAAAAAAAATGTTTTTTTCCGAAAGATTGAAGAATTAGCTATGTAAACTATTTGGGACACATTTTGCTAAGAACAATAAGTAATAAGTTACATGGATGAGAAAAAACACCTGCTTGGCCAAAATGACAAATTCTGATCCCCTCTAACTCAGAAAGTTTTCGACCGATCTTGTTGAAAAATTGTATCCGAATTATTATCTAATAGAACTAACTATCGGATTTCAAAAGATGGTTCACTTGACATTAAATGCCCCATATATATTTTTATACAGACAAAACTTAAATTTTGTTTTTTTTTTTAATTTAAATACTAAGCATTTACTATTTTTCACATACATAATATATTTTTTTGGTTTTACAAGTACTATTTTAAATGTATTATTAACGGATAAAAAATCGATTTAGCGAAGAGTTTTCATATGAAAATCTTTGTCGCAATTGCTCAATCAGTTTAATTTGCCGTATTATTTTTTTCAGAATCGTCTCTAATTAAACCGTTCGTTATTTTATCTCTCATTCTTCAAACTTGCATGAAAAATGTGGCGAAAACATTAAACAATTTTCAATTGGGGACGATAATGTATCAAATTCTTTGCATTGTATTACAATTTGAAAACACAAACTATGGAGAAGAAATTTTAAATCAGAAAACAGCTTTGTTGGATCCGCTGAATTGCTTACTGGTTTAAAAAAAAAAAATAATACACCAAATTATAATCAGTATATTAATCACTTAAATGTTTGGCTTTGAAGCATTGCTGGTTTTAACTTGAAGCACAGATTCACAATACGTTTAACGGCTATTTCAAATGACAGCCATCGAGTATCACAAGCCTTCAAGAGTTTGTGGGGCTCTTGTCCATTATATAACGATGAATATAATGTGTAATAACAATTTTGTCTTGAAATCGAATTTGCTAGACATTTATAGCTTTCAAGTATAAAATACTATATTTCATTTTGAAACACTTGGTATTGGCAATTGTTATTTGTTGTTTTAATAATTCACAATTCTTGAGTATATTGAAAAGCTAAATGAAAAACAGTGATGAATTAAAATGAAAATGTCTCACAAATATAAACTTAGCCTTTTTATTTTCTCCTTATCCTCGAAATTTTGGTTTTAGCTTCGTGGTTTTTTCTAGCCTTTTTTATTTAAAAAAAGGCAATTATCAAATTAAAAAAAGGCTAGAATAAAGCCACGAAGCTAAAACCAAAATTTCGAGGCTAAAGAGTAAATAAAAAGGCTAAATCTAGCTTCAAAAAGGCTAAACTGGCAACACTGATTATGACAATATGACTGATAAGAGAACTTGTGAATTGACCAAATGTTTGGAACCCACGTCTTATTCAGGGTCATAATATCCATCTTAAAGTAATTGACATACGTGGTTCTCACTAAGTCTCTTATAGGTTTTTTTAAACTGTTTGACTTTGTCTTCGCAACAAAATTTAATTAAACACAATTGAGATGATGACAGAATGCTAAAATCAATTTATAGAAATGTACTGATAAGATTAAGAAACGGGCACACAAAATTTACTTATGACAGAAAATATTGAAAAATAAAAGTAGATCCAAAGCTACACGTAGGAAAAGAAATTAAAAACATTATTGGTGTAACCAATGCACACCAAAGACAAACCCACTAGTGGTATATGGCCATCAAAATTTTGTTCTTTATTTGTTGACCTGTGTTATTTTAGCAGACTTGATTGTTTCATTTCTCTTACAATTAAATATTTCTTTACAATACTTTACTTAACATAACATAAATATTTATGAATTGTTTCATAAAATTGCATAAGCCAGACGCCATTGTTTTAAAATTTGACAATGATGGATTTTTTAAAGAGGCATTTTTAGCAGGCAACACACAGACTAATTAATTAAAATGCCTAATTATGACAAATGTCAGCCGCACTGTATAATAACCGCAATGTCATAAACAATATTATGACAAGTTTAGAAAGCTAAATCAAACAACACACGCAATATATTTTCAAACAAATTATGAATTGTTAATTAAAACGCAATACTTAACACGAGAAAATATGTCAAGTAAATTGCAGCCGAAAATTATAAATTGAATACAACATAAGTACTTATATTCAAACATTAGTTTTTAGGGACATATTTTTGGTAAATTTAATATGCCACACTATTAATTATTTGAGGTTTATTAAACATTCATTTATAAATGATTTATATACGTGTATGTATATTTATTGATGTTGTGTTAACAATAACATTTGAGAGAATAATAAATGTTAAACTATACATATTTGGAAAACATTTTATAAATTTCACAGAACATATTTTAGAAAGTTGTTTGTTGGATTTTAACAAAAAAGCCTTTGGGGTTTTTATTTTTTTTGAGTTGCAAGTACTTATGTTGTATGTGTTGTGAGTAGGTGTATTTCTGTGTGTGGCTGTTTAAAATTATTGTATTCGTTTGAGCATGTGTACGTTTATGGTTGTATTGTGTGAAATAAATATCACTTATACGCTACACATGTCAAAGCAAGTATTTGCTTGCTGCTGCTTGCTGTATGCTTGAATAAATTTTAATTTCACAAATGTCATAGAAAATTATAATTGCTTTTACGGTTGTATATATATTTTTTTTTTAAGAACTTTTATTTTATTTTTTGTTTTATTTACCTTTTTTGTTGTAATACATTTTATTTTTAAAAACTTTATTCGTTTTGCAAAAATTTTAATAATTTCCATTATATTGAGATTTTATGGAATTCTTTGTATCTCAAATTACTTAAAAATTTTCACACATTTTTGTGTACATTTAATTTATATAAGTGTTAAGTTTTAGTTTATTGGAATTTCTTTGAAATTGTTGTGCTGTAGTACTTTGATTTCACATGAATTTGCTTAATTGGATATTTAGAGAATTTGCGACAATTAATTTTAGTTTCGTTAGAAATTTTGGGGAATGAAAACAAAAGGCAATGTTTTCATAAATGTTTTATAGTGGTGCTTCAGTTTGTCAAGAAATCATTTGAAAAAAATCATTGAAAAATACATTTCATATTTACACGGCAGTATTAATAATATTTTTGTATTGATTGTTGATGTTTTTTTGCAAATTTTATTTATTTTTTATATTTTCTTCATGTTAATTGTTTGTCTTATTTGTATTTATAAATACATACGCAACACTTATGGAAATAAAAACTTTTTGAACAAGTTTATAAATAGCGACCGTAAATCAAAAAAATTATTTGTATTATTTGAAAATCGAATACAATTTTGTTTAGACTATGAAATTGTATTATGATACATAAGTTTTTGACAAATATTAATACTCAGTATTGCTATCTACAAAAGCCTTAAATGAAATCTGCACACAGAAAAAGGATTGGTTGGAAAATGGTTGCAACTATGAAAATTTAGTAGAATAAATCAATATTGTGTTTTAGTCATTGAAAATGTATAAATTCAACAAATAATCTTTATTTATAAGTGAAAAATCATAATTATAATAGAACAAGCATAGAATAATATATCCATAGAAGCGTTACTGAGAGGGAAAAAACCGAAGTCTGTTGTCTAAAACCTAAGTCGTGGGAATGTGTTAGTACATAGTTTTGAGTTTGTATTGGTTCCTTTTTAATTTTCACCAGACACACAGAGTTCTAAAAAAATGTTTAAATTTTAATATATTTAAATTTTCTTTTATTTTCAATACCAAAAATTTAAACCCTGTTTCATAAATTAATTTCTAACACAGATAAAATTAAGTGTCAAAAATTAAAAATTAATAATTTTTTTTTTTTCATTTGAGCAAAATTAACATGTTTCGGATGTAAAAGTGTCCTGCAAAGTATTAAAAAAATTTGCCAAAAATTGTGTAGAAGTGTAATAAAGCGGTTCGGTCTATATTTAGTCGGAAAATCAAAGTTAAAATCTTAAGTATTTTGATGTGTTAAATTCTCTCACAAGTATATTGAATTCACATATCTCTAGTACGTGTGAAGAGAGTAATTATTGTTACTCTCAGCTTACTCTCAGTTGCGCCTCTAGTTGTACCCTATGCTTAAAAGTATGTAAAATATTTGGTCAACTCACAAGGTCCCTTATCAGTCATATTGTCATAATGTCCTAGTATATTACAACTCGGCGACTCGGCTTAACCGACCCTTAGGAATTCAGTGTTGGTCTCTGCTGGTTCGTTACGATAACACAATAAACATAGCATAGAAAGTGGTATTATTTTAGGACATTTTTTGCTTGAAAAGCAATAAAAACCATTGTGAAATATTAGGCCATTATGACATGATAAGAGACCTTGTGAATTGACCAATTAATAAAAATAAATAAAAGTTATCACAACAGACCGTAGTAACACTCGGTCTTAGGACGGTAAGTAAGTCAATCGAAAAATGAATTTCTTTTTTTTCGCTCTATTTATACCCTACACCACCATAGTGGGGAGGGTATATTGGATTGTCACAAACATATACATGTTTACTGTAACCATATATATGGTTGATACAATCATGTGAATCGTAAATTAACCATATTATTGTTACCACAATCATATAGTTACTGTGTCTATAATATTGTTAAAAATGTTGGAATGGTTACAGTAGCCATGCACAAATGTTGAAATGGTTACAGTAACAATGCCCAACTATATTTTTTTCTGCGTATGGCTGGCTGGCTGTCCATGTAAACCTCGTGCGCAAAGTACAGATCTCACTTTTGAAGATATTTCGATAAAATTTGGTACATATAATTTGTTCGGCTCAAAAACCAATCCTGTTGAAACTGGCTGAAATCGGTCCATTATTTCACCTAACCCCCATACAAATGTCCTCCCGAAATTGGACTTTATCGGTCATAAATGTTTAATTTATATAGGTACCTACACTAATTTTTCCCCAAATAAGTTTTATATATGCGGAATTCATGTGAGCAAATTTTATTATGACCGGTCCATAATTAGTCATAGCTCCCATATAAGGCCTGCTTCCGGTAATCACTTCAACGAGCATAAATCTCCTAAAAATGTTGGTATACACATAAAGTTCAACATGAATAATTTTCATATGAACGGTAACCACGTGACCAAATTTCATGGTGATCGGTCCATTATTTGTCATAGCTCCCATATAAGGCTCACTTCCGGAAATTACTCACGAATATAAATTATTGAAATTTTGAAAGAAAAATGTTTTTGCTCATTCACTTACTTGTTTTTTACAGAAGATTTTATAGACTAACACAAAATTGGTAAGGTAGACTTAATCGTACTCTTTCTTGTAAACAATAAACAAAATTTATTTAATCCAACAAACTCTCCTTTCCCATTGGTAAGCATCAATGATTTCTGGTGATGTGATAATCAAAATCTTCCAGTTGGAGAATTCTTCATTAATGCAGGTTGTTATACATACATGCAAGAGCTTCCTATGTTTTAATGTCTGTTAGTTAAATGTCTGACTGGTTCCCTAGAGATGAAAGGATGAATAACGGTAAGGAAGTTATGACTTTGATATATTGCTACCGTTTTTTTACAATCATTCACTTATTTAATGACTTAATTATTTTATAAATGCTCCTTAGGATTATCATCAAGTATTTCGTTATGGTACGTCGCCATTCGTCATCAAGCCTCAATGTTGATACGTGGTATAAAATGAATTATTTGGTAATAATATGTACTGGTGTCCATGTAGAAAACAGACAAATTTAAACGTCTTTTCATTTCTCAGGAATACTTAATAAATTATTCTATATATATATCTAAATTTATTAATGTATATTACTTAAATTGCAATAAATAAATTATAACACATATTTAGTAATAATAAAATATATATATTTTTTTCATTGGGCCAGTCTAATGTAAGTATATATAAATTACTGGTTATTCCAACCGAATTATTTTTTTAATTAACAGTTGTGATTACCATATAAACAACAGTCTGTGATAGTATATGCAAGCAACAAAATTCGATTGGCGTCAAATTCGGTTGTGAATACGAATCTGTTTTCTCCGTGAGTTGTCAAAAATACTATAGGGGATTGCCTAAGCTTTAAGAATATGTATCTTGTTGCTCAGTTGTTCTTGAAATTTTGTCAACTAGAATGTGGAATATCTATAAATAGCCTTAGAGAATTTGAATAGAAATGTTTTAAAAATGTGTCTTGTACAGGTCAATAATTCCGTGACTTTTTGAATGAATCAAAGGGTTTTGAAGAAAAATCATTATATTTTTTAACATGGTCTCTTTTGAGATCTTATCCCTTCCAAAAAAAAAATGATTTGTCGAGGTCATATAAATGCGTATTTGTTTTCGAAATGATTTCATCATTGCAGACATTTCTTCAAGTTTAGAAACAAGAAATAGTCACTCGGGTCTAAATCCAGTGAATTAGTTGGATGAGGGAGCATTTCGTAGTCTAATTCATGGATTTTTGCCATGGAAACTGCACATGTTGAGCAACCGATAGTGAGCTAACGCGGCACCCATCTTGCGGAAAGCTCTCTCATACCCAAGTGATCCTTCAAAATTTAAACCACAGAGCCATGTGAGATGTCTATAGCTTCCACAATCTCTCTCTCTGATCGGCCAACATCATATGTAGAATTTGTTCAATTGTTTTAGGGTTGGGACCTCAACTGGGCATCCAGAACATTTGGCATCTTCCATAATTGTACGGCCACAGCAAAATTCAGTAAACTAATTTCCACAAATTATACAAATAAGAATCAGATGGTTTCAGTAACATGGCAATAGAAAACAAACAAAAGAAAATGTCAAAATTGTTGTCGTTGCCTATTGAAAATTGTATATTTTCTCTCGCTCCGCAAACCACAACCATTGAAAATGGGTTGTAGAACATTAAAATAACCATACGGTTCAATATTAATTTTTAATTTTTAATAATATGTGTGCTAATTTCTTGCAATTGAAAATGATGACACAGAGCTTAGCCTAATGCTTAATGAACACACGAAATTCCCCTTCTTCAATTTCTTCTCAAGTCACACTGTAGTCTGCCAAACACAAAATAATCACGCTGCTTTTTTAAATTTTGACAGAAGTCAACTGACTGATGCCTTTTGGCAGAAAGAGTGTTGCCCTTTCAGTTATTCAAAAATGTTGGGAAAAGATTAAATTAAATATAGTATTTCTCTTTCTTGAAGCACCTTCTACACATTAAAACCTGTTTAATAAAATCATTATATTATTCTATATTTAAATATTATAAGTAACATTCAATAAACTTAAAATAGATTTAGAAAATGGAATTCTGAAATAATTTTTTAGAACCTTGATCTCAAATTACAAATTTTGTATTTTCAAAATGTTTTTGAAGCGAAATTTCCAAAAACTTTAAAATTTTTTATCTGAGAATTAAAAATTCAAATTCTGACGTTTATAGTTATTTCGGATTTGCGTGGGAGCCGATTTGAAATTGACGGATTTCGTGGAAATTTAGTTTTGCATTTCGTAGTATATTTTTATACCCTTCACCTTCGTAAGCAGGGTATATATAAGTTTGTCATTTCTTTTGTAATTTCCACAATATATTTTTCCGATCCTATAAAGTATATATATTCCAGATATTCGGAGTCGATTAAGCCATATCCGTCTGTCTGTTGAAATCAATTTTCTAAAGACCCCAAATAACCTACAAACTTGATATCGGGATTTCTTCCGGCTCAGTTGCTATTTAAAATCGAGAAAATCGGCCCACAAATGGCTGAGATATAGGGAAAAAACCGGGCCAACCTCGATTTTTGGCCTATTTTTGATCTATATCTAGATTACTAAGTCATTAAAATTGACAATATGGATATCTAATGATAGATATTTCAAAGTCCATTGTAACGATCTATATAAGGCTATAGTAATTTGGACCTACAATGAGTCAAAATTGGGAAAAATATTTTTTAACCCAATTTTTTTTTTTACCAAAAATTTTTTTTTGTCATACATTTTTTTTCACTCGTAAATTTAAAAAAAAAAATTTTTTTTTTTAAAAATTTAAATAAAAACTATTTGGAAGAAAAAAAGATTTTTGAAAACAATTTAAAAAAAAAAAGTTTTTTTAATTTTGAAAAAAAAAAATTTAAATTTTGAAAAACAATTTTGAAAAAAAAAATTAATTTTGTTTACCGAAAAATATTTAAAATTTTTATTTCAAAGTATAATTTCGTGAAGGGTATATAAGATTCAGCACAGCCGAATACAGCTCTCTTACAAAAGCATTAAAAAATTTAAAAAAAATTATTGATAGTAAAAAGTGGTCAGCCCAACTTTTCTTTCTTTCTTTCATTTTACAAAAAAAATCTTGCATCTATATATATTCTATCGAATTTATTTCCTTTCATAGTTAAACACAGTCCCCTGCATGCTAATAACATTCCATTTTAACATCATCAATTTGCACAAATGCAAAAAAAACCTTTATTTTCTTTTGACTAACAAAATTCTCTTTGTTATTTATTTTTATACAGTTTCTGCATCTTTCTCATGTTTAACCTCATGAACTGATGTAAGTAGTTATTAAAATCTATACAAAAAAAAAATTACAAAGAAATATGCAGACTACAAAGCATAAAACATATAAAAGCTAAATATTGTTGTTCTTTTTTATAATTCTACTACATGGTTAATAACTCAAATGTGAATAATTAAATTTTGCTTTAAAAAAAAATTATGTTTTATGGTTTTTCTCAAAAAGCCAACAGAGTAAATTTAAATAAATGGAATTTTTAACAACAATTCTATGGTGTTTGTACATTGGGTTATTGAACTGAGTAAAAGCAAATATTATTTTTTGTTGAATGTTCTTTGGAATTTTTTTAATAAATGAATTAATTAACATAAATATTTTTGCTAAAAATTTGAAAGTCGACTAGCTGAGGAAATAAAGAATGTAGACATGAAGTGATGAAATTCTTGACACTTTTTGTAATATAGTTTTAAACATAAATTAAATATTTGTAATAATTAATTTTGGTGGCTATTTATGAAAAATACTTATAGCATAGATGACAACTAGTTAGGTAACAGAGAGCCAAAAGCCCTAAGTTGCCTTATTCATGAGAATGCATTGCCATGTATTTTTTTATGCTATCGCACATATGTATGTGCACAAAGAAAACAGATTCGTAGTAACAACCTAATTTGTTGCCAATATAATGATTCGTGTGCACACATAGAATTTGTCGGTTTTATAAACCGAAATTCAATTGAGAAAGAAGAACTTCGGTTAAAGCAACAAAAGTTTTGTTACCATTTAATAGCCACAACCATAAAATTCGGGTACTATACAATATCATTCGATTGGCAATAAATTCGGTTGCTACTACGAATCTGCTAATTTTTTCTATAACTTGTTATTCAACTTTTTCAGTTTTTTTCATACAAATGTTTGCGAGTTCTTCATCTTTCTTTAAATGATAGCTGACAATATTTTTCTTTAGTTGAGTGAATTCTGATGTTAACCTACAGTAACTCAGCCATTTTTCAGTCGATTTTTACAAGTATTTAAAAAGTAAAACTAATATCTTTCAAACAAAAGAAAGAAGGTATGAGGTTAACGATTATCGTTATTTTACTAAAACGAAGTGGTCTAGAAAAATTATAAAAATTTTCTTACTCTGTGGACTCTTTTGTATTTTGAAAGCTGAGTTAATCCTCATCTCATCCCTGTGTAGGAAACCATTGAAACTTTACTTTTTTTATAAATTTCTAGACATTGCTTGTCGCATTAGTTTAGCAGAGACAACTCATTTATTTATTCTAAAATTTGTTTAGATAACGAGATATTTAACAAGTGGCGTTGCTTATCCTGGTGTGTGGTTTTTCATACATAAGTATTTTGCAATAATAACAAGATCTTTTGTCGTCAAATATTCTGTTTAAAGCCAAAAAGGACTACTCTGTAAGCATACTCATAACCGACATGCTTGTGAAACTAAACTAATTTATTATCGGAAAATATGCATCAAAAAATCAAAATGTGACTTAAAAATTTAAAAAGAATGCATCTATATTTTTGTGCAAAAACATAACCTATGGATCGCGCAATGTACAAAAAATACACTGTTGTGTATTTTTTGGACAGCAATTAAATAGTTAAAGTTTTAAAATTATAATTGTTCTTCTGAAAAAAACGATGGATTTAATAATTATTATTTCTTGATATGAATACTTTTTAAAGTCTCTATCTTGCGACTTGCCTTTTAAAATCATCAATATAAATGTATCCCTTATCTGATTACTTGACTGACTCCAATATATATAATTTATTAATATTTTTTGGGTCTAGTAAGGACAATTGTCACTTAAGTGTCTCTATGTAATCTATAGTGTAGTCATTTTAAACGCTAATTATACCCTTTACCATGAGTGGCAAGGGTATATATAAGTTTGTCATTCCGTTTGTAATTTCTACATTTCTCATTTGTAACCCCATAAAGTATATATATTATGGATCGTTATAGATAGCGGAGTCGATATAGCCATGTCCGTCTGTCGGTTGAAATCAACTTTTCAAATCCCCTAAATAACATACAAAAATGATTGATACATCAATATATCGGGAATTCTTCCGATTCAGTTGCTATTTGAAATCGAGAAAATCGGCCAACAAATGGCTGAGATATAAGGAAAAATCCAGGACAACCTCGATTTTTGATCTATAACTGGATTACTAAGTCATTAATATAGACAATATGGATATGCAATAATAGATATTTCAAAGACCTTTGCATATATTAGGACAAAGCAAGTCGGACCTACAATTGGTAAAAATCGGGAAAAATATTTTTTACCCCGAATTTTTTTTCCGCTAAAAATATATTTTTGTTGTAAAAATTTTTCACAAATAAATTTAAAAAATCTTTTTCCGGCACAGCTGAATATAGCTCTGTAACTTGTTGTGTACTGCATTTATCTCTAAGTAATCCAAAGGACCAATTTACCCTCTGCTTAAGACATGCACGTGTTAAATTAACTAGTCAAGTAGCTAGTTCCTGGAAAATGATTGTCAAAGCAGAAACTGTGTATGTAAAGTCACAAAATCTTTCAATAATGAAATCTCTTATAAAACGAAATTGCAATGAGAACAAATATGCACAGAAAAAAGTTTCAACATAAATAGTAGGATTTGATTTCATTTATTTCAATTCATAACATTTATAAATAATTTCTTAAATAGTATGACTTTGTTCATATTTTTTTGTTTTCAAATAAAATCTAGAAGGCTTGAAAAAAATATTTCAATTTTCATTTATATTTTTATGTTGTTTAAAAATGTTTGAAATTTTCTATTGAAAATTTTTATTTTTTTTTTATGATTTTCAGCTACATAATGAGAAAATATGCGCGAAATTGACTCCATTTTTTGTAGCAGATGAGCAGATAATGGATGCTAAATTATGTTTAATGGTATTTTTTACGTTTCAGATTTGGTTGTCTTATCTTGAATAATTGGTCAACATAGGGCTATTTTACAAACATATTTGAACTAAGCCATCATGTAATGCAATTGTAAAGCAAATTTATTATAAAATATCAACAAATTTATGCAAAAAAACAAAAAATTCCGTCATGTACAATTTCATAATATTTATGAACATGTTCCTATTCTGAATGAAAAAAGTTTGGGGAAAAAAATCATGTTCGATTAATAATATTTATTACAAAATTCATTCCCATTAGCGGTATTCACAGTGTAGAATACTTGGCCTGGTAATGTAGTAAAAGAGCTCAATATCAAAAAACCAAAAAAAAAAAAATACATTAGAAATTGAAATATTTGTCAATAAATAGCTTTGCTGCTTTTTTACTAGGCCAAGTACTCTACATTGTGAATACCGCTATTATGAATTTCTTTTTTCTGTGTGAATGCTTTCGATACATTTAATGAATTTTTGATACTTAAAAAAAAACTCTAAACTTTTGAAATCATAATGCAAGTTTCTCGATGTCGAAAGACAGAAAATATATATAGAGCGGAAACTCTAATGTGAAAGACCTAACTCAGTTGTCAAAAACCTAAGTGGTGGGAATGATTTAGTAAAAAAAAACAATGTGATAACAAAAAAAACACTCGTATGTGTAACTTTTTTGAATAATTTGTTCGTTTGAGTTTTTTTATAAATTTCGCTCTATGTATATTTTCTCTATGGTCGAAGGTACACAGAAAAATTTATATTTCAATACAAATATTTATCACATATTGAACTGGTTTCAATTATTTCATAATTAAATCAAGTAATCATGTGGTAGCTTGGCGGTAACATTAGCCAACCTTTTTGTTTTCTCACCGATTTGATTGGTCTCTCAGCCATAGGGAGTGGTTTTTGTTCTAACACTTTATTTGAAAGCTAAATTTAAGTGAAGTGATATGTCTTCTTAGTACATATAACTGGACATAGAGTAACTTCGGGTTTTGTGGATTATGCATCTAATGTGAACCTATGCCTTTTTTCAGAAACTATTGAAGGTATGATAACACTGCTTTGTCGTACATTTTACAGTTTACTTGAAACGACAAATGGACATATGCTTTCATGAGTAATTGATATGTAGGCTTTTTATTCTAACATTTTTTTCGGCCCAAGTAAGAAACAAAATTTGGTACAATTGCTTGGTAGAATTTAATGTTTGGTTGCTTTATACACATAGTTAAAGTGGACACGTAGTTTTTCATATAGTTGGTAAGTATTTAAGCAAATCTTGATTAGTAACCCAAGTTAGCAGTGTTGCCAGTTTAGCCTTTTTGAGGCTAAATTTAGCCTTTTTATTTACTCTTTAGCCTCGAAATTTTGATTTTAGCTTCGTGGCTTTTTTCTAGCCTTTTTTTAATTTGATAATAGCCTTTTTTAAATAAAAAAGGCTAGAAAAAACCACGAAGCTAAAACCAAAATTTCGAGGATAAGGAGAAAATAAAAAGGCTAAATTTATATTTGTGAGACAATTTTATCTTAATTCATTACTTACTGTTTTTCATTTAGCTTTTCAATATACTCAAGAATTGTGCAGTATTAAAAGAACAAATAACAATTGCCAATATCAAGTGTTTCAAAATTAAATATAGTATTTTATATCTGAAAGCTATAAATGTCTAGCAAATTCGCTTTCAAGACAAAATTGTTATTACACATTATATTCATCGTTATATAATGGACAAGAGCCCAACAAACTCTTGAAGGCTTGTGATACTCGATGGCTGTCATTTGAAATAGTCGTTAAACGTATTGTGGATCTATGCTCCGAGTTAAAACCAGCAGTGCTACAAAGCCTAACATTTAAGTGATTAATGTACTGATAATAATTTTGTGTTTTTTTTTAAACCAGTAAGCAATTCAGCGGATCCAACAAAGCTGTTTTCTGATTTAAAATTTCTTCTCCATAGTTTGTGTTTTCAAATTGAAATACAACGTTCCAAATTGAAAATTGTTTAATGTTTTCGCCACATTTTTCATGCAAGTTTGAAGAATGAGAGATAAAATAACGAACGGTTTAATTAGTGACGATTCTAAAAAAAATAATACGGCAAATTAAACTAATTGAGCAATTGCGACATAGATTTTCATATGAAAACTCTTCGCTAGATCGATTTTTTATCCGTTAATAATACACTTAAAATAGTACTCGTAAAACCAAAAAAATTTATTATGTATGTGAAAAATAGTAAATGCTTAGTACTTAAATTAAAAAAAAAAAAACAAAATTTAAGTTTTGTCTGTATAAAAATATATATGGGGCATTTAATGTCAAGTGAACCATCTTTTGAAATCGATGTCTTCCGATAGTTAGTTCTATTAGATAATAATTCGGACACAATTTTTCAACAAGATCGGTCGAAAACTTTCCAAAAGAATTTGACATTTTGGTCAAGCAGGTGTTATTTCTCATCCATGTAACTTATTACCTATTGTTCTTAGCAAAATGTGTCCCAAATAGTTTACATAGCTATTTCTTCAATCTTTCGGAAAAAAACATTTTTTTTTACTTTTTTTGCAAAATCTAAAACTGTTGACATTTTTTTTCAAAATGGGCCCTTTTTTTAATTTATTTTTTTGATCAAGAGAAAGCTTAGGTCCATTCCTTTAAGAGGTTTTTGATAGCTTAGTGGGATTCGAGTGGAATATCTATCAAAATAAATATTTTGTAACTCAAGACATACAAAATCTAAATTTTTTTCCAAAATGGGCCCTTTTTTTAAATTTTTTTTTTTTTGCTCAAAAGAAAGCTTATTTCCATTGCTTTAAGAGGTTTTTGGTCGCTTATGTATATGTGTATATTTATTATTTATTATTAATGATTAATGTTATTTTTTGTTTGCTGCTGAAGTGTAACTTTTTTAATTTTATTTATTTTTATGAATTTTATGAACATATTTTAAAATTTTTTATTTAAAAATAAATATAAAACTAAATTTTTAATTTATAATATTTTAGCTTTTTTTTTGGCTTTTTTTTAAAGCAGTTTGGCTTTTTCTGGCCTTTTTTTGAAGTCAATATAGCTTCTTTTTTTGCCAGCTCCTGGCAACACTGCAAGTTAGTGTAATGTGGACCACTTAAATTACTTGATTGAGTACTACTGGTCCAAATTACCCTACAATAACTATGTACTTTTTAAGGTAAATATCTAAGCCAAGAACGCGTCTTTTTAGTTTGTATTAATAAAAATATATGGAAATTTAATTTTTTAATAATTTATGATTTGCTGATTCATGAATTGTATGTATTAAATACTAGTTCATATTACCCTCCAATTTTTTTAATGCTGGTTTTTGGGTTCCTTACAATATATTCACATAAATTTTTTCTCCTTTGACTCAAAAAGTTTTCAAATACAAAATCAATTAAAAAATACATTTGCAAATTTTTTGCTTGAACATTTTTTTATAATATCCATATATATTTTGGCCAACATTTAAAAAAAAAACAAAACAGTGGTCTACAAAAACCGTAATATTTTAAAATAATTAATACAAATTTTATGCTCAAACCAAACCTAAAACATTATTTTTTTCAAAATATTTATAATTCGAAGGGTGCATGAGAAAGAGTACCATTTTGAAGCATAGTCTGATTTAACGATAATATTAAAAGTTAATTGGGATTTATTTATATTTAAAGCCATATATATAAATTAGTTTTTCTCACACAACTAAGGGCACATTTTTAATTTTTGTATTTTGATAATTTAACGTTTTCAAGTTAAAACAGATAAAACCTTTTTATATAATACTTAAGCAAATAAATCCTTTAATGTCAGCATTTTCTAAAATTAATCCATAAAATTTAAAACAGAAACCTTCAAATACCACAACAATGAAAAATTAAATAAAACAAAATATAAAAATGGACTTAATGCCAATATTTTAATTGTACTGACAGGGATTTAAATGAAAAAAACGTAAAATCTACTAAATACAATTGACATTTCAATTACCGTTAGTTATGTGTGGAGACACACAATGCTCCAGCTTTTAATCCATAAAACACCAAATACATACAATGATACAGCAGTTACAATTTTAGCAGCAAATATTGTTGATAATGTTAAAGATGTTAATGTTGTTGATGTTGTTATTATACGTTACGAAGCTATTAAATTCCAATTGCCAATTGTTACGAGGAGGACACGCTGGAAACTCGTAGTAAGTAACAATTAATTAGATTTAATTGTAAGACAATTTATATCACTTCACTGAACACACTCAATAGATTTCCATATACACTCGTCTAAGACTGTAAAAATGTATTTATTTGGAATATAAATGGCAGTCGAAATTTCTATATTACTTTTTATTTTGGGCATATATTAACAGAGAAATTTCGCATGCAGTGTGGCTGAATACACTAAGGAAAACACTTTATTTTCTTGATATATTATTTTATTTAATTTTTTCTCTTTCTTTCTTTTATTCTTTATTTGTATTGCTTTTGTATTGTATTATGACCACTTTACTTTTTGGGTGTGTGTGTGGGGGGGGGGGGTTTTATAAAGGATTTGGCATGATTTTTCACTTTTGCTGGTTGTTTATTTATTTTATTTTTTTCTCTGTTTTATAATCCTTGTTGTTATTTTTTTATTAGGGTGTTTTGTTGTTGTTCTTTTTTAGTTTTTTTTTTTTTTTTTTTTGCTGTTGTTTTGTTTCTCTTAATGGTTGTGTGGTAAACTTTTGAAGGACTTTTTGTATTGTAAACGATAAATTTGCTGACAAATGTATAAATTACAAAATATTCTCAAGCAAAAGTCCTTAGCAATTGTATGTGTAGTCGTATTTAATTATAATGGTTTTCTTTATTTGAGTTTTAAGATTTTAAGTAATTTTTAGCTTTGTTTAAATTTAACTCTTTTCTTTTTTTTGGGGCAAGCACTTTTGAAGACTTTCAATTGGTTTTTTTATAATTTTAGTAATCTTACTTTTTTACGGTTTCTTGTAAGATTTATTGAATTTTAAGATTTTTATGTTATCTTTTTTTAAATTTCTTTGATTTTTTTTAAAAACTTTTTTTATTTTTAATTTTTATTAATTTGTTTCTTGTTTTGTATTTTAGGTTTGTTTTATATTGTTAACACATTTATAACTTTTCATTATTTTTATTGTAGCTTGCATTTTGAAATATTTTAAACACTTTATAAGTAATACAAATTTGTCTTTAAGTCGATTTACAGTTAAACTTTATTTCTTTTAATTTTTTATTAAATTTACTAAGATTTGCATAAGATTTTTATTATATATTTCGTTTTTATTTTATTTTTGGGTAGTTTTTCTGGAACTTCTTATTTTCTTTGTTTCTTTTGCTAAAATTTTTAGGTATACAAATTATTTATTAATATTTCGTTATAAAAACCAACCAACATACTTCTAGGTATCTGCAATCAACTGTTTATTTACTTGTAAAAGACATTTTTTAAGACATTTTTTGAAACTTTTTATTGTTATTTTTAGATAATATTATTCATATTATGTTGTATAATCTCTTTCAGTAGAGAAATTATTGACATCTTTATTTAAAATTGTTTACAGTTCATTGTAAGTCTTTTTACATGTTTTTGTTTGTGTTAAGAATATCGGTATAAAATTTGTTTAGTTTTAATTTACATTTTAAAAGACCTTTTTAACACTCCCTTGGTAGCAATCATTATCAATTTAGACTAATTGCGACTAGTCTAGTCAAATAGATATCAATAAACAGAAAAAACAGCGTTTGAAAATAATCTCTTCACTTTTTATTTCGTAAACATAACAAGTAAGAGTGCTATATTCGGCTATGCCGAATCTTATATACCCTTCACCTTTGTTGAGGATGCATTAATTGCCTACTTTCGTATATCAAGACAATTTTACATTTAATTGCTGACGAACAGATTACATTGTAGAAAAGTATAAAAACAACAATGCCAAATGAAACGAAACACCAAAAAAAAAAAAAAAAAAAAACGAAATAAGTACAGCACACATCCAAACATACGTTTTGTTGCTTTTTTGTCAAAGCATGCAAGGAATTGTCTTCTTTTATGAAATTTTCAGAGGTTGTCTCGGATTTTTGCTCATGTCTTCATTATTTATGGACGAATTTTGCTGATTTTAAATAGGAAACTTCCTAAAAGCATGTCTGACAGAATTATTGAAGATTTGGATCCCGAAGATATCTGGGGTCTTCAGTAAATTTATTTCAACAGACAGACGGACATGGCTTAATCGACTCCTCTAACTATAAGTATCCAGAATATATATACTTTATATATATACCCTTCTCATGAAGGTGAAGGGTATAGAAACAATATTAAATTCAAAGTATTTAAAATAGTAATAAATATAAAATTGGAGTAAAAATATATTTTTATCAAAAAAATAGCTTAAACTTTAGGGAACTTAAACAAATTTACAATAAAAAATTGTTGCGACTAACGTAGGGTTGAGAAATTTTTTTAAAAATTGGCATTGTCTTTATTTTAGTAAAATTTTCATTGAAATTATCATGGCTTGTACCCCATATCATCCTTGTGTGGAAAATCACGCAAAATTTATATTTTTATAGTCAAAATTTATTGACATTTCCTGAAGCATCAATTTAGCACAGAAAAAGCATTAATTTATCAAAAATATTTTTTGTTTACCCTGGTGTGTGATTTTCCACACATAAGAAATTTTTAAGTCTTTTGCACTAGGAACAAAGTTTTTAGCCTTTAAATGCTGTTTATGCTAACATCCCAGCAAAAATTATTCTTGATTTGGAAGCAATAAAAATGACTACTGCATCTTTAACAGCTTCCTTTATTGCTTCTTCAATTATTGCCTTACGATACTGATTTTTGGAAGGCATACATTCAGCAAATATTGTATGTGGTGCAGAAATTAGAAAAAGGCAGCACTATTTGTCAAGCAATTACTACTTTTATTGCTGGATTTTTTACAAAATCAGCCTAAAGTATGCAACTCGGACGCATGATATTATCAATTCTTCCATGTGCTCGTAAATGCACATTCCGGATTTCTTAAGCAGAGCTTCTACGCGAGGAATCCCATACAAAAATCATGTAATCTTTCATAACAAGTGGAAGCAGTAGCAACTGCTCTCTGCCTTACATTTCTGCTTCCGAGGAAGCACCATTTTTTGCTGGGATAGAGCATTATCGTAGTGTACAGAAATGTTTGTGTAAAATGTGTTGAAGATAAATTTATTTGAAGTAGCTGATAACAAAATATAAAAATAAATATGTTATTAATGGAAAAATCATGATTTTCACTACAAAAAATAATATTGCTAGTGTAAAATAAGTAGACATGCCTTGTGTGTGGAAAACCACACACGAGCGTAAACAGTGTAAATATGTACAAGTTTACGTACTTATAGTTTTTCACATAAAGTATTTTTTAAAAGTATGTATGTATTTAAAATAAAAACTATTTTGTATACACACAATTTGGAAATTTTAGTCGAAAATTGAAGGTAATTTTTTCAATATTTTAAGAAGTAAACGGTTGAATCACCCGGTATTTCGGTAGCTGTCACTTTTGAAGCCTTTATGCTTTAACATTTGACAAGTATAAACTACGCCATTACTAAAAATGGAACGATACACGCTTCAACAACGCATTGAAATTATTAAAATTCACTACAAAAATGGTGGAAATCTTGCATGAAAATTATCCGGAATTCCATCGAAAAATCATCTTGACTTTAACAATGCATTGAAATTATTAAAATTCACTACAAAAATGGTGAAAATCTTGCATGAAAATGATTCTGAATTCCAACGAAAAATCATCTTGACTGATGAGGCCATGTGGCTACGTCAACTAGCAAAATTTTCACATCTGGGGCTCGGAAAACTCAAGAGTTATTGTTGAGAAGCCTCGCCAACCTCAACGTGTGACTGCTTGGTGCGGTTTATGGACCTCACTTTTTCGAAAATGAAGTTGAATCAACAGTTACGGTGAATGAATTGCGTTATCGAGAGATGATTAGATGATTTCTTATGTCCGGAGTTGGATGATATTGATCTGGACAACGTTTACTTTCAACAAGACGGCGCTACGTGCCACACAAGCAACGAAACCATTGCTCTTTTACGGGAAAAGTTTCCAAACCGTTTTATCTCTCGAAGAGATTATCACAATTGGCCACCGAGATCTTGTGAATTGGCCACGTGAAAGATGAAGTTTGCGCCAACAGCCCAGCGTCGATTCAAAACCTACAAGATAGAATTCGTGAGGCTATCGAGGACATAGAACAGCCACTTTGGGATTTGGTTATGGAAAATTTTATGAAAAGGTTATGGTCCTGTAAGCGTGGTCGTGATGACCAATTGGCTGATGTTGTTTTTCATTATTAACGGCATACCTTCCACTTTATTATGAAATAAACATCCGATCATTTATCTCAAGAAATGCCATTTTTCTTTGAACGCCAAAATAACACCTCTTGTTGGAAAACCCTTTATTTAACATTCCACCAAATTTTAATATAAAATTTAATCAACAACACTTAAATGCAGCTAATGCAATTAAATAAAATATACTTTCAATCGTTGTCTTAAAGTAAAATTTTGTAAAGCCGAATGCAACCTCTCAGTTGGCTGTCATATTTTTGACTAAACATTTTTAATAAATTTATACTTTACTAAATAACTTATAGTTGATATGCTTCAAACCTTATATAAACATTGTAATTAACTTTTACCAAGTGTATATTTTACTTTATTGGAACTCCCTCTAATAACTATGCTTATCATTTAAGGCAAATTATAGGGAATATTGTCTGAAAAATATCATACCACCTCCTCCATCCTTTTATTTTCAATATTACCGGTAATGATTTTGTAGAAAATGTACGACAAAATTGATTCTTAAGTAAATTAGTTTTGATTCATAAGTAAATTAGTTTTTAGACTTCCAAATGAATGTAGCATAATTCAGGCAGAAGTATCAGCCATCAAAATGGCAGCTAACTGGCTCAGTTATAACAAGATATCAGGCAGGGATATTCGTATATATACTGACAGTTAGGCCGCAATTAAATCTCTAATGGGCATCCTTAAACAGGATGGCGAGATATTCATCAGTCGTACTCGAGTGGGTACGAGGACACGGAGATACTACAGGCAACTGTGTTGCTGATGATTTGTCGAAAAAAGCCGCCATGTTACCTGACGGAAACATAGACTTCCTATGTGGAATTCCGCTATACAAGTGCAAGCTACAAATTAGTAATTTCTACTATGAGCTTGCTCAGACAAGATGGGGTTGTGAACCCACATGCACTATAACCAGAATGATATGGCCCCGACTGAATCGTGGGCGATTAACATATCTTCTTGGCTTGTCACGCTCACAATTTCGTGGCGTAATGGCGTCCATTACCAGACACTGCACTTTTGGCAACCATGCGAGGAGACTTGGCTTGCCCTACAACGACTTCTGTAGAAGTTGTCAAAACGAGGAGGAGGATGAAACCATTTTTCATCTTCTTTGTCACTGTCCGGCATTATGTGATCTACGCCTACGGTTTCTGGGACACCGTTCCATAAATAGTCTTTCTGACCTCTCGAATATAAGGCTTGAGAGCATCAACGCCTTTATAAGGAGTAGTAATTGGTTAATAGGACCAGATATGGGAAACTCTCGAGTGTAACCTAATAACCGCTATCTTATTGATATGCAAATTTTGTAAATCTCCTTCTCTCTTCCTTGAACATCTTCTTCTTAACTTCTAAATCTTCCACTTCTTTCTTTTCATTTCTATCTGCCCCACTTTCTTTCTAACTTCTAATTTCAGGTAACACAAAGGTATCATTTCATGGACCCACGTGAGCTGTTCTTCTACTTTCCAACTTCGCGGCTGCCTGGAAACCTAACCTTACTTAACCTAAATTAGTTTACAGGTAACAATCAGGGCTATTCCTATTCTCACTTTCACCATTCACCGTATTTTTGGAAGCATAATTACAACAATATTATGTAATTTCCTCAGCATTGATTTTTTTAACCTTAACTATATAATTTTAGAAACTTTATTTAATATAAATATTGTTGTAATTATGCTTCCAAAAATACGGTAAATGGTGAAAGTGAGAACAGGAATAGCCCTGAATATGTTTTAAGCTAGTTTCATTCTCAACAAAAATCAATTTTTTAATTTAGAAGTCTTCTATATCCATAGCATACTGTAATTCATAAATACGCAATACAGAGCCATATAAAATAGCTACTACTTACATTAGCTTGTTAAGCTAAATTTGAATTTGAAACAACAAACAAATGGTTAAAAAAATTCCGAAGAAAACCAATTAGCGTTACCACTAACTTTCAATTGTTGCGAATTTGATATTTATTAAAAAGATATTTATATCTGTTATATACTGATATCAAAAGCATTTTTCATGGATATCTGCATAGTTAAAATGAAAAAGTATAGAGTTAAAGTTAAAAAAGAAATAACGAACATTAAGCAATATGAGCTTAAAACACCCACTAATAAAATATAATATAAATACTGCATATATTTAGATATTTTAAACCAGCATTAACAGATTAAACAATTTTTGTAAACAAAGCATTTTGGAATAAGTTTTAACACTTCTGTAACATTTCTTTAACCCTCTAATGCTTAAGCGTGCCTCAAGGCACTCATCGCAAAATGCCAATAAATGCAAATATAACTGATATTTCATTTCAAAAACTTTAAAAGCTTTTTACAATAATTTAAATGTGTTTTTTAGCAACTGTTACATGAGTTTTTGAAAAGCAAATTCAGTTATATTTGCATTTATTGGCATTTTTGCGATGAGTGCTTTGTTTATGCTTGGGCATTAGAGGGTTAAAGGAGTTTGGAGCCTTTGTCCTCTATGCTAATGGCATGTAGTTTAAATATAGTTTTAACATATTTTTCTTATTAAAAAAAAAAAAAAAAAAAAACAAAAAAATTATTTTAAATTTTGAATAAATTTTTTAATAACGTATGCGGTAAAAATTGCAGCACAACAGAAAAGGCTCTATTTTTGTCTAACGTTAAATCAAATACCACAATATATAAAAGCTTTATAAAATAGTACATTTGAACTGAACACATCCATGCACTTTTGTGGGAGTTTTATCTACCAGGAATTGAAATATATAATACTCGAAATTTGTGAACTCTTATCAGAATTTTATGGTCTTGTTTTATTCAAATAGAAACATTATACAGCACAACAAAATTAAGGTTTTTTTTAATTTTCTGAAATGAAAATAGCTGATCCTTATATAATTTCATTTGCTGATGACGATGTAAATTATGCAAATATTAAATGTCACTATATCTATAAAACTACAGCTGTTAAGAAAAAACTAATGATGCCATCGCACATTTGGCATCATGAGCGATGGCTCAATCTAGCCGGAAAAAAGTAATTTTTTTAAATGTTTCAAAAGCAAATTTTTTGTATGGTAATCTATTGACAAATGTCCATAGTATATAACGGCATCTTTTTTTCTTTAAATAGCTACACTAGCATTGATACATTACTTCAAAAACAAATAATTGCTTCTTTGTTAAAAAATTAATATCTCAAGTGACATTTAACAGTGCAAGGGAAATTGTCGTCAAAAAATAATAAGAACAATTAAAAAAAAAATTTGTTAATGTAATTAATATAACAAAGGTAATAGTAAAAATGACTGTTTAAATTTTTCAGAAAATATGTTTTGTTTAGAAAAAAAAAATGCAATTATGTACATGTGTGTTTTAAATGTGAAATTTTTGTTCAATGTCCAAATTCTATTAGAATTTCAAATGGTAATTTAACATAGCTAAGCTTTAGTTTTTATGTTGTCGTTATCTATATGGATTTAGCTTTCTAATGTTTAAAAAATTAGTTGCCACTTTTTGCCTCAATGATTTTTATTTCATTTAGAGTTTAACATGTCCATTACAAGGATGGAGCTGTATTTTTATTTTTAAGGTTGGCGTGGTTTTTCGCCCGCCTAAAATTTTTTAATGAAAGCTAGCCTTTAATTCCTTCCACACATACAGAAAGACGGTGTGGAAATTTCAGCAAAATCGGTCCAGCCGTTTTGCCGTCTATAGGCTTCAAACAAAAACACAAAGAAAAAATTTACATACAAAAACACACATTCATGCTCAAAAAAAAAATTAATTTTTTTTTCTCAGATTGTTTATATTGATGAAATCTATAAACGTACCAAGTTTCATGTCGGTACGGCTTTTCAAACGCGAGTTATGACTTTTTTCCGGCTAGATTGAGCATTTGGACCACTGTGCATCGTAATCTGCATTCTCAATTTAACCAAAAACAATGAAAGTCTAGGAATATTGTTATCGAAACAATTACAAATATTTATTCAAGATAGAACTACTTTCATCACTAAAATCCAGATTTTCAAATAGTGTTTTATATGACAAAATATAATGCAATTCAAAATGAGTTCTGAAAAATTGTACTTCAAGTATTTTTATTCAAAAATTTTTAAAAATATATTAATCTTATGTTTATGTTAAGTTTTTATCATGAGTTAATGATGATCGGAAAACAAGTGGTAGTGAATATCTAGATATCTTATTAACTACTAGTCCGATTGCAAAATGATGTACAAACGAATCGTTCAGGAGAACATAAGCTTTCAAGAAATGAAATTTGTGACTACTCTGTTAGAGACTGATTTGAGCTACAGGGTTTTAAAGTCGACTACCTGTGGTTTGCAAAACAAGTTGATAGCTTGCTTAAATATAGACAGATTTCAATGACTATTAATTTGCTAAATAAGAATATAAAGAAAATCTGTTTATTTCTTAAAGTTATGTCTTATAATTCAAAAGCTATTTAAGGTTCCATTTTGAAATTTTTGGTTTTTAACTTGACTTTATTTGGTTTTTTGTAAATGCCTTCATAATAGTCATCCAAACTTTTTTGAAAAAATATGCTGTTATTTCTAAGTAATAATTTACAAAAATATAAAAAAAAGTTGAAATTTTGAAATGAGTATGAAAAATGCTTAAAGTTTTACTTAAATTAAGCGTAATTTTCTAAAGATTTTTATATATCTAATTACACCAAAATAACTAATAATCAATGTTTTAATGAATTTCACATTAAGTATTTCAAATTTCTTTACAAATTATATTAAATAATTTATTAGAATTAATCAGGCATTTAATTGTTACCAACCCACTCAAATACGTTTAAAGGCTTTTACAGACGGCCATACTGAGTATTAGTACTTTATTATTAAAATCATCCAGTTTGTCAACAAATCATTTTAAAAAATACATTTCATGTTTACACGGCAGTACTTATTAGAAATATTTTTGTATTGATTGTTGATGTTTTTCTGAAAATTTTATTTATTTTTTATATTTTCTTCACGTTAATTGTTTGTCTTATTTGTATTTATAAATACATATGCAACACTTATGGAACTGTTTTAAAAAATTTGTAAATACCTACTGTAAATCAAAAAAATTATTTGTATTATTTGAAAATCAAATACAATTTTGTTTAGACTATGAAATTGTATTATGATACATAAGTTTTTGACAAATATTAACTCAGTATTGTTGTCTATAAAAGCATTAAGTAGCATATGATTCAATTGCTTATATAATTGGTCAATTCAAAAGGTCTCTTATCATGTCGTGTTGTCATAAAAGTAAAATTTTTAAAAATGTGTTGCATGCATTTTTGGTCTATTTATGACATATAACCGCGAAAACCCATTAAATATACTTTCTTTTACGGATTGTGAGCAAAAGTTTAAAAAAATGTAAAAATAAATTTAAAAAAATTTATTTTTTTTTAAATAAATGGAAAAATTTAAGTCTTTTTTTTTGAATAATTTTAAAACCTTTAAAAAGAAATAAAAAAATCAAAAATTTTTAAAAATATTTTATTTTACTTCCCATAAAATTAATTTCTGAACAAATTTCAACTTTGCTAACCCATAAGTAGTCACTTAAAAGACAGAGAACCCCTTTCAAACACTCATTTCATAGGCTGGTCATTTGTCTATCATATGGCTTTTAAATTTTTAGATTATCTTATTTGGTTCAAAAGTTATGATTTAACGCTAATGCGTATTAGGTCCATTCGTGAACCGGAATTTCGAATTTTCCCATACAAAATTTTTTACCAATTTTAAAATTTTTTTATCTTGAAATTTTTTAAGTAAGCACCTCTCCCGATGAGAACATTCACTAAGGGGGTAAAAATGGGTAAAATCGGTATATCTATATCTCTGGAACTGATAAAGCTAGCACCAAAAATCCAACTTAATCTAAATTTATGCAAGAAATAAGTGGACAGGTGTGTGGAACGTTT
Organism: Calliphora vomitoria; assembly: GCA_942486065.2. NCBI lineage: Eukaryota > Metazoa > Arthropoda > Insecta > Diptera > Calliphoridae > Calliphora > Calliphora vomitoria. The sequence goes on from OW818029.2 coordinate 154,060,897, forward strand.
TGTACTTTTAAGGGGATAAGATGGGCGAATCTCGAGTTTTAATACTTTTTTGTATCCCATATCCCAGAAATTAAATTTGAAAAAATAAAAAAATACAAATGGACTCTGGCACTATTTTGAAATTTGAACGTATTTCTTTTTGGTACTTTTTTTTCAAAACTATTTTTTATGGTAAAAAATTTTTTATTATAAAACCCTTCCATTAATAAAGAATTATTAGCATAGTAGCACACGCCGGGTATCCGCTAGTATACAATAACAATAACCTTTCACATGATTCCACAATCAATCGAGTAGAACCACAGTAGACTTGGGTAATTCATGAATGAACTAATTCAATTGAACGATTCCATTATCTGAACTAAATGAACTAGTTCAAATCGTTTGTTCACTTAGTTCAGTATTGAACTATGCAGTAAAATGGTTCATAGGTACGCTCTTAAGAAATGCGTGTTTTCGTTGTTTTTCCAGCTTGTTTTTATGCAAATTCTAATATAAACCAAAAAAATAAGGCTCATAATGGATAGAATCCGTGCTCAGAATTATACGGCAACTGACAGCAAATTAAAAACCTAAGGAGCATTTCAGCTCTAGTAGAATATCTGTTGTTTTAGTTCAGAACAGAGAGACAATTTTAATATTTTATTATAAGAAATTTATCACTCATTTCTTGTTCTTTTATAAATAGGTAGTTCAAAAAAAAAGAGCAATTGATGTAGAAAAGCTACCTAGTTCATTTTTGAACTATGAACTAAAATGAGTGGTCATTGACATAAACTATTAAGCACATGCCTAGACCACAGTTTAGCAAGATATTAGTGCTTAAACTTACATACTTTTATTAGAATTTTGTGAATTTTTAAAAATCGAAAATCGTGAATTAAATCGCGAATTTTTCAAAATAAGAAAAAATTACAAATCTGAAGATCCACGGGCACATGGCATAAATGATATACAAACTTTTACTACTACCGTGACATGTATTTCTTTAAATATCACTTTTAGCTCCTTTTTCCGTTATTGCCACTAATTAAATTAGTATGAAGAGTTTTTCTAAAAGTAATTTAGAAACATTACTTCACAACATATTTTATTATAAATGGTTTTGTTTTGTCACAAATTATTTGAGCTTTATCAATAATACATAATTAGTTATTTGTGACACATTTCGTTATTTTTTATTTTATTATTTTTTACACTCATTATACGATTTGATCTTTGTTCATACTACATATTATTTTGAATAGATTTATGGTTTATTATTGTTGAGTTTTGCATTAAGTTTAAAAATTTCAGTTCATTTTAAGAATAATTTATACATTTTTTATTTATATGGATAATTTTGTTTTAATATGCAACAAATTTATGAGTTTATATCTACAGTAAGCTTTTTTTTATTAACATACACCAGAATATATTTATATTTTTTAACACTTTTGCATTAGAAATTCTATGTTTCTATTTTATAATTTTCATTTATTTTATTTTTTTCTTTGTTTAAATGATCTCAGTCCTTGTAAAAGTCTTAACTCGCGGCTGTAAATTTATTTCCACAAACAATTTAGACATTAAGTTTAATCATTAAAAAAACCTATCCACAAAATTACCGCAAACAAATAAATTTAACCCTTAAATTAAGAACAAAAGATTCAATTTAATTTTAACTCATAAACTGAGAGAAATATTTCCAGACAATAGACCATTAAATTGTCACTTCAGCATACTGGCAAAATTTAAATCTTTTGTTAAAATGATTACAAAATTTCCTAAACAACTTAAGGTCATCACTGTGTATGTGTCACTAAATAACAAACACACCGACACACAGACAGACACATTCACTGGTTTTTTTTTGTAAAAGTGTGTAAAACAAATTTATGTATGTATAAGTTTTATACACATTCACCAACACCAACACACGCATTTAAATTATCACAGAATTCAAAAAAAAAAAAAAAAAAAAACAACAAAAAACCGCAATGTAACATCGTCTGTGAAACGAAGGATGTTTTTGTTGTTGGTTTTTTTTAACGAAATATTATGGTTTGATTGTTGTAGTTGTTGTCGTAAAATATTTTCATAAAAAGCACATTATATTCATGGTTGTTTAAACAAAATTTTTCATCATTCTTATTTAAATATATTTTTATACAAAGGGCGTTGTTTATTTTTTCCTTTATTTTTTTATTTTTTTGATAAATTATAATAAATTTCTCAGAATATTAGTAAAAATCTTAAATTTTCTTTTTCATAACAAAATTATGTTTAAATTTTCTTTACATATTTTTATTATTTTTGTATATTTTTTTTTAACACCACATACTTAATAGAATATATTAAATTTTTAAAACCACACTCTCTTCAGTTTGAATTTATATTACCGACCGTGTATAAATTTAAACGCGTGTAAATTTTATCTTCTGTAACGCTGTTTTCAATACGCTGCGTTTGTGTGTTTCTTAAATTTTTTGCTTTTTCAAAAAAAATTTTTTTTGCTAACCGTTACCAATCAACGCAAATATCGAACATAAACTGATATTAAAATTGTACAATTTTTCCAGAGATTGTATTCATGTTAATGCTTGTAGAAGATTTCCAAGGAAATACATGACATTTTTGGTAGTTTTCCTAAAATGCTCTATTCGCTCTCTATTATTCGTAAATTGTGGAAATAAAAATAGCAACAGCAGCGCCAGTGTTTACTTTTGGCACTAAAAAAGGACCTTGACAGTGCGCATGTGTTGTGAGGGAGTTAAGGAAATACGTTTTTATAATAGAGATAATCTTATTTAATGTAAAATAGTGGGAAGAGTATTTTTTCGGAGTGTATTTCTTTTTAAGAGAAAATAAACCGGTATTTAAAACAATGTGCCCTTCTTCAAAAATAACCTGTTGAATTGTATTTGAATAACAAATCAAATTATGTGTTTATTACACGTTTTTCATTATTAAGAGAATTTTAAGGAAGCACGCAAATTGTGTAAATTATAAAATATGCCAATTTAAATCTAAAAATGATATAACCAGCAAAATCTTGGTAATGTCTTGCAATTACTGGACAAACTACTTTTCAATTATTACATTATACCGTCTGCATTACATAGTAGTAGTTTTGTAATGTCTGACATTTAATCTGATAAATATTATCTTTTTACCAAATTCAAAATTAAATCGTTATAAAACTCATAATTGACCTTTGAATGATTACATTTTTGTTAATTCAAATCGATTTTAAATAATTTGTCTTCATTCAATTTCATTTATTAACTTCTTACGATATAAATAAAGAATAATTTGTAAATACAATTTGCAATAGATTACATATTTAAGTCCCTATTTGTAAGCGAACGATGACTTATTTAAGTCCTTATTTGTAAGCGAACGTGAGTTAAAATGCCAATGTATAAGTTGTGAATAGTAAATATATTAGAATTGTAACTCATTGCTTTGCAATGTAAGTTTTAGCTGGGTCGGTATTATATTTTAGTAAAATGTGTGTCTACGATCTTCAAAATAGTTCCCGAAGTTTTATATGAAATTGACTTTTAATTTTTTTTAAAAGCCCGATACAGTTTTTTAATTAAAAACAAATAAGGATACTTAAGAGAAATTTGTTTTCATTCGTACATGAAATTATAAAAATCAGGTAAAAATAACACTGCGTTACAAATTAAAAAATAAAAATTGAGTGCAACTTTGAAATGTCATGTTTTCTTATTTATACCTATCGTTTTTTATCCATAAGAATATGCCAAATTATATTAAAAATAAAAAGGCCAAAATATTTTTTAAAGAAATCGTATAAAAAAATAACAGAATTTTTACACTAATCAAGTTTAGGTATAAAAACTCTAAAAAAAATCATCAAAATTTTAATAAAAAATATCGTGAAACCTTAACTTTTTGTTTCGTGCTTTGAATGATCTTCTCGTTTTAAACGCCAACAACAATCACCTAGCATAGTTGTGTCCCAATGGCCTTGAAATCGTTTTTCAAGCTTCTTAACATACTGGTGGAACCTCTCACCCTGCTCATCACTGATCACACCCAGATTAGATGAAAAAAAAAAAAAAAGTTAGAAAGTATGGTCGGTCAAGCCCGACCATATAGTATACCCTACACTAAGTAAATGAGCAAAAACATTTTTCTTTCAAAAATTCAATAATTTATATTCGTGATTGAGCTCCCTTATATGGGAGCTATGACAAATTATGGACCGATCACCATGAAATTTTGTCATGTGATTTATGTCTATATGAAAGTTATTTATGTTGCATTTTATGTGTATACCAACTTTTTTAGGAGATTTATGCTCGTTAAAGGTATTATAGGAAGCAGGCCTTATATGGGAGCTATGACTAATTATGGACCGATCATAATAAAATTTGGTGACATGAATTTCGTATATATAAAACTTATTCGGAGAAAAACTTGTGTAGATACCTATATGAATTAAAAATTCATGACCGAAAAGTCCAATTTTGGGAGGACATTTGTATGGGGGCTAGGTGAAATAATAGACCGATTTCAGCCAGTTTCAATAGGCTTGGTCCTTGTGCCTAAAAATTTATATATATCAAATTTTATCAAAATATCTTCAAAATTGCGAACTGTATTCTGCGCACAAGGTTTACATGGCCAGCCAGCCAGCCAACCAGCCGGACGGACGGACATCGTTTAATCGACTCCGAAAATGATTCTGAGTCGATCGGTGGGTGTTAGACTAATATTTTTGGGCGTTGCAAACATCTGCACAAATCCATTATACCCTCCCCACTATGGTGGTGTAGGGTATAAAAAAAGAAAAATGAGAATGAAGAAAGGGAATTTTCAAAAACATTCTGCAAACCAACTTTTCGTAAGCTAAAACATGTAGGCTAGTTGACGGCTCTGTTGTTCCCTAAAAAACTTTATATTCATATTGGATTTTCAAAGAAATATGTACAAAGATGTCTACGTTATCGAATAGGAACGATTACTTAATAAAACATAATAATAAAAATTACAATAAATCAAAGAAATGTAACTGATTTTTTTAACCCTAAAGTGAGGGTAGTAAAAATAATAATACCACGTGAATGGCAAAAAAACACCTTTAAACTAAATTTTTTGTCGAAAATATGTGAATAATCACGGAAAATAACTCTAAGACTTGCAATAGATGTTAATTTTTGGTAAACTTTCAATATTTTGTAAATAATAAACGACTACAACACAAAAATAGTAAAAATAAAATAAAAAATTAAAACATTTGAGCCATTCCGTGAAGAAGAATTATATGCTTTTATGGAAATTCGTATTCACTATGGCGTCCACAAATCAAATAGAGAACACATAACAGAGTTGTGGAAATCTACTCACTTACCGTTGTTTCTGGCAGCAATGTCAATCTGCAGATTAAAAATTATGCTACAGTGCATACGTTTTGATAATGATCGAAATCGCATATTACGAGCAGAAACTGATATAGCTGCTGCTTTTCGATATATCGCTCATTTGCTGCAACAACGTCATAATTCAAAAAAGTCGTTTCGAGAAAAACGACTTTGAATGTTTTATGACATTTGACTATTTCTTAAATAAATTTTCAACAAACCATGAGATTTTAGAAATAAAACCTGATTTGAGTAGTAGATGTTAATATCCTTCTTATCTGTATTTAACCGAAATATTTTCTTGTCAAATATACGAGAAAACATGAATTTTGGTTTTGACGTTTTCAACAAAAAAATACTCTCACCGAAAAAATTATTGACTTTTTTGAAAACTGATAAAACTATATATAAGACTATAGAACGGCGCATATTTCGTTTTACTTAGTTCAAAACACACGGATTTTGAGTTATGCCGGTGTTGCAGCAAATTAGCGATATATTTTCATACAAAAACTCAGGAAGAAATGTAATTACAGTCAACTTTTTTACATCATTGTGCTCTTATGTAACGAAAAAGAAGAAAGCTGTACTTATTTTATCAACTATGCATGGAAAGCCTAATATAGAATCTACTTTTGCTGCTAAACCTAAATTTATTGCATATTACAACAAATCGAAAGGAGAAATTGACAATATGAACAAACTATTAGGCGAATATTCCTGCAAGCGCAGAACAAATCGACGGCCACTATCATTATTTTATAATACTATAGATGTAGCAGCATTAGCATTTTATATCATATATATGGAAAACCATACTCCATTGCGATCCACAGACGTATACAATGTTTGAAAGAGCTTTGAACTGTGTAAGGAAAACATTCAACAGCGCATTAAGAATCCAAAAGTTATCTCCAATCATCATTCAAATCTGCAATACAAAGTGTACTTGGGAAAGATTTTGATGTTTCAACATCAAACATTCCAGGTTTGCAAAAAAATAATAATAAAAGCGGTCGTACTCTCGTAGTAGGGAGTTGTTGCGTGTGCACGCAACTACGTATGAAGCAAAGAAAACGCGTAGAGCTTGCACCAGATGTTCCAAACCTATTTTTAATGAGCATTCATCAAACTGTCCAATATGCACAAATTGTTCGAGAAGCTATCAATGGAAATTTATTTATAGCTTAGTGTTCATTTCAGGTTGTATATATGAAAAAAATAATTTTTTTTGCTTGTTTTCAATCTAAAATATTCATATCGACTTTCTTTAATTTTATTTTAGTAACATTTCACTAAAAATAAACTTGCAATAACAGTTTTTTTTAATATTTAATGTATGAAGGTACCCGGGTATCTTGCCATACCATTAAAGGTGTATGATGAAAATTGATCTACCACGCCTGTTCAAAACAATACTTAAACTAAAATATAATGACAATTTAAAATTTATTAATATTTAGGAGTTCTCAACATGTTGACCATCTGTTCTCAACATGTTGACCATCTGTTTTAACAGAACATAATTAAAATCCTCTTTAAACGAAATTTATTTTATCTCAGATCAGAAGCTCAAACAAAATGAAAATATTTCGATTGCTCAAAGGGTAAAAGATATTATTAATAAATTTAAAAGCCCCCAAATAACAATAACCGAAACCAAATTATAATGTAGATTTGCAACTTGCAAAAGAAATACACTATTTTATTTGCAAATTTGTTACAAGTATATGGAAACGGGTTTGCCAATGTGAAAGATGGAATGTGAAAGATGTTTTTCGGCAGCAGCATATGTCGGAAACAAAATTCGTTTCAGAATGACCATAGATGCAATAGTATTCAAAAATCAGTCCCGATTAGCATCTCTAAAGGTATCCCTACGAACAACATTTTGGTATAAAAACATGTCACATTTTTCGCCCTTCGGAATTTGACCTATTTTTTATCAAAATTTCAACTTTGGGCCACATGTTCCAAAATCCCAAAACTGGGATCAGAAAACGGAAAGCAGCTTTGGAAACCACGATGTGTTTCCTCTTTATTCATTTTCTCAGTCGCAAAGGAAATGTGGACCCTACTGCATAATTGTATAAAATACCATTTTTGGTATTTTGGCTCCAATTTTTAGGAATTGCGGGATTCCCTTTGACATTTTGGAAAGTTTTTTTAGGCTTTGTTATTTAGAATGACAAATTAAAAAAACGTTGGAAATTTCATTGAGTTTTGTTACTAAACATAGCTTTTATTACATATTTCTTGAGTCTCTAAGACTATAATTTGTATCAAAATTTTAATATGATTGCAAGTATTTGAAACAATTTGAAGCACATTTACTTCAAACTAATATTATTTATTAAGATAAGTTAATTTTTTGTCATAAAAAAAAATTCAAATCAATATCTCGATTAGATTCAAAAATATGCCAATTTAAAACTTCGTCCTTCAAAAATATTGCACTTTTTCATACTTTAGTATAAAATGTCAGAACCATTGACTTGTTGTTGTTGGAGAAAATACTAAGAATATTTATTTTTTTTTTAGTAAAAAATCCATTTTTTTATAGAAAAATCCAGTTTTTAGTAAAAAATCAATTTTTTAGTAAAAAATCCATTTTTTAGTAAAAAATCCATTTTTTAGTAAAAAATCCATTTTTTAGTAGAAAATAAATTTTTTAGTAAAAAATAAATTTTTTGTAAAAAAAAATGTTTTGGAAAAATATTTTTTTTTTATGAAAAGGAACCTAACATTTACAATTCTAGTAACACAGACAAGGTCAACAAAATATTGAATGTTAGGTTAATACAAGTTTACTTAAGCTCACTAATAATATTCGCACATGCAACTGACCAATCAACAACAAGCAAGAGAGAAACATATATAAACATGGTACATGAAAAAATGAGAAGTGCATAGTAAGCAGTCTTTGATTTGAACAAAATAGTAGAGAATTTTTTACAAGGTGTGTGAATTGTATGCATTATTTTAAAGTATAATAAAGAATTAGATATAATGTTTTATATATCAATGGAAAGGTAATTAAATGTGGATTTTAAAACTTTTAATATTTTGGCAACTTCTTAATAATTTTAAGATGCTAGTGAATAAAATGTAAAATAAATATTTTTTTTTTAAAAATAACTATTCTAGAGTTGGGTTGTTCATGAACGAACAAGTTCGATTGAATAATTCAATCAAGTGAACAATGTGGAGGGGTTCAGTCTTCTTTTTCCTTTTGTTCATTTGCCATTTCTGAATTGCTTTTAAGTTATTTCATCAGTATTAAAAATCCTGTCAAATTTGTTTCCTAAAGCAAATATATTCACAGAGAAATCGTTCAATCACTTAGTTCAGTCAAACACCACAGCATAAAAATGAACCACTGAACAAAAATAACAAACCTATTCATTTCATTTAATGTTTTTCAATTATTAATAGTAATCAAAAAGCCAACATATTCCATTATTTGTTCTGAACAAAAATGAAATTTAGTAAAAAAAAAAAAACGATTATGCCGAACTCTAAACTATTCCGATGTCGGAAATATTTTCATTTTATAATTTTTTAGTTTCTACTTTTAATAACTCATCATCAACCAGCAATGACGTTCAGACGTTAAATGAATATTTTAATTTTTGTAAACATAACATTTTGCAGAAAAACTATATATGACTTAGAAATGGCGTATATTTTAAATGTGTTCCATCGGTTTCAGTATATATTAGTTATAATTATACATAATTATTATATTTCAATAAATAAAAAAAAGTTTGGTCATTACAGTTATCATTTAAGAAATATTTTTATTTCCTATACTATAAAAATTGTATACTTTTTCATTCATATATTTAACTGAATGAAACAATAAAAGAGACAAATTTTTTAAATCATCTTTAATTAATTCAAGGTTTAATTTTAAAAACAACAACTTTAAAAGAATCAAATTTTGGGCAACTATAAAAACTAATTAAATGAACTTTGGTTTAACTTCACAATTATTATTGATCTTAATTTTTCATCAGATATGCTATACTGTTGGTCATCCAAAATAAATCGTAGAGAGGAAAATGGCCTCTCTACAGTTATTTATATAGCTGGGACAGGTATATGGTACTTTTGTTCATGCCAGTAATTCAGTAAATTTATATCCACATCTCCTTTTGGGTGTTTGTAGTTATCTATATGTGCATATGGTGTAATAATATCCCGGCTCATTTCACTTTCTGTATAGTCATCCAAAGACGAATCAACTTCTAACACCGATATTGTTTGTATTAATATTTTTTATTCTGATCTAGCTCCAATTCTTTCTGGAATGCATCAAAATAAGAAGATATCATATGTCTTCTTAAATTAGTAATATTTGCTCAAAATTTTAATAATTACTTATTAAATTTGTTCGGCAATGCTTTTAAATAAGATAAAAAAATATATGTTACTACACAGAAAAAATTACGACAAATCAGTTGTTATATTAATTACCACATTCGTCAATACAATTAATTTTTTTAATTAAAAAGGCACCAACAACTGATTTTGTAGATACAAAAAATATTTTTGTTACTCAAATTTTAACAACGAGTTTGTGAAATTAAACAATAAATTTGTTAACAGTCAACAGTAAAATTTTAACAATAGGTTTGTAATATTGAATAATTATATTGTTACTAGTTAATTATATATACTTCTCTTATATTAATAAAAAAAAGCAATATGATAGTTTTTGTTGTTTTTTATTATTATAAACAAATTTACAAATTTTTACAATAATATCACAAATATCAAGTAAAAGCGTGTATATATCCATTTTCTCACCTCTTAGACCAGCACTATGATCAAAATATCTTTCTACGAACGGTTATAAAGACGGTTCGTCCAGTATTGTTCTTGAATGAGTTCCTTTTACAGACTACGCATTTGATGACGAAAAGTGTCCACTTGAAATCCTGTTGAAAAAATGTTTTGTATATAAAATTGATGTAAAATTGTTTGGCATACAGCGATAGATTCTAAAAGGTGGCGCAAAAGTAAACTTCCGATGTTTTTTGGCTGTAATTAAAAAAAGAAATGAAAAACTTTGATTCTTCTTGTGGATTATTTTTATTTGGTTTTTTAATTTTTTTTACATCAAGTCGAGAATATGATGTCATGTAAATGGCCGCCGCCACAGTTGATTGTCATTTAAGCCCTTTTTATGGCATTTTCCATTCTTAACGGATATTGTCTTTAAGAGCTGCTAGAGTCTGAGGCTTGTTGACATAAACCCGCGACTTCAAAAAGTCCCAGAAGAAGAAGTATGGAGCGGTCAAATCAGGCGATCTTGCTGGCTAGTGCAAATCGCCAAAACGAGAGATTAGGCGCCCGGAAAATGCATCCTTCAGCATATCGGTTGTGGCACGTGCAGTGTGTGCCGTTGCACCGTCCTGTTGGAACCACATGTTTTCCAATCCCAATTCATCAAGTTGCGGCAAAAAGAACTCATTGATCATTGCTCTGTAGCGCTCACCATTCACAGTAACCGTTTGGCCCGCGACATCTTCAAAGAAAAAGGTCCGATGACTCCTCCAGCGAAAACAGCTCTTCGTGGGTTACACGCGGTTTTTCAGTGCCCCAGATGCGTAAATTTTGCTTATTTACGTACCCGCTAAGATGGAAATGGGCCTCATCACTCATGATTATTTTTGATGAAAAATCTTCTTCCTCTTGGTGGTGATTAAGGATGGCTTGAGCGTATGTTAGACGCGAATGGCGGTCAGCAGCTAACAGCTGATGCACCGTATGGACTTTGTACGGAAACATCTTCAAATCAGGTACCAAAATTCGCTGTAAAGACCGTCGACTGATACCCATTTGCGTGGCACGTCGTCTGGTCGATGTCGACGCCGCTTCCATGACATCCTCGGCTACAGAGCATTACCTTCAAAAATATTGCACTTTTTCATAATAAACAATTTGTGAAAATTTTCTTAGTTTCTTATTCTACAACAAGTCAATGGTTCTGACATTTTATTCTAAAATATAAAAAAGTGCAATATTTTTGAAGGACGTAGTTTTAAATTGTCATATTTTTGAATCTAATTGAGATATTGACTTTTTTGTAAGACCAAAAATTAACTTATCTTAACAAATAAAATTAGTTCGGAGTTAATGTGATTCAAATTGTTTCAAATATTTGCAATTATACTAAAATTTTTATACAAATTATAGTCTTAGAGACCCAATAAATATGTATTATGTAATAAAATCTTTATTTATTAACAGAACTCAATGAAATGAAATTCAACGTTTTTTAAATTTTTCATTCTAAATAACAGGGTGTAAAGCGATAATTTTATTTTTCCACATTTCCTTCGGGGCTCAAAAAATACTTTGGTGATAAATAGGGAACAGATCATGGTTTCTAAAGCGGCTTTCCGTTTTCTGATCCCAGCTTTGGGATTTTAGAACATGTGGCCTAAATTTGAAATTTTTATAAAAAATTTGTCAAATTCCCAAATTCAAAAAATGGGACATGTTTTTTATACTTTTTTAATAAAGAAAGGAACTGTTTTGATATTGTTACGAAATTTCACGTGGTTGGAGTTGAGGTTTTTCAAGTTGATTTGCAGTTGTTCAGTTTCCTAGCGCTAATGGGGGCTAGTCCGTTGCTCCTCAAATTTTTGGCGATTTTTTAAAAAAGTTTGTGACCCGAGTTGATCAACATTAGCGCTAGGAAGCTGAGCAACTGCAAATCAACTCAAAAACACCATAGCTCTAATCACGTGAAATTTCGTAACAATATCTCAAACAGTTCCCGATATACCGAATTATTAAAAAAAAAACTCTTCTAAACCACTATGCACTATGTTATGTAGTTAAAAATATGTGCAAATCTTTAATCGCTGTAAATGTTTCGTCATTAGATTAGGATAGAAATTTTGGTATTAAAGGCAATATCTACGATTGTTTTATTTCAAAGATTTTATGCTTGGTTCTAAATAAATAGTTCACTAAATGCGAACGAACATTTTCAAACAATAAAAAAATTCAAATTTATTTGTTGTTTTCAATACAAAATAAGAAAGAAAATGTTCGTTCGCATTTAGTGAACCAGGCCCTTAATTTTTTCTAAAATTTTGGAATTTTTTTTTATTGTTTTGAATAGTAGAAAAAAAAAACGCGAAGCTTAGGAAGTTATTCAAAATTTTATTATTCTATTTCACATAGATCTAGAAGTTTCTACTTTTTGCTCTCAACACAAGGCCCGTGTCATATTTGATAATATTTATTTAAACTATATATTAACAAACATGAACATGGGACTTGTGTTGGGAACAAAAAGTATAGAATTCTAGACCTATGTGAAATCGTAATGAATCGACTTTTCATCGAAAGTAATGCTTTTACATGGAATCAACCTTTTTCTATTATTTACTTAAAGTTACCTTTTACAGTTATAAACTTAAAGGCAAGTTTGACTTTTGCAAATCCCGCATTTTTTAAGTCATACAGCCAATATTTTAAAAACCATTTGAAAATATGGCCTTTAGTTATTTCTAAACGTTAACAAAAGAAGAACTAGCTTTAAAAACTATACCTAATTTAATCGATAAATATTTTATTTGCATCGGGATCAATTTGTTATATTTTACCTCAGAAGGCAGAAAAGTGGATTTTTTGGATAGATAAAATGTAGACATGGGAGCATAAAAAATGTTTAACAAAACTAATTCAAAGGGTCTAAATCAATCTTATATAAATTGCCAATTTATATTTTTTGGAATTTTATTTGAATGTAAATTATAATTAATTTATTAAGAAATGTGTGCACAAAGTGAACAATTTCATAAAAAGAGACATTAAATATATATATTTTTTTTTAAACAAAGTTCTTCTTAACTGTTCAAGCATCCTACCGTTACGAATACACTATTTTGCTTTATTTCAAAACACCATGCATTTCTTAAGAGAGAAAAAGGTCCCAATGTTTTTTTTTTATTTTAGAAGTTTTGGACTTCTAAATATTGGATTTTTATCAATGACCAATTGTTCAAATGAATACGTATATATAAATGAAATTTGTGTAAGAAAACATTTTATCATCATTGCTTTTATATTATTTTATTTAAAAGATATTCAAAATCCCAAAACGAATATACATACACCTTTTTCTTGTCCACACTTTTATTCCTAAATTATCAGAGAATGAAAGCCTTTTCCACCATGAGCGGCAATGGTGTATATAAGTTCGTCATTCCGTTTGTAATTTCTACACTTTTCATTTGCGACCCTACAAAGTATATATATTCTGGATCGTTATAGATAGCGGAGTCGATATAGCCATGTCCATCTGTATGTTAAAATCAGCTTTTCGTAGCACCCAAATAACTATGATACATAGTTACATGATTCATACATCAATATAACATGATTTTGGCCTATTTTCGATCTATATCTCGATTAAGTCATAAATATACTTAGACAATATGAATATCTAATAATAGATATTCCAAAGTCCATTGCAACGATGTATATAAGGCTATAGTAAGGGATAAAAAGGATTAATGGGTTAACATTTTTTTTTTCGCTAACAAATTAAAAAAAAAAAAAATTATTAAAAAAAAATTACCAAAAAAAATGTTAAAAAAAAAAACATTTAAAAAAATTTTCCAAAAAAAAAAATTTTAAATTTTGTTTACCTAAAAATATTGAAAAATTTTATTTTAAAGTATAATTTGTTGAAGGGTATATAAAATTCGGCACAGCCGAATATAACTCTCTGATTTTTACTTACCAACAACATTATTGATTTGCGTCGTGCCGTTTTAAACAAATCTGAAATGTTGTCTTCCCGTTCTGTTAAATAAACATAATGCTTAAGCATTAAATTGCCAGTAGTTTTCGATTTTTATCATAGACATTCTACAATTTTCTTAGATAACAGGGCACAACTAAATACCACATGTTTGTACAATAGTGCAGACACAAAATATACACATCGAATCGAAGAACCATAAACACAACACAGCAAGTGCTACAAGACACATAGGCATTTTTCATGGTTTGGCTTTTATGACAACAAAAATGTTTTAAGAACTTTAGAACCAAATTAGCTTTTAACAGATGTAGAAAACTTTATGAAACTAAATAAGCATTGGGAGCTTAAAAAGCTATGAAGCATTTCTAAAAGCTTTGAAGGTAAATGAATTCAATAAAATATGTTTATTTAAAGAATTGAAAATATTACTGTGAATTGTACTAATTCAAGTAAATACTTAAACCAAATATTGTATTTTCGAAATTTTTAATACTGTCTGAACTTAAAAATATTTATTGAATGTTATTTAAGTATGTAGTTCTGATTTTCACCGCACATATTGCAATTTCGACTATATAAGGGGTTTATATTGTAAAACACTTCTACTCACTTTTAACAATTTCCTTTATTAATTGTTTTTAATATTTTTTTATGGAAATATTTCCAAAATGAAGTGAAGTATTTTATAAAACGGCATATGAGAAATATCAAAAATATTGGAGAGTCATTGAAACTTAATTCAGATGGCTTGTATCTCTTTTGTATTTCGAAATGTAAAAAATCAGTGACACATATCGGTCACATACTGAGTTAGGTCTTTGACAGGAGAGTTTCAGAAACCTAAGTGGTAAGAATGTATTAGTAAATAAAACTACGTGAAAACAAAATTTAAAATTTTGGTTTGGGTTTGGGTTTGGGTTTTATTTCTAGTTTTCGCTCTTGTTGTTTCTCTATGGTTATGGACTTGTTGTCATAGAACTCTTATTTTCAATAACTATATCAAAAGGGAAATGTCTCATTAAGTAAGTGAATTATTTTTTTAAACCACATATCGTCCAAATTATTATCAGCAGTAATGAGAAACGAGGAACAGTTGCTACATGTTCAGCCTCATTTTCAAAGAAGTATGGTCCACTGATAAAGCAGCCAAAAACCCTCACCAAACAAAAACACGTAGTGGATGCCAAAATTCGGAAATTTAACGACTAACAACGTTATCATGGTAAAAAAGTGCTTTATCGTATTATTTTTTGAACTGTGCTACAATAAAATCGTGATGTTCTCTCATGTAAGTTCCACTTTTAATAACCGTCAAACTTTTTCTTTTGGTTGGGTGTCTTCTTTGTATTTTTTGCTAGATTAAATAATAAAAAGATGATAGTAATGACAATGATAATATATTCATAATGGAACTCAATATCCTTTGTGAGCTTGATAATATGAACAATGTGCTTCATATGATAGTGCAAACTAAATATATATTTTTTTTTTCAATTTTATTTTTTATTTATTGTATCTTCATTACTTAACCCCCTGTCTATACTTGACAAATATTTATTATAACAATTAATGACGTTTGTTGTCAAGACAAAGTTGTCTAAGCAAAAGCACTAACAATTTTGTCAGAACGAAGCAATAATACTAATAAATGGGGACTATACCTGATAATTTGTTATCTTGACAACCATTTTGACGTTTCTCATGATAAAAATTTATCAGGTATAGGCAGGGTGTAATGAACTAACAACAAGTATTTCAAATCTTGTATCTAATAATTATAATTTAATTAGACCAGCCAGTGTCGGACGAAAAATTGTTTATTGATTGTTGCTTTGATTAAATAGGCATTCTTCCTTCTAGTCTTAGGTCTGCTGTGTCCCTCCTTCTTAATCGAGTGTGGCCACGGTTATCTAATATGTTGCGGGCCCGTGTGTTTGGGTGAGTTTCAAGTTTTTTTAAATATTTTACCACATTTTTCGTGATCTCAGTTTTTACAAGAGGCACGTTTAGATCTTTGTGTATATTCGCGTTTTTGATATACCAGGGGGCAACTGTGATCATTCTTAAAAACTTGTTTTGGCGTCTTTGGATCTTTTCTACATTTGACGCTGAGGCCGTGCCCCATAGCTGTATGCCATAACACCATATCGGTTTTATGATCATGTTATAAAGTAGATGTTTGCAATCTAAACTAAGCGTAGAGTTTCTGCCAATGAGCCAATTAATTTGAATTGATTTCAATTTCATTTGAGTCAACTTTTCATCTATATGACTTTTCCATGTAAGACGATGATCTAAATATGACCCAATAATACTGTTGATATCGATGGCTCACTCGTATAATGAAAGCAATCACATCGACATCAAAAGTTAGTCAGAAAATCACTCTGAGATATTGAGTCTATGACTTAAAAATATGGGATTTACAATAGATGGCGAATCTTATGCACACGCTTTTAGTTTTTAATAACTTATATATAATTTTGAAGGGTATATATCCATCTTTTATTTTCGCTTAGTTATTGAACATTATGGTGTAAACTACAGAGTTTTTTGTCTCGAAAATTTCGAATTTTTTGCCAATAAAGCGTCATACATGGGAAGTTTTGCTATACTTGTTTAGGTATCCGAAGCTTATGGTGTATGTGTTTCTATAAAACGCACCAGGTCATTATTTGCGATAAATAGTGAATCCATTACGATAACCCGAAGCGTAAGAGATCATATCTGAAGCCCGGCCACCAAACAGCCGAATCGTCACCAAAGGCAATTCTCTGTATTCGGTGGTACCAAAAGGGTCCTATCTGTTAACAGCTACTAAAAGCTTGACAGACAGGGAACCTGTACCGAATGAAACTGATTCGCTTGAAGCGTGTATTGACCGAAATACTTCCAGAATATTCGGAAAGTCATGAAACCGTAATATTCGATCATGTCAACGCTAGGCCACATTATGTAATACCCGTTAAAAAGTATTTGGAATGAAGTTGTGGGAAGTTTTGCCTCACCCGCTTTATAGTGCAGGTTGTGCCACGTCCGACCACTATTTGTTTCGATCGTTGAAGAACGCTCTCCCTGGTATACGCTTTATTTTGTAACCGAGTATCCGATATTGGTTTGATTAGTTCATATGTGGTCAGAAATATGGGAAAAGATCATAGCTAAAAATTACCAATACATATATAATAAAAGCTAAAAATTTGAGTTTTTTCCCTTTTTTTAATATTTGAATTTAAAAATTATTTAAGCACGACCTAAATAATTATAGAACACTACTTACTAGGGTTCTATAGTTGAAACCAAAATTCGACTTTTCGAACTTTCGACTTTGTAACTGTTCGCCTTTTGGTCATTTATGAAAAGTTGACACTTCGAACTCTCGAATTTTTTTTATTTAATTCGACAGTTTTCGACTATTCACATATTTTTTACCATAGCTGACAACTAGATAGATAACCGAGAGCCAAAAACCTATGTCTGTTGTCAAAAACCTAATTCATTTGAATGTATTGCATGTAGTTTGTTATTGTATCGCCCGTATGTGTGAAAAGGGTATAATTTTTTCCATTGATATTTCTCTCTCCTTCCGTTCTATGCATTTATTCTATGTTTTTTTCTGTTTCAACTTTGAATCATTCTACATTCTACAATCATTGATGTACCTTTTGCAATGAAAATGTATAGAGGCGATAATGTATTAAATAGTAATGTAATTTTTTTTTTTTTACTTTTAAGAAAAATGTCGATTGTTCAAAAAAAATATAGAATTTTAGAGTTTTTTTATAATTGTATAGAGAAAAATCTTACATAGCGATAACGCCAAAGTAAATATTTAAATTTCTGTGTGACGTGCCCACATGAGTATTTTTTTTTAAATAATGGATAACTAGTTATGTTATAATGATGTTTTCGGGTTTCGATATTTCGAATTTACCAGAACCATTTCTGTTCGAATTTTGTAAGCCTGATAAAATTCGCAAGAACAAAAACCCCCTAATATTTATTTACGATATTTCAAGGGTATTTTTCCCAGGCTACATGATGTTTGGGTATTTTTTTACTTATCCGGTGTTAATGGGTTAAGCAATGGTGGGACTATTATTTTTATGCAATATAAAAATAATAATAACTTAAAGAGTGCATAACATTTTTGGCAATATTTTCTAAACAAATTGTGTGGTAAGATTTCAGAAAATTGATTGAAATTTTCCAAAGATACCATATGCATTTGTAAATTATGTTTCAGCAGATTTGCTCCCCTTTTATAAACATTGTACATATTTATATGTATAGTTTTTTGTTTTAAATTTAAAACTCGTGTGTTTTCATTTAAGAATTTTAAATGTTTATATAAATAAATACAAACATATATGAACATATTATTTGATGAGGCAAGTACGTATGACAATGCACAGTACATTTAGTTGCAGAGAGATTTAACTTCAAATCTCATTTAAATTGCAGTGCGTTATAACATTTATAATCACTTTCGTCTCAAAATCACTTTCTAGACCATAGTGCAATATCCGCTAACTTAAATTTTTAAATGTGGTTACAGGTTGTAATTATGAGTGTAATTTCATGAAACTTTTTATACATAATCTAATTGAACAGTGAATCAGATCATGATTTCAGAGTATAATGCAATATATCATAGACTCCCATGCACCATGCATTACGTTGTGTATATGTACAGTGGTGGCCATGAGGTTAGCACACTTCATACTTGCTGTTTTCTAAAGTAAATTATTTCATTTCATTGCAATTATAAACTAAAGTTTTTGGTAATTAGTGTTGTTTATGGTGTGATCAATAAGTCCCGTTACTTTTTTTTTGCATTCCATCGCTATTCTCTTTCAAATTTGCATTTTAGTGCAGTAATATGTAAAATAAGCTGGACACAATTTTAGCACATATAAGTATAATTAAATTTTTTAAAAGTTTTTTGAGGGTATAAATATTAATTGGTAAGTTTAGGTATTATTTAATCAATGAGGAAGACAAACTGACTTAATAAACATTATTTAGATATGGCTAAAAAAAAGTGGTGTACAGAGGAACAACGAAAGATTATTCAATAAATGAACTCGAGAGGAACAAGTATAAGTGAGATTGCTTATACTTTGGAATGCTCCAGGAAGATGGTTTATAATTCATTAAGGCATATTCAGAAATATAAAACATCTAAAAATGTTACACAGGCTCCTCGGCCCAGAAAAACTTCACGTAAAGAGGACTCTTTAATATACAGAGCCTCTGTCGAAGATCCTTTTAAGAGCTCCACCGTAATCCAGAGAGAAATTTCAGGAAAATATGGTATCAACGTGTCCAGCAGAACGATAAGAAGGAGACTTAATGAAAAAAATTTACGTGGATGCATTTCTCAGCATAAGCCACATGTTTCAAAAAAGAACATACAAGCTCGGTTGTCCTTTGCTCGTGAGCATTTGGAAAAGCCGTTAATTTTTTGGAAAAATGTCCTTTGGAGTGATGAATCTAAATTTTGTAGATTCGGATCGGATGGTAAGAGGTATGTATGGCGTCCTCCGAACATGCAACATAATCCAAAGTACACCAGTAAAACAATAAAACACGGTGGGGGTAATGTGATGGTGTGGGCAGCATTTTCTGGGTATGGGGTTGGTCCTATAAAAAAGATTGATACTCGTATGGACCAGTATGTATACCAGAATATACTTCTAAATACAATGATACCTTATGCAGAGGACAACATGCCACTTAGGTGGCGATTTATGCAAGATAATGATCCAAAACACACCTCACGCTTAGTGAGGTGTTGCTTGGAATCGAACAATATCGACATGTTAAAATGGCCAGCCCAATCTCCGGATCTCAATCCTATTGAGAACCTTTGGAATGATGTGGAGCAGCATGTAATGAGAGAAAAGCCTAAAAATTTGGCCGATTTATGGAAAGAAGTAGAAAAAGCTTGGAATGATATTTCAGTGGATCGCTGTATGGGCCTTGTAGAAAGTATGCCAAGGAGACTAGCAGCTGTGATCAAAAATAAAGGGTATCCAACTAAGTACTAAGTTTTTAGTGAAATAAGTTTTTTTGTTTTGTTACTTTTTTAATATGAATAAAATTTTTTATTTTGTGCTAAAATACTGTCCAGTGTTTTTTTGAGGTTATTCTATTCTGGATAGAAAAACGCAAAATATATATAAAGGAATAATGCTGAACATGATGGGACGTGATCTTAGAAGGACAAGTAACACGCATGCAAAAGATATCATAAAAAAATTAAGAAATATAGGAAATATTTGCGTTTAAAAATAGCAAGTAGCTAGTGTGCTAACCTCATGGCCACCACTGTATATGAAACAATATAAAATCTTGATCCGAATTCAATTAAATTTAAATAAAATCAAACCAGTGAAAAATTTTAAATACTATTTTTGTTACGGTGTTTGCAGAATTATTTGTACTTATTATATATTAGGAAGTTTCATACCAAAGCGGACAGTAGTTGCATTTGATATATCGAGATTTCAACGATATGTATCATAGTTATAATGTATACCAGTCGTCTATCAAATCAAGAATATCTTGACTACAGACGTTTCCAGATTCATGAGAAAATATACAGTGTATATTAAACACGCAGAGAAAAATTATTATTGTACATGTTTTAACAATTTCACTTAAATATTTTAACAATATTATAGCCAAAGTAATTGTGTATATGACTGCAGTGACTATAATGTATTTAATTTACCATTCACATGACTGTAGTTTGATGCAACCATTTGTATGATGTAATACTTCACCATACAGTGTTGTTCTCGGATTATGGTTATCATACCCTGACAACAACATATTATGATATAAACATATATTTATTTACTGCAATCATATATATGATTGTTACAATTATGTAAATGATAACTTAAATATTTTATGGTTACCGCAAATATATAAATACTTACAGTGACCACTAAAATGTAGAAATGGTTTAGGTATGTATAAAAAACTACATTTTGTCTGTGTGTGTGCTATTTGATTTTTATTTTTCATACATTTTGAAACATGTAATAGTGCATTTACATTTGTAATTTTCAAACTAGTTTATGATAATAAGCTACTTTCATGGACCGTACCGTTTACATCGGCATACAGTTAAGTGGTTAATCTTTAACAGTTAATTGGTTTATCTTTGAGAAGTCATAAAACAGCTGACTTATCTCAAAAGCTAGTTACAAAACCTTTTTTTTATTTGTATGGATAAATAAGTTTCTCAAACCAGTATATCACCATAAACAACTTATAACAAGTTTATGGCGTAGGTATAAATGCACTATAACAATGTTACAGTGTAACATTATCAATGTTTACACTGTCGCTCTTAGAAGCGCATTACTATGTTAACCCACATATCACTCACAAATAAACATATGTTGCATACCCTCGTGTATTGTTTTCAACACATACGGTATACCTATGTAGTCTAAATCGTGATTTACCATCAATAACACATTTATTTATATATATATTTTGTTTATATGTTTGTTATCAAATTACACGTTTCGGTGTAGTAAACTAATTTGCTGTATTTTGCTGTTCCTAGAGCAAAATACATAGAAATTACATATGTGTGGAAATCCACACAAATGGGTAAGCAGCGCCAATTTTTAAATATTACGAAATCTAAAATTAATGTGTTTTCTGTGCTAAATTGATGCAGCAGAAATGTCAAGAAAAAAAGTTCAATTTTGTGTAGTTTTGCACAAAGCCTTAAGTTTTTTTTGCCACTGACTCACCCAAATACAGACCTTCGAAACCAGTGGTTCAATTTAAATGTAGTGTATCGTATTAAATCCTTCATACCTTCACCAAAGTATTCGAATTGTTATGGCGTTATACACGTCGTGGAAGAGTTCTTTGGAATATTTATCATAAAGTAGATATTCATATTGTCTATACAAATGACTTAGTAATCCAGATGTAGATCAAACACTGATTTAATCGTGGTTTTTTGCAAATGTTTAGCTAAGGACTAAAATTGAAAAATTCTTAACATACGATTTTCATTAAAACTTTTATCCCAAGTATTATTTGATTCTATTTTTTTGATCAAGTTACCTTTGTAAAGCATGACAGCTTTTATGTTTAATGTCAATTATGTTCATTTGTTGTTAATCTAATTATAATGGGTGACCAGAAAAAAGTGCGTACTAAAATTATTAAATATTTTCAACAAAATCCAACTTGGTCCTACAAAAGTTGGCCAAACAATCAAAGGTCTGCCGTCAAACTGTTTCCAATGTTATTCAACAGTACCGGGAGAACTTGTTCGTTGATAGAAAACCTGGTTCAGGTAGAAAGAATGGTCCACATGATGTTTCTAAAGCCAACAAAATGGAAAGCATTTTCACAAGAGCTCCCAACACATCCGGTAGGAAAGCAGCCCGGCTAGCTCAGTGGTCGGACTATTTGGTACGAAAAGTTAAAGCCAATGCAGGTTCAGAAACATACAAATTGAAGTAAAATTTTCGAAAAAAAAAATAAAAAATATTACGACTGCATAATGGATGACGAAACGTATGTTCTTTGATGTTGCTGATGCTCGAGGGAATATTGAAGAAAAGTGTAAGACCCAAAAGCAGACAAAATTTCCCAAAAAGTTCTTGGTATGGCAAGCAATATGCAGTTGCGGAAAAAAAGCCAAACATTTGTTACAAAGGGCTCTATAAATACCGAAATTTACATTAAGGAATGTTTACAAAAAAGGACTTCATTCATAAGACTTCTTAGTGTGTCCACTTATTTTTGGCCTGATTTGGAACCCTGTCACTATGGTAAGAAATCCATATTTGTTCCATTTGAGGGTAAATTTTCCATATTTAAATAGCAACCGAACCAGAACTATAGTGGATATATTGAGGTATGAGCCATGTATGCCAGTTATTTGTGAGCTAGAAAAAATTTATTGCAACGTAAAGACGGGCGTAGCTATATCAACTCCTCTATCTATAACGATCCAGAATATATCTATTTTATGGGGTCACAAATGAAAACTGTAGTAATTACAAATGGAATGACTAAACTCTATGTTCCTTTGCCACTCAGGGTGAAGGGTATAAAAAAGTGATATCCAAGACGCAAAGAATTCCTCTTTAAATAGCCAATGATTAAATAAATTATATCTTTGGTATATTCAATTGGAATGGAAATATCTAATACGAAAATATAAATTTACTGTCCATATGTGGAATGGTGGTCGACAACTTTCCTGCTTGTTTTTAGTTGTTTCCTAAAAAGGGAACTGCCTTCATGGTTATGATGTTAAATTACATAATTAATAACAGTGAAAGGATTTTACATGTATTTAGTTTTATTAACCTTTAATGGCGTTACAAATATCTTAAAGGATTTAACTCATAACCCTACAAATAATACTAATCTCCACTCATTCGTTTATTTTACTACAAAAATGTCATCTTAAATTTGTTTTCGTAAAGACTCCCAGAAAAAAAATTTTAAAAACCAGCAATAAAAACATACGCAAGATTAACGTATTAAAAATAAATTTTTAGTTTTTACTTACACAATATGTACCGCACAGAAATGCAATGAGTGTGCGATGATTATAAGCATTTGTTTATGTGACCAAAATAAAAATTAAGAACGCCAATAAGCTAATTATAAACACAAACACACCATCAACTAAACACGAACCCCAAAAATACTTATATGCTGTTGCACACATTTGTTTTTATTTAAAAATGCACATAAGTTAATATATTTGTATATATGCTACAAAAAAAAAGGGGCATGCAGCAAGCATAACAAACAACAACTGCACTTAGACATTACTGCACTCATAGTCATCATCATAATTATCAATTTGCTAGTAACATCATTATCATCACTATTATTGTGAACATGATGAGGTTGATCCTCATCAAAAGCAAAACAACAACTGCAAAAACTGCCAACAATAATAGGCAATAATAGCAGCAGCAACAACAACAACAATAATATCAACAGCATCATCATGTATTTGATGTAAACGGCCAGATGGTTTAAGCATAAGATGTCGCTAAAAGTTTAAAGGCATGTAAATAAATAAATTTAAATAAAGTTTGTTGTTTTTGGATTTGTTTTTGTTGTGTGTGCGAGAGTATATAAAAATAGTACAATTTACTAACACATACAACTATGCATTCGCATAGTATAAACATTAGGGGAGCGCTGGAATATTTAAGCCTCATCTCACCCTTGTGTGGAAAACCACACAAAATGAAAATTATGTACGCATTTGAATAAATGATATTTCTTGACTGATATTTCTTGACATTTTTTAATCGAGATATCTAACAACTGATATTCCTTACACTAGTGTGTGGTTTTCCACACCACAAAAGGTGTATTATGTATGAGTACTAATAACCGAAATGTTTGAGTAAATGTGGGAAGATAAACTAAGTAATTTGATGATAAAGGGATACAAAACATAAATATCAATATGTTAATCATGGCAAATCATGATTTGGACTACAAGATTTTGGTTCAAAATTATGTTGCAAGTGAAAACAAGTAAGAAAGTAAAGTCGGTCAAATCCGACTATTATTTTTCTATTAAAATTTCAAAAATTTTTTTTCGTGAGTGATTCTTGGAATTGGGCCTTATATGGAAGCTTTGACCAATTTATGTCGATATGAAACTTATTTCTGTTGTATTTTATGTTGGAATTTTTAAGAGATTTATGCTTCCTTATAGGAGTTATGAATGATTATAGACCGATCGTCATAAAATTACATGGATGACTTCTTTATCTTTAAAACTTATTTGGAGCGAAAATTGTTAGATACCTACATAAATTATACATTTATGACCGATAAAGTCCTATTTCGGGAGGACATTTATATGGGGGCTAGGTGAAATAATAAACCTTGGACCGAGAAAAATATATGTGCAAAATTTGAAAGAAATATCTTCAAGATTTGCGACCTGTACTTTGGTCTCAAGGTTTACATGGACAGTCAGTCTACCAGACGATCGGACGGACATTTAATCGACTCAGAAGTGATTCTTTAAATACGTACACATACCGTATGTGTGGAAAACCACACACAATGCTAAACAACGTAAGTTTTTTTTTCGTAAGTTATAGGTTAAATTGATTTGGGATTGTATTTAAAATTTGTTAAATTTATTTCTCTTCCCAGCATAAACGACTCCAAACATTATTTTGCTTCAGAACCATTAATAAGTTCCACCCTAATATACAGACTTAAGTAGATATAAAGAATTTTAGCACGCGCTAGGGATTTATTTGGTATTTATACCCTACACCACCATAGTGGGGAGGGTATAATGGATTTGTGCAGATGTTTGTAACGCCCAAAAATATTAGTCTAACACCCACCTTAAAGTATACCGATCGACTCAGAATCACTTTCTGAGTCGATTAAACGATGTCCGTCCGTCCGTCCGTCCGTCTGGCTGGCTGGTTGGCTGTCCATGTAAAGCTTGTGCGCAGAGTACAGGTCGCAATTTTAAATATATTTCGATAAAATTTGGTACATATCATTGTTTCTGCCCAAGGACGATCCCTATTGAAACTGGCTGAAATCGGTCCATTATTTGACCTAGCCCCCATACAAATGTCCTCCCGAAAGTGGATTTTATCCGTCACAAATGTTTAATTTATATAGGTATCTACACAAGTTTTTGTCCAAATAAGTTCTATATATAGGGAATTCATGTCACCAAATTTTATTATGATCGGTCCATAATTAGTCATAGCTCCCATATAAGGCCTGCTTCCGATAATCACTTTAACGAGCATAAATCTCCTACAAATGTTGGTATACACATAAAATTCAACATAAATAACTTTCATATAAACATTAATCACGTGACCAAATTTCGTGGTGAGCGGTTCATAATTTGTCATAGCTCCCATATAAGGCCCACTTCCGAAAATCGCTCACGAACATAAATTATTGAAATATTGAAAGAAAAATGTTTTTGCTCATTTACTTAGTGTAGGGTATTATCTGGTCGGGCTTGACCGACCATACTTTCTTACTTGTTTTATGTTGTGGTTAATGTTTCTGTTATTGTTGCAGCAGGCGCGCTGTTGTTGTTGGTATGTATGGCAACGTTTTACGCATGTTACTGTTAGTTTTTGCTACCATTTTATATGCATTTTATTCATATATACATATTGTATACAAACATTACAATGTGAAATATTGTACTTGAGCGTTTATATACATTAGGGTGACCCTAATTTGTCAATGCTGTTAGGGTCTAAAATTGTTCTCTGTCATCTAAAAACCAGAAGCTGAGCAAAATCGGATAATGCTGAGCGGTTGCACATTTTATTCGTAGTTTCAATTTTTGGGTCAAAGTCGCAATATATACAACAAAAAAAAAAAAAGATAACCTCATCTCAACCTCAAAAAAACTTACGTTATTAACCTCGTGTGTTGTTTTCCACACATACGGTATATCAATGAATGGCTAATTCTTTGGAAATTAATGGCTAATTCTTTTTTCTAATGCATTTGAATTAATTCAAAATCCATTCAATTCGAATGAATTGCAATTCATTTTTACCAAATTGATTTGAATCAATTCAAAATCAATTCAATTCAAATAAATTGGAAATGAATTCATTTTTACCAACTTCTCTTGAATTGTCTCAAATTTCATTCAATTCATTTTTTTGTGTGAATGGTTCATTAATTCAAAAATGAATGATTCATTTACAGCTCTGATACGTATTTAAAAAATTAGTATTTAAATCTTATAACTAAAATTAAAACTAGTTGCTCTCCAACAAGAGAGTCTAAATGGTTAACTGGCACTCATCTTAGCGGGGTGGTAGATCAGGGTTTGGATCTGTACAAGTTGTCTTGCAAGCGTATTGGGATGGTTTTGCAGCTTAACAATACATTTCTCACGGACTTTCTAGAACTCTTCCTTTACCAATATCACTTCTAAGTCCCGGATGTTTTCATTTCTTATGTACCATGGTGCTACCGTCTTGGTCCTAAGAATTTTAGATTGGGCCCCCTGTATAAGATCAATACTTTTGTTGCTAGCCATTCCCAATAATTGAATTCCATACGTTCAAATTGGTTCTAAAACGGTCTTATACAGAATGACTTTATATTCAAGGCTTAATTTTGATTGATCACTGATTAACCAATGAAAGCTAGAGGCTTTTAGCTTCATGTGAAGTCTCTTGGTTTCTATGTGACGGCGCCAAGTAAGCCGTCTATCAAGATGAATACCAAGGTAGGTGACATAATTAGATGGTAAATGGGACTTACAAAAATAACTTTGGGCATCCACTGGAAATTATAGAGAAGCCTCGGATTCTTCAGTAGGTATGTAAAACATGCGTTGAATTTCTACGTTTATGATCAAATAAGAAAATATATTCTGCTACGATACCGTTATGCTGATGATGCTTCACAGGAGGAATTGGCTTTGAGAAGGAAATTGACTGTAGTGATTTTGAATGTGACCTGGAAATGACAAAATCATTTACCCAAAATGATTTAAACGACCTAATCAGAGATCTGTCGAAGACTGATTCCGAAATTTTGGCTTCTAGGCTAAATTAAAGGTATTTAGTAATAGAAGAAACTAAAATTTCTTATTACAGGACAACAGAGTAGGAATTGTTTCCTTTGCATATTCAAGGAATGAGTTCATTTGGGAAATAAGAAATGTTCTAACTATTCTCGACATGCTGAACAGCTAATGATCCACTTTTATACGCTTGGATGTAACATGAGCATCAAACTAAACTTTCTATTTTCACAGTAATATTAGTAAACTAAATGAGGAACAGGACGAGCGATTCCACTAAGTCCTTTGTAAAATGGAGGAATGCTACAAGGCAACTGAAACTGGAAACAAAAGTTTTTATCAACTGAAAAACTTAACAAAATAGTATTACCTTTAAACATTTTGTGTTTTATTGTAAAAAGTCTCATATGCCATATTTTCTTAACTACAGATGGTACAAAACATTTATATCACAGATTTGAAATTTTCATTGCAATTTAGGCTAGAATCTTGTAACATAACCAAATCGTCAGAAGTGCTCCTGTGCATTGTAATTAAATCATATGTTAAAAAATCTGTTAAAAAATATTATTTTTTGAATTTAAACCGGTTGAGGTACTGTGATCTATTCCAAATGCTTCATGTTATTATATTAACAGCCCTGGCCAATTATTGACTTTAGAAATTCTTAAAAATACGAAAATCTGAATTTTGTGTCTGTTTTTTTTAAAGAATATCAGGATTTGCTTTTCCTTAATCGTACATCTGTTACATTTTAGCTTTACCGATTTCACAAATTGTATTGCGATAAGTTAATGAACAACCCCCTCATTGAACATATTCTTCCAAATTTAAAACATTTTATGACGAAATTTTAGATTATCGATTGATTATTTGTTTCAACATTAAATTTTTTGGAAAATATTACTATTTTGACCCAATTTTTTTTAATTTTCTGCACATCGTTGTTAGAAGACGGACAAGCAGTTTGGGAGCATCGAAAAGGTCCTATATAAGGGTCACCCTAATACAGATGCTTACACATTTTATGCACTGTGTAAAAGTATCAGTTGTTATGAGGGGATCTGACACACACACATACGCAAGTTGTATTTTTTTTTGTGCATATTAAGTGAAGCAGATCATGTAGCATTTTGAATTTTGTTGCACTTAAGGTTTACAGTAAATTTTCAACGTAGCTGATGATTCTTGCTCCCCTTCTTGTTATTTTGGCGTGCGAAAAAAAAGGAATAAATATTTTATAAATTTACAATTTATTGACTTTAAACTCTTTCCATTTTAAAAATAAACACAAACATAAAAACAAAAACAAAAATATCCACAAACTTAGTTCATTCACCGCTTTTACTTACAACACACTGCATTCGTATACAAAGAATTTATGATTTTTCTACAAAAAGTTTCCCCCTCTAAATTTTTAGTCATCATTTTGAAGGGTATTCTCCTCTCAAGCTGAAAACTATAAACAAAATGTTGTGGAGGAATAAACAAAAAAAAAAAAACACCGAGTGCTGGGAAAAACAAAAACCAACCCTTTTTCAAAAAATAAAATTTAAAACTAAAACTTATGAAAAGAGCAGACCATAAATTTTTTTTAAATGCACACATGCGAAGGTTAGTTTTTTTTTTTTTTTGTTTTTGAGTAAAACATGTAACTAAAATTGAAAATGTTTCAATAGCTCTTTATTGTAGCCGACCAAATTTTGGCTAATAAACAAAGAAAGAAGAATAGGTGGGATTTTTGGAAAAAGGAATATTTTTTTCTCTGGTTGAAGTGCATGTTAGCAACACATGCCGCTTCAAACGATATTTTTTGATACAATAAATTCAGCAGTATTGCAAAAGAAATTTTCCTGTGGCGGAGACTGCTTTGGAAATAATGTCACGCCACTTATGATATTTAAGTGAAATGGAGATTGGCTTATCTTTTATTGATCAAAGACATTCACTAAATATGTTGGACGAAAGAAGCTAACCTCAAAATGGTTGACCTGGTGTATCGACCCTGCTGAGCGCGCAATTGGGCTTCTAAAAACCGTCAACAACACACTAGTGGAATACAGTAAGCAAAATGATTTGATTGAAGTCATCGAGCATTTGCACAAAATGCATCCAAACTCCAACAAAAGAACAATTTAATGTATTTATGAAATTGAAGCAAATTTACAAATAAACAATTTTACACATTTCATCATTTCAACTCACTTAGACAATTTAAAAAAAAAAATTCGGTTTGAGTAGAAAATTCTAAAAAGTCAAAGCAGCGATCCTCGAAGAAGCTCCATATTTGTTTCCTAAATGTTTCTTAAACACTAACAAACTTATTTTACTATCTAAAAAAGTCAGTTTTTAGAAAACCCTAGCTGAACCCGGTCCGCGTTGCTGGCCCTTAGAAAATATCAGTGTTATATTGCGTCTCGATCTCGATTTTAGTATACAGTGTGGGACAAAGTCGGTGATCCAACATTCAATGTTAATACATGTGGTGGCAGTCCGGCTGGTTCCAATGAATTCCGTAGGATAATCGACGGCTTGTTTTTCGTTCATTACTGTATCAATCGATTTGTATTTTGTTGTTTCGCCAGGCAGTTTCAATTGTATTTGCATGTTCCCACAGCCAATCCGAATTGTTGTGGTTGGTTGTAGCGGCTTGAATATTCATTTGCATTTGGCAGAAGTTCGGGAAAGAAATCTAATTTGTGGCGAGATCAATGGGAACTTTTCCATTTCCAATGTATTGCAACAAATGCACACGCATGTTCGTTGATATCGTTCGGCTTCTGTAGCTTCATTTCCAGGAAATAAATGTAAGCGAGAAGCGGCAGCAACGATCCAATTCTGTGGTAGATTCGGCCTTGAAATTTAAAGGTGTGCATGAAGCCGACGTTGTTTACGATATTTGTTGCCCCGAAGGACGTATATAGAAAACTAAATAAACTATCTACATATAAGAATTGAAGAAAAGGTCGATCAACAATTATACAATAATCTTCTTTTTTTCTTTGATTTCATTTGCGGTATAGTATAAAATTTTGATTTTGCCACGCCATTCCGTCCACAGACCGAAAATCAAAAATCTAATTTTACAGTATTACCGGCTAGGCTTTTCCGAAGATTCCGTTAAAATTTTATTAAAATCGGTCGAGCCGTTTTTGATTCCATACGGAACATACATATGCACATCTGTTTTTATATACGTATATAGAGCATTAGCGGTATAATGTAAAATTTTGTTTTTTACACACCACTCCGCCCGCAGACCGAATAACAAAAATCTGACTTTACAGTGGTACCCGCTGGGCTATTCTGAAGATGAAAATTTCAAACGGTTTTTGAGTTCATTCGGAACATACATACACACATACATTTTTATATATATAGATAGATTTTCCCCGTTTTAGGAATTTCGGTATTTGAAAATAAAAAAATGTCAAATATTATATTGACATTGCTTTTAGGACATTTGTGTCTATATTAGTTCTAAATTTTGTTATGATATCTTTAACCGTTAAAATTTTACATTAATTCAAATTTTATATTTTTCTTCATGGAAAATCACCATATTATATTACCTAATTTTACTAAAATATCAATCTTCAAGTCATAAGGTTTTCACCAATATACTTACATAAAAAACCATTATGTACTTTTCAGAAGTTTCACAAACCTTGCCCTCCTTTTTAAAATTTTTAATGTTTTTTCATATATTTATAATTTCAGCTCATTCGGATCATAAATGGATTTTTAGTGATTTTTTTTTTTTTTTTAAATATCAACCCCTTTGTGCGAAATAATCGTATGTTACATTTTCACAAAATATTATACCGATATTTGCTATATTTATGGAGATATTACTACTTAAGTTAATTTTATCGTATGTGTAATTTAATTTACTTAATTGGTTATTGTATTGCATTTGAAATTTGGTATTGATGATACCAACCAAAGCAAAGAAATTTAATAGTTCCCGAGATACCGAGTTATTTCCAAAAAAAAAAAAAAAACGATCCTAAACCACTGTGTGATAGATGATGAAACGGATTGGTTGGATACGATATGTCACAATTACACTGTGGTAATTTTTGATGAGATGTATTCTATTTGTGTTTTTACATTTGCTTGATAATTTTATTATGCCATAATTGTTGTTGTTAAATTTGAGTTTCTAAATTTTGCGGCAAAAAGTTTATTTTTCAAACTCATATTAAAAAAAAAATAAATTTTATATTGTTCAATTGCCAACATATTTGAATGGAAAAAGAGATACAAATAATGAAAGTTGACAACATAGTTACACATCAAATGCTGATAAATCATAAAAATCATAAAGTCTATCCACCGATTAAAATCAGAAAGTTTTTGTTTGTTTCAAAATAGGCCGAATATTAGATTCGGTTCTGAAAACAAAAGTTTTAAGTCGTACTGTAATATTTTTCACTATATTAGCAAAATAATATAACACACAGTTGTTTACTTCATCTTCAGGTTCTATGTAAGGACTGAGATCGAAAATTTTTAACATACATATATATTAATAAAAATGAAACCACTAAACTTACAGTTTTGAATCTTTTTTATTTTATTGAAATTATTGTTACAATTTACAAAAAAAAATGTTTTTATAGTTCTAATCACTAATGATGAAATTTTGAACCTTTTTGGAAAACCCTTCCAGCAGGTAGTCCATCTCCGTTTAAAATCTACCACACTTTTGTACACCTTTTTTGTGCTCTTCAATTCTCTTTCAACAAGAGCCCAATATCTCTCCACTGGACTCAGCTCCAGTCAGTTTGGAGGAATTCCCTGTTTTTATTGTATCACCCATGACCATGCTTACCATAGTGATAGGATGCTAAATCAGGCCAAAAATAAGTGGACAAATTAAGAAGTCTTATGAATGGATGCATCCTCTTTTGTAAACATTCCTTGATGTAAATTTCGGTATTTATAGAGCCCTTTGTAACAAATGTTTGACTTTTTTGCCGCAACTTTATATTGCTTGCCTTACCAAGAATTTTTTGGGAAATTTTGTCTGCTTTTAGGTCCTAAACGTTTCTTCAACATTCTCTCGAACATCTGCAACATACAAAATTGACCCAGAAGCTTCGAAAAATTTTCCATACGTACATTTCGTCATTCATTATGCAGCAGGTATATTTTTTGTATAAAATTTGACTTCAATTTCCGTGCTCTGTCTTTGCCCTCAAAATTTTTAGCAGAGTTCCTGTTAGCAACTTTTTGAGCCTTGTATGCTTTTAAGCCTTCATTGGCTTTAACTTTTCGTACCTAATAGTCCGAGTACTGACCTAACCGGGCTGCTTTCCTACCGGAGGTGTTGGGAGCTCTTTTGAAAATGCTTTCTATTTGTTTGGCTTTAGAAACATCATGTGGACCATTCCTTCTACCTGAACCAGGTTTTATATCAACAGACACGTTCTCCCGGTACTGTTTAATAACATTGGAAAAAGTTTGATAGCAGACCTTTTATTATTTGGCCAACTTTTTGTAGGACCAAGTTGGGTTTCGTTCAAAATATTTAATAATTTTAGTACGCACTTTTTTCTGGTCACTCATTTTAATCAGATTAACAACAAATGAACATAATTGACATTAAACATAATAACTGACGTGCTTTACAAAGGTAACTTGATCAAACAAAAAAAAATCAAACAATACTTGGGTTAAGCGTTTTAATGTGTTAAGAATTTTACGATCTCAGTCCTTAGATGCTTAAATATAAACATTTTGTGACATTGATAATTAAGTCATAAAGATACCCAAGAAAATCAGAAAATTTCATGCATATCTCAAATTTAACATTTTCAACTTTTTTAAAACGAAATTTCAAAAAATCATAAGTGCTTTCGATTCTCATAAATGCTGAATGAGTATTCGAAATGTAAATTCCAACTTATGTGTCTATTATGCATGGGTTAGTGTGGGGACTCCTTCGAAGAATATAAATACTAAAATATTTGAAATACATTTTATAGAGAATTTGTCAGAATTTGGATTTAATATGACATAGAAAATGTTAGACCTTACGAGTATCGTGAATTTTGGAGTCACTAAAAGTATTCCAGATGCATTCCACCCGTGTGTGGAAAACCACACAAACTTAAACTTATTTATACTTAAAAAAAAGAAAAATTAAAAAAGTCATGAAAATTCTTTACCAACATATTTTTTAAAAATAACATATTTATCAAGTAAAAGCGTAATATTTTTCTATGCCGAATTTTGTATACCCACCATCAATATGTGTTTATTTTTTTTTATTTATTGTCAATAAAATATTTTCCTGATCCCAACAAAAGCTGGTAGAAAGATTTAAGTTCAAATAAAACTTGTTTACGTCCAATTTGATCATGGTATTAATTTTTAGAAGACAATTATGAATGTTCAAGTTATTTTGCCTAGGGACAAATATTGGCAATACTTTATAGTATAATCTCAAAATATTTAGAAGTGATTTGTGAAAAATTTTATCAGGATAATCAACATATTTATGACTGCTCAAACAGTATTCCAGGGGGACATTTGTATGGGGGCTAGGTGAAATCATGGAACAAAATTTTGAACGC
The DNA here is from genome assembly GCA_942486065.2 of Calliphora vomitoria. NCBI lineage: Eukaryota > Metazoa > Arthropoda > Insecta > Diptera > Calliphoridae > Calliphora > Calliphora vomitoria. The sequence continues at coordinate 154,095,226 of OW818029.2, forward strand.
AAAGCAAAGCTTATCGGAAGAAAGTAAAGGGTTTTCCAACAAGAGGTGTTATTTCGAATCATCCGGTTTTTCGGTAGCTGTCACTTTTAAAGCTTTTATTATTTGACATTTGACAAGTAGGAACTACGCCATTACTAAAAATGGAACGATACACGCTTCAACAACGCACTGGAATTATTAAAATTCGCAACAAAAATGGTCACAGTTCGCAAAACTAAAGCACTTTTGAGTCGTCGTGAAGCACCTTGTCGGACCGCAATAGAGAAATTGGTGGAAAAATTCGAGCCGTTGGGACAAGTTAGTGATGTAAACAATAAAACCCATGCACGTCGCTCAAGAACAACTGAGAATATTGCTGCTGTAGCCCAAAGTGTTGAATAAAACCCAGGTTTGTCCATTCCTCATCGTTCTTTGGAATTGGGCATTCCACAAACGTCATTACACCGTATTTTGGTCGGCGTTGGATGATATTGATCTGGACAACGTTTACTTTTAACCAGACGGCGCTACGTGCCATACAAGCAACGATACCATTGCTCTTTTACGAGAAAAGTTTCCGGACCGTGTTATCTCTCGAAGAGGTGATCACAATTTGCCACCGAGATCTTGTGATTTAACACCTTGCAACTTCTTCCTTTGGGGCCAAATGAAAGATAAGTTCTACGCCAACAGCCCAGCGTCGATTCAAGACCTCAAAGATATAATTCGTGAGGCTATCGAGGACATAGAGCAGCCACTGTGCGATTTGGTTATGGAAAATTTCATGAAGAGGATATGATCCTGTAGGCGTGGTCATGGCGGCCATTTGGCTGATGTTGTTTTTAATTATTAACGACGTACCTTCCTCCTTATTATGAAATAAACATCCGATCATTTATTTAAAAAAATGTCATTTTTCTTTGAACACCAAAATAACACCTCTTGCTGGAAAACCCTGTATTTGTGTAAAATGTCAGCCAGCTAGCTTCTCTGTCGTGCTTTCAACAGACAGACAGTCGGACGGACATAGCTAGATCATCGTAAAATCTTAAGACGACCAAGACTCTATAGTGGGTTTGCGATAAATATTTCGATGTGATACAAGCGATATAATAAACTCAATATATGGTGGGTATAAAAAGTGATGTTGTTTACCATGGTATGTGGTTTTCCTCCTGAAGCAGGTCATAACTTGTTTCAATTTGAATTTATTTAAAGTAAAATATACAAAGAAAATTCCAAAAAATACTTCAGCTACACAAAAAAGGCTGACCGAATATAAACTGTTCGAAAAGTATTAAAAATTCCTTTAAATATTGCTGCACTTCAATATTTTACCAAACAAAAACTTTTACAGTCAAGGGTTAAACATTACTTTTGGAAAGTAAATGATTTCTATGAAAATCACAAAAATAGTTCTTAAACAGGGGGTAAATCTACGCAAATTGATATACGTAAAACAAATGAAACAAAAAAAAAAAAAAAAAATCATCCTCATCGTCAGTATAAAATAAATAAAATAACTTGATAGTAAATATATTTATGTACAAATAAAAAAAATAAAATACAATAAGCTTTAATTTGCATAAAACCACAACATTTTCTTGTTGCGCTTTTGTTAAAACTGAACACAAAAAAACAAAAAAAGAAAACTGTAAGCCAAAAATAAAAACATAGCAAAGAAAAATTCTTGATTTTAAATATATGTATTCGCATACACCATACTCACAAACACATGTTACACAAAACATAGTTGCAATGATTGTTCATCAGTTTAACCTTTAACCAGGGGAAAGAAATACAGCTTACACAGAACATGCAACAAAAACCTCTTTTACATGCACACAGTGATGACGACGTCGACTTGTGCGTTGACGACGATGATGTATCAATAGAAATTGCAATTTTTCTCAATTTATCTCTTCACCCATTGGCATTGTGGTAGAAAAAAATGTTTTTATTCAGTATTTTTTTCTCCGTCCTTTTTTTTTTTTTGTTACAAAAATATGTATGCTCAACTGCATAAAAAAGATGTATTTCATCAAAATCCCAAATAAAACAATACAATACATAACAAAAATTGTTTAACATTGCAGAAACAGGAGAAACAAATAAATAAAATGAAAAATAAAGAACAGCAAAATTTGTACTCGTCGTATTCACAATATTATAAAGATATAGTTATAGATATATCCAGTATACATTCAAACATAGATAGATATTTGATTGTACGTGTGTTTGTATGTTCGTTGGATATGTTCATATGGTTACGCAATAAAAAAAATTTATATATAGGGAACAACATTCGGTTGCAATTTGAATATATCCGTTGTAGCAGTAGTTGCAGTATAACAAATCATTTGCAATCAAACTAACAACGGAACAAATGAAATACTGACTAAAATAACACAACAATGGTGAGGTGTTTATGAAATGTGACCAACTGATGATGAAATATATACTTTATAGATACAAAGATAGTTTTTTATTATTTCAGTTATTTTCAATCTTGTCAGCACTAAACTGTGTTATGTGAGATGAATGTTGTCAGAATTATCATAAAACATTTGTATACCCGGAATAGTTATAGCCATATCCGTCTGTATGTTGAAATCATCTTTCTATAACTAACATTCATTATTGATACATCAGTATATTAAATATAGTTACGCTTACGTAACTCGGTCAAATCGACCAACAAATGACCGAGATATAAAAAAGGAACCTCTATTTTTTAACTATTTGTATACATTTCACCATGAGTGACAAGGGTATATATAAGTTTGTCATTCCGTTTTTAATTTTTAAATTTTTTATTTGCGACCCTATAAATTATATACTTACATATATCCTGGATCGTTATAGATAGCGAAGTCGATTTAGCCATGTCCATCTGTCCGTTCCGTAGTCCCCAAATAACTTACACACATGATTCATACATCAATATATCGGGAATTCCTCCGGCTCGGTTGCTATTTAAAATCGACACAATTGGCCCACAAATGGGCCTCGTACAACCTCGATTGACCTATTTGTTACCTATTTTTGATGTATATCTGGAATACTAAGTAATTAATATAATCAATATGGATATCCAATAATAGATATATCAAAGACCTTTGCTACGGCGTATATAAGGCAAAAGTAAATCGGACCAATAACACAGTGCAACAGTGCAAAAAACACAAAATCCACTCTACTACAAAAGCGTAGTAAAACCATGTATTCAGTTTGTCCAATTTGGTGACCAATTTTTTTTATGGGCCCCCAAAGATTCTGAAAATCAGTGGTCCCTCAAAAAATGGTGTCAGCAGTTTTTGCCCAACAGCTTAATTTTATAGCTAACAGTCCGCCAAACAAATCATGTTGAAATTTTTTCCAAAACAATAGCTTTTTCATGAACTTTCTTTGACAAAATATAGGAATAAAAAATTTTGCAAAGTTGTAGCTACGGTAAAGCTGAACAACTCTTGTGAATATACCACTTCATTCGGATCGTGTCTAGGTACTCTTAATAGCACATAAAGATCACTTTGTACCTTAACAATTTTAGTTTTTACTATTTTTTGACGCTAAAACAAATAAATTTTATTAAAATAATATGATAATGTCAACACTTCTATGTATTATTAAACTCGCCAGAGGTGTTTTCGAGTTGATTTACAGTTGTTAAGTTTCGTATGCGGAATGGGGATCAGTGGGTGTCAAAGTCTTACATTTAAAAAAAATCACCAAAAATCAATTTATGATCCGAATGAGCTGAAATTTAAAATATAGGTAGTCCTTGAGAAGGCCTATACTAATATTTATAGGTTATCTTTTTTAGTTCAAGAGATATTTAGGTTTAATTTTTTTTTTTTTTTTTAATTTAGCTCGATTTTGTTTCGTATTTTATATATGATGGACCTACGGAAGGTCGAAATTTTATTTTTAGATATGACGTATATTTGCGATAAAATTCTAAAGATAATAAAACAAACCTAACAACAATTATCTCATCCCTATAAAGCAACACGCATCCAAATCTGAAGCATCCTCTTATACCTATAAGGACTGAGATCGTAAAATTCTTAACACTCGTTTTTCATTAAAACTTTTATCCCAAGTATTATTTAATTTTTTTTTATCAAGTTACCTCTGTAAAGCATGTCAGTTATTATGTTTAATGTCAATTATGTTCATTTGTTGTTAATCTGATTAAAATGAGTGACCAGAAAAAACTGCGTACTAAAATTATTAAATATTTTCAACAAAACACTACTTGGTTCTACAAAAAGTTGGCCAAACATTCAAAGGTCTGCCGTCAAACTGTTTCAAATATTATTAAGCAGTACCGGGAGAACTTCTCCGTTGATAGAAAACCTGGTTCAGGTAGAAGGAATGGTCCACATGATGTTTCTAAAGCCAAAAAAAAGAAAGCATTTTCAAAAGAGCTCCCAACACATCCGGTAGGAAAGCAGCCCGGTTAGGTCAGTACTGGGACTATTTGGTACGAAAAGTTAAAGCCAATGAAGATTTAAAAGCACACAAGTCTCAAAAAGTTCCTGACAGGAACGTTGCTAAAAATTTAGAGGCCAAAAACAGAGCACGGAAATTGAAGTCAAGTTTTATAAAAAAAATATTCTTGCTGCGTAATGGATGACGAAACGTATAGTCTGGCAGAATTTTCGCAGCTTCCGGGTCATAATTTCGATGTTTCTGATGCTCGAAGGAATGTTGACCCATAAGTAGAAAATTTTCCCAAGAAAGTTCTTGGCATGGCAAGCATTATGCCGTTGCGGCAAAAGAAACCAATCATTTGTTACAACGGGCTCTATAAATACCGAAATTTACATCAAGGAATGTTTACAAAAAAGGCTGCTTCCATTCATAAGACTTCATAATGTGTCCACTTATTTTGGCCTGACGGCATCCTGTCACTATGGTAAAGAAGCCCTTGAGTGGTGCAAGATCAATAATGTGGTATTTGTACCAAGAGAGGCAAATCCTACAAACTGCCCGGAGCTAAGAGATATTGGGCTCTTGTTAAAAGAGAATTGAAGAGCACAAAAAGGTGTGGTAGATTTTAAACGGAGATGGACTTCTGTTCGAGCAAAGTGACAGAAAGTTCTATAGAAACGTTAATGGAAGGGTTTCCGAAAAAGGTTCAAAATTGCATGAATAGATATTGTTACGTTTTTACCTTTAGAAAAACGGGGTTTATTTCCTTTAAATAAACCGGATACTTTTGATTGCAAATAAAAGCAGTTTTAGTAGTTTAAAATTGTAACAACTCTTTATTTATTTAGAATGTACAACAACAGAATTAAATAGTCACTCAATGTCTTTATACACGTTTATCAATTCGCAGTATACACTGGCAATGCAGTTGATGTCTTTACTTAACGAGGCTTCAAATCAGACTGATCTGTGGTGTTCTCACGGCCAATTTATATACACTGTATTACCATCTAGAAAGCTCTATTTCTACAATGATCTTTAAACTAGAATATTCGCATACTAGAGCTTTCGATGTTAGGCATTAATCATTTAGTGTGTCCATACTTACAAACAATGCACATCTCAAAGCTTTTATTCAATGTTGTATGTTTTATAGCAATTTCAATAATACCCACACATTTGTTAATGTTTAAGAAGCACTGCTGTTGAGACCAGCCGTTAAAATAGTAATATTTAAATTCAAGTATAATTTCGTAACAATATATATTTGATTCATTTACAGGTGTTTTCATTTATTTTCTTTCTTTCACAGATCAAATATGACTGGTGCCACACTGTCATCTTATTTTTATTCACCACATCAACGTCTCCAAATTAGTAAGTGTTGTATGAGAAATGTTCGTACACTTCGAGGAATATATGATTTGCGTCATCGACCTTCCGAGACTACTATTGCCAATACCGTTCGTATATTTGAGTCTCAGTGTATATTATTGGATGACACGTGAACGAATAGCATACGCCAAGACCGTAGTGAGAAGAATATTGCGACTGTAGCGGAGAGTGTGGTTGAAGACCAATAATATTCGCGTAATACGCTAGATACCTGATGAATATGAAGTAATGCAGTCTGAGTAACAGAATTGAGAATATTTTTTTTAATTGTGGTATAAACGTTTTTATACTTTTTCGTAAAGTTGGTAAATATTTGAAAAATTTATGATTTTTTAAAATATGTTAGAATTTTTGCAAAAATTATAAATTTTTTATAAAATAATTTTTTTTTTTTAAATTGCTGTTTTTTAATTTATAATTGCTTAAAAAATTTTTTGTAAAATTGCTGATTTTTTGAAAAATTTTGATTTTTTTAAAAAATTTATATTTTTTTGTAAAATTGCAGATTCTTTAAAAAAATTTCATTTGTAAAATTGGCAAATGTTGACTTTTTTTTTAAAATTGGTGATTTTTTTAAATTTTTTAGATTTTAGCAAAACATGACACTTTTTATTGGAAGACTTAAAAATGCGGGATTTTTTAAAGTTTTTAACTTTTATTTTGAAACATTTGTACAATATAAATTTATTCAAAGTGACCTTTCAAAATCATCTTTCAAGATCTCCGGCTTCAATTCGTATGGTACCGAATGTCAAAAATCACCACTTCTGAACCGTCAGCAATAGGTGTACTTCAGCGGCACTTTTTTTCAAATTAAAGAAGTAAATCAAAATTTCACGCATATGGCGATTCGTTGGTACAAAATTCTACATTTTTGAAGCAAAAAAAAAAACTTTGTTGTTTACACTATAATGTTCAGTAAGCAATTGAGAATAAATGACAAATATGTACCCTTTAAAATGACATGAATGAAAACCGCGTTCAAAAGATACACTATCTATTGTAAATCATAAGCCCAACAGCATAATTAAGAAATAATATGTACTTAAACTTTATTGAAACTCTTGTGGGTCTAGGAACAATATTGCAATGTCTTACACATTGATACACAAGATCAATAAACTCCTCATTTTGGTGGTGGATACAAAAAGTTCAATAAAAAATTACGTATACGTAATTTAAATATATTACTCTAACAACATATTACTCATACGATTAATAATTCACTATTTAAAGTAAATGGATTGCTAATATTTATTCTACTCATACTTTCAGTTAATATTCAAATCTTAAAACTACTTCACCCTGCTGTTAGGTTAGAAAAAAACTAACGAATGTTGGATTAATGGAGCATTTGGTCCATATAAACTGATAATGTAAAAAAACAAGTTTGGGATTCAAATTTTTATTTATTTTTAATCAACATAGATTAGATATGTAATAGATAATTGTGGGATTCCCCTTTTTTGATTTTTGTTGTAAAGAAGCACAAAAATTTGCAAATGCTTGGTTCATTTTGTGTGCAGTTTTTATACCCTTCACCTTCGTGAGAAGGGTATATATAAATTTGTTATTCCGTTTGTAATTTCCACAATATAATTTTCCGACCCTATAAAGTATATATATTCTGAATCCTTATAGATATCGGAGTCGATTTAGCCATGTCTGTCTGTCTGTCTGTCTGTCTGTCTGTCCGTCCGTCTGTCTGTCTGTTGAAATCAATATTCTGAAGACCCCAGATATCTTCGGGATCCAAATCCTCAATAATTCTGTCAGACATGCTTTCGAAAAGTTTCCTATTTAAAATCAGCAAAATCCGTTCATAAATAACGGAGATATGAGCAAAAATCCGAGACAACCTCTATTTTTGGCCTATTATCTTTATCTCGATTACTAAGTCATAAATATAGACAATATGGATATCTAATGATAGATATTTCAAAGTTCATTGCAACGATGTATATAAGGCTATACAAAGTTGGACCTACAATGGGTCAAAATCGGGAAAAATATTTTTTAACCCGAATTTTTTTTTACAGAAAACATTCTTTTGTCATAAATTTTTTCACTAAAAAATTAAAAAAAAAAAAATTTTAAAACTTGGAAAAAACTTTAAAAAACAATTTTGAAAAAAAATATTTAAAAAAAAAAATTTTTTTAATTTTATTTTAAAGTATAATTTGGTGAAGGTTATATAAGATTCGGCACAACCGAATATAGCTCTCTTACTTGTTTAATAAAACAGTCGTGTTTTACTTACGACATGGCAAACTTGATGAAGTACAAGAACTGTTCAATGCAGAAAGTTACTCCGATATTTCAGATTCGGAAGTTGATTATACTTATTTTTTTAAATAAATGTAAAAAAGTCAAAGAAAACCGAGGAAAATATACCATGGACCAAATGGTCTCTTAACTTAAGATTCGTAATTTTTTATTTTTCTCAGTCCTGTTTTAAGCCAGATTCTTGAATTTTTGTATGCTATGGTATGAGCATTGGTTTATAAAAAGACCACGTGAACTAAAACTCTAAATCAGTATATATCACCGTTCAAAAATTACAAAGGAAACAATTACAAAATTGGACCAAATGGGCTTAACCTAACACCAGGGTTAAGAAACTTTAAAGAATATCACTTGAATTGTTTAATAATCCAAATTAGTTGGTTACACCATCTACACACTTTGCTACCAAAATATCATGAGAAATTGTGCAAACGTGAAATATGTACGTATGTAACACAAGAACAAACAGAACAAAAAATAAAAAAGTGAAACTTTCCCACATGTAACAGGAGAAAAAAACTAACATGTTAAAGGAGGAGGAAGAGAAAATATACACAATAAACAACGAGAAATTTTTAACTTAAATAAAATTCTAAAAAAGTACTAAATATAACAAAAATAAAAATAAAACATCCATGCACAGCAATTGTAGTTTTTGTGTACAACATAAAAGTGATTGTTAGTACTTTTTTAATTTTAAAATTTTTTTCTTTTATTCCGAAAAAAATAAAAAAAATAAAACCATCATCGGATATGCCATTGAGTGTTTTAGTTGAGTTGCAAATCAATAAAGTGTTTGAGTATAAGTTAATACTTGTTGGTGTAATGTATTGTATTGTGCTGATGGCTTGAAATGCGCTACCAATTGTTCAACATCCTGTTGTTGTGTAAAATTCTTAAATTCAACAATGTTTGTTTGTACAGCAAAAAAAAAATATATATACATATTGTTAAAGGAAATAGCACAAATATTTTTCTTTATAAAAACAAGTAAGTAAAATTAAAGACTAAATATAAATAGTGACCATATGGTTTGATATATTGCATCCGTAAATGTTTGTAGAAAATGAAATGTATAGCTGAAGTTGCATTTCCTTTTTATATTAAATTATATGTCAAGTTAAAAGAAATGCTTAAATGATCAAAGCAAAAGGAAATAGGTTTAACAATTATTAAGCTTATGAACATCATGATGTTATATGGAACTATTACTCAAATGGGCTAAAGGAGCTATTACATATATAGTTGTGAAAGTATTTTAAGCCAGATTTTACAAAAATAAAGCATTTTATTTAACAATGATATACATTTTTGTAACTCAAGGCATGTTCTCTATAATACCATCTTTAAACAAGTAAGAGTGTTATATTCGCCTGTGCCGAATCTTGTATGTGGGTATACATTAGGGTGATCGGCCCGGTTTTTAATAAGAAACTGGGTTTTTCTCCTCGAATAGCCGGTTTTTTCTGAAAGTTTATGAGTTTTAGTGTATTCAAAAAATATTCAAAATCCAAAAAAACTAGTTTAAAACAAATATTCCAACTATTTTAGAAGATATTTAGACAAAGGCCACAAGCAATCTGGAAAGCTTGAAAACTTACTCAATGCTTTTTAACTATTGGTCAATTCACAAGGTCTCCTATCATGTCATATTGTCATAATGTCCTAATATTTTACGAATCGGCGGCTCGGCTTAACCGACTCTTAGGCGGTCGGGGCAGGTCTCTGCTGGTTGATTACGATAGCACAATAAACATAGCATACAGAGTAGTATTATTTTAGGACAGTTTTTGCTTGAAAGGCTATAAGAACATTTATAAACCATTGTGAAATATTAGGACATTATGATAATATGAAAAATATGAAATAAGAAAGTAATCAAAATTTCAAAGGTTGTCTCGGATTTTTGCTCATATCTTCGTTATTTATGGACGGATTTTGCTGATTTTAAATAGGAAAATTCTCGAAGGCATGTCTGACAGAATTATTGAAGATTTGTTTCCCGAAGATATCTGGGGTCTTCAGAAAATTGATTTCAACAGACAGACAGGCGGACAGAAAGACAGACGGACATGGCTTAATCGACTCCGCTATCTATAAGGATCCAGAATATATATATACTTTATAGGGTCGGAAAATTATATTGTGGAAATTACAAACGGAATGACAAATTTATATATACCCTTCTCACGAAGGTGAAGGGTATAAAAATGTCGAAGAATCGATCACCATAGTATACATACATATTTTAGGGTTTTATGTGAAGTAGGGTTATGGACCGATCCTCACAAAAGTTGGTAGAAAAATTTAGGTTCATATAAATAGTAAATTGCAAAGTGTAAATTGTAAATTGTAAATTGTAAATTGTAAATTGTAAATTGTAAATTGTAAATTGTAAATTGTAAATTGTAAATTGTAAATTGTAAATTGTAAATTGTAAATTGTAAATTGTAAATTGTAAATTGTAAATTGTAAATTGTAAATTGTAAATTGTAAATTGTAAATTGTAAATTGTAAATTGTAAATTGTAAATTGTAAATTGTAAATTGTAAATTGTAAATTGTAAATTGTAAATTGTAAATTGTAAATTGTAAATTGTAAATTGTAAATTGTAAATTGTATATTGTAAATTGTAAATAAATATAAAACAAAATAATTTAAAAAAATGTATTGTTATGAGTCTCTAGTTTTCGTCCAAAGGGGTAGTTGACGATAAGTTACACAGAAAATCAAAATTTTTCGGCTCTATCAACAGAAAGTCAGGTGATGTAGCCGAATTTTTAAATGAAACAACCAAACGTTTGATACCACTTTTAAAATTTTGTAGCCACTACTGTAAAATTATGTCACTATGGTAAAATTATTCGATTGGCTACAAATTCAGTCGCTACTACGAATCTCTTTTCTCTGTGTAGGTAAGGGTGTGTAGAGAGTAAAATAAATGGGGTCATTTATAACTTCCGAAGAAATCGTAAATGACCATGGTAGGGACTGTTTCGATTGGGAGAAACAACTATCTTCCCTAAATTGTATAAAATTGTTTTCAAATTTACAATGAATAAAATTGTTGCTATTCCTTTGGATTGGACAAAGTTTGAGGAGCAGGTCCAGCCATGTCTATGAATTGATAACTGCTACGACATGGTAGGGTGGGCCAGAGAGACAAACAGCTGTCGTGTGGTTTAGCTTGTCAGTTTTGTTCAGTGTACTGTGTGGACGCAAGCTGGTGAAAACGTCGGGACCTCACTGATATAAACATATAAAGAGCTAGTTGAAAACATCGACATGCCAACCGGTTCATAGTAAATTTCGAAATTAAAAGACATAAAAATGGAAATATCTAAATGAATATAAAGGGCAAGTGCTTACCGAATATGATTAAATCGTTTTCCGGATATTTGATGATATTTCAATAGAATAAAATCTTCAGATTGTTGTTTTTCTTAAATGCCAATTTAATGTGCTTTAAACCTACTTTTCATTTAAACAAATATTTAAATGGCCTCGCAATTTAAACTTGTGATACCAACGAACCTCCAAATACAAACAAATCTGGTAGCATATATAAAAATAATATTTAACCTTAAGAGTAACTAACAGAAAAATATTAAACTAATATATAACAATAATTACCAGCGTCAAAAGCAGAACAATATTACAAGTGGCAGTTGCAAAACTAAAAAAAAACCCACTAAAAACGAAGTGATTATTTTTTAACTCGCTGCTAAAAGAGCACAACAGCAAGAAAAAAAAAATGAAAAATTAAATAAAATTTGTATTAATAAATTAAGAACGAGAGCAAAAAAATAAAATAATCATTACTAAAGGTACTAAAGGCAGTAAGTAAAAAAGTTAATACAAAATTGTGATTCAACTACTAGTGCAGCAGAACGAAAAACCAACACTTTAGTATAATTTTTAATTTTTTTTCACAAACCACAAAATGTAGACGTAGTATCCGTTTCAAGCCCCGTTTACTTATTTTTCATTTTATTCACATTTATTTACTTTTTTTTTTTGCTTCTCTTTTTTTTCCACATTTTATATCAATGACTTTGTTACAGGGTTTTAAGTAAAATCACAGCATATTCACAAAGTGACGTAGAAAACTGGCATACAAATTAAAATCCATTTTATGTGGTCCTTTGGAATAAAATAAAAAAAAATAAATTGTAAATAAACTATATTTTATGTATGTATTAACATTATTATTGCATATTTAATATTGTTCATAACAAAGTGTTTCACAGCAATATAAAAAAAATACAAAAAATGATCGTTTGAGAAAAAATACTGTAACAATTTACTCTAGAATGAAATAAATCAAAACAATATTTCTTTTTGTTTATATTCTGTGTTTTTAGCTTTAATATTAACTCAATATGTGGTAAACAGTAGCCGAAAAAAATAGCTGTGTAAGCCATTGACAATGACAGGGAATTTTTAACATTATTGAAAATTATTGACATAAGGAACCTGGAAAATACATGTATATAGTGCATTACTAGACAGCTAGCATTATGCACCATAATGATCGAAGTTCAACCAAATCGAAAGCTTTAAAGTTTAAACTATGCTCTGAGTTCTACTGAGCCGTGTGAGTCTTATTGTCATCTATAAAAATGTATGTTTGTATGTATGTATGGTTCGAATGAACTCAAAAACGGTTAGATCGATTTTGATGAAATTTTCAGGGAATCTTTAGAATAGTCCAGCGGGTAACACTGTAAAGTCAGATTTTTGATATTCGGTCTGCGGGCGGAGTGATGTCTAAAAAACTAATTTTTACATTATACCGCTAATGCTCTATATACGTATACTAGCTGAACCGGGTCCGCGTTGCTGGCTCTTAGAAAACATCTGTTTTATATTGCATCTCGGTCCCGATTTTAATATACAGTGTCCAACCTTCAATTTTAATACATGTGGTGGCAGTCCGGCTGGTTCCAATGAATTCAAAAATTCAGTAGGATAATCGACTGCTTGTTCTTCGTTCATTGCTGTGTCAATCGATTTGCATTTTATTGTTTCGCCAGGCAGTTTCAATTGTATTTGTTTATTAAGCTTGTTAACATCATAATTTGTTGGTGCCAAAATTGCATGTTCCCACAGCCAATCCGAATTTTTGTAGTTGGTTGTAAGACTTGGGAATACCTTGTCAACAACGAAATCTCATTTGTGGCGAGATCAATTGAAATTTTTCCATTTCTGATGTCCAACAATTGTTTTGAGAATGTCTCGGCAGAAGGGTATTGCAGCAAATGCACACGCATGTTCGTTAATAGCGTTCGGCTTCTGTGGCTTCATTTCCAGTGAAATAAATTTGAACGAACTTCGCATCATCATTGGGAAGCGGGAGTAATGATCCAATTCTGTGGTACATTTGGTCTTGAACTTTAAAGGTCGGCATGAAGCCGACGTCATTTGAAATCATGAGTTGTACTTTTGGTAATTTTGAAGGAAGTGCTTGGAAATAGGATTGGCGCCGGAAATGTAACTTAGAAGCAGCTTGGGCGGCTCAATAACTGGTGGCAGAATAACTTTACCGTTCTAACAGCACATTCCCGGGGATTCCTTAGGGAACTTCAAAACGCGGCAATGTAAGCAATGTTTGTCCATTGCGACAATCAGTACGTCCTTGTGATTCCTGTAGTCATCATACTTATTGTAATAAAATGCCGGCAACTTTAAATCGATTCTTTCTCTTGATCGTGCCATTCGGGAGCGATTGGCTTCTAGTCTTTCGATATGCTGTTGAGGTGTCTCCGCAGCACTCGATGAAGATGCAATGCGACGCATTTGCTGAAGCCGTGATTCTCGTTCTCTTCCCGTTTCTGCGGCTCTAGACGTAGATGCCATTTCTAAAACAAATTTTATTTGAATAAAACCGTTATTTTTTTTTAAAAGTGGAATGCGGAGAGTTATTCAAAATATTATTTTATTTCATAGATTTCATATGGAAATTTCTTATTTATGCACCTAATATGCAAGAGTAAACAAAATTGTTTATCATCGATTGATAATATAAAAGAACTTTTATAGTACCGGATATGTGTTGAAATGTATTCCTTTCTTCGCTTACACCAAATAATTCGCTTCAGAGTACACCACTTTGAATTAAAATTTTTAGAATGATGCTAAGCAACGAAATGAAAATTGTCATTGTTTGAACGTTGGGAATAAAAAAAAGTATTTATGTATTTCTCCAATTGAAAAAAATTTTTTTTGAAAATTTTTTTTTTGCAAAATTTTTTTTACAACAATCACTGACCTTGTAATCCTGTATATAGGAAACTAAATAAACTATCTGTGAGAATTGAAGAAAAGGTCGATCAACAATTATACGATAATCTTTTTTTTATGTCATTAGCGGTATAGTATAAAAATTTGTTTCTGCCACGCCATTCCGTCCATAGAACGAAAATCAAAAATCTGACTTTACAGATTTCGTAAAAATTTTATCAAAATCGGTCCAGCCGTTTTTGAGTTCATTCGGAACATACATACATACATACCCACATACAGACAAACATCAATTTTTATATATATATATAGAAGATAGAAGATAGATAAAAACAGATGTGCATATGTATGTTCCGTATGGAATAAAAAACGCCTACACCGATTTTAATAAAATTTTCACGGAATCTTCGGAAAAGCCTAGCCGGTAATACTGTAAATTTAGATTTTCGATTTTCCGTCTGTGGACGGAATGGCGTGGCAAAATCAAATGTTTATACTATACCGCAAATGACATCAAAAAAAAAAAAGGTTATTGTATAATTGTTGATCGACCTTTTCTTCAATTCTTATATGTAGATAGTTTATTTAGTTTTTTATATACGTCCTTCGGGGCAACAAATATCGTAAACAACGTCGGCTTCATGCACACCTTTAAAGTTCAAGGCCAAATCTACCACAGAATGGGATCGTTGCTCCCGTTTCCCAATGATGATGCGAAGTTCCTTTAAATTTATTTCCTGGAAATGAAGCTACAGGAGCCGAACGATATCAACGAACATGCGTGTGCATTTGTTGCAATACATTGGAAATGGAAAAGTTCCCATTGATCCCGCCACAAATTAGATTTCGTTCCCGAATTTCTGCCAAATGCAAATGAATATTCAAGCCGTTGTCAACAAGGTATAGCCAAGTCTTACAACCAACTACAAAAATTCGGATTGGCTGTGGGAACATGCAAATACAATTGAAATAAGCAAATACAATTGAAAGTGCCTGGCGAAACAATAAAATACAAATCGATTGACACAGTAATGAACGAAAAACAAGCCGTAGATTATCCTACTGAGTTCATTGGAACCAGCCGGACTGCCACCACATGTATTAACATTGAATGTTGGATCACCGACTTTGACCGACACTGTGTATTAAAATCGAGATCGAGATGCAATATAAAACAGATGTTTTCTAAGGGCCAGCAACGCGGACCGGGTTCTGCTAGTAGTTGATACAACTGTACGATTAATCTTCGTTTAGTGTTTATTTGTTTAAATTTTTTTAATTTCGTTTAAAAAATGTGATTTGAGACAAGCATGAAATTCTTGATTTAAAATTAAAATTGTATGTCTAATTTGGCATGAGGTGTTGCAACCACATGTCGTACATTAAGTATTTGCGGGCTGCGTTCGATTCCTAAATGTTTCTTAATATTATTTTATTCTATTTATAAACTTTTTAAAATAGTCACTGTAACAAATTCAACAACTTTCACAAAAAAACACACCTGGATTATGCTTATTTACAAAAAGTGAAAGACCTAAAAAATAATACTGTACTAGGAAAAGTGTTTCTAACACTATGTCCACTACAGTGACATTCGTGTTAAAAATAGTGTTGCAATAACTTAGAAAAAAAAAAAAACAACAGCAACCAAAAGAAATCGCTTTTTTATCCCTACTGTTTTTTTGTTTTTTTTATATCTCTAGTTTCAGGAAGCGCAGCACCCAAGACAGCTTAGATGCTAATGCAACCGGTAAAAGTAGTTTTGCCTTAAGTAAAACTTTTGCATTAAATTCAGCTACTTTGAGTAGTTATCTCAAACAGTTCTTAGTGATTTTTTCCCCATATTTGTTTGTTTGCTTTTTATATCTGCGAACAATGTAAGTCATACATATTTTTTTAGACATTTTACAGGGCAAAAACTATTATTTTTTTTTCTAAGCTATAGTGGAATGGAATTTAGAGACAAAAACAGTAGCGGAAGCAAAAAGGTAGAAGAGATGAGAAAGAGTTACTTGTAGTAGAAAAGTAAAATGTTGAGGTTTGGCATGAAATATTATACTTTAAGCTCTGGCACATAAACCAGCTGTGGTGTTCTATACAATTTAAACAGAAAAGGAGCAAACAAAAATATAAATTGTTTTTATTTGAGTTTATTTTTCACTAAGGCTAAGAAGACCTAAGCGACCCTTTTGTTGTGATTGTAGTTTTATATTTACAAATGCAAAAAAAAAAAAATAATAATAAAATTCAAAGGCTAAAACTGAAAGGTTTTGTTACTGTTACTTGAATTGTTTTATTTCTAAATTCACCAACGTAGATAATGTGAAAATTTATTGGTTAGTTGTTTAATTTGTTGCATAGTAAATATGAGTTATGGTTAATAGAATCAGGTGGTGGTGTAGGAATGAATAATAAAAAGTCACTAAAGCATAAAGTTAATATTTAAGTTGTTAACCAAAGAAACCAAAAATAGGTTAGAAGCATTAAATGTTTACCTGAAATTATTATTTAGCATAGCACAGATTGAAGATTAAATATTAAATTCTCATACTTGAGATTATTATTTTCGACAACTGTGGAAAATTCTTAACATGGGTCAGTAATTACTGAAGATAACGCAGTGATGCAAAAGTAAACTAAAAGTTCTCATATCTACAATTTCTACATTTTTCGTTTGCGACCCCATAAAGTATATACAAGGTGGCGCAAAAGTAATCCTCCTATCAAAAAATGCTATAAATTTTGCGATTGGCCCCTAATGTCAGTTCTGTTTTGACATTTGTGTAGTAAACACATGCGAAATACACGTTATTAAACAATGTTACGCTGCACTGCTCCAGAACGCGGAATATTGCTAACTATTTATTTGACCAATAATCGGTCGGTGACTTTGGCACAACGTGAATTTCGTCGCAGATTTCCTGGCCGTCCAACGCCTACTGGTGAAACACTGCGACGTTTAGCCGCTCGCCTCGAAGAGACTGGCACAACACGAGATGCTGCCAGGCGTGGCAGACCCCGGAGTAGCCATTCTGCAGAGAATATTGCTGCTGTAGCCGAGGATGTCATGGAAGAGCGACGTGCCACGCAAATGGGTATCAGTCGACGGTCTTTACAGCCAATTTTGGTACAAGATTTGAAGATGTTTCCGTACAAAGTCCAGACGGTGCATCAGCTGTTAGCTGCTGATCGCCAATCGCGTCTAACACACGCTCAAGCCATCCTTAATCACCACCAAGAGGAAGATGATTTTTCATCAAAAATAATCATGAGTGATGAGGCCCATTTCCATCTTAGCGGGTACGTAAATAAGCAAAATTTACGCTTCTGGGGCACTGAAAATTCGCGTGTAACCCACGAAGAGCCATTACACCCGCTCAAAGTCACTGTATGGTGTGCTGTTTTCGCTGGAAGAGTCATCAGACCTTTTTCTTCGAAGACGTCGCGGGCCAAACGGTTACTGTGAATGGTGAGCGCTACAGAGCAATGATCAACGAGTTCTTTTTGCCGCAACTTGATGAATTGGGATTGGAAAACATGTGGTTCCAACAGGACGGTGCAACGGCACACACTGCACGTGCCACAACCGATATGCTGAAGGAAGCATTTCCCGGGCGCCTAATCTCCCGTTTTGGTGATTTGCACTGGCCAGCAAGATCGCCTGATTTGGCCGCTCCAGACTTCTTTTTGTGGGGCTTTATGTCAACAAGCCTCAGACTCTTGCAGCTCTTAAAGACAATATCCGTCAAGAATGTGAGAACCTATCGCCGGAAGTTTTGGCCAAAGTGATGGAAAATGCCATAAAAAGGGCTCAAATGACAATCAACTGTGGCGGCGGCCATTTACATGACATCATATTCTCGACTTGATGGAAAAAAAACTAAAAGACCACGTAAAAATAATCCACAAGAAGAATCAAAGTTTTTCATTATTTTTTTTTATTACAGCCAAAAAACATCGGAAGTTTACTTTTGCGCCACCTTTTATATTCTGGATCGTTACAAATAACTTACATACATAAAATCGACCCACAAATGGCTGAGATATAAGCAAAAACCACGACTACCTATATTTTTTTTTATCTATATCTGGATTACCTTTCCAACGACGTATATAACGCTTTAATAGTTCGGACCTAAAATGAGTCAAAACGGGGAAAAATATATTTCAACCCTTAAAAAAAAAAAAAAATTCACCATACAATTTTTATTCAACCATATTTTTTTCACTAATAAAATTATTTCAACCTAAAATTAGTTGAATAAACAGAAAGTGAACGTGAATCATGTCTTGAGGAAAATCGCGAAAGGGTATCAACGTCTACAGCCGTAGAAACGGAAAGAGCATGCTAATCACGGAATCAGCAAATGTGTCACAGTGCATCTTCATCGAGAGCCAATCGCTCGCGAATGGCACGAGCAAGACAAAGAATAGATTTAAAGTTGGCGGCATTTCATTTCAATAAGGATGATGACTACAGTAATCAGAAGAAAATTTGTCCGAGCTCTTCTTTCAATTGCAGCCGACAACAAGCTGAATGAGCAAATTAAATAATAAAACATAAATTTGATTTCAAACATATTTGAAAATATTTTAATCATATTTGTTTTTGTGTTCTTCTGTTTGTAACTTTCAAACATAAGAAACGATATCCAAATCAATTTCAAAACAAAAAATGAATGACACTTTTAAGTTGTAACCTTTAGAATATCGTTATTTCACTACATTTGCTAACAAAAAGTGTACTAAACGAAGTGATCGAAAAAAATGTAATTATTTCCGAATTCTATGGACTCCAATAAAACAAACCTGCAAAAGTACTCATTCACTACATATTTATAACATAGTGGGGACCGATTGACTCAAAATCACTTTCTGAGTCGATTACATGATGTCTGTCTCTCCATCCGTCTGGCTGGCAGACCATGTAACCTTGTGCGCGAAATATAGGTCGCATTTTTTGAATATATTTAGCTCAACTTTGATATATTTCTTGTTTTCAGCGCAAGGACGAAGCCTATTGAAACAAATTTCCTCCCCAAGTAGGGCTTTATCGGTCATAAATGCTTAATTTATAGGTATCTCCACAAATATCCTTCAAAATACGTTTTGTTTATTCGGAATTCATGCAGCGTCATTTTATAATTAGTCGAAAGTCTATTAAGAGCAGCTTCTGGAAATTACATTAATGTGACTTGTATAGACAAAAAATTCAACAGAAATAAGTTTCATATAGACATACATCACACGACCTTTTTTCATGGCGATCGATCCACAATTAGACATAGCTCCCATATATGGCCCACTTCCGAAAATCATTCATGAACAAAAAAAATTATTGAAATTTAAAAAGAAAAATGTTTCTGCTCATTAACTCAGTGTAGGGTATTATATGGTCGGGCTTGACCGACAATACTTTCTTACTTGTCTCGGTGTAGCTAAGTGTTATACTTAAAAAATTAATAATTCTTCAAATTTGAGATCAGGTATAGTAAACGCATTAATTTTCTCAAAAATATTTTTTTATAAAGTGATTATTAAAAAGTGATGTTGCTATCTAGCAACATAGTTTTGTTTGCTAAATATGTAAACATTTGGAAAATAATAAACGGGGGTAACATAAAAAGCTAATATAAAGTCTTCAATTATTTAATCATCTAAGATTTCTTCAAAACAGTAGTAGTGTATTCCTCCTTCTAATTCAATTAAACACATTCTTTTTGCTCCCCTATACATTGCCAACATTTTAACTAGTACATTATTCATTAATCTTTAGAACTCAGTAAATTATTAGTTAAGCTGCTGGCAACAAAAATAGAATTGCTATTAGTTTATTATTACAACTTATGAACCTTTTCCGGAAACCCTTCCATTAAGGTTTTTATAGAGCTTTCTGTCACTTTGTTCGATCTCCGGACACCCTTTTTTGCTCTTCAATTCTCTTTTAACAAGATCCCAATATCTCTCTACTGGCCTTAGCTCCAGACAGTTTGGAGGAGTTGCTTCTCTCGGTACAAATACCACGTTATTGTTCTTGTACCAGTTAAGACCTTGCTTACCCTAGGGACAGGATGTCAAATCAGGTCAAAATTAAGTGGACATATTAAGAAGTCTTATGAATCGAAGCAACCGCTTTTGTAAACATTCCTTGATGTAAATTTCGGTATTTATAGAGCCCTTTGTAACAAATGTTTGGTTTCTTTTGCCGCAACGGCATAATGCTTGCCATGCCAAGAACTTTTTTGGGAAAATTTTCTGCTTTTATACAAATATTGATCCAGAAGCTGCGAAAAATTTTCCAGAACATACGTTTCGTCATCCCTTATGCAACAAGTATATTATTTTTTTTTTATAAAATTTGATTTCAATTTCCGTTCTCTGTCTTTGAACTCTAAATTTTTAGCAGAGTTCCTGTCAGGTAATTTTTAACATACAAGTTTTTAAACCTGTATTGGCTTTAACTTTTCGTACCAAATATTCCAAGTACTGAGCTAACCGGACTGCTTTCCTAACGGATGTGTTGGGAGCTCTTTTGAAAATGTATCTCTTTATTGGCTTTAGACCAGAGGTTCGCGTTCATATTGTTCAAGTTACGAAGATTTTCGCAAATTTACACGTACAAAACCCGATTGTTAACAATAGAGCGTAAAAATACATTCAGTTGCTTGATGTTGTTGCGGATATTTTATTTTTTACCCATAAATGCACACAAATTAAATTTCTCAATTTGCCTACCAACGCTTTAAACACATCATGTGGACCATTCCTTATACATGAACCAGGTTTTCTATCAACGGACAAGTTCTCCCGATACTGTTTAATAACATTGGAATCAGTTTGACGGCAGACCTTTGGCCAACTTTTTGTAGGACCAAGTTGAGTTTTATTAAAAATATTTAATAATTTTTATTCGCACTTTTATCTCGTCACTCATTTTAATCAGATTATTAACAAATGAACATAATTGATATTAAATATAATAACTGGCATAATTTTCAAAGGCAACTTGATAAAAAAAAAACCAAATAATACTTGGTTTAAATATTTTAGGGAAAAACGTGTGTTAAGGTTTTTTCGATCTCTCTCCTTATAACCAGTTATATAAATATGTATGTAAGATTGCAATGGAGGGCAATACGAATATGAAGATACCTACTAAAGCTTAGGGGTATCATATGAAACCCCAATCTGGAGTCTTTGGAGAGTTAATTTATATATGCAAAACTTTAATGCAATTAGTTAGGGAACAGTTTGAACGGTCGCTAGCAAACAAAACTAGTTATCTGTTTTATGCTCTATGTGGTGCGATGTTATAGTTTCAAATACTATAAAAATATAATAATTTACTATTTAAAGTAAAATTGACCTGCTAATTCTTTAAACAACTAAGTAACATTTAAATTCACAAAAATTTAACTTCCAGTTTTTCTATTATACACTTTTTTTATTAGTTTTTTATATTCTAAACCAGCTGACCTTGTATTTTTAACAAAGTTTATGTCTAATTGCAGAAAGTAAGTAATAACTTTATACATTCGCTGGTTTCATATAATTAAGACAATGGTAAAGTTTACTCACAGCAAAGAAACCATTAAATGATACTCATCTAAAGAGTCAACAAAAAAAAAAATATTTTCTTTAATAAGCTAGCTGGCTTTATTATAATATTTAGTTTTCTGTTCTTTCCTTTAACCATTTTATTAAAGTCTTCTGTGCGTTTTAATAATATTTTAAAATCCAAGTGCTGGAGCATCTGTTTCACATTAAACATGTCATATCCGTTTCCTGTTCTAGTGCCCTTTACGTTTTTTAAATAAGTTCTGTAGCCTCCCTTGGTTTTGCCTCCTGCCAATGGTCGGCCTCTTCGTTAACATTATTGTCAGTCACTCAACTACAAAATTGTAATCAAAAAAAATGACAACAACAACAACAAAAACTAAAATTAAAACAAAACAAATAATATAGAGCTGAGAGAGAGAAAAAAGGAACAGAAAAAATATGTTGCTTTTACAACAAACCAACCATTCAGCAGCAATAATACGAAATAATATCCAACCGACAAATACAAATAATAAAAACAAAACTAAATGGAAAAAAATTAATAAAAAAATATTATTTTGAAACCAAAATCTCAAGAGTTCTATTACTATTTGTTTTTAATTAAAAAACTGTAAAGCAAAAAAAAAAAAAAAGAAAAGATTTAACAAAAAATAATTGCAAAAACAAATTGATGATCATATTGCTAATATGTTTTCAAAACTCAACTTAAATTATTGCTTTCTAGTTATGGCTGCTGGTCTGCGTGTAAAAACTGAGTGAAAATCAAGCTGAAAAGTTTAACTTCATTTATCGCACTTTTTGCAGTTTATATGTATGAATGATGTCAGAATGTGTGTGCTTGTGATTGCATGTATGAGTGTCTGCGTATTGTCAAAGCCAACCTCATCCATCATTGCCACACTCTGCTGTTCTCATACTCATACATTATCACTCTAAATATCAACTCTAGTTATTCACTTTACTGTGACTAAATGATTGTTTGTGCCATGCGTTGCAATGTTTTTCTTTTGTTTTCTTTTTTTTTTGTTTTCTGTTCTCGTTTACTTTACTGGCAAAAAATTAAATTTTGAAAGCAAAAACAACAAAAAATATTGCGTCAAACTGTCTCAACGTGTAAAAACTTACAAAAAAGTCATAAAGTTTAGTATGGCTTTTTGTGGCTATAATTGTTTACATAGTTTTTTTTTCGCTTTACATTCTATTTACTGCTGCACAGTGGTTTTATATAGAATACTTTACGATATACCTTGAGTAGTACTTATTTACAAACTTGTAATTCCATCTCACCCTAACTCACCCTGTGTTGTTTTCCACCCATGCCTTACATTTTATAAACACATACTTACAAATGTATACAAAAATTATATTTGTGTGGTTACATGAGGTTTAGTAAAATAAATAGAAGTAAATTAATATGTCACACAACTGTCTATTGAAATAAGCTCTTTGGAACCCCCAAATTACTGTCGAACGTGAACATTAAGAGTGTTATATTATTGGGTGTATGACTTACAAATACATTACATGAAATTTTCTAATATTTAGCTTTTATTTTTAAGCATTTTTGCATTTATACATACATTTATTCATAATATTGTCCATTGTTAGCTATGACCTTTCCCATCATATGGATTCCGAGCCAAAATAACTGCTCATCATTTTAGGTCAAGAACGAATCACGTCTATTTCGCATACTCTGTTCTGAAGTGAAGCGTATCCCAGAGAGCATTCTGCATCTAATTCCAAACCACTTCATTCTAAATACATTTAGCAGGTATAGCAACATGTGGCCGAGCGTTGTCATGATGGAATATTACGGTTTCATGTTTGTCCGCATATTCTAGGCGATTTTTTCCAATTTTCGCTTTAAACCAATTAGTTGTGTTCGGTACAGCCTTCCTGTGATGGTTTGATCAGCATTTTATAATAGATAGGACTCTCTTGCTCCCACCAAATACAGGAAATTGTCTTAGCGCCATGGATAATTGGCTTTGGTGTCGATTAGGCTGGTTGGTCGGGCTTCACATACTATCTCGTAAACTTCGGGTTATTGTAATGGATCCAGTTTTCTTCGCAGACAATGATCCTGATATGAAAATCGTCATTCTAGGTCTCTTGGCATCAATACATATGGTACTCAATGTCGCTGTTTCTGGATGAATCCTGCTTGCGAGCAGCTGCTTGAGTAGCTCCAAGTGATTTTTCTCTTGTTGAGTTTGTCAACAATATTCATGGAGTAATGCCTCCAATTCTTGGTCTTTAAAGTTTTTTGGCTCTCGCACGTTGAATCCCATGGAGCACATTCTCGATAAGCTTTGGAGTGCTTCAACGGCACTTTTTTCGAAGTAAAGTAAAACTTTCCGCATATGGAGGAAAAAAAAAACTTTATTGTTTAACTATAATGAGGCACTGAACACTATACTGCTGTGCCAATAGAGCTTCACATAATGGTCACCTCTGCCTATAGCGTAGCGAGGCTTCATGCATCTGGATGTTGGAGATCGGGAACATATGGCCAAGCGGGGATTCTGGGCCTACTGCCTTCGATCGTTCTCCAACCTTCTGACTATATTACCCCATACACAGATTTTGATAGAGTGTTCAAGGTCTTATTTCCCTCCAGGAGTGAGTGGGGTAATCTCGTGTACGAATATGACACAAGGATACAGACCTTGTGCCAATAGACCTTCACATAATGGTCACCTCTGCCTATAGCGCAGCGAGGCTTCATGCATCTGGATGTTGTAGATCGGGAACATATGGCCAGGCGGGGATTCTGGGCCTACTGCCTTCGATCGTTCTCCAACCTTCTGACTATATTACCCCATATACAGATTTTGATAGGGTGTTCAAGGTCTTATTTCCCTTCAGGAGTGAGTGGGGTAGTCTCGTGTACGAATATGACACAAGGATATATTCAGACCGTTTTAAAATGAGCTGTGGTGTTGGTTCTGGCGTCCTCTGTAACGAACTTGGGGTAGGCATCTAATATCGCGTTCCGAATGAGTGGAGTGTTTTCCATGGTGGCTTGTAATACACTACATGATCATAATACTCGCGGTATTTTTGTCGACAGTCAGGCGGCACTTCTTTCACTGAAGAAGAATTCTCTTTCAAGGCTAGGTCATCTATCTGACATATCTCCAATGCGGCCTCAGTAGCAATTCCACTGGGGACTATTAAAGGTATTATCTTCAGACACTTTCTTACAATGGCTGAGAATAGTTGGCATAATTTAGACACATGTAGGTGTGGCCAGTTTTTAACGAAAAACGAACTATGCCCCTGAAAACCCGGAATAGAAGGGATATATCAAAGTTGCTGGCAGTATTAACAGGGCTCTGGACGTTAAACAAGCATGCAAATCGTCTGGGACTCCCTTGTAACGACCATTGTCGTAGCTGTAAGGTTAGGGAAGAAGAGGAAACAATTTTCACCTTCTCTGCAACCTTGGTGAGATAGCCGGGTCTAAACCCAATGACCTACTGAGATATCTCACAGCTACAGGTTAGGTCTAGCAAACTCGACTTTTTTGTATACATTTTACATACAATACGATGTAAACGACAATACATCTAACGAGTGGCGTGGTCTTGTCAAAACGGAGTTCCTTCCACTCTACTTGATTGTTCGCACGCAGTGAACTACCACGTAAACCAACGAAACAAAACAACCAACTTTAATGTTCAATGATTAAGTGAGAATAAACGACAGATATGTACCCTTCAAAATAACATATAAGTTATTAAAAACAAAAACCGCGTTCAAGAGATACACCATCTGTTGTAAATCCCGTCATTTTCAACAGAGTTTGTCCTTTTATCATTGAAATAACTTATGCAAAATAACATGGTACTATCTGTAATATATCTAAAGAAATTAGCAAAACGGATATTGACCATTTACCTTTACCAATATGAACTTTTTTGTAGCTTGTCTTACATTTTGGCTTATATCTCCAGTAATTGGCTGTATTTCTATACAGAAATCTAGCCAGTAACTGGCTGTATTTCTATACAGAAATCTAGCCAGTAACTGGCTGTATTTCTATATAGAAATCTAGCCAGTAACTGGCTGTATTTCTATACAGAAATCTAGCCAGTAACTGGCTGTATTTCTATACAGAAATCTAGCCAGTAACTGGCTGTATTTCTATACAGAAATCTAGCCAGTAACTGGCTGTATTTCTATACAGAAATCTAGCCAGTAACTGGCTGTATTTCTATACAGAAATCTAGCCAGTAACTGGCTGTATTTCTATACAGAAATCTAGCCAGTAACTGGCTGTATTTCTATACAGAAATCTAGCCAGTAACTGGCTGTATTTCTATACAGAAATCTAGCCAGTAACTGGCTGTATTTCTATACAGAAATCTAGCCAGTAACTGGCTGTATTTCTATACAGAAATCCAGCCAGTAACTGGCTGTATTTCTATACAGAAATCTAGCCAGTAACTGGCTGTATTTCTATACAGAAATCTAGCCAGTAACTGGCTGTATTTCTATACAGAAATCTAGCCAGTAACTGGCTGTATTTCTATACAGAAATCTAGCCAGTAACTGGCTGTATTTCTATACAGAAATCTAGCCAGTCACTGGCTGTATTTCTATACAGAAATCTAGCCAGTCACTGGCTGTATTTCTATACAGAAATCTAGCCAGTAACTGGCTGTATTTCTATACAGAAATCTAGCCTGTAACTGGCTGTATTTCTATACAGAAATCTAGCCAGTAACTGGCTGTATTTCTATACAGAAATCTAGCCAGTAACTGGCTGTATTTCTGTACAGAAATCTAGCCAGTAACTGGCTGTATTTCTATACAGAGTACTAGACCGATTTTACTGATTTTTAATACCAAACATTTCTTGTCAGCTAATAATATTTTTCATAACCCGAAGTCCTCCCATTTTGGCCCCATTGTACCTTCGACCAACAGATGGGCCGATATAGCAAGATCTCCACCCAGGCGGTTGTTATAACAAAATCGCCTTGATATATTTGCTCCACCCTAGTGCCACATACAAAGCAATTGTTTCATTAATAAAAAAAAACACTCAAATCACTGTTTCATCTCTAACAGCATTTCTTTCTATACTCTGTTGGACTTTTTCTGCAGAATTTCGTCAACAAATTTGTTCTTTTCAAGACCATCAACCCATTTGAAGCAACATATTGCAGCTAACAATGTTTGTGTTACTTACTTTGTCTAAAAATTTCATTTGCTGAACATTTATTTTCCAGCATCAACAATTTTGTCATCATCATAGAGTTTTGTTTGTACAATGTACATGGTAAACGAAAAAATTACTTACAGCCAACCATCGATAATATGGCAAGCAAGTATGGAAGTAATGGCGGACTAAAACGACCACATCATTACCTTAAGGATCTGGTTTTATATATAGAAGTTTGGGCTAACTATGAACCCATACAATAACTGTAGGGTTAGTAAGAGTTATTGGTGTAAATTTTGACTAAATTCTCTACTAAAAGGACAAAGGATCCTTTTAGTGGATAACGTTACAAACGCCAGCATAAACGCATAAAGTTAACATTTAAGTAGAGCATACAATTTCTGCTCGTGTTAAAGTTTTGCACAACGAAAGTAGGGTGGCAAAAAAGAACAGTAAAGAATAAAAAACAAAAAAAAAAAATAAAAAATCCAGCATGTTTTTGTTTATAAACATTTACATCATTATTCTATTGTATTAGAAGTACGTGAGTATAACATCAACACAGACTACATCACGCACGATATTGTTGTGTAAGTCTGGTGTTATTGTTATGCTTTCAATCTGTGTACGTATACGTATTTAAATGTTGAAGTATGTGTATGTGCATTACATGTTTAAGTATTACATTTATTTTGAAAATAAATGATGGCAAGATTATTTTCAAAGTTGCTTTAAGAATTGAGTATTTAAGTAGAACATTTCTATGGACAACATAAATTCAACAGTTTAAGTCAAGTAATTTTTTTTTTTTTTGTTTCTGAAAGGAACTCGTTATCGTTTCGCTTTTGTAAAATGTCAATATGATAAAGAGTTTAAATGCTGCTTGACATTTGTATAAATTCTTTTAAGTAAAGGAATTTTAGTTCGATTTTAAAGAGGGGAATTATTATACTTAGTTTAAGTATGGAGATTATAAAGAAGTTATTATTAATTTTAAAAATGTATATAGGTATTATTTATTACTAGCATTTTCAGAATGATTTATGACTTTATACTAAAAATATGGGGCATTTCATGTCAAGTGAACCAACTTTTGAAATCGATAACTTTCTGAGTTAGAGGGGGTCAAAATTTGACATTTTGGCCAAGCAGTTGTTTTTTCTCATCCATGTAACTTATTACCTATTATTCTTAGCAAATAGTTTAGATAGCTATTTCTTCAATCTTTCGGAAAAAAAAATAAAAAATTTTTGTAATTTTTTTTTCCCAAAATCAAAAACTTTTTTGACTTTTTCAATCGGTTTCAAAAGTTGGTTCACTTGACATGAAATGCCCTATATTTATATTCCTAACATTTTTTATTTGCGACCTTATATATGTATATAACAACTCATAGTCCTGGTTCGTCTAATATTTCAGCCCACAAATGTCTAAGATATAAGATATATAAGGAGTCAGATCGATAAATTCTTAAGATACATATATGTTAACAAAAACGAAACCACTAAACTTACAGATTTATTTTTTTTTATTTGATTGAAATTATTATTACAATTTACAAATTGTTCGAACTTTTGGACACTTTTTTTGTGCTCTTCAATTCTCTTTTAACAAGAGCCCAATATCACTCCACTGGCCTTAGCTACGGGCAGTTTATTGTTCTTTTACCACTCAAGACCTTTCTTATCATAGTGACAGGGTGCCAATTCATTCCAAAAATAAGTGGACACATTATGAGGTCTTATGAATGGAAGCAGCCTTTTTTGTAAACATTCCTTGATGTAAATTTCGTTATTTATAAAGCCCGTTGTAACAAATGATTGGCTCCATTTTTCATCAACTGCATATTGCTTGCCATACCAAGAACTTTTTGGGAAATTTTTTCTGCTTTTGGGCCCTAAACTTTACTTCAACATTCCCTCGAGTATCAGCAGCAAAAAATTTTTACCAGGAAGTTGCGGAAAATCTGCCAGAACATACGTTTCGTCATCCATTATGCAGCAAGAATATTTTTTTATAAAACTTGACTTTAATTTCCGTGCTCTGTTTTTGGCCTCTAAATTTTTAGCAGTGTTGCTGTCAGTTACTGTTTGAGCCTTGTATGTTTTCAAACCTGCATTGGCTTTAACTTTTCGTACCAAATATTCCGAGCATTGAGCTAACCGGGCTGCTTTCCTACCGGATGTGTTGGGAGTTCTTTTGAAAATGCTTTCTATTTTTGTGGCTTTAGAAACGTCATGTGGACCATTCCTTCTACCTGAACTAGGTTTTCTATCAACGGACAAGTTCTCTCGGTACTGTTTAAAAACATTGGAAACAGTTTGTAAGGGTTTTCTTGAAAATATTTAATAATTTTAGTACGCACTGTTTTCTGGTCACTCATTTTAATTAGATTAACAACAAATGAATATAATTGACATTAAACATAATAACTGATATGTTTTTCCAAGGTAACTTGTTCAAAAATAAATCAAATAACACTTGGGTTAAACATTTTAATGAAAAACGTGTGTTAAGAATTTTAGGATCTCACTCCTTAATAGCGTTAGAAGGGGACTACAATTATTATTCTTTTGAATACCTTTGAACTAGTGACATCAAACTAATTGTTAATAATGGAATACGAAATTATGAGCGTTCGATGCAGAAATCGCCGCGATTTTTGGTACAAACTACTTATCGCCTGCGGCTCTCTTCTTTTTCCCACTACAAAACTTTTCGCCGCACAACTGTGGAAATGTCAGTTTTTAATACCTATTTAGCTTTTATTAGATTCGAAATAAATTTTTTTTTAAATGCTTAAAAATTTAAAATTTTTGATTTGAAATCCATGAAATTTTATGATTTTTTAATATTAAGAAACTTTTTATATTTTATATAAAACTAGCTGAACCCGGTCCGCGTTGCTGGTCCTTAGAAAACATCTGTTTTATATTGCATCTCGATTTCGATTTTAATATACAGTGTCGGACAAAGTCGGTGATCCAATATTCAATGTTAATACATGTGATGGCAATCCGGCTGGTTCCGGCTGGTTTCGCCAGGCAGTTTCAATTGTATTTGCATGTTCCCACAGCCAATCCGATTTTTTGTAGTTGGTTGTAAGACTTGGGAATACCTTGTCGACAACGGCTTGAATATTCATTTGCATTTGGCAGAAGTTCGAGAACGAAATCTAATTTGTGGCGGGATCAATGGGAACTTTTCATTTCCAATGTATTACAACAAATGCACACGCATGTTCGTTGATAGCGTTCGGCTTCTGTAGCTTCATTTCCAGGAAATAAATTTAAAGGAACTTCGCATCATCAGTGGGAAGCGGGAGCAACGATCCAATTCTGTGGTAGATTTGGCCTTGAACTTTAAAGGTGTGCATGAAGCCGACGTTGTTTACGATATTTGTTGCCTCGAAGGACGTATATAGAAAACTAAATAAACTATCTACATATAAGAATTGAAGAAAAGGTCGATCAACAATTATACAATAATCTTTTATTTTTCTTTGATGTCATTTGCGGCATAGTATAAACAATTGATTTTGCCACGCCATGCCGTCCACAGACCGAAAATCAAAAATCTAATTTTACAGTATTACCGGCTAGGCTTTTCTGAAGATTCCGTGAAAATTTTATTAAAAACGGTCTAGCCGTTTTTGATTCAAAAAAAAAAAAATGATTCACATTTTATTAGATGTTTCGAATCGAAAATAGGTTACAGCTAGATTTCCTTGAAATTCGTCAATTTCAATTTGTTCTCCAAAAAAAGATACAACTGTTAACCAGTAGACATGGATAACAAATGAAAGGCATTTCATTGAAATATGTACCGACAGTGGGTCAAATTAGGAAAAATTACTTTTAACACAATTTTTTTTTCAGCAATATTTTTGTTCCCCCAAGCATTTTTTTATATTTTTTTTTAAAAAAATTTTTCTAAAATAATTGTATATACTTACATACATTCCACCCTCTCCACACAAACAGTATGAATTGAACATGTAAATTCATACCCTAAACTTTTTGCATACATGAGAAACCAGTTATAGATTACTTACAATGTAAATATTATTACTATAATGGAAATCATACAAATTTACACACACATTAATAAAATCTACAAGCAAATAATTATAATTTTCCTGAAAAGTTTAATACTGAAAATCAGCAAAATCTGTCGAATTGAATCAGAGCTATGGAATTAACTGTGAGACTAACTTCAGGACATTTTTCACAATTCACGGAATTAAAGAAGATTTTTGATGGATAGAAAATAACTTAAATACGCAGAAGGCTCTTAGATTAGTTCTATACATGGATAAATTATTCTGCAGGATTTTGTATATTTTAATATATCTCCCATATAAGGTCAACTAGAATGCATGCAAAACTTTCAGAAATATCGGTAACAAATTTAAATTCGAAAAAAATTATCCTCAAATATTTACCAAATTTTATGAAGATTATATGACAATAAATGGTCATACCTCCCATATAAGGACCATCAAAGAATTGGAAGGCTTTGGATTGCTCTCTTGTAGGCGAAGTGTGTCACACAACAAAATACTGCAAAATCAAGAGACCATTATGTCCTCTCCTTAACACTCTACTGACAGAATACGGTGAAAGGCTTTAAGACAAAAAGGAGATTGGTCACAAAAATTGCACAGCAAAATCGATAGAATAAATACAGAAGTCATAGGTAGGCAAGTACAGTTAGAAGTTGAATTTAATGATTTCTGTGCAGTCATTTGAAGAGAGAAGAAGACATTAAAGAGAAGAAGACATTAAACTGTAAGGCATTATGGGCTTTAGAATAGGGAATAGCTGGTTCTACAGTCTCACTATGGACCAAAAGGTCTAAGTGAGTTATATTCTGCCCCCACTTTCAAAGTGTTATAAACTACAATTAATATTAAAAAACTCTTGTTTCACAGAAAAACATAATTCTCTTAAAAATTCTAATTTCATGAAATAATCAAACAAAACATCTTAACTGTAATGATTTCCTAGAAGTATTTAACTTTTTCTTTTTAAATTCCCTACCATCCTTCCAACATATTTATGCATTTTAAATTACTTAGTCATAAAAAAAAAATACCCCCCAAACAAGAGCAGCATAAAATATACAATTAAAAAATACTTAAATCTACAAGAACCACTTTAATTTAATTATGTCTTTGCTTTAGGTGAGATTTCTTAAAAAAATGAAAAGAAAAACACTTAATAAAATCACTTTTTCAAACACCATTAAGCAAATTTTTCATTCTATTTTTTGCTTAGTT
Source organism: Calliphora vomitoria (assembly GCA_942486065.2). Taxonomy (NCBI): domain Eukaryota; kingdom Metazoa; phylum Arthropoda; class Insecta; order Diptera; family Calliphoridae; genus Calliphora; species Calliphora vomitoria. Next base: position 154,127,586 of record OW818029.2, read on the forward strand.
TTTTTCTATACCAATCATTAAATTCCTCTTATATTTTTTAATTTATATTCATTAGTGCAGCTAATTTTATATCTAACACCATTAGAATTTACATAAAATCTTTCGCTCTCACAGAAAAAGAAAAAATCTTTATAAAAAGTATGAAATATAAAGTGCAATAGTGCAATAAAAGCATTTCTTTGCACTAACATTATTTTAGTACTTAAAATATGTAAAAAATATGGAAAATACAGAGAAGGAATAAGAAATATTTTTTGCTAGAAAATCTGTATTTGTAATTTAATTATGAAATAATTATTAGCATGCATAAATTCTACAAAATATTTAATTTTAGCATAGCAAAAAAATTCAAATAACATGCTACAAAATGTAATAATATTTTCTTTAACACTTACATTTTTAGCAGTAATCTTCAGTTTGAAGTTTAAGTACACTCATAATAATATCAAAAATCTTAGTGGTTATATAATTGCATTTAATATTGTTTTATAAATTTAAATGTTTAAATAACCACAACTAAAAAAAAAATAAATTTAAAAGCATTTCTATTATTGGGTGCATGACTTAAAAATGCGAGATTTTTTCAAATTTTTAGCTTTTAGTTTGAAATATTTGTGCAATATAAATGCATTCAAAGTTTTGACTATTGTAAGCTACTATATTTTTCCATCTTTCCGGCAACATCACAGTGGGGCAGAATCAAAATTTTTTGGAAATAAATCTGGAATTTCTAAACGGCTGCTCCGATCGGGATAGAATTTGACGTGGACGTAGCCAAGGAGTATTCGAGTTTAAGTTATTAAAATGGACCCTACAAAAGCTCCAGGCGCGGCTCTATGGGGGCTCAAAGTAGGGAACCTTCGACATGTTTTATTTCCAAAAACGTTTGATTCTGCCCCACTGTGCAACATATAGATTCCGAGCCAAAAGAACTACTCATCTTTTTAGGGCAAGAACGAATCAAGCCAATATCGGATACTCCATTCAAAAGTGAAGCGTATCCCAAAGATAGCGTTATGCATCGATCGAAAAAAATAGTATTCGACTGGGGCAGGTATTGAGCTATAAAAGGGTGATGCAAAACTTCCCAACCACTTCATTATAAATACTTTTGAACATGACTGAGCGTTGTCATGATGGAATATTACAGTTTCATGTCTGGTCGCTATTATGAGCGTTTTTCGGTCAATGCACGCTTCAAACGAATCATTTGCATTCGGTTTAGGTTCCCTGTGATGGTCTGGTTAGACTTCAGCAACTCATACAGAGAATTACCTTAGCGCCATGGATATTTGCCTTTGGTGTCGATTCGGCTGGTTGGTCGGGCTTCAAATACGATCTCTTACAATTCAGGTTATCGTAATGGATCCATTTTTCGTCGCAAGTAATGATTGGGTGCAAAAATTATTTTCTTTTATAGCGTTCAAACAGCATTTCAGACATACAAAGTCATCCTTCCAGGTTGATTAGCTTCAATTCGGATAGTATCCAATTTTCATGCTTTTGGAAGAAACCTGCTGCTCGAAAAAATTTTGAAATTGCTGTCTGTGTAGCTCCCAATAATTTTTCAAGCTCTAGTTGAGTTTTACAATAATCTTCATGATGTAATGCCTGGAAGTCTTGGTCTTCAAACTTTTTTGGCCAGCCTGGTCGAATTTTGTCTTTCGTACCAAAATCACCATTTTCGAACAGCACAATCTATGTCTCGCATGTTGAAAGCGATGGAACATATTCACTATAAGTTTGGTGAGCAATTGGTGTGCTTCAGCGGCACTTTTTTTTAAATTATAGAAGTAAAGCAAAACTTTCCGCATTTTCGAAGCAAACCAACTTTGATAATTACACTATAATGTTGAATAATATTTAAATGATAGATATGTACTCTTTAAAATGACATATAAGTTTTTAAGTCATACAACCAATATAATACAATAGATATGGCAATAGAGGTGGCCTTATATGGGATCGATGACAAATAATAGTTATTTATACGTTAGAGACAAATTTTACTTCTTAAAATTTGTCTCCGTCATGTAAAAACCAAATGCTGTAAAAATACTAAAAACCAACTGTACAATCGGATAACGTTTAGAGGTGTCTCATTTTACTTGAAGTTTACTCTTTAGGCCAAAGTAATAATATCCTTTAAACAGATAACAAAAATTAAAAGTTGAACAAAGAATACCCTTTCTGAGTCGATTAATTGATGTCCTTCCGTCCGTCTGGCTGTCCATGTAAACTTTGTGCGGAAACTACAAGTCGAAATGTTGAAGATATTGTTACGAATTTGCAATAGCGATTTGAATTTAACAGTCCATAACGACAGCCTGCATCATTCATCATGTATATAAACGCGTCTATCAGTAGAAGCTTCTACTTATCAAAAATGTTGAAGCTGCTAACATTGACATCGAAAGCTCTAGAATTCGAACATACTAGTTTCTCCGTTAAGAACATTGTAGAAGATTCTCGAAAGATGGCGCGTGTATAAAAAGGTTGAAACGTAACAATATTTTGATAATATTCGGCACATTTATTTTTTTCGTACAAAGCCTGTTGAAACTGGCTGAAATCTGTCCCATTATTTCACCTAGCCACCATGTAAATGTCCTCCCGAAATTGGACTTTATCTATCATAAATATATAATTTAATAAGTTCTATATATACGGAATTCATGTCACTTAATTTTATGATGATTGGTTCATAATATGTCATAGCTCCCATATCTCTTAAACATTTTGGTATACACATAAAAATTACTTTCATATACATAAATCATACGACCTAATTTCATGGTGATCCCATAAATTGCTTGAATTTTAAATGATCATTTACTTAGTGTAGGGTATTATATGGTCAGGCTTCTTGTTTTTAATTGAAGAATACGCATTTTAAATGTTTTTTATATACATATGTATTAGTTTATAAGATACTAAGATATCCCTTATCAGTGGATTTACGCACAGTGGAAAATTTTGGTAATTTTCGGATCAAAAATGTGTAACTTTTGAATAGATGAGGATTTTTGTAAGATTTTTTTGTTGAATAGGTGGGGCTTTAATTTTTAATTTAAAAATCGAATCATAATAAAAAAGTAATGAACGGCTAAAAATCCATTTTTGATTTTTTTTAGTTTTAGGATAAAAGTGATATGTTAAGACAAGCAAAAAAATGTTTTTATGTACTTTTTCATTAGTTTTAATAGTGTTAACAACTTAGAAAATTACAACCATCGGCCCCTAGACTTTAAAGCCCCAATATTTACAGCGGCCAAAGGTTGCATTTTTTGAAAAACATGTTCAGCTACAGTAGAGTTAAAATAAACCTCCATTGGTAGCAAGTGTATGATACTTAAAAAAATGCTTTCGAAGCTTAAAGTTTAAAACCGTTTTCAAAGATTTTGAAACACCCTCAACATTTAGAGTTTGTTTTTTTTAACTGATTTAGGGTAGGCCGTAGTACTTTAGTACCTCTAATTCACACATTTTTAGAGCGATTTAAAAATTTTAAACAATTATGGAGAGGCAAGGAATTAATCTTTCATAAAATGTAAAAATGTATATTTCAAGAAATTATTTAAGTTTTTATAAAAAGTTTAGCATTTTCTTTATTTTTTTTTTGTAATTTTTAAAATTCAACAATAGCTTTTTTAATTTTTTTCTATGAAAACATACTTTTTGTGCACATTGTTTTAAAGACAAGTTTGTAGCGAAAAAACGAGACATTACTTGTTAAAATCGGTTTATATTTGCAAAAGTTATTAAACATTTTTAAAGACAAAGTTCGAATAAATTAAAAACAGTCCAACATTTTTTTTATAGTTTTTTGTTTATAGACACGAAAAGGCAGCTAGTTTTGATATATGTTTTAGATAATAAGTTGGGCTTTAATTCTATGTTAAAACTAGATCGGCGGCGAACGGAGCCAACATTTCAAATCCTAGCCAAAGTTGCGTAGGTAAGCCAAAAAGCAATATATATTTTAAACGAATAAATTTCAAATCTGCTATCAATATACATAAAACTCATAACGAAAGTAGAATCTGGACAAGATACCCTTTCCAAGAAGGTAAAACAGTTCTAAAACAAATAATTATAAATATTTAAAATACGCCCTTGAATATGCTATAATTTTAACTACCCAAATCTTTAAAGTAGAAAGTAGTATGTTCTGTCGCCATTTTCGCCATATTGGTTGAATATAGAATGTCAATAATAGTGAACAATAAGTGACAATAGTATTTTCGATCGTTTAATTTGAAGTAAGAAAAAAATGTATATTAAATCTCACAACTCCCCCTGGGGCACATGCGCCAGATACAAGGAATCCCTGTGATGTAGTGTAAACTGTTGATAAAATATAAAAAAAATCATTCACATAATGTTTAATTTTTTCTTTTAAGTTATGTGAAATCTATCTATATAAATATATAAATGTCTTTGTAAGTTTGTTTGTTTATTTGTTTGTTTATTTGTTTGTTTGTTTGTTTGAGCATCACGCCTAAACGGCTGAATCGATTTTATTGAAATTTGGAACGTAGATAGATCCTTACTTGGAAGCGTCAATAGGCTATAACTTTTTTCTACACTTGTACCAGAAAGGGGTAAACAGGGGGAAAACCGGTAAAATTGGTACCTTTAGTTCTTAAACAATAAATACTAAACGGCCGAAACGATTTTATTGAAATTTCCAACATAGACTACGACAGGGGTAGCGAAGCGCACCGGGTCAAGCTAGTCTATATATATATAAATGAAATGGTCCATGTATGTAATGTCATCACGTGAGAACGGCTGGAGCGATTTGGATGATTTTTTTTTATTCGATTTGAAATGTTCAGGAGATGGTTTGTAAAGAAAAACATATTCAAAAATTCGGAAATTTTAATTTTTACTATATTGCCTCCTTTTCACTTCTCATTTTTTATAATAAAATAAATTTTTTGGCTAAACTTGAAGAACTAACATTAGTAAATAGATAACGGGCGAAGCCGGTGCGTTCAGCTAGTAAACAATAAATATCTAGTTTATAATACTTTGTTTTGGATTTTTTTGTTTTGTTTTACAAATGACAAATCAGCTCCATCCCATTGGCGTATTTAATCTATGGGTGGGGACATTTCGCCGTTTTTGGTATGTATATTAAGATGAGATAGGCAAGATTAAAATGAATAAAACTAAAGCCAACATATCTAAATACCCGATACAAGAAACAAATTAAGAATATATATTGTGGTTTTAATTTGAGATCGCCTCAAAAAAAAAGTGGCGTATGGTCCCCCTTCTACCCTAATGTATACATACATATTCAGGACCGTCAAATATAGCGTAGTCGATGTTTGTTGAAATCAACTTTTCGTAGTACCCAAATAACTTACACATCAATATATCCGCTATAATTCCGGTTCAGTTGCGGTTTTGAATCGAAAATAAGCAAAAAACCACCACTACCTGGATTTTTTACCTAATTTTTGTATCTATATCTTTATTACTTAGACATCAATATAGACAATATTGATATCTAATGATAGATATTTCAAAGACCTTTCCAACAACGTATATGCAAGTACCATATTATATGCTACTTTAAAAATTTTTCACTTTTCATAACCTATAATACACCATACCGTTATAAATTTGAGGAATTTTTCTTTTTCAATTTTTTTTTTTTGACTTTTAGCTGTTTTTCTGAAACAAGATACATAAGATAAATTTTTTGAATTTTAATAAAGTTTTTAGCAAAAGAAATTAAAATAGAAAATAAAGTAAACCTAAAGTTGTAAGCTAATTGTAAAAAAATTAAATGCAGAATTTTTCTGCAAACGTAAATAGAAAAGTTTAGCAAAATTTTAGTTAGTTAGAAATTTGTTTTAAAAATCACATCATAAAATGCATTTGAAGTGGTCTGTGGTTGTATGCTTGTTATTGCTATAAATAATGAAGAAGAGATTTCAGTGATTTAAAAATAACACAACAGAAAAGTAAAGTAAAGAAACAACACAATGCAATGTTATGATGTTATGGCATATTAAAGATAACTGTTGAAGACCTTTTTAGGTAAAAGATGGCAACTTTTTCCTTAACCCTCATCTCAGTCTCAAAACAACTTAAGTTGTTTACTCGTGTGTTGTTATCCACACATATGGTATGTCTAAGTATTTTGTTCTAGCAACATCATTTTTATTGTAGTCAAAATGATGATTTACCATCAATAACATATTTTTTATACCCTATACATTTCTCGTTTGCGACCCCATAAAGTATATACATATATATATTCTGGATCGCTATATATATAGCGATGTCGCTATAGTCGTGTCCGCCTAACTTTCATACATGATTGGTACATAAAAGAAGGGTATATAAATCGAATATATCAAACTTAGTTGTTTAATACTAATTCAGTATTAAGATATGTAGAAAATTTATTATTGCTCAAACTTTTAATTTATTTCTTACATATACGATGTTTAATATTGGCCAATGAGTGGTCTAATTTTGTAATCTTAAGTGGCGCTGTGGAATGAATTAAATGTAATATTTGGTATCCAAATAAACTTCAAGTGGTGTAAAAGTGATTTTATTGAATTATTTGTCTTTAAATCATAAAAATTGTATGCAAATTAATCGTTTTTTGCAATTTATTCCCAAGTATTACATGACGTTATTGAACACATATATTATATTTCGTCAAGCATTTTTTGGTCAGAACATTCTTATATTTTATATACAAACATCTACCGGCAAAAGAAATACAAAAACCATTTTTAATTTTCATTCTTCCATGTTTCTAACAATAACACAGTTATGCAAAAGTGTACGATAAAAATATGCAATGGTTATCGTGTAGCAATTATGTTTTCCTTTAGTCCATAGTGTAAGGAAATACTTATAGTTTTTCCACCCACCATGAAAAAAGATGAAGGTATATTAATTTTGTCATTCCGTTTGTAACACATTGAAATATTCGTCAATATAGGATTCTATTTTAGACGTATGGTTTCTTAGGGAAAGTTTCTTAGATGTTTCTGTAGATTGCATTTCTGCTATATATATTCTGGGTTCTTGTGAAATTCTAAGACAATCTACCTATGTATATCCATCTGACAATCCGTCTGTCTGTCTGTTGAAAACACAATTGAGCCCAAAGGAAAGTTGAAAAGGTTTGTTATCTAAAATCGACACAATCGGCCCACAAATGGCTCAGATATATGAAAAAAACCAGGAAAACCTCTATTTTTTCTATATCTGGATTATTAAGCCATTAACATAAATAAATTCAACAAAAAAATGTGTTGTTATAAAATTTTTTTCACAAATAAATTTTTCTTTGCATATAGTTTTGTGTGGTTTTTCACACATATTTGATGTATATGTATCTTGCACTAGGAACAGCTATTTTTGCTGAGAAATTAGCTGTTTCTGTCAGAAATGTGTATTATTACGTGTGAAATGTGTTAATGATAAATTCATTTGATGTAAAAGATACAGAATAAATCGCCCAAGCTCGACCATATAATATTTTACATTGAATATTAGGAAATCATAATTCTAATACAATTTCAATAATTGTTTTTCGTGAGTGATTTTCGGATTACCTTGAAATGTGGTAGCGTGATTTCTATCTATATTGGACTTATTTGTGATCATTTTTTTTTAAATATCAACATTTTTAAAAGCTTCATGCTCGTTAAAGTAATTTTCATAAAAGGGCCTTACATAGCAGCTACGTTCAATTATTAATCGATCCTATCATTTATTAATTTTATTTATGCTATATTTGTGAAAAAATCTGTGTGGATATCTATATAAATCAAGCAATTATGGCAGATAAAGTCCTATTTGAGGGAGCTAGATTAAATAAATGACCAATTTTTACCAGTTTCAACAGGCATCGTCCTTGGGTCAAATACATGTAACAAATTTTATATCTTTGAAATTAATATGAAGTTAATAAGTATTACCAACATTTTAGGTTTTTAAGCAAATATGTTCAATTTATTAAAAATAAAGTATTTATACGGAGACGTCATTGTATATATCCTATGAAAATCCATTCGAGATAGAATTTTAAAACATAATCTAGTTTACAGATATTTAAAACGGCATGAACTCTCAATTTGAGGCAGAGTTTCTAGTTAATGAATTAATTCAATTTGAGTTTAGTTTCCTTAATTCGGAATGAGAAAATATCAGCCATTATGGCTTCATTCAAAGGCTTTTATATAAACTGAACTCATTCATCGTTAAATTAATTCATAATTAATGCATAACAGAATTCATTCAACCTTATAATGATTAAATTGTTTTTAATTCAAATCTAGTACAAATTGATTTAAAATATTTTTCATTTATTTTTTTTCATTTATATTTGTTTTTTACTTTTCTATTTATGACCAATGATGTTGACAATTTTTTATAACATTCACCTTCGTGAGAAGGGTCTGTCTGGCTGGCTGTCTGTTGAAATCAGTTTTCTGAAGACCCCAGATATCTTCGGAATCCAAATCTTCAATAATTCTGTCAGACATGCTTTCGAGAAGTTTCCTATTTAAAATCAGCAAAATCCGTCCATAAATAACGGAGATATGAGCAAAAATTCGAGACAACCTCTATTTTGGCCAATTTTTGATCTATATCTCGATTACTAAGTCATAAATATTGACCATATGGATATCTAATGATAGATATTTCAAAGTCCATTGCAACGATGAAGTTGGTCGTACAATGAGTCAAAATCGAGAAAAATATTTTTTAACACTAATTTTTTTTTTTACAAAAAACTTTCTTTTGTTATAAATTTTTTTTCACTAAATATTTTTGAATGAATCAGTGAGTTTTCTGTGCTACATTGCTTAACAATGTTTAGAACTCATTAATTTTGTTTGGTTTCCACACAACAGTGAAATGAGGTTTAATTCTCTTCATTAAAGTTGATCCGGCTTTGTTTGTATTATATTTTGTACTCATAGACTTTGACAGCCTCAATGCTTTAACCATCGGCAGTTTAATTCTCAAATGCTTAAACATGCCTTAAGGCACTCATCACAAAAATGCCAATAAATGCAAATATAATTGATTTTTCAATTAAAAAACTCTTGTAACAATTCCTAAAAAACGTACATAAATATTTTAATAAGCCCTGAAACGCCTTAAAAGTTCTTTTCCTTTTTATTTACTGCACTTTTTACAAACTAAGTGCATTAACAACCAAAAAATATGGAAAGTCCATGTTGTGTTATCAAACGTTGATTAAAGTGTTTTAAAGTTTCCCGATTGCAATCATATTTTTATACCTTTCACCTTCGTGAGAAGGGTATATAAGTATAAGTTTGTCATTCCGTTTGTAATTTCCATAATACTCTGTATCCTTACAGAAAGCGGAGTTGATTAAGCCATGTCCGTCTGTCTGTCTGTTGAAATCAATTTTCTGAAGACCCCAGATATATTCGCGATCCAAGTCTTCAATAATTCTGTCAGACATGCTTTCGAGAAGTTTCCTATTTAAAATCAGCAAAATCCGTCCATAAACAACGGAGGTATGAGCAAAAATCCGAGACAACCTCTGAAAATTTCATAAATAAAAGACAATTTATTGCATGATTTGACAAAAAAGCAACAGAACGTATGTTTGGATGTGTGTTGGTTTCATTGCATTGCGTATTTTGTTTTTGTTTTTATAACTTCCACCATGAGTGGCAAGGGTATGCATAAAGAGAGAGTTGTTTATAATAAGTTCTCATATGAGCAACTCTATCATACGTAAACACCACACACACCCAACAACAACATTCTATAATGTGGAATGAGAAGAAATGAATAAGAATTATTAATCAAACACACGCATGCGTAATTTTATGTATTTGATTGCGTTTCGTTTATTTTCATTTTCATTTTTGTTGTAGTTTGTTGTTATTTTTTCATTTCTTTGTGTGTTTGTTTGGTTAGTTATCAGTGAGCACTCAACGTGTGAATATGATTGTTGTTGCTATGTTAGGAGTTTTGCATGGGTAAAGGCAATGTACGTAAATATGTATACTTTGGTGAATGGTATATAAGATTCGGCACAGCCGAATTTAGCTCTGTTACTTGTTTTTTCATAAAAATTATACTTATATTTTATATATAGGAGTCAAGATTTATGCAAAAAAAAAAAAAGATAAGCTACTCTTTAGAGACGTGATTAATTGATGAGTGTCTTCAGGTACTCTTGGCCATTGCAGACTAGTTTTGCTGCCTCAGTTTTGCCCTCATATAGCGAAATTTTGTTTGGTTTTCTTTGCATTGATTTGCAATTTTTTACATCAAATTTTTAAAAATTCAATACAAATTGACAAACTATACTAACTAAAACCCAACTATTTTTCAATCTCTTAAGACGCAAGGGTGCCTTAAGGCACTCATTTAGATTTTCCCACCTGCTAGGTAAACTACTAATTGAACAAACTTTTATATATTGTTTTTGAAATCAGATGCCAAATTTACCATAAAAAAAATTATTACCAATGTTTTTAGCCATTTTTTTAGAAATTGACATTAGAGGGTAAATAGTAAATGAGTGAGAGTAGTAGAAATTAACAGAAAAAATAATTGTGTATGAGAAATTTCCTGAAATACTTATGTGCTAAATTAACATCTAAATGTTAGCTAATCACTTAATAATGCCCACTTCATCCATAATATCCCTATTATTAATTTTAAATATAAATCATTTAAACAAATTGCTGGGTTATAAAGTAAACAAACAAAAACTATATAATGTAATGAGCAGAATTTTCGCTAATTTGTTTTCTACCAGAAAATATTTTTAAGCAAATAGATGTCGTACGTAGTGGGTTTGTTGGTGGCCCACATATATTAAAGTGCTGCACAAACATTATTAAATATATGATATTTTTACAAAATACACAGAAAGTATATGAAATTAAAAAAAAACAAAAATTATAGAAATTATATATAGCGACCGTTTCGTTACATTAGCTTAAACAAGTAAAAAATTGCTAGAAATGGCATTGGCAATTCTGTGAATGCTTTACAAAATGTATTTTGGTTTAATTGAAACAAAAGTTAAAAATAACTTGATAATCTATAAATAATTTTTTAATGCTAGTAATATCTTAACTAATATCAGAAAGTATTTAAATATCAATAACATATGTAATTATTGTAATTAAATGAATCTAATTAAATGTGTTACATTAACTAAAAACAGCCTTTGTACATCATACGTTTCAAGTGTAGCGCCTTAAAACAACATTATGAACCATCTATGCATACATCTATAAATATGAATTTCTAAAATAGTTTTATTATATTTTAAAAATGATTTTAATGAATTTCTGGTATTTTAGCGCATTAGTAGAAAAAAATACTTGAATTTAATAATATTACTTGTTTAAAAATAGTTTTGTTTTATGTGTTCTTTTATGGTGAATATTTAAATATTTAATTCGGCATTTCAAAATGAAATATATAACAATTATATGTATTTTTTTTTTTTTTCTAAAAAAATAAATTCTATTTTTTATTTATTTTATGCAAAATTAAGCAGTAATGAAGTAAATAAAATCTCTAATTGTTTTAAACTGAAATCTGTTTAGAAAGCTAAACAAAAAGTATTTTTTCATTTGATAAATATTTAAGGAAAAAAGTATCTATATCTACTGGTTGCATGTCATAAAGTTCAATGTTTACAGGCCTAACATCACAAAGTCCAGAACGATATACAAACTATATTAACTATGCGAAGTCGGTTGTCGAAATACCCCAGAGTTTAAAAATTTTTTATGTGAAGCCAAAATCCAACCTACCTCAAATACACCTATCCCTCGATTTACACGATTAATGCGTTCCTGAAAAAATTGTGTAAATCGAAATGAACAATTTTTGTATGAGAAATCGTGTAAATCGAAAAAAGACCAAATACGAAAAAAATTAAAAAATTTTGTTTAGAAAATTCATTTATTTTAAAGTAAAGTAAATATATTCCCCCATATTCATATAAAAATTTCAATTTAAACAATGTTTTAAAGCAAAATTTGATTTTAAAACGTTGTTTAAATTTAAAAATTGTATTAGCTTTTGATAGAAAAGTTCGCTGTGGCATTATTTTCCAAAACTGTACCGATTCGTCTGTTTTGAAGACTTTATCAGGAATGTATTAATTGCCAGCAATAATTTCAGTAAATCTTTCGGATTACTCTTTAGACACATCTACTTATATCACCAAAAGATTGTTTAACTTTAAATTATAGATTATGTAAGGAATGTCTCTGCTTAAATATTTCAAACCCACCATGACTTGATGGTAGCTGATCATTAAGTTTTTTTTTTTGTAATAGCAATGGTATCAATTGGGATTCGCTTTTGAGTTTAATTTTCTATCCAGATCATTAGTGACTTTTCCATATATTCAATTGTAATGTCCCGAAAGCATGAAGTTGGTTGGTTCCAGCTGTTACACTTTTCCCTATTATGTTTAATTTTTTATAGATAACTATTTTTGAGAATTGTGCAGAAAATATTTACTGGAAAAAATTAATTTTTGCTAAAATATTTAAAAAAAATCGTGTAAATTGAGGTAATTTCCACATCCCTCGATTTAAACGAAAACCAAAAAAATTGTGTAAAAGTGAAGTCGTGTAAATCGTGCAATTAGAGTATAAAAACAAACAAAACATTTCGCAAACTTTTGCAAAATGTACACAACTCATCAAGATTTTCAAATTGTATTGTACATGATCAAAACCAAAACAAAAACTTTTCAAATGACAAAGATAGAAACTGAAACAATTAGCTTTTCACTCATCTGCATTATTTAAATTACCGTTACAATCGTACATTTGAGTACAAAACAAACGTTTTTATTTTCGTTTTGTTTGTATTCGTACTCAGCTCTCTATTATAATAAGTAAATCAATTACCAAACGTTTGTTAAACATTTTTTCTCAGAATTTTTCAATACTGTTCTCACTCTTTTCTTTTCTTGCTGTGTAAGTTTATATTAATGTACATTTTGCGCTCATGAGCAAAAACAATACAAAACAAAATGGCACAATGTTTCTCATTGTTTATGTTTTTGTTTTGCTCACTGCAAAGAACAAAACGAAAGCAAACGTTTCATTTTGCTTGTTTTCGTACTCTTATTGCAATGCTGTTTTGGTTAAAATGAACTGGATGTATCCATAAACATATGGATATATAAATACAGACCAAGAATTTAGAAAAATAAAGTTATTTGGTTTCAGGTGACAATTTTCTGTTTTTCATACATTTTTGTTAAAAAGTTGTTTTATACTCTCCACCACCAGAAGTGGTGCATGAGGGTATCCGTAAGTTTGTCATTCCGTATGTAACATTGAGACTCAACAAAGTACAATATATTTTCTAGATCCTTATGAAATTCTAGGTCGATTGAGCCATGTCCGTCTGTGTGTCTGTGTAAAACACGCTCACGTCCAACATACACAAACAAACTTAATAAACTTTAAAAAAAAGGTTTATTCTTGTATTAGGCAGTTTGGTATTGAAACTCATCTAAATCGGTATAGTAGAACCAAAGTAATGAATCAAAATGTGAGACAACCTTAAAAAAAATTTATAATTTTCATATATTTTTTTTGTTATTTGTGTAAATATCTTTCAGATAATTCCATAAAACTTTACTCATGTTATTTTTATGATAAAAGGACTAACTCTAGTGAAAATTATAAGAATCGGTCCATGATTTCTGAAACGATGCTATCGCCATCGTTTTTAGCGATTGGAAAGGTAATATTAAGAAAAAAATTAAATCTGCCAATTTTTTTTATTACACCCAGAGAAAAAACCACTTAAAATCAATAAAAACCATGTTGAAACATTAAAGAAAGTCTAGTAATGTTGAATTTTTTTATTTCAATATGGAACAATATCCACTTGTCTTGTGAACTGTTCAGTTGAACATATATACATAAATCTGTTTATTTAGTATTTTAAGTGACAATTCTGTAATGAAATTAGCTTATAAATTTTGACCGAATTTTCTGTTGTACATTGTCTTTAAATATGTTGATGTGTACATTTGTTATTCATGCTACATACATCATACATAAATATTAAATTGTTTGTATACAGAATGTTCACACTAGGGTGGCCCTTATATTAGACTTTTACGATTTTCAGTACTTCCAAAGTCTAAGATTGTTTTCTTTCATCTAAAAACAAAGTACAGAAAATTTTAGCAAAAATGAATAACGTTTAGAGGTTTCACATTTTATTTCCTGAAAAAATTCAAAAAATGTTGTGTGGAAAATCGTGTAAATCAAAAAAAATATTTTTTATTTTTTTATTGTAGTACAAATTTCCTTGTTTAAAAAAAAAAAAATAAAGTAAACAACACGAATTAATGAAATGATTTCTAAAATCCATAAAATTAAAAAAAAATATTTGAAATAATACAAAAGTTACACAAAAAAAACCCAAATTAAAAATTATTTTTTTTATAAGTTAGCTGTCTAAATATAAAAGCTTTCTGGCAACCATAAATCATTAAAATTTTATACAAAAAAAAAAAAAAAATCATAATATTTCATTCATGCCAAATTTTATGTTTAAACGATTTAAAAAAAAAAACTATAGACACATTTTTTATATTAATTGCTACAATTATATAAATGGTAACAAACATATTATGATTGCTGCAATTATATACATAAGTGCAGTAAAAACCTTGTAAAAATGTTGAAATGGTTATGGAAGGCATGTACAACTACATTTTTCTTCTGGGTATAATATTAGATGCTTTTAACGAAAAAAATAATGAAAAACTGATTTTCCAGGGTCCCACTCAATGAAAACTAAAAATACCACTTTTCTATATTGACTATGTTGTAGCCATAGCGAAACATAGAGCGGAAACTAGAAAAAAACTTAAACAAAAAAATTACTCAAAAAAGTTACACATACGAGTGTTGTTTTTGTTTTCACATAGTTTTTTTACTAATACATTCTCACCACTTAGGTTTTTGACAACTGAGTTAGGTCTTTGACAGGAGAGTTTCCGATCCATGTGTATTTATCTATGGTTGTAGTCGGCGCACAGTGGGGCAGAATCAAAATTTTTTGGAAATAAATCTGGCATTTCTAAACGCCAGATAAAATTTGACATGGGCGTAGCCAAGGAGTATTCGAGTTCAAGTTATTAAAATGGACCCTACAAATGCTCCAGGCGTGGCGCTAGGAGGGCTCAAAGTAGGGTACCTTCGACATGAAAAATATTAAAACACGTGCCATTTTTTTGTTTCCCATCCGATTTCAAAGATTTTTAAAATTTTGGGAAGCGCTCGGCTACGTCAAAAAAGCATGCTAGCGTGTGCTATTTACCTCCTATAATTTCCGAGTTATAAGCATTTCAAAATTTACATTTTCAAAATTTGTCATACCTTGGTCCGCTCTTTTACAAATATAGGGCGTACTTTTGAACCGAATGGACTGAAACTTTCGTTAGTTAGATAACTAATATACCTATAATATGCAAAAAATTTCAGAGCAATATCGATTACGGATCCGAAAATAAACGATTTTCAATTTAAAAATTCAAAAATTTGTAGATTTTTGCTGTTTTTTGGGTAAACAGGTGACTTAACTCTTTTTTTATTAAAATTAAACTTTCCATAAGAACGTATAACAGTTTTTTGTTTTTCTGTAAGATGTCTTTACGGAGAATATTTGGGTATAAAAAACATGTCACCTTTTTCGAATATGTCGCCCCGGAATTCACCTATTTTTTATCAAAATTTTAAATTTGGACCACATGTTCTAAAATCCCAAAGCTAGTATCAGAAAATAGAAAGCAGCTTTGGAAACCTTGATGTAATTCCTATCTATTTCCAAAGCATTTTCCCAACTTCAAAGTAAATGTAGAACCTGTGGGCAAAATTGGGATTGGGATTAGGATTTTCAATTTTTAGGAATTGCGGTATTCCCTTTGACCTTTTGACAAGTTTTTTTTACACTTTGTTATTTAAAATGAGAAATTTAAAAAACCCTGCAAACTTCGTTTAGTTTTGTTAATAAATAAAGATTTTATTACATATTTATTGAGCTCTAAAACTAAAATTTTTATCAAAATTTTGATAGGATTGCAAATATTAGGAATAATTTGATCCATATTTTTCCGAACTTTTTTTTTTTTTTTTTAGATAAGTTAATTTTTGGTCTTATATAAAAATTTCAAGTCAATATCTCAAATAGATTGAAAAATATGCCACTTTAAAACTCCGTCCTTCAAAAATATTGCACTTTTTTATTCAAACTAAAAAATGTGTTTAAATTTTCTTAATATTTTATTCAACAACAAGTCAATGGTTTTGACTTCATCACATTAAAATATGAAAAAGTGCAATATTTTTGAAGGACGGAGTTGTAAAGTGGGGGTAGCCACGTCAAATTTTATCCCGATCGGGCTATCCGTTTAGAAATGCTAGATTTATTTCCAAAAAATTTTGATTCTGCCTCACTGTGCGGCGTTGAGCTTAACAACTTTACTGAACATTACTTTGCGATATTCGGATACTTAGATGGTCAAAATGCATAAAAAATTCACACAAAATTATTGACCCCTACCATTTGTCGCTTAGTGTTATTAACTCCTTTCTATCTAGTGTCAAAATTGTCCAATACAGTAAAATTATACCATTACACTTAAAATTATTCAAAATGTGAAGCAGATGAAATAGTGGAGAGGGTATATTGTGTTTGTGTTGATGTTTATAACACCCAAAAATATGAATCCAATACCCACCGTCACCGACACCCAGAATTTCTGACTCAATTAAACGATGTCCGTCCGTCTGGCTGGCTTTAAATATAAACCATTTGCGCAAAGTACAGCTCGCAATTTGGAAGATATTTCTATCAAATTTGAGAAATGTAGTTTTTTGGCCCATTATTTCGCCTAACCACCATACAAATGTTCTCCCAAAATAGGACTTTTTTTACATAAATGTTTGATTAATATACACAAATAAGTTATATATAAAAAAATCGTATTTAATAACGTTTTTCGGATCAATCCGTATCTCCCAACGAGCATAAATCTCTTAAATACTTTTGAATCTAAAGAGAATTAGTTTCATAAAGAAATAAATATCAAGACCAAATTTCATGGCGTTTGGTCTATAATTGCTCACAGATCCCATATAAGGTTCTCTACCTAAAATCACTTTAACGAGCATATGGGCAATTCCATATCATCGTACGTGACATTTGTACGCCTATAGAGTGGAATATTTAAAAAACAAAAAAATAATAAGTTCTTTCGAAACATTGCTGTCCAAGATATCGAGCGAAATAAGGGTATATCGTACGTGACATAAAACGGAAGTAATTTTGAGGTACATGTAGAAATATGCTAAAAGTTTTGAATCGTGAGAGGCGTTATGTTTTCTTTTAATTTCTTTCACTAAACCAAATATTGTTCCTTTATAATCCGTCATATTTAAATAAAAATAATCATTGGATGATTTTATAATAATTAGAAATTAATATCGTACGTGACATACCGTACGTCACTGATTTTTCTTTTATAGTAAAACAATGTATATTCTGTAAAACTATGTACACAAAAACTAAAAAAATAAATAGAAAATATATATATTCGGTTTTAATATACAATTTGATAA
Organism: Calliphora vomitoria; assembly: GCA_942486065.2. Lineage (NCBI taxonomy): Eukaryota > Metazoa > Arthropoda > Insecta > Diptera > Calliphoridae > Calliphora > Calliphora vomitoria. The sequence goes on from OW818029.2 coordinate 154,145,249, forward strand.
TAGCAAAAAAACAGTCAAATTCATTTCATACGACATGTTAATTTGGAGTTTAGTTTTCGCCGCAATTTTAGCATAAAACATACCAAATAAATAAAAAAATTAAATATAGTCAGTTTAAACTATCATTTTTGTACTTAAAACATTGTAATATGCTCTAAATACTTTCATGTATTAACATTTTAGTGCTTTCTCCTATTCATATCATCTTGAAAAAAAAGTTTTAAGAGTTTTTGTTTTTTCAGTCGTGGTTGTAATTCTCGTGGAATTGCCCATATGTATACCGCTTAAAAATTTTGGAATCTAAATAAAATTTAAAAGTAAGTTCAATATAGAAATAAATCACAGGACTAGAATTTCTTGGTGATTGGTCCATTATTGCTCATACCTGTCATATAAGACCCACTTTCGAAAATCACTCTAATGAGAGTAAATCTCATTGAAATGTTGGAATTTAAATAACATTTAACGAAAAGTTTCATATAAAAAGACATCAAGCGACCTAACATCAAGACGATCGGTTCATAATTGGTCATATGAACTACATAAGACGAAAATCACTCACGAAATTATTGAAATTTTTCTAGAATAACAATATGCTCATGTAGTCAGTGTCACATAATAGGTTGGGCTTGAACATCTATACCTTTACGGCATAAAATGCGAGATTTTTTCAAATTGTTAGCATTTATTTTGAAACATTTGTACAATATTAATTTATTCAAAGTATTGGCCATTTTTATTCATGAACTTTTCCCATATTTCTGGTAAGCCTAAAGAACTGCTCATCTTGTGAGGAGGAGGAACTAATCAAGCCAATTTTGGATACTCTGTTTTGATGTGAAGCGTATCACTGTTAAATGTGCAACATGTGGTCGAGCGTTGTCATCATGGAGTAGTACTGTTTCTTGTCTGGCGGCATATTCTGGGTCCTGTCCTGTCCTCTCAATCAACCATAAACAAATTTCTAACTTTATGTTTTATTGGTTTTTGTTATTGCTATTTTATTTTAAGGGGCTTGAAAGAAAATAAAACCAGGTTGCACTTGCTTGGTTTGTTTATTGAATTTAAGAGTAGAAAAAATATAGACTTTGTTTTTCTAAAACGTTATAAAAGTTTTTTGGATTGTTTATTGATTTGTTGCTGCTAATGCTGCTGGTGGTTTTTACAAACTGTAATGGCGCTTAGGCAGATTGACAGTACTTCTGCTTTCGACCAATGCTCGCTTCAAATGAATCAGTTGCATTCGGTGCAATTACCTTGTGATGGTCTGGTCATATTCCAGCAGCACATAATAAATAGGACTTTTTGGTCCCACCAAATACAGAACATTACCTTAGCGCCATGGGTATTTGGCTTTAGTGTCGATTCGGCTGGTTGGCCGCCAGCTATCAAGCTGAATATCAGACTTACAAAATCGTGTTTCAAGGTCCCTCAGTATCAATGCGTATGGTACACAATTTCTCTACTTTTGGATGTACCCAATGATTTTGCAAGCTCTTGGTGAATTTGGCAACAATCTTTATGTAGTAATGCTTCCAATTCTTGGACTTTTTAACTGTCCTCTGGCGACCTTTGTCTTCCATATCAAAATCGACACTTCAGAACGGCACAAACAATGTATCGCACGTTCAACATGGAACATATTCACTATATGCTTCGGTGAGCAATCGGTGTGCTTTAGCGACACTTTTTTTTCGAAGTAAAGCAACGCTTTGCTGGCACAAATTTCGACATATTTGAAGCAAAAAAAAAACACTTTTTTAAGTGAGAATAAATGACAGATATGGATCCTTCAAAATGACATATAAGTTATTGAAAAACAAAAAAAGCGTTCAAATTATACGCCATCTATTGTAAATATCGCATTATTAAGTCATTCACCCAATAACATATTAAAATATTGCTTTTTTAACTCAAAATTCGAAACTTCAAATAAAATTAGCAAACTTTCAAGGTTACCTGATTTTTCTCAAAATTTTCAACATTAGTATTTAAGAAGATGAACACTTTTAGACATATGAAGCACCGAAAATCACTAAAGTCTAATATATGGATCACCCTACAGTACAGTAGTTATTCATGATACATATATCATACATAAGTATAAATATGTACAGTGAATATACACATATACATGAACACTACTGCTTGTAGTACAAACATCCATTGGGAACATTTTGTTGACTAAATTTATGGGACGAACATGAGTACCGAATGTTTATTTTGTAATTAAACGTAAGATTTACAACAGTAGTGGCGTCTGTTCTAATGTCAAATAATTAATAAGATTTTGGGAATAACAAAAATACATTTACACCAAGAGAAATCAAATGTTAATAAACATCAAAATTTTCCTGTTATATTTTTTCTTTTATCGAAACGAAGGCAAAAAGTTTTTCGATAAAAAATACCAACTACTATAAAACAATTTAAACTTAATAAAATATTCAACTAGTTTCCACTCCTAACATTTTATTTTATTTTATTTAGTTTTTTCCTAGATTTCTTCTGTTTTTTAATACTCTTGTGACAATTTAAACTTTTTTTAGGATTTCTGCTCTTTTCATTGCTACACATGGCATAATAATCTAAGAAAAACTTTTTAGTCTTTTATATTTTTGGATTACAAAACAAAAAAAAAAAAAAAAAACGAAAAGGTGATAAAATAAAAACATCATAAAGTTTTCCATTTTTAGAGGATTTGTTGCTAAAAAAAAAGAGATTTTTTTTACTATAAAACTAAATATAAAATGAAATGAAAACAAAGTTTTTAAATAACAAACTGACAAATATAAAAATGACAAAATAAATCTTTAATCAGCAACAATATTTGCTAAAGCTAAAACTTTGTTAATAATTAACTTGGAAATAATAATGACAACAAAGTAAACATTTGAATAAAAAGCATAATGTTTTTATACAAACATTACACAAAATTAAAGCAAATACAAATTAAGAGTTTAAGCATTAAGAATATGGCTTAAGGCCATAATAAGAATGTTGGTAGTACGTACCTCTTATATGCATAATTCCGTGACTAGAAAAACTTTTTCATTTCTTTTTAATTTGGCTGTTCTGTTTCTTTTTTTTTTTTTTTTCCTTTTCTTGCTACGTGTAAGGAAAAAAATTGCACAAAATTAAGATTGTGCCAAGAACAGAAGAAACAGTTTGTTTCAAACAACACAAGAATATGACGCAAATAATATGGATTAAACTTTAAAGTTTAAAAGGCATAAAATAGGCTAATTATGACAATAATGTTCAAAGCTCAAAAGTTTAAACGAATTTAGAAAGCACAATTAAGTAGATAGCTAGTCTATAAGAATTTTAATAAGAAAAGTGGTTTAAAATGATAGAATTTCATTACTACTACAAGTGGTAAAATATATAATTTTAAAACATATCTATGTTATGATGGCCCCTAACAGTTTGGTGAATTTTGGTAAAAAATATCATCCTGAAAATATTTCAGGTTAATCGGCTGGGGCTAAGACGTGTCGCAAGCCTGCTGAAGTTTTGAGTTGCATGGGGAAAAAACTCTATTATTTAAGTTTTTGTAAAAATTTTGCAATTAAAAAATTACCTTTGCAATTTAATTTAAAATAATAATAATCTGCACGTAATTGTCGTACTAATGAGATATAAAAGACAAAAATTGCTTACGTGTCTCTGGTCGCACAGTGGGGCAGAATCAAATTTTTTTTGGAAATAAATCTGGCATTTCTAAACGGCTGGTCCGATCGGGATAAAATTTGACATGGACGTAGGCCAAGGAGTATTCGAGTTGAAGTTATTAAAACAGACCCTACAAATGCTCTAAAGTAGGCTACCATCGGCATGTAAAATATTTAAACACGTGCCATTTTTTTGTTTCCCATCCGATTTCAAAGATTTGTTATTTTTGGAAAGCCCTAAGCCTCATGGAAAATCACCATATTTTTTAAGTTTTTAAAGTAAATAACGTCCCAATAATTGATAAAATTATTTAACTTTACTAACAAATCAATCTTCGTCGTATGGTTTTCAACAATAGCAAATACTTATATAAAAAGCCTTTATTTACACCTCAGAAGTTCTACAAACCTTGCCCCCTTTGGAAAATTTTTACTTGGTTTGTGGAATTCTGAGGAGTGAATAAATTCGTTTTATATAAGTACTTGATATTGTTGAAAACGATAGGACTTAAAGATTGATATTTTAGTAAAATTAAAAAATTTTATAAATTATAATATGGTGATTTTCCATGAAGAAAAATAAAAAATTTTAATTAATGTAAAATTTTAACGGTTAAAGATATTATAAGAATATTTGGAACTAATATAAACTCAATTATCCTTAAATCAACGACATTACAATTTTTGACAATTTTTATTTTCAAATACCGAAATTCCTAAACCGGGGAAAGTGTGTTCCAAACCTGAGTTTTTTTGGAAAAGTGCCTACCGTGACGTTATTTACCGTATGATAGTAAAAAAACTTTGTAAGCATTTATGTAACATACAGAGTTATACAAATATGGAACATCTTTGTTGATCGATAGTTTGCCTTTTTAGAATTTTTTACTCAAATCTGAAATTTTTGTTAAAATTTGGCCAAGTTTGGATAGATCTGGGGGATGTTGTGTGCGCTTAAGTGAGCCAAAGTTTACTTCACACACTTTTGCATTAAGTTCTCTTTCCGAATAATATAAAAATTGTATATAGCCTTGAAGAAAATTTTGTTTCAACAAAAGAAAAAATATATGGGACTTTTTGGGTAAAAACTTAAAAAATACGACACTTTTTACATGTTCCAACTTTGGATGCGTTTAACTTTTTATAGGAACAAGATAACTGTTAGCAAGTTTTTTTTATTTTATTTAGAATTTTATAGCCAATATAGGTGACATCTTAAAAAAAAAAATTTGACCCTCCGTAGGCTAGCCACATCTTAAAAACAATAAAAAGATCGAGCAAAATTAAAAAAAATAAATAAATAAAACTAAATATCTTTTCAACAAATTTTTGTAGATCTGTTTAAGAACTCTTCATATTTTAAATTTCAGCTCATTCCAATTTTAAATGGATTTTTGGCGATTTTTTTAAAAAATTTGCGACCCGAGGTGACCAATTTTGAGGGGCAACACACTAGCCCCCATTAGCGCTTGGAAGCTGAACGACTGCAAATCAACTTAGCAATACCTCAGCTCTAACCGTGTGAAATTTTGTAACAATATCTCAAGTAGTTCCCGAGATACAGAATTATTTCCAAAAAAAAAACTTTTCTAAACCACTGTGCGATGTTGCCCATTTTTACTACCAAATAAACCTTACCAACAGAGAGTATTTGTGGAAAATTTCAGACCGACTGACGAACGGACAATATAAATACTTTTGTAGGTCTGCGATGATAGTGCTTTATGTCACTTTGTTCGAACAGGTTGTCCATATCCGTTTAAAATCTACCACACGTTTGGACACCTTTTTTTGTGCTCTTCAATTCTCTTTTAACAAGAGCCCAATATCTATCCACTGGACTCAGCTGCAGGCAGTTTGGAGAAATTGCATCTCTTGGTACAAATACCACATTATTGCTCTAGTACCACTCAAGACCTTTCTTACCATAGTGACAGATGCCAAATCAGGCCAAAAATAAATGGACACATTAAGAAGTTTTATGAATGGAAACATCCTTTTTTGTAAACATTCCTTGATGTAAATTTTGGTATTTATAGAGCCCTTTGTAACAAAAATTTGACTTTTATGCCGCAACTGCATATTGTTTGCCATACCAAGAAATTTTTGGGAAATTTTGTCTGCTTTTGGGTCCTCAACTTGTCTTAAACATTCCCTTAAGCATCTGCAACATAAAACAAGTAAGAAAGTATGAACGGTCAAGCCCGACCATATAATACCCTACACTAAGTAAATGAGCAAAAACATTTTTCTTTCAAAATTTCAATAATTTGTGTTCGTTAGCGATTTTCGGAAGTTGGCCTTATATGGGAGCTATGACCAAATATGGACCGATCACCATGAAATTAGGTGGTGTGATTAATGTCTATATGAAAGTTATTTATGTAGCATTTAATGTGTATACCAACATTTTTAGTAGATTTTTGCTCGTTAAAGTGATTATCGGAAGCAGGCCTGGGAGGTATGACTAATTATGGACCGATCATAATAAAATTTGGTGACATGAATTCTGTGTATATAGAACTTATTTGGACAAAAACATGTGCAGATGCCTATATAAATTAAACATTTCAGGAGGACATTTGTATGGGGGCTAGGTGAAATAATGAACCGATTTCAGACAGTTTCAAAAGGCTTGGTCCTTGGAAAGAAAAAATGATATGTACCAAATTTTATCGAAATATCTTTAAAATTGCGACCTGTACTCTGCGCACAAGCTTTATATGGACAATCGGCCAGTCAACCAGCCAGACGGACGGGCGGACGTACATCGGGATTCTGAGTCGATCGGTATACTTTAAGGTGGGTGTTAAACTAATATTTTTGGGCATTACAAACATCTGCGCAAATCCAATATACCTTCCCCACTATAGTGGTGTAGGGTATAAAAATCAAATAATACTTGGGTTAAAAGTTTTAATGAAAAAAGTCTGTTAAGAATTTTACGATCACAGTCCTTATCAATAAATAATATTTTAAAGAGTATCCAAAGCACACACAAATGAAGTCAAATCCAGACTCAACATTAGGAAAATTTAAAAATTATCTATCAATTTTAAATGCATTCGTGTGATCAATTGCTCCTCATACCTCGTCTGCACCTGTAGAGAGACTTTTTTCATTTATTTTCTTATAGTTTGATTAAGAAAGTTATAAATTAATGTATTTATGTGTTATATTGATTAAATAGTATAGAAACATTGTGTTATTTGATGGTAATAACTAGATTTTGATGCATTTATTATTGGAAATAATTCGGTATCTCAGGCACTACTACAGATATTATTACGAAATTTCACACAGTTGGAACTGTGTTGTGGAGTGGATTTGCTTTCGTACAGTTTCCTAGCGCCAATGATTTTTTGCTTTTAAAATTTCCAAAAATTCAGTTACGATTTACGAATGAGCGGATATTTTAAATATTAATAGTCCTTTCAAAAATCTACAAAAAATACGCTTACATGTGTAGGTTATCTTTATTAATTGAAGAGATATTCAGGTTTATTTTTTTATTTTTTATAATTTTGTTCTATTTTTTTATGTTTTTTTTAGATATGGCGGGCCTACGGTGGTTCGAAATTTATTTTTAAAATATCACCTATATTGGCGATAAAATTCAAAATAAAATAGGATTGTTTTAAAAATGCGCCCCTGGTGGGTCCATGAGGTTAAAATTCAAAACTTAAACTCAATAACAATTCCTTTTTGAGCATGTGAAATTTCATTCAAACCGGGTAACAGTTTAGAAGTCGTAACAATAGACTACTTGAATTACAAAAAAATCTAATTCATGCTGAAACTAAGTTGTCCATTCAAGGTTTCTGAACTTCGAATCAGTAACACTTCTTAGGCAAATTTATAGTGGATAGTTATTTGAAAAGAATATCTGGGAAAAAATGTGGATTCCTCAACTAATTTTCAATTGCTGCTAAAGAAATGACGAGGACTTACCACCATTTTCTCGATGTCGAAAAACGTTAGTCGACAAAATTTGCTGTTATTTCAAATGAGAGAATATATTGCCCATTGCATTTTGGAGTAAAATATAACCAAATATGTAAAATCAACAAAATATGAAAAAATATGGTAGGACATACTATATAATCGATGCCATTTTACAACAAAATGTGTGATTCGAATTGATACTTAATTAGCGTTTATGGTATTTGGACATTCGAGAAAAAACATGCATTTGCATATAAATCCACCCCCTACACTGAGGGAAAAACGACGTTGTAGAATCGACAACGGTTGGTGTTATTTTGACACCATACGGTTGATACACTATTGACACCTAATGGTGTTAAATCGTACACTAATAACATATTTGGCTTCTATTAAAATTGTTATGTTTTGTATATTGTGTAACGTATGAGTTATTTAATAACTCATACGTTAATAATAATTTAATAATCATCTTATTCCATATAATACATATTTATAATTTCTCCAAAAAAATAGTTATAAGCTAACATTTTTGACCAACCGTTTTAGATATTTTTTTCCAAGCTGCGCCAACGAGTATTGTCAGGCTTATGTTTGAAAAATAGTTATATTCTGCAAAATGTTACATTTACAAAAATGTTTATTATTTAAGGTAATTCTTTAATGAAAATTGTTAAATTTAACATAAAATATTCATTTAACGTTTGAACATCATTGCAGATCGATGATGAGTCATTGAAAGTCGAAACTAAAAAATTATAAAATGTAAATGTTTCCGACATCGGAATAGTTTAGAGTTGGGCATAATCGTTCTTTTTACTGATTGTTTATTTTAGTTCAGAACAAATAAATTAATAAGTTTGTTCTTTTTGTTCAGTTGTTAATTTTTAGTTTGCGGTGTTTGGCTGAACTAAGTTATTGAATAATTGCTCAGTGAATGTATTTACAGATAGATGATAACTGCTTTTGGAAACAAATTTTTTTAATAATTATGAAAACATTTCAATAATGCAATACAGAAATGTCAAACGAACAAAAACAATAAGATTGAACCCCTTCACACTGTTAAATTGACTGAATTGTTCAATTGAACTTGTTCGTTCATGAACAACCCAACTCTAGAATAGTTATTTCTATCAAAAATATTTATTTTACATTTTATCCATTAGTATCTAAAAATTATTAAGAAGTTGCCAAAATATTAAAAGTTTTAAAAACTACATTTCCTTACCTTTCCATTGATATATAAAACATTATATCTAATTCTTTACTATACTTTAAAATAATGCATGCAATTCACACACCTTGTAAAAAATTCTCTAATATTTTGTTCAAATCAAAGACTGCTTACTATGCACTTCTCATTTTTTCATGTACCCTTTATTGTTTATGTTTCATTTTTGTTTATTGCTGATTGGTCAGTTGCATGTGCGAAAATTTAAAGTGAGCTTAAGTAAACTTGTATTAACCTAACATTCAACTAATTTGATGACCTTATGCGCGTTCATAAATTTGCAATTGTTAGGTTCATAGACTAAATGGCAGAGAATTTGCATTTCAAAAAAAAATTATTTTTCACAAAAATTTATTTTGTTACCAAAAAAAAATTTTTTTACTAAAAAAGTAAATTTTTACTAAAAAAGTAAATTTTTACTAAAAAAGCAAATTTTTACTAAAAAAGTAATTTTTTACTAAAAAAGTAATTTTTTACTAAAAAAGTAATTTTTTACTAAAAAAGTAATTTTTTACTAAAAAAGTAATTTTTTACTAAAAAAGTAATTTTTTACTAAAAAAGTAATTTTTTACTAAAAATGTAATTTTTTACTAAAAAAGTAATTTTTTACTGAAAAAGTAATTTTTACTAAAAAAGTAAATTTTTACTAAAAAAGTAAATTTTTACTAAAAAAGTAAATTTTTACTAAAAAAGTAAATTTTTACTAAAAAAGTTATTTTTTACTAAAAAAGTAATTTTTTACTAAAAAGTAATTTTTTACTAAAAAATTATTTTTTTACTAAAAAAATTATTTTTTTACTAAAAAAGTTATTTTTTACTAAAAAGTAATTTTTTACTAAAAAAGTAATTTTTTACTAAAAAAGAAATTTTTAGTAAAAAAGAAATTTTTTACTAAAAAAGGTATTTTTTACTAAAAAATTTATTTTGAATAAAAAAGTTATTTTTTACTAAAAAAGTTATTTTTTACTAAAAAAGTGATTTTTTACTAAAAAAGTTATTTTTTACTAAAAATTTAATTTTTTACTAAAAATTTAATTTTTTACTAAAAATTTAATTTTTTACTAAAAATTTAATTTTTTACTAAAAATTTAATTTTTTACTAAAAAAGTAATTTTTTACTAAAAATTTAATTTTTTACTAAAAAAGTAATTTTTTAAAAAAAGTAAATTTTTACTAAAAAAATTATTTTTTACTATAAAGTTATTTTTTACTAAAAAAGTTATTTTTTACTAAAAAAGTTATTTTTTACTAAAAAAGTTATTTTTTACTAAAAAAGAAATTTTTTTACTAAAAATTTAATTTTTTACTAGGAAGTGCGTATATTCTCGGTGCCATTGTCACGTCCGTTTTAAGTTTTCGTCTTTCGTCTTTCAAATTTACAGATTATTCCATTCCTATATAGGTCCTCCACAAACTCATTATTAGTCATTTGCATATGTAAAATTTTGAGTTTTGTCTAAATATATTTGTATACCCTTTTTTATATTCTTTTTCTTCACTTGTGGTGAATAAGGATAATGTTGATCCAGTCGGGTAATGATAACCATGACAAACTCAATTCAAAATGGTAAGAATCTGTAGTTAAAGTATCTTCTGCTTAAACTGGTCTTTCTAACAATTGTTATATTATATTTATTTAATAGTATTTCAATAACATTGTCTTAATCCTCATAATAGGAGCGCACTTCTAATAAAAAAAATATTGAATAAGGATATTAAAGTGTTTATGCTAATGTAACTTCTACAATTCTCATAATGTTTAGGTGGAGGGTAATGAAGATTCGGCACGGCCGAATATAGTACTTTTACTTGTTCTTAATTAAGTAAATTTGTTGGAGAAACTTGAAGAACTATTAGTAAATAGCTACCGAGCGAAGCTGAGGCGGTCAACTAGTTTGTAAATAAGAACCAAAAATATTAAATAATACTGCATTTTTAAGTCTTACATACAATAGGAACAGTATATTTGACACTTTAACTTGTTAAACCTCAAAATAGTTTAGCGCCTACTAAATATTGTCTTCATAATATGGAAAACAAATTAGTTTCCAAGTTAATTTGATGAAAATACTCTAAAATTTCATTTGCTTAATGAACATTTTCAATAAATAACTGTTTTCATTACAAAATGTTTGTCATTTAGCAATATACAAATCATTTTGCTCTTATTTTTATAAAATCGTCGAAAATTCTCTATTTGTTTCTAAATGAGAATGCTGAGAAAATTAAAACTAAATAAAGAAAAAATATTTCTTAAATTTTACTCAACATTCGACAAGATTTTCATGTCGAAAGATCTACGCGCTGTAAGCATGCATCACCTTTTTAGTTGGGGAGAAACACGCGATCGTGAAACAGTGCGCACGGAATGGATTCAAATGTGTAGATTTAGAATTATTTTTCAAAATCTAAAAAAAGAAAACATACAAATAACAAAAACAAAGAAATATACAACATTAAAATTACACATAAGTTTTACGTAAAAAAAAAGAAAAAAACAAAATGTGAGAAGCATTAGTAAATCTATTTTCAATAATAAAAAGTGAAAGAAAAAATATACATACATGTGTTTCAAAATGAAAAAGAAAAAAACATAAAACGTCATTTAACAAAAATGTATACAAAAAAATAAATGTCAATTGTTGATATTCAGTGTAATTTATTACCATTTTTATCTCACATGAAATTTCCAACTAAAAAATAGAGCATTTTTTTAAAAAAAATAACGCGCAATGTATAAATATTTCGATTTAAATAATGGAAATTAAAAAAAAGAGGAAAACACATTTGCCAAATAATGCTAGATATACAAATTTATTTATTATTTTTTTAAGCAAAAAATGTTTATCTATATAAAAAAATAATTCATGTTTAAATTAATTGATTGTTGTGAAATGTTTATTTGTGAATATTTCGTACATCAAAAAAAAAAAAAAAAAAAAGACGTGTAAATTGCACTTGCTAACAGGAATATATTAAATCAGAAATAATAAATAAATGTGTAACAGAATAAATTAATTGAAATCAACAAAATAATATTTGTTTATAAAAATAGATATCTTTCAACATTATAAAATCATAAACAAATTGATGGGTTATAATGTTTTAAATATTGAAGCAAGTGTGAGTGTATTTATTAATAATTTATCAAAAAAAAAAAAAAAAAAAAAAAAAAAAAAAAAGTTGACGCCAATTCTATATTATGGTTTACTATAGAATTGTATATTTTTTTCGGAAAAACGTCAAGTGTTCAAAAAGAAAGAAAAACCTGAAATGTTTTAAAAATTTTCTGGGTCAGCACAGGCCAACAAATATATAAAAATTAATGATTTAAAGCAGTTTTGGTTTTATTATATTTTTGATAAAATAAACAAAAATCGAAATTTGTATTATTGTTAACAGTGTATGACAATTAAGTGGAAAAATTATCAGATATTTATGTTTAAGGAAGTATTTTAGATAATTTGAAAGATAAGTAAAATCTGTTGAAGTGATTTTTGGAAAACTTGTGTAAAGTGTTTTTAACACAATCGTGCCAGCAAATTATAAAAATTTATTGAATTTGAAGAGAACCATGTTAATCAATCACTTTTGTGATTGATATGCAATATTATGATTATTATTTCCGTGACCGGCTGAAAATTCAAACAAAATCTGATAATGTTTAAAGATTGCTTATTTTATTCAAAATTTCGAGTTTTTGGTAAAAGTAGGAATACACATATCCCTCGATTTACACGATACTTTTTTACACATTTCACTTTTACACGATTTTTTTGGATGTGGAAATTACCTCAATTTACAGGAATTTTTTTTATATTTTAGCAAAAGTTAATTTTTTTTCAATACATTTATTCTGCACAATTCTCAAAAATAGTTATGTATAAAAATGAAAACATAATAGGGAAAAGTATAGCAGCTGGAACCAAAATGAGCCTGAGTACAACTTCATGTGTTCGGGACATTACAATTGAAAATATGGAAAATCCACTAATGATCTGGATAGAAAATCAAACTCAAAAGCGAATCTCAATTGATACCATTGCTATTACAAATAAAGCTTTGAGGATTTATGAAAAACTTAATGATCAGCTACCATCTACTTCATCAACTGCAAAAAAATATCGTTTTCGTCATGTCATGGTTGGTTTGGAATATTAAAGCAAAGACATTCCTTACATAATCTATAATTAAAAGTTAAACAAGCTTCTGCTGTTATAGATGTGTCTAAAGAATATCCCGAAAAATTTAGTGAAATTATTGCTGCCAATTTGTACACTCCTGATTAAGTCTTCAATACAGACGAATCGGGACAATTTTGGAAAATAATGACACAGTGGACTATTCTATCAAAAGTTAATACAATTTTTAAATTTAAACAACGTTTTAAACTCAAATTTTTTATTGAAATTTTTTTTGGAATATTTATTTTAAAATAAATGAATTTTCTAAACAAAATTTTAAATTTATTCGTATTTCGGTCTTTTTCGATTTACACGATTTCTCATACAAACATTTTTCATTTCGATTTACACGATTTTTTCAGGAACGCATCTATCGTGTAAATCGAGGGATAGGTGTATATTAAAAACAAATAAAATTTACAATTAAAAACAAGTAAGACAACTATATTCAGCTGCGCCGAATCTAATATATATATATAAAGATTGACAATATTTTAAGTGAAACTAATTTTACTAGTGAAAACAATCTCGGGTTATTAAATATAGGGTTATACAAATATGAAGCAGTTTTGAGAATCGGTGCTATGCTTTTTTAGAATTTTTTACTCAAACCTAACTTTTTTTTTTTTTAAATTGGCCAAGTTTAAGTGAGCCAAGATTTACTTTCCACACTTTTGCATTAAATTTTCTTTCCGGATCATATGAAAATTGTATATAGTCGCGAAGAAAATTGTTTTCTACAAAAGAAAAAATACATGAGCCTTTTTGGGAAAAAACTTAAAAATTACAGCACTTTTTACATGTTCCAACTTTGGATGCGTTTAACTTTTTATCAGGACAAGATAACTATTATAAAGTTTTTTTTTATTTTATTTAGAATTTTATCTCCAATATATTTAGAAAAAAATTCGACCCTCGATAGGCCCGCCACATCTAAAATACCATAAAAAGATCGAGCAAAATTAAAAAAATAAATAAATAAACCTAAATATCTCTTCAACTAATAGAGATTACCTACACATATAAACGTATATTTTTTAGATCTTCTTAAGCACTATTTATATTTTAAATTTCATCTCATACGGATAATTGGATTTTTGGCGATTTAAAAAAAAAAAATTCCAACCCGTGGTGACCAATTTTGAGGTGCAACGAACTAGCCCCCATTAGCGCTAGGAAGCTAAACCTACCTCAGCTCCAACCATGTGAAATTTCGTAACAATATCTCAAATATTTCCCGAGATATCGAATTATTTCCAAATAAAAACATTTCTAAACCACTGTGCGATGGCTCAGAACTTAATTTTCAAAAGTTCGTTTTTTTTTTTTGTTAACACCGATTTTCAAAATTGTAATGCCATTTAATTGCAAACATATTGAAACTAAGGTAGTCAAAAAATTATGTAAAAATATTGATAATTGTGGGCGTGGCATGCTGTTAAAAACAAATAATTTATGTTATTTTATAAAAAATGTGATATTTGTAAATTTGATCAGAAGTAAATTATCAAACTATATTCGATAATTGGCTGCAGTTTTTTGTTATATTGATAGGATATTAGACTTTAAGAACTGGTATGACGTGTCACTTTCCCGTCTATACCTGCTCTGGCATTAACATTTTTGTCAGGTACAATATTTTAGTCAAATTTTAATTTTAGTAGAATGGAAATCCTTAGGGTTAAACAAATTTTACGGTACCGTGAAATAACTCCCAAATGAAATAACTCCCCACGAAAAAATTAAATAACATCCAACAAATGTTTCATACAACTTGGGACTTATTGCATTATAAAACAACTCCTGTTATTTCACAACTTTTTGTTGGGAGTTATTTCATAATGAAATAACTCCCAATGCAATTTTTGTTGGGTTTTATTTCATTTTACTTTGGGAATTAGGAGTAATTTCACTGTATTGGGAGTTATTTCATTTTTGTCATTTTTGAACCGGCTTCGCATACTATAAACTTTTTTCATTGCCGGCCTTAGGCCGGGCGCTAAGGTTTTCTTCTCTGGGGTGTATTAGAAAATATTATTTTTGCATTGTCGGCCTTTGTCAGATCGCAATGATTTCTTACTCTGGTGCGAAATGAAAATCTGCTTTCTGAAATATTATAAAACTTTTCTGCAATGAAAGAAATCTTGTCTGAGCGAAGCCAGATTTTGATACACCCCAAAGGAGAAACCCTTAGCGGCCGGACGAAGGCCGGAAATGCAAAACAACTTTTCTGAGCGAAGCCAGTTTTTGATGGGATTTATTTCATTGGGAGTTATTTCATTTGGGAATTATTTCACGGTACCAAATTTTACCACCAGAAGAAAGGCCAAGGTGTCGTTTTCAATCCCATATATAGTTGTTGACATGTTTGTAGAACACTTTTTCATTTGATTGAAATTACTCCCATCATTTTTTTATTTTTATTTTACCTGTTTATATGACTGGCTGGCTGGCTTGTTGTCCTTGTAAACCTTGTGGTCGCAATTTTGAAGATGCTTTTTTAGCAAGGACGATGCCTATTGAAACTGGCTAAAATCGGTCCATTATTTCTCCCATACAAATATTCTCGCGAAATTGGAATTTATCGATCGTTAAAAAAATATCTTTCCCTAAAAAAAGTTATAAAATATCTCTATCGGTTCAAAAGTTACATAGTTTTGGCTGATAAAAAACGTTCCTGAGCCACTGTGCGTCATTGGAAAAGCCTTTAAATTATCTATCATTAGATATCAATATTGTATTTAATGACTTAATAATCCAGATATAGATATAAAATCGAGGTGGTTGTGGTTTTTTGCTTATATCTCAACCATCTGTAAGCCAATTTTCTCGTTTTTTAATAATAACCGAACCAGGACTATAGTGGATATATTGATGTATAAATGAGGTATATTAAGAGGGTCACGGCTATATCGACTCCGCTATCTATAACTATTCAGAATATATATTCATTATGGGGTCGCAAGTAAAAAATATAGAAATAACAAACGGAAAATTTGATTTCAACACAAAGAGGATCTTGGCTTTATCGACCCCGCTATCTATAGCCATCCAGCATATATATACTTTATGGGATCGCTTGTGAAAAATGTAGAAATTACAAATTTATATATACTCTGGCCACTCATGATGAAGTTTTTATTTTATTTTATTTAGCCATACATGTCATAAATACATACATATATAAAACAAGTAAGAAAGTTAAGTCGGTCAACCCCGACCATATGATACTCTACACCAATCTAACTATTGGTTTATCGCCATAAAATAGGTAGAATAACTTCTGTATATATATATTTGTGTTGAATTTTATTTGAATACCAACATTTTTATAAAATCTATACACATTAAAAAGATTTTCGGAAGTCGACATTATATGGGATATATGACTAATGACATGATTTTTGTATTTATACAAATTTTATTTGATACCAACATTTTAAAGCGGTTTATTGGAGCTATGACTAATTATGGACCAATCGTCACAAAATTTGGTGAGTTTGGTTTATATAAAACTTATTTTTGCTGAATTTGGTTGGGATATCTATATAACTATGATATTTATGAGAGCTTAACTATTTTCAGATAGGGCAATCCTATGGAGCCTAGGATAAATAGCAGACCGATTCTAACCAAATTCTACAGACTTCGTCCGTGTGGTAATGGAAGAGCTTGTACCAAACTCTGTCAAATTATTTTTGAAATTGCGACCTGTAGTTTTATTTAAAGGTTTACATGAACGGACAGACATTGTTTAATCGACTCAGAAAGTGATCCTGAGCAGATTTGTGTACTTAAAGTCGGGTTTTAAGACAATATTTTTGGACGCTACAAACTTAAGCACTAACCCAATATTCCCTCTTCACTTGGTGGTGTAGAGTATAAAAATTCAAATATAAAATTTAAAATTTTTATTTAAATTTTTATCTTAATTCCCAATTTAATTATTGAGCATATGGAGCATATGGCTTCCACAAAGCATCTCCATCTTACACGATTTGTTGCAGTTGTTTTCGCGTCTTCCCATATACAGTGGTGCAGAATCAAAATTTTTTGAAAATAAATCTGGCATTTATAAAAGCCTGGTCCGATCAAGATAAAATTTAACATTGGCATAGTTAAGGAGTATTCGAGTTTACCTTATTAAAATGAACCCATCAAATGCTCCAGACGCGGCGCTATGGGGGCTCAAAGTAGGGTACCTTTGACATGTAAAATTTTACACGTGCCATATGTTTGTTTCCCATCCAATTTTGAAGATTCTTATATTTTTGGAAAGCGCTTATAGGCATTTTAAAATTGAAATTTAAAAATTTTGCCATACCTTGATCCGCTTTTTTTTAAATGTAGGGCCTACTTTTGAACCTAATGAACTCAAATCTTTTTCGTTAGTTAGACAACTAAATTGCTAATAATATGCAAAAGATTTCAGAGCAATAGCAATTACGAATTCAAAAATAAACGATTTTCAATTTAAAAGTTCAAAAAATAGTAGATTTGTGCTGTTTTTTGGGCGAAAATGTGACTTAATTCTTTTTTTTTTTTTTTAAAAACTTTCTTTAAGGATATATAACAATTTTATGTTTTTCTGTAAGATATCTTCACGGAAAGCATTTTGGTATGAAAAACTTGTCAAAGTTGTTGAATATGTCGAATTTACGCCTTTTGGAATTTTACCTATTTTTTTTATCAAAATTTCAACTTTGGGCCACATGTTCTAAAATCCCAAAGCTGGGATCAGAAAATGGAAAGCAGTTTTGGAAACACTGATGTGATCCCTAGTCGAGCGCTTTCCAGAAATATAAAAATCTTTGAAATCGGATGGGAAAAAAATGGCACGTGTTTAAAAATTTTACATGTCAAAGGTATCCTATTTTGAGCCCCCATACCGCCGCCCCTGGAGCATTTGTATGGTCCATTTTAACAACTTTAACTCAAATAATCATTTTCAATGTCAAATTTTATCCCGATCGGATCAGCCGTTTAGAAATGCCAGATTTATTTCCAAAAAATTTTGATTCTGCCCCACTGTGCCATGTAATATTGGACTGTCCTAGATCTTGGAGTATCGTGCGTCTTAAACCTTGAGGGTTAAACTCTAGCGCCATCCTTGTTATACTGTCAGGATTCTTTCTGATAGTATGGCCGATACACCTTAATTTCCTACGTTTAATTTGTTAAGTGAAATTTATTGTTGGGCGAAAGCCAGTACCTGTGCGCATTTTACTGGTGCTTAGGCCAGATTTTCTTTCATAAATGCTTTCTGATCATCTGGCCTAAATATATAGAGTAAAATAAATCTAAATAGCGAATGACAATTACGGACCTTCAAGTTTCATTTGTAAAAATATCAAAGCTTAAACAAAACACTAACAATAAACACTAATTTTATATTTTCTTACATTCCCTATAACAATTGGTTGGTTTTTATACCTATCACCACAAATGGCAAGGGCCAAATTCAGGAAAAATATTTGCTAACTAAATTTTATTTTATATTTTTCACATTTAAATTGTTCCTAAGAACTTCGGTAATTTTAGCTTTACTAAGATTATCGAATCATCGAAATTTTCCACAAATACTCTCTGCTGATAAGTCATAATTAGGTTGATTATGCGGTAATTCTGATAAAATTTTGCACAAATTATTTCTAGGTACTAGATTCGGCACAGCCGTTTATAACACTCTTACTTGTTTATTATTTAATTCGTGTTAACTGCGTCAATATAAATAATAATTAAATTTATTTACCCAAATTCATTCTCATCTAATTTTCACTAATCCATCAATCATGTTAAAAAATTTCACTTGCATTACTCATACATTACATTGTCTTGTAGCTCACTGTTATGTTCCATCAAAATCAATTAAGTTAAAATTCAATATTTTTTTTTTAAATAAATTTGATACAATATCAATATTGAGATTAATAAACAAAAACAAACTGTTTTTAATGAAAATATTTATGCGCAAATTTAATGACCAAAAATAATTTAATTTATTTGCTTTCAACGTTTGTTATTTATTTATTATACACAGTTTTATAAAATAAACTATTTTTAGTGAACTGTATGGTTTTTTTTTCTTTTGTTAATAATTTGACGTCAATGTGGCGTATAAAGGATGATTAAGAATTTAATTGAATGTGTAACTTAAGGCTAAAATTAAAAACAAATTATATATACATATGTACTTATATGTAAATAACAATAATATATTAATGAATTTTAAATAGTGATTGTAGTTTTAGGGAAATTTATAGCGTTCAGTTTTAAATCGAATTTTTCCATATTTTTGCTATAAAATACAGGAGAGTTATTTACCTGCATAGAGGAGAACTAGATTGGTAAATGTTAGCTAAAAACCTAATTCACAAAAATGTATTGCCATATACATTCCCTTCCAGCATTTGGAAGAGTCTAAGTGACAAGTGTGTCTACTGCTTCAAATCTAGAAATTAAAAGCATGATTTTATCTAACAAGAAAAACAGTTATACGAACGCAAAAAACTGTCATGCTGAATATTTTTAGTTCTAAAGGTAACACTATCGTTACCAACAGATACTATTTAGTTGATACTAGAGGTAGGCCACAATGTTGCTCAAATAAATTATTACTTTTAATTTACTTTTAAGATCGAAAAATTCTTAACACACGTTTTTCATTAAAACTTTTAATCCAAGTATTATTTCCTTTTTTTTTTTTATCAAGATACCTTTCCAAAACATGTCAGTTATTATGCTTAATGTCAATTATATTCATTTGTTGTTAATCTGATTAAAATGAGTGACTAGAAAAAAGTTCGTACTAAAATTATTAAATATTTTCAACAAAACCCAACTTGGTCCTACAAAAAGTTAGCCAAACAATCAAAGGTCTGCCGTCAAACTGTTTCCAATTTTATTCAACAGTACCGGGAGAACTTGTCCGTTGATAGAAAACCTGGTTCAGGTAAAAGGCATGGTTCACATGATGTTTATTAAGCCAAACAAATAGAAAGTATTTTCAAAAGAGCTCCCAAAACATCCGGTAGGAAATCAGCCCGTTTAGCTCAGTGATCGGACTATTTGGCAAGCAATATGCAGTTGCGGCAAAAAAGCCAAACATTTGTTACAAAGGGCTCTATAAATACCGAAATTTACATCAAGGAATGTTTAAAAAAAGGATGCTTCCATTCATAAGACTTTATAATGTGTCCACTTATTTTTGGCCTGACTTGGCATCCAGTCACTATGGTAAACAAACCCTTGAGTGGTACAAGAACAATAATGTGGTATTTGTACCACGAGAGACAAATCCTCCACACTGTCCGGAACTAAGGCCACTGGAGGGATATTGGGCTCTTATTAAAAGAGAATTGAAGAGCACAAAAAAGGTGTCCAAAAGTGTGGTAGATTTTAAACGCAGATGGGCTACCTGTTCGAGCAAAGTGACATAAAGCACTATAAAAAACGTTAATAGAAGGGTTTCCGAAAAAGGTTCACAATTTCATCACTAGTGATTAAAACTATAAAAATATTTTTTTTTTGTAAATAGTAATAATAATTTCAAACAAATAGAAAAAAAATTAATACTGTAAGTTTAATGGTTTCGTTTTTATTAACATATATGTATTTTAAGAATTTTTCGATATCACTCCTTACATAATTTATGGGCTGCAAATAGAACTTACAAAAGAAGCAAAGCCGTTTTCTTGTAGATGAGTTTCAAAATCAATTATCACCTTCATTTCTTGTCATTCCGTCTGTCTGTCTGTCTGTCTGTCTGTCTGTCTGTCTGTCTGTCTGTCTGTCTGTCTGTCTGTCTGTCTGTTTGTCTGTCTGTCTGTCTGTCTGTCTGTCTGTCTGTCTGTCTGTCTGTCTGTCTGTCTGTCTGTCTGTCTGTCTGTCTGTCTGTCTGTCTGTCTGTCTGTCTGTCTGTCTGTCTGTCTGTCTGTCTGTCTGTCTGTCTGTCTGTCCGTCTGTCTGTCTGTCTGTCTGTCTGTCTGTCTGTCTGTCTGTCTGTCTGTCTGTCTGTCTGTCTGTCTGTCTATCTATCTATCTGTCTATCTGTCTGTCTGTCTGTCTGTCTGTCTGTCTGTCTGTCTGTCTGTCTGTCTGTCTGTCTGTCTGTCTGTCTGTCTGTCTGTCTGTCTGTCTGTCTGTCTGTCTGTCTGTCTGTCTGTCTGTCTGTCTGTCTGTCTATCTATCTGTCTATCTGTCTCTCTGTTGAAATCCGTCCATAAATAACGGAGATATGAGCAAAAATTCGAGACAACCTCAGAAGAATTTATCAAAAAAAGACAATTTATTGCATGCTTTGACAAAAAAGCAACAAAACGTATGTTTGGATGTGTGTTGGTTTCATTGCCTTCGTGAGAAGGGTATATATAAGATTGTCATTTCGTTTGTTACTTCTACAATATAATCTGTTCGTCAGCAATTAAATGTAAAATTTTTAAAAGTTTCCTTGATATATTTAGGATGCTATACCCTGAAAATGGGCAATTAATGTATCCACAACAAAGGTGAAGGGTATATAAGATTCAGCATAGCCGAATATAGCACTTTTACTTGTTTTATATTTATTAGGCATTTTTATTATCGTTTTATTTATTATATTATTACCAATTATTTTGCACGTCCACTCGCTATGAATTTTACATGCAAAATACTGTCAACAATTTTATTTAAAAATAATGTAACGGTACATCGAGACTTGGGAATGTATTGAAAAAGATAAGCCTTTTTCAATACTTTAGAAAAAGTTATGTATAATAAGAGTTTCTAAAGCATTGTTAAAAACTATTTGTAAATTCACATTGTATAAATATTATTATAAATGAAATTAAGAAAAGCCTAAATCCCACTATTTATGTAAGCTTATTCTCAAGTTGTAATGTAGTTTGATTACTATATGGTATGTTGGGTTATAACAAATTATAATTTGAGAGGAAATTCTTTCAAAATAAACATATGGGTTTCTTTTAGAAGACATTTCTAAGACTCTTCCAGAAGTTAAATAATCCGTACGTTGACACCTTTTTGACACATCCAGAAGAGTTATATACGTTACATCTAGAGGTCAATAAAAAGTAGTTGCCTAGATGTATGACTGTAGTTGCTCTTCCCGACTGGCGTAGCTACAGCGATCTTCAGACGATTTCATCCGCGACTACTTCAAACATTAGGACGTTAGAAGGCATAAACTTCTATGATAGAAAATATTGGCAGGATTGTTATTGTATTACCTAGATGTAGGAAAAGACTGTAATAGTTTTTTCATTGATATTTATCTTACCTTCCATTCTATGTATTTATTCTACGATTACCGGGTTCAACATTGATTAATATTACCAAGTATTTAATTTTTTTTTTGTATCCCATAAAATTAGCCACTAATTTTGTAATTGATTTTTTTTCTTTTTCTGCTAATTACTTTAATGAATTACATAGTTTTTCCAATTTGCTGTTGTTTGTGTGTACATTTAAATAAATATTTGCCTATTACTATTTAGTTTTAATTTAAATTTTATTTGTTATTTGATACTTATTTAAACAATTTAAAAACTGTTGCATTTCAAAGTAGGAAAAATATAAAAATATAAAAATTTGTGTATGAGAACAAATATTTGTTTAATCAATAGTTTTTCCTACACAATAGATTTTATACATGAACAAATTAAACCTATACACCTTACTGCAACTAACTACATACTATTAATTACTTATTCAGATAAACAATTACATACAAAGACGTATAAATGTATAAATATATAACTATATATACGAATTCAGTAAATGATATAAAGCTTAAATTTTCAATTAGTGACAGTTTTGTTGGGTAAACAATAAAACAATAATTACGCTCAATTAAATATTCCGAAACAACCTGTAAACAAATATACATATGTCTGTTATTGCAGCCTTTAACCCATGTGTGTAAAATATTTACAAATAGATTTCATTAGAAAATAGGGCTGTTCTTTTCAGTTCAGATTTCAAAATAAATACCAATAAATGTGGAACTTATACACTACCAAATAGAACGAACTTGGTCGGAGAATGGTTGTAATCGAGAAGTCATATCAACCAATCATCATTATCTTTGGTGATATGACTTACGAAAATAATAAATTTATTTGGAATGAACTTTGTGTAGTTACCCATATAAATAAAACATATATGACCGATAAAGTCCTATTTCCGTAGGACATTTGTATGGGGGCTAGGTGAAATAATTAACGGATTTCAATCAGTTTCAATGGTATTTGTCCTTGGACCGAGAAAAATATATCGCTGGCTTAACATGCAAAGGCTCTAAGTCCACTCTTTTTATAAATTGAGATTTTAATGTAGTAATGTATAAAAGTAAAAATACATTAATTACATTGATTACAGTAGTGATGAGCAAAAGCGCTTCGTCCAATTTATCACAACAAAAAGCTCTAAGTCCCTATAAAAAGTACAGTTTAACCATGTCTGTCAAATGCACACCAGTGGTGTACTTAATTTTAAACTTAGATTTCCTGATGAATGGCAAAATCACCCCAAAAAAATAACTAGAAATTTTGTAATACCGTAGTGATCGGTTTTACAACAACTCCGACAAGAAAAATTAAAAATAACGATCAGAGAGTACGAAGAACTACAATTTGCTAATTAAGCGTAAATAGTTTTATTTACAACTTTGGTGACCCCCGGCAACAATTTTCGTAAAATATTTTAATCCTTAAATGTCCTTTTTGAAAGGATTTTTTTGATTTTCTCGACAAAAGGTCAACTTAAATAAAATTGCGTTTACAGAATTCGAAATTGTTTAGGCAAAAATTTATTGTTTGGAGATATGCTAGTTCCTATTCGCATTTCACTGGTTGTTTAGGCCAGATCATCAGGAAACCTTTTCCCAAAAGGCTTTACAAAAGCTAAAAACATGTATTATACAAATAAAGCTATAGAGTGAATGATAATTGTTCACTGTAGTTAATCTGATTAAAATAAGTGATGAGAAAAAAGGACATACTAAAATTCTTAAATATTTTCAACAAAACCCAACATGGTCGTAC
Organism: Calliphora vomitoria; assembly: GCA_942486065.2. Taxonomy (NCBI): domain Eukaryota; kingdom Metazoa; phylum Arthropoda; class Insecta; order Diptera; family Calliphoridae; genus Calliphora; species Calliphora vomitoria. Next base: position 154,169,331 of record OW818029.2, read on the forward strand.
AGAAAGTTGGTCAAACAAGCACAGGTCTGCCGTCAAACTTATTCCAATGTTACTAAACAGAATCTGGTGAACTTGTCTGTTGATAGAAAATCTGGTTCATGTAGAATGAATGGTCCGCATGATGTTTCTAAAGCCAATAAATCGAAAGCATTTTCAAAAGAACACGTCCGTTAGGAAAGCAGTCCAGAATGCTCGGTACTCGGACAATTTGCTACGAAAAGTTAAAGCCAAAGCAGGTTTATAAACATACAATGCTCATAAAGTTGGTGACAGAAACTCTGCCAAAAATTGAAATTTTTGGAAAATTGAAGTCAAATGTTGTACAAAAAATATACCTATACTATCGCAGCTTCCTGGTCAATATTTTTATGTTGCTGATGCTCAAGAGAATATTGTAAAAAAGTTTAGGACCCAAAAGCAGAAAATGTTCCCAAAAATTTCTTGGCATGGCAAGCAATATGCAGTTGCGACAAAAAAGCCAAACATTTGTTACAAATGGCACTACAAATACCGAAATTTACAACAAGGAATGTTTACAAAAAAGGATGCTTCCATTCATAAGACTTCAAAATGTGTCCACTTATTTTTGGCCTGAATTGGCATCCTGTCACTATGGTAAACAAGCCCTTGTGTGGTAAGAGAACAATAATGTGGTATTTGTACCAAGAGAGACAAATCCTCCACACTGCCCGGAACTAAGGCCAGTGGAGGGATATTGGGCTCTTATTAAAAGAGAATTGAAGAGCACAAAAAAAGTGTCCAAAAGTGTGGTAGATTTTAAACGCAGAAGGACTTACCTGTTCGAAAAAAAGTGACGGAAATTTCAATAAAAACCTTAATGGAAGGATTTCCGGAAAAGGTTCATAAACTCATCACTATTGATTAGAACTATTAAAATTATATTTTTTGTAAATTGTAATAATAATTTCAATAAAATAAAAAAAATGTATACGTACGTTAAGATTTTTTCGATATCAGTCCTTATTCTAACCTGTACTTTATGCACAAGGACGGGTGGACATCATTTAATCGACTCTGAAATACTTTCTTAGTCGATCGGTATACTTAAAATCGACTTTAGACTAATATTTTTGGGCATTACAAACAGTACAAATACATAATTAAGAAATATAATTTCATCGAATGATTGTTTTTTACAAAATGAATGATACTAAGGCTTAGGGTATGTACAATTCAATTCTTCCAAATCGCTGTAATTTATTCTTATAATATCGATTAGCTAAATTATCCTCTGAATAATTTTTCCTTCATTAATTATTCTTTTAATTATTTTGGGAAATGACAAAGTATCCATTTTATGGCGATATAAATATTTTAATAGATTTAGGAGTATGTTAATTATTAGCTATTAATGGGTTAAAAACATAAACTTTATATATAATATACCTGCCCCATGTTGCATGAACATTTTCAATGTATTTTTATTTTACTTAATATGTGTATTAAGTACGGTTTTTAATCGAAAAATATTTTTTTTTAAATTATGGGAAATTTCGGGAATTTCTTAATAAGTTTTCTTTATAAAGTTACAGTATTTTTTCAGTACAACTAAAACATGTAGTTTATTTTTATAGATTTTTTAGATATTAGCTACAGAAAATCAGTTGAAACAGAATAATTACGATTTATCCAAGTAATTGAATTTTTGTCAACCGAACTAAAATGTTTCAGTCACAAGAAAATAAGTGAATAATTTGATTATCAACAAATTCGGTCATCACAACCAAATCTATTTTCGGTGTGTGACAAAAACAGAACAAATTGTGTTTAAAACAGGAAAATATATTTATAGTAGGTAAACTAAACACAAATTGAAATTTTAGGTTCTTGAAGAACTTATTTAGATGCCGAATCTTATATACCCTTCACCTTTGTTGTGGATGCATTAATTGCCCATTGTCAGCGTATATCATCCTAAATATATCAAGAAAACTTTTAAAAATTTTTCATTTAATTGCTGGCGAACAGATTATATGTAGAAGTTACAAACGAAATAACAATCTTATATATACCTTTCTCACGAAGGTGAACAGTATAAAAACAACAACACAAAAAAAAAAACAAAAAAAAAAAAAAAAAAAATACGCAAAGCAATGAAGCCAACACACATCTAAACATATGTACGTTTTGTTGCTGTTTTGTGAAACACCAAAAACAAAACAAAATACTCAAAGCAATGAAGCCAACACACATCCAAACATATGTACGTTTTGTTGCTTTTCTGTCAAAGCATGCAATAAATTGTCTTTTTTAGATGAAATTTTCTGGGATTTTTGCTCATATCTCCTTTATTTATGGACGGATTTTGCTGATTTTAAATAGGAAACTTCTCGAAGGGATGTCTGACAGAATTATTGTAGATTTGGATCCCGAAGATGTATGGGGTCTTCAGAAAATTGATTTCAACAGACAGACGGACAGACGGACATGGATTAATCGACTCCGCTATCTATAAGAATACAGAATATATATACTTTATAGGGTCGGAAAATTATATTATGGAAATTACAAACGGAATGACAAATATATAAAAATAAATATTATTCATATTTAGGGAATATAGTGACAATAATAATGGTTTAAATTTATTTATATGAGGAAAAAAAATGTTTGTTTAACATCTATAAAACCGACTTTTATTGCTCATTATTAAATATATGATTATGATAAAATAGCTAATAATTTTATGTCAATGACGCTACTAGCAACAGAATTGTAAAATTTGAGAAGCCTACACAGAGAAAACTGATTCGTGATAGCAACTGAATTCGTTGCCAATCGAATCATTTTACCTTAGTGGCCGAATTTTACAGTTGTGGGTACAAAATTTTGGAAGGGGTAACAAAAGATTGGTTACTTCAACCGAAATTCATCTTTATCAACTGACTTTCTTTTGATAGAGGCGAAAAATTTTGTGTGTGTAACCGAATCATTTGATTGGCAACAAATTCGGTTGCTACTACGAATCAGCTTTCTTTGTGTAGGTATATATGTATCTATATTACTCTTTGTTTCTTAAAGTTGAAAAATATAAAAAAATTATTGAAACGATCGAGATTTCTTTTTTTTCTTTTTTTTTTTTTAAATTATTTACCACAAATTTCAAATTTTGGATTTAGAATTGTATGAGAGAACTGCTCAGCAGATATGGTGGAACTATATAGCTGTATACCTTATTTATCAATAACCATTTTGTAGAAAGTAGTAAGGCTCTAAATTTTGATGCCAACATTTTGGTTTCTTTGACTAGTGTAAATGTATACCCCTCAATGAATTCAAACACAAAAACTGTTAAAAATTATGTTTAAGATATATACTATTGATATGCCCTCATTAACAACACAGTATGATCGTTTAAAAAACCGAAAGAATTAGCGTGATTTAATTATACCCTTCATCTTCGTGAGAAGGGTATATAAAAGTTTGTCATTCCGTTTGTAATTTCCACAATAAAATTTTCCCACCATATAAAGTATATATATTGTGGATCCTTATAGATAGCGGAGTTGATTAAGCCATGTCTGTCTGTCTGTTGAAATCAATTTTCTGAAGACCCTAGATATCTTCGGGATTCAAATCTTCAATAATTCTGTCAGACATGCTTTCCAGAAGTTTCCTAATAAAAATCAGCAAAATTCGTCCATAAATAACGGAGATATGAGCAAAAAGCCGAGGCAAGCTCTGAAAATTTCATAAAAAAAAACAATTTATTGCATGCTTTGACAAAAAGAGCAACAAAGCGTATGTTTGGATGTGTGTTGGTTTCATTGCTTTGTATTTTTTTTTTTTTTTTGTGTTTCGTTTGGCGTTGTTGTTTTTATACCCTTCACCTTCGTGAGAACGATATATATAAGATTGTCATTTCGTTTGTAACTTCTGCAATATAATCTGTTCGTCAGCAATTAAATGTAAAATGTTTTAAAGTTTTTTTTTTTATATTTAGGATGCTATACGCTGAAAGTGGGCAATTAATGCATCCACAACAAAGGTGAAGGGTATAAAAGATTCGACATAGTCTTACCTGTTTTTAAATACAGTTTTTCTCCAGGCACATCCACAGAAATGTATAGAATAGCCGTTTTTATTGTGTAAATTGAGTTTTTTTGTCTATTAAATATTGTATTCAAACATTTTAAGGGCCATTTGAAAATTTAAATAAATTGTTATTAGCGGAAAACGAGATTCTGTTATCGTAACACATTTTGCTAAGGCATATTAAATATCATTCGTAAAACTTCTCTAAACTGTACACAAATGCAAACTTTATAGTTGTACATTAACATTTAAAAATTTTAAACGTTTTTTTAACTATACTATAGTCATCCGCGGATCCAGAGGGGGTAAAATAGGACCAATACCGAAAAGTGTTTATATAAAAAAAGAAAAAAGGAAAAATGTACAACAAATTTTGATTTAATCGCCCCCCCCCCCCCCTCCCCTTAAAATGATTGACCTGGATCCGATCCTGATTATAGTCAATGTAATTATTTATATGATTGCGGTAAACATAATGTGCTTAAGTTACAATTCACATGATTGAAGCAACTACATATGTGATTGTAGTAAATAAACATATGTTTACTGTAATCATGCTCATGCTTAATCATTTATCATAATATTTTCTTCACAGTTTATGATAACCATAATCCTAGAGCAAACAACTATGGTATTACACTTCATCATAAAAATGTTTGCCACAAACATATACTTAATTACTACAATCATATATATTTTGGCTATAATCATGTGAACTTAAACATATTATAGTTGCCGCAATCATATAAATAATTACAGTGACCACAAAATTGTTAAAAAAAAGGATTTATACCCTACACCACCATAGTGGGGAGGGAATGATGCCCTTGTGCATATGCTTGTAACGCCCAAAAATATAAGTCTAACACCCATCTTCGATAGACTCAGAATCACTTTCTGAGTTGATTAAACGATGTCCGTCCGTCTGTATGGCTGGCGATATAAATTTTATGCGCAAAGTACAGGTTATTGTAGACATGTACCACTGTATTTATACCCTACACCATCACAGTGAGGAGCGTATAAAGCCTTTGTATAAATGTTTGTAACGCCAAAAAATAGAAGTCTAACAGCCACCTTCGATCGACTCAGAATTACTTTCTGAGTCGATTAAACGCTGTCCGTTCGTCTGTCTGGCTGTCCATGTAAACCTTATGAACAAAGTACAGACCGCAATTTTTAAGATATTTTATTAGAATTTGGTACATATAAAACAAATGTTCTCGGGCATTAATGTTTACACACATTTCGCTCCAAATAAGTCTTATATATACGGAAATCATGTCATTTACTTTTGTGCTAATCGGTTCATAATTAGTCATAGCTCCCATATAAGGCCCACTTCCGGAAATCATTCAAGAAAACAAATTATTGAAGTTTAAAAAAATATGATTTTGCAAATTTTTTTAGGTTGGGCTTGAGCAACCATACTTTAGTTAGTTAAAGAGTTCTTCATCTGTAAGGTAGGTAAAACCGATTTTGTCCATAAAAAATCCGTTAAAAATCCCATACGTTGAAGAGCAGGTTTAATGTACACAAACATTTAATAACATCTGTGTGATAAAACAACAATTTATTAGACCAATTGTAGTTAAACAAAAAACATAATCAAACATACACATTTGTGAATTGTAAACAATCATAGGAAGCAAAAAATTCCAAAAAAATAATTGTATATAAACCACACACAGATCATGTAAGTATCATCATAAAAATCAATTACCCTGGCAAGGTAATAAAAATGAAACAACAATGGGCATAATTTATATTGATTATTGATTGTAAATAGTACACTAAGAACATAAAACTGTTTTACATATGTTTTTATACCCTACACCACCATAGTGGGGAGGGTATATTGGATTTGTGCAGATGTTTGTAACGCCCAAAAATATTAGTCTAACACCCACCTTAAAGTATACCGATCGACTTAGAATCACTTTCTGAGTCGATTAAACGATGTCCGTCCGTCCGTCCGTCCGTCCGTCTGGCTGGCTGGCTGGTTGTCCATGTAAACCTTGTGCGCAGAGTACAGGTCGCAATCTTGAAGATATTTCGATAAAATTTGGCACATGTCATTTTTTCTGCCCAAGGACCAAGCCTATTGAAACTGGCTGAAATCGGTCCATTATTTCACCTAGCCCCCATACAAATTACCTCCCGAAATTGGACTTTATCGGTCATAAATGCTTAATTAATATATATATCTACACAAGTTTTTCTCCAAATAAGTTTTATATATACAGAATTCATGTCACCAAATTTGATTACGATCGGTTCATAATTAGTCATAGCTCCCATAGAAGGCCTGCTTCCGATAATCACTTTAACGAGCATAAATCTCTTAAAAATGTTGGTATACACATAAAATGCAACATAAATAATTTTCATATAGACATTAATCACACCACTTAATTTCATGGTGATCGGTCCATAATTGGTCATAGCTCCCATATAAGGCCCACTTCCGAAAATCGCTCACGAATATAAATTATTGAAATTTTGAAAGAAAAATGGTTTTGCTCATTTACTTAGTGTAGGGTATTATATGGTCGGGCTTGACCGACCATACTTTCTTACTTGTTTTTTTCTTTGTTTGTTTGTTTTTGTTTATGCTGAAATAATTCATACGCATTGAAATGCATAGATTTGCAAATAAATCAAAATAAACACTTCGATTGAAAGCCATAAAAACCAACATTTCGTTTATGCTTATTGACTAAAGATACTCTCGTACATGTAAACAAAATCAAAATCTTAAATGAACGAAAAGAAAATCAGAAACTATACACAAACTTTGAAGGATAAATATGCCAATTTTGCTAGATTTATTTTTTCTGTTTTGCTTGTTTTTGTTTTTTTTTTTTACTCAATACAAGATTTTACTTTTTATTTAATGAAATAAACAAGCAGATTTCTTTTTTACACAAGCAGTGTTTATTTTTTTGCCTCACTTTCATCACTTATTTTTAGATGTAGTTTCGACGTGGTTAAGTTTTGTTTGTTTATGTTTTAAATTTAGTTGGCACGGTGGTATCAGCGCTGGGATATGTATTGCAAATAACATACATATATAGTAAGCTTTAAAGCAAAAATGAACTAGTTGACACTTTGTCAATGTATTTGGGGTCCAAATTGTTTAAAGAGTGGTAGAAATATCTAATTGTTTATATTTTGAAATAAGTAAATGATTTGAAGGCCAGTCTATGCCTTAATAAAACGTTTAATCAAACAATAAATGAATGGCTGAATTTGATTGAATACAGTTATAGAAAATTTTCATAGACATGTGTATTGACACTTAAAATACGTCATGAAAAGTTTAGCAAAGCCTCCTCAGCTTTAGTTAGCATATCTAAGGTCAAAGGTCACAACAATTCGATGTATTCGATATAGAGAAATACACAGAACTAGAAAAAATCTTAAACAATAAAATTACTCAAAATAATCACTCATACGTGTGTTGTTTTTATTTGCACATAGTTTTTTTTACTAATACATTCTCATCACATAGGTTTCTCACAACTGAGTTAGGTCTTTGACAGGACTGTCTCTATGGTTTTAGATTCAATAACATAAAAATATCCGGAGTCAATAAAATTTCTTTCAAGGGCCTGGATTTTTATAAATTATTTCCTATTAATTCCCTTTTCATATTCCTCCGCCTAAACCACTGTTTTATTTTTACCTCTAAAGTAGTTTTCAATAAATTACTGGGTCATATAAATAATAAGCAAATGTTTTAACATAAATTCTTTCAAAAATTTAAGATACGTATTAAAAATTTACAAAACAAAAAAATATAATTTTTATGATTTTATGTTAAAAACATTTCAACGCAATGTGTTGTTTTATTTAGCATTTCAAATATCTTAATTAGCTATGAAAATATACACACACAACATAAAACCATCCACATCAGCACACACCAGCCTCTTTAGCATTTATTTTAGTAGATAAAGCAACTAGAGGAGAAAGAACAAAAATAAATAAAAAGAAATTAAACGATGACAACAAAACAAAATCAGAAAACTATTCATTTAAAAAAAAAACTAACAAAAAATACAACAACAGCACAAAAATAACAAGAGGAAACTGAGCCAAAAGTCAAAGTAAAGAAAGAAAAAAAATTATGCATCTATTTAGATAATATAAATGAACGAACATGAGAGGTTCAAATATCACTTATAATGAATTCGAAATGATTTTCAAAACAAATGCATATATTTTATAACAAAGACACTGAAGAAAATATTTTCTACAATCAAATACATATATATAATTGCTACAATTATGAGAATGGTATTTCAAACATATTATGGTTACTGCAATTATATACATAAAACAAATCTATTAGTGTTAGAAAAAAAATAATTATTTCAAAATCAATACTAAGTCAAAAGTTAGGTGCATTAAAATTAAAACAATTTTAAAAAGTAGTTTTTTTGACAATTACTTTTTTTATCGAAAAAAAGAAGAAAAATAATAATTTCAAAATTTGTATTACGGCTAGGACCAGACCCTTCCGAAATAGACCTACTTTTTATATAAATCTCAAATTTATGCCAAATTTTTTTCTAATCGCATAACTGCTTTCAAATAATTGAAACCTTTTTTGTATGACCCAATATGTTTCTAAATAGTTTGCAAAGGGAATTTATAGCCCGATCCTTGGTACCGTCAACAGAGTCAATAATCTAAAAAATACCATTTTGAAGATTTTTGAAAATTTTTTTGGGAATTGTGGGATTATCAAAACCAAAACACTAATTTCTTTTTCACTTTTGAGTTTTGATTGATCAAAAACGAGTTATAAACAGAACTTTTACTGTATTTTAAAAATTAAAATTTTCTAAAAAAAATCAGCTAAGAATTTTTATTCCCATATTTTTGAAAAAAGTATTCTATAAATATTTTAATTCATAAAAATTTTATACATTTTTGAAACACAATTTCTTACAAGTTGATATATAATAAGTATGTATTATCTTTTTTTCTACTAGGCAAATGGACTCAAAATCAACAATAAACAGAAAATTTACAGAATCTTGCCGTAATATATTCTTTGCACTGCATAACCGACAACTGCATTACCAAACGTCTGAGAATAATACAAGATGAAGTTATGTATTTTGAGGCCATTGTTGAGATTAGTGGAAAAGATAAGATATACATATTATATATCAACGTGTAGGAAATTGTGTTTTCTTTTCAAAAATCCATAACGTTTTTAAGAATTAAGAAATTGATAGAATACTTTTTTTAAAATATGGGTATAAAAAATCTTTTTTAAAAAACTTTAAATTTTAAAATACACGTTGTTATAGCAATGTTTTTTGTAGATCTCTTCTCCGATGTTTTTTGGCTGTAATTAAAAAGAAAATGAATAACTTTGATTCTTCTTGTGGATTAATTTTTTTTGGTCTTTTAGTTTTTTTACATCAAGTCGAGAATATGATGTCATGTAAATGGCCGCCGCCACAATTGATTGTCATTTGAGCCCTTTTTATGGCATTTTCCATCACTTTGGCCAAAACTTCCGGCGATAGGTCCTCACATTCTTGACGGATATTGTCTTTAAGAGCTGCAAGAGTCTGAGGCTTGTTGACATAAACCCGCGACTTCAAAAAGCCCCACAAAAAGAAGTCTGGAGCGGTCAAATCAGGCGATCTTGCTGGCCAGTGCATATTGCCAAAACGGGAGATTAGGCGCCCGGGAAATGCATCCTTCAGCATATCGGTTGTGGCACGTGCAGTGTGTGCCGTTGCACCGTCCTGTTGGAACCACATGTTTTCCAATCCCAATTCATCAAGATTGCGGCAAAATGAACTCGTTGATTATAGCTCTGTAGCGCTCACCATTCACAGTAACCGTTTGGCCCGCGACGTCTTCGAAGAAGAAAGGTCCGATGACTCCTCCAGCGAAAACAGCACACCATACAGTGACTTTGAGCGGGTGTAATGGCTCTTCATGGGTTACACGCGGGTTTTCAGTGCCCCAGAAGCGTAAATTTTGCTTATTTACGTACCCGCTAAGTTGGAAATGGGCCTCATCACTCAGATTATTTTTGATGAAAAATCATCTTCCTCTTGGTGGTGATTAAGGATGGCTTGAGCGTATGTTAGACGCGATTGGCGGTCAGCAGCTAACAGCTGATGCACCGTACGGAAACATCTTCAAATCTTGTACCAAAATTCGCTGTAAAGACCGTCTACCCATTTGCGTGGCACGTCGTCTGGTCGATGTCGACGGCGCTTCCATGACATCCTCAGCTACAGCAGCAATATTCTCTACAGAACGGATACTCCGGCGTCTGCCACGTCTGGCAGCATCTCGTGTTGTGCCAGTCTCTTCGAGGCGAGCGGCTAAACGTCGCAGTGTTTCACCAGTAGGCGTTGGACGGCCAGGAAATCTGCGACGAAATTCATGATGTGCCAAAATCACCGACCGATTATTGGTCAAATAAATAGTCAGCAATATTCCGCGTTCTGGAGCAGTGTAGCGTAACATTGTTTAATAACGTGTATTCCGCATGTGTTTACTACACAAATGTCAAAACAGAACTGACATTTGGGGCCAATCGCAAAATTTATAGCTTTTTCTGATAGGAGGATTACTTTTGCGCCACCTTGTATATATATAAAAATCTTTCATATCGAATCGAGAACAAACATTTTACACAATTTTTAATTTTCGATATGCTTTAGGTGCCCTACTTTGGGGCATTGTGGCTCGGTACTCCCTTGGTGTTTTAAATTCAAATTCAAAGTTTAAACTTACCAAGACCTCCTCTATAGCCATGGGAAATTTTATTAAAATCGGGCTATCCGTTTAGAAGTTACAGATTTATTTCCACTTGTTTTCAATTCACCCACTGTGCCCCGGGACTACATCGGAAGAACCCCCGCCGATCATATACCCCTACGATTTGTGGCATAGTGTAATCAATTTTCGTATAGAAATTTTAATTTATAAACCATTTATATATTTAAATAGCTTGTTAGAGGATATATTTGTTTGGAAACTATGCTGTACTAATTTTTAATGCAGTTTAATTTCCCAGCTGAGTTCAGCTTCTTTTCAAATAAAACACGAATATGTTTTGTTGGTGTATTAAAATATTCTAAACGAAGCTTTTATTAACGAAACCTTAATCTACTTATTAAATACTTAAATCTACGAAGTTATTCAGCAATTCAAATGCGTTGAAATGATGAAACGTAGCAGCGGCGGGACAGTAGAAACTTTATACCGTGATGAAACGGCGGAGTCGGTATACAAGGTGAATGGTGAAGTGATGATGGAGAACGGTTGATCCTCGGCTTAGTGAAAAGAGAAAACAACCGGGAGTTGTAGTGAAATATTACAAATAGTTCAGGTTGTTTAGCAGTCTAGTATCTACAGTCGGCTAAACTACAACAATGTCAAGAAGAATTCGGAGGTTCTTGAATTCGGATACGGATGCAAAAATACGATTGTAAGATGAATTAGGGAGTTCTTATGATCAGCTAAATTGCAACGAAATCAAGAAGAAGTCGGAGGTTCTTGAATTCGTACAAAATACGATTGTAAGAAGAATTCGGGACATAGATGACAACTAGATAGGTAACTGAGAGCCAAAAACTTATGTCTGTTGTATTTTGTTGTTGTATCACCCGTAAGTATGAAAAGAGAGTAATTTTTCTATTGATATTACTCTCTCCTTCCGTTCTATTCGTTTATTCTATGATTCGGGAATTCTTACGATCGGCTAAAACTACAACTAAATCAAGAAGAATTCGGAAGTTCTCGAATTTGATTTCTACTACTAGAATACGAATGTAAGAAAAATTCTGGAGTTCTTACAATCGGCTACGATAATTCTATAATACGGTTAGTACGAATGTAAGAAAAATTCGGGAGTTCTTACAATCGATAAACTACAAGAGCAGGTATTGGGTTAGATTCCGCTTGTACTTCGGAAATACAGCACGAAGGCAATAACAGCTCTCTATTTATTATAAAACTCTGACTACTTATCCAAAAATAAACAATTCAGGAATTATATCAACACTCATCAAACTGTAACTACTTGTTTTTGTATTGTTATATACTTACTACATTTTATTATTACATATGTTTGTAACGACACGTTACAAATTTCTGTTTGTTTTGAACGATAAAGAATCAATCGTCTAGGTACTAAATTATTAATTCGCTATTGCATATGAATTTGTTTCCTCTGAATTAAGGATAAGTATTTATCAACTTACGGAAAGTAGAGTGTAACAATAAAAACCTTGAATTCAACAAACTTGTCTATATAAAAGACATATTTTCTCTTTCACTCATAAAAATTAAACGATCAATTAAAGATGTGTTTTACATAGTATTGCAGTAAATTGAGATGGAAACAAGAGTGATTTGTGAGTAGTGCTTTAAGATCAAGAAAAGGAAAAATATTGCAACAATTATTCTTCACTTTGATGTGCTCACAGAAAAAAAAAATATAGTTGTGCATGTTTACTGTAACCATTTCAACATATTTAACAATATTAAAGTCACAGTAACTATTTATATGATTGTGGTAACTATAATATGATTAATTTACGATACACATGATTTTAACAACCATATATATGGTTACAGTAAACAAATATATGTTTGTGACAACCATTTTTATGACAAATAATTTTATCATAATATGTTGATCTCAGATTATGACATCCATAAGCCGAGAGCAACATAATATGGTAAGTCCTTCATCATATAAATGATTGTCATATGTGTAGTGTTTAGTTACCATTTTAAATTTTTGAATTCAAATAGTTTTTGAAAAAATTCTTTTCCTCTAAAAAAATGTTTCAAACCAATTTGTTTTCACTGAAAATCATTATATTAAATTAAATTTTAAGCCTTAGTTATATTCAACAACCACAATTTTTCAGATTGAAAACGATTTTAAAATTTCCCCATGAAACATATTACCACTTACATTATAATCTTTATAGCATGTTTGTTAAAACAACGGAGCAAATGTTCACACATTTGTAATTAAGTTGAAAATCTTTTAATGTAAAACTCCATTAAATGAAAATATAAATAAATATTTAAAATAATGATAAACAAAGCGTTGTTCCACAGAAATAACATAAATATGTCAAACAAAATGCTTTAAATGGCCATTAAAGTGGGATCGATATTGTGGATGAGCTAAAGATTAAATGAAGACAATAAAAGCGGCTGTCATAAAAGCATAAAGTAGGGTATTAAAAGTAAATAAAAATAAAATAAAACAGCAGCTGAGAATCACCCTCTTATTATGCGTATTGCTTTTATTTTTATTTTTTTTTTGTTTTCATCTTTTCTACAAATATGCATTTTCCTCTAGCTATTTTTAAATAATACACACAAACTAAAAAAAAAATTTAACAACAAGCAGGCATTTCTATTTATACACATGCATATATGCAAGCATACATAAATATTTCAAGTTACGTATACTTGCACTTGCATGTGCAAGTACCAACATATCTATGTATATTTGTATCGCTTCGATATGCATGTACATTGAGTGAATATGCTATGCAATAAAAGAAAAACAAAATAAATAAAAATATGCTGCAGGGTTGTGTATAGATTTTTTTTTTTTTTTTTTGCTGTTTTTTGAACAAAAACTCATACATGTGATTGTTGCACTCCACCACCAATGAACTGTCATGTGTATATGACTTGTCATACCATTTGCTACACTATTAAATACGATTAAGAGAATTTATTAATTGTCAGTACGAGTATATTTTTTAGTGACACTATTTTTGAAACTTTATTTAAGTAATTTTTGTCATTTAAAATGTTCTAAAAAAAAAATTTCAACAATTTCTCGAAGAAAAAAAAGTGAAACTTTAAGTATTGTTCCAACACCCAATCTGCATTTTATGAGTGGATTTAGCGATGTCCGTCCGTCTGACCATGGAAACCTTGTCATAATACGTTTCGTAAAAGCTAGAAGCCATATTACAATGAATCAATAAACATGAAACTAGAGACAGGTTATGCTGAATTAGTATTAATTCACAAAGGGAGACTTAATAGTACTATAAGTAGCCATGTAGCAGGATACCTATAGTACTATTAAGTCTGTATCTGTTGAAATTATTGTAAAATTTTTGAAAAATTTAAAGAAATCTTAAGATAGTTTTACCAATCTGCTTTAGAGATATTGGATGAAAAAGTTTGTTTCTCTTTTCTAAATTTTTAATTTTTCTACTAAAAATAGATTAAAAGTAAAAACCGAAGAATAATTTGTTTTAGGTTTCGATTAAAACCGAACTGGAAACTGTAGTTTATACCCATGGAAATGTCCAGAAAACTCGAAAGGTATATGTGTTTACCGAATATGATGAAAATCGGAAGAAGCTTGTGCTTTTTGGTGAAATTCATGATTAATAGATTGCATGAAAATTAAGAAAAACTTTAAATTTCAAATGTAAATATAAAAGTTGCTATTAATAATATAATGTATAGCATAAATACAACTATATACTAGGTGGCGCAAAAGTAATCCTCCTATCAGAAAATGCTATAAATTTTGCGATTGGCCTCTAATATCAGTTCTGTTGTGTAGTAAACACATGCGAAATACACGTTAATAAACAATGTTACGCTACACTGCTCCAGAACGCGGAATATTGCAGAGCTGGCATTAGGGGCCAATCGCAAAATTTATAGCATTTTCTGATAGGAGGATTACTTTTGCGCCACCTGTTATAAAAGTGTAGCAGCACAGTAAACATATATATGGTTACAGTAAATATGTATATGTTTGTGACAACCATTTATATGATGAAGGACTTACCATATTATGTTGCTCTCGGCTTATGGATATCATAATCTGAGAAAAACATATTATGATAAAATTATTCATCATATAAATGGTTGTCACAAACATATACATGTTTACTGTAACCATATATATGGTTGATACAATCATGTGAATCTTAAATTAACCATATTATTGTTACCACAATCATATATATAGTTACTGTGACTAAAATATTGTTAAAAATGTTGAAATGGTTACAGTAACAATACACAACTTATATATAACAATTTAATCATTCAATACATTTTTGAAGATATTTTGTTATGGAATTGAAGAAGTATTTTAATGAAATTTATAATGCACAGTGGGGCAGAATCAACATTTTTTGGAAATAAATCTGGCATTTCTAAACGGCTGGTGTGATCGGTGTAAAATTTGACATAGGCTTAGCCAAGGAGAATATAGGTTAAGGTTATCAAAATAGATCCTACAAATGCTTCAGAGGCAGCGCTATGGGGGCTCAAATTAGGGTACCTTCGACATGTAAAATATTTAAACACGTGCCATTTTTTGGTTTCCCATCCGATTTCAAAGATTTGTATGTTTTTGAAAAGCGCTTGGCTACGTCTTGAAAAACCATGCGTGTGCTATTTATCTCTTATAACTTCAGAGTTATAGGCATTTCAAAATTGAACTTTTAAAATTTTGCCATACCTTGGTCCCCCTTTTTAAAAATATAGGGCTTACTATTGAACCTAATGGACTCGAATTTCTTTTGTTAGTTAGACAACTAAATTATTAATAACATACAGAGATTTCAGGGCAATACTTGAAATTTTTTTTGTAAGACCAAAAATTAACTTGTCTAAACAAAAAAAAATGGCACGTGTTTAAAAATGTTACATGTCGAAGGTACCCTAATTTGAGCCCCCATGGAGCAGTTGTAGGGTCCATTTTAATAACTTAAACTCGAATTCTCCTTAGCTACACATATGTCAAATTTTATCCCTACCGGCCGTTTAGAAATGCCATATTTATTTCCAAAAAATCTTGATTCTGCCCCACTGTGATAATGATTCAATAATAAATTATTTCTATAAATAATGAATTCTCAATGTAATGAATTCAATACACTTAACTGAATCGTTAAAATATAATTTTTATTTGTATCTCGAAAATGGAATTAAGAATAAATCCATTCGATCGTTTGTCATGTTGTATGTTATATGTACAAATACTTAAAGTCATCCCTATACCCAATACCAGACCGTTTGATAATTTTCATTTGTGACCCCATAAAGAATATAAATATGTATATACTCTGAAGTCTTACGTATTCAAGAACTATTGTTGCTTATCCTTTCAGGACCAAAATCAATTTTTTAGCTCTGCCTTTACTGTTTCAAAAGTTCTTCTTGGTAACTCTCACCAAACTGGAACTTGAAAATAGCAAATGGTGTGTTACCATCAAAAGTAGGGGGCCTTGTTCTACTAGAGGTTTCTGGAATAATTCGCACCGATTTATCTCGGCATTGAAAATTATTAATCTTTATTTCTAGATTATGCAGTTTTCTGTATGTCTTTTTGAATTTTTATTCGAAATACCCCAAATAAATAATAAAAATATGCGGATTATTCCCGAGATAAAAGCGAAAAACTTAAAAAAGTTTTTAACGTTTTTTTTTGAAAAAATAGAGTTCTAATTTGTTTTCTTTGTAGTTTCGTTTTAATTCTCGGTATTCCCGACTAAAAATCCCGGGAATTCCCGGGATAAAAACCCTAATTTCATTTCTTCATTTCTGTTGCTAAAAAACGTACTTAAATATTTTAAAAGCTTTCAAAGTTTTTGAAATGAAAAATCAGTTATATTTGCGTTTATTGGCATTTTTTGCGATGAGTGCCTTGAGGCATGCTTAAGCATTAGAGGGTTAAATATGACTTGCAGTTTATAAATTTATGATTTATTAACATTTATTTGACATTTCGCCCTGAAATACCACTCAGTGGCTCATTATCCAAATATTTCTAAAATAAATCGCTTAGTTTCTTACCACTTCTATTGAATTAATTCAGCATAGCTTCTTTAATATTCAACCTTGCCATAACTGGCAAACCTTTACTTGTTTTTCCTATTTGATTTTATCTATGTACAATTTTGTTCACTACATTTTCATTTTTGGCTCGTATATTACTTGTTTTATTAGCATAAAATAATTTTTTTCTGCTGGGGTTAGTGAACTGTTTTATTTAATAGATTCTTTTAATTTTTTTTTTTTGCTGCTCCTCTAACGCTTTCATTGTGTAGATATTCAAATATAAATAAATTAAATGTATTTTTAAATTGCAAAACATTAACATACATTTTTAGATTGAAAATAAATGTTCTTTGAACAATTTTTAAATAGATTCTTTGTTTGGTTTTTCACTTATTTTTGGCAAAGGTTTATGAGGGTAAAGTGGGTTAGAGGGGAGAAAAGGAGTGAAAATAGATCCATGTGAAAGATTTTTAGATTTTCAACAATGAGCCAACACACCTAGTTAGAAAAAAGTTTAACTATGCTGGCATTTATGAAGTTAAATAGGAATCGTTTTGTTTTTTTTTTTTTTTTTGCATATTCTTCTTGTTATGTCTGCTTGGAGTTGATGACGAATCTTATGAACCCTATTCTAATGGTTCATTAACTCAAGATAAACTTGAGTTCAAATAAAACATAGTTGTGAAAAATATAACAACTGAGAGATCTTGCAAATATGTTTTTCACAAGAAGTCGCACGAAAAACGTGGTAATAAATATGTATCTTCTAAACTACTGGTTCTTGATGTACATTTTTAGAACATGTAAAATTTGACCACCCTGTTAGAACATTCGGTGAGATACAGGGTTTCAAAGTTAATCACCTCTAGTTTGCTAAACTTTGAACAACTCGTAACTTATACAAATATGAAGAGAAATCAGTGAAGTTTGCTGTTTTATAATGTTACTTGGTTCAAGTAGGTTTTTTTTCAAATTAGGCCAAGATCGAATCAAGGCAATATCAGATACTCTGTTCGCTCGAACCTCAGCAACATCAAAATTTTTACCCAAATAGTCCGAGCACTGAAATGCTTTCTATTTCTTTTTTTTTTGGCTTAATAAACATCATGTGAACCATTCCTTCTACCTGAACCATGTTTTCAATCAACGGACAAGTTCTCTCGGTACTGTTGAATAACATTGGAAACAGTTTGACGGCAGACTTTTGATTGTGTGTCAACTTTTTGTAGGACCAAGTTGGGTTTTGTTGAAAATATTTAATAATTTTAGTACGCACGTTTTGCTGGTCACCTATTTTAATCAGATTAACAACAAATGAACATAATTGACATTAAACATAATAACTGACATGCTTTACAAAGGTAACTTGATCATAAAAAAAAAATCTAATAATACTTGGGTTAAAAGTTTTAATGAAAAGCTTGTGTTAAGAATTATTCGATCTCAGTCCTTAGTTATGATGTTCAGAAATTGATAGTTATATTTGCATATGAAGTTCATAACAAAACATTGTGTATTTATAGTATTGTATAACATAAAAGCCTTTTCGAGTCCATCTTTTTGTCGAATAATTTAGAAAAATTTAAATAAAAAGTTGATTTTTTTTAGAAAAGTTTTTATTATAAATAATTTATTTTCCAATAAAATTTAATATATAATAATAATAGTAGTATAGAGTTATAATAGTAACAAGGAAGAAAGTAAGTATGGTAGGTCAAGCCCGATCATGTAATACCCAACACTAAAAATGAGCAAAATCATTTTTCTTTAAAATTTCAATAATTTATTTTCATGAATGATTTTCGAAAGAGGGCCTTATATGGGAGCTATGACTAGTTATGGAACGATCGCCATGAAATTAGGTTGTCTGATTTATGTCTATACGAAAGCTATTTCTGATGAATTTTTTGTGTATACCAACATTTTGAAGAGATTAATGCTCGTTAAAGTGATTTTCAGAAGAGAGCCTTATATGGGAGCTATGACTAATTATAGATCGATCTCCATGAAATTAGGTCATCTGATTTATGTCTATATTAGAGTTATTTTTGATCAATTTTATGTACCTACCAAAATTTTTAAAAGATTTATGCTCGTTAAAGTGATTTTCGGAAGCGGGCCTTATATAGGAGCTATGATTAATTATGGTCGGATCGTCATAAAATTAGGTGACATGACTTTTGTATACATAAAACTTATTTGGAAAGGAATTTTGTGTAGATTCCTATATTAATTTAACATTCATGACGGATAAAGTCCAATTTCGGGAGGACATTTGTATAGGGCTAGGTGAAATAATGAACCGATTTCAGCCTGTTTCAATTGGCTTCGTGCTTCGTCCTAATTTTATCGAAATAACTGGGTATCTAAAAGGAGAGAGTACATACTTTAAAATGGTATTAGGTTTTTATGAGATATTAGGTATTCCCTAAGGCTCTATTCTATCAAACTTTAAATTTATGTAAAATTTAATACATTTTTAAAAATAATATGAAAGAGATTTCAAAAGTAGTGAAAACATATACATATATACATTGAAATTAAAGCTATGAAACCATTTGAACAAAAACCGTTTATTTCATAAAAATCCCCTTTGAAAATAAAAAGTTATAAGCAATTGAATTTTAAAAATTTATTACAAAATCCTACTTTTTAGTCAGATAAAAAAAAGGTGCATATTGAATCACCCTGTTTATAAGGAAAGTGTTTACATAGAGACCTTAATTTTTGGCTTCCGAAGTTCTCAGGTGTTAACTTTAATATGAGTATTTAAAATTAAAAATTGGCGGCAAAAATAAAGACATTTGGACGCTATTTCAAAATTAGAATTAAATAGTCACTCAGTGTGTTTATACACATTTACCAATTCGCAGAAATGCACACAAACTTTATAATGTACAAACACACATGTACACGACAGTTGATGTTAACTCTAACAGCGACAATGATAAACTCCACTCACGACTGCCGCCTCTGCCACCATTTTTACACACGCCATCTCTCGGGAATCTTCTACAATGCTCTTAACGGACGAAACTCGTATGTTCGAATTCCAGAGCCTTCGATGTCATTGCCAGCAGCCCAAACATTTAGTGTTGCCATACTTACAAACAATTCCAATAACCGCATGCTACTGATGGACGTGCCTTCAAACATGACCTAAACGGTAACTTGACATTCATTTCAAATCAATATCTACGTGTAAAAATTACCAAATATTTTTACTCCATGAGTAATTAAGCACTAATAGATATCTATTTGTTGAAATTACGGGCATTAAACGGAAAGTTTTTATGAGCTTAAAAATTCTCAATAAAAAAAATTATTTTTTGATAACTTGTGTTGTAATAATGAAAAAAATATATATTTAATTTACTGAAAATAAATTAAAATTTTACAGAAATTAAATTAGTTTCGTAGAATCGCACTTGATGTGTTTAAAAGTAGAATTTCCTCTTAGTTTAAAGCTAAAACAAACTAATAATTTTCCATTTAACTTATTTTCCTCATAACTACACAATTATAAGAGTGTAGCGCCAATATTAATGGAATTCTGAGGTTAATGGAATTTAAAAGAACGCGCACACAGACACAAGAACAATTTTTAAAACATTTCATTCATTTAATAATACTCATTGAATTTACCAATAAAAAAAATAATATTTGTATTTAATTGTAGAAAACTAAATACGAAATAAAAGCAAAGTAAAAAATCCAAATGAAAATCATCTTTAAATAAACCATAAAGTATTTAAAAGTTAAAAAATACAGCATAAATAGAAAAAATATTTTAAATAAATAAACTCAATCTAAAATGAAATCAAAGGAATTTTAAAAGCCAGCCATAAAATAACAAAGTAAAAGAAAAGATAAAATCCATAAAATATATAGAAATAACTAAAACATTCTTTAAGTTACACAAAAAAAAAAAAAAAAAAACGAACTAGAAAAAAGGGAAATAAACTGAAAACCAGCAACAAAATAAAAAAAGACTGAATGAAACAATTACAGCAAAAAGAACAGCAGTGGAATAAGGAAAACGAAAATCAACGGCAGCCATGAAACATTCAACAATATTTTGGATATTCTGGTTGACATTTGTCAGCATACATCACAATCAATTACAGTGTACAAGTGCTGTCGTAGTTAAACAACAGCAGCTACAACCACAGCAGCTACATAAAACAGCTGCACTATCAACTTCAGCGCTAATAAAACGACGACAGCATCAACAACAGCAAAAACAGCAACAATGGTTTCCCAAGGGAACAACAAAAGAAGTAATAGGTGATGTTGACGACTTGCCCCTCGATATCGATGTGCCAAAAGAAAATCATGAAAAGAATGTAGAGAAAAATAACTTGGCAAAAGCCCTCAATGTTAAACAAAAGAAAAATGCAATAAAAACTCTACAACAAGCAGCAGTAAAAGTAAAAACAGCAACTACATCAACAACAACATCACCGACAACAGCTACATCCACAAAATTATTCATGCAACAATTACTAAAGCAACATGAGGAAACATTACAAAAATTAAATGATACTGGCGGTTCTCAAGATGGCGGCCTAACCGATGTTGATGTGGATGATGATGATGAGGATTCTTTCGAAATACACTCAGCCGAAATGAAAACATTGCCTAACATACCAATTACAAAACAATACAATAGCCGCAGTGATAACAACACCAAAGACTCTCTGCTGTTTGGCTTTAAGGAAAATCTTCAAAATTTACTTAAATCGAATATTAGTCAGATTAAGTTACAACCAGAATTTTATGAAGAATATGTTGCCACGGCAACATCATCTACTATTAAACGTGCGGCAATAATGTTGCAACCACAATCAACCACTACTGCCGCCATAACACCTACAACACCAGCATCTTCAATGCCATTAACTTCCGATGCAGCAGCTGCACCAACACCTACAACAAACAGGCTGTATAACATGTTTTATGCTCATTCAACTCCCGTTGAACGTCGTCATATTATACCCGAAAAATTGCAATATACTAGAGAGCTTTATATCAAACAGGGTCGCCTTATGGGTATTAAACGCAATTTTCAACCCTCGTCTGGTTTACGTGCCGTTGATCAATATCTTGGCTTACCTTATGCAGAGGCTCCTGTGGGTAGTCGTCGCTTTATGCCACCAGGTAAGTTCGTTAGCTAGTAGTTAAGTGAACGTGTTGTTTCTTATTCATATTAATTTGTAATTTAAAATATTTAAGTAACAAGAAGTCAGCATGTTATTATGCGTTGGGATGATACCAAGAGTTGAGCTAAATACAATAGTAATATGTTTCTCTTAAAAAAGTTCCTTAAAATTAAATATTGCAGCCATAACATTCTTTGTTATCACTAAAACAAGTTACAAGTAATCATTTAAATAACTCATTGATAGTTAGGTCTTACAGAAGCCGTTATATGTAAAAAAAAGTACTAGAAAATAAGCAGTCTTATAGCAGACAAAAAATAAGTCATTACACAACTACTTCTAGGTAATGCACAGGTTATACAGTTGTCATTAAAAAGCAAGTTATTACCAAGATTTTGCTGTTTTTATGCTGCCTTGTTGCATCGAGTTGTTTTTGAAATAACCTAAGCATTGAGATTTACAATCAATATTTAAAATA
This sequence comes from Calliphora vomitoria, assembly GCA_942486065.2. Taxonomy (NCBI): domain Eukaryota; kingdom Metazoa; phylum Arthropoda; class Insecta; order Diptera; family Calliphoridae; genus Calliphora; species Calliphora vomitoria. The sequence goes on from OW818029.2 coordinate 154,191,867, forward strand.
ACCCAGTATTTATGATACCTAAGAAGTTAAAGGCAGATCTCTCATTCGACACTTTTTTCCTTATTGAAGCAACCAGATTCCTTAATTAAGGAATATAGGTATTTTAGATTCATCCTCAATTCATTCTAAACACGAGATGAAAGTTTTACACAGACTCATTCTTGTTGAAACAATTACCCTAAACTGGTCACGAAAGAGACCTATAATTAAACTCGTCCTGACGGAATCATATACGGGCCAGGTCCACCTCGCAATTCCACAAGTGGTTTCAGTGTCCATCTGTTCTCTTTCATACAGTTTCTGCTAGACAATTGTCAAGGGAAATACCAGAAAAGGGAGCAGTAGCCTTTTCATCCATCCTTGCACCCATTCAGACCAATGTATTGGGTAAATACAGTCAGCGTCAAAAGAAAGTGTACAACTTATTTATACATTTAAAACGTTTTATTTACATATTCGATTTTTTTAAAGTTCTAGTATATTTAACAAAACATCTAATTGCTCTCTTACAATATATAACCAAAAAGTTCAACAGCAACAAAAAAAAAAAAATAAAAAATACTCCATTTTTAACGCGTCAAAAGAAAGTGTACAGTTTAGGGAAATAAGAAGAAAAAAACGTGTTTAGTATTTTATTTGACATCCTGTGGCCTACTTGTCATTGTTTCTACCAATTTTGATGTCACCTCTGTTGGGATTTTGGACCACTCTTCCTGCTGAATTTCCTTTAGAGGGTCTTTGGTGGTAATATTTTTCTTTTCTGATCTGTCTGTCCAAATACTCTCACAGATGTTTAATGAGATTAAGGTCCGGTGGCTGTGGGGGCTGTTCCAATTGTTTCGGTGTATGATACAATAACCATTCTTTAATATGTTTAGAGGTATGCTTCGTATCGTTGTCCTGTTGTAAGTTCCAGGTTCGGAATAGATTTAATTTTCTGACGCTGGGTTCCAAATTTTATTTTAGAATGTTATGTAGTTTATGAGTTTTCCCACGCCACTTGCAGTCATACACCCCCACACCATCACCGAACACCCTCCATGCTTTACGGTGGATAGTACAGTTTTTGGTCGAACCCTAGATTTTTGCTTTTTTCAAATTTTACTTCTTTTACTTCCGAAAATTTCAAACTTGCTTTCGTCTGTAAACAGCAAATTATTCCAAAACGATTTTTCTTGGTTTTTATACTTGCTTTTGAATTCTAGACATCACTCTTTATTTCGTTTGGAAATGTGGGGCTTTTCTCTCGGAACTCCACCATATAGACCATTTGCGTGTAGTGCTCGGCGAACCGTACTGGCACTAACTCTCACTCCAGATGAATCTGTTAATTCTTCGCATAATTTTACTGCGCTCACTGTAGGTTCTTTCTTCATTGCTCTTACAATTGATCATAATCTTCTAAACTTCCAATTTTTTTGCTGTTTGTCTATAATTTCTTTTTACAGTATTATGTCATCTTCCTATTATAATTGCGGTTTCACGTAACGATTTGCCTTCATTTTTTAATTTTATGACTTACTCTCTTGTTTGTTTTCCTATTTTGGTTTTAAAGTTCTCGCGGTCAAATAAGAAAAGCTACTATCTTAAAATCTTATGAGACTAATATCAAGAACCACAAAAAATGATAATCAAGGCAAAAATAAAGAACAAAAATATATTTTTTAAACAGCAACCTAGAAAAATCTTATTGCAACTCAAAAATTGCACACTTTTTTCTGACGCGTTAAAAATGGAGTATTTTTGTTGTTACTGCTTTTTTTTTTTGCTGTTGAATTAATTTAGTTTTTTGTTTATATATTGTAAGAGAACAATTAAATATTTTGTTAAATATACTGGAACTGGAGAAAAAATAGTTTTTTAATATGTACATAAAACCTTTTAAATGTAAAAACAAGATGTGCACTTTCTTTTGATGCTGACTGTAGATACCCAGATTATCACTTTGTTCAGGTACCCATATAAGAGTTATCATGGAATGACTCGCTATTTAATTTAGAGTTATAAAGTAGTCCCTAAAACAAGTTCATCGGCCTTCCGGTAAGAAGCAATATTCAGGGTATGACACCACACTGTTATTCCATATAACAGAATGGGTTTGACAGCAGCTTTAATGATACAATTGATACTCTTTCACCCAATTATGATTTCCAGTTAATAATTTTCTGGAAGTTCAGGTTGTAAGATGTCAAGAAAAATGCCAAGATATTTTGCACTATCCTTGTTGACCCTATTCCTAGATATTTATCCGATAATCTGGTGTCAATATGTCACAATAAAATATATGTCTGATAAAGGGTTTATATAGGGACTTAGGTTCATATAAGACTTGTTTGTGTCCAATTTTATCAAGAAACTTTTAGAGGGGGACCTTGTATGGGGACTAGAGACAAATTTTGCCTGAATTTTGCCATAATTTACAGTATAATTTCAGAGTAATAAGAACTTATTTATGAAAAATTTACTTGGGTTGTCGCATAATCAACATATTCATGACTGCTCAAATAGTATCTCGGGGGGATATTTGAATGAGAGCTAGGTGAAATCATGGGGTCTAAGTGAAATTGTAATGTTCAAATGTCTCTAAACGGTATGTACTTACCAAATACGATCAAATTTGGAACACGCAAGTTCAATTTGGTTGTGATATCTTTATTTTAGTATCCATGATATACCGATTTTGGGTCCCAGATAATTTATTACTGATTGTTTTCTATCACTTAGTTCATAATATTTTTCAATTTAGCAGATTGGAATTCGAATTACAAACTTTTGATATTTTGAATGTATGCAAGTTTTTAAACTTTAAACTAGACAGTCCGATAAGCGCGCGTACATTGTCCGATCGACTGTCTCGTTAAAATTAAATTTATTCTATAATTATGACAACCATGAATTAAATTTTTCTCCTAACCTAACAAATTGCATATATCCTCATTCTGTAACAAAAAATACTCACTTTATGCATAGAAAACAAAATCAATTTCCAATATATATATTTTTTTTTGTACTTCTTTCGTCTTTATTTTGTAGTAACTTTGTTATGAGGTCAAGTGTTGCTTTCATGTTTTCTATACATACATACTCTACACTCTTACTGTTCAATAGGATGCCTCCATAAAGAATACTATTGGAAATAAATCTTTTAGGCCTTTTCCAGAATGAGTAAAATCTTTTAGGATACGATGACATTGTGGTATTAATTGATAAAAATAAAAAAATTTTTAACTATTTTTAATTTAGAAAATATCACATCAGAAGATCAAAAGTATATTGTTTGGCGTTTATTTGTTATAAAAGTCATCAACTATCTTTAATTTTATATGGAAATATTAAAAAATTTTTTGCCTCTACACAAATGGTTTAATCCTACTGTTCATAGGTATGTGTATTTCTATTCATGTGATACGACATAACAAATATACAAATAAGGCTGATCCCAATTTTGCACTTTTTGTATATTAGATGTTCCCTCATATGGATTTGAATAAGATACAATTGTTCCAAAATATTTCCTGTTTAACAGATAAGTTTGGTATTGAAATGAGGAAAATTTCAAAAATAGTTGTTATTTTTCAAAAATATTTTGCTATTTTCTTTAACTATATTGCAGATAATACGGTGGCATGTTACAGTGTCCATGGACATTATGACACCCCATGGAGTACATTATGTCCATGGACACTATGTCATTTTGCACTTTCAAAAGTGTCATACTGTCCAATGTTATAAACAGTGGAGCCGTGAAATAAGGCGGCGCCACGTTGAGCAATAGACCATATGAGTCTATTGCTCAACGAGTTGGGAAATAAGACCATATGGCCATTATTGCACTATATAAAATATGATTCAATATATTAAAGAATGGCGATCGAAAAAGAATAAGTCCCAACAAAATTTAAAGAAATTTCAATATAAAAAATATTTTTTAATCATTTATTTACAAGAAAGGCTTTATTTGCCGAAGCCGCCTGCCGAGTTCTATGGAGGAGAAAGTCCCTAAGAGCGCCGCAGGCCGCCACCCAGGAAAACTTTATTTGTGAAGACAAGTTCTTTTGCACTCAGTAGCATGGCGAACAACTATTCGGTTTCGCAGAAAAAAGTTTTTCTTATTGGCGGCCTGCGGCCGCTCTTAGGGACTTTTTCCTTCATAGAACGCGGCAGGCGGCGTCACTAAATAAATTATTAAAAAATATTTTTATCCGGTGGAAGTTCTTTAATTTTTTATTGAACTTTATTTTTTTTTGTCAAATGTGTCATTATGTCCATGGACTTTACGACACATTATACATGGACATTATGGCACTACTCGATATGACATAAAGTCCATGGACATCATGTCACCTTTTGGAGTGTCATAACGTCCATGGTCATTATGTAAGTGGACATACCATACAATTTTGTACACAATATTCGTTTGCTAGAAAGACAAGCTGTGTGGAAAATGGTAAAAAGCTGTCCATAATTTCTTCCAGCCAGCATACACAATTTTTCCCGGCTTCTGGTTCTATGGTACATAAATAGAATAGCATTATGTGTAAGAAATTAAGTTCTATGTAAAAATAAATAACAAAAGCGTTATTTTCTTTAGATCGATCCATTTCTGTCTACTTCTGAAAATCACCTAAATACGCTTTAATGTGTTTGGGAGGGAGATTTAGGAATTTGAAGACCATTGTGATGTCGGATAGCCAGAGAGCACTTGGGGACTTATATTCTCCTGATATCAGCTCTCGAGAGTCATCATTTACTCTATTACATCTCTAAAATCTACTCGTTGACATTATGATGGTGACTTAGTCATAAATGCCATGTCATGAGCACTTATAGGACCGGAACCACACTCTTTAACCGATCCACAGAATGCTATAGAGAGAATCTAGATATTCGACATACAGGACTATACCTTTGAGGATGGTAAGCAAGCATGCAAGTCGCCTTGGACTCCCCTTTAACGAACATTGTCGTAGCTGCAATGATATGGAAAAAGGGAAACGAATGCCCAGTGCTGAGTATCAAAATGCACAGATTCCTGGGTAACTACATATTAACCAACTTTAGTAGGTACATGGGTCTAGAGTTAGTGAGCTACTGGGTCTAATAACTTCAACATTTTAGCATACATTACGATGTAAATGGTAGTACATTTGACGAATCGTGTGGTCTTTTCGAAACGGGGTCTTTTCGACTCTACTTGACTGTTCGCGCTCAGGGAACTATCACATAAACCAACCAACCAACCATATATCGGAGGATGTACATTTGGGATTTCCTTATGTTAGAGTAGTGCTGAGTGAAGTACATCGGAGGAGCTTTGATGTCTGATCTCTCAATAAACAGAATAATTGGCTTCGTAAGAAGCCTATGCCCATCGTGGTGATGTTATGGGCGGCTTCATCAGTATCCCTAACAATAATTTACATATGAATATATAAGAAATTACACGTATTTACAAATTTATATAGTCAGGATACGTAGAAAATTATTGATGCCAGAGCTAGGGTTAAATAACTTAGTTATCAGGTTAAAATTTTTCATAAATAATAGTAATATGTATAACAATTTCCAAACCAAATTGTATTATGATAACTGGTCATGGCTCCTATAGAAAGATCAAAATCTTACACAGATAAGTAAAGTATGCAAAAATCAAACTGCTGGATTTTTTCATTGTAGTAAATCATATGTAAACAAAAGTATTCGAAACTAGCTTTATGAAGAACGGCTCATAATTGGTCATAGCTCTCATATACATATGGGGCAGTTCCGAAAAACACATTAACTAACATAAATGTCGAAGAAAAATTTTACACAGCTGTACATGCGATAAAATTATCAAAAAATTAAAAAAATATTTTAGTACCCACTTTGAAATGTCATGTTTTCTTATGTATACCAATCGTTTATTAAACATACATACAAATTTTCTTTTGATCACGTCTCATTTTTCTTCCGATAGAATATGCCAAGTTATATTAAAAATCAAAAGGCCAAAATATTTTTTAAAGAAATCTATTAAAAACAACCAGAATTTTTTACATTAATCAAGTTTTTATCATTAAGGTATAAAAAAACTCAAAAAAGAACCATCTTATAAAATTTGAACACAAAATATCTTTTGTGCTTTGAATAATCTTCCCGTTTTAAACACCAACAGTAATCACCTAGCATAATTGCGTCCCAGTGGCCTTGAAATCATTTTTGAAGCTTCTTTACATCCTGGTGGAACCTCTCACCTTGCTCATTACTGTCCGCACCCAGATTAGATGGAAAAAAGGAAAATGAGAATGAAGAAAGGGAATTTTCAATGACATTTTTCAACCCAACCTTTCGTAAGCTTTAAACATGACGTTAACTAGCTGTTCTACATTCTCGGCTCTGTTGTTCCCTAGAAACCCTTTTATAACTGCCTTCAGTGATAACCAGGCATCAAATTCCTTGTTAGTAAGCTCTTCATCAATATGCGTATTTGTGGTCCCACAAATATTCCTCCTTTGAGTTTGTCATCACTTACCTTGAAAATACTGTCTCTAAATATATTCATAGACTTGACAAAAATTTTCAAACCAAGTTTTATGTGTAGTGGTGGTAAAATGAAATATTTAGGATCTATCAATGGTATATGTTTCACATTTGATTTTCCGCAAACAAACTCTAACCTTTCTGGCCATACTTTTGGTGCATTTAAGCAGTTGCAACGACCACATAGTCCAGTATTCATGTTGGATTTTCAAATAAATATGTACAAAGGTGTCGACGTTATCGAATATGAATGAACGATTACTAAACAAAACATAATACTTAATAAAAAAGTTAAATACATACTTAAGATACAAAAAACTTACAATTGTATGTTACTCCATTTAAAAAATAAGATGACAGGTGTCTAGTACTTTTTCGAAATTCGAACCTTTTAGTGGAGAAAACGGGTAAAAACTGTATTTTTTGTACTTTTTAAACCAATAAAAATAGAAACAAGTTTTAAATCATATTCTTTACTTATCCAAAAATAACAAATATAAGTTTGGTACTTTTTTGGAAATTCGAACCCTTAATGGATAAAAATTGTCTTTATTTTTGATACTCTTTTCATCGAATATGTTATTCTATAAATTGATATAGACATATGAATAGTTTATTATGAGCTCCTACCACGATACAGAAATTTATTTGAGTAAAATTTTATTACCACAACGGGGATAAAAAAAAAGTACCAAAAAGGGAAAATACATTTCATTTAAAATTTTAAGCCAATTTTGATAATTTTTTTACATTGGTGCCTGGATTCATACAAAAATTAACTAACAGAGTGGTATTTGGAACTTAAGTGCCAAGGTGAATATTGGGCCAAATCCGGATAAACAGTTTGGTAATTTTTTTTTAAAACATATTTTTCTTGAGCTTATTAACACAGATTTTAATACTTTGAGATATGTCTGTGCACAATTAAATGTGTAGGAAATTATGTCCTCTTTTCAAAAATGTATACAATTTTTAAGAAATTAAAAATTTATAGAAGACTTTTTTCAAAAATATGGGAATCAAAAATGGTACCTGATTTATTGGAAAAAATTTTAATTATTAAAATGCAATAAAAGTTTTTTTTATTAATCGTTTTTATAGAAATTTGACACTTATATACAAAATTTTGAGCAAAAGTGAGAAAGAGATTTGAAAATTATTTTTAAGTATTCCACAATTCCCAAAAAACTTTTCAAAAATCCCAAAAATTGTATTTTTAAAATATTTGACTATAAATCCCCTTCGCCAGATATTTAAGAACATATTGGGACATACAAGAGTGGTTTTAATTCTTTAAAAGCAGCTATGCGATCAGAGAAAACTTGACATACATTTTTAATTTACAAAAAAAATATGTCTAATTCGGAAGGCTCTGCGACACGAAGTTATAAAAATTTTGAAATTATTTTATTTTATGGTATGTACTTTCCAAACTGTTACCTTTGAGAAAAATATAAACAGATTATTTATTTTGTTTTTCTTTTCTGTATAACTAAACATTAATAGAAGTTCTTTTCTCAAAAAAAAAAAAAAAAAAAAAAATCGAGAAAAAACTAAATTTCAAATTTTTTTAATTTAAATGCACATAACTTTTGATCGATTTTGAAATAATTATTTTTTCTTAATACTAATAGATTTGTTAGTGGGGGAGATTTGGATCCGCTATTAGCCAAAATCCTGACTAAGAAAGGTAGTTTAAATTTTCAAATGTGAATATCTCGTTAACTATAAGAGATAAAATATAGTTCAGGCAATCATTTTTAATTTTTCATATACCTGAGATACCCTAATTTGGGGCTTTGGAGCTCCGCCCAACCTTAGAGTTTAAAGTCCAAATTCACAACTTAAACTTAGCTACACCTCCTCTATGGTCGTGAGAATTTTTATTAACATCAGAATCTTGGTTTAGAAATTTCAGATTAATTTCCACTTTTTTTCATTTCTCCATGTTCGTTTGTATTTTTATAAAAATAATTTTACGTTTTCTGACAGTTTGAACAAATATTTTGATGAGTCAAATATTTGTGAGTGTCTGACCGCAAGTCAAACATGTTTTCCCATAAGTGTATTTGACGAAATTTAATGTGTGTTTTATCAAACAAAAATGGGCAAACAAATGTCCGTAGTGTGACCAGAAAATAAAATTGGTATTGCTTCAAAAGTATTTTGGGCAAATACAGACAAACATAAGAGCGTCTAATATTTGCCGAATCTGACCGTACCTTAACTGTTTCTATTAACCCTAAAGTGAAGGTAGTAAAAATAATAATTGACATATACCTCGAAAACTAGACGTGATGGATACCACATACGTTTAGAACATTTAGTCTATGTATCATTACCCATTCATGTTTTGCTCAAAATTTCTGCATTTGATTTTGGCAGCACAGAAAATCGAAAAATTGCAATATAAGGGCCACCCTAGTATGGGTATGCTAGTTCTGTTACACTTTTATTTTGAATACAGTATGTGCATTTTAATGAGTATACGTTGTATTTTGCTGTTGTTCGTGTTGATTTTTAGATAGCAAAGCACAATTTTTTCCCTGATGTTACAATTAAATGAAGTGTGGATAGTAATTAAAAAAGAAGAGCAAAAGTTTCCGGAAAAGAAATTTAAATTAATTACACACTTTAAGGAAACTTTTTAAACAGTTAGAAATATTTGGAACTAAAGGATGTAGTTAGAATATTTGATAAACATACAAGTATTTAAAGCAAGAAGTTGAGTGCAAGAAGAAATTCTTGTATATTTATATTTAAAATTAAAAGTTTTCTTAGATTTTGCAAAGCATGGAATTAAAATCATTACAAAAGTAATTATTTAATAGGTCAGATGAATTCTTTTTATATCATAGCTTTTTAATGAAATATATTATTAATTTAATATATTATTAAGTAATTTAGTTCTAAGACTGCCTCTATCACCTTTTATTACTTCAAAATTTAGCTTAAAATTTTAGCTTTAACAAAAAAGTACTGATTTTGCTTTCCGTATTTCTGCCTTGAGCACTCCCTAGTAACTACCATGTTGTTCTTCCTGTGGCGTTTATTGAACTGTGGGAGAAAAAAGTTTGAATTTTTTAAAACCACTAATTGGAAATCTAATAGTCAATCATAAAATAAGAATATCGTTTAATATATTAAGATATAACAAACTCAAACTTTATAATATACATATATATATATAAACTCGCGTATATTCATATCCTCGCCATATTTCAAAAGTTTTTGCTGCAGGAAATGCAATAACAGAAGTTTGTACAGATATACTTATACAAGGTTGTGTAATATTTGGGAAACAAGCAAACAGAAGTTTAAAACATTTTGGGTAACTGGTAAACTACATGTGTGTAAAAGCGTAACGAAAATGTAAGTGTTATTTATTTTATTCAGTGAGAAAACCATTTGCAACATGACATAATTTATTATTACAATGATTACATTGATTCGCTTAGTGAAAAAACGGGATTTATGTTTTTCAATGTTCTAAGGCACGAAACATTTTTATATAAGTAGCACCTTCATGCTTAAAATCTGTCTGCTCCCTGGGTAGAAAACGCTAATAGTCTTCATCGCTTCAGGTATTTACTAGGGTATTCAATCGATTAACCGTTAATCGTTTAACCGATTAATTTTTGTCGATTAACTGTTCGAATAATTTAAAATTGCCGATTTTCAAATAACAAATAAACCGATTTCTCCTACATCTACAATCAGTGAGAGAGTTTTTTCCAAGTCGAGTTTTATTACAACTACATTTTTGTCTTAAAAGATTACTTCAGAAAATCTCACTAAAATCCTAAAAAGAACTAATATGTGTATATAAAAGGAAATGCCATATATTTTTTTGCTATTATTTATTTTTTTGTTGAAATGTTTAAATAAGTACACAAAATTCGTGATTTTATTTTCAATTTAAAATGAAAATAGAAATTATTCGGTTAATCGAAACCCCGATTAATTATTTGCTCGATTAACTGATTAAACCAGAAACCCGATTAATTGAATACCCTAGTATTTACAGACTACAATGCTGAGTATTAATATATTTATTCAAAGTATTGGCTATTGTTAGTTATGATCTTTTCCCATCATTCTGGCAACATACGAATTCAGAGCCAACAAAACTGCTCAACTTTTAACGCCAAGTACGAATCGAGCCAATAATGGATACTGTGTTCCAAAGTAAAACGTATCCCAGAGAGAGCGTTCTGCATCGATCGAAACAAATAGTAGTCAGACGAAGCACAGTGTGGATTATAAAGCGGGTAGACAAAACTTTTCAAAGAATTACGATTCGGCTGGTTGGCCGAGCTTAACATACGAACTCCTACTCTTCGGGTTATCGTAATGAATCCACATGCAAAATCGTCTTTCAAGGTCTCTCGGTTCAAATTCATATAGTACCCAGCTTCCATGCTTTTAGATGAATTCTGCTGCTCGCACGCATTTTGTAATTGCTGCTTGAATAGCTCACAATGATTTTGGCAGCTCTTGTTGAGTTTGACAACTATCTTCATGGAGTCATGGCTTCAATTCTTGGTCTTCAAACTTTTTTGACTGGCCTGAACGATCTTTGTGTTCCGTGTTAAAATCACCACTTCTGAATCTCACAAACCATCACTCGCGCGTTGAAACCGATTGAACACATTTACCATAAGATTTGGTGCGCAATCGGTATGGTTCTTTTAAAATTATAGAAGTAAAGCGAAGCTTTCCGTATATGACACTCTGTTGGTAAAAAATTCGACATTTTCGAAGCAAAAAAATTCTAGCTACAGAATTATATTAAAATAAAAAAATGAATTGTTTATTATTTTTCTGCATTAGTTTGTTCTGCTTAATGCTTATGCAAACCACATTAACCGTTTCAGACATTTTGTCCAATATATTGGACATTTTATTTTTTCCTTTTGAAGTCATGTTGCGTTGACGTAAATAGACAGATTTTTACAGTTAATGGCGTTATCAAAAGAGTGTTTACTAGATTATATATATATGTGATTTAAACATCTAATTTTTCAGTAGCTTTTGTTAAATTAAGTTATTTTCATAAGTTCGTTAGTATTGTATAAGTGTGTATGAGACATAGTAATATTCAGTGTTTTTTTTTAATATTAATTCAGTATTTGTTAGGTATTTGTATATTAATTTCAATTAATTACATTAATTTTTTAAAACTTAATTATAAGAAACATCTCAACTAAGAAACTTTGTCCAAAATATTTGACATCACCTGGCAGCCAGGTGTGACGATTAATTAGCAGCCTCAAATTTGCTTACACTGAAATTTTCAGTTCTCTATCTCAACTATTTCTCTATAATGTCTGAAAAGGTTAACTAAGCATTTTCCGTAAACACACGGAGTAACAGTTAAATCGAATTCTGAAAACTTCCTGCACAATAATTGTATACATTCAAAACAAACACCAACTGCGTAAACACCTTATAACAGAAGGTCTCTGTATGCATAGAAATAGAATTGTTTTGAAAATTATGAATGTTTTCAGCAAAACCAAAGTTTTCTAGGACTTTTAGGGCGTTTAACGAGAAACAAAACTTATACCTACAATATTTGTATACAGCTGTTAATAGAAAGATGTGTATGTGTCCCTAAGTATCTATAGTAATTGCCCTGCAGCTCTTGTTTAATGTGTAAGCTACCAAAGAACTCCAGTGTTTACCTTCAAGCCTAAACCAAGGGCTGATGGGGAACCATGACAATTACAATATGCCTATGTTTGTAGCAATCATGTACATGATGAATTACATCATAATATATTACTCCCAGATTATGATAATCATAATTTGAAAGCAACATACGAGGGCGGATCAATTAAGTACCACCTGTTAATAGACTACTGTAAAATGGAATAATACTTCATCATAAAAATTATTGTCACCATTGCTTGATACAATTATGTGACTCATAACTTTAACATGCTATGGTTGCTTCAATCATATAAATATGTAATTACAGGGACTATAATTTGTTTAAAAAACTTGTAATCATGTTGAAATAATTGAGTTAATCATGTACAACTATACATTTTTTCTCCGGATTACTACTGAATGGCTGGAACTCATGTATTTTAGTCAAATACTTTAACGACAAAGCCACATTTTGTATATTTTTCAATAAGCAATTGCTGTTGTGTTAGAATGAAATAAAATAATAATAAAAATAATGTCCCAACACCCAACCTAAAGTATAACACTCTTCTCAGGTTCAGGCAATTAAGTGATGTCCGTCCGTCCTTCCATGTAAACCTTGTAATAAAACTGCAGGTCGCAATTTAAACGATAATTCGACGAAATTTAGCACTCGATTTTATATTGTGCCAACGACGAAGCCCATTGAATGTGGTTAGAATCCGCCTATCCTCTCTAAGTAGCATTGTTGAAAATTACTACCTTCAGAACTGCAGGATAGCTATTTTCACTTCATATACAAACACGTGTGTGTTAATAATCCAAATAATTATTTCAAAGAATTGTTCTAATATGCAATTGTGTAAGCGCTAATGTTACGGCCACAACTTGTAGCAAACACAAATTCTACCGCAAAGACCACGATACCCAAATGTTGCAAACAATAAACTAAATATGAGTAGAAAGCAGTGAAATTTTATGTTTAATATAAATAAATATGCTTTTGTTTTAATGTGTATACGTAAACCAAAAGACACGTAATTAAATTCATGGATGTGGTTTTGGTGGAAATATGAGAGATTTTTGAAAATTTTAGAGCAAAGAAAAAAGAAACAAATTTTATGAGTTTTTATTTGTTTATGGAAGTTTTGCAGTTTAAAAGAAACTAATAAAGGCTATTTTTAAACATTACGTATATGTATTTAAGCACTTGCATTAAAAATGTTTACAAACTTTTATTTATGTATAAAAGTCTTTAAGACCCTTTAATTTAAACTAAAAGGTTATAGTGTATTAGGGAAATGCAATTGTTTTGCATTTTATTCGATTTTCGATTTTCTTAACGTCTAAAATGTGATATTAAATATTGACTCATGAAAATAAATTATTGAAATGTTAAGTGAAAAGGGTTTTTGCTCACTTACTCAGTGTAGGTTGTCATATGGTCGGACTTGACACACTATACATTCTTACTTGTTTTAGTATCCAGTTATGTTTCATATTTAATTTCCCATATTAATTACAAAAATTATATTTTATTTAACTTTTTTTCAACATTAAATTTTTTTTTTTTAAGATTTTTACCTTTGACCCACAATCCCAAAATTCAAATAAAATATGTAGCTTTTAAAGCGTTCATAGGTAAAAAGAGAAATTTAATTTGTGTGCATGTATGGGTAAAAAAGTAAAATATACTTAGTTGTATGCTGTCAAGCAACTGAATGAAATATTTGTATTTGTTTATAATCGTGTTGAGTACGTATAAATTCACGAACATCTTCGTAACCTGAATAATATGAACCACTGCTCTAAATGTTATCCGATTGTTGTTGAAATTTTCTTAGATGACGGAAAAGAATTTAAGACATTTGGAGCATAGATTTGATTATACTTGTGAAAGTTCAGCATCGAATATTTAAAATGTCCACCCTATTGTAAAAGTAACGTGTACTTTAATTCCAATCTCCAATTAACCCGCCAAATTGAGTCTCGTGGTGCCTACAGTTTTTCACACTCTATATTTAGCATTTTCAAATAGTTTTGCAGGCTTGGCGTTTTCTTTTCATATGTAAATGTGTATTCGATAGTTGGTTGTTAAAGAATTGGTGGGTTGATAGGTACTCGTTGTTCTTAACATTATGCACAACATGTTTGAAATTTGTTAGCACAACAACCGTTTAAAGGTGGACACAGAATATTTGAAACAACTAAAACCAATTTAAAAACAACTAAGAAAGTATGAACGATCAAGCCCGATCATATAATACCCTACCATGTGTAAATTAGCAAAACCTTTTTTTTAATTTCAATTATTTTCGTAACTTGGCCTTATATGGTAGCCATGACTAATTATGAACCGATCACCATGAAATTAGGTAGTGTGATTTACGTCTATATGAAGCTTATTCCTGTTGAATTTTATGTTAATACCAACATTTTTATGAGATTTATGCACGTTAATGTGATTTTCGGAAGCGGGCCTCATATGAGAGCTACGACTAATTATGTACCAATCATCATAATATTTTGTGACATGAATTCTATATATATAAGAGTTATTTGAGGAGAAATTCGTGTAGATATCTATATTAATTAAATAGTAATGACCGATAAAGTTCAATATCAGGAGGACATTTATATGGGGGCTAGATGAAATAATGGACAAATTTCATTTTCGAAATATCTTCAAAATTGCGACCTGTACTTTGCGTAGAAACATGGACAGCAAGGCGAACCGACATCGTTTACTTGACATAGAAAGCGAATCTGAGTGGATCTGTATATTTTGAGGTAGGCTTTACAACTGTACAAAATCATTATACCCTCTTCACTACGGTGATGTAGGGTATATAAATTAGTTACGGAAACATTTACAACCTTCTCGATGCACAGAGGGATGCACAGTGGTCCAAATGCTCAATCTAGCCGGAAAAAAGTCATAACTCGCTTTTGAAAAGCCGTACCGACATGAATCTAAGAAAAATTTTTTTTTTTTTGCATGAATGTATATTTTTGTATGTAAATTTTTTCTTTGTGGGTTTGTTTGAGCCTATAGACGGCGAAACGGCTGGTGCGATTTTCCTTAAATTTTCACATCGTTTTTCTGTATGTATGGAAGGAATTAAAGGCTACCTTTCATTAAAAAACTTTAAGTGGGCGAAATGCCACGCCAACCTTAAAAATAAAAATATAGCTCCTTCCTTGTAATGGCCATGTTAAACTCTAAATGAAATAAAAAGCGTTGAAGCAAAAACTGGCAGCTAATTTTTTAAATATTAGAAAGCTAAATCAATATAGATGACGACAACATAAAAATTAAAGCTTAACTGTGTTAAATTACCATTTGAAATTCTAATAGAATTTTGACATTGAACAAAAATGTCACATTTAAAACTCACATGTACATAATTGCATTTTTTTCCTAACGAAACATATTTTCTGAAAAATTTAAACAGTGATTTTTACTCTTACCTTTGTTATATTATTTACACCAACAGATATTTTTTTATTGTTCTTATTATTTTTTGACGACAATATTACTTGCACTGTTAAATGTCACTTGAGATATTAATTTTTTAACAAAGAAGCAATTACTTGTTTTTGAAGCAATATATCAAAGAAAAAAAATATGCCGTTATGTACTATGGACACTTGTCAACATACTACCATACAAAAAATTTGCTTCTGAGACATATAAAACAAGTAAGAAAGTATGGTCGGTCAAGCCCGACCATATAATACCCTACACTAAGTAAATGAGCAAAAACATTTTTCTTTCAAAATTTCAATAATTTATATTCCTGAACGATTTTCGAAAGTGGGCCTTATATGGGAGCTATGACCAATTATGGACCGATCACCATGAAATTAAGTGGTGTGATTAATGTCTGTATGAAAGTTATTTATGTTGCATTTTATGTGTATACCAACATTTTTAAGAGATTTATGCTCGTTAAAGTGGTTATCGGAAGCAGGCCTTATATGGGAGCTATGACTAATTATAGACCGATCACAATAAAATCTGGTGACATGAATTTCGTATAGATAAAATTTATTTGGAGAAAAACTTGTGTAGATACATTTATAAATTAAACATTTATGACCGATAAAGTTCAATTTCGGGAGGCATTTGTATGGGGGCTAGGTGAAATAATGAACCGATTTATGTTAGTTTCAATAGGATTCGTCCTTGGGCAGAAAAAATGATACGTACTAAATTTTATCGAAATATCTTCAAAATTGCGACCTGTACTCTGCGCACAAGGTTTACATGGACAACCAGCCAGCCAGACGGACGGACGGACATCGTTTAATCGACTCAGAAAGTGATTCTGAGTCGATCGGTATAATTTAAGGTAGGTGTTAGACTAATATTTTTGGGCGTTACAAACATCTGCACAAATCCAATATACCCTCTCCACTATGGTGGAGTAGGGTATAAAAATGACTTTTTTCCGGCTAGATTGAGCATCTGGACCACTGTGGGATGGCTTCAACATTTTTTTTGCAAAAATTATAAGGAGTAGTCGTAGAGCGCTGAAATTTGGCACCGAGAATTATATGGACTAAACTAATAAAAAAATAAAACTTTATTAAAATACCAACCATACTTTTCAACGAAGAGCTTAGCCGTGTCCCGAAGTAGTTTTTGAACTTTTCCGAATTAATTTTCTGACCATACGTTATTACTTGTAATATTATTCGGAAACGATCTATCAAATCTTCGTCAACACCGGTGATATCAGTAACGAGAGCAGGGTTGGAGAAAAAACGTCGGGACGTATTCTTCAATTTGTTAACTATACAATGGTCAAATAATCAATTGCCAATCCAAAAAATCATATCATTTTGTTTTTTTAAATTTTTCCCGCCAATATTTAATAAATTGTTATATACAATATTCAATAAATACCTGGCCTAAAAATATGCAATAGTTTTTTTTTTTTTTGGCAAAAGTTCTATGACAATTTTCCTGACTTTTACCAGAAATTTTAAGTTTTCATCCTATTCCGGAAACTTCCGAAAACTATTTTTTCTTAATCGAAACAAGACACTTCCACCTTTCATTTTATTAAAAAAACAGCTTGGTGGAAGGTGGGGATACATTTTTATTTCCATGGTAAATCAAAAATAATATAATTTTTAGAGACTTATAGATTTGGGCATATCTTCTTAACGGTTTATGATATCCCCATAATTTTTGTTTTTATTTATGGAGAAATGTTTTTATTTATGGAGAAATGTCAAATATGTTAAAGGTAAGTGGTATTATTAGGAAAATTATACATATGTAAACCACTGAAATGCGTGAAAATATAAGTAAATTTTTACTTAACACCTTTGCATGGACTTTACTTCAATTTTTTAAAAATAAAATAAAACTTTTCTTAAAACTATAAGTGTACATTTAATCTTTAAACATTTCTGTACAAAACTGCTTCATTTGATTTTTGAAATTGAGTGTTTGAAAAATTGACTTTTTGACACTAGATGTGAACCAGAAAATACTACGTGACGTATGAGTGCTTTCAATATAAAAATAATAAGTATACTACTAAGTAGGCTAAAAAATTCCTTAGCTTACAATGATGAACATATGGTTGGAGCAACAATAAAATTAAGTCGTAAAACAATTAAATTAACCAAACACCTCAATAGTGGGATATTTGACACTGATGTTGGCTATTCTCAAAACCACAGTGCTAAAAATTTTGAATTTTTTTTTTCATGCTTTTGGATAATTTTTTGATGAAGTTGGAATCATAAGTAATCAGATGTAAAGTTAGGCAATACATAGATCCACGGCAAATAAAATATTCAGCTATTATTTGTCACTCTGTTTTTTTTATTTTGTACATATGCAATTGTAATATTGCTTACTTGTCATGTGTATTTTAAATTTCTAGTGCATGTTTTTTCTGCTCTATTACTATGTCTAATATTTGCGTTCAGACACTTTTAATACCACAGCAAATGTATAAACCTGTGACCTATTCTATTGACTCCTGCTTTAGTTATGTATGCAAATATGTACCTATACAAAGATCTGTATATTAGGGTATTTTTTCTAATTTTTTTTTTTTATTTTTGAAGAAATTTGGGGATAATTTATATGGCAATTGATTTAAATTCAAACACTGAAAATATAAGCCAAGTGATTTCAATGCCGTATTGGCTCTGAACTTCGGAATTACGTTTACAAAGAATTGATTTTAAATATTATATTTCGCTTTTAATTGTAACTAGCTGAACCCTTAGAAAATATATGTTTTATATTGCATCTCGATCGCGATTTTATTATACAGAGTCAGACAAAACTATAGTACGGACTATCCCGACGTGACTTTGCACCCGAAGTACTTATTATCTGTAGCCACATGACTGCGGATTAGGTGGTGATGAAGTTGTAGGTGATATCTATAAATACAGTGCGGGAGAGGGAGCAATGATCCAATTCTGTGGTATAATTGGCCTTAAACTTAAAAAATGGGCATGAAGCCAACGTTGTTTACGATATTAGTTGCCCCTTGTCACTTGCCAGCATGATATTTTGAAGGAATGCTTGGAAATCGGAAATTTAACTTGTTTTAGTGAACGATATGAAAATTTGGTATGTGCCGGTCATGTGCTGGAATTCATTACTTTCTTCGCTTACACCAAATCATTCGCTTTAGAATGATGTTCGGCAACGAAATGACTTCTCTCGATTTATATCGAGCTTTCTCAGAGATCGCACTATACGAGTTGTTGTAAATGGGATCTCATCAAATGAGCTCAAGATTAATTCAGGAGTACCGCAAGGCTCCGTTCTTTCTCCTACTCTATTCCTTATTTTTCGAAATGACCTTCTAAGTCAAACTTCCAACCCTATCTATTCTTTTGCAGATGACAGCAACATTTGCCATTCATATTCATTCAACTATAGCCCAAGCCTTTCGGAGATTGGGGCAATGAGGCAAAACATGAATGATACACTTAACCAAGATCTTGTGACAATCTCTGAATGGGGTTATGCGAACAGAGTCGATTTTAATGCACGTAAGACTCAATGTTGTATGTTAACACATAAACAGATCATGTTGCTTCATCTGTTTCTATGGGTGGTGTAAATATTAAGTATTAGGCATGAAAATTCAGTGTGATGTTCGCTGGGCAAAACACATTTTTCAAGTGTCGAAAGAAGCATTCAAGTTCCTTGGTTTTCTAAGACGGTGTAAGAAATACTTCACTTCTTCTGATCTCCTTACTATTTACACCACTTATATCCGACCGAAAATGGAATACAACTCTCATGTGCGGGTCAGTGCTTCGAAGTCTATTTTGGAGTTACTTGACCGCGTACAGGAGAGGGCGAAGGTGCTTATCGGTGACAGTAGGGTATCCAGCTCTAGTGATTCTCCAGCTCTATTGATTCTCGTCGCAATGTGCATTGTGTTTCACTGTTCTATCGATACTACAATGGAATGTGTTCTGATGAAATTAGAGAACTCGTTCCCGAAACCCGTAGTTTCTTACGAAATACGCATTCATCATCGAGGGCTCATCTATTCGTGGTCGATTGGTCAGTGGATCGCACAACACACTACAGAGAAAATTCGTTTTTTAGCCGTACCGTCCGTATGTGGAATAAGCTTAATGTTGAAGTATTTCCTGTCTCTTCCAATGTAGAAAAATTCAAATCAAATATCCACAAACACTACTCCCTCTATCCTCCTTCCCATAACTTATTTTCTTAGTTCCAACACAATGCATTGCATGATTAGGGGTCATCCCCTTAGTGCTGGTCCAAGTAAAAAAAATAAAAATTTGTGTGCAAAAAGTATGCAAAAAAGTCTAGCTAGTAAACTACCCAACCTGTAGCTGAGTTTAGACCGGGCTACCTTACCAAAGTTAGTCAATATATAGTTGCCCATGAATTTATGTCTCATGACACTCAGGGCTGGGCATTCGCAGAGAAGGTAGAAAATCGTTCCCTCTATCCTTGCAGCTGCGACAGTGGCCAATTACGTCATCTATTCTCAGCCTTTGTAAGAAAGTGTCTGAAGATAATGCCTTTGATAGTCCCCAGTGGAATTGCTACTGAGTCCGCATTGGAGGTGTCTAAGGCAGATCCCATTCTGGGTAGTTCGTCTGCCTGTTCATTACGATAGTGGTCTCTGAGCGCAGGGAACCAAACCAATGTAATGGTTTGGCCTTGAGAGAGAGTTCTTACATTGCCTGACTAGTGAAGGTGAAGTTGTGTAGGCCTTCAGTGAGAGAAGTGCCGCCTGACTGTCGACAAAGATATCTATAATGATCATGAAGTGCATTGCCAGCTACCATGATTGCATAAATATATTCTAGTGTCATATTCGTACACGAAATTACCCCTACCCCACTCACTTCTGGAGGGAATCAAGACCTTGAACACCCCATCAAAATCTGTGTATGAATATAGTCAGAAGGCTGGAGAACGCAATAGGCTCAGAATCCCCGCATGGCCATATGTTCTCGATCTCCAATTACCAGATGCATGAAGCCTCGCTGCACTACAGGCAGAGGTGGCCATTATGTGAAGGTCTATTGGCACAAGGCGCAGTATAGTGTTCAGTGCCTCTGAGGGAATAGTTTTTAGTGAGCCGGTTATACCAATGCAGAATCCCCGCGTGGCCATATGTTCTCCATCTCCAACATACAGATGCATGAAGCCTCGCTGCACTGCAGCAGAGGTGGCCATTATGTGAAGGTCTATTGGTACAAGGTGCAGTATAGTGTTCAGTGCCTCTGAGGGACTAGTTCTTAGTGAGCCGGTTATACCAATGCAGGCTGATCTCTGGACTTCTAGTTGCAGTCCACCATACAAGGGATCCATAAGTAAGAATTGGACGTGCTATAGCCGTATACATCCATTTAACTATGTTGGGACTAACTAAATTTGGTAAAAACTTTGTTTTTGCTTTATCATAACAAGTCCTCCCTACTGTACAAGCATTTCCATGTAAACTCGCAATAGAACTTCCTAGAAAGACACATGCAATAGATATGTTAAATCACTGTTTTAACATACAATTCTATATGCAAGCTTTGTAGGTATTTATACACATACAAGTGTATAATGATTTCTATATACATATGTAAATACGTTTGTTACATATGTGAATGTAAAGTACATGCAAGTGTACATGGGAGTAGATGTTAACCGAGTTGTTTGGTTTTAACCAGAAGTAAAAGTACTATGTTCCAATTTCTGGAAAAAAATAAACAAGAAAAAAAAAAACTATGTGGTAAAATAACCCAATATGCAATAAGGGAAACTGATATTTTTGGAACGGAAAGATAACTAAAATAAGAAGTTTAAAACAAAATATACAAACTCACAAACTATGCGAAAGATTAAAGCTATATGCATCTATGACCTTGCCTATCATTTGTTTATTGGGTTACATTTTAAATTATATCCGACGCCAAGCTGCCAAACTTTAATATGCGTTTGGGTGACCAAAAGTCTAGATCGAGTTATAATAAAAACTTAAAGCAAAAACACAATCAAAATTTACTCATCAAAAACTAACTACAGTATAACTACTGACTGACTGACTGACAAACAAAAGGAAATGAATACTATAAATGTATACTAAAGCTCATAAGCATATTAATAAAGAAACTTTCAAAATGATTCTATTTTGCTTATAAGGTCAAAAGGCCAATGGAACAATAAAAATATATTGAAAGAAAAAAACTAAAAAAAACAACAATATTTTGTTATACAAATGTTAACAAAGTAAATAGCAACTAGTGGTCGGTAGAAATTGTAGAAAATTCTTTATGAATAAAATTTAATTTGTATATAAATTTAATATTATCGTATACTTAAGTATTTGTATAATGTTATTTAAGGACATTTTTATATCCTTAGACATAATCAAATAAATAAATCATAAACCAAATTGAATGATTCGGCATAAAAGTCATAGACAAGTTAACACAATACTTAAATGTTTATGGAGCTGGAAAAAAAGATGAAAATAATAAATAAGTATATTTACTTTAATATGTATTTTGATTTTGCATTAAATGTATGGTAAAGTGATTGGGTGCCAATTTGACGAAAAATGGTAGTTATTGTCAAAAAAAATCTTAGATTCAAAACAACTGAGGGAGCTACATTCAGTATTACAAAAAATATAAAAGTGTACCTTTCTAGGTATTATGACCTAAATAGATTTATATAGACAGGTTTCCTTGAAATTTTCTAGTATGGTTTAAGATTATATGAAACTCATCTGTACAACATTTTGTGTCATTACTAGAAATTCTAAGAATTTCTTCACATTAAAGTATTTTTCATCAGTGGGCGTTATATGGGGCTAATTATGAACTGTCGCACAGTGGCTCAGAATCGTTTTGTATCGGCCAAAACTCTGTAACTTTTGAACCGGTAGAGATATTTTATATACTGGTTTTGATGGAGAGTTTAAAGCTAAAGTTGAACTTTTAATATTTTTATCATAACATTTTGTATGAAAGTGCGAATTTTTTGGTTTTTTGAATCAGCTTTACTTATACAAAGTTATAAACACATAAAAGCAAGTAAGAAAGTGTGGTCGATTAAACTCGACCATATTAGGGTATAATATTGTTACGTTTTTACCTTTAAAAATCGGGGTTTATTTCCTTTAAATAAACCGGATACTTTTGATTGCAAATAAAAGCAGTTTTAGTAGTTTAAAATTGTAACAACTCTTTATTTATTTAGAATGTACAACAACAACAGAATTAAATAGGCACTCAGTGTCTTTATACACGTATATCCATTCGCAGAAATGCATACACACTCTATTACGTACAACCTTAAATGCACAAGACAGTTGATGTTAACTCTAACAGCGCCAATGATAAACTCACTCACGACTGCCAGCTCTGCCACTATTTATACACGCGCCACCTATCGGGAATCTTCTACAATGCTCTTAACGGACATACTAGTACATTCGATTTCTAGAGCTTTTCGAAGTCATTGCCAGCAGCCAAAACATTTAGTGTTGCCATACTTACAACCAATGTCAATGATGGACGTGCCTTCAAACATGATGAATGCTGCAGGCAGTCGTTACAGACCGTTGAATTCAAATCGTCATTGCACATTCGTAACAATATAATTTATTATCGTGAATGATTTTCGGAAGAAGGCCTTTTATGGGAGCTATTACTAATTACACTGCGTTATATTATGTCCTGTGGTTCCTATTGGGAACATAGGGCCACAACGAATCTACTTCATTTGATTTGGTTTGATGATATTTGTTTTACTTCTTACCAGCTTAGATCACTACGGCTGACTTCGATGTTCAGTTGCCGACGCCATATGTGTAACGTGTCCTTTCCAGTTAATGGAAATTTTAGCTGTCCCATCTGAAGGCCTGCATAGGGTGTTACTAATTGCGGTTCAATATATCAATATGGACTGGCCGCTGATTTGCTTGTCTCCAGAGTTCAGTATTACATATGGTGTTAGGCCAGAAAACTTTTAATATTCTTTGGAGACATCGACTAACAAACACTTGTAGGGAGTTTAAGTCGTTTTCTCTCATATTCCACGTCTTGCATGCATAGAGGTGTACAGAATTGACACAAGAGTTAAAGGGACCGATCTTGGTGTTCTTGGATATGGCAAAAGATTTCCATACTGACCGAAGGGTACCGAATGCTTGGTTGGCTTTTGAGATTGTTATGATGCTGCCTAGGTAGCAAAATGATGAGACTTCTTCAAGTTCATTGTTCCCTATACGAAACTTGTTGGTGTTTACTGTATTGCAGCGCATTACCTTACTCTTGCTTACGTTAATTCTTAGACCAGCTTTAATGGCCTCTGTTTCAATGCATTTAAGTTTAGATGCCATATCTTTATAACTGTGTGAAAAGAGGCTCTCGAGTTGTTGGTTAAGACCCCAGCTAATGCCTCTATTAGCTTGAGTAGCATTATGAACTATAACATCCAGCAAGATATTGAAAAGCAAAGGAAACAGCACGCAGCCCTGGAGGACACCAGCTACAACATCAAAACTACTGTTCAAAGCGTTATTGTAGATAACACGACATTTAACATCACGATATAGAGATTGTGTAAGGCTTATGATCTTGGGTGGGACCCCTTTGCAAGCAAGAGCGCTCCATATCGAGTTTTGATTCAGCGTATCAAATACTTTTTCAAAGTCCATAAACAGAAGGTAAAGCGGAGTGCGAAATATTGATGTGATCTACACAGGATTTTTGCGGCCGGAAGCCAGCTTGTTTAGGCCTTAGATCCCTTAGTACATTCTCGAAAAAAGAGTCAAATTGATCCCTTAAGAGGGGAGCTAAATATCCTCCACAAAAATTATCCCCATAAAAATGCACAATATAACTTTGACAACTAGAAGTCTCTCAGACATTAAGTTACCAAATTTTTTTCGTTTAGTATAAGGCTCTCTTCGATAAAAAAATTTAAATTTGGCCCACTGTAAAAAAAAAAAAAAACTCAGATCAGCTGGACTATAAATTTCTTCTACAAATCTTGACCTTTCAGAGTTATAGGGTCGCTTTTCTGTTCCAAAAATGCTGTTGGAGAGTGTTATTATATACAATTATTTAATGAAATTAATTTAAAAATATACATTTTAAACCTATTATAATTTCAGTGAATCATTTTTTTCCGTTTTTCGAGTTTAAATTTTATTTGAATTTTTGTAATCACAAAGAAGGCATCACAAATAAGTGACTCTTTTTGCAAGTAAAATATAAAGAGTACGCAAAAGTTTCCCATTTGTGTAACTGTTACTAACTGTTTCTATTTGATACAAATGCCAAATTAATATAGATTCAATAAAAGCATAACAACATTTTTTCTAAATTCTATAAATTTGAATTTCAAAAAATTATAATGAAAGCAAAATCTATTGAAACAAGTAAGAGAGCTATATTCGGCTGGGCCAAATCTTATATACCCTTCACCAAACTATACTTCAAAATAAAAATTTTAAATATTTTTAGGTAAACAAAATTTATTTTTTTGACAGTTTTTTTTAATTTTTTGGAAAAAACATTTTTTCGAATTTTTTTTAAAAATTTTTTATGTAAAATTTTTAAGAAATATTAGTTTAGCGAAACAAATTTTGGTGAAAAAAAAAAAAATCTGGTGAAAATTTTTTTCCCGATTTTGACCCATACACACACTCTTACAAAAAATTACGTACCCCTAATATATTTCATCTTTATCAATAAATATTTAGAGAACATTATTATATTACATTTTGTATGCTATCTCGGATTTATTGAGATAAAATAAGTACAAAACAAATTTATTTTCATTAAATTCTACTAAAACATAAAATAATTCAGTTTTTGGCATAAAGCTAATTTACATAAGTTTACATACGGGATAAAAACAAAACTTTAAAAAAACTAAATTAATATTTTGTGTGGCCTCCTTTGTCTTTAATTACAGCAGATAATCTATTTTGCATGGACAAAGCCAATTTACAATTAACAATTACCCTCTCCCAAAATGCAGGGTCATTTACATGATCATTTTCGTACTTTTGGGCATATTTTAAGCGCTTCTGGATATTCACAGATCTAAGTAATGGTTTTTTTCTGGCAACTCTGCTATTGTACCCATTTCTCTAGATGCATCGGCGAACAGTCTGATCAGAAACGGTAATTTCTAGATTTGTTCTCATTTTCCGGTTTAGTTCGATGGCACTTAGCTTAGGATTTTCTTGAATGGAACGTATAATAGACCATTCTGTTCGTTTGTCGAGAATGCGGGGAGGCCCACTACGAGCTTTGCTTTCATAATTTCCATTTTCTTTGAAATAGTTTATTATTGATTGGATTGTGCTTTTACTTAGATTTAATAAAATTCCAATTTAATCAAAAGATTTGCCATCATTTCTCAACTAAATGACGGTTTTTCGAATTGGCTCAGAAATGACTTTGCCTTTGCCCATTTGCTTCCACTAAAAATACTTTTTGATTTTATTTTGCCAGTGTGATCACTTTTAGTGAAAGTAAACTTTCTACCACTGATTTTACACAAAGCATCATAAAAATTGTAGCGGAAATTTGAACGGTACAACTTTTTTTTGCAGAGTACGTAAACTTATGTAACATTAAAAGGATACCAATTACTCGTGTTTTATTGTTATATATTTAAAATACCAATAAAATATTATAAAATATGATGGAAGTATATTTTTTAAGTGCATTAAGCAAAAATGTAGTTACAACTCTTAATAAAATTATATATTTTCCAAAAAAATAGAAAAATTTCAAACGTATGTAAATTTTTGTAAGACTGTGTACGTCGTTGCAAAGGTCTTTGAAATATCTATCATTATATATCCATATTGTCTATATTAATGACTTAGTAATCCAGATATAGGTCAACAAATAGGTAAAAAATCGAGGTTGTCCTGGTTTTTTCCTTATATCTCAGCCATTTGTAAACCGATTTTAAATAGCAAACTTCTCGAAAGCACGTCTGACAGAATTATTGCAGACTTGGATCCGAATATATCTGGGGTCTTCAGAAAATTTATTTCAACAGACAGACGGACAGACAGACATGGCTTAATCGACTCCGCTATCTGTAAGGATCCAGAATATATATATTTTATAGGATCGGAAAATTATATTGTGGAAATTACAAACGGAATGAGAAACTTATATATACCCTTCTCACGAAGGTGAAGGGTATAAAAATGATGGTAAACATAGTTTGGAAGATTTAGCTTATGTGCTTGCTATTGGATAACATTTCAATACACAATGCCATCGTTTTTTTACAGTCACACATTTATGCTACATTTATATTTATGTAATTGATTGAAGAAAATATCTGCTTCAAATGCACAATATATCAGTTCAAATTTGCGAGATTGAATTGGCGCTCAAACTTATCAAAGTTGAAAATTAATTTATAAAAAAATGTAGTTCATATGCAAGAGTGAAAAAATAAATAAAAAATAAAAAATATAAAAATAAAATTCGAAATACTTTGAATTTCGAAAAAGAGAAAAAAACGTTTATGTAAAATTATATGAGGTTTATAAAGAATTAAACGAATGACTTTAAATATTTCTATATAAAAATTAAAAAAAATATATATCGAACAAAATTTCAAAAGTTAGAAATTTTGGAACAAAAATGTAAGATACAATATTGCAAGCGGCATTACCAATATTTCATATGTTGCCTTTGTGATACAAAATGTACGAAACAAAATCTAACATTTTAAAAAAGGACTTGTTTATCCTTAGGTCCAGCTCACCAAATACTGACGCCAGGACAAACATTTTGAGAGATAATCACCGGTACATCAACGTTACCTTAGTTTTCCTCCATATAAACAAGGCCACCATAATATGCATGACTTATTCAACGAGTTATAGGCAAAAATCCATTTTACCACTCTATGGTGAAGGGTACAATAATTGTAATTTTAATATTTACTTTAAGGCTTAAGGATACAAAATCCGTGGACTTTTGACAAAACAACTTAAGTAGAATTTTCAAGTTTTTCAGGAGAGCATAAAAACTGTTGAATTGATTGATAATTATTTTATTATTTGACATTAAAGAATTTCGAGAATTTCAAAAGTCCACAGATATAATATCCACAAAAAGATGTTTTCATTTAATAAGAAACTTATTTTTGATGAAATTTTTTATATAATTTTTCAAAAACGTCTTTAATCTTAAAACATCAAGTGAAGCGTATATTTCGATGTAATTTGTACAAAATCTAACCATTTCTCACCCAATCCATGATTACTTATTCCACAATTTGTTTTTAAACTTTCAACGGTAACAACTTACAATTTCTCGTTATTAGTGTTGTATGTATTTATGTTAATTTTTGTTTTATATTCTTTTCATTCTTTAGGTGCTGCCTTACCCTGGCAAGGATTAAAAATGGCTCATCACCTACCGCCCGTGTGTCCCCAGAAATTACCGGATATCTCTATGCAGGGCACAGCTAAAATGTCCAAAGGCCGTTATAAACATTTGACACGTTTGCTACCTTATCTCAAAACGGAAAGTGAGGATTGTTTGTATTTGAATGTGTATGTGCCCAGTGACAACGATGCCACTTCAACTGATGCGGATGGTGGTGGTGGTGGTGGAGGTCCTGCTTTTGCTTATGCCTCTGCAGCGGCTGCAAGTCGAGATGATAGTTTTATGCAAAAGCATTTGTATCCTGTTGTAGTCTACATACATGGTGAATCATTTGAATGGAATAGCGGAAATGCCTACGATGGCTCTGTGCTGGCCAGCAACGGTGAAGTTATAGTTGTTACAGTAAATTATCGTTTAGGAATTTTGGGTAAGTGAAGTCACTGCTACTAAGTACTTGGGCATACATACAAACATACACGGTTAAAACTTATAATGTCATTGTCTATGAACATTTTATGTTTTAATTTTTTTTTGTTTTATTTTCTTTTCTCCCACTACACTCTGCTTGCTGTTTGCTATAGGTTTTATGAGACCCAGCATTAATGAGAATACAGTTGCAAACTTTGGCTTACTAGATCAAATAGCTGCTTTACATTGGATAAAGGAAAATATTCATTCGTTTGGTGGTGACAAGGATAGTGTCACATTAATGGGTCATACAACGGGTGCGGCCTGCATAAACTATCTTATGGTGTCACCTGTAGCTTCAGGTATGATTATCTATATAAATTTGAATGTCACTTGCTAAACAAGTGGACAACCAAACTTTTGTTTACAGTCGTGTCCTTGTTGTCATTGCTGAAGTTGATATTGTCATTTCTGTGGACAGATACACAGGTATAAGTTTTAAATTGAATTTGAGTTATTTAGGAAATAAATGTTTTGCATTTCTTTTCTATCAAATGCTAGACAGTTTTTTGGAAGATTTATGTTATGTTTGTTAAAATGGAAAACTTTTAACTGAAAGCAATATAACTGCAGCATGTGTCAGAGAACTGTGATTGGCTATACATGTTTTGTAGTTTAATTTTAGAGTAAAATTTAAAGCAGAAATTTTAAGGCTTTGTTATATTGTTTAGGATTTGTTATTGTTATTTGTGTGAAGACAAATGTATGTTTTTAGTATTCTGGAATTATATTATAAAAACATTCAGTAAGAAACTTATTATAGTTATATTTATCTGTGATTTTTTTGAAACATTTCATAAATGTTTAAAATATTTTAAGTGTTGGGTAAAGTTTGAACAATTTTAATCAAATGAAAGAATCAAAATTTATTTTGATTACGCTCCTATTGGATGAGCTACCATTACACGAGAGAACAACGTTTGAAAAACAATTAAAGTTTGGCGGTCACATTTCGAGAAAAATCATACGCAGCCATCACCTTGTCAGCTTTGTTAATCGTCAAAATTCCAGCATTTGAGATTGAAATAATCCGTAACCACTAATTGTCACAGTTTGGTTCGCTTTTTGGATTATAGACTTCATTGCACAGTAGGATAGCACTCATTATGCACTTTTGCGAATTTCTCCGTCATCCAAAAATCAAATGCTTAACATTTTAGGAAATTCGCATAACTTTCAAACAAATAGCAACACAAATTCGTTTTTTCCAAAAAGATTCAAAAATGAAATTTAACTTCAGATATGATATATAAAACTTTGCTGACAACTTGATATCAAACAAAGTATAAAATTTCATAAAATGGGTGTTTAGTTAAGCGCTTCTAAACTTTAAATATGTATTCGTCTATCGATGCTATTATGTATGGAATATAACATCGTACAAATGTCTGCCGCGACTTTGCTGAGTGGCTCGCATCCCATAGGCTGAGTTTGACCGATGACATGAGCTTTGTTGGCTTTGAGAGCCCCAGTGGGTTGTAACTTATTCGCATAGACCTGCGAGAACCTCATAAGAAAATCGCACTTTCCGTTGGCCAGTTCACATTATCTATCGGTGAAATGACAATGTAGTGCAGAATGTTCAATGTGTCATTAACTGCGTGCAACTTATCGCTTTCCTATTAAAATCAAATGTCATTGGTGTCCATATCATTCAATTTAGGCAAAATTAAGTTATTAATCAACGACCTTCACCACTTGCCGTAGATGGTGATGGCCTGGCCAGTGTCATTCTCAAAAAAATTGAAACGATAACGCCTCCCGCCCAAAATTCACACCAAACAGTGACTTTTGCGTGATGTATTGGACGCTCCGGGATCTCATGGGGATTGGCATCTACCCAAATTCGGCAATTTTATTTGTTGACATACCTATGTATCCAGAAATGCGCTTGACCTCTGAAGAAGATTTTTTGATGAACATTAGGGTCGGAATACACATTTTGACAAAACACTTTTATTATTTTCAGGTGTTGTTGCACGCTATATCCATCTACGTTGAATTGGCAAAACAAACAGCAAATTTCACAAATTTAGCTTCATCAATATGTCCGCTATAAGCTGTGAAAGATCGGAAGTCCCTCTTGGACCCTTTATACTTCAATCGCTAAGTTTTACATTTAATTTTTTTTTTTCAACGATATTTCAAAAAAATAAAAAACTTATGTATATTTTTGAAATGCTAAACACAAGACGTCTAGGTCCAAAAAATTTATTGATTGAAATTGACTTATCTTATTTCACATCATTCAGTAACATACGTATATAGATTGTTGAACAGTACCTATAGATAGATTCATATTAAGGATATACTTTCAAGACCGATAGAACTTACGAAATGGTTAACTATCATACGAAATGCCATACTGCGCTCACTTTTTGACATTTATGATCAGTATACCCTGGCAAACCATCATGAATAGATTGATGCTTGAACAACGCTACCAAATTATGCAAACTTACAATACTTTGAAAATCAGTCATAGATTCGCGCAACTTCTAGACGACGGTTTTGGCTTAACGGGTTTGCTAGTAAACAAAATTGCGGCAGATGGAGTGAGACCAATCCACAACAGACCCCAAAGACTCCATTGCATCCAGAAAAATGCACCATTTGTTTCGGTATATACGCTGGTGGCACCATCGGACTTTATTTCTTCAAAAGTGGAGCTTCGGCTTCATTTTA
This sequence comes from Calliphora vomitoria, assembly GCA_942486065.2. Lineage (NCBI taxonomy): Eukaryota > Metazoa > Arthropoda > Insecta > Diptera > Calliphoridae > Calliphora > Calliphora vomitoria. The sequence goes on from OW818029.2 coordinate 154,223,115, forward strand.
TGAACAATGGAGATCGCTACCTCACCATTATTAATGATATTTAGTTTAGACAACATGGAGGACATTGGTCCGGGCAAGATATGGTTTCAACAGTATAATTCTACGTGCCATATGACTGCCGCAACCATCAATTTATTGAAATCAAAATTTGGCGACATCTTGATTTTGAGAAACGGACCTGCTAATTGGCCTCCAAGTACATGCGATTTGACACCTCTAGATTTGTACCTGTACGGATACGTAAATCCACTGGTTTATGCTGATAAACCAGCAATAACTGACGACCTGGAGGCCATTATTGTTTGTGTTATTTGTGATAAATTGGCCCAAAATTAGACGTCCGTATGCGCTTCATCAAGAACAGTTGCGGTGACCATATACACGAAATAATTTTCAAATGTTAATGCCATGTATTGGTTTTTCGAATAAACAAATTTGTTGTGTTATTTTTTACAATTGCAAGTTAAACAAGTAAGAGAGCTATATTCGGCTGTGCCGAATCTTATATACCCTTCACCAAATTATACTTTAAAATAAAAATTTTAAATATTGTTAGGTGAACAAAATTAAATTTTTTTTTTCAAAAATTTTTAAAAAAAAAATAAAATTTTTTTTTCGAAATTGTTCTTTTTAATTTTTTCAAAACTTTTTTTTAATTTTGCTCCAAATTTTTTTTATTTTTTTTTTTTTTAAATTTATTAGTAACAAGTTATTTTTTAAAATTTTTTATTTTTTTTTTTTAAATTGTTTTTCAAAATTTAAAAAAAAAATTTTTTTTTCAAAATTGTTTTCAAAATTTTTTTTTAATTTTTTAATAATATTTTTTTTAGTTTATTGTGAGAAAAGCTTATGAAAAAAATTTTTTTTTGTAGAAAAAAATCGGGTTAAAACACATTTTCCCGATTTCGACCCATTGTAGGTACAAACTACTATAGCCTTATATACATCGTTGCAAAGGACTTTGAAATATCTATCATTAGATATCCATATTGTCTATATTTATGACTTAGTAATCCAGATATAGATCAAAAATAAGCCCGGTTTTTTCCTTATATTTCAGCCATTTGTGAAAGAATTCCCGATATTATTTTATTTTGGGGCTACGGAAAGTTGATTTCAACATACAGACGGACAGACAGACATGTCTATATCGACTTCGCTATCTATAACGATCCAGAATATATATACGTTGTGGGGTCGCAAATGAAAAATGTAGAAATTACAAACGGAATGCAAAAAAAAAAACACACTTTAACTATGAAACGATAAAAAAAAATCCATATTTGTAATACTTTTTTTAGCTTCCCCCAAATTGCTTATCAATATGGTTTAAGTATTCCTTCGTACAATTCATGTTTTTATTACCTTGTTATCCTTAACAATATAATTCTTCTCTTTAACTTACATATTTTTAAGCAATACCTTATATTCTCATTTCATTTCTTGTGTTTTGTTGTGTTGTCATTTACATAAAGGTTTATTTCATCGTGCCATTTTGATGTCCGGTTCTGCAATGTCTGATTGGGCTGCTACAAATCATTCACTACAGCTGACAATGCAAATTGCTCATGGCCTTAATTGTCCGCTTAACGATGACAATGAAGAAATGTTATCATGCTTGCGCCAAAAACGGTAAGTAATTGAATTGATTTGACCATTATACCATAGCCATTTACATACTCATACACAAAGACCCTTCAATATACAATTTTTAACAGGAAAATATAGTGAAATAATTTGTGAATTTAACGAGAAAATCATACCCACTCATACTTTGTGAAATGTAATTCGATGGGGAAAGGGTTATTACTTGTAATTATTTGAGTGTGTTTAAATTAAACCTTTACTATTTAATATTTCCAAAGTATTTTGCGTTTATATGTTGTAATTCATCATGAAAGCTTGTGTCACTAACAAAGCTATAAAAGCTTTAATCTGTTTTAAATAGGAACACTAGGGTGACCCTTATTTTGCACTTTTTTGGATTTTCTGTGCTGTTTAGGTATTAAATTATATTCCGTAATTTTAAAGCCAAATGCTTAAGATTGCGATTTTTAATAGAATTTTTTTTTTTTTCAACATTTATTATAAACTACAACACCATAGTGGGGAGGGTATTATGCGTTTGTGTAAATGTTTTTAACGCCCAAAAATATTAGTCCAACACCTTCCTTAAAGTACACCGATCGACTCAGAATCTCTTTCTGATTCTATTAAGCAATGTCCGTCCGACCGTCTGGCTGTCCATGTAAATCTTGTGCGCAAAGTACATTTTTAGGCGCTTTTTTTTCGTTCATAAGTTCCATATAGAAATAAATCACGCGACCTAATCTTAGGGCGATCGGGTCATAATAGGTCAATCACGAAAATAAGTTATTGAAATTTGAAAAGAAAATTACTCAGTTATATGATCGGTTTTGACCGACCTTCCTTACTTGACCCAAAACTCGAAACTTCAAATAAAATGAAAAAAATTCTAAACATTATAAAATGTTTCAGTATTTTGTTCTAAGATGACGGAGAACAATTTTAGACATTGACAATCGAGCAATTTCAATATAAGAGCGACCCTATTGTGCTGTAGTTATTCTTATTTCTATTGGGATTTTGTATGCAAAAGAACTCATTCGATTTTAATTAAGCCACATGCTTTTAATACATCTTTAACTCCACCAAAATTTGCTAATTAATGATTTAGTAATGGTTTATGATTGAGGTCATAGATTTAATAAACTAAAAGAAAAACTCAAGGTGTCAGTTAAGTAATTTTTGTTAGCAATTTGTGCTCTTCCAATATATCGAAAACTGAATAGAAACAGAAAAAGCATTCATTTTCTGGCTTGTAAATAAATTATAAGCTTTCTATAAATACCACCACATAAATATACTTATGTATGTAGGTACTTAGTAATACAAAGTTTAATTTGTGCACTTATGTATGTATGTATTTATTTTGTGGTATTTTGCCATTTAGATTATATTTTTGTTTGCTATGTATTTGTGCTAAAGTAGGGGAAATTAAAACTCTTAAGAGATTTGATAGAGAAAATTAAATTAAATTTTGTGGAAAGCTATAAATTGCTGTGATTATTAGGCTTTCAATTCTAAGTAAGTAAATTATTTTTTATATGCTAGATTGAATACATAAGTATGCCAGTAAATGTTTTATTGATTGATGTATACATAGTAAATTAATATAACAGATATCCCAGAAATGCTATGGTTGTTATTTAGCATACGAAGCATTTTTTTCAAGTGTTTTACCATGTCTTGGTTAAAATAAATTAAGGCATTTTATTTAATCATTATCATTGTAAATATATGGTTTGAATGGTTCTCAGAATTGCTGTTTGTGTTGGAAAGGAATATGTTGGATAGTATAGAAAGCGTAGGTAATAAAAACCTTATAATTATGTAGAAGTTATCCACAAAATGGTTCGATAATTCGTTGAAAAATCACTAAAGATTAAAGGCCTTATTCAGAAGAAATTTTTAGATTTCAGCTGCTAAGCCAAACAAAAACATAAGATATCCACGAATGTAGTGAGTTAGAAACTTATTTTTATACCCTTCACCTTCGTGAGAAGGGTATATATAAATTTGTCATTCCGTTTGTAATTTCCGTAATATAATTTTCCGACCCTATAAAGTATATATATTCTGGAACCTTATAGATAGCGGAGTCGATTAAGCCATGTCTGTCTGTCTGTCTGTCTGTCTGTCTGTCTGTCTGTCTGTCTGTCTGTCTGTCTGTCTGTCTGTCTGTCTGTCTGTCTGTCTGTCTGTCTGTCTGTCTGTCTGTCTGTCTGTCTGTCTGTCTGTCTGTCTGTCTGTCTGTCTGTCTGTCTGTCTGTCTGTCTGTCTGTCTGTCTGTCTGTCTGTCTGTCTGTCTGTCTGTCTGTCTGTCTGTCTGTCTGTCTGTCTGTCTGTCTGTCTGTCTGTCTGTCTGTCTGTCTGTCTGTCTGTCTGTCTGTCTGTCTGTCTGTCTGTCTGTCAGTCTGTCTGTCTGTCTGTCTGTCTGTCTGTCTGTCTGTCTGTCTGTCTGTCTGTCTGTCTGTCTGTCTGTCTGTCTGTCTGTCCGTCCGTCTGTCTGTCTGTCTGTCTGTCTGTCCGTCTGTTGAAATCAATTTTCTGAAGACCCCAGATATCTTCGGGATCCAAATCTTCAATAATTCTGTCAGACATGCTTTCGAGAATTTTGCTATTTAAAATCAGCAAAATCCGTCCATAAATAACGGAGATATGAGCAAAAATCCGAGACAACCTCTGAAAATTTCATCAAAAAAAGACAATTTATTGCATGCTTTGACAAAAAAACAACAAAGCGTTTGTGTGAATGTGTGTTGGTTATTTCTTTGCGTATTTTGTTTTTGTTTTTATACCCTCCATCATGAGAGGCAAGGGTATATATAAAGTTGTTTATAATGAGTTTTCATATGAGCATCTCTATTATTCGTAAACACCACACACACCCAACAACTACATTCTACAACAATGGTGCGCAGCCCATAGCACAATTGTGCAAAATCAAATCACACATATTCTTATTAGTGGTTGTCCACTCAACGAGGCAACTACAAAAGCGCATGAGTACGGGTGTATGACTTTGTCTTTATTTTTTCAGTTTTTGTATTTGTTTGTTTGTAGGTGCACTGAACAAAATAAAGAATTGAATGTGTTGGTGAGAGAATTTACTTTTGCTCACCTCTGTTCTACAATGTGGAATGAATAAGAATTATAAATCAAACACACGCATGCATAATTTCGTTTATTTTAATTTTTGTTGTTATTTTTTCAACATACAATTGTGCAAAATAATTGTTGTGTTTATTTGGTTAGTTATCAGTGAGCACTGAACGTGTGAATATGATTGTCGGATGATTTGGTATGATTTTTTGATATAATATTATGATTTTTTCTTGTTGTTGATATAAGAAGAGTTTTGCATGGGTAAAGGCAATGTACGTAAATATGTATAGTTAGGTGAAGGGTATATAAGATTCGGCACAGCCGAATTTAGCTCTGTTACTTATTGTAAATAATTCGGTATCTCGGGAACTATTGGAGCTATGGCAACAAGTTTTCACATTTACAGTTATTCAGCTTCGTGGGGGGAAAGGGGACCAGTGGATGGCCCCTAAAAATTGGTTAAGGATTCCTTTCAAAAATTTTAAAATTGTTTCATATATTGCATGCAAAATGTATATACTAACATATGAAATGTATCTTATGAATTCAAACATATACTGACTTAAAAGAAACGTTAGCAATACACATTTTACATGCAATGTATGAAAAAAGGTAAACATTTTTGAAAGGACTTTTTCGGACGCCAGTTACAATAAAAACTAAGTATATTTTAAAATATTTATTTTCCTTTTGACTTAATGTAAAATGTTAACGGTTAAAGATATCACAACAAAATTCTGGACTAAAGAGATTCAAATGTTCTCAGATTAATGGCATTACATTTCTTGGCATTTTTTATTTTTAAATAATGAAATTTCTTAAAAGGGTAAAGTTTGTTCCAAAAACTGAGCTTTTTTATCTAAGAGCCTATTGTGATGTTATTTAATGTGTGATAGTACATTCAAGTAACATTTAGGGCTATACAAATATGGAGCTTTTTCAAGGATCAGTGAGTTGCATTTTTTTACTCAAACTTAACATTTTTTTCAAAATTGGTTTTGTTTGGATATATTTTAAAATCTGAAAAATAAAAATTAAAAATGCTTAATTTACAATTGTTGCGAATCTTTCGAATCCGTTTTTTGTATTTAATAACTTATATATCATTTTGAAGGGTAGATATCTGTCATTTATTCTCACTGATTTATTGAACATTATACACGCAGAGAAAATATATAGTTGTAAATGTTTACAGTAACCATTTCAACATTTTTTAAAGTTTTATAACAATATTATGGTCACAGTAACTATTAACATGATTGTGGTAACCATAATATGGTTAACTTACGATTCACATGATTGTATCATTGTCCGAAAAATGCCCAAAATATGTGGCCAGACATGAAACCGTGTTAAAAAGTATTTAGAATATAGTGGTTGGGAAGTTTTTCCTCACTCTATTTATAGTGCAGACCGTGCTCCGTCCGACTACTAAGTATTTGACTCTATTCATGCAGAATGTTCTCTCTCGAATACGCTTCACTTCACTTTGGAACAGGGTTTCCAATACTGGATTGATTCGTCAATGGCCTCAAAAGTTGAACAGTTATTTTGGCTCGGTATCAACATGTTGCCAGAAAGATGGGAAAAGGTCAAAGCTAACAATGGCCAACACTTATATATATATGTATTAAAAATATGTATATCAAAATATTCAATACAATACAAATGCTTAAATCTACGACTTTATTCAGCAGATGATCTAAATATTGAGACGTAACATAGGTCTGTTAGCAGCCAGCTACCTCTAACTATAGAGTAATGAACGATAATTACAACCACAAGAGGGTAATTACATCGACTATACTACAACGTAGCATGAATGTAAGAATTGGGAGTTCTTACAATCGGCAAAAGTACAATAACAGGCATTGGTTTAGATTTGAGTTGAACTTTGGAATTGCAGCACGAAGTTAATATCAGCTCTCAATCTTATCAAAAAACTCTGACTACTTTTTTATAAATAAAAATAAACCATTTTTACTAAACTGTAACTAATTAAGCACAAAGAAAATAAACCGTATGATAATTATACAACATAATCTGAATAAAGTCAGTTTGTTCTGGTAGGTGCTATAGAGTATAACACCTCCAAAATCTTGAGTTCCGGTTAAAGACTGGTTCTTCGTACCTTTGTGCACTTATATGCCAGTAACTTAGTTAAATAGCAAGAGATTTTAAGTAGAGTTTCCAATAAATGACAGTTTGTTAAATATTAAGTGTTATAGAAACAAAATCAGTTGATAATATAGGAAATCCTATACAAATTTAAAATTCAAACTTGACGGGTGTTCAAGAGGATAAAGGAAAATTTTTTTAAATGGTACCCTTTTAATATATTAAATTAGATAGACTATATTCATTAAAGTGGGTTAATATGCTTTTCAGTAAAGAAATAATCAAGAATAGGGGGCCAGTGGTATTATGATATCAAAAAATAAGACAACTAAGCCAAACTTTTTCGTTCTTCAAAATGGTACTTTTTGAATATGCTATAATATTGAACCTAGAATCAGGAAATAGCTTTGATTTCAAACTTGACGAGGGTTCAAGTGTGGAAAATTGGTACTTTTTCTTCTAATGGTACTTTTTGTTAAATTCAATTATTTTACTTATATGTATACATAATAGTTGGCTGATATACTTTTGAGTAAAGAAAGAAAGTCATTAAACCATTTATATAACATTGAAGTAACAAAAACTGTTAGCATTTTTTCTTCTTCGAATAGTAGTTTTTGAAATTTCTATAATAAGGAACATATAAACAGAAAATTAAACTCATATGATCCTGATCGAGTTAGAATCTTAAAGAGGGACTCACAGGTACTTTTTTACAACTAATAACACTTTTTGACTATTTTATAATAATAAACCTAAAAATTAAAAATTAGGCACACAAGATTCTGAATGAGTTAGAATTCACAAAAGGTGACTTTAGTGATAATCTTCATTAGCATTTGCTAAAATAATGGACCCAGAATCATGATGCAGAGAAGGAATACAAAATGGTATTCTAATAATACGTTTCGAATGAGCTAGAATCCACATTACAATTAATCAATAAACATGAAACTAGAGACATGTTATGCTGAATTAGTATTATTTCACAAAAGGAGACTTAATAGAACTATTTCTTTCTTCAAATTGGGGTGGCGAAGCGCACAAGGTAAGATAGTACTCCATACTTTTAAACACTTTGATTTCAAACTTTATTTTTTTTTAATTAAATAAATAAACAGTCGCCTGATGTTTAATTGTCAGGAAATACTCGTATGATAAATAACTTTAAATAAATTTGTGTCATTCTTTATACAGATTTTCTTGCCTAGTTAGGGTCTTTCCATATTAAAGTAACGATATGTTTATTTTAATTTTTTCTCTATTTTCAAAACATTTAGTTGTTTTTCTTTAACCCTGCTGTTAGGTTAAACCCATTTGGTCCAATTTTTTTAATTGTTTCCTTTGTAATTTTTGAACGGTGATATATACTGATTTAGGGATTTAGTTCACGTAGTCTTTTTATAAACCAATGATATATGCAAAAATTCAAGGATCTGACTTAAAACAGGTCTGAGAAAAATAAAAAAATTACGAATCTTTTGTTACGGGACAATAGTCCATAGTATAATTTCCTCGGTTTTCTTTCATTTTTTTTACATTTATTTTTTTTTTTTTTTAAGTATTCATTAGTTTGTTTTATATGTTTTCTGAAATATAATCACCTTTCGAATCTGAAATATCGTAGTCACTTTCTGTATTATCAGCTCTTGTACTTCATCTTCGTTCAATTTTGCCATGTCGAAAGTAAAATACGTCTGTTCTATTAAAAACTGCACACAAAGTGTACCAAGCACTTGCAAATATTTGTGCTTCTTTACAACAAAAATCAAAAAAGGGGAATCCCACAATTATCTATTACATATTAAATCTATGATGATTAAAAAAAAAATAAAAAAGTGAAATCCCACACTTGTTGTTTACATTAGCAGTTTATATGGTCCATTAACCTAAAATTCGTAAGTTTTTTCTAACCTAACAGCTGGGAAAAGAGAGTTTTAAGGAATACACCTGTCCCTCGATTTACACGATACTTTTTTTACACGATTTCACTTTTACAAGATTTTTTTGGTTTTCTTTTAAATCTAGGGATATGAAAATTACCCAAATTTACAAGATTTTTTTTTTTAATATTTTAGCAAAAATTAATTTTTTTCAGTAAATATATTCTGCACAATTCTCAAAAATAGTTATCTATAAAAAATTAAAACATAATAGGGAAAAGTATAGCAGCTGGAACCAAAATGAGCCTAATTACAACTTCATACATTCGGGACGTTACAACTGAAAATATGGAAAAGCCACTAATGATCTGGATAGGATATCAAACTCAAAAATCCCAATTGATACCAATGCAATTACAAAAAAAAAACTTAATGATCAGCTACCATCAAGTCATGGTTGGTTTGAAATATTTAAGCAAAGACATTCCGTACATAATCTATAATTAATAGTTAAACAAGCTTCTGCTGATATAGATGTGTCTAAAGAATATCCCGAAAAATGTGCTGAAATTATTGCTGCCAATTAATACATTCCTGATAAAGTCTTCAATACAGACGAATCGGTACAGTTTTGGAAAATAATGCCACAGCAAAGTTTTCTATCAAAAGCTAATACAATTTTTAAATTTAAACAACGTTTTAAAATCAATTTTTTTATGGAAATTTTGCTTTAAAACATTAGCGGTATTCACAATGTAGTGTACTTGGTCTGGTAATGTAGTAAAAGAGCACAATATCAAAAAACTAAAAACAAAATACAAAATACATTAGAAATTGAAATGTTTGTCATTAAATAGCTTTTCTGCTTTTTTACTAGGCCAAGTACTCCACATTGTGAATACCGATATTGTTTAAATTGAAATTTTTGTATGAATATCGGGGAATATATTTACTTTACTTTAAAATAAATGAATTTTCTAAACAAAATTTTTTAATTTATTCATATTTGGGTCTTTTTTCGATTTACACGATTTCTCATACAAACATTTTTTATTTCGATTTACACGATTTTTTCAGGAACGCATCAATCGTGTAAATCGATGGATAGGTGTATTAGTATTATTGGCATACCCGGCGTATGATTATTTTTTATTTCTTAATATCACGTATACAACCCAGATTAAATGAAAATACATAATTAAAATTTGTAACATATTCAACTACGTTATTCATTATAGTTTTATTTATTTATATTTTTTTAAACAGAGAAATAATTATGTGAAACTGAAGCTGTTGTATTGAAAAGTAAATAATAGTATTATTCTGATTTTATAATATATATTTTACATATATTTCTAAGTTTTCAATATTTACATTGTAAATATTTAAAAATGTTAAAATAAAAGCATATAATTTGTGTAAATTTTTTTTATTATATGTTATTTATAATAATATAATATTTTATACAGATATATAATTTCTAAATATAATAATTTTTATGCAAAAACATTTTGCATAAAATGTGTTTGCAAAATATTGTTTTGGTATTCTTGAACTTACATACCGGTTCAATTGTTATTGTCTGCAATAAAAAAATTATACATGTAGCACTGAGTTGTAGTAAGTAATCTTGGAAGGCAAGTAGAGAATTCATACGGTGAATAAGGAGTTATAAGTCAGTTGTAAACAATAATTTTTGCTGTACTTTATGTAAGGAAGTTAGTTTGGCATGTATTTGATCTAATTGGAATATGCAATTTTCAATACGATTTATTTCCAACACATGGTCAGCTATGTAAAGAGTGATATTAAGGACCATTATTACAACTTGCCTTTATAAGGTGACTTTAAGCAATAGAAAAAGATTGCTTAAAAGTTAACTTTTACTATTACGAACATAAAGGCAAGTTGAGTGTAAATTTAGTGAGAATATTGCCATGTACTTAAAATGTTTAAGTTTTAATTCAGCAAATATAAACTTTGTATGTTGTTGCCTTTTAAAATGTACTCCTATTCACAAGTGTAATGCTTAATCGTGTTTGCACCCATGTTTGTAATATAGAGTTATAAACATTTTTTTTTTTTTTTACATATCAAAACTTACTCACTTGGTATTTATATTTGTAAATTTGTTATGTGTTTGGAAATGATAAGTTAAAGTGCTACATTCGGTTGTATCGCATCTTATATACTCAACAAACTATGTAACACTTTGTTGAACAGTCCATCAGTACGATGTTATATTTCTTACATAAGTAAGTACTAGCATCGATAGGCCTTGCAAATGAATAACTTAAAGTAAATAAAATATAAACTTGAGGTTCCGCAAGTTCTTTCAGATAACCATTTTTAAACGTTTTTTTCTATCTAAAGCACTCTTGATGCGTTTGGATTGACTCTGGAGCCACCTAAAGTCAAATAGTCTTTTCCCTCCTGATAAGAGGGTAACCTTATTTAGAATTACAAAATATTTTACTTAAAACTTTGTACTAATAATGTTGCACAAAAGAAAAACTAAAAACCATTAACATCTAGTGCTGCGTGGAGCAATAGTTTTGCAATGCGTACTGTACGTTGGTCGTTTACAGCCATTGCATATTTTTCGTGTATTTCGATCAGATTTAGGGCAGCAGTCAACCCTTTATTGGCAACCGTACAGTTTTACCTCGATTAGTTGTATCCGATGGGCCTGCAGCATACTGGCAAGGAATGGTTTTATTTGTCATAAATTCCCAAGCTGCCCGGCCGTTAGTGTATCGTGTTATTTGATTATTATTGGCTCTTTTCTTCATAATTTTAGTTGCCAACTGTTAAAAATCCTCAACGTGAGCTTGTTTTTTTTTTTGGCGCTTGAATCGAGGCTCGATCATGTTGAAAAATACGGCCAATAGCCATCTATTTGTTTCGCGTTTGGTGGTACATATACTTGGACACCATCTAGTCCATAACATCTACTCCGCCTTTTTGTTTTAGAAATCGTTAATACCTCCTCTTTTCCAATTATAGCTGGCTTCCCTCGAGTATAATGCATTGTTGCATCTTGGTCACAACAGATAAAAGTTCAGTTTCTATTGAAACCATATCGGGGTGCACCTATATCGTTTATTGGGCTTCGCCGTAGCTCTTTTGGAATATAGGCTATGTTTTGACGAAAGCTACCGACGAAACTTGTAGTCGATTGGCCAAAGGTTCACTCCCTTCGTTACATTTATGTCTGCTGTTACATTTATTCCAGATTGTTTGTAGAAATCAACCAGATCTCCTACATTTACCTTTCGCTGATCACCAGGTGATGTTCCTATGTAAATGATTTCACTCAATAGATATCTATTGGCTGTTTTACACAAACAAACTAATTTTTATTTCGTATTTAGCTGGCTTTGAGTTATTTGGTTCTGCCTCTATATAGAAATAACTGTCACATTTTAATCTGGAAAATAATTTAAAAGTAGATTTTGCATCAACATATTCCAGATATCGGAGATGGGAGCAGCTTTGTCTGTTTATTTGCGTGTCGATCTTGTTTTACTGAAATCTGTCGCCACTTAACGATGCCGGGTAAAGATTTAACACTGCCATCTTCTTATAGACCTATTAGCCTACTCCCTTGTTTATCGAAGCTGTTTGAGAAAATATTACAGGAAAAGATCATACCTTTTTTGAATGATGGAAATATTATCCCAGTACACTAATTTGGTTTCCGTGAACATCATGGCACCATTGAACAAGTCAGACGTTTAACTGGAGAGATTAGAAAATCTTTTGAATTAAAGAAATATTGTTCTGCCGTTTTTTAGATGTTGCCCAAGCTTTTGACAAAGTATGGCATAAAGGTCTAGTACATAAAATCAAATGTTTACTACCAATATGTACTCATAAATTGCTGGAGTCTTATCTATTGAATAGACTTTTCAGAGTTAAGTTCTATGATTATGTGACGAGAGAATACAAGATTAGAGCTGGCGTTCCACAGGGAAGTATACTAGGACCTACGTTATATTTGATTTACACCTCTGACTTGCCTATGTGCGATAAATTAACAATCTCTACACTTGCGGATGATACCGTCATTATTAGTTCACACGAAAGCCCTCTCATAGCATCTAGTCAACTGCAAAATAACCTCGTACGTGTGGAGACATGGTTGAAAAACTGGCGAATAAAGGTGAATGAGCAGAAAAGTAAACATGTTACGTTCGTTCTAAGGAGAGGAAATTGCTCACCTGTCACACTCAACAACGTTAATATACCGCAGTCTGATTCCGACCTTGGTATTCATCTTGATGGACGGCTTACTTGGCGCTGTCACATAGAAACCAAGAGACTTCACATGAAGCTAAAAGCCTCTAGCTTTCATTGGTTAATCAGTTATCAATCAAAATTAAGCCTTGAATATAAAGTCATCCTGTATAAGACCGTTTTAAAACCAATTTGAACGTATGGAATTCAATTATGTGGAATGGCTAGCAACAGCAGTATTGATCTTATACAGAGGTCCCAATCTAAAATTCTTAGGACCATGACGGTAGCACCATGGTATATAAGAAATGAAAACATACACAGGGACTTAGATGTGACATTGGTAAAGGAAGAGTTCAAGCGAGTCCGTGAGAAATATATTGTTAAGCTGCTAAACCATCCCAATACGCTTGCAAAACAACTTGTGCACATCCAAACCCGATCCAGGCTCCGTAGAGCTGATCTACCACCCCGCTGAGATGAGTGCCAGTTAACCATTTAGGCTCTCTTGTTGGAGAGCAACTACACGATTTCCAATTGTATTTCAGAAGTTTCCAATTGTATTTCAGAAAATTCCAATTGAATTTCAGAAATTTCCAATTATATTTCAGAAATTTCCAATTGAATTTCAGAAATTTCTAATTATATTTCAGAATTTTCTAATTATATTTCAGAATATTCTAATTATATTTCAGAAGTTTCCATTTATATTTCAGAACTTTCTAATTGTATTTCAGAATTTTCTAATTGTATTTCAGAATTTTCCAATTGTATTTCAGAAATTTCCATTTGTATTTCAGAAGTTTTAATTTATACTTAAAAAGTTTCCAATTGTATTTCAGAAATTTCCAATTGTATTTCAGAATTTTCCAATTGTATTTCAGAATTTTCTATTTGTATTTCAGAAATTTCCATTGGAATTGCTATTAGAATTTTCTGAAATACAAATGGACATTTCTGAAATACAATTGGAAAATTCTGAAATACAATTAGAAATTTCTGAAATACAATTAGAAACATTTTAAGTATAAATTAAAACTTCTGAAATACAAATGGAAATTTCTGAAATACAATTGGAAAATTCTGAAATACAATTAGAAAATTCTGAAATACAATTAGAAAGTTCTGAAATATAAATGGAAACTTCTGAAATATAATTGGAATATTCTGAAATATAAATGGAAACTTCTGAAATATAATTGGAAATTTCTGAAATTGAATTGGAATTTTCTGAAATATAATTAGAAATTTCTGAAATTCAATTGGAAATTTCTGAAATACAATTAGAAACTTCTGAAATACAATTGGAAATGGTGTAGTTTTAATTTTAGTTATAAGATTTAAATACTTATTGTTTGGCCTATAAAAGGCAGATTCAATAAATTAATAAAAGCGTTTAAAAAAAAAAAACTGAACAATGCTTTGTATAAAGGATGACTGTAATTTCTGTAAACAATTGAAGGGGGACCGGAAAAATTCCATAAAATACATCAAGTTCTTCAGTTGAAATTAATAAATTTAATTAATAACGCACAAATAAACACACACGGACAGAATCCTGACAAAGGTATCCGGGATTCTACGTGTGTAAATGTTATCAGTACGATTAGGGTTAAGATATTTATATTGAAACGAATATTTTATTTTTTACCTGTAACAGCAGAACCTGTGGCAATTGGGTATTTTGCTACCCATTCATATTTGAAATAATTAGAAGTTGGGATTTATGAAAAATAATTCCAGCATTGTGATCACTTATCATAAAATCCATCTATAAATGTAAAACATCACATCATTCTCTTAGTTTTTTTTGGATTATTAAAATTTCTTTATCTGATAACGAATTTTATTCTGAATAGTCCCATTCATTCTTTATTATTCGTCATATCAGATTTGAGATACCTCTCACCTGGCCTTAGTTTGGTTTTTGTCAAAATAGCTCTTTTTTTTGGATATTTTTCTTGGTTGTAATTATTTTCTGTGATAGAAATGACAGTAACTAATAAGAAGAACTTAAATTCAAAAACTATTTAGATTTACAAAACAGTGATTATGTTTTTCCGAAGGAAATTATTTTATCAAAAATAAATTTAAATAAGATATTTGTAATAGAATTGCTGATGATTCATCCTTGACTGGAATAATACACAAATGCCTCTATGTTCGGGATCATATGCAGATATTCGTGTAGTACTTGAGAGATCTCAATTTTTTAGTCAGAGTCCCTATTACTTAAGAAATTGGTTTGGCGATTCTATACTGACAGCAAAACCTTCATTGACACCCTAAAATCCTCGTGCTAAGTTGTAAAACACCTCATTAAATACACGAAGCTACAGTGAGGTCTGGCTATAGGTCTGGCTGAGTACATTACCAAAAAAAAACGTTTTCAGTGATGTTCAACTTGCCGACCTGGCACTCAGTCAGTTTTTGTTGGACATTAAATTTTTTAACGGGTTTGGAAAGAAAACTGATGACGTGCATTTTTTTGATACATTCGTAAGTTATACGTATTGTTTTTGTTCTGGGATTTCCCGGTCGGTAATTTCGGTACCCCAAATCCTGCCTGTGACAAAGAAACTTATTGGGTAGAATGCACACCAGCTATGTGATGAATATAATGTTTTAATATACAAAACAAAATACCAGACCTTTCAAGATCTTATGTTAATCCTCTGGAATCCGTTAGAAGGACATAGGACAATTGGCTTATTTCAGAAAGCTCTTTTAAGTGGCTCAAATGCAATTGAATATAGTATATCCTTATCTGCGTGGTGAAGAGTACACAAAAAATTATTTATAACTACAACTACTTACTCCTTGCTAAGGGAATAAAATGAAAAATATATTTTCTACAGATCTTATATTTGTAAATGTTTTTTTCCAAGTTTCATAGCCAATAAAGTATACAATGCAATTATGTATAGAAATAATCTCATGTAGATAGATATACTTTTTGGTATTTTTAAAAAAGTAACAGATACGACTAAATGCTACAACACTTCCATTACAGTAATGGAGTTAAGAAAAGGACATACATTAGCTATATATTACGATATGAAAAACAAAGTTTAAACAAGTTATATTAAATAGTTTTATTAGATATATTGTCATTAAAATATTATTTCAGATTTAATAAGCAGTTTTATATACAGTAATACTTAAATATTCTGCTGTGACTGTTTAGATATTTTTATAACTTATTTGAATGTAAATATGTGGCACAATACTTTTTATTTTCTTTAGTTATAAATGTAAAAAAATACATGTTTTATAGCTTATATTATTTAAATCACATTTTGGTCTAGAATGATTGAATGCATTAGATTTAGGGCAGTTGGGAAATACATATAAATAATTGAAGGGATTAAAATGTAATTTATATTATACCAAAGAAAAAATACAGTAGTCCTATTTTAAGAAGAAACCAGAAAAATGTAATTGTTTATCCACATATACATTAGGGTGGCCAATATGTTTCGTTTTTCTCTAAAACTGTTCTCAACAAATTGTTCTCTAGAACCAACAATTTCACAAACTAAAGACAGATGGACAGACGTACGTACACGCAGAAAAAAAATATAGTTGTACATTGTTACTGTAACCATTTCAAATTTGTGCATGGTTACTGTAACAATTTAAAAATTTTTAACAATATTATAGTCACAGCAACTATATATATGATTGTGGTAACAATAATATGGTTAATTTACGATTCACATGAATATTTCAACCATATATATGGTTACAGTAATCATGTAAATGTTTGTGACAACCATTTATATGATGAAATACTTACCATATTATGATGCTCTCATATCATAATCTGAGAACAACATATTATGATAAAATTATTCATCATATAAATGGTTGTCACAAACATATACATGATTACTGTAACCATATATATGGTTGAAATATTCATGTGAATCGTAAATTAACCATATTATTGTTACCACAATCATATATATAGTTGCTGTGACTATAATATTGTTAAAAATTTTTAAATTGTTACAGTAACCATGCACAAATTTGAAATGGTTACAGTAACAATGTACAACTATATTTTTTTTCTGCGTGTAGCTAGATCGTCTTAGAATCTTATGAGGACTCAGAATATACAAGGTGGCGCAAAAAAAAAACTTCCGATCTTTTTTGGCTGTAATAAAAAAAAAAAAAAAAAATGAAAAACTTTGATTCTTCTTGTGGATTATTTTCATTTGGTCTTTTAGTTTTTTTCGCATCAAGTCGAGAATATGATGTCATGTAAATGGCCGCCGCCACAGTTGATTGTCATTTGAGCCTTTTTTATGCCATTTTCCATCACTTTGGCTAAAACTTCCGGCGATAGGTCCTCACATTCTTGACGGATATTGTTTTTAAGAGCTGCAAGAGTCTGAGGGTCAAATCAAAAAAGAAGTCTGGAGCGGTCAAATCAGACGATCTTGCTGGCCAGTGCAAATCGCCAAAACGGGAGATTAGGCGCCCGGGAAATGAATCCTTCAGCATATCGGTTGTGGCACGTGCAGTGTGTGCCGTTGCACCGTTGCACCCTCCTGTTAGAACCACATATTTTCCAATCCCAATTCATGAAGTTGCGGCAAAAAGAACTCGTTGATCATTGCTCTGTAGCGCTCACCATTCACAGTAACCGTTTGGCCCACGACGTCTTCAAAGAAAAAAGGTCCGATGACTCCTCCAGCGAAAACAGCACACCATACAGAGACTTTGAGCGGGTGTAATGGCTCTTCGTGAGTTACACGCGGATTTTCAGTGCCCCAGAAGCGTAAATTTTGCTTATTTACGTACCCGCTAAGATGAAAATGGGCCTCATCACTCATGATTATTTTTGATGAAAAATCATCTTCCTCTTGGTGGTGATTAAGGATGGCTTGAGCGTATGTTAGACGCGATTGGCGGTCAGCACCTAACAGCTGATGCACCGACTGGACTTTGTACGGAAATATCTTCAAATCTTGTACCAAAATTCTCTGTAAAGACCGTCGACTGATACCCATTTGCGTGGCACATCGTCTGGTCGATGTCGACGGCGCTTCCTTGACATCCTCTGCTACAGCAGCAATATTCTCTGCAGAACGGCTACTCCGGGGTCTGCCACACCTGGCAGCATCTCGTGTTGTGCCAGTCTCTTCGAGGCGAGCGGCTAAACGTCGCAGTGTTTCACCAGTAGGCATTGGACGGCCAGGAAATCTGCGACGAAATTCACGTTGTGCCAAAGTCACCGACCGATTATTGGTCAAATAAATAGTCAGCAATATTCCGCGTTGTGGAGCAGTGTAGCGTAACATTGTTTATTAACGTATATTTCACATGTGTTTACTACACAAATGTCAAAACAGAACTGACATTAGGGGCCAATCGCAAAATTTATAGCATTTTCTGATAGGAGGATTACTTTTGCGCCACCTTGTATATTATGTAGTTTTTCTTTAAAATTTGCATCTAATTTTGAAAATTATTTTAAATGTTTGAAAGCTTATTGAATTAAGTATAAATTGATACAAAAACAACTAAAATCAGTTTAACAGTTTTTACGTAATATTATTATATCACAATATGAATGTCGTGGTGCTATTATTTTGACCGCAGCTGTACATTATAACAAAATAACGTAATTTTGTTGAAAAAAACTGAGATTTTCTAACACATACTAAAATCAAATTACGAAAGAACTACATATTCGTATTGGTACTTAAAACATTATAATTATATTTATGTTATCCTTATCCTTGTTCCAAGCATAACTATACAAAAGTTTTCTTGTGACATACTAAAAGTTTTTTTTTGTTGACCAGTGAAATCAGTCAACTTTGTAATACAGGCACTACGTTGCGATGTTTCGCTGGGTCAGGTCTAGGAATCCAGATATATCGATTTGAAGTTGTATAGAAGAAATTGTATTTTTTTTTTTTTTTTTGATTTTTTCATGAATTTTTTTTTTTTCTTCAAAATTAAATTTTTTAAATTTTTGTTAAAATACTGCTATATTAACCAAAATCTCGAAAGTAGAAAATAAAATTAGCAGCATCCTCTTTTGCGCGAAATTTTCAGCATTTGGTTTTTAAATGACAGAGAACAGACTTCAGACTTTGGGAGAAAAATAAGAGCTATCCTATTATACATACATATATAAATTTCCATATGTATACAGATGGAAATTTATCAAAAATTTGTAGTCTTTATTATATGATATTATTCTAAACTAAAAGTTTTCTTAATAGAAATGTTTAAATTTATTAAATTTAATTTAAATTTTAGATAGAAACATTCTCAGGTCAACAAACTATTAAAAGCAACTACTTAGAGTTAGACTTGTTTATTTAATTTTTCTATCTTTAACACTTTTTTTTTGCCAACAGCTTCAAAAACATTTATTTCGAGTTCCTTTTGAATTTCCATGCCGACAATTTCACACAAAAAAGCACTAAATAAATCATTATATTACTCCCAGGAAAACGAAACAAACAAATAAATAAATAAAAAAATTCCACAACCTAGTCAATTTATTGTTGGTTATACACTCAGTGGCTTAATATACTGACTAAGTTGTAAAAGCCTTCAGATTATTTCTGCTGTTTATTTATTTTTTTTTTATTTCTTTTTTCACTTTTGAGGCAAAACATTACATGGCTGATTATTTGATCAACCTTTTAGGATAACAAAGTTTTTAAATTAACAAAGAAAAAAAAAAGGGAGAAACGGATGTAAGCATCTACATATGTATTAGTGTGTGTAAAGGAACATAAATATGTTAAACCAATTACCAACACTGAGTATTTTACACTCTTTGTGTAATGTTGTACAAATACACCTACAAATAAACAAAACAAAATAAACACACACACACAACTGACATACATACATAATACACATACACTAATAATGATCTTAAATAAACCTTCAACTAAAGACAACACATAACAATAATAACAAACAAACAAAAACAGAACCCAAACATACTTACATACATAAATACATTTGTAGAGTACACATACATGTTTATCTATCTACCTTTAAATAAATTATTTTTAATACTTTTGTCAATTTAAGTTGAAAGCAACGAAGCAAACTTTGCACTAGTATATGTATGTGCATTTATGCTTATATCCCAGCAGTTCTAGGAGACAGTCCCGAACTAGTGATTTTACCCATTATTTAGGGTGGGAACTAGTTTCTTCAATAGCTACGTGACTATTTATTTTAACACGTGTTAAGGTGATCCCCTGCTTAGAAAATGCACGTGTTAAAATAATGTACATGTCCTTTTTGACTACAATGAGACTATCTAATAGCTGGTCCAAAGTAGTCAACGCATTCTATTCACATACTGGTTAAATAAAGTCAGCTACCTTACTAGCTACCTAACTGGTAACTTGATCAGTTACATAACTAGTTATTTTAACATGTAAGGGTGCTAATTGACCTCAAATAGTCAACT
This sequence comes from Calliphora vomitoria, assembly GCA_942486065.2. NCBI lineage: Eukaryota > Metazoa > Arthropoda > Insecta > Diptera > Calliphoridae > Calliphora > Calliphora vomitoria. Next base: position 154,243,503 of record OW818029.2, read on the forward strand.
AAAAGACATAGCATAGGCAGTCCAATAATCGATAGCTTGTAAGTAAACAAACTTTTCTTCGACAACTCCCTAATGGATTGCTTCTAGTGGGTAAAATAAAAATTAACTGTATGAGAATAACTAATATCATACAATTTGTATAAAACCAATTTGAACGAATTACTCACAAAATGATTAAAGTGACTACACTCCAGATTATTTAGCGACACTTAAGTGACAATTGTCATCACGCTAGATTACCTGAGATGTATAAAGTAACCAATTGTCTTCTCTCTGCACTACAAAGAGCACATACGAGTCAAATGACCAACATATATAAATTGGAGTCACCCAAGTGATAAGACATTTGTGACGATTACTGTCTATAAGCAAAACATTGACTACTTACTTAACTGCTGGGCAGTTTGAACGAATTACACACACAACGTTTAAAGTGACTACACTCCAGATTACTTAGAGACTTTTAAGTGACAATTGTCATCACGCTAGATTACCTGAGATGTATAAAGTAACCAATTGTCTTCTCTCTGCTCTACAAAGAGCACATACGTGTCAAACTGTTTTTATTCAAATTGTGTTGATATAATTCTCATATAGTTTAATTTTATTTTTGCTTAAGTATACTGATATCCCATATAACATAGAATGAAGTTAATATTCACCTTAGTGTCTTTTAGTAATTTATAGTGAAGTAACTTTAAATGTTTATTTTGTACTGCACTTTAGAATGTAGTTATTTTACCCACCAGAAGTAATCGATTGGACAGTTGTAGGAGGAAGGTTTGTTTCCAAGCAATCATTTATTATGCTGTCTATGAGTTGTGTTTTTAACTGACTAGCAAGGAACTCTATGTATAATAATCTCGAACCAGCTATCAGACAGTCTAATTGAAATCAAAAAGATTCAACTGAACCCCTGCTTAGGCACGTGTTAAAATATTTAGTAACGTAGCTAGATATGTAACTAGTTGTCACCGTAAATGATAGGTAAAATCACTAGTTCAGGAGAGTCTCCTAGAAATGGTGGGTATTTGTATAAAAGTGTTTGTGTAAGTTAATGTATATGTGTAAATTTGTTTGTGTGTTTTTGTATGAGTAGGAAATGCTTATTTGCTGTACATGAATAACCTATGCTAGGGTTCGTAATATCGAATTTTGTTGTTCGGAAATTGTTATATAGAGGATAGAGTTGCATTTATTTTACGTTTTTGGGAATTTTAAATGAAAATGTTGGATCAAATTAGCAGTATTAAATAAAAAATTTTTAATAAAATATTGAAATCAAACTTTCTTTATATTTGTTGTTGTCAAAAAATACTTATTTTTAATTATAAATAATAGAAAACTGAAAATTGTATTTATACCTAACCGCACTGATAAAATTTACATACGCTGAATCTTTACAAGGTTATCCGGGTACCAGTGTGTTTTTATTTGTAGATTTATGTTTTGCCAAAAGTATCAACCATAAGTTTTAGAAAAAATTATTTTGAATGTGTGATGAAATTCAAATAATTAATGAAATGACTTGTGAGTCTGAGATTGAGTGTATTTATATAATCTAAAGTTTTATGTTGACCATTGACAATAATAGTCTTCATAATATATTACCATCGTTTTGTTAATGAAGAGAAAGTCTAGAAATTTCTACACCACTAATAAGCATATTTAGCTTTTCTATGACTATTATTAAAACCATTTACCCGGTTCTGGTAAAGTTTTTTCCAATGACTAACAACTTGAGGAGGAATGGAAAAAATTCGTTTTTGATTGATAAGAAATATAACAAAAACTTACACTCCCAAAGGAGAGAAATGCTTTAACACTCCCCGGCAGCTCAACAAGGACTCAATACACCCGTTAAATTCAGTAATTTTCACTCAAACTCAATGTATTGGCTCAGACTTGTATGTATTGGGTCATTCGTCCCAAATATACTCGTCGTAATGCAGAGTCGTTATCTGAATATTCCCAGGTATTGCAAGGGGGAGGCAGTCGTCACTTTACTGGTTCTAAGTAATCTAGAGATGGGAACATTTAAAAATTGTTTTTTTTTTTTTTTGTATTGTACTTATTTAATCTAACATAATAAATCAATTGCAGAGTAAACTGTCCATTTGTAATTGACAAAATATAGTTACTGTCCCCAAAGAGTCAAATGACTTCCTTTTAGGACAAGCCTACGTTAAAATAGTTAGTCAGTTAACTAATTCTGTGGCTAGTGCTAACCCAAAAGTAGGTGAGATTGGTAGTTACGGACTGCCACCTCAAACTGTGGATTCTAAAAACCCCCCTAAACGCACATAAGTAAAATATTTCTCAACACAAGATAATTGTGGTAATCATCAGTATAAAATAACAGGTTTGGCATCATTATTTCATGGTCGATATAATTTTTGTTAGGTTGTTTCAACCTCTCACCATCTAAATATTTTATATAAGGACTGAGATCGTAAAATTCTTAACACACGTTTTTCATGAAAACTTTTAACCCAAGTAATATTTGATTTTTTTTTTATCAAGTTACCTTTGTAAAACATGTCAGTTATTATGTTTAATGTCAATTATGTTCATTTGTTGTTAATCTGATTAACCAGAAAAAAAGTCCGTACTAATATTATTAAATATTTTCAACAAAACCCAACTTGGTCCTACAAAAAGTTGGCCAAACAATCAAAGGTCTGCTACCAAAATTTTTCCAATGTTACTAAACAGTACCGGGAGAACTTGTCCGTTGATAGAAAATCTGGTTCAGGTAGAAATAATGGTCCACATGATGTTTCTAAAGCCAACAAAAATAGAAAGCATTTTCAAAAGAGCTCCCAATACTTGCGGTAGGAAAGCAGCCTAGTTAGGTCAGTACTTGGACTATTTGGTACAAAAAGTTAAAGCCAAAGAAGGCTTAACAGCATACAAGGCTCAAAAAGTTCCTGACAGGAACGCTGCAAAAAATTTAGAGGCCAAAGACAGAGCACGGAAATTGAAGTCAAATTTTATTCAAAATGGGGAATGTTGAAGAAAAGTTTAGGACCCAAAAGCAGACAAAATTTCCCAAAAAGTTCTAGGTATGGTAAGCAATATGCAGTTGTGGCAAAAAAGCCAAACATTTGTTACAAAGGGCTCTATAAATACCGAAATTTACATCAAGGAATGTTTACAAAAAAGGATGTTTCCATTCATAAGACTTCTTAATGTGTCCACATATATTTGGCCTGATTTGGCACCCTGTCACTATGGTAAGAAAGGTCTTGAGTGGTACAAGAACAATACTGTGGTATTTGTATCAAGAGAGGAAATTCCTCCAAACTGCCTGGAGCTGAGTGCAGTGCAGAGATATTGGGCTCTTGTTAAAAGAGAATTGAACAGCACAAAAAAGATGTCCAAAAGTGTGAAAGATTTAAAACGGAGATGGACAACCTGTTCGAACAAAGTGACATAAAGCACTATAAAAACCATAATGGAAGGGTTTAAGAAAATGGTTCAAAATTTCATCATTAGCGATTAGAACTATAAAAATATTTTCTTTTGTGAGTTGTAACAATAATTTCAATCAAATGAAAAAAGATTCAAAACTGTTAGTTTAGTGGTTTCATTTTTATTAACATATATGTATGTTAAAAATAGTTCGATCTCAGTCCTTAGTCATGTATATATACCCTTAAAAGTTTTTTTTTATGATTTTCTAAAAAAAAAAACTAAATTTTTACATGAAAAATTAAATTCATATTTCATATGTTTTTTACATATGCCGAAGTGGATATTTTTATACCCAATCCACAAAATCGTACTTGTAACTTAGGAAACTGAGCATAATCACTTAATTATTTTGTTTTTCTGATAGAGGCATCCAAGACTACCAGACACAAGGAGGGCATTGGGGACACCACCTCCCCCCATTTTCTAGAGCCATATATTTTTGAATTTTGTGATTTTGCAAAATTGCTCAAATTTGGAGCAGTAGTTCCCCACCAAGACATGACCTAATATTACCGATAAAATTATTTAAAGAAGTTCAATTCTTATTTGATATAGCTCTCCTACAATTTTCTAGAATTTTTTTTAAATTACTCTATTTTTGGGAATTTTTCTGCCAAAATCATTTAAATACACTTAAATATTTTATATATATTCGTATCAGGTTGAAATTCATAATCCCCATGCACATGAAAATCGCTGTAGGGAATTTCATGAAGATCGGCCCATAATTGGCTATAGCTCCCATATAAGGACCACTTCCAAAAAACACATTAATTTTCATAAATATCTGAAAAATATCGTTATCGAATTAAAATTTTACAAAGATCGGTAGTATTAATTCACAAATGATACTACTAGATTGTGTGAATATCGGTTCATATTTGACCATAGCTCCCATATAAGGTCCATTTCCGAAAATTACTTAAATACTAATAAATCTCTTAGAAAAGCTTCTATCTGGTTAAAATTTCAAATAAATATTTCCCATATATACGAAAATCGATGTGTTGAATTTTATGAAGATCGGCCGATAATTGGTCATAGCTCCCATATAAGGACCACTTCCGAAAAACACATTAACCTCTATAAATATTTCAAATATATGGATATCGAACTAAAATTCTATATAGATCAATATATTGTATCCAAACATTATACTACTGGGTTTTGTGAATATCTGTCCATATTTGACCATAGCACCCATATTAGCTCCATTTCCGATAATCACAATAATACATATAAAACTCTTGTAAATAATGTTATGGAGAAAAATATCAAGCAAAATAGGCCTCCAATACATAGAAATCACGTTAAAATATTCAATTACATCTTCCAAATAAGTCGCACATCCGTACATGGGTTCATAATTATATATATAAGGCTCACGTCTGGAAAATTCATTAAAACAGGACAAAAATATACTTTTGAAGTTTGACTAAATATATTTGTTTACCCTCTTTTATACTCGTTTACTTCACTTGTGGTGCATAAGGAAAATGTTGAGCCAATCGGTAATGTTAACCAATTATTAAGTATATAAATTGTTAAATAGTACATTTTATTCCTATTATAAAATTATAGACTCTGTTGGAAATGGTAGGAATATGTAGATATTTCAATTATAAATTGCTGAATTAGATAAAATTTATATACATTTGAAATAAAAGATCTTCTGCGTAAACTAGTTTTTCTAACAATATATAAAATACTACTATACTACCATATTTTAAATAAACTTTTATTTTGTTTAAATAAAGTGTTTTTATTAAAGAAAGTACATAATTTGTATATAGTCCAAAATGTGTATTATATCAGGTTTCATCTATAATCCATAAAGTGTCTTAAAAAGAAATTCGGTTATAGTTATAGTCCTAATTCGCTTATAGTCCACAAAAATTGTGCAACTGTATTTGTAGACTATAAGCGAAAACTACTGTATTACATTAACATTCTACCAATCATCATAATCGGAGCCCGAATAACAAACACTGAATATGGATATTAGAGTGTTTATACCAATGTAATTTCTATAATTTTTTTCATCTAATTTAGGTGGAGGGTATTTAAGATTCGGCATAGCCAAATATAGCACTCTAACTTGTTTTAATCATCATACTGATTTTTTGAGTTTCAAGTTGCATAAATAACAGTTATTTGCGTTCATGTAACTTCGGTATTTATAATCTTTCCAATTCTAGTATAGTATTGGAAACCCTATCCTACTATTATGAAGATACTCACATATTCGTTTTTCCTGATTTATATACATACTTACGTAGTTAAGTATGAATAAGTGTCTGTAATTATTCGCAAAAATGTATTGCTTTACTGTGGTTTCGAAAAGGAATATTTTACATTTTCAACCCTTTAATAATTCGCTGATACTTAAATACTCACCTCATCCACAAGCAGCATTAATACTTCTTCAAAAACTTAAGAAGCATATAATTAAAAGGATTCTGTAAAATAATTGTATGCTTTAACATCTTAAGACAGTGATAATAATATATTTTTTCAGTAAATTCTTATACATTTATTATTTTAATAATTGCCTTAAAAGCATTGACAAGAAACTCATTTGCTGAAATTCTAAGTAAAGTGATTTAAACTTCATCTTGTAATCAATTTACTGGCGGAAATTTTATACTCAAAGGAATAGCGTTATAAACATAATAATAAGGCTTTGCTAGCCTTAATTTAAGTTTGACTAATATAGAAAACTATAAGTATTTTACAACCATTTTTATTTCACTACCACTTTAACCACAGTCCTTTTAAGTACACCGTATATGTATGTATACTAGGGTGATACCTATTTTGCATTTTTTAGATTTTTGATACTCCCAAGTTTGGAGATTGTTCTCCGTCATCTAAAAACCAAATGCTGAAAATTTAAGCAAAATTTGGCATTTCTCTCCACCCAAACAAGAAAATGATCGTCAGCATCGAACCAAACATCAGCACTTGATGAGCAGCTCATTTCCCTACACCTGATATACCAGGCTGTAGTGATAAAGCCTCACTGAGATTTGGAACAGATGGTCGTCCAACAGACCGTATATTTTTGAAGGAAACAAGTCCAGCAGCTATTTCCTCATGCAAATCTGGAAGCTGTAAAGCAAGGGTGCCCAAGCCCTATACTCTTGGTGCTCATTTGATTTTTTTTTTAAATGCTCTTAGCTATAGGCTGTGTGTTTAAAATTAATGCATTTGTGTGTATAAAATGAATGCATTTGTAAAGACTATGTCCACAAAATGGTACAACAATCTAATCATATGCGAGTCTTAGCTCAAATATGGTATCGACCATCCATGAAATCTACTCCACCCATGCGATCATTGTATTCTCGAATAATTTGAGGGCAGTTGGTTTCGATGAATTTCTTCTGCTTTCTATCATACCGAGGAACGTTTAATTGTTGTTCAGCAGGATTGGTTCTTCTCAAACTTTCAATACCTACATACATATGTCGGGCGGACATATTCATTTGTTATCATTCCATAATACAGTATTCACATCGACTCCATAGATTGAGGTCATGTATTCTACGCAAAATCATTTCTGCACTTTGTTCATTTCGCAGCTTACACAAATACAAGAAATATGACATAAAAAGTTAATACCTCTCATCGTGCCAAAATCATAAATTTCTCTGGCTCGTAAATAAACTAACAGCGGCTTCGATTTGTAAAATTTATCAAAATACATGATGTGATGCACGAAATTAGGAATCTCCAAACATTTAAGATAGCTCCAATGCCCAGTATAATAGGTAAAATTATATTCTCTCCGGACCCATTATAGATTTAAAAACGGTAGGCAAAACCATTTGAATCAAAGCTAGAACAATTTGATCTCCCTTTTCTGCGGCTTATTGGACATGTATTTTCGGTGTTTGGAACACAAGTGGAATCGGCATCACTGTCATCGCTATCAATACTTTCATCTGTGCTGCCTACAGAACTCTACAGAATCGATGAACATGAGAAATTGTTCATCAGACATTTGCTCCAAATTTTAATTTTTGTTATAAGGACGTTTAGTAACATCCACTGTTACTGTGGCTCGATCGCCCCTTTGTGTTATAAGCCCAAATCCAAAACTTAAACATATTAACATCACCATGGGAAATCAGGCTATTCGTTTGGAAGTTACAGATTTATTTTTACTTCTTTTTTCATTTCCCCCAGTGTGCGCCTGCATTGAGCTGAGAGGTTTTGTTTCAAATTCAGTTGAATTTATACATATAACCGATATATGTGGAGGCGAAACGACAACGGAAAAGGTCCTAGGACTATTTTGGACACCCACTGAAGATACCTTTTGTTTTATTCTAAAATTTGCAAACGTGGTGATAAGATCAAAAATATTGCTTCAGGAGTTGTGGCGGTAAGATATTGAATAGAATTCTCCGATTCCAGTGGATGTAACTCATTGGAAACTATCGATTTACATATTTTTGTATGCGCAAGTGAAGTGGCAGCCGCAAATGTCAGCTACTGGAGTATTTGGCAATGTCAGTATAAAATTTATTGCGGGTAATCAAAGTAGGCAACAACAAAGCCCTTGTTCATCCCGAGGCTGGAACTGTTAGCCGCTGCACTTGATACCAGGTTGAAGGAGATAATCATTTCTAGTCATGACATAAAACCGTGGGAAATAACATTCTGATCTGATTCAAAGACAGTTATAAAATGGATTCGGTCTGATAGTCTAGCTCTTGCCGACATTTTAGAGATATCAGAGATGAAACAATGGAGATGGGTTCCTGGTTCCAATAACCCGATGATGCAACACGACTCCACCCCTTTTAGGAAAATTGTTTGAACTCCCGATGGTTGGATGGTTCTCAGTTCTTGAAATCTGACGCTGCCGAGTGGCCAAGACTACTTGATGATATTGCGAACATGAACATTCAAATGTTATGCCTCAGGTAACAAGAAAACCGTACTTAATTTTCGACCTTATTTAACGGTTCAGGAAATATAGGAGGCGGAAAGGTTTTGGTGCTAAATTGCTCAACAAGATGAATTCGCACAAGAATATAATACGCTGAAACTAACTCATTTTTTAGAAAAGGACGGAATGATACGATCAATAATGCAGAATGTATCAGTTGCGAAACATAGGAGCCAATAATTAATCGTGAAACAATACCTCGTGGACTTTAGGCATCAAGCTATTTGCGCGGCAGTTCGATTGAAGTTTTGGATTACTTGTTTGTGACAATTGATGAGATCTGTCAACAATAATTGTCAAGGATGTAAGAATAGAAATGCTGTCCCTAAGCGACCACTGATGGTCGTGGATCGGCCTAAGTCATATGTGAGGCCGTTTACGTATACGGGAGTTGATTATATTCCTTTCCTTTCACGGTTTCTAATGGTCGTCGTTGTGAGAAAAGGTGGGTAGCTCTTTTTACTTGTCTGACTTGGAAATAGCAAGGTACTTGTTGTTATAAGGCCGTTTAGTAACATCCATCTTTAACACAATAGTAAAATAGAAGGATACAAATAGTAGAACCATAAGCAAACAATAGAGTTTTACGAACAAAAGGAGAAAACAATAATGTAAGAGAGGAGAACATTTTTGTACACAAAAACCGGCAAGACCTTATTGAGGAGGTCTTCACTATTTCGTTTTCTAAACAAACTTTTAATTTTTTTTTAATTTAAGTACATTATAAAACTCAAATATAAAATGTTATCTAAGTGAAATTTTAAAGTCGATAATTTTATTCTAAATGTTGTTTTTTAATACTTAATTAAATTTGCGAAATAATTTTCGATGCTTCTTTATTGACTTTCTGCACTTGATTGATCATAGCTGACAAACGACTTGTCAGAATATAATGGGAATAATAAAAATGTTTAATACAACACGGAGGCTCCAAAATCAAATCCTGATAAAATTTTGAACAAACTAGTTTTAAGTACTCTGAAATTTTACTGTAAAGTATGGCGAAAATCGGGCAACATATGGCTCTAGTCCCCATACAAGGTCCTCCTCAGAAAATGAATTCAACATTCATAACTGTCTTATTATAATTAATATCGTGGTGAAATTTAACATAAACGAGTGTTTTAAGAACCATCAGCAACATAAAATTATTGACCCAGAAGCTGCGAAAAATGTTCCATATGAACGTTTTTTCATCTATTAACTTTTTGACGACCACAGGGACACCGGTGTCCTAACTGAATAACTAAATAAAGAAAAATGGAATGGGTGCCATTTTAATTTTAATTAGCTCGTAAACGTGTCTCTTATTGATGTGTTTAGATTAAAACAAGTTATAGCATTTATTTTTTATTGTCTTTGAAAATTGACAGTTTTATTTTGGTACTGTCTTCAAGAATTGTGTCCAAGTGTTTTTAAGTGTAAAACTGATTTTTTAAATTTGATATTAGGATATATATTAGGCCTGGTAAGTGCATTTTTGTTATAGAAAGTTACAAAATCATTATTCATGTTCAGTTCATTGATATGTAGTCCATAAACATGAGTATGTGGAACGGATATTTGCACTTTACGACCAAATTTCCATTAAATCCGATAAATTTTGTTTTGTTTTAATTTCAAAATATGTTTTCTTGGCGCTAAATGATTCACATTAAATAGAAAAAATTATTACTTTTATCCAAATAGCCTTATGGTCGTGAAAGGGTTAAACAGCAGGTATATTTTTTGTATAAAATTTGACTTCAACTTTCGTGCTCAGTCCTTGGCCTAAATTTTTAGCAGAATTTCTGTCTGGAACTTTTTGAGCCTTGTATGTTTTTAAATCTGCATTGGCTTTAGCTTTTCGTACCAAATAGTCCGAGTACTGAGCTAACCGGACTGCTTTCCTACCGGATGTGTTGAGAGCTCTGTTGAAACTGCTTTCTATTTATTGACTTTAGAACAGGGACCATAACAAGTATGACATTTATAATAAAAATCACAACATAATTGTTATTTTCTGATTTTTATTTCTTGTTTTTGGATTTTTATTTATTTTTTTTTTTTTTTGTCAGAAATATTTGTTAGACTTTGATTTATATTTTTTTTTGTCAGAAATAATTGTTATTTTTTTGTCATACATATTTGTCAGACCTTTTTCTGACAAAAAAATAAAAATCAAAGTCTGACAAATATTCCTGACAAAAAAAAAAAAAAAATCAAATTCTGACAAATATTCCTGACAAAAAAAAAATAAAAAAAATCTGACAAATATTCCAGACAAAAAAAAAAAAAAAATAAAAAATAAAAATTAAAAAAATAACAAATATTTTTGACAAAAAAAAAAAATAAAAATCAGGAATTTAAAATTCATGTTAATTTATGAAAATATAGTTGAAAGCGATAAAAATGGGATGTTTGACTTGACTCTCCGATATTTGCTTGTGATGGCCTTTTTCCTTTGAAATTTCAAGAGTAATTATTACTTTCGGTCCCTGCTTTAGAAACATCATGTGGACGATTCCTTCTAGATGAACCAGGTTTTCTATCAACGGACAATTTCTTTCGATACTCTTTAATAACATTGAAATCAGTTTGATGGTAGACTTTTGATTGTTTGGCCGAGTTTTTGTAGGACTAAGTTGGGTTTTGTTCAAAATATTTAATCATTTTAGTACTCACTTTTTTCTCGTCACTCATTTTAATCAGCTTAACAACAAATTAACATAATTGACATTAAACATAATAACTGACAAGCTTTACAAAGGTAACTTGATAAAAAAAAAAATCAAACAATACTTGGGTTAAAAAATTTAATTAAAAACTTGTGATAAGGTTTTTTCGATCTCAGTCCTTATATGACGGAAAACAATTTTAGGGCTTGGCGGCATTGAAAATCGAAAAATAAGGGCCACCATAATGTAATCAAATACCCAGACTATTCATTTGAAGTATTACTATGTGAGTGAGGCAGATTTTGTGTGCAAAAATAAGTATAATAAATATAACTAAAAATTTTCAACAAAATTATTCGAGCAACATTTTGAAAAGTTTAAAATTTTTTTTTTTTATATAAACGAGTGTGTCTGACTCTTTGTTTGAGTATAAAACTAATATTATACACACATACATAATAATATTTGTATAAAGTTGAATACTAATACAAATATAGAAGTGTGAGCTTGTGTTATATAATTAACATAACTAGTGTTATTTTTTCCCTCCTTGTTTTGCTTTGTGTTTTTTTTTCTTTATACAGTTTTATTATATTTTAACTTAAAACAGAAAAACTTTTAGTTTTTTTTTTGGAATTCATATGTTGAGTACTTATTATGTGTGCACTTTTTGTGTTGCTTATGTTTATTTAAGCTTTATATACATACATATATATTAGGGTGGCCCCGTTTGTATAAAATGAAAATTTGATTCATTCGAAGACTACGTTTTGAAATTTTTTCGTCCTGGGGTCAATATTTGGCAAGCTGGATCAAAGGATAAAAAGGTCCTTTTTTGACGTTTTTTACATTTTTTTATATTTCTTCCAAAGGAAGTATATGTAAATTTGATATCATATAAAAGGTCTTGAAGAGACGCATTCAATGGGTTATTAGAAACTTAAAAAAAAATTAAAATTAAAAAATTTTAAAAATTTTCGACAAAATTTTAGTTTTTTTTTAATTTTTTCATAGAATTTATTCAAATAAATATATGACATTTCTTGATCATAAACATCATGTAATTTCACAGAAATGGTGAAAGCTTATAAAATTTGAGTTATTTTGATGCCCATTACATATACTATGAATTGAGTATACAGAGATTGTCAGATAGGGATGAAATTAGGTTTAAACAAATTTGAATAAACACTGAACTGGACTGAATTTTAAAAAACGAGAAAAACCTTTTCGGTGAAATTACATGATGTTTATGATCAAGAAATTTAATCTATGTATTTGAATAAATTCTATGAACAAATTAAAAAAAACTAAAATTTTATCGAAAATTTTTAAAATTTTGAAATTAAACATTTTTTTTTTTAAATTTCTAATAACCAATTGAATGCGTCTCTCAAAGACCTTTCACATGATACCAAATTTACATATACTTCCTTTGGAAGAAATATGGCATAAATGTAAAAAACCTCAAAAAAGGACCTTTTTATCCTTCGATCCAGCTCGCCAAATATTGACCCCAGGACGAAAAAATTTCAAAACGTAGTCTTAGAATGAATCAAATTTTCATTTTAGTCGGGAACATCTGCAACTTTAATTTTGGGGCCACCCTAATATATATACATAGAGCCATGTTATTTATTTTCTCTGTATCGTAACGTATGTTGTTTAGTTAAAACAAAAATAAACAATATCAAACAAAAGCAAAAGCAACAACAATGTCACAATGACACAGACTAAAAAAAAAACAAATACAAATAATCCTAACAAAACTTTGTTTTATACTTCCTGTTTTAAGTGTGTGTGTGAGTGAGCAGATGTCTGTGTTATGAGGATGAGAGCTTTAGGAGTTTATTTGTGTGTTTATGTTTTATTAGCTCTGTAGGTATGCATGTATGTGTTTGTTTGCAAGGCCGGAAAATAATGCTGCATTGTTGTTTTTGTGCTTTGTAATACGACAATTGTCATTTTGTTTTTGTGCGCAAAAATAATACAAAACAAAGCAAAATACACGCTTACCGACAAACAGGCATAATTAAACATATTATTTTTACAGAAAAGGGGTTTAATATGTATATTGGATGGTTGTAGAACTAATTTCAGTTATTGTGAGAAATTGTGGTTTTAAGGTGACCAATTTGGTCAATTCACAAGATCTTTTATCATGTCATATTGTCATAATGTCCTAATATTTCACAATGGTTTTTATTGCTTTTCAAGCAAAAAATATCCTAAAATAATACTACTTTCTATGCTATGTTTATTGTGTTATCGTAACCAACCAGCAGATACCAACGCCGAATGCCTAAGAGTCGGTTAAGCCACCGAGTCGTGATATATTAGGACATTATTATTATGAATGATAAGAGACCTTGTGAATTAACCAAATGTATTTCAAAAATACAAATATCATTTGCTCTAATTTGATGACTGTAAGATCAAAAATGTGCACTTTAAAGTGCGTCAAACTTACAAGATCAGTGCCAGTAAATTTTCAATGAATTTCATTTTTATTTTTGGTCAGTTTGAGACAAAATGGTATAGAGCAAATCATTGTATAAATTTGAAAGGCGTTAGATTTGTTTTGTGTTCTGCAAGATTATTTAAAATATCTTGAATATTGCTGTACAAATTAAAATGATGGTCCATCAAATCCTAATTTCGCAAAGCTTAAAGAATGTATTCAATTACACTATGAAAAGTTAATATGAAGAGTTAAACGCATGTTCATTGATTTAGTGAAATTAAATTAGTGATACCAACGGCTCTCGAAACTCTTGTGTTAACGCATTCAACTCCATTCCATCTTAACAATTGGAATTTAGTTTTCTTCAGAAAAGCATTTATTTTATACCCACAAAAAAAAAAAAAGGATGGGGTAAAATCCGTTTGTGACACATACAAATATTTGTCGCAGACCCACATTAGTTTATAAGACGATCTAGTTGTGTCCGTACGTCTGTCTGTTGAAAACACGATAGAGCTCAAACGAAAGGATTTTTCTTTAAAAAAGACTAATTTTTATACCCATCATCAAAATGGATGGGGTAACATCCGTATGTCGCAGAGCCACATTAGTATACAAGACGATCTAGCTATGTTCGCCCATCTGTCTGTATGTTGAAAATACGATAGGGCTCAAAGAAAGGGAGCTAGCTGGCTGAAATTTTAAACAAATAATCCATTTTAATAATGATCGGTCTATGATTTCATCTAGCACGCATACAAATATCTGCCCGGAATACTATTACAGTCAGGATTGATTATGCAATCCTGATAAAATTTAGCACACATTAGTTCTAAGTACTCTGAAATAATACTGTTAAGTATGGTGAAAATCGGGCAACATTTTTTCCTACTCCCCATACAAGGTCCCCCTCAGAAAATGACTTGATCATCCATAATTGTCTTATAATAATCAATACCGTGATGAAATTGGACGTAAACAAGTTATGTACGAACCTTGATCTTTTTAGCAACCTTTGTGAGGATCGGTTCATAATTGATCATACCTCCCATATAAATACGTGTGAGTATACAAAATTCGTCACAGCCGAATATAACACTCTTACTGAAAATTGCTGCATTTGGGGTTCAGAGAATCCATATGCGATGGTCGAAATTTTGGACAGGACTCATAATTTTACCACATTTCTTCGAAAATGAGGTTGATCAAGTAGCGAAAATTGCTGGTACGTGTACCAGCATAATAAGAAAGAATGTTCTGCCTATAGTGATGAGGTCGTCATGTGGTTTCAACAAGACGGTGCAAGATGCCATATAGTCTGCGAAACAATTCAATTGCAGCTTGAGACATTTTCTGATCAGCGATCGGAATTCCATTTTTTTGTTATGGGGTTATTTGGAGTCAAATCTCTTTGCCAAAAAGCATACAACCACCAGCGGATTGAAGGAATTCCAACATTGCATCTACAAGATACAGCCAGATTTATGAGAAATAATCGTGGAAAATTTCGACAAAGTATTCTTTCGTAAAATTTGGGATACCTTTTACAATAAATAAATAGAATAAAAAACAAAAATAATCAGAAACCATGTAATAGATGCAAAAAGTTGCTGAGAAAGTGGCTGAATTTTTTAGAAAAGGATCTTTAACAAATTACTGTAATCATTTGTAAGATATGACATCACAAAACCATTATTTTTGTAGTACCTATGCAGTCTTCATTATGTAAGCTATAAGACATAAGGAAAGAAATTTAGTAACTCTAGAATAACTCCGATTTAGAAGGAATTTGTCAGCCAAAAACATAATGGGAGGTATTGGAAAAAAATACAATGTTTTGCACAGATATCAGAAATGAAACACTTTTTTGCTATTCATACGCACTTGTGAAATTAAAGGTATAAGTGAGTGGCCATCATTGTAATTAAACTACTCTGATGTAATCATATTCACAATAACATTGATTTATAAGTAAGGAGTGAGATCGCAAAATTCTTAACACACGTTTTTCATTAAAACTTTAACCCAAGTATTATTTGATTTTTTTATACCCTACACCACCATAGTGGAGAGGGTATATTGGATTTGTGCAGATTTTTGTAACGCCCAACTCAGAATCACTTTCTGAGTCGATTAAACGATGTCCGTCCGTCCGTCCGTCTGGCTGGTTGTCCATGTAAACCTTGTGCGCAGAGTACAGGTCGCAATTTTGAAGATATTTCGACAAAATTTAGTACATATCATTTTTTCTGCCCAAGGACCAAGCCTGTTGAAACTGGCTTAAATCGGTTCATTATTTCACCAAGCCCCCATACAAATGTCCTACCGAAATTGGACTTTATCGGTCATAAATGTTTAATTTATATAGGTATCTACACAAGTTTTTCTCCAAATAAATTTTATATATACTGAATTTATGTCACCAGATTTTATTATAATCGGTCAATAACTAGTCATACCTCCCATATAAGACCTGCTTCCGATAATCACTTTAACGAGCGTAAATCTCCTTAAAATGTTGGTATACACATAAAATGCAACATAAATAACTTTCATATAGACATTAATCGCATGAACAAATTTCATGGTGATCGGTCTATAATTTTTCATAGCTCCCATATAATGCCCGCTTCCGAAAATCACTCACGAATATAAATTATTGAAATTTTGAAAGAATAATGATTTTGCTCATTTATTTAGTGTAGGTCGGGCTTGACCGACCATACTTTCTTACTTGTTTTTTATGTAATTATACAGAATTCGGCAACACACAACCTCATAATCACACATAACCTCATAATGAGTATTTTACTGTTTTCGAATCATACTTATTTTGCATCGTCTATACAAATTGAGTCAAGTAGAGGCGAAAACAACAACATCATAAATGTTGTTGAGTATCCACTTTACGAGTGGATATGAGTCTCGACAGCATCGTATATAAGTACAAGAAATTTTGAGTCATGATTCAACTATACTCACTTTTTCACTTATGAACAAAATATATTTTATTCAAGGTTACTTATGCTCTATCCTAATAATTTTTTGAACTAGCCGTTTTTATATATTTTTATATGTTTAACAAAAAAGATGTGTATCTGTGCACATATTATAAAAAGTACGGCAAAATCATACAAGATAAATGAGAAAAAAAAACTTAAATTCTTTTTTTCTTTATACAAGTATTATTATTAGTAGCCTTTTACCTTTATATAAACAAACTCCTGCCTTTAAATAAAACACAGTTCAACTAAACTGAAAAAACACCTCTCATGCCCTTTTATATTTTAAATAATTATATATGCACATATTGAATTTTGAATAGTTTTTGCTGTTGCTGCTGTTTAAGATTAAAGCCCTCCAGGTTAATTGTATGATTTTAAATAAAACAGGCTTAATGGCAAACACACAAAGGAATCAATTAAATATTGTGCATTTTGTAAATATAATTAAGTTACATTGTGAGCCACTGAAATGGCTTGTCGCTTAAGAATAAAATGTAAATTTCCATAATGTCATTTGTCTAGGGACATGGTTCGTAGGTAAATGTGTTTGATGTAAATATTTGAATAGTTGAATAGTATTTAATAAATTACAAGATTATACAGCTGCTACTGCTAGTTGTGGCAAATTAAAGAAAAACTTCCTTTGGCGGTTTATTCAATATGTATTCAAATTTAAATTGAATTGAAGAAGATAAAGAATTTTAAAATATTAAAATAGGATTTAATAGCAAAGCAAAGCTTGCAGGAATTTCAATTTTCATATTTTTTGGAATTGGCCCATTTATCCACATTTGGTATTCGAATAGTAAAAGAATAATATAAGTGGTTTGAAAGACATCATGTTTTTCGTTTTGTAATCCCATCTGTAGAATTTTAGAAAACTTAGTCTAAATTCATAATTTCGTTACAAAATTGGTTATATTTGGAAAGGTCCACACTCAAGAAAAGCTGCACTTTAAAAACAAGAACTCGTTATATTAATTCAATAATGTTCATTATAATAGTGCTATAAAAAATTAAAAGTTCAACTTTAGCTTTAAATTTCTCTCTTTATTAAATTAAAACTTCAAGAAAATATCTCTCCATCATAAGCAATTACCAACATTTTTATCCATTTTTGCCTACCTTAGAGTTTCAATATGTTTACTGTTGAATGGCATTAAGATTTTCCAAAACAGTGTTAAGAAAAAATTGGACTTATGGCCGATGAATTTAAATTCTGAGCCACTGTGAGACGTCCAAACACAAATTTTAATAATGCTCTGTGCAAAATTCCATCTCCATTGGGTAGGTTGCTTAGAAATGCAAGATTTATTTCCAAAATTCTGCCCCACTGTGCTTTGGTAGTCATATAAATTTTAAATAATTTTTTGTAATAAAAAGCTACGATTTTATCTTAAATAATTCTAAGACAATTGTCATTCGTTCAATAAGATTTCTGTCTTGTTACTTATTCTTATTATTTTTCCATCAAACAGATATTTTAATTAATATACTTTTCCATGTCCTTCAAATTAAATGAAAGTTTATGGTCAGTAAAATGAAATGCTATTTCTTTTATATTAAATAAATCTTCCTTCGTAGAAAAATACTCATTATACTAAAAGCTGAAATCTTTTCAAGTTTAATAAATATTTGACAAAACAATTGTACTCTTTGAAAAAGCTATTTATTTATTACTAACATTTCTATAAGTTGGACAAACCTTTTAGGATGTTTTGAGATGTACTTTGGACTTATTTATGCAGCAAATAAAAATGAGACAAAAAGCAGTAAGAGACGTGACTTTTACGACATCAAGAA
The DNA here is from genome assembly GCA_942486065.2 of Calliphora vomitoria. Taxonomy (NCBI): domain Eukaryota; kingdom Metazoa; phylum Arthropoda; class Insecta; order Diptera; family Calliphoridae; genus Calliphora; species Calliphora vomitoria. The sequence continues at coordinate 154,261,869 of OW818029.2, forward strand.
AAATATTTATTGATATAATGTATAGGATATAAATATTAAAGTAAGAGGTCAATTTTAGAAGTCCTTTCATAATTTAACTTGTATCTCACACTTGTGTAGGAAACCACACAATATTTACTAATTTATAAATTTTAAATAAAAACCGAAAAAGTGGAAATAAATCTGAAACTTCCCAAACGGATTCGGATCTTATATACCCTTCACCAAATTATTTTTAGATAAACAAAATTAATTATTTTTTTTCTTAAATTGTTTTTCAAAATTTGAATTTTTTTTTTCAAAATTGTCTTTTAAAATTTTTTTCAAATTTTTTTTTAAATCTATTAATGAAAAAAATGTATGACAAAAAATGTTTTTGATAAAAAAAACTCAAAATTTATTTTGTATCTCACACTTGTGTAGGAAACTACACAATATTAATTAATTTATAAATTTTAAATAAAAATTGTTAGACAGTGGAGGAACCGGAAAAAGTGGAAATGAATCTGAAACTTCCCTAACAGATTCTGATCTCATATACCTTTCACCAAATTATTTTTAGGTAAACAAAATTAATAATTTTTTTTTTTTAATTGTTTTTCAAAATTTAAAAAATTTTTTTTTCAAAATAGTTTTTTAAAATTTTTTTCAAAATTTTTATTAAATTTTTAATTTTTTTTTTTAAATTTATTAGTGAAAAAATTTATGATAAAAAAAAACTCGGGTTAAAAAATATTTTTCCCGATTTTGACCCATTGTAGGCCCAAATTACTATAGCCTTATATAAATCGTTGCAATGGACTTTGAAATATTTATCATTAGATATCCATATTGTCTATATTAATGACTTAGTAATCCAGATATATATCAAAAATAAGCCAAAAATCGAGGTTGTCCCAGTTTTTTCCTTATTTTCAGCCATTTGTGGACCGATTTTCTAGATTTTAAATAGAGACCGAGCCAAAATAATTCTCGATTGAAAGAAACAAATAAGAATTTTTAAAAATTTTAATGTAGAAGTATTTTAAAATACTTTTTGAACCTACTACTTTACAGTATATAATACAACCAAGATATATATATGTATATAAAAAAATATGAACAAAATTTATAAAATTACGTTGATAAAATAACAAAACATCAATACAAACTCAAACATAAACATACATTAACTATGCTCTAGTTTATGTACTAAGAAAAATGTGTTGTACATTTTTGTGTACGAAAAATTGCATTAAACTAAAGGGCAACAACAGCAAGCAGCTATAGAAAATATTAAACTAAAATAAGTACCATAAATCACACATGACTGCATTTAGTTTTATATTTTATAAATTTCCAAATATGTTAGAATATATCTATGAAATTTTAACAAAAAAAAAAAAACATGATAATACTTACGTAAAAAATGATTTCAAACTTAAGTTGATGTACATTTTTTTTTTAAGGATATTTACTTGAAAAACTATATTTAGTTTACATAAAAACATGTTTGAAGTTTAAGCTGCTTTTGCAAACAATTTCCTTTAACATATTTTTTTAAAGTTTTATGAACACAATCCTTTATTTCTAAAGACTATACAATATACACTTTAATATACATACAATCTTTTTAACATAAAAATTCATAAATACATACTTTGAAGTTTATTTGTATGAATTTAAGTACAACATAACTACATGTGCTACTTTATGGTTACTTTAGTGATTGATACGACTATATGCCTTAAGAGTTTTAACTGCAACAAACAAAAGAGTTAAGTATGTGTGTAAATGAATGTATTTGAAATATTAGGGTAGTAAACCATTTTCGATAGGCAATAAAAAATGAATATGAGTGGCCTGGCCTTATTTAACACTTTTTGGATTTTCAATACCCCTAAATTAGAAAACTACTGTCCGTCATCTAGAATCTAAAAGCCTAAAATTTTAACAACATCGGATAATGTTTAGAGGTGCACAACTTATTAAAGGTTTCTGATCAAATTAAGAATATTTTTGAAAAATCCCAAATTTTACACTCTCAAAATTGTTTTTAAACGAAATTTCAAAATATTATTTTTTAGATTTCATTTCAAAGCATTGGCCGTTGCTAGATATTTGTTTCCATCCGGGTTATGCTTATTCTGTCCAGGTTCTTCAAAGGTCAGCTTCCTTTGAAATCTTTACCACAGAGCTGTGTTGGATCTTTGGAATGTGTTTGTTAATGGGCAAAGCTTATAACAGAGGATTCGATGAGATAACTGCTTCGGCTCTCGGTCGGCTAACGACTAATTATTCGTAAATACGGCTTATGGATGCAATCCGAGGAGATACATTCTTCAGCTCTCGTCGGCTAACTACAACTTATGGACTATACTAGATAATGAAGACAATCCGGTGAGATAAATGATTCGGCTCTCGGTCGGTTAACGACTAATTATTCGTAAATACGGCATACGGATGCAATTCGAGGAGATAAATTCTTCAGCTCTCATCGGCTAACTACAACTTATTGCCTGTGACTAGCTAATGAGTACAATCCGACGAGATAAATGATTCTACTAGCTTATTAGTACAATCCGATGAGATAAATGCTTCGACTATCGTTCGGCTAACGACTAATTATTCGTAAGTGGATGCAATCCGTGAAGACAAATTCTTCAGCTCTCATCGGCTAACTACAACTTATTGCCTATGAGTAGCTAATGAGTACAATTTACACTGCCCTATTTCAGTTTCTAAATCATAAGTTAAAGTTATGCTTTAAAAACTACATGAATAATTCATAATGACATTTTTAAATCAGTTGCTTAGAAAATGTTGTCTAAATTTCGTATAAACTCTATGTAAATTGTGTGAATGAAAGTATGTGTGTAGCTAAACAGAATGACTTTTTTAAACATGAAATGTAAGAATAAAATAGATTTTTGTTTTAATGTTTACATAAATATTGCTAAAATACTCTTTTGACAAAAATATAGAAAACAAAATTTTAACAAAGGATGTTTAAAAAATAGCCGAGTAAAAAATGTTTTTTCAGGCTGATTTGAAAAGAAAGGAATTACTATATTGAATAAATTTGTAAGGCATTCAGAATGTTTGAAAAAAATTATTAGGGTTTTTATGAACATTTTCTGAATTCAGTTTGACAGTTAACTATGACTTACACCTTTCTAGAACTAAGTAGAATAAAATTTAATAATTTATTCAATGCATGTTTTAGAATTCTATCTGTACCTTTTGGATAAGTTAGCTTTAAAATTACTGTGCAACTCGAAATACACCTCCCGTATAACTTTTTTAAAAATGTAAGTTGTTTACTCCTGAATAATGTTTTCCACACATACAGTTTTTGTCACCATCTATATATTTTTTGTAGTTAAAATCATGATTTACATCAATACTATTGTTACGAATGTGCAATAGCGATTTTAATTTAACGGTATGTAACGGCTGCCTGCAACATTTATCATGTTTATAAACACGTCCATCCGTAGAAGCTTCTACTTATCAAAAATGTTGATAGCCTGTGGTTATTAGCATTGTTTGTAAGTATGGCAACACTGAATGTTTAAGCTGCTAACATTAACATCGAAAGCTCTAGAATTCGAATGTACTAGTTTGTCCGTTAAGAGCATTGTAGAAGATTCCCGAAAGATGGCGTGTGTATAAATAGTGGCAGAGATTGCAGTCGCCAGTGAGTTTATCATAGGCACTGTTAGAGTTAACATCAACTGCCTTGTACATTTAAGTTTGTACATTATAAAGTGTGTGTGCATTTCTGCGAATTGATAAGCGTGTACAAAGACACTGAGTGACTGTTGTTGTTGTAGATTTTAAATAAATAAAGAGTTGTTACAATTTTGAACTACTAAACGGCTTTTATTTGCAGTCAAAAGTATCCGGTTTATTTAAAGGAAATAAACCAACGTTTTAAAAAGGTTAAAACGTAACAATATTTTAATCGTTAACAAAAAATATTTTCAAATTAATTAGTGCACTTCTAAGATGATCAAGCTAGCATGTCCGTCCGCTTGTAGCTGAAACTCTGTCTGTTGATAAGGTTTGTTTGGTAGTGAAAGTGGGAAATATCGGTTATAATTTCCAGCAATTTATTAAATTTGCATTTCTATATACATCTGCCTTTTAGCGCTACACGTATTAAAATCCTATATAAAAAAATTTAGTTTTGCGAGCGATTGCTGGGATATTTGTAGTGAATTTTGTGCAGTAAAGAAAGTAGGAAGCGAGGTTCCTATATATGATAGGGAAAACTGCTGTATCTTCTGTGCTGAAAGAACCACACGCAGAGAAAAAATTTAGTTATGCATGTTTACAGTAACCATTTCCATACTTTTTAAAAGTTTTTTAACAATATTTTAGTCACAGTGACTATTTACATGATTGTGGTAACCATAATATGGTTAATATACGATTCACATGATTGTATCAATCATATACATATATGGTTACATTAAACAAGTATATGTTTGTGACAACCATTTGTATGATTAAGGTTTTACCATATTATGTTGCATTTTGTTGAGTATTAGTCAAGAGTGAAGTAACCTCTAAGAATCAGCCGCTACACTTTTTTCGCTTTTTTCAAAATTCGGTTTATGTGTATTGAGCAAGTTTGCATTTCACCTATTCAATATATGTCATGATATTCACATAAATTTCGACATAAGTCATTTATAGTTTTAAGAAATTTATCGCTCTATCAGGTTCTGTACAATTTGAATCATAACTGATACAAGTCCTATAGAAGACCAAAACTACATATTAATGGTGGGTATACAAGATTCTGCACATCTGAATATAACACCTGCTGTGCACTTAATTATTTTTTGTTACTTTTTTAATTAAAATCTTAAATAACATTTTACAAATACCAAAAATAAACCAATATGTATACAAGTTTTAATATAAGTATAAGCTCCATTTACTTGACAATCACGTTTAACAAAACTATGAATTGATATTTCATAAATATTAAACGGTTGCTGTTTTTAAAACACATGATGCCTCTCTAAAAACATATCAGCAAATTGTATAACCAATGGTTGCAAAATAAAGTAGAGCAAATCCCCTTCTTTATTATTCACAATAACTCAACACCTAGCAAAGTGTTACCAAATAAAGTTTATATAACTTTAACCAATAACCTTAATCTCTACTTAAACTACACACCTTTGACACGTGTGACTTGGGTAGAAAATTGGATTATGATTAAAATAGTCTTTTGTTATACTTAATCCTTTTTATGTAGAATATTTGTTGGCCAATTCTATTGTTAACAAAAGGTTACCTTTCAATACTTTCGAAACCTTAAATAGATTTAGGATGCTGTTGCTAAAAAAAAAATATCAGAAAAACAATATGTAATGATGTTGACTGGGCAGTATTTTTATTGTATTAAGGATATTACATATTTTAATTTGTTTTAAATGACTTCAAACTAAATTCAAATTAGCATTATTTGAATATTTGGAAAATAATATAATTTATTTAATAAATAACTTAAGAAAAAGTTTAATATATTTAGGATTATTTAAAAGAGATTTGTGTTTGTATTAGTTCAACAAATATTATCCATATGTAGATATAATGAAAAATGAAACATTCATCAATCAATTATTTCTTTGAAATTCCTAAATCATTATCCAGAATCCAATATTCCTCTAAAATGAAATCCTCAACTCTCAATTACTGTACAAAGCTTCCACGAATTTTACAAACCATTTAGTATGTAAAAGTTCACCTAATAAACCTAAAAATATAACATTATTTTCTTTATTTTCAGATACCAAGATATTTTGAAAATACGCACAACATTGTCACAATTTTCAACATCATTGGGTCCTATTGTTGATGGACATGTCATACCAAATCAACCATACAAAGTAATGGGACAATACACAGAACATTTTAGTCGGTATGTACAAAAATACTAAACGAAAACAAAATAAGAGAATGAAGTTAGATAATTTACTTTTTTCCATACAAAGTCAAATGAATTCAGCAAAACTAAGTTTGTACATTGTATTGGGTGTATAACTTAAAAATGCGGGATTTACAATAGACGGCGTATCTATTGAATGCGGTTTTTGTTTTTAATAACTTATATGTCATTTTGAAAGGTACATATCTGTCATTTATTCTCACTTTGTTATTGAACATTATAGTGTAAAAAACAAATTTTTTTCTTTGCTTCGAAAATGTCGAATTTTTTGACAAAAATTTAAAATTATCGATTACTCACCGAAGCTTATGATAAATGTGTTTCATCGATTTCAACGTGCGATATTTGGTTCAGTAGTGGTGATTTTGACATGGCAGACAAAGATCGCCAAGGCCAGCCAAAAAAATTTGAAGATCAAGCATTGGAGGCATTACTCCATAAAAATTGTTGTAAGACTCAACAAGAGTTTGCAAAATCATTGGGCGCTACTCAATCAGCAATTTCAAAACGTTAGCAAGCAGCAGGTACCATACGAATTGAAGCCAAGAGACCTTGCAAGACGATTTTGCATGTGCGAAATGATGCTTGAACGCTATAAAAGAGAATCATTTTTCCACCGAATGATTATATGTGATGAAAAAGCGTAAGAAGCGTAAGAGACCAACCAGCCGAATCGACACCACAGCCAAATATCCATGGCGCTAAGGTAATGCTCTGTGTTTCGTGGAAGCACAAGTGTCTTATCAATTATAAACTGATGAAGTCTGACCTGACTATCACAGGGAACCTGTACCGAATGCAACTGATTGGTTTGAATCGTGCATTGGCCGAAAAACGCCCAGAGTATCCGGCCAGACATGACAACTCTAGGCAACATGTTGCAATATCTGTTAAATACTATTTAGAAGGTTGTGGTTGGGATGTTTTGCCTCACCCGACTTATAGTCCAGACATTGGCCTGAGAGCATTCTGCATCGATTGATGCAGAATGCTCTCAGGGATGCGCTTCGCTTCAAAACAGATTATCTGAAATTGTCTTGATTCGTTGTTGACCTCAAAAGATTTGCAGTTATTTTGGAATCCATATGTTGCCAAAGAAATGCGAAAAGTTCATAGCTAACAATGACCAATACCTTGAATAAATATATATTGTACAAATATTTCAAAATAAAATTTTTAAATTTGTAAAAATTCAGCATTTTTAAGTCATACACCCAATAACATTTTTGAAATAATTTTATTGGGATATAGTTCTTGCAAATGCATTTCCATACATAACTACATATTAGGATGGCACCCAAAAAATGTGGAGAATGTTCCAAACTTAACTAAAAGTTACCCGAAATTTATGTTCTGGGTTCAGTATTTGGTGTGGTGGAAAAAATGTCCATTTTTAAGGCTTTTTTCATAGTTCTCGAAATCAAAACATATGAAATATTGGTATTATCCATCCTTCCATTAAGGTTTTTATGTCAATTTGTTCGAATACATGGACTACGCGTTTAAAATCTACCACACTTTTGGACACTTTTTTGTGCTCTTCAATTCTCCTTTAACAAGAGCCCAATATCTCTCTACTGACCTTGGCTCCGATTAGTTTGGAGGATTTGCCTCTCTTGGTACAAATACCACATTATTGTTCTTGTACCACTCAATACCTTGCTTTCCATAGTGACAGGAAGCCAAGTCAGGCCAAAAATATGTTGACACATTAAGAAGTCTTATAAATGGAAGCATCCTCTTTTGTAAATATTCCTTAAAGTAAATTTCAGTATTTGTCTTGAAGTAAATTTCGGCATTTGAGCCCTTTGTTAGAAAAGCTTGGCTTCTTTTGCCGCAACTACATATTGCTTGCCACACCAAGAAATGTTTGGGACATTTTTTTGCTTTTGGTTCCTTAACTTTTCTACAACATTCCCTCGAGCATCAGCAACATAAAAAATTTAACCCGGAAGGTTCGAAAAATTTTCCAGAACAGACGTTTCGTCATCCATTATATAGCAGATATATTTTTTTAAAAAATTTTACTTCAATTTCCGTGCTCTGTTTTTGGCCTCTAAATTTTTAGCAGTGTTCCTGTCAGGAACTTTTTGAGCCTTGTATGTTTTTAAACCTGCATTGGCAGGTTTGAGCTAACCTGACTGCTTTCCAACCTGATGTTTTGGGTGCTCTTTTGAAATTGCTTTCTATTTATTGGCTTTAGAAACATCATGTGGAACAAACCTTCTACATGAACAGGGTTTTCTATCTACGGACAAGTTCTCCCGATACTTTTAAATAACACTAGAATCAGTGAAAACGTTAAGCATTTGTTGTTTAGATAACGGAGAACAGTTATTGCGTGCGATCAATCAAGTAGAGTCAAAGGGACCCCATTTTGACAAGACCACACCACTTGTCTGCTGTAATATTGTGTGCATTGTAAAGTATATAAAAAGTCGAGTTTGATAAAACACAACCTGTAGCCGTGAGATATCTCAGTAGGTCGATTAGTTCAGACCCGACTACCTCACAAAGGTTGGTCAATGTGCAGTTGCCCATGAATTTATGCCTCTTGATACTCAGGGCTGAGCTTTCCCTATCCTTACAGCTACGAAAATGGTCGTTAAAAGGGAGTCCCAGACGATTCGCATGCTTGCCTAAAATCCAGTGCCCCGTTAATATTGCAATCAACCTTCATATATCCCTTCTTTTTCGGGATATCAGTTGCATAGTTTTTCAGTAATAAAGGGCCACATCAACTTGGCCACCCTACATGTGTCTTAACTACGCCATCTATTCTCAATCTTTGTAAGAAAGTGTCTGAAGATAATACCTTTATACCCCCCAGTGGAATTGCTACTAAGACCGCATTAGAGGTATCTAAGGCAGAACCCGTTCTGGCTAGTTCGTCTGCCTGTTCATTGCCATAGTGGTGTCTGTGCACAGTGACCGAAACCAAAGTAATGTCAGATAGACGACCTAGCCTTGAGATTGAGTTCTTTCATTGCCTGACTAATGAAATTGAAGTTGTGTATGCATTCAGTGAAAGAAGTGCTACCTGACTGTTGACAAAAATACCTATATTGCCGCGAGTATTATGAGCATATAGTGTCTTACAAGCTACCATGATTGCAAAAATTTTCGCCTAGAAAATGAAAACCCTATACTCATTTGAATGACGGTATGAGATGCCTAACCCATCCGCGTCACAGAAGACGCCAGAACCAACACCACAGCTCATTTTTAAACCGTCTGTATATATCCTGGTGTCATATTCGTACACTAGATTACCTCTAGTTAAGACCTTGAACACCCTATTAAAATCTGTGTATGGCGTAATATAGTCAGAGGATTGGAAAACGATCGGAGGCAGTAGGCTCAGAATCCCTGCGTGGCCTTATGTACTCGATTTCCAACATCTAGATGCGTGAAGCATCGCTGCTGGCAGAGGTGGCTATTATGTGAATGTTTATTGGCACAAGGTGCAGTATAGTGTTCAGTGCCTCTGAAGGACTAGTTCTGGACTTTATATAGTTGGTCTACGACATATTTCCTTCTATGTAGTTGCAGTTCACCAAAAAAGAGATTCATAAGTAAGAATTGGACGTACTATAGCCGTATACATTCATTTAACCATGCTGGGACTTAGTTCCCATTTTTTACCAAACATCATACGGCAGGTATAGTAGTCCACCTTTGCCTTCGTAACCCTATGTTGAGTATTCAGTTTCCATGACAATTTAGAGTCCAGTAGATATTAGATATTTTGCATTATTTGAAAGGGGGATTTTCCATTTTTTCAACATCGGATGCTTGAAGCTTGGAATCTTTCTCTATGTCGTGAAGACTATAAGTTCTGTTTTGCTTGGATTCACCTCAAAACCTTACTTACTATGGCCCATGGCCCCATCGTCACATCCATAAACAATCCTGATTCGAGCATCACCACATCGTCCGCATAAGCGACAACTTTTATCCCTTTTCTGTCTAGATCAATGCGAATTGAATTAAGAACGATAAGCCATAGTAGTAGAGAGATTACCCCTCCCTGAGGTGTGCCTCATCCAACTTGCTTGGTTTTAACGCTACTACCAAGATTTGCTGTAACTATTCTTGATTTCAGCATGGTTACTAACCAGTCATTGATATATTCTTCAACATCTAGGTTACTAAGAGCTTGCTGAATTGCAAGCGTAGTTACACTATTGAAAGCACCATCTATATCCAGGAAGGCTGCCATTGTGTATTGTTTAAATTCGAAAAATCTCTCTATAATATTAGAGCCACCCTAATGCACCATGCAATTATCTTTTGTTGGTTAGGGAATCCTAGTTGTTAAACCTAAAGAAAATTTCGTTTTAATTATAGTTAACTTCTTCTCTCTCATAATGTACATACGTTCTATTAGAAATTATTTCTTTGTGAAAATGTTTTAAAGAAAAAAGTTTTTTTTTTTTTTTTTGTCAGAATTTCATTTTCGTTTTAGCAGAACAAAAAACTTTGATTTTTCATTGTTGGCTAAAGAGAAAGAATTTACAAAAACGTCAATTAAATTAATGAAGTATAACAAAAAAACATTATTCCCATCACTCTTTTTATTTTGTCTTATGGATGCTACATGTACTATAATTAAATACGTAATGATTATGGGTGATTAAATGATTTTTGTGGCATTTTGAAAATTTATATAATATGTGGCAGATGTCAAATTTTTAAAATAATAATATTATCATTATTTTATTAATGCAAACAAAGTTTGTTTGGTTTGGTATTGTTGAATCAGTCAATCACTCAGAACACCTTAGATCATATTCCTTGATACGCGCACGTTCTTACAGTACCGTTAATTCATCACTAGTTTTAAAGTTTCCCGCAATTACACATTCGCTAATTTTTGGAATACCTTCTACAAGTCGTTCAATTCTTCTCTCTAAGTGGTGGTCTATTTTTCTTGGACGGTCAGTTCTTGGTATATTTGCCATTGTTCCGATTTTTTTAACTGTGTTTTTAATGAAAATATTTGTGCAGATTTCTAGTTTATAAGTTCTTTTTATAAAATGAATTAAAAAAATGTTTAAATATGTATTAAAAAGAAACCATAAATTGTTAGTTTATATTATAATATGTCTGTACGGAGACTTAATTGATTCAGTGTATATGCAATGCATTGATTTCTAGTACTCTATAAACTATTCTGGAGACCTTCCAGCTCCTGTGTGATACTAAGGTTTCCTAAATTATTCACCTGTTTCGCGACTGAAATATGAAAACTTTTCTAAGTGCTAGGTGTTTTTTCTATTTCATTACTAACACATTTTAAAATCCAATGTGTTTGGTTACCTACCTGAGCGATAAAAACTCTTTTTACATCCACCATCAAAAAATATTGGCCATAGAACCAAAAAGTATATATATTGTGGGCAGAGCTGTAAATGAATCATTCATTTTTGAATTAATTCGCGAAATATTCATGAATTAGCAAATTTTGATGTAATTATTTTCACACAAAAAAATGTTTTGTATGAAATTTGAGTCAATTCAAATGGATTTGGTAAAAATTAATTGCAATTTATTTCCAATTCAAATTAATTTGTCAAATGAATTACAATTCGTTTTCAATTCAAATGAATTTGTAAAAGTGAATTGCTATTCATGTCCAATTCATTTGAATTAAATTGATTTTGAATTAATTTAAATGGATTAGAAAAAATAATTAGCAATTCAGTTTCAACTCATTTGCATTGATTGAAATTGTAATTGTTGTTTTAAGTAAATCTACAGTAAGCATCCGGTCGTTTGATTGTCTGGTAGCGGCAGAATAGGAATTGAATTATTAGGTATCGGTGAAAATCATATCAAAATGGGAAAGTTTTGTTTATTAGCTAGAATAAACTTCAATTTTTATTTTTATCAAACAGTGTGAAAATATTATTAAAGGTGTGTTTAAAATCATTTTTTGTTTAAGTAATCTCATATTTGTATATTGTGGAAAATTTCTTTTTTGTACTGAATATTTTAATTTTGATAGAAGATATTTCCATTTTTCATTCCCCCTAGATCTTCTCTTGAATTTGATTCACTGCAACTCATTTCTGATTCCTTTCATTTGAATTGCCACTCAATTGTTCTAATTCATTTGAATGAATTCAAAATCAATTCAAACGAATTGGAAATGAATTGCAATTCACTTTAACAAATTCATTTAAATTGTAAATGAATTGCAGTTCGTTTTCAATTCAAATGAATTTGTTAAAGTGAATTGCAATTCGTTTCCAATTCAAATGAATTTATGGAAATGAACTGCAATTTATTTTTAACAAATTCATTTGAATTGGAAACGAATTGCAATTCACTTTAACAAATTCATTTGAATTGAAAACGAACTTTATTCAATTCTTTTTTGTTGTGAAACGAATTTATTTTATCAAACAAGTAAGAGAACTATATTCGGCTGTGCCGAATCTTATATACCCTTCACCAAATTTTATTTTAAAATAAAAATTTTAAATAGTTTTTAGTAAACAAAATTATTATTTTTTTTTTTTTCAAAATTGTTTTTCAAATTTTTTTTAATTTAAAAATTTTTATTTTTTTTTTTTAATTTACTAGTGAAAAAAATTTATGACAAAAAAATTTTTTTGGTAAAAAAAAAAATTGAGTCAAAAAATATTTTTCCCGATTTTGACCCATTGTAGGTCCAAATTACTATAGCCTTATATAAATCGTTGCAATGGACTTTGAAATATCCATATTGCCTATACTAATGACTTAGTAATCCAGATATGGATAAAAAATAGGCCAAAAATCGAGGTTGGCCCGGTTTTTTCTTATATCTCAGCCATTTGTGGGCCTATTTTCTCGATTCAAAATACCAATCGACTCGGAAAAATTCCCGATATATTGATGTATGAATCAAGTTTGTAAGTTATTTGGGGTCTTCAGAAAATTGATTTCAACAGACAGACGGACATGACTTAATCGACTCCGCTCTCTATAAGGATCCAAAATATATATACTGTTACGTTTTTACCTTTAAAAAATGTGGTTTATTTCCTTTAAATAAACCGGATTCTTTTGATTGCAAATAAAAGCAGTTTAGTTGTTTAAAATTGTAAGAACTCTTTATTTAATTAGAATGTACAACAACAACAGAATTAAATAGTCACTCAATGTCTTTATACACGTATATCAATTCGCAGAAATGCACACAAACTTTATTACGTACAACCTTATATGCACAAGACAGTTGATGTTAACTCTAACAGCGCCAATGATAAACTCACTCACGACTGCCAGCTCTGCCACTATTTATACACGCGCCATCTATCGGGAATCTTCTACAATGCTTTTAACGGACATACTAGTACATTCGATTTCTATAGCTTTTCGATGTCATTGCCAGCAGCCCAAACATTTAGTGTTGCCATACTTACAAACAATGTCAATGATGGACGTGCCTTCAAACATGACGAATGCTGCAGGCAGTCGCTACAGACCGTTGAATTCAAATCGTCATTGCACATTCGTAACAATACTTTATAGGGTCGGAAAATTATGTTGTGGAAATTACAAACGGAATGACAAACTTATATAAACCCTTCTCACGAAGGTGAAGGGTAAAAAAAGAATGAATCATTTACAGCTGTGATTGTGGGTTCTCATAAGATTCTAAGACGATCTATCTATATCCGTCAGACTGTCTGTCTGTCTGTCTGTTGGAAACACGATATGGCTTATACGAATGGAGCTAGCTGGCTTTTCACAATTACTCCACAAATACTCTCTATTGCAGCGTTTGTTTGGTATTGAAAATATCCAATATTGGTTCATGATTGGACCTAGCCAATGTACAAATGTCCCCCCGGAATACTGTTTGAGCAGTTATAAATATGTTGATTATACGGCAATCTTGATAAATTTTTGCAATATTGATATAATTTTCAAACATATGAGCTAGTATTTAATACAATTAATTTTATATGGAAACGCACACAAAGACTTTAAATCAAAAAGAATTTGCAATTATACCAGCAACCTGTCAGTTATATTCTAAGCATTGAAAGTAAAGAAAATTATTTAGGTAAGACTGACTTTTTTTAAAATGCTCTACAGTGTTGTGCTTAAGTAAATATTTTATTTACAAATTTCATAAAAATTTCGTTTAAATTAAATTGAATAAAATTTAAACAGTTTTTATATACTTTAACTATGAGAGTGTTTTTTGTGGACTTTATTGGAGTATAAAATATTTTTAATGTCTTATTTTGTAAGTCAATTCATTTCACTTGTAGAAATTTTGAAAAGAAATTTAATTTAAAATTCTTGGCTTACAATTTCACTAGGACTTGGAATTTTTTTGAAAAATGTCTTAAAATTCGTTACAAACCTTTGGAAATACTATCAAAAATATAAATCTTAGGGTACCTCACACCAGACAAAACAAACGGAAAGAAAATCTAAATGCCTTAAGATTTCTAAGTAAATTGCAACAGCAGAATGGAAAAAAAATTATACAAGTTATAATTAAAAATTAAAAAAAAGTAGTAATGTTTTAAACCAGCTTTTATTTATTTAAGACAAGCAGCAACAAAAAAAAAAAAAAAAAAAACGTATCAAATACATACAGCGTAACTAATCCAAAACAAATAAACCAAAGAGAAAGAAACTTTTTCGTTTTTTTATTTCTGTTCAACGCTAAACAATTCCCAAGTAAATTCTACACGTTTAAATACTTAGTAGCAGGGAGAATAAATCAAGAAAAATAAAACAGCAGAGAACAGGGAAATAAAACAACAAATCCTTGTAAATTTAAATTAATTAAAATATATGCATGAATGATATTTAGTCAATTTTGCAAGAATCAACAATTTTACATTATTTATGCTGTTGTAAATGGTAATGAAACAATTACAATTAAATGGGTAACAAATATGTACTGGCGTTAAAGTAAACAGTTTAAGATCAAATGAATAAAGATATAATAACACATGATAAGCTCGACATACAAAGATTCTCCTTAATGAAGACATCTTAATGCATTGATACATGGAATAAAATGTGCACATTTGAGTGAATGTTGTTATCAAAAGAGAGGTTATGTATGAACTTGTTCGTAGATGTAAAGACATTTTTTTGAGGGCAAATTTTAATATTTTTATTGAGATTTTGAAATAAGTACATTCTACAACTTATCGCAGTGTATTCAAAAATATTGCAGTAAAGTAAATCACTGGTTTTTAGGCGAAAGTCATTTACTTTTAAAACAATAGAGATGTTTGAGTGTAATTAGTTGAGTAGATGAAATAAGACTTTTAAACTGACACATAGGTCTTTTTGTAAGCGCATTAATAGTTTGTACAAAATGCTGTAAATTTAGAAAAGTACAGAAATACTTAATAAGTAGTAGAAGAACATAGAAACCACATTTTTTCTTTTTTGAAAAACTACTTTTTCATATGAAAACAAGTAGAAATCTATATTCGGCTGTTGCGAATCTTATATACCCCACACCAAATTATAATTTAAAATAAAAAATATTTTTAGGTAAAAAATATTAAAATTTTTTTTTTTAAATTTAAATTTTTTTTTTTTTTAATTTTTAAAAATATGCAATTTTGACCCATTGTAGGTCCGACCTACTATGGCGTTATAAACATCATTGCAAAGGTATTTGAAATATCTATCATTAGGTATCCATGTTAACGACTTATTAATCCAGATATTTATCTAAAATAAGTAAAAAATCGAGGTTGTCGCGGTTTTTTGTTATATTTTAGCCATTTATGGGACGGTATTATCAATAAATTAATTTTTTTTTTTTTAAATAAAAAAAAAGAAAAAAATTTTGAAATTTAATAGTGAAAAAATGTTTGGTTGAGAAAAAAAACTCGGGTTTTCCCGATTTTGACCCATTGTAGGTCCGACTTTCTATGGCGTTATAAACATTATTGCAAAGGTCTTTGAAATATCTATCATTACAAATTGATCAAAAATTGATCTCGGTTTTTTGCTTATATCCTAGCCACTTGTGGGCCGATTTTCTCGATTTTAATTAGCAGCTGATATGATCAATATGATTAATTGAATTTGTAAAATTCTTTATTAGAAGGTTATCAAATACGGAATACAAGGTTCCGTGTTTCCCATAGCCATCCAGGGAAATTTTACATCGGTTTGATTTTGGAGAAATTGAGTTCATTTTTTCAAAACATTAAAATTGTGTTCAGAAAAATGTAATTTTCACACTGAATAAAATAGGTAGGTACAATTTCAAAAATGGTACAGGATACACAAAAAATCCTTTGTTGTATAAATATTTAGAATCTGTAAATATCTCAAATAATCACAATTTTGAGGAAGTAGCTTATTATACCCTTCATCGTGAGTGGCAAGTGATATAAAGTTTGTCATTCCGTTTGTTATTTCTACATTTTTGATTTGATACCCTACAAAGTATATATATCGTTATAGATAGCGAAGTCGATATAGCCATGAACGTCTGTCCGTCTGTATGTTGAAATCAACTTTCCATAGCCACCAAATAACTCACAAACATGATTGATACATCAATATATCGAGAATTATCCCGCCTCGGTTCTATTTCAAATCGGTCCACAAATGGCTGAGATCGGGCCAACCTCGATTTTTGGCCTATTTTTGATCTATATATAAGTTATTAATATAGACAATATGGATATCTAATGATAGATATTTGTAACGATGTATATTTGGCCATAGTTTTTTGGACATTTACAATTGGTCAAAATCGGGAAAAATATTTTTCAATCCGAATTTTTTTTTTCCAAAAAAAAAATTTTGTTGTCATAAATTTATTTTCACTAAAAAATTAATTTTTTTTTTTAATTTAAAAATGAAATTAAAAAAAAAAACAATTTCGAATTTTTTTTTTTAAATTTTCAAAAACAATTTTGAAAAAAAGATTTTTTTTTAATTTTTTTTTACCTAAAAATATTTAAAATTTTTATTTTAAAGTATAAGATTCGGCACAGCCGAATATAGCTCTATTTCTTGTTTTCTTAAAACATTTTTTTATTTTTATCCTTTTAACTATGTTAATGTCCCTAAAGTATTTTGTACCTACTCTCTATTGTTCTCTATAGGTCAAATGACCACTTTTTGTAAATTTAAATCCTCTTCACTTTCATTGTCTGGGAGGCTAAAGTGAAGTTCTTCCATGGGTTCATTGGGTTCAATTACTTCAGGTAGAAGTGTGGAATGTTTCCGCTTTTGTAAGCGCTTATTAAAAATTGCTATAGAAATTAATGGATCTAAAAAAACGTATTTTTGCATCTCAACAATTCTTTCAGCAATATGCTGTAAAACAACAAAATTTTGTCAATTATTCTTTTTATACCCTTCACCTATAAAGTATATATATTCTGAATCCTTATAGGTAGCGGAGTCGATTTAGCCGTGTCAGTCTGTCTGTCTGTCCGTCTGTTTCCTATTTAAAATCAGCAAAATCCGTCCATAAATAACGGAGATATGAGCAAAAATCCGAGACAACCTCTATTTTTGGCCTATTTTTTATCTATATCTCGATTACTAAGTCATAAATATAGACAATATGGATATCTAATGATAGATATTTCAAAGTCCATTGCAACGTTGTATATAAGGCTATACAAAGTTGGACCTACAATGGGTCAAAATCGGGAAAAATATTTTTTAACCCGAATTTTTTTTCACAAAAAACTTTCTTTTGTCATAAATTTTTTTCACTAATAAATTAAACAAATTTTTTTTTTTAAAATTGGAAAAAACTTTTAAAAAACTATTTAAAAAAAAAAAAAATTCAAAAAAAAATTTTTTAAATTTTATTTTAAGGTATAATTTGGTAAAGGGTATATAAGATTCGGCACAGCCGAATATAGCTCTCTTAATTGTTTCTTTTAAAATTTCAATAATTTATATTCGTGAGTATTATATGGGAGCAATTATGGACCGATCGCCATGAAATTAGATCGTGTGATTAATTTCTATATGAAAGTTATTTCTATTAAATTTTATGGTCTTATATGGGAGCTATGACTAATAATGGACCAATCATCATAAAATTAGGTGAAATGAATTTCTACTAAGTATATAAAGCTTATTTGGAGCGAAAGTTGTGTAGATAAAAACATAAATTAAACATTTATAAACGATAAAGTTCAAAAAAGTTTATTTTCCATTTTATACCAATTTATTATTACGAATACAATTCGAGAAGCACGGACCTAAAAATTACCAAACAAGACTAAAATGGCAAGCACATTTGAAAAAAATTGCATCGAAAAAAAAAACAACAATCACAAATGTAAAACGGCGCTTTTATTTTATCACTTTGCACAGCAAAAGGTGTCATTTGACCTAATGTGTATTGTCAGTAAGTTTGTTTTTAATAGCCAATGGAGTAACGTTTTTGATATTAGTAATCGAGATTATCAAATATTTTAATAAAAAAAATATTATTTATTTTTTTTTGTTAACATTATATAAATCAAACAAAAAATTAAATCAAGTTTTGCGCTATTATATATTTAGTAAAGCAATTATACTCAATTCTCAATGACTGAGATAATAATTTTGCAATTTTGAATAAGAAATTGGACTTTGCATAAAATGCACTGTGTCATACCAAAGCATAACGAAAATAAATAATTTTAAATGTTTTTAAGCAAACCGTGTTTAATACTAAGCTAACGATAAAATAAATGCTTGTAATAAAACCATTAATATTTTTTATTAATTCGCAAATTCACGTTATGAAAATCAGCAATAATAAATTGCAAAATATGCAAATTTTATAATATTTTCTAAGAAGTTTCTATGAAAAATTTACAAATGTTCGAAGATTATGTGACAAGTGTGTTTTATTTTCTTAATATACAGAGTGACAACATTGGTTTAACTTTGTTTAAAAGCTACACAACATTGCACAATAATTATAATTCATAAACTCAATTGCTGTTACAGTACTACTTAGCACTTGTGTGATTATGTAGTATTAGATTTTGATTAATCTGATTGAATGAAATGAATTTTGGAGTCTTTTCTAACATTTAAAAATGATGTTTAGATAATAACCCTCATATTCATAAACAATTTACATAACCACCATCAAAAAAGATGGGGGTATATTGATTTTGTCATTCCGTTTGTAACACTCCGAAATATTTATCGCAGACCCACATACGATCTAGCTATGT
Organism: Calliphora vomitoria; assembly: GCA_942486065.2. Taxonomy (NCBI): domain Eukaryota; kingdom Metazoa; phylum Arthropoda; class Insecta; order Diptera; family Calliphoridae; genus Calliphora; species Calliphora vomitoria. Next base: position 154,280,988 of record OW818029.2, read on the forward strand.
CCGACGCGTCGGTCTCTCCGTCTGTCTATCAGTTGAAAACACTGACCAATTTTCCACAAATACTTCCTGTTCACAAGATTTGTTTGGTGTTTAAAATGGATTTGAGCTGTCATAAATATGTTGATTATGCCGCATTACTGATTATATAATTTATAACGTGATGAAATTGGACACAAACAAGTTTTATATAAACCTACAGCTTTGTGAGGATCGTTTCATAATTGATCCCCATATAGCTGCTCTATCAGAAATTTATTTTATTGTCACATATTGATAGTGGGGTAAAAAAGATTCGGCACAGCCGAATATAATACTCTTACTTGTTAAATTTGTAAACGGTTTATAAAACAAAATTTTCATACAAAATTTGTTTTACAAACATTTGAAAAATTAAAAAATTGATTATGACAATACCTTTCAGGCATTTCTGCTTAACATTGTGTAATTATTATCAAATAATTAAAATTTTGCAGAAATCCATGAAAAATAAAGCTAGAACTTTATTTGTTTGTACAATTATACGTTTATAAACACAATTTACGTAGTTAGCTGTTCCAATTGAATCCAATAGTTTGCTGTTATGAAATTCTGTGCAAGTAGCTTTACTCGTATTCTATATATTCAAGCTCATGTTTAAACGAGCACATTTCATTGATGTTTGTTGAGACCATATTTTTCATTTTCCATTTGTTTTACTAATTTTTCTCTGTGTTTTTTTTTTTTTTCTTTCTCCCCATTGCAGTTATGATTTATTATTTGGTATCACTGAATCTGAATCGTATCATTCGTTGGGTGCCTTGGCTTTGGAGGAAGGATTACGTGAAAATGAACGTGATAATTTATTGCGTTTCTATATGCAAAGTCGTTTTGATGTTCGTCCCGATTTAGCATTAGCGGCTACACTAAAAAAGTAAGTTGAACAAAAAGCTATACACACATGGTTACTAATAAATACGTATGGAAATACACCCTATAATACTAACATACTCAGATTTATACATGCATATTAGGATGGCCCGTCTCCGTCGTCTATAAACTGAATGTTGATAATTTTAGCAAAATTGCATAACGTTTAGAGATTGTACTTTTTAGTTACGAGGTTGAAATTATAAATTAAATGATTAAAAAACCAAACAAACACATGTAGTTATATGTAGAGTACGGAAACAAACAAAACGAAACGTTTGCTTTCGTTTTGTTTTGTTCTTTGCAGTGAGTAAAACATAAAATGTACGAATGTAACGGTAAATTAAATAATGCAGATGAGTGAAAAGCCAATTGTTTCGTCTTCTCTCTTTGTCACTTGAAAAGTGTTTGTTTTGTTTTTGCTCCTGTACAAAACAATTTAAAAATCTTGATTTGTTTTGTACATTTTGCAAGCGTTTGCGAAATGTTTTGCTTGTTTTTCTTTTGAGAAAAAAAGGCACATTTTGCAAAAAAAAGTCAAAAAAAGGTTTTGATTGCGGAAAAAAATTTCGAATTTTTTTTTTCCTGAAGATTGAAGAAATAGCTATCTAAATTATTTGGGGCACATTTTACTAAAAACAATAGGTAATATGTTACATGAATGAAAAAAAAAAACACCTGCTTGGCCAAAATGTCAAATTTTGACCCCCTCTAACTTAGAAAGTTCTCGACCGATCTTGTTGAAAAATTGTATCTGAATTACTATAAAATAGAACTAACTATGGTGCAAATTTCATCCCAATCGGAAGACATCGATTTCAAAAGTTGGTTCACTTGACATGAAATGCCCCATATATAAATGTTAAAAAATGGCCCAAATTCAAGAGGCTATAAAAATGAAATTCGAGCTAACTTTTCAAAACCTTTTGGCAGTTCTGTTTACTTAATGGTATACTTTCATTTCCCATTGGAGTTGTTGAGGCTGGTTTTTCTTGTTGCACAGTCTTATAATGGATTATCGATGTATGTAGATTTATATATCTTATATTTAAACATATTGTTACGTTTTTACCTTTTAAAAACGGGGTTTATTTCCTTTAAATAAACCGGACACTTTTGATTGCAAAAAAAAACAGTTTTAGTAGTTTAAAATTTGTATCAACTCTTTATTTATTTAAAATGTACACCATCAACAATTAATTCGCAGAAATGCACACACACACTTTATAATGACAAGCTCAAATGTACACGACAGTTGATGTTAACTCTAACAGCGCCAATGATCAACTCAACTCACGACTGCCAGCTCTGCCACTATTTATACACGCGCCATCTATCGGGAATCTTCTACAATGCTCTTAACGGACATACTAGTACATTCGAATTTTAGAGCTCTCGATGTTAATGTTAGCAGCTTAAACATTTAGTGTTGCCATACTTACAGTAGAAGCTTTTACTGATGGAAGTTTTTATAAACATGATGAATGTTGCAGGCAGTCGTTATGGACGATTAAATTCAAATCGCTATTGCACATTCGTAACAAAATAGGTAAATGATATACAAAAACTCTTTCTTATTGGATTTTTTCAACATTTAGGTTTCTTTTAAATATCGATTAAACTTGAAACTTCAAATAATATGTGCAAGCGATAAACGATTTTGCTAAAATTTTCCGCATTTGATTTTGAAATGACGTAGAAGGAGAAGTGAATAGTAAGGACCAACCTAATACATATTATGGTATGAATAAATATTGAAAAAAATATAAGAAGATAGAAACGAAAGCATCTAAATTTATGTTTATGCAAATTGGCTTCATATAGTTATTTATAACAGCCTTGTACACATGTATGTACATACCGACATTCGTGTATTTTTCTATGTATAATACATACGTATACGCATTATTTACTCATATACTATTATTATGTACATATATGTGTATATATAAATAGTTGCACATTCATACTTACATATATAGACAGCCAAACATATTCATGCTTTACATAGGAATGCATGTTTATGCATAAATATACTTGCTGGTAATATGTTGTAAATTTGTATGTGCAACAGAATATTTTAAATTTCTATATACAGTTGGAAAGTGTGAAATACTTTATCATTGTTGTATGTAAGGTACTTAAAGGAATTTAGTAATTTTACTTAAGACCCTGTTAGTGAAATGTTTAAACATTTGGTCCACTATTTTGGTATCCTTAGACCTGACAGCAATCACTTTCCTGTCAGGAGTATCAACCTGTTCCACTAAGCAAATTGAATGCTTTTAGGTCTAAGGATGCCAAAATAACTGGCCAGATGTTTAAACATTTTACTAGTGTCCCATATAGTGTGGCAGTAATATAGGTTTGCATCACAGTCAGCTATTCTGTGATTTTTAAAATAAGTTAGGACTCCATGATTTCCAAAAAAAAAAAGTTTATTATTTGTTGTCGATATTTAATTCATAATAAAACATAATAATATTGGGATTTTTAAATTATTCAATATTTTAACAGTAACTAAATAATGTAACTGAATAAATTTGTTGTTATTAGGGTTGTCAGACAGCTTTGGTCTTCACGGTCAAGATAACAGGCTAAAATTAAATTTTCAAGCTGGGAGCTATGACTAATAATCGACCGATCGTTATAAAATTTAGTGACATGACTTTTGTATATATTCAAGGTGGCGCAAAAGTAATCCTCCTATCAGAAAATGCTATAAATTTTGCGAGGCCCCTAATGTCAGTTCAGTTTTGACATTCGTGTAGTAATCACATGCGAAATACACGTTAATAAACAATGTTACGCTACACTGCTCCAGGAGGATTACTTTTGCGCCACCTTGTAATAAATTATTTGTATTGTATTTTATTGGAATACCAACATTTTTAAGAGATTTATGCTAGCTGAAGTGATTTCCGGAAGTGGGCCTTTATTGCAGCTATGACTAATTATGGATCGATCATCACAAAATTTGGTGAGGCGAGTTCAGCTTATACAAAACTTATTTTTGCTGAATTTGGTTAGGATATCTATATAACTAAGATATTTATGAGAGCTTAAATATTTTCAGATAGGGCAATCGTATGGGTGCTAGGAGAAATAATTAACTGATTCTAACCAAATTCAATATACTTCGTCCTTGGGGCAAGAGAAGAGCTTGTATCAAAATGTGTCGAATTATCTTTGAAATTTCGACCTGTAGTTTGATTACAAGGTTTACATGGACGGACGTACGGACATCACTTAATCGACTCACAAAGCGATCCTGAACAGATTCGTATACTGGGTGGTTGTGGAGACAATATTTTTGCACGTTAATACCTCCAGCACTAACCCAATGATGGTGTAGGATGTAATAAGCTAATAGCGTCAAACCACATGTACGAGGTGGTCAGTTAACAGTTGCATTTCTTAAAATATTTCTTCGTTTCTCTCTGTAAATTGATTGCATCGAGCGCTGGTTGTCACCATCCTGGTTTCAGCAGGATATCTGAAACTTTTTTACGCCACAATTGGAATGCGTATCGCAGGCGTAAGCATGTCGCTATACCGCTCACCGTTGACTGTAACATTCTATGTAACGTTATTTGTGACGACATATGGACCAGTGATTCCACTGGCATATAAAGTATACCAAACAGTGAGTTTTTCAGAATGTAATGGTGTTTTGACAATTGCTTGAGGATTATCATTGCTCCATATGTGGAAATTCTGTTTATTTACATTATGCATTACTAAATATGTTTTTAAAGAAAAGGCGATGGCCTTCTAGGCTGTCGAGTCTGTAAATAATCATCCAATGCATTCACAAACTATTACTGTTTAGTGAGACCATCACCATCAACAGCGAGCACAGATTAATTAAAAACAATTGTTTTGTGATGAATTGAACGATATGACTGCTGGGGATATGTGCTTACAGCTGGAAGTTTCTATGTACTTCACAATGAACGTTCTGCATGGACAAGTTGAAAGCATGATTATCTATCTTGGTTGGGATGTGAAACACCTAGACATTTGTCACTCCTAGCCACCATAAGGTATGATTCAAAATCGGTCATACATATTTTTTGTCTTGGACCAGCACTCAGGAGATGACCCCTACTCATACAAAGCATTGTGTTGGAACTAGGAAAATAGCTTATGGGAGGGAGCATAGAGGGAGTAGTGTTTGTGGACATTTGATTTGAATTTTCCTAAATTGAAAGCGACAGGAAAGACTTCAGGAGTAAGGTTATTCCACATACGAACAGTACGGCTATAGAACGAATTTTCCCTGCAATATTTTGTGCGATCCACTGTCCAGTCGACAACGAATTGATGAGCCCTTGCCGAAGAACGTGCGATGCGTAAAAGACTAAGGTTTTCGGGAACAGGTTCCCTAATTTCAGCAGAGCACATTTCGTTGTAGTATCGGTAGAACAGTAAAACACAACACACATTGCGACGATGTTCAAGAGAGTCAATAGAGCTGGATACCCTACTGTCACCGATAAGCACCTTTGCTCTCTCCTTTACGCGGTCGAGTAACTTCAAAATAGACTTTGAAGCACCGGCCCTTACATGAGAGTTGTATTCCATTTCGGTCGGATATAAGTGCTGTAAATAGTAAGGAGATCAGATGGAGTGAAGTAAGTCTTACACCGTTTGACAAAACAAAGCATTTGAATGCTTCTTTCGACACTCGAAAAATGTGTTTTGTCCAGCGGACATCGCACTGAATACTCATGCCTAGAAAAACAAGAGCTTCTGATTCCTTAATATCTACACCACCCATAAAAACAGATGAAGCACCATGATCTGTTGTACATTTGTGTGTTAACATACAACATTGAGTCTTGCGTGCATTGAAATCTACTCTATTCGCACAACCCCTTTCAGAGATTGTCACAAAATCATGTTTAAGCGTATCATTCATACGCATACAGACTTGGTCTATAAGTGAATGCATATGAACGGCAAATGTTGCTGTCATCTGCAAAAGAGTAGAAGGTCGTTTATAAAGATAATAAATAGAGTAGGAGAAAGGATGGAGCGGTATAGTTTTCGACTTCTAGGATTCGTACGAAGTCGTGGTAGACATTTGAAAGAAGTGCAAATAAAATTTGAGTTTCTTTTAAAATAAAAAATTTTTAGAAAATTCTGGAGTGTATTTTTCAAGTGGTGATACAATTGTATGAATATATATATCTGCTGCTATAAAAATCAAGCTATTTACAATCATTAATACGTCATATTTCCAAACTGGAAACGGTCATCCATTAAAAAGCTTTAGTTTCGATGAATACTTATATAGCAATAACTTAACACTTCAAGAAATAAAAATACTTATAATTTTGCTTTGAAAATTACACTCGCTTATACTCCTGACATATTTAACACTGTATCTTGTAACTTGAAATAAATGTATTAGTCATTCTTTACTTACAATGTATATGCAGAAAAGGGCGTCACATATTTGTAGCCTGTTAAATGCATGTCTGTCCATTCACTCTTTGTCTGTCTCCAGCTATTATTTGTCTATGTTTTCACATGTAAGTATGAGCATGTCTGTGAATGTGTATAAACATTAGACTGCTTCAAGATTATATGAATTTTTTTATGAAATTTTATTTCGCTAATTTAGCCGTCAAATTCACTTTTTGGCTCATGGGAAACCACACAATATTAATATTTTTATACAATATATTTTTAAACAAAATTGTTAAGCGATGTTAATGAAAATTCTTGACGTATCAAGTTAGCACTGAAATGTATTAATTCAGAAATATTTTTAGATATCGTGATATTTAAAAAGTGATATGCTTACCATGATGTGTGGTTTTCCACACATATGTCATATCTACTTATTTAGCACAAGGAATAACTTTTCTGGCGTAAATTGTGCTATTTCTGCCAAAAACGAGTGTTATGTATTAAGCATTAACCGCAATGTTTGTGTAAAATATGTTGAAGATAATTTAATTTGAGGTAACAGGTAATCAAATTTATAAATAAATATTTTATTTATGGTAAATTTGACTGAAAAATTATTTTGGTAGGACAAAATACGTAGAAAACTATATGTGTGGAAAACAACACAAGAGGATAAAGTTAGTTTGAGGGTGAAATTAGAACTAAGTACGATTTTAGTGGGCGCCCTAATGACTACGTATATATGTATGTGTATGTATAAGTGTTTATGTCATAACAATTTTAGTTATGTTACCGTCGTGTTTTCCAGTCATTTATCATTATTATATATGACAAAAGGATTTGCGACAATTATGTTTATACTCATACATATAAGTAGCACATAAACTACAAAGTTTACACACAGACATTCTAGTGATTTTTAACTGAAATTATAGCAATTTTAATGTTTAAGCTTATTGCTAATACTCCCCTTAACGCCAACTCGTTTATTTCTCTAGTTCAGTTTGAGTTTTTTTTTTTTTTTTTTTTTTTTTTTTTTTGTGGAAAGGATTAAAACAATAATTTAAACTGTAATTATAAGTAGTATTTTGTGGGTGTTTTTGTATGTTTGTTATTTGAATGATTGAAGATTGAATATAAAGGGCGGGTGAAGTGTAAGTATAAATAATTATATAAGCAATGAAAATAAAAGTGTTGCTTACAGTAATGGAAGAGAAATAGGGAATTTAAAACCGAAAGGGTTTTTATTGTAACGAAGGGAATAAAATGTAGCAGTTAAATCTATTTGAAAGGGATTTAAGCCATTATATATTATTTATGTTTAATAACACTTAATATGTAAAGCTGAGAAATACTAAAATTAAAGAATGAATAAAATTTAATGAAATAATTTAAGTAGCATTTACTATAGCAGTGAAATTCTAAAAATTACGTATTTAATTTGATTGCCATTTTCATTTATATAAACACATTTATGTATTAAAACAAATGATAAAATTTTAATTTCATTACATTTATATGCTATTTACTCATAATCATTTATTATCACCCTGCATTGCAAGGGTTTCAAAAAATGTATTTGCATTGATACCAACATCATTTATTTGTCATTTTAGAGAAGTATTTTTAGTTTATCCCAAACAATGATTTTAGTAAATAGCAGGGACCGAAAATAATAATTATTCTTGAAATTTCAAAGAAAAAAAGCCATCACAAGAAAAAATCGGAGAGTCAAGTCAAGCATACCAATTTGATCGTTTTCAACTAAATTTTCATAAAATTACATGCTTTTTAAATTCTTGATTTTGTTTTTTTTTTTTTGTCAAAAATAATTGTTATTTTTCGATTTTTTTTTTTTTTGTCAGGAATATTTGTCAGACTTTGATTTTTGTTTTTTTTTTTTTTTGTCATAAATAATTATTATTTTTTGTCAAACATATTTGTCATACTTTGATTTTTATTTTTTTTCCTACGATAATTATGACACGCTACATTGTTAAAAATCTTAGAAGAGAGAGATCTTAAGGAAGTTTTATCATAAAATAAAAATATACACTGAGAAAACAGATTCGTAAAATTTTGTAGCCACAACTGTAAAATTGTGTATGGCCTCTGAAGAAGAATAATTCGATTGGCAACAAATTCGGTTACTATTACGAATATGTTTTCCCTATGTACACTGTTGGACAAATTACAGTGCAAAAGTGTAACACAAACAGATCTCATTTAAAGTCAAAGTTTAAAATATGCGAAAAGTATTTATATTTTGTACCGTTATAACTGTAGATGTTCTGTTTATTTTGCAAAAAACAAAAGTCAAGTTTAATGATTCATTGCTGTTCTACGGACAAAATAATTCAGTTTGTGTATTGCAGCGTTGGACAAAATAAAGTGTTTTTTTTTGTAATCATAATTCTGTATGTTTCTTAAAATATTTTGTAAGACATTATAGGTAAGTAATTGTAAAGATTATGTTAATACAAAATAAGTTAAAATTTGTATGTAAAAACTCTCTAAATTGCCAAAAAATTTACATTTCCTCAGACATCTCCATAGGACACAAAAATGAAGCCGTTGTCGAAAACTGTTAAGGATCTGTTAGTAAAAGACAGGGAAAATGTAATGAAATACAAAGATTTGTCCAAAAAATATAAAATATCCATATCAGGAGCAAGAAAAATATTCGAGCTCTATAAGATTAGAAAATCAAATGAAAGTTTAAAAAAAGTGTCTGGGAGAAAGCTCAAGACAACAAAGCGAGATGATGATCGTATAGTAATCTTAGCCAAAAAAAAGCCATTTTGTTCTTCTAGAGAGATCAAGGAAGAATTAAATTTAAGTATTTCATCACGTATTATACGGAGAAGGCTCAACCAGAGCGGTCTGAAAAGTTCTTATGCAAAGAAAAAACCTTTACTACGAGCCGCAAATATAAGAAAGCGTTTGGCCTTTGCTAGAAAGTATGTAAATATGCCAGAATCATTTTGGAATCGAGTGATTTGGTCAGACGAGTCGAAATATGAGCTAAAAAATGCAAAACGTGCTAAAAGAGTATTGTGTGAGCTTTCACAAAGACTTAAATGTAAATATATTGCACATACTGTAAAACATGGTGGAGGAAGTCTTATGGTGTGGGGCTGCTTTTCTTCCTCTGGGGTTGGTCGACTAGTCAGAATAGACACAAAAATGACTGGTGAGCATTATGTTAGCATTTTGAAAGAAAATCTTAACAGTAGTGCTATGGAAATGGGCTTGGGGGACTTTATCTTCCAACAGGATAATGACCCCAAACATACGAGCAAGGTCGCAAAGATATATTTTCAAGAAAACGATATCGAAATACTGGAATGGCCGGCTCAAAGCCCCGATTTGAACCCCATAGAACATCTGTGGACAATACTAGATGACAAAATTCCAATGGAATCTCTAACTAACCTTCAATCATTTTGGGAAAAAATGCAAGTCGAATGGATAGAGATTCCTGTAAAAATTTTGAAAAACTTAACTTCAAGTATACCTAAAAGACTTCGGGAGGTCATAGTTAATAAGGGGGGAGCTACTAAGTACTGATGAATATATTGTTCCTTCATATTTCTACGGTTATCATCCAATATTTTGCTTTTACACTTTGTTTTGTCCAACCTTGTACAAGGAGTTGTTTAATTAATGTTATTTTGTAGAAAAAGTTTAATTTTAATATATAAGTTTTATTGTTTTTAATATTGCAATGTAAACTAAATAAATGAATTCAATTAATTTTTTAGCATTGAATGTGAATTTGATCCTTTTTTATCTGATGAAATATAACAAAGGTATTTTTGCACTCTATTTTGTCCAACAGTGTATATATCTTTTTTTCAAGAAAAGTTATATTAAAAGAATTCTGAGCATTTCAATATGAAACAATTGAAAAGTATAGTCGGTCAAGCACAAGCGAATATATGAGAGAAAAGAGTTTTCTTTTTAATTTTAATTTGTTCTTGCGTAGCACATTTTGTTGTATATTACATTGATATAAAATGCTCAGAAATAATAAATAATAAAGAAAAGTTTTTTTTCATTGATTTGACATATTATGCATTTTTGTTGACATATATTAGGCAATATTGAGGGATTACTTTTAGTTATTTTGGACATGCAAAATCATCTTTCAAGGCTTGGCTTCAATTTGTATGTACCCAATTTCCCTGCTATTGGATAAATCCTGCAACTCGCAAACGTTTTGAAATTGCTGGTTGAGTAGCTGCCAATGATTTGCAAGCTCTTATTGAGTTTTACAACAATATTTATTTAGAAATGCCTCCATTTCTTGGTCTTTAAATTTTTTTTTCTGAACCGCACAAATCACCTCTCGCACATTGGAACCGATGGAACATATTCACCATTAGCTTTGGTGCAAAACATATTCCATATGACGATTTTTTGGCACAAAATTCGATATTTTCGAAACAAAAAAAACTTAGTTGTTTACACTATAATGTTCAATAACTAAGTGGAAATAAATAACAAATACGTTCCCTTCAAAATAGCATATAAATAAGGTATTAAAAACAAAAATCTCGTACTAAGGATACGTCATCTATTGTAAATTCCGAATTTTAAGAGAGTTTTATCCTTTTAATTGCTTTTCTGAAGTGGGAGCTATATTTTACTGAATGTGGACCGATCATCCAAAAATTTTGTACCAAAATTTCTGTTTGTTCTGATTTCCGAAAGATCGGTGGAACATCGTCATAAAATAAAGTAAAAATTTGTGTATATCAGGTAAAGTAATTTTCGGAAATGGACCTTATATGAGAATCACTACTTATTATGGAACGATCCTCATAAAGTTAGGTATAATGAAACTTATTTGTGTTAAATTTTATATTTTGAAGACATTTATGCTTGTAAAGTGATTTTTAGAAGCGGGCCTTATATGAAAGCTATAAATAATTATGAACCGATCCGCACAAAACCTTTAAATGTGATTTCATATTATATTAAACTTATTTGTGGCAAAGTTTTTGTGAATACCTACATCAATCTTATATTTATGACCGCTTAAGTCCTATTTCGGGTGTACTTTTGTATGAGACATAGAAGAGATAATACATCGATTCTATTTAATTTCAATGAACTTTGACCTTGGGTCAATTAATAAATATCTGTCAAATTTCATCGAATTATCTTCAAAGTTTTGACCTGCAGTTTGATTTAAAATTTTATATGGACGTACGGACATCGCTAAATCGAGTCAGAAAATAATCCTGAGCAGATTGGTGTACTTTTGGGTGGGTGTTGGGATAATATTTTTGCACGCAACAAACACCCCACCCCACTGTGGTGATGTAGGGCATAGAGTAGAACTGGAGGCGTAACTGAGAGTTAGCTGAGAGTGAAAATTATTACTCTCTCCCAAATTGTATGGCTGACGAAAAAACAAAATACATTGATTTGTTGTTGCAACACTTAGGTTTTTTGTCTCTCAGTAATGTTTCTTTATATATTTTATTCTATGGTGTACGGTATAATAATCAAACAATTTTAATTACGTATTTAAATGACATTTTTAGTTCTTTTATTATTTTAGTTAATAAAAAATTTATTTTATTTATTTTTTTGGTTTTGCCGCCTTCAATGGAAGAATTACATGGTCTCGAAATTTTCATACTTGTAATTAAAAAATATTATGCCAATGAATAATAACAGGTGGCGCAAAAGTAATCCTCCTATCAGAAAATACTATAAATTTTGCGATTGGCCCCTAATGTCAGTTCTGCAATATTCCACGTTCTGGAGCAGAGTAGCGTAACATTGTTTATTAAAGTGTATTTCGCATATGTTTACTACACAAATGTCAAAACAGAACTGACATTAGGGGCCAATCGCAAAATTTATGGCATTTTCTGATAGGAGGATTACTTTTGCGCCACCTGTTATATGGCGAAATATAAGTGCAAAATTTCATAGATCTAGGTCCAATGATTTCACATAAACAGTTGAATATAACTATGTCCGGTTTTTCCCTCTTTTGTCCTATTTTGGTCTACATTTTAACAAAGTATGTAGACTATAGCTACTTTCAAGCTAAGAAGGATCTAAGATATAAATTTAATTTGGACCGGTTCAGAGATAAAAGCGTGACCGCTTCACAAACAAACAAACTAACAAACAAACCAAATTTTATAATTTGATTTTTATATATATGCATATATTTAAACAAACATATTGACATTTCGTAATGATTATTAATGTGCAAATATGTTTACACATTAAATGAATTGAAAATAATGTGATAAAAGCAAATAACAATTGAACATTCTTTTTGAAAGGCAAAACGAACAATTTTAATCATTTTATTTTAAAAGGAAAGATAACACAAAAAAAAAAAAAAAATCATTAGACGTTAACCGAAATGCACATCAAATATGCAAATTCAATATACAGCTGAAAACCTTGCCTGACGTCTGCAATGCAGATAAGACTTGCCTGCAAGATGTTAAGAAAATTTATTTTTATTGTGCAAATACATACAATATATGTACTTAAGATGCAAAAGGAAATATTTCAAGAGGATTTTGGTAAATACATGTAACATTATTATGCTAAATGCGTATGAGTGATATTTGTTAAAAGGAAAATAGATAATTATATATTAATCATACGGTTTAAATAGAATTTCTGAAATACTGCTGTATTAAGTTCACTCTATTGATCAATCAGTACATAAATATAATTATTACAGAATTAAAATTTTTTGTTATTATGGAATTTCTAAATATACTTTTCTTTAAGTAATGTTTTGTTATAGACATTTCCACAGAAAGTTTCACCATGGCGGAAAAAAAATGTTCACAATTTGATGCAGTTTTTGTTTTTATCTGGGGTATGCTTAGTCTGTCCCGGTTCTTCAAAGATCTTCTTACTTTGAAATCTTCTTTACCACAGAGTAACTATGAGGAACTAGAGGATTCGACAAGATAAACGCTTCGGCTCTAGGTCGGCTAACGACTTATAAATGCAACGGATGCTACCCAACAAATGAATTCGTTGGCTGTATAAGTAGGACTAGCTCTTGAGTATAATCCGGTCCAAAAATATGACCTATTTTTTTTAAAAAAGCAGACCAAAGTATGGTAAAATTTTAATTTTGAAATGCTTTTAAGTCGGATGCTATAAGAAGCTATCCAAAAATTTTTGAATTCGGATAGGAAACAACAAAATGGCATGTGTTCGAATGCAATTTTCCACGTTCCAGAAATGCCAGATTTATTTCCAAAAATTTTTATTCTGCCCCACTGTGCTATGTCGAAAGAAAGTCAGTCACTCACTTTCATTTCCAGCGGTGCACAGTGTCAGATTTCATTGTTTTAGCGAGATTTAATTACAAAAAAAAACTCCTTTAAAAAAAAAAAAAATATTGAGTGCAATAAACAACATACTGGTATTTACAAAAGCAAGTTTTAAAACAAAATATGTAAACAACAAAAATATAATGGTATCAAAGAGTGAGATGTTTAATTGACATTAAAATTGTTTAATAGTTCTTGCTAAAAGTAATCAATGTTTGGAGGCGTTGAATTTTTTTGTTTTTTGATATTCTTTTAAATTCTTTTTGAATAGTAAAACACAATATTTAAACTAAATAAGAGTTTCATTATATTTCAAAATAAGGCCTGCTAAATTTGTTTATGAGTGGTATTCAAGTCATCCATTTTAGGTAAGATTTTTTCTTAATTTTAAAATTTTCAATAGAAAAAAAGTTACAGAGTTCAGTTGAGTTCAGTGAAATTTTTTTACTATACCGTTTACCAACCTTCTTATTTATAGAAACAAAAAATAAAATCCACCCCAATTGACCCCCGGAAATTTTTGACCTATAAAAGCATCTTGGCCAAACAAATGTTTCGTAATGAAATTTTCGAAATTTGGCTTTCAACAAAGCAAAATGAAAGGCATGAACTTGTTTTTGATTTTATATGTGGAAATATTAGTACTGGAAGTGACAAAATTTTAGACTTTTCCATGTTAAGCAATTTTGTAAAAAAGTTTTGTTATGAAACAAACGTGAAGTGAAAGAAAGCAATCGTATGGGGACTAGGAGAAATAATGAACCGATTCTAACCAAATTCAATAGGCATCGACCTTGGGGCAATGGAAAAGCTTGTACCTAATTTTGTCGAAATAACTTTGAAATTGCGATCTGTAGTTTGATTACAAAGTTTATATGGACGGAGGGACGGACTCACAAAGTGATCCTGAGCAGATTGGTATACTTTAAGGTGGGTGGTGGAACAATAATTTTGCACATTATAAACATCAGCAAACATAACCCAGTATACCCTCCTCACTATGGTGCTGTAGGGTATAAATATTAAAATTTTGATTTTAACATTTGTATGGGAGGTAGGCGAAATACTGCCACGACCACCTAAATTTTTTTTCCAAAAATGTGTCTAACCATAGGAAAACTGTGTTTCGAAAATCATTGAATTATCTTTACCCGTTTTGAAAATTCAGACTTTAGTCCCTCTATATTACACAAATCTGACACTGTGCGGTGGCCCACTATCTTACGAATTATCGTTCGCTTTGCTTTACGTTGCAAACATAATTCAGAAAATAATCGACAATATATTGAAAACCATTATTTGAAGCACAATAAAATAACTAAGCCGGAAAGTTGTTGGTTCAACTCGTGCCTGTGACTTATTTTTTTATATTTTTTTTAATTTTGTAAATACATAATTGTAAATACATTCAAATTCTACTTATTTTTCAGGAATAAACCAGTAAATATGCACAAATGTATAATAAAAAATACGCACGCATCCGTTTTGTAATATATTCTTGCACTGACGACAATAAATAAATAGTGAATGAATTTGACATTTCAGTTCGTACAAATATTAGAAATAAATATTAAGCCTCAATTTGTATTGAGTTGGTTACGTTATCGTTCGTATATGTTTTCTTTCGAGTAAGAATATAAATGAGCCGCAAAATAGATGTTTGTCGCTTAAAGCGACAACGTTCGATATCGTGGGCCAGGCTGTAAGTAATTAATCCTGTTACAGAAAGCGTGTTTTTTAGCTCGATTAAATTTTTAATTGTAAAAAATAACACAAAAAGTAAATTTTAGTAAAAAATATTTCTATTCGAAAAACCAATATATAAGAGTTTTTTGAGCACGATAAAACATGAAATTAAAAAGAAAAATTAAGTTTAATCCAACATTTTTTTATTCTTAAGATCAGTGAATAAGACCAATGCATGGCACTGGAATATGACTACCTATTCTTGACAAAGCGCATTCATGATGTCCAATTTTGGGCCACTTTTTCAAGCATAGCTGGCCGTTTATCTCAAATAACACGAAAAATGTTAGCCTGCAAGATGCCAATTGTTGCTGGTTTATCAGCGTAAACCAGTGTTAAATCACTCGAGTTGGGAGCCCAATTTACCGGTCCATTTTTCGATATCAATTTATCGCCAAATTTTGATATCAACAAATCGATAATTGCGGTCGCTGTATGTAACGTAGCGTAATCCTGTTAAAACCACAAGTAGCCCGAATCAATGTCATCCATATCTTCAAACTAGAAATTATTGATTATGGTGCGTTAATATGTGGCTATATTTATACCCTACACCACCATAGTGAGGAGGGTTATTGGATTTGTGCAAATATTTGTAACACCCAATAATATTAGTTTAACACCCACCTTAAAGTATTCGATCGACTCAGAATCACTTTCTGTGTCGATTAAACGATGTCCGTCCGTCCGTCTGTCCATTAAATCTTGTGTGCAAAGTACAATTTTAAAGATATTTCGATAAAATTTGGTGCATACAATTACTTCGGCCCAAGGACCAAGCCTATTGAAAGTGGCTGTAATCGTTCCATTATTTCACCTAGCCCCCATACAAATGTCCTCCCGAAATTGGACTTTATCGGTCATATATGTTTAATTTATATTGGTATCTACACAAATTTATCTCCAAATAAGTTTTATATATACGGAATTCATGTCACCAAATTTTATTATGAGGGGTTCATAATTAGCCCCCATATAAACCCGCTTCCGAAAATCACTTTAACGTGTATAAATCTCTTAAAAATGTTGGAATACATATAAAATTCAATATAAATAATTTTCATATAGATATAAATCACACGACCTAATTTCATGGTGATCGGTCCATAATTGGTCATTGCTCCCATATAAGGCCCTCTTGCGAAAACCACTCACTAATATAAATTATTTAAAATTTAAAAGAAAAAAGTTTTTGCTTATTTACTTAGTGTAGGGTATTATATGGTCGGACTTGACCGAATATACTTTCTTACTTGTTTTTTTTTATTGACAATAATGTATTTTTCTGATAAAGAGGTTATATGGGGTCTAGGTGCAATAATTATGGACCGATTCTCACAAAAGTTGGTAGAATGATA
Source organism: Calliphora vomitoria (assembly GCA_942486065.2). Lineage (NCBI taxonomy): Eukaryota > Metazoa > Arthropoda > Insecta > Diptera > Calliphoridae > Calliphora > Calliphora vomitoria. The sequence continues at coordinate 154,297,753 of OW818029.2, forward strand.
TAAGTTTTTACTGGACAATTATGAATGTTCAAGTTCCTGAGGGGGACCTTGTATGGGGACTAGGGACATTCGCCCGATTAGAGTACTTAGAACTAGTTCGTGTAACTTTTTATCAGGATTGCCGTATAATCAACATATTTATGGCTGCTCAAACATTATTTCGGAAAGGGGGGGGGGAGTTGTTAGAGGGTAGATGAAATGTACAAACGAAATGACAAAATCAATGTAATATCTTTTTTATTTTAGATGCCTGGTGTTAAAATGATTAAAATTGCAGCTTTGAAAATAATTTTATAGTGGTCGAAATAATGTCTAAAAACTTGGACATTTTCCAAGCTCATTTGATTATTATGTCATTTATATGTCATTTTATATGAAACCAAAAATTCTTATGATGCCGTAAGTTTTCTAGAATTTATTAAATTTATATTTAGTGCTAATGACAGCATAGCGTATGATTAATATATGTGTTTGCTAAAAAATAATAATACTCATACGTACTGTACTTTAAAAGTATTCAATAATGTTATTATTTAAAATTTTCATTGTAATCAATTTAAATAATACAGTCAAATTATATGGAAATTATTTAAGAGTATTTCTAAATCATTTTGCTTTTCATTAAGATTTCCACATAAAAAAAAGAGTTTTTGAAGCTTACTATTTATATTCCCACTATTTCCTATACATTTTAACTTCTATGAATTTAATAATATCTAATCTCTACAAATATTTCACAGAAAAATTTATTACTGCGTTTTATTTTTTCCATTAAGCCCTTTTCATAACTAAATTTTAAATCAGTATATTATTTTTGTATGCTCTCCATAGTTTCCTTGTGTATTATTTCTACTTGACTTTTACTGAAATTAAAAGTCTTCTTAAATCTTTAAAATACTCTTATTATCTACACAGAAAAACAAATCTAAATTAAAATCATATTTTGAAATTTAAAACTCTTTAAAAAAAAAAAAAATTTTATAAGTTGAAAAGAATTTTAAATTATAACTGCCGTTGTGTCTGTAAAGATCCTTTTATTCGCTTTTTTATACTTTTGCTGGCATGTACAAGTACAGTTCAAGACTTTTTTTATGTTTTTGTTCTTTTGTTGTAAGAGGGGTTTGCTGGTTTTATTTTTTGCTAAGTATATTTTTGATAAGGGTTTCCAAAGAAAATTTTCAAATTTTCAAAAAGTTTTAGAAAATTTTGTAATTCATTTACATTTGGCCAATGATTTATCGGTGAACTATATGACGACGCCTAGTAAATAGCAAGTTATGTAACAGTATCCGTATGGGAAATGTTTATGTTATTTAGCGTGATACGTGGACAGACACCTATTCTGAAAGATAACACTGTTCCCAAAATTGACAAGTTTACCCGTTGACACGTATACCCTTCACTATGAGTGGTAGGGATATATATAAGTTTGTCATTCCGTTTGTAATTTCTACATTTTTCATTTGTATGTTGAAATCAACTTTCCGTAGCCTCCAAATAACTTACAAACATAATTTATACATCAATATATAGGGAATTCATCCGGCTCGGTCGCTATTTAAAATCGAGAAAATCGGAACAACCTCGATTTTTGGCCTATTTTTATATATACCCGATTTACAAAGTCATTAATATACCCAATATGGATATCTAATGATAGATATTTGAACCTAAAGTGGGTCAAAATCGCGAAAAATATTTGTTAACCAGATTTTTTTACCAAACTAATTTTTTTGTCATAAATTTATTTTCACAAATTCAAAAAAAAAAAAAAAAAAAAAATAAAAAAAAAATTTAAGCAAAAATAAATAAAAAATTCTCGAAAAAAAAATTGAAAAATAATTTTATTAGATTTTGAAAAATAAATTAGAAATTTTTTTTTTTTTTTTAATTTTTTTATTTTTTTTTTTTTGCCTAAAAATATTTAAAATTTTTATTTTAAAGTATAATTTGGTGAAGGGTTTATAAGATTTGGTACAGCCGAATATAGTTGTCTTACTTGTTTTCTGTCAACCGGTGCAATTGGCCTTCGAGTACTCTGAATCCTATAGTTCTTTTTAGTTTAGCTCTTATTTTCGTGATATACTATTATTTCGAATAATGGAAGAGGTTGCACACTAAGAAACCCAAAATTCCGCAATAAAATTGCCTTTAAGTAGGTCTCAAACATTTTTTTAATATGTGCAGTCGTTTTATTGAATTGAAAAATGCAGTTACACTATTATAGACACCTGCGCCGAACGCCAAAGAGTGGGTTAATTCGAGTCGTGAAATATTTTATTTACTTGTATTTTCAATTATTCAACCATATCTTCCCGCTTCTGAGATAATTGGCCAATTCCGCAAAAGTTTTATACGGATTTTGCGAGTTAGCGGAGTATTGCCATATTATCAGCGAATATCGATATGGTAAGTCAATAGAACACAAGCAAATCAGAAGTATGTATCGAAAAAGTGGTGGCCCAAGAACACTTCCCTGTTACAAATTCGCAATATTTTACTATAAAAACTCGATCTGATATGTATGACTTCAGCATTGCAGGAATACTTGATGGCAGTAAACATTTAATTTTGTATATAAAGCCCTTATGCCATACATTGTCAAAGGCCCGGGATATATCCAAAAAGATAGCAGGATTTTCTCAAATAACTTTAACAAGCAAGGCAGTAAACTTATAGGTCTGTATCAAGATGGCATTGTTAAATCCATGCCTTGCTTAGAAATCTGATAATAATCTGAGCAATTTTTCAATTTGTTGAGCCTACTGCAAATTTTGCTATATTCGGTAGAGTTTTAATCATGGATGTTGTAATTTTGTCGTATCCCGGTGATTTTTTCGTATTTATGTTATTTTGAGTGACATTTCGAACGTCCTCTGGACTGACGCTGATTTCATCGTCAGTAGTCTGATTAACAAGAGGATTCTAAGAGGATTGCAGTACAAAATAAAATATTATTGGATAGATTTGTTTTAAATACGCTACTCAGGTGTTAGGCCAAAACTAATTTGTCCTTGGCATTTCATGCCCAATTATCATCAGTTTTTCTCAGCAGACTTTTTCAATCCGCCGCACATTGGTTGAAGAGTGGCCGAAATTCATTTTTTTCATGTTCGCCAATTTGGATAATTTTTTGGTATTTTATTGTCAGATATCTGAATATTATGATTCCGTAATATTAGGCTGATATATTTATTATTTGTTTGGACAGACACGCTCGAAGTTCATATATGTGTGCTTGTTTATAATGGCATGCAAATTTATTGTATATTCAATCTTTTGGTACAATCAGAGTAAACTTATCTTTTGACTTTGTTGTATATTTTCGTAAGTACCAATTGTCATAGATGAGATTTGCATTACAAAAAGTTGGAAAGGTGTCATATAAAAAATTTCGTAGAACAAAATATAAACAACATCAAAATTTCAATGTTCATCAACTTCAGTGGACTACATCTTTTTACCGCTGCAGAGAGCTGTTTAACGAAAGAAGACTCAGCTAAACGCTAAAAAAAATCAGATACTCCAACCTGCTCCTTTCCAAAAAAGAGAGTGAAAACTATAAAGTGATAAAGTTACAAAACATGAATTTTCATTCATGCATGGTGTTGTTGCCATCTTACTGTTTAAAATTATTACATAATGTAATATACATGCTATTCAAGAAGCTATTCTGCCAATAGTATGTCTCCATCTAAAGGCCCTTATTCAATCATTTCATTTTTATTTTTTACATTTTAATTGATTATTTGTATCAGGTGCTGTCCGACGAAGCTCAAGAAGCGAGGAATAAAGACTATATAGTCTATAGATTACAGCAATCGCGAAGAATTGGACGTGTAGCCACTAATAAACACGTAATGCATAATCTTTTATTGTTTTCAGACCCATTTATATATAGATTTCGCTCAAAGCTGCAAATCAAAAAAATTGGAGTACGATAATGATGTTAAAAATTTATTAAAAGACTATACTTAAATTACTTATTCATGTTTTTTCTAGGGCGTAAAAGTGGGCAGATCAGATATATATTTTCAGGAGCCCATTCTACAATTATAATATTTATTTTTTGTGAAAATTGAGTTGATGCATTAAAAATCAAGGAAGTTGTGCCACTTTTTCAATACAAGTTGTCTGGGAAGTGGGCGTAAAAGTGGGCGGATAGTTTTCAAATTTCACAAAAATGATTCTGAGTATTTAAAAATGCTATGTACCAAAAAACAATGCCGTAGGTCAAAATTTAGTTTTTTATTTGTATGGGAGGTGGGCGTAAAAGTGGACGGATCATTTTGATTTTTCCATTTTTTTTAATTCAAATAAAAAATATCTATGTGCCAACTTTCATTGTCCTTCGACAACTTCTTCTATTATTTGCCGCTCTTTCTATGAACCTCAACCAATGTGCGCCGGTGGTTAAATGTAACGTGTTGCTTTCCGAAGAGAAAAGTTCGTTTGTTTAGTATTCATTGTACTCTAATATATCTTCTATTTAAGTGATCCTCCTCTAAACAGTCTTCTGGTAGCAATGGACAGCCTCTGCTTTACATCAAGTGATCTTTTTGGTTTGATTTTGTAGGGATTTGGATATTTGAATTATCTAGAGCCGAAGTAATTATCGACGTGAAGGCATTGACGCATTTGCTGATTTCCTCTCACACTGTTTAGTTGGATTTATGTGGATATGGACACTAATGTATTCGTTGCCTTTAAGCCAGATTTTGATACATTTTTCCCATAAGAGGTGACTGTTACATGCAAGTGGTTCGAAGATAAATCTAAACATATTTCCGTAGTTATTGACTTTGGATTTCAACTTCTGGATATGGCAAAGTCTAGAAAGTGATGAATTACCTTATTATCAGTAGAACAGTATGCTGGTTGACTATATAATAAAAGATATGAAGTATTAAAGCCAGAGTAAAATTTAATTCTAATTAAGATCTTAAAAATACTAAGTCACTTTATGCCAATATCAAAAATATTTTTAATTAAAAAAAATAAAAATAAAACAGATACTTCTTCTTAATAAATAATTCTAGTGTTTTAATGATTTTATCAAATTGTTGACAATTGGATGCCCTAACTTACAAACATAACAAAAAGAAACAACAAAAAATTATAATCCTAAGCCAACTTACACCCACCACTTATCAACAGACAAAGTTTTTTATGCAAAAACAAACACTGAATAAAAAAAAAAAAACAGAAATAAAATATAAAACTTTAAAAAGCATAAAAACTAGAAATAAATATATTTTAAATGTCTGCATATGTGACTATTCGCTGAGACAAGGAGACAAGTCATATATATGTGCAAAACAAAATAAAAAAAAAAAATTAAAGAATGAAAGAACATCATCCACTACAACGGTAACATTTTGTTGCAAATAAATTTATGATGTTGTTAAACAAACAAGGACAAACGCACATATTTCATTAGAGTGCTCCATAAACGAAATTAAGAATTTTGAAATTGTTATATGTATTGTAGAAATACGTTGTATAAACTATTATTAACTTTTTGTGCAACGTCTCTCAAGTTTTGAGATGCATTTACAAGACAACAAATTTATTGTATCAATTTTTGTCATGATCACATTTGCCTAATTTTGTGTTTTCAGGTTAACTATTATAAAATATTCGAAAGCAACTTAGTGATTTTCACTTATTCATGATATCATATAAGTTTAGTTTATCATTAGAAGAACGAGACAATACTTTTTTCGCCTTTTGTGGATTCCAATTCTTTCAGGATAATGTGCGTCTAATTCAGAGGTGCACAAAAGTAAATTCTCTCACCAATACACTTACTCTCACCAACACATTAAATTCTTTATTTTGTTCAGTTCACCTACAAACAAACAAATACAAAAACTGAAAAAATAAAGAAAAAATCATACACCCGTGCTCATGCGATTTTGTAGTTGTCTCGTTGAGTGGACAATGACTACTAAATTGTAAGAGCATAAGAATACGTGTGATTTGATTTTCACAATTGTGCTAAGGGCTGCGCACCATTGGTCTAATTGCATGATTCTATGTTCGTCATTATAAAATGTTCAAAATGTAGTATTACAAGAAAGAAATAGTACAATTTATTATTCCTTTTGAATTCTGCTTTACTCAGAACCATTATCATAAAATATTCAAAAAGTAGCATCAGTAGGAAAAAAAGTAATTTCCCGATTATTCGTTCATTATTATAGTAAATTCAAAAAGTTGCATTTGAAGAACAAAAAATTACCATCACATCTCCCTTTTTAGAATCTTAATACAATTAAGCCATCTATTTTCGATGATTTCTTTACTCAGAAGCATAATATCAGATTTAAATTAAATTATTTTATATATAAAAAAGGACCACTAAGTACCCTAATTTGACAAAACTTTTTGTAACAAAGATTTATCTCAAACTACTCAATCCTGTGTTTAAAAGCTGTGTACCCGGATTTGGCCTAATATACCTACACCTCTCGCACTCGAGTTCTAAACAAAACCATTTTAGTTAATTGTTGTATGTTTATTAGGGTGGGTCAATTTTTTTCACGAAAAATCGTATAGCAGAAACGTATTCTACGGAAAATTCTAAAAAATTTTCCTCAAGTACCATACGTCTAAAATCAAATCCTCTCTTGCCCATTTCGTATTTCTTCCAATGATATATCAGTATTTTTTTTTTTTAATATTTTTTTTTTTATTGGATAAAAGACGAAATGCGCAAGATAGGATTTGATTTTAGACCTACAGTTTTTTGAGGAAATTTTCTTAGAATTTTCCGTAGATTGCGTTTCTGCTATACGATTTTTTAGTTTTTGATCGTCCGTACAAATCGACCCAGCTTAATGTTTATAGACGAAAGCTTTCAGAATTTTATAAAATTGGTTTAATAACACTGTCCAACAGCATTTTTGGAACAGAATAGCGACCCTATAATTCCGAAAGACTCAACATGGTATTATCGTAGAATAAACTTATAGCCCAGCTGGTCTGAATTTTTTTTTATAGTGGGTCAAAGTTTTAATTTTTTGATGGAAGGGAACATCAAACTAACTGAAAAAATGTTGTACGTAAATGTCTGAGAGAATTCTTATTATCAGAGTTATGTTGTCGAATTTTATGTGGATAACTTTTGTGGAAGATCTTAACCCTCTAGCTCTCTCTTTAGAAAATCCAAAAAAAAATCCTTTCAAAAAGGACATTTAAGTATTAAAATATTCTACGAAAATGGTTGCCGGAAAATTTACATAAGTTGTAAATAAAGCTCTTTACGCTTAATTTGCAAAATTACACGCCACCTCGGGTCTCACATTTTAAGGGTTAGAATTTCTAATTGGTACCAAAAATATATTTGAGACTTTTTGATAAGTAAATAACACGAATTAAAATTTATTTACATATGTATTGGTAAAAAAGTTATACATAGGAAGCCAAAAAAGTAGCAAAACATAAATTTTACCAATGTTCTCCTCTGAAGGGTTGAATTTTAAAAAAGTACCAAACACCTACTTGTCTGCTAATTTTTTGAGAAGATGTCGGGTTACCGTTTTTACCCTTTAAACCTACGAAATCATAAATCTCTTCTTAGTAAATCTACATACGAAAAGGGGAACCTATTGTCCAAATTGCACTTCTCTACCTTTTGGCGATTAAGCTGGGCGATGTTCAATCAGTCGATGTTCAGGGCGATGTTCAATCACTCAGTAACGTTACTCTTTTATATATCATGAATTCCACCAAAGAGCACAGATTTTTTTTTACCTTGGATGTTCCGATTTTGTACATATTTATTAAACACATATTAGTCCTTTGAATATTCCCATTTATATTTTTTATAAATTTCATAAATCTATTGATTTTATTCACGATTTAAATGTTTGTATAAATCAAGAATATTTACATGTGCTAAGGGTACCACAATGGGTCACAAGACCTGCGAGTGAACTCGTTTAATTTTGGCTTTTGGACACATAGTGAAATGGAGTACCCCATGAAATATACACAAAGTCAGATTTTATTGATTGAATTAAGGATTTAAGAAATTAATATTTATTGAAGTTATATTCATACTGCAATTGCAATTTTGGAAAATTAATTAAGTCAGTGTTTTGTGCCATATGCATTTTCGATTTTCAATAAATAAACCAAGAGCTTTGAGAAAAAACAAAAAAAAAAAAAACTGTTTATTATGTAAATATTTAAATAAATTGTTTTTCGTGTGTAGGAAAGTGTTGGTGTTAAATATAAATTTTAATTTGGTTGTTTAGCCGATTTACCACTCTTTCAGATTATTAAAAAAAATTTTGATTCTACATAGAGAACATTTCCAAAAGAACATAATGCATTTGCATCATGAATTAAATTAGTTGAAGTAAATTAAGGAGTGAGATCGTAAAATCCTTAACATACGTTTTTCATTAAATCTTTTAACCCAAGTATTATTTGATTTTTTTTTATCAAGTTACCTTTGTCAATTATGTTCATTTGTTGTTAATCTGATTAAAATGAGTGACCAGAAAAAAGTGCGTACTAAAATTATTAAATATTTTCAACAAAACCCAACTTGGTCCTACAAAAAGTTGGCCAATCATCCAAAGGTCTGTCGTCAAACTGTTTCCAATGTTATTAAACAGTACCGGGAGAACTTGTCCGTTGATAGAGTGAAAGGTCCACATGATGTTTCGAAAGCCAAAAAAAAATTGAAAGCATTTTCAAAAGAGCTCCCAACACCTGCGGTAGGAAAGCAGCCGGGTTAGGTCAGTGCTCGGACTATTTGGTACGAAAAGTTAAAGCTGATGCAGCTTTAAAAACATACAAGGCTCAAAGAGTTCCTGACATAAACGCTGGTAAAAATTTAGAGGCCAAAAACAGAGCATGGAAATTGAAGTTAAGAATTTTTCGATCTCACTCATTATTAGGGCAAAAAATCGCCCAAGTGACAAGGAAAATCGTATTCTAGGGATCAAAATAAGAAACTTTGCCCAAGGAACCTCTAAAATGAATTCTGATGATCCTTATTTTGACCCAAAGGTCAAATTTTGAAAAATAAGGAGAATTTGACTTATCATAATTTTCAAATTTATTTACTATGACACAAACGTCATTTTGTACTTGTTGCATACTCCGCTACGTAAGCTCGCTAAAACTATTCGTGTTATTCATTTCGCTCATTGCGAGCAAAAGTTATGTTGGTTTAATGTTTAACCTTCGCTTTCATAGTATCTACCGAGGTAGATATTTTGATCTTCAGTTGTTTATAACTTACACAGTTTTTATCAACTTTAAAATTGCTTTCAGCTCAGTTATCGAAATTTGCCCATTTTTAGAAAATAAACAAACAAACAATTTTAAAGAAAAATTATGTTAGTTTTTATATATTTTTTGTTTTTGTGTATACGGCTTTATAAGTATATACCGTGGTAGATACATTCAATTTCATGTTAATTTATATTGGTTGTGTTACTTAACACATTTTCTTCGTAAGCCGTATTTTCCCGAACTTGAGTCCTTATAGCAGTTTTGGTACTTCGTTTGTATAAGGCAATGCTGAGCACATATTAGCTTTTTACATTTGATGTGTTCTTGGCGAGTAGCTCTCTTTCTTTTATACTCTCTGTAGCAACCACCCTTTTGCTTTAGTTTATACTGTCATCAAAAATTGTTCAAAAGCTTATCTAAAATACATTCCATTGCAGTCTTGATAAACAACTTACTAACTACCATCAAGTTTTCGGCTCGAGATTTTATTTTTGGATGCAAAAATTTATACCCAAGGAGTTCAAGAATAATCTACGTCCAGATTTTTTAACTGTACTTTGTGTGTTGTTTTTGTCATACATAATTTAAGCTGCTAGGGCCGAAGTATCGAATAAATTAAAAAAACATCGCCACAGTCCAACGTCTTGTTGCTCTTTCGATTGAGTATTTAGACAAAATTCCACTATTTTGCCTCCTTTAGTTTTATTGAAAAATTTAATGATTTCATGCAAGGCGAATTCATACAAGGTGGTGGCAGTTCTACAAAAACAACAATTGGTCTTAACAAATGTCAAAAAACAAAAATTGAAAATTAAACAAATATCTATTAAGACTTAATATAGTGTAGATAATTGAATAGTGAGGGCTTTACTTATTTATGTAAAAAATAAATATTTTGTTAATAAGCTTAGAATATGTAGATATTTAAATATAAACAAAAGCTTTGACAACTGTTAGAACCAAAAAGCGAAAAAAAAAGTTATCAGCTGATTGACTGACTCCACCTTGTATAAATTCGCCTTGATTTCATGCTTCTGTTTTGTACACGAAAAAGCTGAATCGCAATGCATAGATGTCAGTAAAACTACTTCTTAAAATATGTATTAGATATTTTGATAAAAAAATTTGTACATACATAAAAAGCCTTACATAAATTGAATGTATAAAATCATTATCTACCCAGGTAGCTACCATGAGTTCACGTACAAAAATGTCTTCATGAAAGCGAAGATTAAACTAAATCTTAAAAATAAAGCCATGCTGGTTTTTCATAGACGAATGATTAATATTATTTATTACCCACATCACATTTATATTTATTATACGCTCTATAAACAAAATTTTACACACAATACATACATCATGTAAAGTGCCAAAAATTGTGATTTTTTGAAATTTTTGTATGGGGACCTCCCCAGGGGGGTTTCAGGGGGTGTGCTACTAGTATGGGTGGGTCGGCCCTCCAAAGTTAGTCAATATAATCTGACATCAACGAAAATGTAAATAAAACACTTTACTTTAACTTTCATAGCCACCATCAAAACGATGGGCTGTATATCAAAATATTGATCATAGAGTCAATAAGGTTAGACCTAAATGATCTACTTATGTCCGTCCGTTTGTCTGTCTGTTGAAAATACGATATGATGTAGCTGGCTTAAAGAATTTAGCTGGCTGAAGTTTTCCAAATACTCTCTGACAAGGTTTATTTGGTGTTGAAAAAAAAAAACAAATGTCCCACCTGAATACTGTTTGAGCCGTCATAAATATGTTAATCAATCTTTATACAATTTTGCAGAAATAAGATGTAAGTACTCTGAAATAATAGCGTGAAGTATGCCGAAAATCATGCAACATTTGTCCCTAGACCCCATACAAGGTCGCCCCCCGAAAATGATATGCACATTTATAATTGTCTTACAATAATTAATATTGAGATGAAAGTGTACATAAACAAGTTTATATGAACCTTAATCGCTCTACAAACAATTTTATGAGTCTATAATCTTTATCTCAGAAAAATATATTATTGTCATCAATTTTTGTATAAGTTATTTAAAGTTTTAAGAAATTAATAACTCTATTAAATTGTATTAAGACCGGACCAAAACTTATTCCAGTTCACATATAATGCCAAAAATACATATTGATGTTGGATGTTCAAGATTTATAACAGCTTGTCTTAATTATACCCCACACCACTAGAGGGGTGCGTATTATACGTCTATGCTGAAATTTTTAACGCATAAAAATATTAGTCTAACACCCACCTTTCAGTATACCGATCGACTCAGAATCAAATTCTGAGTGATTCTGGCTGGTTGTCCGTATAAAATACAGGTCCCAATTTTGAAGATATTTCGATCACATATGGCCCAGTGACGAAACCTATTGAAACTTTCTGAAATCGGTCCATTATTTCACCTAGCCCCCATACAAATGTCCTCTCGAAATAGGACTTCATCGGTCATAAATTCGATCCATAATTAGTCATAGCTCCCATATAAAGCCATCTTCCGATAATCAATTTAACGGACATGAATATCTTAAAAATGTTGGAAGGCACATAGAATTCAACATAAATAAGTTTCATATAGGCATAAATTACACGACCCTATTTAGTTTCGATCGGTCCGTAATTGGTAATAGCTTCCTTATAAGTACCACCCAGAACAAAAACTTTGGGAAAAGAAATCTTTGAACGAATTGAACTATTATTTTGGTAGAGAACATCTTCATTTTTTGTTTGGGGCCACCTTAATATACATGCATACATATGTATATTTAAAATGTAGTTTATACCTTTGGCAAAATATGCAAATTACAAAGTAAAAATAAAATAAAAACAAATATATTATTATTATTTTTTTAAACTCTCCTTTTTATTATGCACATATTACAACTACTGGTTTGTAATATATAATTTTTCTCCAAAGTGTTATATGCAAAAAAAGTAGAGTTTTCACAGCCAGATCCTTGAGTTGTGTTTTTTTTATTATTTTTTTCTCATATTTTAGATATTGCCATAAGTTATTCATATATAAATATTAAACTATACTGACATATTTTCTTATAATGATTGCATTTTAATAACTGTAACACATACATATATCTAACAGCTTTTTAGGATTATTATTTTTTTTTTTTTTGGAATTTCTGTAGTGTAGCTTAGTAAAAAATAAAAGCAAAAGTTCTGTTTTCTAATCCTTTTATTAAAACACAAAAAGACATTGTTCTAGAATACTTTTTGCAAAATTTACAAAATATTGCAATATTTCTTTTTGTTTCTGCTTGGTATTTTTAAATTAAATTTATGTGGCGTAAAAAGTTGGAAATTTTAAGGCTTATTGGTTTGATGGTGTGGTTTGTAACATCAATTTTTGATTTTATAGACATGTTTGTGATGGCCAGCATGAATCTGTGATAAACGTCGATTTACCTTCATACTCCGATTTATCTTTACATTTATCATTGTTCAGAAATCTATTAAGTCATATGATCAAATATATTCAGTTTTGAAAATTTTACCACAACCATGCAACGATTTCAAATATTTTTATCAATGCACAGCGGAATAAGAATCAAAATATTTTAGAAATAAATCTGTCACTTCTAAAAAATAGATATATCGATTGCTATTTCTTTGCGATTTGTTAAATTTTCAAGATTTTAATTTTTTCTCTCGATTAGACCTTTCTATAGAAAGCATGCTTTCATATGCCATTTATCAGCTATATTTAGCAATGCTAGGGTTGTCAATTATTCGACTTTTATTTTAATTTGTACGTCGACAAAAGATTTACTTATTTGTTTGTTAACGACAAATAAAACTTTATTTGTAATTTTATTTATATAAAGTCTCGGTAATATTTTATGAAATATATACATAGTTCTTGATTGAAATATTCCAAATAATTTTTAAATTCGTAAATGTTTAAGGCATTTGACTAAAATATTGGGTGTATGTCTTAAAAATTTGGGATTTTTCAAATTGTTAGCTTTTATTTTGAAACGTTTGTACAGTATAAATCTATTCAAAGTATTGTTCTTCTTTCTGGCAGCATATGAATTCCAAGCCAACAGAAGTGCTCATCTTTTGAGGCCTAGAACGAATCAAGCCAATATCAGATGCTCTGTTCCAAAGTGAAGCGTATCCCAGAGAGAATGTTCTGTATCGATTGAAGCAAATAGTATGGGGCAAGTATGGACTATAAGGCCAGTGAGGCAAAACTTCCCAACCACTTCATTCGAAATAGATTTTAACAGCTATTGCATTATGTGGCCGTGCGTTGTCATTATGGATTATTAAGGTTTCATGTCTGGCATCATGTCAACAAATTCTCACTTCAACGAACCAGTTGAGATCGTTTCATATTCCACGTGATGGTCTGGCCAAATATCAGCAGCTCTATTATGAGCAAGCTCGGTATTCGGGACTAATTAAAAACCAGACCTTTAGCGAAAACTGATTTTTCGGGATAAAAGAGCCTAAAATTTTATTGAAAAATTTTATGTAATTTTTAAAATTAGAATTGTTTTTATTGATATATTTACATTTTAATAATTTTTAATTAATTTGGAGATTTTGAGTTGCATTTTCGGTAAATTATTTTTTAAAATAACAGCTGAATTAAGTAGTTCATGAAGTGCTGTTGTGGGCTTATCATTTTCCAAAGCCCATTGTATGCATGTGTTTATCGATGTTATAGAATCGTCCACTTGAATTTTTTTTCTTCATGACCACTATCGTATATATTATCCGATTCCGTATCTGACAATTCCATTTGCTCATCATTGATTTCCACATTAAATCCTTCTTGAATCCAATTGTTTCTGTCAGCATTCGTGAAAAGGTGTTCGGTACCAATCTTCGTTTCCTTCCTGAATTATATTTTGTAAAATATTAATGGGCATGCTCTTCCTCTTCACTCCATTCAGCACCGAATTCAAGCAAGGCGTTTCAGGATATTGAACACTGATATTTTATCCCAGAACGTAACTAGAATCTAAAATGCGTTTTTGAGATTGAAGTTTTTTAGTTTGAGCTTCAAATTTGTTCCCTTTCCTTCTCGCCAAGGAAGTGAGTGAGCAGTTGTTTTAAATAATGTAATTTGACCAAGTTGATAATGTTTTGATCTAACGGTTGAATGAGAGCAGTGCAATTGGATGGTAGACTCAATGCAATAATTAAACCATCATCATTTTTTAGTTCCTCAACTGGGTGATACGTCGCGTTATCTAAAAGCAAACTGCTTTTTCGGCAGACCTTTTCAAGCCAAAAATTCTCTGACCTAAAAAAATGTTTACTTATGAACTACTTACTTTTACTAATGGGTGAAAATTAACTTTCGTGGGTAACAGATTCGTTATGGAACCAGTCTTTGAATATAAATGATGTCATCCAGGCGTCATTATTGGATTTGTATATTACAGGATTATTGAAAAAGCATTTAAAGGCGCGTGGGTTTTTCAATTTTCCAACAACTAACAATTTCAGTTTGTATGTGCCATTCGCATTTGAACAGGGCAAAAAAGTTATTCGTTCTTTACATATTTTTCTTCCGGACGCTGTTTTCTCATTACATGTGACAAGAGATATGATTCATCGTATGTAATGATTTTCTTTTATAGCGTTCAAACTTTATTTCGGACATGCAAAATCGTCTTTCAAGATCTATCGTCTTCAATTCGTATGGTATCCTATTTTCCTACTCGCAAACATGTTTAAGTTGCTGCTGGAGTAGCTCCTCCATGCATGCTCTTGTCGAGTTTGCAACAATCTTCATTGAGTAATGCCTCCAATTCATGATCTTCAAAATTTTTTGGCTGGCCTAGGCAATCTATGTCTTCCGTGCTACAATCACAAATTCTGAACCGAACAAACCATCTCTCGCACGTTTAACCCAATGAACCACATTCACTATAAACTTTGGCGAACAATCGGTGTGCTTCAGCGGCACTTTTTTCAAATTAAAGAAGTGAAGCAAAACTTCCGGCATATAACGCTTTGGTGACACAAAATTCGACTTAATTGTTTACACTATAATGTTTATCAAATTAATGTGACATTAAATTAATACTTATACCTTCAACAATTAAATAATAAGTACGTATATACAGTACATACATGTAAAATGCATGCGAATTACATAAGTGTGAAAAACCACACAACAGAGAAAGTAACGTTTCTTTTCAAATATATCTTTATCAAAAAATGTTTTTGAATAAATTCATATGCCAAGAAATATGAAGACATTTCATGAACTTATTGCTTAACAAATTTGTTTAAGAGAGTAAGATGAGTGTTGAGATTTTTTACAGCTTTGCAAGAAACCTAGACTGAATATTTTCAACTATGTTATCAGCAGAACTATACATTTCGAATAGTAGTACTACTGAACTAGAGCTTTCCACTTCATATCTAAAGCTACAAACCTTTTATAACCGGCAAATTTAAAATGTTTATATCGTTCTCATAAAACTCTGTTTTGTGCATTACATTTTTTTGCTTTGTTTTATTTTAAACCAATTTTGTTATCTTGTTGAGTAGTCAAAAAGAATATGTCTTTGCAAAATATATATTTTTTTTTTCTTACTCGTTACTATGAACAACTCAATTTGCATACACTTACATATGAAAATCTACATACATGCCAACATATGTTACCTATCCAACCACACTCAGAGAAAAGTATAGTTGTACATGATATTCGCAATAATTTCAACATTTTTACAAGTATTGTAACAATATGATTGCAGCAACCATATTATTTCACAGATGCCATTTACATTTTTACAGTAATCATACATATAATCATGTGATTGAATATTTTTGTAGATGTCATGGTCATGATTATGATAACCATAATTTGTGGATAAGTTATTCTGGAATAATGCTTCATCATAACAATATCTGCTACAAACATAAAAATAATTACTACAATCATATATATGATTGCTCCAATCATTTTCATACATCATGTATAATTTCAGTGACCATAATGTTGATGAAAAATTTTGTAATAATGTTGAAATGATTGCGATGATCATGTACAACAACATTTTTTTCTCTTGGTGCATACATCCATGTGTATATTCTAAACCATCTTGATAAAATACAAAATACTGGTATCAAACAAAAAAAAAAAAAAAAATCTATATACTTACGTTTATCTGTGAGAAAATTTTTTGCATTTTTCTTACTGGCAAATTGTCTGCAAGTAGTTGGGTAGGGGTAAAGGGAAAAAACTTTAACAATCATGAGCAAGTAGCATAACATATGCTACTTTAAACATATTTCACTATTCATACCCTATAATACACCATGCCGTCATAAGCTTGAGGAGTTTTTCAAAAGTTTTTCTTTTTCCAGCTATTTGCAAGTTTTTCTAAAACAAGGTCTATAAGATCAAGTTGTTGATACATAAACAAAAATAGTTAGAGGAAAAAAATATACTTTATTTTTATACCCTTCACCATCGTGAGAAGGGTATATATAAGTTTGTCATTCCGTTTGTAATTTCCACAGTATAATTTTCGGACCCTATAAAGTATATATATTCTAGATCCTTATAGATAGCGGAGTCGATTAAGCCATGTCCGTCTGTCTGTCTGTTGAAATCAATTTTCTGAAGACCCCAAATAACTTACAAACTTGATTCATACATCAATATATCGGGACTCTTCCGGCTCAGTTGCTATTTAAAATCGAGAAAATCGGCTCACAAATGGCTGAGATATAAGGAAAGAAAACCGGGCCAACATCGATTTTTGGCCTATTTTTTATCTATATCTATATAGACATTATGGATATCTAATGATAGATATTTCAAAGTCCATTGCAACGATGTATATAAGGCTATAGTAATTTGGACCTACAATGGGTCATAATGAGGAGAAATATTTTTTAAAACGAATTTTTTTTTACCAAAAAAATTTTTTTGTCACACATTTTTTTTCACTAGTAGATATAAAAAAAAAATTTTAAAATTAAAAAAAATTTTTAAAAAAATTATAAAAAAAACTATTTCGAAAAATTAAATTTTTGAAAAAAATTTTGAAAAAAAAATTATTATTTTTTAAATTTCGATAAACAGTTTTGAAAAAAATATTAATTTAGGTTATCTAAAAATATTTAAAATTTGTATTTTAAAGTATAATTTTGTGAAGGGTATATAAGATTCGGCACAGCCAAATATAACTCTCTTACTTGTTTTGAATTTTAATAAAGTTTGATATGAGTATTTTTAGTAAAATAAGAAAAAAAATGAAAATAGAAAATAAAGTAAACCTGAAGTTGTTAGTTAATTGTAAAACAATTAAATGCACAGTTTTTCTTTATAAGTAAATGGAAAAGTTTAGCAAAATTTTAGTTAGTTGGCACTTTGTTTTTAAAATCACATTATGAAACGCAATTAAAGATATTTTTAAATTTATCTTTAGAGGTCGGTGGTTATGTGATTGTTATTGCTATTGCTATAAATAGTGAATAATATATTTAAGTGATTTAGAAATAACACAATTATAAAGTAATGAAACAGCAGTGTTGTTATGTCACAGCATATTAAAGATGACTGTTGAAGAAGTTTCTTGGATAAAATAACTACTTACGTTGTTTATTCGTGTGTTGTTATCTACACGTGCGGTATGTCTACGTATATTACTGTAGCAACATAATTTTTATTGTAGTCAAACTCATGATTTACCATCAATAATAAATTTTTTACACCCTACACAAGTTTTTATTTTTAAACATGTTTTAAATATAAACTGGATCGTTATATACAGCGGAGGCGACACAGCCATGCCCATATCTCTGTTGAAATCAACTTTCCCAAGAGCCTCAATAACTTAAATACGTGACTGATAGACCCCTTATACTTTAGGCAATTACACACAGCCTCAAAAGTGAGTAACAACAGTGAACTTTTTTGATTTTTTTAAGATCATGAAAATCATTATAACGAATTAGAAACGAATTTATTTTTCAGGCCAATCCTCCAACGAACAGAAAATTTTAAATTTTAGTCGATGAAAAAATTTTAGGAATTTCATTTTCTTAATATACATCAAATAATTTATGGTGTTTACTCATTTTTGAGGATGTGTGTAGTTTCGCAAGTCTTCTGCTCAATGTATGTATTTGTAGATGTCACAGGTAGGGTCGGGTTAAGGAGAACATTTTTTTTCAAATTTGAGTACAGACTTGCACAGCACGGTTGGTTTGTTTTTCATTATTGTTTTTGAAAATTAAAAACAGACTTGCGCATCTAAATTGCTATAGTCCAATTTAGGTTGCTATTTAAAATCAAGCAAATCGTGCCATAAGTGGCTGATATATAAGCAAACAAATATTGTTTAACCACTTACTTAACTTAAATTTTTTTACCAAAAAATTAAAATTTTTTTTTTTTACATTTTCTGAAAAAAATAAGAATTAATTAAAAAATTTTTTACACAAATTTGACCTCATTACATAAGGACTGAGATCGCAAAAATGTTAACATACATAAATGTTAATCAAAATGAAACCACTAAAATTACAGTTTTGATTTTTTTTATTTAACTGAAATTATTCTCACAAATTACAAAAAAATATTATTTTTTTTTGTAAAGTGTTTTCCAACAAGAGCTGTTATTTTGGTATTCAAAGTAAAATTAAATTTTTTGAGATAAATGATCGGATTTTTACTTCATAATAAAGAGGAAGGTATGCCGTTAAAAATGAAAAACAACATAAGCCAAATGGCCACCACAACCACGCCTACAGTACCATATACTTTTCATGAAATTTTCCATAACCAAATCACAAAGTGGCTGCCCTATGTCCTCGATAGCCTCACGAATTCTTTGAGATCTTAAATCGACGCTGAGCTGTAGGCGAAGACCTTATCTTTCACGTGGCCTAAAAGGAAGAAGTCGCAAGGTGTTAAATCACAACATCTCGGTGAGCAATTGTGATCAACTCTTCGAGATATAACACGGTCCGGAAACTTTTCCCTTAAAAGAGCAATGGTTTCGTTGCTTGTCTTGTTGCAAGTAAACGTTGTCCAGATCAATATCATCCAACTCCGATCATAAGATACGGTGTAATGATGTTTGTGGAATGCCCAATTCCAAAGAACGACGCGGAATGGACAAACCTGGGTTTTCTTCAACACTTTGGGCTACAGCAGCAATATTCTCAGTTGTTCTAGAGCGAAGTGCACGGATTTTATTCATCACATCACTAACTTGTCCCAACAGCTCGAATTTTTCTACCAACTTCTGTATTGCGGTCCGACAAGGTGCTTCACGACGAACCAAAAATGCTTTAGTTTTGCGAACTGTGACTGCAAGATTTTCACATTTTTTGTAGTGAATTTTAATAATTTCAATGCGTTGTTCCTCATTCCATTTTTAGTAATGGCGTAGTTTCACTTGTCAAATGTCAAAGAATAAAAGCTTCAAATGTGAGAGCTACCGAAATACCGGGTCATTCAAAATAACACCTCTTGTTAGAAAACCCTTTAGTTATAATCGATAGTGATGAATTGAACCTTTTCCGGAAACCCTTCCATTAAGATTATTATGGTAATTTCTGTCACTTTGTTCGAACTGTTTAAAATCTACCACACTTTTGGACACATTTTTTATGCTCTTCAATTCTCTTTTTTGTGCTCTTCAATTCTCTTTTAACAAGAGCCCAATATCTCTCCTGAGGATTTGCCTTTCTTTGTACATATAACACATTATTGTTCTTGTACCTCTCAAGACCTTGCTTACTATAGTGACGGACGACAAATCAGTGTAAAAATAAGTGGACACATTAAGAAGTCTTATGAATGGAAGCATCCTCTTTTGTAAAAATTGTTTGATATAACTTTCGGTACGTATAGAGCCTTTTGTAACAAATGCTTGGCTTCTTTTGCCGCAACTGCATATTGCTTGCCATACCAAGAACTTTTTGGGAAAATGTTCTGCTTTTGGGTCCTAAACTTTTCTACAACATTCCCTCGAGCATCAGCAACATCAAAATTTTGACCCGGAAGCTGCGAAAAATTTTCCATACGTACGTTTTGTCATCAATTATGCAGCAGGTATATTTTTTGTATAAAATTTGGCTGCAATTTTCATGCTCTGTCTTTGGCATCTAAATGTTTAGCAGAGTTCCTGTCAGGAACTTTTTGAGCCTTGTATGTTTTTAAACCTGCATTGGCTTTAAGTTTTAGTACCAAATTGTCCCAGTACTGAGCTAACCGGGGTGCTGTCCTAACGTATGTGTTGGGAGCTCTTTTGAAAATGCTTTCTATTTATTGCCTTTAGAAATATCATGTGGACCATAACATTGAAATCAGTTTGACGGCAGACCTTTGATTGGTTGGCCAACTTTTTGTAGGACCAAGTTGGGTTTTGTTGAAGATATTTTATAGTTTTAGTACGCACTTTTTTCTAGTCACTCATTTTAATCAGATTAACAACAAATGAACATAATTTACATTAAACATAATAATTTACAGGATGTAAAAAGGTAACTTTATAAAAAAAAAAATCAAATAATACTTGACTTAACCGTGCTGTTTGGTTAGACAAAACTAACGAATGTTATGTTAATGGACCATTTGGTCCATATAAACTGCTTATGTAAACAAATAAGTGTGAGATTCCACTTTTTTATTTACTTTTTTTAATCAACATAGATTAGATATGTAATAGATAATTGTGAGATTCCCCTTTTTTGATTTCTGTTGTAAAGAAGCTCAAATATTTGCAAATGCTTGGTTCACTTTGTGTCCAGTTTTTTTAATAAAACAAACGTGTTTTACTATATGGCGAAGATGAAGTACAAGGACTGCTCAATGCAGAAAGTGATTCCGATATTTCAGATTCAGAAAACATATAAAATAAACTAATAAATGCTTTTTTTAAATAAATGTAAAGAAATTAAAGAAACCCTAGGAAAATATACTATGGACCAAATGATCCCTTAACCTAAGATTCGTAATTTTTTATTTGTCTCAGTTCTGTTTTATGTCAGATCATTGAATTTTTGTATATAGCAGTGGTTTATAAAAAGACCACGTGAACTAAAAAACTAAGTCAGTATATATCACCGTTCAAAAATAACAAAGGAAACAATTAAAAAATTGGACTAAATGGGCTTAACCTAACAGCAGGGTTAAAAACGTGTGTTAAGGTTTTTTCCATTTTAGTCCTTAATACAACTTTCTTAGAGAAACAGCACATTTGACGATGAGCAAAACAAGTTTAAATAACATATGTGTGGAAAACCACACACCAGAGTAAGCTACGTTACTTTTGAAATATCAAAACATTTTTTTGAATCAAATAAAGCATTTTCAGAGCTAAAATGATACGGCATGAAAAGTCAAGAAAATTCATACATACAACGCTTAACGTATAAAAATTATTCGATTTGTGTATTATCCCACACAAGAGTGAGATGAAGTTTAATGAAATTCCTTTAAATTGTATAAAATGTGTTACAATAAGAACACGAATTTGTTCTACAAGTGTGAACATGCATCTTAATGAAATAACTTAGTGGATGTACTCAACATTAATTTCAATAAAAATTCATTCTTATTGTGCCCCTACTACTATAGTTAACCTCCTAGTCGACCCTTATCTCCGGTTCTGCGTCACTGTTGTCTGCACTAAAACAATCAACTAGAACCTTTTACACTACATCTGCATTTTATATGGGTTTATTTGTTAACGTCTGATGATTTTCTTCTCCTTCATCACATTTGAGTTAAAAAATAAAATGTTTTAAATTTCTACTTTATTATTTTATTCAACACATTATTTTACTCTCTTGAAAGGAGAGAATAATGTTTTAACATGAACTAAGGAACACACTTAGATATTTTATTACAGTTTTTATTAACAGGTAGTAAGCAGTATTTAATCATGGTAATTATAAACTTTGAAATAGTAGTAAATGTGTTTAAGGCAAATTAAATACACAATTTAATGAAGTTTAGGTTTACGTAACTTTAATAACAGGAAATATTAAATTTTTTTACTTATTACTTATTAAAGAACTATTTTTCAAGATTTTCCAACTTATCTTCATGCTAAACTAAACATCTTATTTAACATATCACATTTGCTTTATAACTTCATGTCGTTTGTGATAATGACCCTTTAAGTATTAATTGAATTTCTGGTGCTTGTCAGTTAAAGTTAAAAACTATTAAAAGCAATAGACCTTAATTTTTGTTATACACATTTAATTCTATTTATCTAATGGTCATGTTTTCTTGGTTTCATCTTATAACATGCTCTTTTGGATGCCAACATAATTAAATCAGAATCAAAAAAATATTACACATACGCCTTGTTGACACTTTCATGTTACACTCTTTCTTTTATTTAATTAAATAACCAAGTAGTAATTAAAAAAATATATGTATGTATAAGAAACTGAAAAAGAAAATAAACAATATAAACTCTATTTATTTTATAGTTGTATTTACACACACAAAACTATTAATTTTACCAACACTAGTGGTAGAAACTTAAATAGAGAAATTGTTTTTCCTTCAAGATAAACAATTAGGCGAATCACAGTTTAGTAATATGATTTTTGATCTACAATCAATACTATAGCATTTTGTGGTAAATAGTTACAACAATTTAAAAAAAAGTATTCAGAATTTAATTACTAAACAAAATATACCACTTATTTTTCGATTTAGTACCCATTAGAGACAGTACGAGACGTTAATCAAGTCTTTGCTTGTCAAATTCTATTTAATACAGCTCAGAACTAATTAGAATTTAAGTTCCTCTACGTTTTAATCAATATTTTTGTATTGTTTGCCTATTATGGACAATTTGTTGGCTTGTTTTCTCGATCACATCGATATTATTGTTCCAATCCAATTCAAATCCCAGTCCAAACTGTGTGGCTCCCCAATTTGTATAACATCATAACACAAACACCAACTAACCGTAATGTGTATGTACGAAATGAAAAAGAACATCAAAACTTAAACTATTACGAACAGATGTATATTACGAGAAAAATATAAAACTTGTATTCTCTGTTCATTTCAGTTTAATTCGTATTTTTAGTTTTTTTTTTTTGCTTTTCTAAAAGAATAATATATAGAAAACTGCATATCACAACATACTTACAGAAGAACTAAACTAAATAAAAATATAAAACAATTTTTTTTTTTTTTCTTTCGTACGTACTTTTTGAAAAGGATAGTAAAAGAAGTAAATCTAACATTGACACAACAATATAAAGGACATTATTATCATTAAATTAAATTCCGCAAAAAAAAAAGAGTAGAAGAAAATGGAAATAAAAGCACAGAAAATAACATTTCTCTATACATTTATTTAGAAAATTGCTAAGAGAATAAAGTTGTACAATGTGTTAAAAAGAAAGGTTTTCGAGCAGGGCTGTCCAAAGCTTTGTAGTGGGTATTTGTGGTGTGTCTAAAAAATATTAGAAATTGTCAAAGGTCGTATAAAATTCTACAAATATATCTTTGATATTTAAGCACCTGAACCCATATTTTTTTTTTCTTGGACCAGCACTCAGGGGATGACCCCTACTCATGCAAAGCCTTGTGTTGGAACTAGGAAATAGGTTATGGAAGGGAGGAAAGAGGGAGTAGTGTTTGTGGACATTAGATTTGAATTTTTCTATATTGAAAGTGACAGGAAATACTTCAGGAGGAAGCTTATTCCACATACGGGCAGTAGGGCTAAAGAACGAATTTTCCCTGTAATATGTTGTGCGATCCACTGTCCAGTCGACAACGAATTGATGAGCTCTTGCCGAAGAACTTGTTTTGCTTAAAAAACTAAGTGTTTCGGGAGCAAGTTCCCTAATTTCAGCATGGGTAGCACAGTGATACACAACCCACATTGCGACGATGTCCCGGTGAGTCAATAGAGCTGGATACCTTACTGCCACCGATAAGCAACTTCGCCGTCTCCTGTACGCGGTCGAGTAACTCCAAAATAGACTTCGAAGCACCGGCCCACACATGAGAGTTGTATTCCATTTTCGATCGGATATAAGTGGTGTAAATATAAAGGAGATCAGATGGAGTGAAATATATCTTACACGGTTTTAAAAAACCGAGGCACATGAATGCTTCTTCCCACACTCGAAAAATGTGTTTTGTCCAGCGGACATCGCACTGAATACTCATGCCTAGAAGATCAAGAGCTTCTGATTCCTTAATATTTACACCTCCCATAAAAACACATGGAGCAACATGATCGGTTTATGTGTTAACATACAACATTGAGTCTTGCGTGCACAACCCCATTCAGAGATTGTCAGAAGATCAATGCCCCAATCTTCAACAGGCTTGGTCTATATTTGAATGCATATGAATGGCAAATGTTGCTGTCATCTACAAAAAAGTAGATAAGGTTGGAATTTTGACATAGAAGATCGTTTATAAAGATAAGAAATAGAGTAGGAGAAAGGACGGAGCCTTGCGGTACCCCTGAATTGATCTTGAACTCGTTTGATGCGATTCCATCTATAACAACTTGTACAGTGCGATCTCTGAGAAAGGTCGATATAAATCGAGAGAAGTTATTACCGACTTCAAAAGCAATAAGTTTTGCTAAAAGCGCACCATGCCATACTCTATCAAACGCTTTAGAAGTATCTAGAGCCACCACTTTACTTTCACCAAAACGGCATATGGAACGGCGTCCTCTACGAAACCCATACTGCCGGTCGCTGAGTAAATTGTTGGACTCCAAATATTTCACAGATGGAAGTTAACCATACTCTTCATAACTTTAGAAAGTGCAGAACAAACCTGAACCCATATTCCGTTGTTCGATTGTAATGAAATTTCATACAAACAGTATTTAGGTTATTTATATTTATAAGTATTTATATTTTATTTGATTATATTACAATTGAACCTGTAGCATCTGGTTCATTTTAATAGAAAAATAAAATTAATTTTCAATTATTTATAACCACTTCATGTAATCATACCTGTAGCCCAGGTAAGTTGACCTATCCAGACCTAAAATAGAGTATATATAAAGCTTTAAAGAACCACTAGGGTTTTCAGGATTTCCATTCTCCCAATTTTCCAAAATCAGATGTTCTGAATTTGTAAAATTAGATGTATCTAAGATACGTTTTCGCCAGCTGTGCCAATCAAGAGTGAAAGGATATGCCATATATCCAATCCCTCATACAGGCCAAAGCCGTATGTTAACAGAATAGGAGTGAGTTTTCCTCATCCTTATTACTACAGCTTCTACATTCTACACGCAGAAGAAATATAGTCTTGCATGATTACTGTAACCATTTAAACATTTGTGCATGTTTACTGTAACCATTTCAACATTTTTAACAATTTTATAGTCACAGTAACTATATATATGATCGTGGTAACAATAATATGGTTAATTTACGATTCACATGATTGTATCAACCATATATATGGTTACAGTAAACATGTATATGTTTGTGACAACAAAATTATCGTTTTGTAATGTACCAGTTTTATCTGTTCAGATTGAGTCCACGTGTTCCCATTGAGTCCACTTTTCACATTGAGCCCACTGCTTTTACATTCTAGGTTAATCTTCCGCTCGTAATACTTTAGCGCCATCCCTGATCGTTCTGTTTCGCAAGATTAAAGTTATTAACATTATCCTTTTGTAATGTACCAATTTTATCTGTTCACATTGAGTCCACGCGAAACACTTAAATTTCGTAATGATTAAATATACATTGCTGCAGTTTTAATGTTTAAACGGTTAGCCAGTTTTATGTATGACCATATTATCAAGTATCTATTCCACAATTTCGTTCTCAAAAATATATCAGTGATCAAACAATGCTACAGCAGTCTTGAAAAGCACTGAATTAAGGGGGAGTGACCAGATTCGGTTAGGGCATGGATCCGTTGTTGACACTTCTATCAATTAATTATTATTGTTGGATCTTATTGTTGTTGTAAAAGTTCTACTCTTGTCGAAAGTACTTTCAGTTGATACAGATGTCGCACAGTGGGGGAATAAATCTGTAACTTCTAAATGGATAGTCCGATTTTAGTTAAACGGAGTTAGGTCTAAATTTTGAATTTAGACTTTAACAACAAAAGGGTGTGACGGAACCAACAGGCCCCAAAGATCCGTTTTCAAAGATTTGTATATATACAGAATCTACTAGAAGAGATATACGAATCATCGCTAAAGAGTCTTGTCATTGTCTTCCGTGCCAGGTTGCTCGTTTTTAACTGCTGCACTCTCAATTTCAATGCTTCCGTTTAGTCACCACCTCTATAATCCAACAATGGGAAGCTAGTTAGTACTTAGCAATTCCCTAATTTTTTTAGAACCGGTCAAACGGTTCTAAAAAATGAATTTTTATGCGGAAAGCCTCGTGGTTGCCTCCCTGCTGGATAGGTTTTGTGGACTTTAGGAGCCTGATTTGATAAAGATATCTTCAGAAAAGGATAGCTCATTCAGTGGTACTGATTGTCACTTAATGATTTTCATTTTGGAAGCATCCAAAGCATGAAGTTTAACCGCCTTGACAGTATGAGACGTAGCAGCTTTAATGGAGCTTAGCCAGAAATTGAGTCGCACCTGACCGCTTATGACTTCATAACACCATATTGTTTTTATATATTCCACGTTGACCTACTTTGTGAAATATGTATCGAAAGTATTCAACTCAATCGATCCATAAAAAAATTTTGAAAAACCCTAACATTTTCACATAAAGCTGTTTTAAATTCTAACGGTCTAATTCATAATAAAACCTTATTGTAGATTTAAAACACAAATTTGTTAACAAACACTTTAGCTTTATAAACCTTTAATAAAGGTATTTTATTCATAAACGTTTGTTAAAGCCACAATAAGTAATGTACTGTTTTTTGTCTAATCTGGCAATGCTTCTCAGTTATTTCCCCTTTTTCGTTGTTAGTGTTGCTTGCAATTAGAATAAAATATTCGTTAATTCTCTTTTTTTTAATTGTTTGTTTTTAGTATTAATACATTTTTGAAGATAAAAAGTAATTTTTAGATAAAAAATGTATATCTGATTCTAGTAAATTCATATTAAGCTAAAATGTATTAATATACAAACGTTTTTATATATTTTATTTCAATTATTATTAAAAGTATTCGAATGACGAATATTCTGTGATAAAATAAACATCACTGTTTTATGAATTGTTTTATTAATTTATTTTTATTGTCATTTTGTTAATTTTTAACAAAATTTTATGAATTTCTACAAGGAAACTCATAATTTTAATTCCGGAATGGGTATATTAGATTGTGTGGACCTTCTTCCACAATGTTTACACATTTTATTACTACATGGAGTTACAGGTTAAAAGAAAATGACAAAAATGGCAATCAAACTCACTTGCGTACCTCATATAGCTCACTGCCAGAGGAATTTGAAACAAAATCATATATTGTTATATTGGAAGATATTCCCCGCCGGAGTTAAAATTACGTTTGTCAATTGCAATAGTATCGTATATTATTGCAAATTTATAAAAAAAATATCTTTAAAATTCCCTTTTTTGCAGATAAAATGTAAAAAGAATACCTTAAAGTAGGTTTATAGTAGTGTTGAAGCTACAATAAATATTTCAAATTTATGAATGGTTTATAACAGACTTATAAGACTATTAAACGTTTATGAATACAGTTTTTTGATTTTTTTTTTATTAACGACTTATAAAGCTGTTTTAAGTTATTATGAATTAGACCGTAAAGCTATAACTATAACTTGTTGTATATATGTATATCACTCTATGGAATAGAAATCAAACTAAAACTCCAAGCGTATTCTTTATTGCTCTATCATTAGACTTTCGCTAAGAAATTGATGATTATGCTGAAGTTCTGTAAGAGAAGGTGTATTCCGGTCAACTACAGCAACACAACTAAATTGTTAAGACTACAATATTCTAGATTTACAGAGAAACTGATGTTTCTACTTAAGTTTGGTCTCACCTGCTTACAAATGCAGTGAAACAGCAAGAACTTTAAAATACTCTAGTGAATTAAAATGCAGAGCAAATAAACAGAGATTACAATAAATTGTAATATAATTTCAAAGTAATCATTAAAAAAGAAACGGAAAATAAATAATAATAAAAACCACTTCCTTAAAAAAAATAACAAACTTATAATTCTAATAGAGGTTAATATAAAAATTATCTTAATGGTAATTTTCACAAATATAATTAAAATTGTAAAACTTTTAGATGATGTTTTTGAAAAATCCAAAGTTGGCTTTCATTGAAAGTTGATTTGTAAGCTAATAACATTCACCTATTAATTTATCACAAATATGTATAACAGGGAAATTAAATATATAATAGGGAAATTAAATATACAGGTGAAACCAAAAGTTTTTGATTTTTTTTGGAAATTCAGTTAAAAAAATATTGAAAATGTGTCGTCCGATTTTAGATTTTGGATGACGGAGAACAAGCTCATACCATGGGAGTATCGAAAATCAAAAAAGTGCAAATCAGGGGCCTTGCAAATAAACATAGAATAGTTTGTGTGAAGCAAGCTGTTCACTCTTAAGATTGTCATATGTGGGTCCTCCATGAGACCCGTTGTTGCAGCTTAGTGGAAAGGAGTCAAGTAAAAAATAATTATAAATATATGATCAATTTGTTTCCTCTATCAAAAGCTCCCGTTGCAGAAAGAAGTCTCCCATCATTTTCAAACTCAAGGCAGCCAGGGCCGGGCAGAGTCACACCTAGAGAAAAAATTTTTTTTAACAATATTATGCTAAAGTTACCATCCATATGATTATCGCAATCATAGATGAGACTGTAGTAAATAAAAATATGTTTATGGCAATCATGTTCATAATGAATCATAATGTGGTAAATCTTTCACCATAATCATGTCACAAACATATGGAGGATTTCGTGTCAAGTGAACCAACTTTTGAAACCGATATCTTCCGATCCGAATGAATAAAAAATAAAAAATGTTGGACTTTTTTTTTTTGTAAAATCAACCATTTTTTTCAACCATTTTTTTAAATGGGAAATTTTTTCTTAAAATAAAGCTTAGGAGTTTTCTTTGAAGAGCTTTTGGGTAGCTTAGTTGGATGTGAGTAGCATATATATTAATATAAATATTCTGTAACTCAAGGCATACAAAGGAGTTTTTCTTGAAGAGGTTTTGGGTAGCTTAGTGGGATCTGAGTGACATATATATCAATATAAATGTTCTGTAACTCAAGGCATACAAATTTTGCTAAGAACAATAGGTAATAAGTTCCATGGATGAGAAAAAAAACACCTCTTTGGCCAAAATGTCAAATTTTGACATCTTTAACTCAGAGAGTCTAAATTACTATCTAATAGGACTCCTTGGTGTAAATTTCATCCCGATCGGATGACATCGGTTTCAAAAGTTGGTTCACTTGACATGAAATCCCCCATATATGAAATCCCCATACATGCATCCTGAACTGATCACTGCCACTGAATGCTCTCATCAAACCCTTATTCACTCTGGTAGCTGATGACCCCTGGAGGGTTATATATAGAGTTTTTCTTTTTCTGCACTTTCTCACTTTCCGGGAAATCTTGATTAATTTTGAAATTTCCTGGGATCCCAAAACAAATGATTAAATTTTAAGAATCTAGACTTCGTTAAAAATCTAAAAAATATCTTTGACAAACCTGTCATCGTTTGTCATTTGTGTCGGAATTCAATTTCCATTAGATTTAGTTCTACCTTCGTTAGATGCCCATCAATTCTGTTAATTCGCAAAAAATAAATATATTTTGTTTAATGTTGAATTGGCAATTTTTTGCTTATTCAAATAAAAATTAAGTTAAGATGTTAACTAAAAACCCAATAATATTTAATAAAAATCAGTGTGGTTTTTTTGCAAAAATTTTGATTTTACACTTTGTGAAAAAGAAAAATACTAAGATAATTCCACTTTCAATCGGAATAGAATTCTGAGACAGCCCTGTACATTCACGAGTTTTGGGAATAATTTGAATAATGAACTTGTTATTGTTCTATTTGGCTTAAATCTCCTTTGTTGTATGAATTTTCTGCATTTGTATTGGAGCTTTAATAATCTTTTAGAGAAAGTCAAGTTCAAAAAGATCACATAAATGGTGTAGTGCTAATGGTGTGGTGCTAATCGCTCCTGTAATCTTAAGTAGGTATAACACTATCAGCTACATAATCTAATGATTACACTGCGCTAACTGAAAAAACTGTTAAGCGACTCACCCTGCGGGTTAAATTAATTCGAGCAGTGGTGCTAACCGTTTTTTAAGATTAGCTCTTGTTTTGGAGATATACCAATTTCGAGCACAGTGTTTTTATTTATACATACTAGAAAAGAGTATCGCATGGTCGGATATGCCTACTACACTCTCATAAAATATAGGGTAGAAGAGGGATAATTCGCCATAGGGGTACATCTGCCAACACCGAATAACTTAAGAACCGAGTAATCTACATTGTTATATTATCAAGTTATGTTTTCGTTTATCGAATATTTACCATTTCAGAAAGTTGGATAGTTTAATTTTACATATGTTGTGAGGCAGCCGCTATTAATTGTTTAGAGTTAGAATTTTTTCAATAATAGTGATCAATAGAAGAAGTACAAAAAAAAAATGCATATCAAACCTAAAAACTCCCCCTGGGTCATATACGCCAGTTACAAGGAATCCCTGTGATGTAGATCAAAATGTTGATAGAATGTAGAAAAAATCAGTCACAATTTGTTTAAATATTTTTTTGTTAAGTTATGTGAAACAAACAATCTAGTTAATTATTGTTTTGTGAATTAAGGTACAAAACAGTAAAATACGTTTATATTTATAGCCTACACCACCATAGTGGGGAGGTTATATTGGATTTGTGCAGATGTTTGTAACGCCCAAAAATATTATTCTAATACCCACCTTAAAGTATACCGATCGACTCAGAATCACTTTCTTTAAACGATGTCCGTCCGTCCGTTTGGCTGGCTGGTTGTCCATGTAAACCTTGTGCGCAGAGTATAGGTCGTAATCTTGAAGATATTTCAACAAAATTTGGTCCATATCATTTTTTCTACCCAAGGACGAACCCTATTGAAACTGGCTGAAATCGGTTCATTATTTCACCTAGCCCCCATACAAATGTCCTACCGAAATTGGACTTTATCGGTCATAAATGTTTAATTTATAATGTATCTACACAATTTTTTCTCCAAATAAGTTTTATATATACAGAATTCATGTTACCAAATTTTATGATGATCGATCCATAATTAGTCATAGCTCTTATATAAGGCCTGCTTCCGATAATCACTTTAACGATCATAAATCTCCTAAAAATGTTGGTATACACATAAAATGCAACATAAATAACTTTCATATAGACATTAATCACACCACTTAATTTCATGGTGATCGGTCCATAATTGGTCATAGCTCCCATATAAGGCCCACTTCCGAAAATCGCTCACGAATATAAATTATTGAAATTTTGAAAGAAAAATATTTTTGCTCATTTACTTGGCTTTCTTACTTGTTTTTATATTTGGATTTTTTATTTTATTTTACAAATGACAAATCTGCCCCATCCCTTTGGCGTATTTATTCCATGGGTGGGGTGGTTTCGCCATTTTTGGTCAGTCTAGAAATGTAAGAAAAATATTTATAATAAGATGAGAAAGACAAGATTGAAATGAATAAAACTAAAACCAACATATCTAAGTATCCGAAACAAGAATGAAATTGAGAATATCTATTTATATTGTGAATATAAAAGTGGCGTATTGTCCCTCTTCTATCCTACCTCTATTTTGGTTGTTTCAGTTGCTAATAATATTAGTTGCCAGTCTTAAATTTACTGCCATTATTCCAACTGTTTTATCGAAAATATTTTAATGTCATCCTAAAATTCCAGCTAAGCTAATCCTAGTTCATTTGATAAGTTTAATTTACAAAATATATAACTAATTACATATATCATTTACATCATTTAAATGGCCAATAACTATTATCTAAATCCAAAAGCTATTAAAACTCTTTGCAAATTATTTTGCACATTAAATAAATTTATAATTAACTTGTCACCCTAATCTTTTTTGCTTAACAGGCAATGAAATATTTTTACCATCAAAATGTGATAATAGAACTCTGTTAACTGATATCACAGCAATCACTTCAGGTCATTTATAATCAGCTCAGCTCTAGTTTATAATGCAAAAATTTTCTTGTTTAAAACATTTTATTTTTATTAATACTTAAAAAGTGCAGAAATAACACAAAGAGTTAATTACATACGGTTGGTTATCAGTTTCCCAAGAGGAAATTAAATAGAAATATTTAAAAAAAATGCTATTTGTATGCACACAAACTTATGGATATAAGTATAAATATATATAAAATCATGATTGTTTTAATTGGTTTTATAAATTCATCAGCAGCATTTTAATAATAAATAAAACTATTTATGTATAAGTTGGCCATATTAAAATTGTTTCATGTAAATTTTTGCATTAAAAACAGTTACAATAATGAAGTATTTCATATTTCATAAACTACTTTCATAAGGTATTAATAAAAATATTTTTGTTTAACCACTAAATTTATATTCATATAAACAAGTACTATAAGAGTACGCTAATGGTATGGTGCAATATTAAATATTTTTTTAACATTGCAGAGCCATACAATAATATAGTATATATGATAAATATATCAAGACAAATAGACTGACAGCTAGTCAGACAGACAAACATACAGAGATTCAGACTGAGAGATAGACGGTTATGTAGACAAATATATTTATTTATAACAATACAAGTATGATGCTCAACAACTAAATACATTCACTTGACTCCAACAGACAATTTATGAATTGTTTTAGCATTTCCGACACGGAAGCGCTATAAAAATATGTTTTATGATGTTTGTTTTACATTTATATGGTTTATTTATAAATGTTTACAAACAAGTACATATGTAAATATGCGAGAGTTGATCGCTTTATAAGGAAAATAAGTCATATATTTGTTAAAAGTATAGTTGTATCTGCAGTAAATAAAAACAGCTCTCGTTTATTTTTAAATAAATGTTTGAATTTGCCGTAAATTGTTGCTCACAAAAAAAATAAAAAAACAGTTTCACAGCTGACAGTTTAGGGTTAGTAAAAATAGGGTATTAGCCGAGAGAATACTACGTTTTAATTATTGAAGAATATTTTAAAGTTCGTGGAAAATCATCCTATATCCACCATCAAAAAGATGTGGGTATATTGATTTTGTCATGACGTTTGTAACACCTAGATGTATTGGTCGTATTGC
Organism: Calliphora vomitoria; assembly: GCA_942486065.2. Lineage (NCBI taxonomy): Eukaryota > Metazoa > Arthropoda > Insecta > Diptera > Calliphoridae > Calliphora > Calliphora vomitoria. Next base: position 154,331,342 of record OW818029.2, read on the forward strand.
CAATAGTCGCTTTCGAAACTTGATACCTGTTAAAGCCATATTGTTAAAGCTACATCTGCACAGTGGTTTAAAAACTTTTTTTTTTTTGGAAATTATTCGGTATCTCAGGAATTATTGGAAATATTGTTACAAAATTTCACAAGATTAGAGCTGAGGAGTTTCAATTTTATATGACCCGAAAAGAGAACTTAATGCAAAAACGTGTAGAGTAAAATTAAGCTCAATTAAGTGGACAAGGTACCCCCCAGACCTATCCAAACTTGGGCAATTAAAAAAAAATCTAAAAATCTAAAAACTCAAAGCACCGATCGTCAAAAAGGCTCCCTATTTGTATAACCCTATATCTTATTTAAATATATAGAAACTTTTTTAACTATCACACGGTAAGTAACGTCAAAATTCAGTTGTTTGTAACACATTTTCTCCGTTTTAGAAATTACGGTACATATTTGCAAAACAAATTTCAAAAATTATAACGCCACTAATTTAGGAACATTTCGATCTACATTATTTCTACATTTTATTATGATATCTATAACCATTGAAATTTTATATCATTCTTCATGGAATCACCATATTATATTGTTACGTTTTTACCTTTTAAAAACGGGGTTTATTTCCTTTAAATAAACCAGATACTTTTGATTGCAAATAAAAAGCAGTTTTAGTAGTTTAAAATGTTTAACAACTCTTTATTTATTTAAAATGTACAACAACAACAGTTCAAATATTCACTCAGTATCTTTATACAGGTTTATCAATTCGCAGAAATACACACAAACTTTATAATGTACAAACTCAAGTGTACACGACAGTTGATGTTAACTCTAACAGCGACAATGATGAACTCAACTCACGACTGCCACCTCTGCCACTATTTATACACACGCCATCTATCGTGAATCTTCTACAATGATCTCAACGGACAAACTAGTACATTCGAATTCTAGAGCTTTCGATGTTAATGTTGGCAGCTTAAACATTTAGTGTTGCCATACTTACAAACAATGCTAATAACCGCATGCTACTGACGGACTGTTTATAAACATGATGAATGTTGCAGGCAGTCGTTACAGACCGTTAAATTCAAATCGTTATTGCACATTCGTAACAATATATATTTTTTTTCTAATTTTACTAAAATATGAATTTTCAAGTCCTAATGTTTTCACCAGTATCAAATACTTGCGTAAAAACCCTATACTTAATTTTCAGAAGCTCCACAAACCTTGCCTCCTTTGAAAATGTTAAATTTTTTTATGTCTGAATTCATAAATTACATTTAGTATGTAAGTATACACATTTTGCATGCAAATATAGGGATATTCTGGAATAAAAAATGTAGATTTGTAGATCTTCTCAGGGACTATTTATATTTTAAATGACAGCTCATTTGGATCATAAATGAATGAAGGCCACGCACTTTAAATCAACTCGAAAGCACCTTAACTCCAACCATGTGAAATTTCGTAATAATATCTCCAATAATTTCTAAGATGCCCAATTATTTCCAAAAAAACGTTTTTAAACCACTGTGATCTGATGAGTTGGCTGTCTTTTGTTCAGTTTGTCTTACCAAATTACCCTTGGACACAGATATAGCGTTCAACAACACGTGCAAATGATGATATTGTTTAATCAATATGGGTGTTCTATTCTGACCCTAATTTAGATCAAACAAACAATGTTAACGAATTTGGAACTATGTCAAACCACATAAGATATAGGGGTTTTCTGGCGCTAAACGGTATAACCAGGTCTGCTAAGACCTATATGGGATTTGTATGGAAATACATAGGCAGGTCTCCTAAAAGTATGTGAAAAATTTTTTGTTTGGCATTCAAGGCACGAATATCTGGCATGTGAATGCTGTAAACAAAGCGGTTTGAAGTGTGTCCGGAGATTGTTGCTCCAGGAAGTCATGAAAGGATTTGTCTCTAATACGAAAAACAATAAAGTTATACACACATTTATATGCAAATGATCTGCACAGACCTGGTTGTACCTCCTAGGGTCAAGCTGGAGCCATCATCGTTCCATATTTCTTTAGGAACAATGTTGGCCGGGCTACACCGTCAACGGCGAGCACTATAGGTCGATGACAACCAAATTGTTTTGGCTTGAATTGGATGATATGGATACCAACGAAAAGTGGCTTCAACAGAATGTCGCTACGTGCCCCATAGTTCATGCCACATTAGACATTCATCACAAGCGACTTTAGGGTATTGTCAGCTCACGTGGAGGTGATGTTAAATGTGCTGTGACATTTTCTTGTGAGGTTTTCTTAAGTCGCAGGTTTTTGCGAATAAGCCACAAATCACGGCGGCCCTACCAGCCAACATAACCCATACCATCGGTCAAATTCATTCCCCAGAGTAATGGAAAATTGAAAATTTCGGATGAGCGTCACCCAGTGAAGCCTCGTCGCATATTTTCACTAAGTTATATTTCATACACAATGACATCGATGGGCCAACGAATGCTATCTTACACACACTTTGTGTTATATGAACTTACAGATAGGAAGCACTTAATAAAATACCCTTTATATTCTCGATCTTGATTCTAAGACTATCTAGCTATATTCATCTGTTGGATTGTCTTTTGATGGCACGATAAGGCGTTGAGAGAAGGACTTAGTTTTTGTTTAGTATCGATCAATTAGACCCAGAGCTGTGGACAAAATGTGAGACAACCTGGAAAAATTTGGTTATTTTTTTTAAATAGTTTGCTATTATCTAGATATCTCTAAATATATTGAAGATATCTGTCTCTAGTTTTTTCCAACGCAAATGAACAAACACTGTTGAAAATGGTAAGAACATATCTACGATTTCATGTAGCCCCCATACAAATATCTTCCTGGAATATGGCTCTATGTTATATAAATATCTATGATTCGGCTCATCAGAATATAACACTTTTTTAATTATCAAAATGTCCGCAACATATAACTGTTTGGTACGGATTCTTAAAATTAAATTTAAATGTGCTATTTAAAAAGCTCCAGTTAATGAGAAAACTATTTCATACTTTGTACAACAGATAATGCTGCAGAAATTTACATTTAATTGTTTAATATACTTTCATTTAAAATTGCAAATTATTGTTCTCGTTGCGTAAATTATAAGAATATGACAGGACAATACTTAATTAAATCCTTTTAAATGTTTCCTTTGAAACATATAAAGAATAGTTGTGGCATTATTTATCAAGGATGTACTTTAAAGAAAAAAATTATTAATTATCTTTCATTCATTACAATTCTATGTGGGTATGGTATCACAGCAATAATCTTTAGTTAATCCTACGTGCTTTAGTAGTAAAAAACTGTATTTAGTTTTTATTTATTTTTATTTTCCATAATAGTGATATACATTGAAAGACTTATGGCAAGCAGAGCTGAAGTATAAATATTTTTTTAACTGTTTTTAATTCCTGTTAAATGTGCAAAGCTTTTCGTTTAAAATAAAAATAAATAAAAAATTATACAAAAATGTTGAAATGCAAATAATCTCATAATCATTTAACTAACTCAACATTGTTCAACACAATTGCTTTAGTTTTAATTTTAGACAGCAAATGGGAGGACATGTGTTGATTAAGTACGTGTTTATAAATATTTTAAATTTAAACAACTTTTTGTGTTGCATTTTTCTCACGCCTCCCCCAATTATTTTACAGTTTATATAGGTGTGTTTGTGAACGTTTTGTATTTTCAATTATAATATTATAAATTTATACAAAATGGTGTGAAAGAAACTTTAACACTACTACACTTAACATATTTGACCTCAAGGTCTTTACAAAAGCTTTCGCACAAACACTCGTGTTGCTTTAAATAACTTCAAATACATATGCAAGTATTTAAGCTGGCTGTGTGGGTGCATTAGACTGCAGCATAAATATAAATTTTGTCTGTAATTATCTTGTGAAATTAGAATGTCAGACCATATTCCTTTAGAAATGATTATCTGCTACCATCATCGTGTGGAAATTTTAAACCATGTACAAAATCTAAAACTGTGGCAATTAATAATTTAATTGAATACCCAAGGGAGAATCCATATCAAAACGGGCAGAAAACTGCTATTTTCGGAGTTGACATCTTCGATTTTAATAAAATTCACCACACATATAATGACTTTTTCATCAGAAACCCATTTTATTTCAAAAATATCGCGATTTGAAAATTTAAAAATTAGTTAGTTTAAATTGTCTAATATTATATACACATAATTGCCCATAACTTTGAAACTACTCAAAGGCCATCATAATTTTTGATTCCATTTTAAAGCCAAATTGTCCTTAAAATGATGTGAATAAAATTGTTTACTTCTAAAGGTTAAAGGTCAATTTTGAGAGCATATATTTCAATGTAAAAAATATCAAAGATCGCGGTGTTAAAAATTAATAAAGAACACGGTATGAGCACACCTAATCTGTCTACTATATTCGTGCAAAAAAAAATTCGATGGAGACTCGATTAGTTCAGAAGTTATAAAGAAAAAATTTATTAAAAGTACGTTTTTTCATATAAATTCATATAAAAATTTAAGCATATATAAAACAGAACACAGTTGAATCACTTTCAATTTAAAATTTAAATCAAAACTTTTGGAGAATCTTTGAAACTGAATTCAGATGTCTTGTATTTCTCTTGGATTTTGAAATGAAAGAAATCAGTGACACATATTGGTAGTCCATAGAAAAAACAAGTACTAAATTATAGTCGATCGACCCCGACCATGTAATGCCCTACTCTGAGTAAATAAGCAAAAACATTTTTCTTTTAAAATGATAATAATTTGTTTACATGAGTGATTTTTGAAAGTGGGTGTTATATGAGAGCTTAAAATCGCGCGATTTAAAAATATTTTTTTACCAACATTTTTATACCATACACGCAGAAAAAATAATATAGTTGTGCATGTTTACTGTAAATCGGGAAAAATATTTTTTAACCAGAATTTTTTTTTCACCAAAAAAATTGTTTGTACTAAATTTTTTTTACTAATAAATTAAAAAAAAAAAAATTTAAAAAAATTTAAAAACAATTTCAAAAAAAAAAAAAATTTTAAAAATTTTGAAAAAAAAAAAAAATTAATTTTGTTTATCTACAAATACTTAAAATTTTCAAGTATAATTACACGGTGCTACATTGGAAAAAAAACTTGGGAAGCAAACCAGCGTGGGTTATAGGTCTTGCTGAATACATTACAAATTCAGAAGTTATTCTAAAAATACCGTTTTCAGTTCGTCAATATTCTAAAAATACCGTCTTCTGTTCGTCAATTTATCGAACTGTAACTCAGTCAGTTTTTGTCCGACTTTAATTTTTTTAACGGCTTTTGACGCTTTAAAATGACGTGCATTTTTTTTATACATTTGTAAGCTAGAAGTAATGATTTTGTTAAGAATATTAAAAAAAAAACAAAATTTATCAACTTTTTTGAATTTAGTCGCCTTTCATTGCTTATTTTGATATGAAAGTTTATAAAAAGGTATACCAATGAATAAAGAAAATTTAGTTTTTAACAAAACATGGTTTCAATTATTTAAATCGGATGAAAATTTTAAAAGTTATTCAACTTTTCATTAACGCCTTTGTTAGTATTTTCTCCGCCAGCGCATATGAATAAAAAAAACTGTACAAAACAGAATATTTGTATAAATTTTAATTTACAAGATAAATTTGTTCGAACTTTTTTTGAAAAAGTTTAATAAATATAAAGCGATTATAACAAGTAATGTCTAATTTTTGTCTATATAAAATGGTCTTGAAAACACTTTGTAAAATAAAATAGGTATTATAGAAAAAATTTAAATAATTACTGCTGAATTTGAAAAATTACAAAAAAAAAAAAAAAAATAAGCGAAACTTTTTATAAAAACTTACACAATTTTTTGAAATGTACATTTTATGCATACATTTTTAGTATGTCGTTACCTAGGACTACAACCCCCTTTAGGTGGCCTTTCAAGTTCTGAAAAAAGTGTTATTTTATAGCAGAGTGTTATTATTATTAGATTCGGTGCAGCCGAATTAGCCCTCTTACAAATTTTTTTAACAAAACATTTTTTTCACCAAAAATAGTGTTCAATATCCACTTAAAGTATACTTTGGTGAAGGGTATATAAGAATATAGAACTCTTCCTTGTTATACCCTTCACCTTCGTGAGATGGGTATATATAAGTTTGTCATTCCCTTTGTAATTTCCACAATATAATTTTTCGACCCTATAAAGTATACATATTCTGGATCCTTATAAATAGCGGAGTCGATTAAGCAATGTCCGTCTGTCTGTCTGGCTGGCTGTCTGTTGAAATCAATTTTCTGAAGATCCCAGATACCTTCGGGATCCAAATCTTCAATAATTCGGTCAGACATGCTTTCGAGAAATTTCCTATTTAAAATCAGCAAAATTCGTCCATAAATAACGGAGATATGAGCAAAAATCCGAGGCGACCTCTGAGAATTTCATCAAAAAAAGACAATTTATTGCATGCTTTGACGAAAAAGCAACAAAACGTATGTTTGGATGTGTGTTGGTTTCATTGCTTTTCGTATTTTATTTTTGTTTTTTTTTTTTTGGTGTTTCGTTTCGTTTGGCGGTGTTGTTTTTATACCCTTCACCTTCGTGAGAAGGCTATATATAAGATTGTCATTTCGTTTGTAACTTCTACAATATAATCTATTCGTCAGCAATTAAATGTAAAATTTTTAAAAGTTTTCTCGATATATTTAGGATGCTATACGCTGAAAGTGGGCAATTCAAGCATGCACAGCAAAGGTGAAGGGTATATAAGATTCGGCATAGCCGAATATAGATATATATTGATTTTAATTAATAAATAATTAAATTAAACAAACAAATTTTAGGAGTTTTAGCACATTATTTTCATCTCTGAATTTAATAAGGGTATATACCAAGTAACTGGAGCTTCTAAGAACAAGAATCTAAAATATCATAAAACATCCTTTTGTGGTGCGATACTGTGTGCTTTTCACAAATATTTGACGAAAAAGACGTTACCACTAAATAAAATATCGCATTATATAAAAATATTTTTTTTACCTGATGCTGTCAAACAATATGTGACCGTACCTTAACACATAGTTTTATATTTTGTCCATTTTTTATTTACTAGATCTAAAAATAATATAAAACGAAATACTAAATCAAAAAAAAAAAAGGGAAAGTGTTGAAAAAAATACCTCAGTAAAGATATTAAGGGGTTCTTGTTGCACACTCACATCACATCCCCTCCTCAACTCTTTTAAAATCATATGCTTTTATACATGTGGTTTGACAATCCTACAAACACACTAACACATCTACTAAGTAAATACATATATGGGCAAAAACACATTTTTTTTTTTAAATTTGAATAAGATTCATAATTTTTTTTTTTCTTAGCTACTGAGCGCCTTTTAGGAAGAAATAATTAGCATGTAAAGTCCTCTGGTGCGAATTATTGCTGTATGGGGCTCAAAAGTAATCGCGCTTTAAAAAATACAAGACAATCTTTCTTTAAGTTAAAAAAATAAAGTAGACAGAGATGCTCTTTTATAATACGAAATTTTTGTTTTTTTCTTTAAATTTCGAATATTTGAATTGCAATCAGTTTTGAAAACTTTCACGAAGGATCTTAGATGTGTCTCAGCAAAATGTGTTGGAATTATAGTATTTATTTATTACATTTGTTGAGAGATCAATTACTTCTCCCGGGGCCATAAAGCCCTTCCGAGCCATTTAGCTCTGCACATTGCCAGCATTGGGATGTCACATAGAACATGTTTAGGGGCATAGTTGACAACTAGATAGGCAACTTAGAGCCAAAAACCTAAGTCTGTTGTCAAAAACATTATTCATGAGAATGTATTGGATGTATTTTGTTATTGTTTCTCCCGTATGTGTGAAAAGAGAGTAATTTTTCCATTGATATTACTCTCTCCTTTCGTTCTATTCGTTTATTCTATGTTCAGAGGTTTCAGCATGAAGCTCACAAAACCTGCACTGTTCATTCTCAACATTACCTCAAATAAATTGGTGATAGCATAAACCATAGTGTACGGTACATAATCCAGTAAGTATTCTCAAGTCAACCTTTCCGAGCGAAAGCTACAATTGAGATCAAATTGGGCAAATTCGAATTCAACATAGAAAGAATGCGTTCCATACCATTCCAAAGAACTTGTCGGGACCTACGAATGAGCGTCAGGCGCTCCTATAAGCCAGACAAACAGCACGCACATTACTATGAACCTTATTACTTTCTACTGTATGGTTATTCAGCAACGAATCATACAGCAATATCGTTCCTCCATATTCGCTAATCAATTTATTCATACAACTCTGAATCTAAAAGTTGATACTTTAACACTTAAAGGAAACAAATAAGAGTGTTATATTCGGCTGTGCCGAATCTTGCATACCCACCACTACAATATACGACAATACAATTTTTTTCTGATACAAGTGTTATATGGGGGGTAGGGTTTATTATAGACCGATCCTCACAAAAGTAGGTTGAAGGATTTGAGTTCATAAAACATTTGTTTATGTCCAATTTTATTACGATATTAATTACTGTAACACAATTACCATTTTCTAAGGGGGACCTTCTATGGGGACTAGGGACAAATGTTGCCCGATTTTCGCCATAATTTACAGTATAATTGCAGAGCACACTGAACTAGTTTGTGCAAAATTTTATTAGGATTGCGGCATAATCAACTGCTCAAACAGTAGGTGAAATCATGGACCGATATTACCCATTTTCAATACCAAACAACAGAGAGTATTTGAGGAAAATATCAGCGTTTGGGCCCTAGCGTGCTTTTAACAGACAGGTAGATCTTCTTAGAATATCATAATGACCCAGAATGTATATAATGTTCTGGGTTTGCGATAAATATTTTTTGATGTTGGATATATAAAAGTCTCGTTCGTTTCGCTGATAGGGAACAATAACTAATAGAAATGTAGACCTTGCACGAAATTATTTGCTATTTTGTCAAAATCATACACACTTAAAAAAGATTGAACCATAAGATTTTATTGAATGAAAACAACAGTGTCATTGCCCATATATTCACAAAAACATATGATTCTGTTATATGCTTCAGCGTGTAAATATCTGAGAGAGGGAAAATGAAGTGAGAGAGAATTGCACGTTGCTTATGTTGTTCTACAGTGGTGGCCATGAGGTTAGCACACTTCATACTTGCTGTTTTCTAAAGCAAATTATTTAATTTCATTGCAATTATAAACTAAAGTTTTTGGTAATTAGTGTTGTTTATGGTGTGATCAATAAGTCCCGTTACTTTTTTTTTGCATTCTATCGCTATTCTCTTTCAAATTTGCATTTTAGTGCAGTAATATGTAAAATAAGCTGGACACAATTTTAGCACATATAAGTATAATTAAATTTTTTAAAAGTTTTTTGAGGGTATAAATATTAATTGGTAAGTTTAGGTATTATTTAATCAATGAGGAAGACAAACTGACTTAATAAACATTATTTAGATATGGCTAAAAAAAAATGGTGTACAGAGGAACAACGAAAGATTATTCAACAAATGAACTCGAGAGGAACAAGTATAAGTGAGATTGCTTATACTTTGGAATGCTCCAGGAAGATGGTTTATAATGCATTAAGACATATTCAGAAATATAAAACATCTAAAAATGTTACACAGGCTCCTCGGCCCAGAAAAACTTCACGTAAAGAGGACTCTTTAATATACATAGCCTCTGTCGAAGATCCTGTTAAGAGCTCCACCGTAATCCAGAGAGAAATTTCAGGAAAATATGGTATCAACGTGTCCAGCAGAACGATAAGAAGAAGACTTAATGAAAAAAATTTACGTGGATGCATTTCTCAGCATAAGCCACATGTTTCAAAAAAGAACATACAAGCTCGGTTGTCCTTTGCTCGTGAGCATTTGGAAAAGCCGTTAATTTTTTGGAAAAATGTCCTTTGGAGTGATGAATCTAAATTTTGTAGATTCGGATCGGATGGTAAGAGGTATGTATGGCGTCCTCCGAACATGCAACATAATCCAAAGTACACCAGTAAAACAATAAAACACGGTGGGGGTAATGTGATGGTGTGGGCAGCATTTTCTGGGTATGGTGTTGGTCCTATAAAAAAGATTGATACTCGTATGGACCAGTATGTATACCAGAATATACTTCTAAATACAATGATACCTTATGCAGAGGACAACATGCCACTTAGGTGGCGATTTATGCAAGATAATGATCCAAAACACACCTCACGCTTAGTGAGGTGTTGCTTGGAATCGAACAATATCGACGTGTTAAAATGGCCAGCCCAATCTCCGGATCTCAATCCTATTGAGAACCTTTGGAATGATGTGGAGCAGCATGTAATAAGAGAAAAGCCTAAAAATTTGGCCGATTTATGGAAAGAAGTAGAAAAAGCTTGGAATGATATTTCAGTGGATCGCTGTATGGCCCTTGTAGAAAGTATGCCAAGGAGACTAGCAGCTGTGATCAAAAATAAAGGGTATCCAACTAAGTACTAAGTTTTTAGTGAAATAAGTTTTTTTTGTTTTGTTACTTTTTTAATATGAATAAACTTTTTTATTTTGTGCTAAAATACTGTCCAGTGTTTTTTTGAGGTTATTCTATTCTGGATAGAAAAACGCAAAATATATATAAAGGAATAATGCTGGACATGATGGGACGTGATCTTAGAAGGACAAGTAACACACATGCAAAAGATATCATAAAAAAATTAAGAAATATAGGAAATATTTGCGTTTAAAAATAGCAAGTAGCTAGTGTGCTAACCTCATGGCCACCACTGTATGTGTAACATTCATATTTGCAGAATGTGGGTTAACGAGCCACAGCACATACAACACTTTAGGAAAAGGAAAACAATCCTAAATAAGAGGTTAAATTCAAGTGATGGTAAAATAGCTAGTAGTGTTGTTGTTATTTCAGCCACTACTAATGCTGTTACTGCTGTACAAACAGTAAAAGAAACTATTTTACACTTTATTACCTGTTAAGGCAACAATAACAACAGCAACAAATAACGACATCAACATTATTTAGAAGAGCAAAAAAAAAAAGAAGAAAAATACAGGTAAACATGCTACTTTAGTTGAGATTTTCTTTTACTTAAGATTTTTGTCTTCTTATGACCCTGTGTGTACACATATGAAATGTGCATAATAAAAGGTACATGGTCGTGTTGTAAAAACATATGCATCTGCATTAAAGAAATAGAGTTACGATAAACCTAAATCTTGGCCCCTAACTTATACGTAAGCAACATACTGTGGATAACATCGTTCTCATCCGTACACACATGTATGCAAAAGACACATCTTTATGCTAAAGTTCTATAAATGTTCTAAAGATTTAGTTTTTGTTGGGGTTAGTTATTAAATTACAGTGCAGATTCTATAAAATGGTTATCTAGAAATATAATTATTTAAATTTTTAATACACTTGAAATAAAACTAGCCTGGTCTCGTAGCTATTATGTACCAATTCAGTGTGTTTGCGGTACTTCTTACGGCTTCAACTAAATTTGGTATAATATTGTTTTGTCACTCACTGTTCGGATTTCATTGTACTGATTTGTTGTTGTAACAACATGCATATATTTACTTGCAGTAAATAAAAGAAAAACAAAGTTTTATCTGTGTTGGTTGTTTTACTGATTTCCTTGAGCTTGTTTTTGTGTTTCTTTTGGTGACAAAGACATGTGTTTTTAAGTTTCTTTACACTCACATGTGTTTACACTAGGGTACTACAGAAATATGGACCAATCAAAACTTTATCAATGTTTACGCGTTCTTAGATATCTTGTCAGAAGTTTAGTGTTTAAAAGCAGTTAAATAAAAACAAGTTAACCGCCAATTTACCCTTGTGTAGGAAACCACACAAAATTATTAAGTTTTATATATTTTTAAACAAATTTACTAAGCGATGTTCGTGGAATTTCTTTACATATCCAGCTGCATTAAAATATTTTTTTATGACGACATATTTATAAAGTAACGTTGCTTACCCTTGTGTGTGGTTTTCCACACATATATAATTTCTATATATTTCGCTCTGGGAACAGATTTAACGATATATTTGTGTAAACTGTGTTGATGATAACCTAATTTGTAGGAAATGGTAACTAAATTTAAAAATTAAGAAATTATGGGTGGTAAATTTTGATTTTGAGTTCTATATGTGTTAAAACAACGCTCTATCGTAAACATCGGAGGAAAGTTGAGAATTGTAGAAAGTTTAACTGAACAATAATAAGGATACTTGAGGGAATATAGATACAAATGTAAGGGATAAGTACCTTTCTAATTAAGCGGTGGCTGTGATTTGAATTCAGCTAGTTTCGAAAAATTAGACTAATATTTGTATGCTACCATTATGGCTAGAAATCTGATTTCTGCAACCTCTTATATCTTACGGACCACATTATCACACAAATTTGTTCTCCATATAACTTTGGTGCAGTCTAATTACATATTTATATCATCTAACTAACTACATGCATATTACTTAATGTGTTTATTTTAGTATTTTGTCATCTGCAAGTACGTACCAAACAAAACTATGTTTTCTTGCCACTTGACTACATATTTGCCAGCTAAAGATTGCTTTAATGCAGTAGTTAAACTTTGTATACAACAAAGATCAGGTGACAAATGCAAGCCAAGACGGTTGTAACCAAAATAAGTAAGCTTTAATATGCTCTATATATAATAGTTTTTGCCAGAATTTAGATAGGTTATACCTTGAGGTATCTAAATGAAATAATGGCAAATTAAATTGTTTATACACATACCTATAATGAAAATTATATTTACATAAACTCGTTTGCATTTAGGGTTTTACAAGGAAATTGAAAAGATGTGTATAGGAAATGATATAAGTATACATGAAGGAGAATTTTGTTGTTTGGGGGTCGTAAAAGTGGTCACAAAACTATATCCGTCCGTCTGTCCGTTAAAGACACGTTAGGCCCAAGAAGAAAGCACTTAGCGAGATAAAATGTTCACTACATATTCCCTGTTGATCAGAAATGTTTGGTATTGGCAAAAATTGCAAAATCGGTCAAGTAGAATCATAGTTATGGACCCACATATGATATAACCTCTATAAAAGGTGATATTTTTCAAAAATATTTCGCATTTTTTTTTAAATATATCGCAGAAATGACCATGAAATTTTGCACACATCGTTCCTATGATAAAAGAACAAACTCTGTTAAAAATGGTACGAAAAGACTCCCAAGAAATGCCTATAAAATAGTAGTATTCATACTAAACGTACATATAAAGTCCACTTCCTAAAATCACTTTAATACGCATAAATCTATAATAAATATTAAGTTTCCCAGTTGTGCAAATTTGCGCGACGTGTTTCATGAACCCACCTTTTAAATTGGTGTTCCAATCATTCTGTTCCAAAGTCACACAATGTTCACATGTACAAAATATTTGTATTTTATTTGATTTTTATTTCTTGTAAATAATAGTAAACAAAAGCAGCTGATTCATCAAATGCACAATAAATTCAAGTGTGCGAGTCTAAATTGTCGCGCAAACTTATCTGAGTTGTGCAAACGAATTTTCATACAATTTTTGACAGATTGCACAGTTTGCGAGTCATTTACGCGTTTACATGAGGACCCTTATTGTTTTCAGGTTAAAATGCAACATAAATAATGCTAATATAGAATATATAAAATTGGTAATAGCCCCCATATTAAGTTCACTTCCAACAACGACGTAAATACGACTAGTAAATGTAGTTATAAAATTGTATGAAGTTCGGCCTATCATTACCCATAGCACACATACATATAGGCACCACTCTAGAAAAAAAATAACCTACAATGCCGTAACGATTTAGCTATTTTTTTGACGGACTTAGGGCATTGTTCCAAAAATATTCTGTGTTGATCTGAAATATTTGGTGTTAAAAAAATACAAAGTCGGTGCATCCAAAACAATTTCAGAACAAAATGTCTATCTGACATTTAAAAACAATTAAGATACAAGGAGACCTAAAAGTCCAAAATTTGTCAGCTCTGCCAAATGTAGCATTCTGACTTGTTTGTATACCCTAAAACACTATAGCACAGTGTAAGATTTAGCCATTTTAGGGAGACAAAATTAAATATCTTCAAAAAGAAAATGGTGCTAGACTTATGAATTTTGGTACAAGGTGTTACTAGGCCAATATGTACCATTGTCAAATTGGACCACTGCCACGCCCACCTCCCATACAACTGCAAAAATTTATATCTGATATTATTCGCGTTGGATAATCAAAAAATAAAAAGGGGCGAGTATGCATGAGAATGTGTAAAGTACATAATAAACAGGTAGAGGTACAACAGTAAGCGTTTAATTTTTCTTCATTAATTTTTATTAATTTTAAATTAAGAATATATATATTTCATATCTACTTATAAATTAAAGTAAGAATAATTGCAAATAATTGTAATTGCTCATAATCAATATTAGAACTACTGCTTATTTTTCCACAAATATAGTTTAAGGAAGGGTAAAGCTTTTAATTTTCGGGTGTTTTAAGCCATATATCAAAAATTTCGTGGTTTTTAAATCGGCAAATCTCGGTCGATAATTTTATATATGTCTTATAGTAGGTACTTCAGGCGTTCGTTTAAAACTAATTTGGTGTTGAAGCGTTATGAAGAAAAGAATTTATCGATTATAGAATTTAGTTATTTGTTCCCAACTTAACGAAAAGAGTAATTGTATAAATAAAATAGCACTAAAAGAATTTTCCAGGTTCTAAAACCATATTCTCATGATATTAACAGCGACTAAGTTGAGCTTCAAAACAAAGAAAGAATCGTTAAAAAATTCCATTCCATTAAAAAGTTACACGCTTTTTTTGTAAGTGTTTTTGTTGTTTTTAATTTAATCAAAAATATTCAAGTTTAAATTACCGTTATATTGTTATTGTTGACAAATTAGGCAAAGTTTTTGCATTTTCTTATTTGATAACAACTGCTCTTTCATATTGGATAAAAATATTTACTCAAATTGAAACTCAAAAAAACGTCTTTTGTTCTGCTAGATTAGCAAAATCTTACACTGTGCATAGTGGGGACAGTATTAAGTGAGATCGAAAAAATCGTAACATACATAAATGCTAATAAAAAAGAAACCATTAAACCTACAGTTTTTGTTTTCTGTCATTTTGTTTGAACAGGTAGTCCAGCTTCGTTTAAAATCTACCATACATTATCTTTAAACAAGAGCCCAATATCTCTCCACTGGCCTTAGCTCCAGGCAATTTGGAGGATTTACATTCTTGGTAAAAATACCACATTATTGTTCTTTTACCACTCAAGACCTTGCTTACCATAGTGATAGGATGAAAAATCAGGCCAAAAATTAAGAAGTCTTATGATTGGAAGCATCCTCTTTTGTAAACATTCCTTGATGTAAATTTCGGTATTTATAGAGCCCTTTGTAACAAATGTTTGGCTTCTTTTGTCGCAACTGCATATTGCTCCCCATGACAATAACTTTTTGGGAAAATTTTCAGCTTTTCTACAACATTCTCTCGAGCATCAGCAACATAAAAATATTGACCCGGAAGCAGTGAAAAATTTTCCTTTAGAAAAATCATGTATGCCGTTCGTTCTCCATGAACCAGCTTTTCTATCAACGTGTAAGTTCTCCCGATTCTGTTTAATAACATTGGAATCAGTTTGACGGCAGACCTTTGATTGTTTGACCAACTTTTTGTAGGACCAAGTTGGGTTTTATTAAAAATATCAAATAATTTTAGTACGCACTTTTCTCTCGTCACTCATTTGAATCAGATTAACATTATTGACATTAATTAAACATAATAGGTGACATACTTTTCAAAGGTAACTTGATCAAAAAAAAGTAAAAAATCAAATAATACTTGGATTAAAAGTTTTAATGAGAAACGTGTGTTAAGGTTATTTCGATCTCACTCCTTATGTGTTTGTGCTGATGTTTCCAACGCCCAAAAATATTAGTCCTACACCAATCTTAAAGTACACCGATCGTCTCAGAATCATTTTCTGAGTCGATTAAACGATGTCCGCCCATACGTCTAGCTGGCCGGCTGTCCATGTAAATCGTGGGCGCAAAGTACAGGCCGCAATTTCGAAGACATTTTAAATCTGGCAAATGCATTTTTTAATGACGAAGCGTATTAAAACTGGCTGAATTCGTTCCATTATTTCACCTAGCCCTCATACAAATGTCCTTCCGAAATAGGAATTTATCGATCATAAATGTTTAATAATATAGGTTCCTTCAGTCATAATTAGTCATAGCACCGATAATAAGGCCTACTTCCAATAATCACTTTAACGAACATAAATCTCTTAAAAATGTTTGAATACACATAGAATTCAATTCGTGTAGGCATTAATCACAAGACCAAATTTAATTTCGAACGGTCAATAATTGGTTATAGCTCCCTTATAAGGACTACTTCCTAAAATCACTTTAACGAGCATAATGACTCATAGCTTCCAAAATCACTCATGAAAATAAATGATTGAAATTTTAAAAGAAAAATGTTTTTGCTGATTTACTCACTGTTGGGTATTATATGGTCGGGCTTGATATTGGTTTGACAATGTTTATTGGTTTTAGTTCTTAAGGTTTCTTCTATTATTATACCCTTCACCTTCGTGAGAAGGGTATATATAAATTTGTCATTCCGTTTGTAATTTCCACAATATAATTTTCCGACCCTATAAAGTATATATATTCTGGATCCTTATAGATAGCGGAGTCGATTAAGCCATGTCCGTCTGTCTGTCTGTCTGTCTGTCTGTCTGTCTGTCTGTCTGTCTGTCTGTCTGTCTGTCTGTCTGTCTGTCTGTCTGTCTGTCTGTCTGTCTGTCTGTCTGTCTGTCTGTCTGTCTGTCCGTCTGTCTGTTGAAATCAATTTTCTGAAGACCCCAGATATCTTCAGGATCCAAATCTTCAATAATTCTGTCAGACATGCTTTCGAGAAGTTTGCTATTTAAAATCAGCATAATCGGTCCACAAATGGCTGAGATATAAGGAAAAAACCAGGACAACCTCGATTTTTTACCTATTTTTTTACCTATATCTGGATTACTAAGTCATTAATATAGACAATATGGATATCAAATGATAGATATTTCAAAGACCTTTGCAACGACGTATATAAGACCATAGTAAGTTGGACCTACAATGGGTCAAAATCGGGAAAAATTTTGAACCAGTTTTTTTTTTCACCAAAAGTTTTTTCGCTAAATATTAAAAAAATAAATAAATTTAAATTTAAAAAAAAAAAAAATTTAAAATTTAAAAAAATTTTACATAAAAACTTAAAAAAAAAAATTCGAAAAAATTTTTTTTTCAAAAAATGAAAAAAAACAACTAAAAAAAAATTGTTTACCTAAAATTACCTAAAAATTTTTATTTTGAAGTATAGTTTGGTGAAGGGTATATAAGATTCGGCCCAGCCGAATATATCTCTCTTACTTGTTTTAGAATAATTTTTCAAAACATTCTCCTTCCATTTTTCGATTTTTCCTTGTTTATTATTTTGAACATATATGGAAGAAGATCGAAAATAATTTGTATTGATAACAATAATTTTTATATACCTATCCCTCGATTTACACGATTTCACTTTTACACGATTTTTTTGGTTTTCGTTTAAATCGAGGAATGTGGAAATTACCTCAATTTACACGATTTTTTTTAAAAATATTTTAGCAAAAATTAATTTTTTTCAGTAAATATATCCTGCACAATTCTCAAAAATATTTATCTATAAAAAAATAAAACATAATAGGGAAAATTGTAGCAGATGGAAGCAAAATGAGCCTGAGTACAATTTCATGTGTTCGGGACATTACAATTGAAAATATGGAAAAGCCACTAATGATCTGGGTATAAAATTAAACTCAAAAGCGAATCCCAATTGATACCATTGCTATTACAAAAACAAACTTAATGTTCAGCTACCATCAAGTCATGGTTGGTTTGAAATATTTAAGCAAAGACATTCCTTACATAATCTATAATTAAAAGTTAAACAAGCTTCTGCTGATATAGATTTGTCTAAAGAATATCCCAAAAAATGTACTGAAATTATTGCTGCCAATTAATACATCGTCTTCAATACAGACGAATCAGGATAGTTTCGGAAAATAATGCCACAGCGGACATTTCTATCAAAAGATAATACAATTTTTAAATCTAAACAACGTTTTAAAATAAAATTTTTTATGGAAACTTTGCTTTAAAACGTTGTTTTAATTGAATTTTTTTTATGAATATGGGGGGATGTATTTACTTTACTTTAAAATAAATTAATTTTCTAAACAAAATTTTAAATTTATTCGTATTTGGGTCTTTTTTCGATTTACACGATTTCTCATACAAACATTTTTCATTTTACACGATTTTTTCAGGAACGCATCTTTCGTGTAAATCGAGGGATAAGTGTAATTTTTTTTCTATCCATTATTTGTAATATTATTTTTCCCTTTTTGTTGCCAATGTCCCGAATAGCAGAAATGAGATCAGCACAAAAGTATATGCTAATTTACTTTACTTTAACTTTAATTCCATAGCAAAACTCTTATTTGACTGGACTATTAATTATATTAAGAAAGTATGTCAATTACTTCAAGAGGTTTATAAGGTTTTCTCCTTGCCCTAATTTCATCTTACACAAGCTTTACTTACTTATATTATTACAACAATTACTATTTTTGGCACACATGTCCACATGCCATTTACTTTAGTACAAAAATTTATAATGTATAAGTGTTATCTCTTACGTTTATTTGTGGTTTTTATAAAAGAATATAAGTAGAATGTTTATCCACTTGTAAACAAATATTTAAAATTTTCCCTTACTAACGTAGCTTTAAAAAAAATTTCTTCCAAGTTTTTTTAAATTTTTTTCTCAAACACAGCATCACTGTCTTCCAACAACATCTTATGAAATCTCAACAATTTCCTTCCCTTGCATTTCCTATTTCTTTTTTTTACATTAGTATATGTATGGATATGTACAAGCTCTTACATCATAAGATTTTCCTTGAAATGTTTATTTTGTTAAGATCGTTATTTAAGTACGTGTGCAATGCTTAGATTGTATGTACATTAGGGTGACCCTTATTTTATACTTTGTCGATTTTCGATGCTTCCAAGGTCTAAAATTGCACTGCGTCATCTAAAAACCATGTGATGAAAATTTTGGCAAAATTGAATATTGTTTGGTTGTTGCATATTATATTTAATGTTTCGAGTTTTGGGTCAAAGTTTAAAAAAAATATTTAAATGTATGGGTAAAAAATAAAATATCCGCAACAACATCAAGCAATTGAATGAAATATTTGTATTTTATGGTCTATTGCTCTCTATTGTTTACATTCGGGTTGTGTACGTGTAAATTGATGAAAATCTTCGTAACCTGAACAAAAAAATCATAAAATTCCATAAATATGAATATAAGGGCCATCCTAATGTAGGAGAATGTTTGTGCGATGATAATACCTTATTTCGTTATATTGTATGGATGTTATATAGTGTGTGTGACTGAGTGGAACTATTTAGTTAGTACATTAGGGTGGCATAGCTTTAGGAGGAAATTTACCTTTCAAGAATACCCTAATACATAATACAAAAAGTACTGTAATGAAAAAGACCAACATTTTCTTTGATTTTTATTATCAGACTTTGGTTACTTTATGCTTTAAGGGGCATCTTACATACAGTATATCAGACAAATATAATGCTTGCATATAAATCTATCATATGTTCTTAGCTAACAATCCCTAATAGTTTCTAATACGTTTGCAAACATCTTGGTGTGTGTTGTTCTGACTGCAAATAGTTGCCTTTTGGTATTTGAATTGCGGAAATATTTAAAGTCTTATAAGTATTTCAAATAAATGTACACAAATACAAACATATAAAAACCAAGAAAGTCATTTCTTCTTTATTTCCAAAACATGTATTTGATTCTAAAAAAGTGGTCTCATATATATACATACATACATAGGATGATAGAGAAAGAGAGACAGCAATAAAGTGCAATAAGTATAAAATCATAAAGCAAATACTAAAGGTTTTTGTGGTGTGATGAATACATATGAATATGTGTGTATATGAAAATGTTGTTTGCCAAATGTTGTTTGAGGTTTGTTGTCTCTACACCCATTCATACTTATATCTTTATATACCTATATTAGGGTGGCCATCATGTTATGTTTCTTCGATTTTGGGTGTTCATAAGGTCTTACATGTTTCTACGTCATCTAAATACCAAATGCTGAAATTTTTACCAAAATTGGATAAGGTTTAGATTAGACGCGAATCCGTCAGGGTAAAAAATATATTTCAAATTGCGAGTTTTCTGCCAAAGTTGGAATTAAAAAAATATAATGTTTCTTATTGATTCAATATGGTTTCTATTGATTTTAAGTTGTTTTTTTCTCTGGGTGTACCCATCACTAAGGTAAAACCAACTATTTTATATAAAAAAAATGTATGTTGTTCTCCCGATTAGGTTAGTTTTATATTTTCTATTACTAGAAAATATCATGCATTTAAATGTTATTGAGATCCAAATATGTCCGATCAAAATTTTTCAAATATTTTGATCCAAAACTTTTTAACCTTTTTTTGATACATAAGTTTGGTATTAACAAATAACTATTTATACAAATTTTTAAACGTCGCACGGACATATTTTTCTAAAATATTTCTGGTTAGAACACTAAACATTTCTGTACAGCAAAGAAACAAAAAAAATTTCACCCCCAAAGTAAAGGGTTTTCCAACAACACCCCTTTGAATCACCCGGTATTTTGGTAGCTGTCACTTTTGAAGCTTTTATTCTTTGACATTTGACAAGTAGAAACTACGCCATTACCAGCAAGTAAGGGAGCTACAGCCGAATCTTATATACCCTTCACCAAATTATACTTTAAATTGAATTAAAAAAAATTTAATTTTTTTAAACAATTTTTAAAAATTTTTCTTTAAGTTTTTTCCAATTTGTTTAAATTTTTTTTTTTAATTAAAATTTTTTTATTTTTTATTTATTAGTGAACAAATTTAGATGTTTTTTGCGAAAAAAAATCGGCTTAAAAAATTATTTTCCCGATGTTGACCCATTGTAGGTTCAACTTACTATATTGTTTTTAATAGTAGTGGCCTAATATACAGTGGTGGCCATGAGGTTAGCACACTTCATACTTGCTGTTTTCTAAAGCAAATTATTTCATTTCATTGCAATTATAAACTAAAGTTTTTGGTAATTAGTGTTGTTTATGGTGTGATCAATAAGTCCCGTTACTTTTTTTTTTGCATTCTATCGCTATTCTCTTTCAAATTTGCATTTTAGTGCAGTAATATGTAAAATAAGCTGGACACAATTTTAGCACATATAAGTATAATTAAATTTTTTAAAAGTTTTTTGAGGGTATAAATATTAATTGGTAAGTTTAGGTATTATTTAATCAATGAGGAAGACAAACTGACTTAATAAACATTATTTAGATATGGCTAAAAAAAAGTGGTGTACAGAGGAACAACGAAAGATTATTCAACAAATGAACTCGAGAGGAACAAGTATAAGTGAGATTGCTTATACTTTGGAATGCTCCAGGAAGATGGTTTATAATGCATTAAGACATATTCAGAAATATAAAACATCTAAAAATGTTATACAGGCTCCTCGGCCCAGAAAAACTTCACGTAAAGAGGACTCTTTAATATACAGAGCCTCTGTCGAAGATCCTTTTAAGAGCTCCACCGTAATCCAGAGAGAAATTTCAGGAAAATATGGTATCAACGTGTCCAGCAGAACGATAAGAAGAAGACTTAATGAAAAAAATTTACGTGGATGCATTTCTCAGCATAAGCCACATGTTTCAAAAAAGAACATACAAGCTCGGTTGTCCTTTGCTCGTGAGCATTTGGAAAAGCCGTTAATTTTTTGGAAAAATGTCCCTTGGAGTGATGAATCTAAATTTTGTAGATTCGGATCGGATGGTAAGAGGTATGTATGGCGTCCTCCGAACATGCAACATAATCCAAAGTACACCAGTAAAACAATAAAACACGGTGGGGGTAATGTGATGGTGTGGGCAGCATTTTCTGGGTATGGTGTTGGTCCTATAAAAAAGATTGATACTCGTATGGACCAGTATGTATACCAGAATATACTTCTAAATACAATGATACCTTATGCAGAGGACAACATGCCACTTAGGTGGCGATTTATGCAAGATAATGATCCAAAACACACCTCACGCTTAGTGAGGTGTTGCTTGGAATCGAACAATATAGACGTGTTAAAATGGCCAGCCCAATCTCCGGATCTCAATCCTATTGAGAACCTTTGGAATGATGTGGAGCAGCATGTAATAAGAGAAAAGCCTAAAAATTTGGCCGATTTATGGAAAGAAGTAGAAAAAGCTTGGAATGATACTTCAGTGGATCGCTGTATGGCCCTTGTAGAAAGTATGCCAAGGAGACTAGCAGCTGTGATCAAAAATAAAGGGTATCCAACTAAGTACTAAGTTTTTAGTGAAATAAGTTTTTTTTGTTTTGTTACTTTTTTAATATGAATAAACTTTTTTATTTTGTGCTAAAATACTGTCCAGTGTTTTTTTGAGGTTATTCTATTCTGGATAGAAAAACGCAAAATATATATAAAGGAATAATGCTGGACATGATGGGACGTGATCTTAGAAGGACAAGTAACACGCATGCAAAAGATATCATAAAAAAATTAAGAAATATAGGAAATATTTGCGTTTAAAAATAGCAAGTAGCTAGTGTGCTAACCTCATGGCCACCACTGTACATCGTTACAATTGACTTTGAAATATCTATCATTAGATATCCATATTGTCTATATGTATGGCTTAGTAATCGAGATATATATAAAAAATAGTCCAAAAATAGAGGTTGTCTAGGATTTTTGCTTATATCTCCGTTATTTATGAACGGATTTTGCTGATTTTAAATAGAAAACTTCTCGAAAGCATGTCTGGCAGAATTATTGAAGATTTGGATCCCGAAGATATCTGGGGTCTTCAGAAAAATGATTTCAACAGACAGATAGACGGAATTGGATGATATTGATCTGGACAACGTTTACGTACTTTCAGCAAGACGGCGCTACGTGCCACACAAGCAACAAAACCATTGCTCTTTTAAGGGAAAAGTTTCCGGACCGTGTTATCTCTCGAAGAGGTGATCACAATTGGCCACCGTGATCTTGTGATTTAACACCTTATGATTTCTTCCTTTACGGCCACTTGAAAGGTAAGGTCTACGCCAACAGCCCAGAGTCGATTCAAGACCTCAAAGATAGAATTCGTGAGGCTATCGAGGACATAGGGCAGCTACTTTGCGATTTAGTTATGGAAAATTTCATGAAAATTATATGGTCCTGTAAGCGTGGTCGTGGTGGCCATTTGGCTGGTGTTGTTTATCATTATTAATGGCACACCTTCCTCTTTATTATGAAATAAACATCTGATCCTTTATCTCAAAAAAATCCATTTTTCTTTGTATACTAAAATAACACCTCTTGTGTACCTCCCTCTAGAAACTGCCGTAACTTTAACAGATAGACGGATATAGTATCATCGTTTTAGAATATTATAAGGTCCCGAAATATATATACCTCGATGGAATGAAAAAATATATCTAATATGGTGGGTATATATTTTTATAGTGGAGTAATGTATTTTTCGGATTCAAGCCTTATATGGAAGCTATGTATAATTATGGATTGATAGCCATAAAATCCAGCAGAATGATTTATGCATAATTTAAAAAAAATTGTGGTAAATTTTTTATAAATGTGGATATAAAGAATTTTTCGGATGTTTGCCTTTTCTGAGAGCTTTGACCTATTAAGGGGCGATAGTCATCAAATAATGTCCGCTGACAGCTATGCAACAATTAAAATATTTACAAGGGTTTTATTGTTTATAATAGTGATGAACAATTCGGGACTGATCGCGACAAAATTCATCAGTAGTATGATTTTCGCATACATACATATGATACTCGTATCCCAGCAGTTAAGTAAGTAGTCAATGAATCCCTTATAGACAGTAATTGTCACAAATGTCTTATCACTTGTCTGACTCCGATTTATATATTTTGGTAATTTGACACGTATTTGCTCTTTGTAGTGCAGAGAGGGGACAATTGGTTACTTTATACATCCCAGGTAATCTAGCGTGAAGACAATTGTCACTTAAGTGTCTCTAAGTAATCTGGAGTGTAGTGTAGTGTAGTCACTTTAAACGTGTTGTGTGATAATTCATTCAAACTGGGTTTTTACAAATTGTGTTGATATAATTCTCTTACAGTTCATTTTTATTTTAGCTTAAGTATACAGATATCCCATGTAACATAGCATGAAGTCAATAGTCACTTTAGTGTCTCTTAGTAACCTATGTGAAGTCACTTTAAACGTTTATTTTGAACTGCATTTTAGGAAGTAGTTATTTTACCCACATAAAGCAAACCATTGGAGAGTTGTCGCAGAAAGGTTTGTTTACAAGCTATCGTTTATTGGAATGCCTATTTGTGATCAATTAGCTCCCGTACATGTTAAAATAGCTAGTTATGTAGCTGATTAAGTTACCAGTTAGGTAGCTAGTAAGGAAACTTACGCTATTTAACCAGTATGTGAATCCAATGAGTTGGCTACTTTGGACCAGCTATTATTAGACAGTCTCATTGTAGTCAAAAAGGGTCAGTTGACCTCCTGTTTAGGACATGCACTTGTTAAAATAACTAGTCACGTAGCTATTGAAGTAACTAGTTCCCACCCTAAATGATGGGTAAAATCACTAGTTTGGGACTCTCTCCCAGAACTGCTGGGATGTGTCAAATTTTGGTTCGATATTGATATTTATCAACATTT
The DNA here is from genome assembly GCA_942486065.2 of Calliphora vomitoria. Classification (NCBI taxonomy): domain Eukaryota; kingdom Metazoa; phylum Arthropoda; class Insecta; order Diptera; family Calliphoridae; genus Calliphora; species Calliphora vomitoria. Next base: position 154,356,329 of record OW818029.2, read on the forward strand.
ATGTAGATTAATGTGTTTTTCAGAAAATGAACTTATATGGTAGCTATGACAAATTATGAAATTATGTAGTATGGAAAAATCAAAATAGTTTTGATTTTGAAATGAACTCTACTGCTGACAGTTCTTCAAATGAACAAAAATATTATTTTTAAAATTTTTCTGAAATATTATTTTTATATTTGACGTTTTAGTTATTGAATAATAGAAAATAATATTTTTTTTGTTCTCAAACACATGTTTATTTTAATTTTAATCTTTTTTTTTAATGTATACGAAGGATTCATCGGCAGTAGCTGTCAGCAGTAAGTGTCTATGGGCCCCTAAAGATATTTATGTAGGTTAATTTTAGTCTAAAGTTAAAAGATTTACTTTAACAAATCTATTTTATATTTTGAACATGATATTAAGCAAAAATCATAAAAAATAAGTTGACGATGTCAGAAAATTTTTATATATTATATTTAAAGACATATCGCTCATTTGCTGCAACAACGTCATAATTCAAAAAAAGTCGTTTCGAGAAAAACGGCTTTGAATGTTTTATGACATTTGACTACTTCTTTAATAAATTTTCAACAAATCATGAGATGTTATAAATAAAACCTGATTTGAATAGTAGATGTTAATATCCTTCTAATCTGTATTTAACACAATTTTTGTCTTGTCAAATATACGAGAAAACATGAATTTTGCTTTTGACGTTTACAACAAAAAAACACTCTCACGGAAGAATGTATTGACTTATAAAACTATATGAAAGACTATAGAATGGCTCATATTTCGTATTACTCAGTTCAAAACACACGAATTTTGGGTTATGTCGTTGTTGCAGCAAATGAGCGATATGTATATAAGAAAACAAATCTTTATACCCTACACCACCATAGTGGTTTGAGCTGATGTTTGTAACGCAAAAATTACTAGTCTAACACCCAACTTAAAGTATACTGACCGACTCTGAATCACTTTCTTCGTTGACTTAATGATGTGCGTTTGTGTGTCCGTCCGTCTGTCCCTCTTTCCGAAGATTAATCAATAAAATTTAGCACATGTTTTATCATTGAAAGACAAATCCTATTGAAGCTGGTAAAATAAGGTGATTTGTTTCACCTAGCCTCCCGAAATAGGTCTTTATCAGCCTTAAATGCTTGATTTGTATAGATATCCACACAAATTTTTCCACAAATAAGTTTTATGTACATATAAAGCGAACGTAAGATTACCTTAAAGAGCATACAACTCTTCAAAAAATTGGTACTCAGAAAAAATTCAACACAATTAAGTCTTATATAGAAAAATATCACGCGATTAGATTTCATGGCGATCGGTCCATAATTAATCATAGCTCCTATATAAGGCCACTTCCGAAAATCACTAACTTCCGAAATTTATTTAAATTTCCGGCCACCTTAATGCTCATATGTATGTATTATTTTTTTCATATATTCCATATATGTATAGTTTTTTTTTTTCCTTTGATGTTACTCATTTTACTTTTAGGTTTATAAGATCTTGATTGTATAGTAAAGCAAAAAATGCATGATTAGTTTTTTATACAACATTTGAGGGTGGGCCTTAGGTGTAATTGAATTTTTTCTTCTGTACTCAAATAAGATAATTATCTACAAAAGAACATTGCGGTTTTGAAATAAATTATCTTTGTTAAGCCTACTGTTATTAATACTTGACCTCTATTGTAGATAAAATTATAAAAAAATACCTTATAAAGGAATTAACAAGTGGTGTTATTGCATAAACAAATTATCTTTTAAATTCTAATATCTGCTTTTCAATTTAAAATCATCTGTAGTAAGACTCACTAACGATACACAGCTTTAAGCTTAATTGTTACCAAATTATGTTTTCATCAACAATTTCTATACACTCCAGGCAACGAATGTGAAAATGGAAAAATTAAAGGAATTTTTGACTAAACGGACTGACGAGTATAAGACACCAAACTTACAGTTTTATTATCAACAATATACGCCTTTCTGTCATCAATATCTGGACACTGAAATGCAATGAATGAACAGATTTTCAAGTTAAAGCAATTTTTGACTATCTAGAAAGCATTCAAATACTTACATGCGTATCTATGTATCTAACAGTTGACTACATAATTAGAGCAATTTGAAGCTTTGATGTTGTTGATACAAAGAAACTGATTTTAGGAACATTTACTCAAATCACAGACTTTAGTAAATCTAACGGTATGTGTTTTTTAAAGTTGTTTCGAGGAAAATGATACATATTAGCTATGGAAATACATTAAAAATTTTAAAAACTTTCGAGTAAAGAAAAAGTCAATAAGCCAGCAATATGACATTGATATACCAAAAACTATTAGCATTTTTTCGTTCTTCGAATGCTATAATTTGAAATTTGAGATTACAAGATATCTCCCTTAAATGCTTATTTCTCTTCGATGATGCTATAGTCAAGCTGAAGATTTTTGCAAGGCGATAAAGAGATTTTGTATTTCTTTTGTTACGTTAATATCCTTGATTTTGTTTTCTTGTTTACAATTGATTGTCTATTTCCTGACACTACTGAATCTGTGAAGCGCCTTTTTAGTTAGTGGCTTCAAATTGCTCTAAAATAATTTAGTATAATAAAAAGTACCATTATAAGAAAAAGTACCAACTTTCCACACTTCAACCAAAATCAAGTTTGAAATCAAAGTAATTTTCTTCAAAAATTACTATTTTAAAGAATGAAAAAGTAGTGCGGTTTAGTTCTCCTTTTTATACCCATCACCATGAGTGGCAAAAGTATATATAAGTTTGACATTCCGTTTGTAATTTCTTTATTTTTCATTTGCGACCCTACAAAGTATATATATTCTGGATCTTTATAGATAGCGAAGTCGATATAGCCATGTCCATCTGTATGTTGAAATCAACTTTCTGTAACCCCCAAATAACTTATATAGCTGATTCATACATCCATATATCGGGAATTCTTCCGGCTCGGTTGATACAATCGGCCCAAAAATGGCTGAAATATAAAATTCTTTGACCTATTTTTGATCTATATCTGGATTAATATAGACAATATGGATATCCAATAAGAGATATTTCAAAGGCCTTTGCAACGGCGTATATAAGGTCAAAGTAAGTCGGACCTACAATTGGTCAAAATCGGGAAAAATATTTTTAACGCCGAATTTTTTTTTTCATAAGAACAAAGTTTTTGTTATACATTTTTTTCACAAATAAAAGAAAAATTTTTTTTGTTATTCAAAGCAAAATGGAATTTTTTGAGACAAATTATCGAATGTTTATTTCATATGCCGTTAATAATGAAAAACAAGTAAGAAAGTATGGTCGGTCAAGCCCGACCTTATAATACCCTACACTAAGTAAATGAGCAAAATCATTATTCTTTCAAAATTTCAATAATTTATATTCGTGAGTGATTATCGGAAGTGGGCCTTATATGGGAGCTATGAAAAATTATAGACCGATCACCATGAAATTTGGTCATGTAATTAATGTCTATATGAAAGTTATTTATGTTGGATTTTATGTGTATACCAACATTTTAAGGAGATTTATGCTCGTTAAAGTGATTATCGAAAGCAGGAAATAATAGACCGATTTTAGCCAATTTCAATAGGCTTGGTCCCTGGGCAGAAAAAATTATATGTACTAAATTTTATCGAAATATCTTCAAAATTGCGACCTGTACTCTGCGCACAAAGTTTACATGGACAGCCAGCCAGACGGACGGACGGACATCGTTTAATCGAAAGTGATTCTGAGTCGATCGGTATACTTTAAGGTGGGTGTTAGACTAATATTTTTGGGCGTTACGGTGGTGTAGGGTATAACAATATTTGCCAAATGACCACCACTACCACGCTTACAGGACCGTATCCTTTTCATGAAATTTTCCATAACCAAATCACAAAGTGGCTGCCCTATGTCTTCAATAGTATCACGAATTCTATCTTTGAGGTCTTGAATCGACGCTGGGCTGTTGGCGTATACCTTATCTTTCACGTGGAAGAAGTCGCAAGGTGTTGAATCACATGATTTCGGTGGCCAATTGTGATCACCTCTTCGAGAGATAACACGGTCCGGAAACTTTTCCCGTAAAAGAGCAATGATTTTGTTGCTTGTGTGGCACGTAGCGCCGTCTTGTTGAAAGTAAATGTTGTCCAGATCAATATCATCAAAATTCTGACCAAAATACGGTGTAATGACTTTTGCGGAATGTCCAATTCCAAAGAAAGACGATAAATGGACAAACCTGGGTTTTTTTCAACACTTTGGGCTACAGCAGCAATATTCTTAGTTGTACTTGAGCGACGTGCACGGATTGTATTCTTCACATCACTAACTTTTCTCAACAGCTCGAATTTTTCACCAATTTCTGTATTGCCATCCGACAAGGTGCTTCACGACGACCCAAAAATGCGTTAGTTTGGCGAACTAATTACGCCATTTTTGTAATTTCAATGCGTTTTTGAAGCATGTATCGTTCCATTTTTAGTAATGGCGTAGTTTCTACTTGTCAAATATCTAAGAATAAAAGCTTCAAAAGTGACAGCTACCGAAATACCGGGTGATTTAAAATAACACATCTTGTTGGAAAACCCTTTATATACCTACCGAATATGGATATAATCACATATAATAATACAGATAGTATTTTTTTTCATTTGACTAGTAGTTTTCCCAACAAATAGGAAAATTCATAACGATACGTAAGCCAGGAAAAAATTTAACAGTGCCGTCTTCATATAGATCTATAAGTTTACTGCCCTGCATATCAAAGTTATTTGAGAAAATTTTGCAATGTAAAATTAAGCCATACTTAGATAACCAAAATATTATCCCAGTTTATCAATTTGGGTTTCGTGAACAACATGAAACCATTGAACAAGTTAATCGATTGACTGGAGAGATAAGCTAATTTTTTGGAAAATAAAAACTATTGCTGTGCCATTTTTTTTGGATATCGGCCAGAACTTCGACAAGGTATGACAAGGGTTAATCCTCAAAATTAATTGCATACTGCCACCAAGTAGGCATGGATTGGAGTCATACCGTGTTTTTGGAGTGAAATATTGCGATTGTACAACAGGAACTTATGAAATTAAGGCTGGTATTCCACAGGGAAGTGTTTTCGGACCAACACAATATTTGATATATAAGTACACTGATTTGCCTGTGTGTGATAGACTTACCATATCGACATTCGCTGATGATACGGCAATACTTAGCTCCCATGCATGTCTGCAGGTAGCTTCTACGGAATTGGTCAATTATGTCAGACTCGTGGAGATATGGTTGAATAACTGGAGAATACAAGTAAATGGACTCAAAAGTAAACACATCACATTTACTCTCAGAAGGGGTGACTGTCCACCAATCACACTAAATAACATAAGTATTCCACAGACAGATACTGTTATATACCTTGGCATTCACTTGGATAGACTACTAACTTGGCTTCTCGCACAGACCCAAACACGATCAAGGCTTCGTAGAGCCGCATACGGACGGACGGACATGGCTTAATCGACATAGAAAGTGATCCTGAGCAGATTGGTATACTTTAAGGTGGGTGTTAGGCCATTATTTTTGCACGTTACAAACATCGGCACTAACTCAATTTACCCTGCCGACTATGGTGGTGTAGGGTGTAAAAATATATTTTGTAAAAAAAAAAAATTTCATACATTTTTTTTTTTTTTTAATCGAGAAATAAAGGCTTTTTTTCATTCCCAACGTTCAAACAATGACAATTTTCATTTCGTTGCTTAACATCATTCCAAAGATTGTAATTCACCATGCTCTACTCTGAAGTGAATGATTTAGTGTAAGTGAAGAATGGAATACATTCCAGCACATGACCAGTACACTCCAAATTTTCATATCGTTCGATAAAACAATTAGGCCGCGGTTAATAAAGTGCAACATTGTACTATAAAAGTTATTTTATATTATCAATTGGTGATTAAAATATTTATACTCTTGCTTATTTCCATGTAAAATCTATTAAGAGAAATATTTTGAATGACTCTCCGCCTTCCAATAATAGAAAACAAGAAATATTGTATATCCCCTGGCCTTGAGATGAATTCATAAATATAGCATATTTGGCTGTAATACATTCGTTTCTTTTTTAAGGGCATAGCATGGCACTGTATTTTAAGATATATGCTACAACTTTGTTGTAAGACGACCTCATCTGGCTAAAGATTATACGTGTTTGGGGTGCGTAGTCAGGTCGGGGGAGTCCGCGCTTTAGTTTTGTCTCGGTATATTAAAATCGAGATTGAGATGTAATATTAAATAGATGTTTTCTAATGGCCAGCAACCGGGACCGGGTTCAGCTAGTTTTTTATACTTTTAATGACAAAACCATGGTATACAATTAAAAACTAGCAATAAATTTCGGTATTAATTATATTAATTTAAATCCTTTCACATTTTCTTATTTAACTAGGTTAGAAGTAGTAAAGCTCAACGGGTTAAGCTAGTTATTATATACATTTTGAACTTTAAACTTCGATAAAAAACATACAAAAATTTTAGAGCAACTTTAAATTCTGTGTGACCATAAATAATATGTGTACGAAGTTTCAATAAATTTGAAACGAAAAAGGTTCAATGACTTGTTGAAAATTTGTGTATCATCCCAAATATAGCATTGACTAATTCCACAAAGAAAACGTTATTTTGGGATGGCATTTGTACATAAGCAAATGAAAGAAATGTCCCTATTTTAATAATAACAAAAGGTCTTTTCCGTGCTAACAACTATAGTTTCAAATAACTCTTTAATCAATAAATGTCTTCCTAGTGTGATATATAAAAAACAGAATGTGATAAATTAGGTATTTAAATCCTAAAAAGCCTCAAAATTAGTTGCTATTGCAAATCTGATTTAGAATAAGCTCTTAAGTAAATATTATTTCACATCTCTCTAGTAAAGCCAGCATATCACTATGTGTTATTGAACATATAGATATAAAAGTGTCTATTATATTATAATTTATTTTAGCAAGAAAATGCCTGTGTGCAATTATAATAATTTTCCTTATTCTTTGTGTGTTTGTTGAAAAAAAATATTGTACTTGTGTGTGTTCAATTACAATATTAGTCTGCATTTAAAATAATTTATTACATGGAGTGTCTTTAGAAAAACATCTAAAAACACTTTGAGTGTAAGTACAAACTCAAATACACATATGTGTTTATTAAGACTGCCCTTTTTTAAAAGCAAAATTTTCAAAATTATTTTTTATGAAACCTTGCTGGATATCGATTAAACGTTGGAAATTTTTTAATAAAATTTTATTTTTTATAATATACTAAAGATTTAAACTATAACAAATCAATTCAAAGTTATTTAAGAGCAGGTCTATTGTAATTATATGTATTATATAGGCATAAATACATTTATATGCACATAATAAAGTGAAAAAATCCAACACTTAAGGAGAATATTAATACATTTATCTGTATTGTATAAAGTGTTTAAAATTTAATATTTAAATTTCAATTACTTACACATATAAAACACACACACTTCCATGCAAACAATGTGCTAACACATTCAGGATCTTTCATGCATACACACTAGGGTGGTTCTTTTTTAGAATTTTTTGATTTCGGATGGACCAAAATTGTTCTTATTCTTAAAATCAAATATCTGAAAATTTGAGACAAATCGGAAAAAGTTATTTGAAGTTTTAGATCAAAGTACTAATATTTTAAAAAATATTTAAGTAAGAAACTATGGTCGGTCAAGCCTGACCATATAATACCCTACAAAATGTAAATGAGCAAAATCTTTTTTTTTTAAATTTAAATAATTTATATTCGTGAGTGATTTTCGGAAGAGGGCCGTATATGGGAGCTATGACCAATTATGGACCGATCACCATGAAATTAGGTCGTGTGATTTCTGTCTATACGAAAATTATTTATGTTAAATTTTATGTGTATACCAATATTTTTAGGAGATTTATACACGATAAAGTGATTTTCGGAAACGGATTTATGTGGGAGTTATGACTAATTATGGACCGATCATAATAAAATTTGGTTACATGAATTCCGTATATATAAAACTTATTTGCAGCTTAATTTGTGTATATATCAATAAAAATTAAACATATATGACCGATAAAGTCCAATTTCGGGAGGATATTTGTATGGGGGCTAGATGAAAAAATGGACCGATTACACCCAGTTTCAAATAAACTTGGTTCTTGCTCAGAAATAATTGTATGTACCAAATTTTGTCGAAATATCTTCAAAATTGTGAACTGTACTTTGCGCACAAAGTTTACATGGACAGACGGACGGACGGATATCGCTTAATCGACTTAGAAAGTGATTCTGAGTCGATCGGTATACTTTAAGGTAGGTGCTGGACTAATATATTTGGGCGTTACAAACATCTGCACAAATCCAATATACCCTCCCCGCTATGGTGGTGTAGGGTATAACAAATGTCAAATTAAAATAGGTTTTGTATTTAATTTACCCAATTCCACTCACTGCTGATGAGGCTTTAGCTTTTTTTTTTTTTTGAAAAATATTTTACAAAAGAGCAGTACAACACAATTCACCGTGAATGTAAAATGAGAAACTGTGACATATATCCACATTAAAATGAAATCTGGCTGCGAAGTTGAAATGACTACCCAAAGATATAAAAGTAACAGAGACAATAGCAAGGGATCCTTTAGAATCAGTTGTTGTACATACAGCTAAGACATTTTTAATAGAGCATTTGACACACCTGATCTTGTTATATCTACGTAATATTTAAGACGCATACAACAACATAAGCTTCTGAGCCTTCCACTAGTGGTTATCCAGCTCTTAAGTTGTAATTATCCAACAGAGAATTTTAACGAAGGCGATGAGCACGAAGAAAACGATGAATCAAATGTGGCTACAATCGCAAAAATGCCAATAAATGCAAATATAACTGATTTTTCATTTCAAAAACTCTTCTAACAGTGTCTAAAAAATTTACTTAAATATTTTAATAAGCCTTGAAACCTCTTAAAGGCTCTCTTCTTTCTTTTTTACTGCACTTTTTTACAAACTAAGTGTAAAAAAATATGGGTTCATGTTGTGATATCAAACTTTGATTAAAGTGTTTTAGAGTTTCCCGATTGCAATCATATTTTTTACATAATATTTTGAGTGTACACCAAATAAATTTTAACGTTTGGTAAAATCATCATCAAGTGTTTAGTGATTCATTAGTGGGATTTATCATAAACTTCTAGAATTATGCAGAATTTAATTATGTGCAATTGATTCTGAAAAAGTTTTTAAGTAAACTCATTGTCCTCTACTATATAGAATCATTGTAATTTTGTAAAAATTTTATGGAAAGAGGTTTATGTGTATACAATGAATATATAAAATTCACCAACACATGAAGTCTGGGATGCTTAAATCGGGTGATCTAGCTGGCCATGTCAAATCGCCAAAACGGGAATTTACAAGGCCAGGAAGTGCGTCATTTACAATATATATTGTGGCTCTTGCTGTGTGTGTGGTTGCACCGTCTTATTGAAACCACAAGTTCTCCAAGCTCCGCTCATTCAATTCCGGGTTAAGAAGTCGTTTATCATGACCCTATAGCGTTCGCCAGTAACAGTATTGCCAATGGTGTCCTCAAAAAAATATGGTCTAATCATTCCTCCCATTTGAACACCGTACCACACTATAGCCTTGAGTGGATTTATCGGCCTTTTGTGCATCACACGCGAATTTTTAGTACCCCAGAATGAAAATGCGCCTCGTCGCTTATGATGATTTTCGACAGCAAATCGTCCACTTTGTTCTTGAGATATGGGACGGATCTATAGTAAATCACACTCGACTGACGGTCAACAAGCATTAACTGATGCCGTGTTTGCTCTTTGTATGCGAACATGTGTAATTCTTTCACTAAAATTCACTGTAGGGTCCGTCTGCAGACTTCCGATTGCATGGCACGTCGTCTGATAGATGTTTCTTCGTTCTCAGCAACATCAGCAGCCATGGCCGCTATATTCTCGACAGAATGAGCAGTCCGGTGGCGGACACGCCCTGAAAGATCTCTTGTGGTTCCAGTTTGTTCAAGTTGAGCAGCTAAGCGGCCGTAATTCACGCTGCGCTAACACCACCATTATTGGTAAACAAAATCAACACAATTATTCCACGCTCTCGCGGAGCATAGCGCTCATTGTTTGTTTGTTTGTATTCTGCAGCTGTCTAGTTTATAAATGTCAAATATGATTGACGTACGACGGCATTTGCTAAAGTTATTATATCTTCCACCGGGGTATTAATTTTGCGCCACCTTATACTAAATTAACTTTTATTTTTGCTCGAAAAAATAAAAATCAAAAAAATAATTGTTATTTCAGCTCGAAAAACAAAAAACAAATTTAAAAGCAAAAACATAGTTCAAAATGAACACAATGAATAGAAAGCTTGACGCTGTTCTCCGATATTTTCTTGCGTTTGTTTCTTTTTTTCAAAAATTTAAAAACACTGATTTTTTTGAATTTTTCATTTAATTGTATTAATATTTTTGAAAATATTGCTACTTTGAGCCAAACTCGAAACTTCAAATAAAATGTGTTACCACTAACCCTTATCAGATTTTGGGTTTTTTGGTAACAGAGAATAATTTCTAACTTAGGGAGTATCGAAAATCTAAAAACTGTTAAATATGGGCCACTCTAATATATATATTATCCTTAGGTATATAAAAGTTGTAAGTGTTTGTATGAAAAAATACTATAATGGTTTTAGATCTGTTATTAAAAGTTCTTTTATCTTTTCTGTGTCATGGTTTCTATATGTGATTTCATTTATTTTTTTTTTTTTTATTTTCTCAAATCTGCTTTAACAAATTGTTTTTTGTGATAAATTTTTTTCTAGCACTCACTATATCTATTTCTATCCATATTTCATTGTGATGTTTTTTTTTTTTTTTTTGTTGGTTCACACTCTTTTATTTTTTATTTCTTTTCCAGATATAGTGAAATGTACAACAATCCTATTAAGGCTACCAATATGGAACATCGTGATGTCGTTTTAGATATTTTATCAGATGCACGTGTTGTTGGACCACTAATGCAGACAGGTTTATTTCACGCTGACGTGAACCGACATAATTATATGTATGTTTTTGGACACAATAGTTTTGGTGGACAACATGCCAGTGTAAGTATAGATACGGATGTATTGGATTATTGGAAAAAGCGTATGGTTTTTTGTTATATTGAGAAACGTGTCAACTACACAAGTGTTGTCTATTAAGGTTTATTGGTTTTCAATTTTAAGTTGCTGTTGGAAATAATGCGAAAAATTTTTTCAGGTATGTGCATTACTGATATTAAGCTGTTGCTAGTGACAAACTGCTTAAATTAAATCAATAATTTTTGTAACTTTCAGCATAAGTAGTTTTTTAGAAGAATTGTGGTTAAGAAGGTGATAATGAAAAAAAAAATGCTTTTTTAAATTAAAAAAAAAAAAATCTTTTTTACTTTTGTTTTCTCTCTTATAAACATTTATTACTTTGCATTAAAAAGCGCTTGGTTCTGAGCAGTGTTGCCAGTTTAGCCTTTTTGAGGCTAAATTTAGCCTTTTTATTTCCTCTTTAGCCTCGAAATTTTGGTTTTAGCTTCGTGGCTTTTTTCTAGCCTTTTTTTAATTTGAAAATAGCCTTTTTTTAATAAAAAAAGGCTAGAAAAAACAACGAAGCTAAAACCAAAATTTCGAGGATAAGGAGAAAATTAAAAGGCTAAATTTAAATTTGTGAGACATTTTCATTTTAATTCATTACTGTTTTTCATTTAGCTTTTCAACATACTCAAGAATTGTGCAGTATTAAGAGAACAAATAACAATTGCCAATACCAAGTGTTTCAAAATGAAATATAGTATTTTATATCTGAAAGCTATAAATGTCTAGCAAATTTGCTTTCAAGACAAAATTGTTATTACACATTATATTCATCGTTATATAATGGATAAGAGCCCCACAAACTCTTGAAGGCTTGTGATACTCGATGGCTGTCATTTGAAATAGTCGTTAAACGTATTGTGAATCTGTGCTTCGAGTTAAAACCAGCAATGCTTCAAAGCCAAACATTTAAGTGATTAATATACTGATTATAATTTGGTGTATTATTTTTTTTTAAACCAGTAAGCAATTCAGCGGATCAAACAAAGCTGTTTTCTGATTTAAAATTTCTTCTCCATAGTCTGTGTTTTCAAATTGTAATACAATGCAAAGAATTTGATACATTATCGTCCCCAATTAAAAATTGTTTAAAAATTTTTCAAGTTTGAAGAATGAGAGATAAAATAACGAACGGTTTAATTAGTGACGATTCTGAAAAAAATAATACGGCAAATTAAACTAATTGAGCAATTGCGACAAAGATTTTCATATGAAAACTCTTCGCTAAATCGATTTTTTATCCGTTAATAATACACTTAAAATATTACTCGTAAAACCAAAAAAATATATTATGTATGTGAAAAATAGTAAATGCGTAGTACTTAAATTAAAAAAAACAAAATTTAAGTTTTGTCTGTATGAAAATATATATGGGGCATTTAATGTCAAGTGAACCATCTTTTGAAATCGATCGATGTCTTCAGATAGTAGTTCTATTAGATAGTAATTCAGACACAATTTTCCAACAAGATCGATCGAAAACTTTCTGAGAATTTGACATTTTGGCCAAGAGGTGTTTTTTCTCATCCATGTAACTTATTACCTATTGTTCTTAGCTAAATGTGTCCCAAATAGTTTACATAGCTATTTCTTCAATCTTTCGGAAAAAAACATTTTTTTTTTACTTTTTTTGCCAAATCTAAAACTTGAAATTTTTTTCAAAATGGGCCCTTTTTTAATTTTTTTGCTCAAGAGAAAGATTAGGTCCATTCTTTTAAAAGGTTTTTGGTCGCTTAGTGGGATATCTATTAAAATAAATATTTTGTAACTTAAGACATACAATTTTTGAAATTTTTTTACAAAATCTAAATTTTTTTCCAAATAAGAACCCTTTTTTAATTTTTTTTTTTTTTGCTCAAAAGGAAGCTTATTTCCATTGCTTTAAGAGATTTTTGGTCGCTTATGTATATGTGTATATTTATTATTAATGATTAATGTTATTTTTTGTTTGCTGCTGAAGTGAACCTTTATAATTTTATTTACTTTTATGAATTTTTAGGAACATATTTTCTAATTTTTTATTTAAAAATAAATATAAACCTAAATTCTTAATTTATAATATTTTAGCTTTTTTTTTTTGGCTTTCTTTTAAAGCAGTTTGGCTTTTTCTGGCCTTTTTTCGAAGTCAATATAGCTTCTTTTTTTGCCAGCTCCTGGCAACACTGGTTCTGAGTATATAAAATAAATGTTACTATGAAAGATTCATCACAGAAATATATATAGAAATTTAATAATTTTCGATAAAGTTAGAAACTGAATTCAGATGCCTTGTATTCTTTAGTGTTACGAAATGAAAAAAATTTTTTGGTGCAGAAGTATTTTGCTTTATGAGCTGTTTTTCTGATAGAAGTCTTCGAATGAGTTGTTCGACTTCTTTTACCTTACAAATATTAGCTGGTTCTTTTTTCATCCTAATCCAGGTTTTCTTTCAATGTTCAAAACTTTCTTATACTGGTTAATGGCTTTTGAAACTATGTGACGATGGAAAGACCATATTGATATTTTTTTTTTTTTAAGTTTTAATTATTTTTCCACGTACTTTTTTACGCTGTCCATTTTGAAAGAAATAACAGTTGCAAATTAGTGATTTAGAAAAGATAATACCTGACATATTTCTAAAAGCTAATGTAATAGAAAAAATTAATAATTTGTTGAATCAAGGACTCTGACTAATTTTTTACTTATATAAGTTAAATATTTATGACCGAAAAAGTCCTATTTCGGTGGGATATTTTTATGGAGGCTGGGATAAATAATAGACCGATTTCAACCAGTTTCAATAGGTTTCAAAATGTTCATCCTTGAGGCGATAAAATTTATTGAAATATCTTAAAAATTGCGACCTGTACTTTGCGCACAACATTTACATGTACAGTAACCCAGCCGGACGGCTGGACGGACCGATATCGTTTAATCGACTTGGAAAGTGATTCTGCGTCGATCAGTGTATTTCAAGGTGGGTGTTAGACAGCCAGCCTGCCGAACAGCCGAACAGACCGATATCGTTAAATCGACATATAAAGTGATTCTGCATCGATCGGTTAATCGATTCTTCGCCAATCAGTGTATTTCAAGGTGGGTGTTAGACAGTGGTAACCATAATATGGTTAACTTACTATTCATATGATTGTATTAATCATATATATGGTTACAGTAATCAAGTATATGTTTGTAACAATGGTTGATGAATCTTTATATCATAATAATGTTGTTCTCAGATTATGATATCAATTAGCCGAGAGCAATATAATATGGTAAAACCTTAATCATAACAAGTAACAGAGATAAATTAGGCTGTGCCGAATCCTATATACCCTTCACCAAATTATACATATTTATGTACATTGCCTTTACCCATGCAAGTCTCTTCATATAGCAACAACAACAAGAAAGACTCATAATATTATATCAGATGCAATTGGAAAACACCCGATAATCATATTCACACGTTGAGTGCTCACTGATAACTAACCCAATAAACACAACAATTATTTTGCAAAATAACAACAACAAAAATTAAAATAAACGAAACGCACTCAAATACATACAAATTATGCATGCATGTGTAAATTCTCTCACCAACACATTCAATTCTTTATTATTTTGTTCAGTGCACCTACAAACAAACAAATACAAAAACTGAAAAAATAAAGAAAAAGTCATACAGCCGTGATCATGCGCTTTTGTAGTTGTCTCGTTGAGTGGACAACGCTACTAAATTGTAAGAGCATAATACGTGTGATTTGATTTTGCACAATTGTGCTATGGGCTGCGCACCATTGTTGTAGAATGTTGTTGTTGGGTGTGTGTGGTGTTTACTTATGATAGAGTTGCTCATATGAGAACTCATTATAAACAACTCCTTTTTTATATATACCCTTGCCACTCATGGTGAAGGGTATAAAAACAACATACATCCAACATACATCCAAACATACGCTTTGTTACTTTTTTGTCAAAGCATGCAATAAATAGTCTTTTTTTGCTGAAAATTTCAGAGGTTCTCTTGGATTTTTGCTCATATCTCCGTTATTTATGGACGGATTTTGCTGATTTTAAATAACAAACTTCTTGAAAGCATGTCTGACAGAATTATTTATGATTTGGATCCCGAAGATAACTGGGGTCTTCAGAAAATTGATTTCAACAGACAGACGGAGGTGAAGGGTATAAAAATGGTTGTGAAGGGTATAAAAATGGTTGTCACAAACATATACTTGTTTACTGTAACCATATGTATGATTGATACAATCATGTTAATCGTAAGTTAACCATAATTTGGTTAACACAATCATGTAAATAGTTACTGTGACTATAATATTGTTAAAAAACTTTTAAAAATGTTGAAATGGTTGTTGTAAATAAGCACAACTATATTTTTTCTCTGCGTGTAGAAAAGTGATTCTGCTTCGATCGGTGTATTTCAAGGTGGGTGTCAGACTAATATTTTTGGGCGTTACAGACATCAGCACAAACGCATAATACCCTCTCCACTATAGTGGTGTAGAGTATAAAAATTTCGTATTAGGTATACAAACCCGAAAAAATATATATATTTATATTTTGTCCTTTAATAATTAAAATATACAATCTAGGATGTGCTTGAAACTATTTATTATAGTCAAATCTATTACACAGAAAAAAATTACGACAAATTAATTGTCATATTAATTACTAAATTCGTCAATACAATTAATTTTTTAATTAAAAAGGCACCAACAATCATTTTTGTAAATACAAAAAATATATTTGTTACTTAAAATTGTTAACACCCAACAATTTTTTTTAACAATGAGTTTGTAATATTGAATAAAAAAGTTGTTAACAATCAACATGTTATATCTTAACAATGATTTCGTCATATTGAACAATTATATTGTTATTAGTTAATACTTTTTCTGTAAATTTTCTGCCCTTAATCTCGTTCAGCTCAGTGTTTGAGAATCGCCAGCAGCAGTTATCTACATTCAACATATGTGCAATTTGTTACTTCAAATGCAATTTTATATTGTTGGGCCGGTCAGTGCATGTACTTCAAGACCTTGTGTAAATTGAACAAACATTTAAAAAATCGATTCTTGAATCCATTCAGCATCAGTGACCTGTTGAAAAAAATGTTGTTATATAGATCTATGTCCAAATTGTATTCGATATATGTATTATATTTGCTTACCATGCCTTATATATTGCTTCAATTCTATAGACATTGATAACATTTTTTTTTCTATTTGAATTAAAAATAATGCATGTTTATAAACAAATTTTATTTAAATTAATTTTTTTGACACATATTTTTATGTATTTTTTTCCAACTAAGAAAAATTGTAAATATGATAATTTAAAAACATATTAACAACAAAAATTGTTACAAATTTTGATCGAGTATCAAACATTTTTTTTAATTACTTAATAACTGATGTGTTTTTTTTCTGTGTATGTTTAGACATTCCAAGTTTTATCTATATATGCCCTTATTAGTTTTTAGCAAAATTTCAGCAACTAATTTTGGTAAGTTCTGAATAGATTTTTTAAGGAATATTTGCACAGGTCAATTCTTAAAAAAAAAAAAATGATAAAATGTGTAATTTTCATAGTCTCCACTAAAAATTAATGAAATAGTTTATATCTTATTATATGCGTACAAATTGTAATCATATAGAGACAAAATTTAAGTATTAAACAAATAGTATCTTAAAGACAAATTATAGCAAATCTTAAATACATTTCTCTGCAAATCTTAAATACATTTCACATTTCATTAAATTTCACTTAAACGTCTTTGAAGCAGAAACAACTGCCAACCTGTATTTAATCGTGCTTAAAAACTCAACAACAAAGACAAACTATTTACTTGAAGACGTATAAAAATGGGAAAATGATTGCGAACACATGAGAAGCACACAAATATTTGCAATTAAAGAATTTTTTAACAGCTCAAAGTATTTATTGGTTGGAATTTTATATGTACATATATATATTTTCTTTCTCCAGGTCTTACGTATTGGTCAAGCAGCCATAAAACGTGACCTCTTAAGATAGAATTAAACAGTGACAGACAAGAACAAATGTTACATTTGTTTGAATTTTTTTTTTTTATCTTTTTGTTGTGAAAAGTTTTATATTCCTGGAAAAATACAATTTTTTATGGCGTTTCATTTAATTACAGCAGCACACGCGTGTTAAAGAAATGACAACTAAAAATTATTGCTCATACACTGAGATAGACACACTTGGGCAAATTCATCAATGTTACATATCACTCATACGCCAAGTGATACGAGTAGCAGTCAAAAAAAAATAATGAAAATAATATAGAAAAGTTTATAAATTATGCATCATTAATTCATTTACATACATGTTTTATTTAATAATACAGGCTTATTAAGAATGGTCGGTTTTATTGTACAAAAATTGTGTGTCACATAATGATTATTTATTAATGTTTGTTTTATCTTTTTCACTCATTGTTTGTAAGCCTTTAATAATCTTCATAATTAAATTAAGCTGGTTTATTTCCAGTTAATAACAAGGTATTTTACTTACGGTTAGCAAAGTATTAACATATTTTTTGTTATTAAAATTTGCGTTCCCTTTAGCCGCTTATTAGTCATGTGCGTTAGTTAAATAAATAATTAAAATGCAAACAGTGAAGTTACAAAATTTCCAAAAGGTATTCAGACATATGACTCAGTTTATGTATTACTGTTGATCTTAAGACTGTTGTTATTTTGTTTTGTTTTTCATATTTTCAATTAAAATGCATGAATGTATTCGCATACGGGTAAATGTGAAATAATATATACATATATCCCCTGGCATAAAAGATGGAGGATTATAAAACTTAAGTGACTCCATTGGTTATATTAAAAGAAGTATGCTTTTGTGCAGACATTTTATGGTTAAATCAAATAAGATATGACAGAAGGAGAACTGGAAGAAAATTTACGGATGAAAAATACTGCCAATGCTTATGTATCTTAGCTACAATATATTTTCTTATATTGGATTATTGTTGATGTTATGTTCAAAAAATTGTACCAACACCCACCTTAAAGTATACGAATTATAAAATTTTACTAATAGCTCAAAGGTTAGGTATACTTCAGGTATTTGGCACGCATATGTACTTTAAACCTATATGAAAACCAAACTATATCAAATTTCGAAATTCTGGAAAAATTTTAAAGTTTGCATGGCCATGAAAGACATCTGTGCTAAAAATGATCAAATTTAGAAGAATAAAGATTCAAAAAAATTAATTTTTTATCGATATTTTTCGTTCCGTCCATAATGTCAATGACTATAACATATTAAAGTAACAGGTTTGCTTTATGTAAGGTATTCGAACTAGAGCCGTGCACTATTACTCAAGATTCAGACGTATGATATGAATAATATTATACATAAATATAATAAATATTTGCTAAAAAAAGTAATTTAAATGTTTATTTTTTTTAATTTGACACAAGCTAAAGTAATTTACTTCTTAAACACTTAATTCTTAGTAATTAATATAATTGCTTTCATTGTTATTGCAGCATTATAATAACAAATCATTATTAAAAGATTAATTTCGTACAGTTTTATTCAAAGTATCAAGGTTATTGAAAAAATCATAATTATAAAAATGGCTTATAAAATTCTTTGATAAAAAGTGTTTTGTTAATAAATTCAACCTTAAATATTATAATTTTTGACCAATTACTCGTCTGGAAAATACCTCACAAATTTATTAAAATTTTTTGTGAAAAACAACAAAAAAAATTTAAGAAAGTATAGTCGGTCTAGCCTGATCATACAATATCCTACATTGGGTATATGAGCAAATTATTATTCCACTAAAATTTCAATATTTTTTTTTTCGTGAGTGATTTTCGGAAGTGGGCCTTATATAGAAGCTATGACCAATTATGGATCGATCATTCTGATCTTATGTAGTGTGACCTAGTGTGACTATACGAAACTTACTTCTGTTTAATTGTATTTGGCTGCCCATATTTTTAAGAGATTTATGCTTGTTAAAGTGATTTTCGGTAGTGAGCCTTATATGGGAACTATGACTCATTATAAACTGATCGTCATCAAATTGAGTCGTGTGATTAATGTCCTTCTGTATCGCCACGAAATGAGGTCGTGTTATTTTCCCTACATTTATGAAACTTATTTGTATTTAACTTTATATGGATAGCAATAATTTTAAGATTTATGACCGTTAAACAGATTTTCGGAAGTGGGACGATAAGGGAGATATTAACAATTAAGAACCTATCGCCATGAAATTAGGTCATGTGATTTATTCCCTGCAGTACATTGAACATTTGTATGTTATTTGATGTGGCCGATTGTCCCATTCTGCTTAACACTTAAACTGTGAGTCAATAAAACTTATACACACTATTCCAGCCAAAACTTAATCTTGGTCTAACAAATTATTACTTTTTTATAATTACGATAGCTTTTAAAAATATGTCACTGTTATATAGGACAAAATGGTCACCAAAAAAATGTACAAGAAAAAAAAAAATAAAAAATAAAAACAAAAAATTCAGTATTTATCGTCACACTGTTTCAAAAGCTATAAAATAGTATAAGATAGTCTAGAAAAAAACGAGGGTCAGGAAAAAAATAAGATCTAACTGATATTGGTAAGGCAAAAGAAGTCGAAAAACTCTTTCGAAGAGCACCGAACACTTCTATCAGAAAAGTAGCTCGTAAAGTTAAATACTCTGATTCTTTTGTGCTCAGAGTCAAAGCTAATGCTGTGTTGAAGTTGTTTAAAGTTCCGAAATTAGAAGCCAAAGAACGAAATTGAGGTAGAATTTTATAAAAAAAAAAAATACAACTGTTGGGTGATGGATGATTAGACTTATATACTGGCAGACTTTTCACAACTTCCTGTTCATGTATTTCATATCATTATAAAACTCCCACTGGCTAACATATACATCTTCAGCACTTTGGACAATTTGTTCCTTTCTTTGTTTACTTCTTGGTCAAACTGTGTTCGGAGGTTGACCTATTCTTCGGGCGCGTCTATCTCATTGGCTATTGCCTTTAAAGCATTTTGTTTGTTTTTTTAATTTTATTCTTATGCTCTTTTGAGAACATGTCCCAGGATAACTTTCTTGTTTTACAATTATCAAACGTGTTTTTTCACTCCAAACGAATTTATTTTTTCCATTTCTATAAATTTGGATAAGAACTCAAAGAAAAACACAAAGCAAAATTGAAAACAGAAGACAATAAGAGCAAGTAATTCTGTAACATCTGCAAGCCGTTGCTTCTGGAAGTCGACTTCTAATACGTGTTTACACGACAACCACTTCGTGAAGCAACTATATTGACTTCAAAAAAAGGCCAGAAAAAGCCAAACTGCTTTAAAAAAAAGCCGAAAAAAAAAGCTAAAATATTATAAATTAAGAAATTAGTTTTATATTTATTTTTAAATAAAAAATTTTAAAGTATGTTCATAAAATTCATAAAAATAAATAAAATTATAAAGGTACACTTCAGCAGCGAAAACAAAATAACATTAATCATTAATAATAAATAATAAATATACATAAGCGACCAAAAACCTCTTAAAACAATGGAAATAAGCTTTCTTTTGAGCAAAAAAAAAATTTAAAAAAGTGGCCCATTTTGGAAAAAAATTTAGATTTTGAAAAAAAATTTCAAAAATTGTATGTCTTGAGTTACAAAATATTTATTTTGATAGATATTCCACTCGAATCCCACTAAGCGATCAAAAACCTCTTAAAGGAATGGACCTAAGCTTTCTCTTGAGCAAAAAAAAAAAAATTATTTATTTATTTTATTTATTTCATATTAATTACATAATTAAATTATTGTAACTAATCTAAAAGTAAGGAGCACTAGCTACGCTGACTTTCGGCTCCGATAAGTTAAAATACTTAAATTTTATTATGAAAATTAATTTCAACTAAAAATTTGTAAATTAAATTTATGTTAATATAACTAATATTTTTTAAGAGATCTGTTGGTAGTTGAGATCCAAAGAAGGATGTTCTGGGGGCGTTGTATACTGGGCATTCGTCTAAAATATGGGTTACATTGAGTTGTGTGTTGCAGGTATTACATCGTGGTGCAGGATTTTTCTCTAGTAGATGTTTGTGGGAGAATTTGCAGTGCCCAATTCTTAGGCGAACAATTGTAGACGTTTCTCTTCTGGAGGAGTGCTTTGGAAATATTGGTTTGTTTCCTGAAGGATTCATGTCTTTATAATTATGCTGGTAGCTTGACCATTTTTCCATTTTCTTGTTTTTTAAATGTCTTGATATAGCGTTGATTATATCTCGAGATTCCCATGTGGGAAACATCAGTAAGGGTCGTCGAATAGCTTCAGTTGCTGCTGAATCAGCATATTCGTTACCAGGGATGCTTACGTGGGATGGAACCCACATTAGTTTTATTTTATTACGGTTCTGTATGCAGAAGTTTCTTATATGGTTTATTAAAGGCGAATCATAGAGAGAATTTTTTACAGCTTGGATGGTTGATAGACTATCTGTACAGACAATATAGTTCGATTGTGTTTTTGAAGCATATTCAACAGCAAATAGTATCGCCAGTGCTTCGGCAGTGAAGTTGGAGCAATAGTTATTGAGGTGGCCAGATTTGATTATATTGCCATTGTATTCCACAGTTGCAAATGTTACGAAGTCGTTTGTTTTTGATCCGTCGGTGAAAAGAAGATTCCAGTTTTTTTTCAAAAAGTAGTAGTAGTTGATTTTGCAAAAAAAGTCAAAAATTTCATATCTTGAGTTACAAAATATTTTTTTTGGTAGATATCCCACTCGCATCCCACCTAAATGGTCGCTTAGGAAAAGACCTAAGCTTTCTTAAAAAAAATAAAAAAAGGGCCCATTTTGAAAAAAAAGTCAAAAATGTTTTTGATTTTTTTAAAAAATAGTCAAAAATATTTTATTTAATTTTTTTAATTTTTTTTTTTCCAAAGATTGAATAAATAGCTATGTAAACTATTTGGGACATATTTTGCTAAAAACAATAGGTAATAAGTTACATGGATGAGAAAAAACACCTGCTTGGCCAAAATGTCAAATTCTGATGCCCTCTAACTCAGAAAGTTTTCGACCGATCTTGTTGAAAAATTGTGTCTGAATTACTATCTAATAGAACTAACTATCGGAAGACATCGATTTCAAAAGATGGTTCACTTGACATTAAATGCCCCATATATATTTTTATACAGACAAATCTTAAATTTTGTTTTTTTTAATTTAAGTACTAAGCATTTACTATTTTTCACATACATAAAATATTTTTTTGGTTTTACGAGTATTATTTTAAGTGGATAAAAAATCGATTTAGCGAAGAGTTTTCATATGAAAATCTTTGTCGCAATTGCTCAATTAGTTTAATTTGCCGTATTATTTTTTTCAGAATCGTCACTAATTAAACCGTTCGCTATTTTATCTCTCATTCTTCAAACTTGCATGAAAAATGTGGCGAAAACATTAAACAATTTTCAATTGGGAACGTTGTATTTCAATTTGAAAACACAACTATGGAGAAGAAATTTTAAATCAGAAAACAGCTTTGTTGGATCCGCTGAATTGCTTACTGGTTTAAAAAAAAAATAATACACCAAATTATAATCAGTATATTAATCACTTAAATGTTTGGCTTTGAAGCATTGCTGGTTTTAACTCGAAGCACAGATTCACAATACGTTTAACGGCTATTTCAAATGACAGCCATCGAGTATCACAAGCCTTCAAGAGTTTGTGGGGCTCTTGTCCATTATATAATGATGAATATAATGTGTAATAACAATTTTGTCTTGAAAGCGAATTTGCTAGACATTTATAGCTTTCAGATATAAAATACTATATTTCATTTTGAAACACTTGGTATTGGCAATTGTTATTTGTTCTTTTAATACTGCACAATTCTTGAGTATGTTGAAAAGCTAAATGAAAAATAGTAAGTAATGAATTAAAATGAAAATGTCTCACAAATATAAATTTAGCCTTTTTATTTTCTCCTTATCCTCGAAATTTTGGTTTTAGCTTCGTGGTTTTTTCTAGCTATTATCAAATTAAAAAAAGGCTAGAAAAAAGCAACGAAGCTAAAACCAAAATTTCGAGGCTAAAGAGTAAATAAAAAGGATAAATTTAGCCTCAAAAAGGCTAAACTGGCAACACTGGACATCAGGCACGATAAACACAGAAATATATATTAGGGAGTGTCTACCAAAACGATGTTTTCCTTTGTTAAAACAGCAAAGATTGCCTTCATATTTCTGGCCCGCTTTATGATGACACTATGGAAAAAAAGTCTTTGAGTGGTACTCAAACAGTAAAGTCAATTTTGTACCACGGGAGGCAAATCCTCCCAACTGTCCCGATCTGTGTGGATACCAATATAAATCAGACTTATTTCAGATAGACATCTGGATGAAATAATAAATCAATTTCGGCCAGTTTCAAAAGCTTAGTCCTTTGATCGAAAAAAAGTTTTTGTTACAAATTTCTTCAAAATTGCATTTGTACTTTGCTCACCAGATTTACATGGACAGCCGGCTAGATGGACGAACCGACCGACATGCCTATTATGGTGGTGTAGGGCATATAAATAAATGCAAAATATATTTAAAACATTGCTGTTTGGTCAGTCTTGTGCTTTAAAGTTATGAGATATTTTTTAAAGCAATGAAATAAGTAATATGATGATGTTTACACTATAAAAGCAATATAAGTGTCTGTGTAAATTTTAAGCCTTATAACGTGACTCAAATAATTAGTTATTCCTTTTTGCTGTCATGGCTAACACCCACATCCAAACACACAAATACAAAACCCACACAAAGAACTTCATTCTGTCATATGTGTTGCTTGAACTTTTCCCTAGTAGCAAGTTTTAGAAAAACTAGCCATTGGCTATAGCAATAATGCCACACCATCTTTTATGATTTCAACAGAAAAAAAAAAAAAAAATAGAAAAAACCTGCTAACAAAAAACTTTTCATAAAGTTCTATGACATTTTTTCTTTTCTGCTTTATATTTAATGTGTTTGCAACAATGTTTTTTTTTTTTTATTTAGTTTCTTTATAAATGTTAGCAAAATACATATTTATTTGTATATTTAGGGTTTTGTATAACTAACTCGTTGTCGTATTTTCATTTCGTATGAACTTTATTTTGGGTTGTGCTTTATTTTCAGTTTCATTTTGTTACAACTTTAACGTTTTCTTGTTTTGTAGTTTATTTGTTTGTTTGGCTTAAATCCAATATCTAACAACCCAAAGCATACAGATATTTGTATATTCCAACAATATGCATATGAAATAATTTTCCGGCTGAAAACAACAAAGGCAACAGACGAACAGAAACAGCAACAGCAACTCAAACAAAAGACAAATATTTTTTAAGCCCCTACATAATTTATCTGTTTTTTTTTTTTTTTTTTTTTTTCTTTTGGTAACATTGTAAGACAAATCGCCAAACAAGTAACATAAATGAAAATTTATCTTAAGAAAAACATAATAACAAAAAAAAAAAAATGAATTTAAACTCCTCTTAAAATAACACAAATATTTTTATTCATATTTATGGCAGCAGTGTATGTAAATATTTAAAGAAAATTCACAAAAAAAAAAACAAGAATTAAAGAAATAAAAACATTATTATATATGACTGTCTGTGGCTTTATTCACAAATATTTATTTAAGCAAAATAAAGCAAATATGAGAATTTTTATACAGTCATGGTCGTTATAAAGGTTAGTTACATATAATTGGGCTGTTTCAACTCTCAGATAAATTTTGTTTTCAAAATGTTTACTTTCGCAACTCAGTAATGGTGTGTTTAAACCAAAACCAAGAATAACAAAAAGGCGGTATACTTAAACAAAGTTGAAGGAAATGTGCAACAAATAGAGTAAAAGATAGTAAAAAGGTTTTTACATGCATTTTGAAAATCGAGTCAATTTTAGTACTAAGTAGTAGTCTTCAAATCTAATTAAATATAGAAATATACTATTGAGTGTATGACTTAAAAATGTTGGATATAATAAAAATGGTGTACCTTTTCACTTACCTCCACTATTACGATAAACCATAACCAGAGATTGAGAAAATGAAGCTTAGTCTCACTTAGTTAACAACAAAGTTTGTTTTTGCTTCTAAAATGTCGAATTTTGTACCAACGAATCGTCATATGCGGGAAAAATTTATATACTTTTTTATTTGAATAAAAAAAATGACGCTAAAGCTTATGGTGAATGTGTGTCATCGGTTTCAACGTGCCAGAGATGAGTCGTGCTGTTCAGAAGAGGTGATTTTGACAAAGAACGCTCAGGACTACCAAAAAAGTTTAAAGACCAAGAATTGGGTTCATTTCCCTATGAAGATTGTTGTCAAGCCCAACAAGAGCTTGCAAAAGCAATGGGAGCTACTCACTCAGCTATTTCAAAACTTTTTCAAGCAGCAGGATTCATCCAAAAGCAGGGAAATTGGGTAACATACGAATTGAAGCCAAATGATCTTGAAAGACGATTTTACATGACCGAAATGATACTTGAACGCTATAAAAGAAAATCATTTTTGCAACGAATCATTACTTGTGATGAAAAATGGCTCCATTACAATAACCCGAAACGTAACAGATCGTATGTAAAGCCCGGCCAACCAGCCGAATCAATATATATATAAATTAGACTAGAAATTTTGTAAAGTTATGTAATTCCGAACAAAGTAAATAAAATAAAATATAAAATAGTCATACGTACTAGAATTTATATCGATGGAATATTACATGAAATACATAGTTTGCTGCCTTTAAAGGGTTAAATTTGTTATAAAATCTTCTTAGTATTAAAAAAAACTGTTTTAATAACTACACGGTAATACATACATAAACAAGTAAGAAAGTATGGTCGGTCAAGCCCAACCTTATAATACCCTACACTAAGTAAATGAGCAATTATACTTAGACCGATCATAAGAAAATTTGGTGATATGAATTCGGTATATACAAAACTTATTTGGAGCAAAATTTGAGTAGATAGTTATATAAATTAAACACTTATGACCGATAAAGTCTAAATTCTGTAGGATATTTGTATAGGGGCTAAGTGAAATAATGGACCTATTTCAGCTAGTGTCAATAGTTTTCATCCTTGGGCCGAAAAAATATATTTATTAAATTTGATCGAAATATGTTCAATATTGCGACCGGTACTTTGCGCACAAAGTTTACATGGTCAGCCAGACGTAGGAACGGACATCGTTTAATTTCCAGACAGATTTTGGCAATACCGCAGTGTGTCTGTGGAATTCTTTGATTTGCTATTGTGATAATCTCTCTTGCCATAATAACGGTCGGCTTTGTACCGATGAAATTATAAGCTCCACATTCACTTTTGCCATCTTTATTATTTGACGCTCAGAAAACAAATAAAAATTAGAACAAGTTTTATTCCTGAGCGGTGACGCTTAGCTGCTCAGAAATTACGTTCACATGCCGCTCATTGCTTGGCCACTTCAGTAGTATTTCATATGTTTTCATTTTTTTACGCTCACCACTCTGACGCTCCCCGCTTAGGCGCTCATTGCGTGGCCCTGGCCTAAGGTGGGTGTTTTGGACGTAACATACATCAGCACAAACGCAATATACCCTCCTCACTATGGTGGCTCTAAAAAAGTAAACAAATTTTGAAAATCGCACAATTATTTACAAAGCAGCAAAAAATTAACAGCTGATCACTTGCATGTACACCTATTCCTCGATTTACACGATTTTTTGGTTTTCGTTTAAATCGACGGATGTGGAAATTACCTCAATTTACAAGATTTTTGAAATATTTTAGCAAAAATAATTTTTTTTTCAGTAAATATATCCTGCACAATTCTCAAAAATAGTTATCTATAAAAAATGAAACCGTAATAGGGAAAAGTGTAGCAGCTGGAACTAAAATGAGCCTGAGTACAATTTCATGCGTTCGGGACATTACAATTGGAAATACGGAAAAGCCACTAATGATCTGGATAGGAAATTAAACTCAAAAGCGCATCCCAATTATTGCCATTGCTATTATAAAAAAACTTAATGATCAGCTACCATCAAGTCATGGTTTGTTTGAAATATTAAAGCAAAGACATTCCTTACATAATCTATAATTAAAAGTTGAACAAGCTTCTGCTGATATAGATTGTCTAAAGAATATCCCGAAAAATTTACTGAAACTATTGCTGCCAAATAATACATTCCTGATAAAGTCTTCAATACTGACGAATCGGGTCAGTTTTGGAAAATAATGCTACAGCGGACTTTTCTATCAAAAGCTAATACAATTTTTAAATTCAAACATCGTTTTAAAATCAAATTTGTTATGAAATTTTTGCTTTAAAACATTGTTTAAATTGAAATTTTTTATGAATAAGGGGAAATGTAGTCACTTTACATTAAAATAAATGAATGTTCTAAACAAAATTTTAAATTGATTCGTAATTGAGTCTTTTTTCAATTTACACGATTTCTCATACAAACATTTTTCATTTCGATTTACACGATTTTTTCAGGAACGCATCTTTCGTGTAAATCGAGGGATAGGTGTACATGCATAAACATACTTTGATGTATAGTTTTACTAGCTTGACCCGGTGCGCTTCGCTACCCCTGTCGTAGTCTATGTTGGAAATTTCAATAAAATCGTTTCGGCCGTTTAGTATTTATTGTTTAAGAACTAAAGGTACCAATTTTACCGGTTTTCCCCCTGTTTACCCCTTTCTGGTCCAAGTATTGAAAAAGGTTATAGCCTATTGACGCTTCCAAGTAAGGATCTATCTACGTTCCAAATTTCAATAAAATCGATTCATCCGTTTAGGCGTGATGCTCAAACAAACAAACAAACAAATAAACAAACAAACTTACAAAGACATTTATATATTACTAGCTTGACCCGGTGCGCTTCGCTACCCCTGTCGTAGTCAAAAAAAAAAATATGTAAGGATTTTATTAAAAAAATAAATGAATATAATTAGTACCGGAATTTCTTATTTCCCCTTTTCCCCCTTTTTATCCCTTTAAAGTCCAAGTAGTGAAAAAGGGTATAGCCTATTGATGCTTCTAAATAACAGTATATCTATGTTGGAAATCGGTTCGGCCGTTTAATATTTATTGTTTAAGAACTAAAGGTACCAGTTTTACCGGTTTTCCCCCTGTTTATCCCTTTTTGGTACAAGTATTGAAAAAAAGTTATAGCCTATTGACGCTTCCAAGTAAGCATCTATCTACGTTCCAAATTTCAATAAAATCGATTCAGCCGTTTAGGCGTGATGCTCAAACAAACAAACAAACAAATAAACAAACAAACTTACAAAGACATTTATATAGATATATAGATATAGATAAGATAACATGCTTTTTAAATTCTTGATTTTTTTTTTTTTTTGCTGAAATATTTGCCATGTTTTGATTTTTTTTTTTTTTGCAGTTTTCTGAATTTTATTTTTTGGCAGAAGTTATTGTAATAATCTTCTTCTCTTAGTAATATATATTATTGAGTATTGGAATACTCAATTAGATCTTCCATGGCTACGAAAACTTATTGAGTATTGGAATAACAAGAAGTTTGTTCTTCCGCGGCTACGAAAACTCACCTTGATTATGCACTCTGTAACCGCGATACAAGTAAATGGCGAAAGATCGTTTTTAGCATTAAGATTCATCCGTCTCCAAGGATACAATTTGTCTGAAGAGAATTTGCAAGCAATTATGGTTGTAAAACTTAATTGTCATAATTTTTGATAGGTACTAAGTATATTATTAACAATTATGATTACCCACTGTTAAAATATGTATGTATTTCAGAGCTGTACTGTATATACAAATTAGATATACTTTTTATGTTTTCATTATTTCTTTAATAATATTTCTTTAAAAATTTAAAGCAAATGTATTAAACAAAATTTAAATGAAATTAACGTCTCTGAATTCCATATAATCCACCACATTATACCATCTAAATCTACAAAATGCCTTACTTTGTAGGTGTTTTAATAAATATACAATACATAAAGATTTTTCGGTTCAAAAGGCAAAAAAAAATATATATAAAGAGAATGATAATACAAATATGAAAAGTTTTTATACATTTTTCATTGTGTCTTTATTCATGTAAAACAATTTGCTGTCTTGTATTTATTCAATATAAATTTACGCAAAAACAAAATAATATGTGGCATGTCAATATAATAAATAAAAAAATATGTATGTGTAATGTATAAAAAAAAAACATTTTTTTACATTCTTAAAATTTCCCACGTTTAACATATATGGCTGTGAGAGAAACCATAAGAAAATTATTAAAAGAAATTGTAGTATCGGAAATAATAGCGGTATTCACAATGTAGAGTACTTGGCCTGGTAATGTAGTAAAAGAGCAGAATATAAAAAAAAAATAAAAACAAAATACATTAGAAATTGAAATGTTTGTCAATAAATAGCTTTTCTGCTTTTTTACTAGGCCAAGTACTCTACATTGTGAATACCGCTATTGTCTTTGATTTAAATATAATTAACTCTAATTCCAATAGGAACTTCCGTACTTTGACAGTTTGTTTTGCCAAATCACCATTCAACAACACGTGCAAATCATAAAATTGTTTTATCAAACTGGGAGTTCTGTTCGGGCAACGATTCGTGCGATTCGCTTATTCGCGGGTACGTCATCAAACAAAATTTTCGAATTTGACATAATACCAATCCCGATGAGATCCAGGAGCGTCCATCACTACATCCCGGTTCATATTTTGAGAATGAGAACTACGTTGGCCAGGCCGTCGGTTGCTATAGATCACATTGCTTATGCTACATTGGATATTCTTCAGGAGCGATTTTAGGGCATGGTCGTCTCACGTGGAGGTGATTTGAACTGTGATTTGACCCCGTTAGACTTTATTGTTTAATTTTATTAAATCAAACCACAATGGCCCACAAAGCCAACATAACCCATGTCATCGGTAAAAGTCAGACTGATTCATGCGCCAGAGTCATGGAAAATTTGACATTTTCGACGAACCCCAACCGACAAAGCCGCAGCGAACATTTGCACAATGTTTCATGTCATACATAATGACATCGATAGACCTTTCTAAGGAATAAAATTTTAAATATAGGAAGCACTTAATGAAAGACCATTTTGCTGAAGATGAATATTAAATTCAAACTTTCCAATATTGTAAGTGACAGGTATATGACAATATGTCTAAACAAAATTTTTTCCTTTTGCAATTAGAAATATTTATGTTGAATTTAAATACAAACGTAGATGACAAATTCAACAGATCCAACTGTTGTACGTTTTGTTATGGATTATTCCATGTACATCCATACTTATTTAATTATGAGCGTGTGTTTTTAAAATATTCGTATAATCCAGCAAATTAAACTTTTAGGCTTTCAGTGTTTGTTTTTTTCTTTTTTTTATGCTTTTTAAGGCAGACAGTAATTTGTGTTAGACCATCATTAAAGTTAAAAAATATTAAATATTCAATATACGAGCGTTATAATTAAATTGTATGTGTTTGATGTTGTTACTCAGCTAAAATTTTGTGAATTTTTCTAATGTCAACTAGTTACCACCTCCATTATTTTGTAATGAGTGGTGGTTACCCAGCACATTATTTTATTTACTAGAATAGGTACTTATTTTTGTACTGGTTGGTAATGAACTTTTGCATTTAGCACAGCTATCTAGTGTGCTTGACTGAAAAACGAGACGTTAGCGGTTCTACACCAGTTGAAGCCATTCATTTTTTTGTTCAGATTATATTAATTTATATATTAATGTTAAAACCATTGTTAATTTACAATAAAATAACTCGTACGTGGAGCAGTGAGTTAGCAACTTAACTATCAAATACAAGTAAATAATGTGTCGGTTCGATTCCCACACGAGGCAATATTTTTCTGGTTTTTAGCTACATATTCTTATAACTAAGCTGAATGTAAGTACATTTATAAGTAGGACCCATGAATTTTTTTGAAATTTCGAATAAAAATTACTAGTTTTTTAGTCAAATAATAAGTGCTCCAATATTACTTGCTGACTTACTAAGTAATTAAAGTTTTTTCAGTTGAAATGAAAATTGTGGTTGTTTGTTAAAACAGATTCATGCTAAAATGAAGGTATTTGTTTTCTCCTTAAACAGAATTTTAGAGCTAACAAGTTTTAGAAAACTATCAAAAATTTTAATCTGAAAATGCCAAACAATTTTAAGCTTGTCCATGTTGATGCATCAGCTTTTGATTTTCGTTGAATGTTACTGGTATTAAAATAAGAATGTTGTTATGTTATGTTTTTATTTTTTTTTTTTTTGTTAGAAAAAAATAGTTTTAGGCAGACTATAAATACAGCAATTTTTCAATAGCACTTAGTAGAACGTTTAATGTCGTAGATGTCAAACCGAACTGTTTAAACAAGTAAGAAAGTATGGTCGGTCAAGCCCGACTTATAATACCCTACATTAAGTAAATGAGCAAAAACATTTTTCCTTCAAAATTTCAAAAATTTTATTCGTGAGTGATTTTCGGAAGTGGGCCTTATATGGGAGCTATGAAAAATTATGGACCGATCACCATGAAATTTGGTCATGTGATTAATGTCTGTATGAAAGTTATTTATGTTGCATTTTATGTGTATACAAACATTTTAAGGAGATTTATGCTCGTTAAAGTGATTATCGGAAGCAGGTCTTATATGGGAGCTATGACTAATTGTGGACCGATCATAACAAAATTTGGTGACATAAATTCGGTATATATATAATTTATTTGGAGAAAAACCTGTGTAGATACCTATATAAATTAAACATTTATGACCGGAAAAGTCCAATTTCGGGAGGACATTGGTATGGGAGCTAGGTGAAATAATGGACCGATTTCAGCCAATTTCAATAGGGATGGTCCTTGGGCAGAAAAAATGATATATAGTAAATTTTATCGAAATATCTTCAAAATTGCGACCTGTACTCTGCGCACAAGGTTTACATGGACAGCCAAACAGCCAGGCGGACTCAGAAAGTGATTCTAAGTCGATCGGTATACTTTAAGGTGTTAGACTAATATTTTTGGGCGTTACAAACTTCTGCACAAATCCATTATACCCCCCCCCCCCCACTATGGTGGTGTAGGGTATAAAAACATGAACATAAGTAATATTTGTTGTTTCCAATTTGTCGTTATACCATACACTGTAATAGGGGTGAGATTATTTGAGCTGGTGTTTGTAACAGCCAATAATATTGTAATAATATCCACCTTAATGTATAACAAACTGCTCAGGATAAGTTTCTGTCCTTGTAATAACTTGCCGTTCTTGTAATCAAACTACAATTTCAAAGATATTTCACTACAATTTGTTACACATTTGAATTTTATTAGACATATCTCTCACTAAGTATCAAATTTGGTTCCTATCGGTCCACAATTTCCCATAGCTATCACATAACCGTTCCCAAACATTTCATAAATGAGTATAAATATTTGACATATGTTAGAGTCAAAATAAAATTAGCAGTATGTATGTTTCTTATACACACGAACTAATCTTCCAAAGTAATTACCATAACTGTTCAACGTCTGAAACCAACATACATTTAAAAAACTCTCTTCGGTCCATAATAGGTCATGGCTCCCATAATAAAAAGGAAGATTAAGGAAGATTAATCCATTTAACCTGCATCTATTAATAAAAATCTTCTCTTATATATTATAATCAACAAGTGAGAAGCACTTTTTTCGCTTCTTAGTTAATCACACAATCTTTTCACCCCATTTTCTAACCCCCTTTTTCTAATAAGTAAAGAAAAAAAAAAAACAAGATAAAAGCAAGGAACAAAAAAAAAAAAAAAAAAAAATACGGAAATAGCAAAAACATGAATGTACAACTATAAACCACAAAATATGTGTTTATTACTTCTGCACATACTTTGTGCTACTTTTGAAAACTTATGGTATCTACCAAGAGCAAAATATTTATACATATGTATGTATGTATATAACTTTTCTTTTCTAAAATTTTTGGCATTCTTTTTTATTAAATGTTTATATATTTCGTAGTTATGTCTTTTGTTTCTATAAACAACATTATTTTATACTCAAGAGTCTTCATTTGTTGTTAATGTATCATTGTGCTAATACATTTTGGTGTTTCTTATGCCAGCATTTGCAACAATTCAAGCAATTTATTGTTGTAAGCTGTTTCTTTGTTATGTTATGGTGTTTAGAATTCTGTTTCGATATTGTTTTACTGGTATTTATTTATTTTTGTCTTGTTTAGATATTTGAGTACGTATTAGAGTGGCCCCTAGTTAACACTATTCGAAGAAACTAAATTTCGTATTCAATAAAAAATTTCATGAAGGGTGAGAAGGTCCCTGGGGACCTTTTTCATTTTAAAACAGAAATTACTCCTTGATGGTCCATGGGAAGTATACCCGCCCTCCGCATGCATTCTAAGGAAATTTTATCAAGAATCGTTTAAAGAAAAAAAATCAAAGCGATCCGACCAATAGTTTAGTTTCTATTGAGATTTAAATGTGTTTAGTACGGGAACGTGTGAAAAGGTCCGCTGGGACCTTTTTCATTTTCAAACTGAAATTACTCCTTGATGGTCCATGGGATGTATACCCGCCCTCCGCATGTGTTCCAAGGAAATTTTATCTAGAATCGTTTAAAAAAAATCAAAGCGATTTGACCAATAGTTTAGTTTTTATTGAGATTTAAATGTGTTTAGTACGGGAACGTGTGAAAAGGTCCGCTGGGACCTTGTACTGAAATTTCAAGAAATCGTTAATAAATGTACTGTCTTTTGGCTTGTTTTATTGTTTGAACACATCCTTAAATTTTTTTCTAACATTCATTATACATGTATAATTAGTAAATAATAATAAATCAAAACAAAAAAGATCAGAAAAAAAAAACGTGTTTACATATAAAATTTCATACAAATAGAAATAGGTCCCTGTGGATCTTGTACTTCATATAAGGGCAACGGATGACTCAACCTTCGGAGGGTTAAACATATTATTTACTGAAATAGGACCTTTCAAAGATATTCTGAAATCAAATTCTTAAATTACACAGTTCTGGGATGGAAAAAACTTGGAAAAACGACCCAGATTTCAGAAACACCCTAAAATTCAAAATTTATTCTAAAAAAAAAACATTTTCAGTGATGTTCGTCCACTTTCAACAGTCAGTTTTGGTTCGACTTTTAATTTTTTTAACGGGTTTGGAAAGAAAAGTAATTACGCTTTAAAATTACGTACAATTTTTGATACATTTGTAAGTTATAACTATTGTTTTTGTTAAGAATATCTAAAAAAAAAATTATCAACTTTTTTGATTTTAGTCGCTTTTCATTGTTTATTTTGATATGAAGGCTCATACAAATTTTTTGATATATTTGTAAGTTATAACTATTGTTTTTGTTAAGAATATCTTAAAAAAAAAAGATTTATCAACTTTTTTGATTTTAGTAGCTTTTCATGCTTCTTTTGATATGAAGGGTCATACAAATTTATACTAATGTATAAAGGAAATACGTTTTCAATTAATTAAATCGAATGAATTACAAAAAAAAAAAAACTAAAAAAAATGTTTGTACAATTTTTAATGTACAACGTAAATTTATTATAACTTTTTTAAAAAAGAGTTAAATAACCTTTGCATATAAACCGATTTTAACAAGCAATGTCTCATTTTTTCATTCTATATAAAATAGTCTTTAAAACACTTTGCAAAAAAATATATTTTCATAAAAAAAAATTAAAATAACTACTTCTGAATTTGAAAAATTACGAAAAAAAATAAAGCGAAACTTTTTATAAAAACTTATAAAATTTTTTTCTTTGCCTATTCATAATTGTTTAAAATTTTGAAATCGGTTTAAAAATGTGTGAGTTAGAAGTACTAAAGTGCTACGACCTACCCTAAAACATTTTTTCTAAATTACTCAAAATTTTGAGTGTGTTTAAAAATCTTTGAAAACGGTTTTAGTATGTCCTTACCCCCATTAGGTCGCTTTCCAAGTTCTGACAAAAAGTGTTACATTGTAGCAAAGTGTTATCATTTAAAAATACGTTATTTTTTCTTTTTGACAATTATTACACATTTCAAACAGCTTCTCACAAATTCAGAATTCGAACACAAAATTTTTTTTTAATTGGACAGGACAACGTCTGTCGATTCCAATTCCAATTGTAATTTCGTAATCAATAAGCTAATTTTGTTTGTAATGTATTTGGCTACATACAAGGTGGAGCAAAAGTAATCCTCCTATCAGAAAATGCTATAGATTTTGCGAATGGCTCCTAATGTCAGTTCTGTTTTGACATTTGTGTAGTAAACACATACGAAATACACGTTAATAAACAATGTTACGCTACACTGCTCCAGAACGCGGAATATTGCTGACTATTTATTTGACCAATAATCGGTCGGTGACTTTGGCACAACGTGAATTTCGTCGCAGATTTCCTGGCCGTCCAACGCCTACTGGTGTAACACTGCGACGTTTAGCCGCTCGCCTCGAAGAGACTGACACAACACGAGATGCTGCCAGGCGTGGCAGACCCCGGAGTACCCGTTCTGCAGAGAATATTGCTGCTGTAGCCGAGGATGTCATGGAAGCGCCGTCGACATCGACCAGACGACGTGCCACGCAAATGGGTATCAGTCGACGGTCTTTACAGCGAATTTTGGTACAAGATTGGAAGATGTTTCCGTACAAAGTCCAGACGGTGCATCAGCTGTTAGCTGCTGACCGCCAATCGCGTCTAACATACGCTCAAGCCATCCTTAATCACCACCAAGAGGAAGATGATTTTTCATCAAAAATAATCATGAGTGATGAGGCCCATTTCCATCTTAGCGGGTACGTAAATAAGCAAAATTTACGCTTCTGGGGCACTGAAAATCCGCGTGTAACCCACGAAGAGCCATTACACCCGCTCAAAGTCACTGTATGGTGTGCTGTTTTCGCTGGAGGAGTCATCGGACCTTTTTTCTTCGAAGACGTCGCGGGCCAAACGGTTACTGTGAATGGTGAGCGCTACAGAGCAATGATCAACGAGTTCTTTTTGCCGCAACTTGATGAATAGGGATTGGAAAACATGTGGTTCCAACAGGACGGTGCAACGGCACACACTGCACGTGCCACAACCGATATGCTGAAGGATGCATTTCCCGGGCGCCTAATCTCCCGTCTTGGCGATTTGCACTGGCCAGCAAGATCGCCTGATTTGACCGCTCCAGACTTCTTTTTGTGGGGCTTTTTGAAGTCGCGGGTTTAAGTCAACAAGCCTCAGACTCTTGCACCTCTTAAAGACAATATCCGTCAAGAATGTGAGGACCTATCGCCGGAAGTTTTGGCCAAAGTGATGGAAAATGCCATAAAAAGGGCTCAAATGAAAATCAAATGTGGCGGCGGCCATTTACATGACATCATATTCTCGACATGATGTAAAAAAAAACTAAAAGACCAAATAAAAATAATCCACAAGAAGAATCAAAGTTTTTCATTTTTTTTTATAATTACAGCCAAAAAACATCGGAAGATTACTTTTGCGCCACCTTGTATATACTACTGTACCAAGAAAGTCTTCTGTGTAGTACTTTTAATGATTTTTTCAAAACCAAAAATTTTGATTTTTTTTTTTTTTTAATGTTTATATTTGTTTGAAAACGTCAATGATATCTTCCAAATAACCAAGCTGATTTAAAAACAATGTAGTAGTGCTTTGTGATAATTTTATTGTCGATTTGTTTTTTTTTTAACAGACTATAACAAACCTTGCTCAAGTTATGATAATATATGTCGAGTAAGAGCCTTCACTTTTGTCATAACGATATATCTCAAAAATTAGAGCAGTTAGCTTTAACAGACATGTATGTAGCCATGGAAAGCTTTTATACCAGAAGACTAAAGATTCAAAAATGTATTTTTAATCGAAATTTTTTTCTTTCGTCCCATACATATAAATAAATTAGATTGTAAATACCCAGCAGGAAATGTAAATAGTGAAAATGTACTGACTTACTATTGACACGCTCACCAGTACTAGTTACTTATTATACCCCTAGATAATGAAATTTATTATAGACATTTAACATGCGCCTGTCATTGAAAGTCTATTACTGACGATAGTACTATTAACTAGGTACTTATTTTGGGACCATATGTAGACATTGGAACCAGAGACAAAACTTTTGGTACTTTCATATTTTTCTTTTCTTATCAAAGACAAGTATAAAAATGTCGCCAAAAAGTCACAAAAATAGTCGACAAAACTGGTGACTTGGAGATGTTTGTGACCAGGTTTCCTTCAGGGTTTTGTAAAATCATGTTCCAAAACAGTTTTTTTAGTAATAAATACGAATTATAAATTAAGTCTAGTTTTACAAAAATTAGGCCTTTTCTGGACGAAATTCATTTCATGGGGACTATTTTGTTTGTGTTTTAGGGGTTAATATCTGGAAAACAATAATGTAAGTGTTTTTTTTTTTTTTTGAAGTTTAACATTAATAAGTTTATTTCTAATTTATAAGAGTGCAAAAATGTATCCTACACAGAGAAAACAGATTCGTAATGGCAACCGAATTTATTGTCAATCGAATTATTCTGACTGTGTAGCCGAATTTTACAGTTTCGGCTACAATATTGTAGAAGGCGTAACAAAAGTTTGATTGCTTCAGCCGAAATTCTTTCTTATTAACTGGTTTTCTCTTGCTAGAACCGAAAAATTCTAGGAGTGCTACCGTTTGGCAACATATTCGGTAATAAACTCGAAACTTCAAATAAAATTTGCAACATCTAAATATTATTAGGTTTTCCTCAAATTGTCAGCATTTGATAAGATGACTGAGAACAGTGCAAAATAAGAAGGGCCACCCTAGTACCCTAGTATGCTGCGATGCTGTGTATCCTAAATATTATAAGTCTTTATTTCATTATTGTAACTATTATAAAGTTTTAGTAAGTTTAGTGTCCTGTGTGTATACATACATTTATATGTATATAATCGTAAATATGTGTAGTTGTGCCTTAAATTGCTTTTGTGTCCAAGAATTTTCTCAATTGTTTGCTATGTACTGCTACTATTATTTATTTTTTTTTTTTTATTTTATTTTTATATTTTATGTTATTTTTCCTGGTATCACTATCATTTTGTTCAAAAGTTTTAGTTGTCTGTTATTGTTAGTTTTCATTTTGGTGAATGGAAAAAGAAAATATAATAAAACTTAAATTTTTGGTTGGTTTTGGCAGCAACTCTTTCATAAGATGAAATTTATCCTTTAGAACAATTCAATATATTTTTACGAAAAATATTCTCATTTATTTTGTTATTTCTTTGTGTGTTTATTGTTGCAAGACAGTTGTTATAAATTGAAGATGGTTTAGTTGTTGGTTTAGTGAAATATTTTTTTTTTTTTAGAATCATGGCCGTTTTTAAAAGACATTACCTTAAGATTTTATTTTTAAGATTTATGTATTAAAATTTAATCATATATAAAGATAGAAATATGAAACAAAAAGTAAGTGTAGTCGGTGAAGATCAATCATATGACATCCTACATGATATTTAAGTGTCTAACATATTTTGTTGTAGTCGTTCCCATCATTTGAGGAACATAAGTGTGCTTTTGTGCCTACAAAGCCATAGAGGTCAATATGCTGTTCAATACATGACCCAGGTCGGTATACTGTACAATTTATGAACGCATAATTGGATGATATCGAAGAACAAAGTCCATTTTATTATGCGATCGCAATTATAGACTATCAAAGCGGAGTGCATATCTTAGATTCATTTATACGTTTCCCTTGTTGTAATAGTGGACAATCTCTCTGTACCAAGTTTTCACAAATTCGGAATGGGTAAGGATCGATTGCATTGTCGAACATATTTGTTTCCTCTTCTAATTTTAATATAACATAGTGTCTGTGAGATATCCTTGAAAATGTTATTTGTTTGAAAGGCCTATCGATGCCATATCATTCTCAATTTGATTTGTGAGCGGCTGTGTTTTGTGGCTTATTCTTATAAACCTGCGATTTAAGAATAACCCACAAGAAAAAGTCTAATGAGGTCAAATCGCACGATCTCGGTAGTTAGATCACATCACCTCCACAAGAGATGAGCATACCCTCAAGTCGCTCGTGTAGAATATCCAACGTGGCACTTATTTTTTGATTTTTTTCTTCTTGAACCAGCACTCAGGGGATGACCCCTATTCATGCAAAGGATTGTGTTGAAACTAGGATAATTTGTTATGGGAGGGAAGAAAGAGGCACTAGTGTTTGTGGACATTCGATTTGAACTTTCCCACATCGCAAATAGCAGGAAACCCTCCAGCGGGAAGTTTGTTTCACATACGTACAGTACGGCTAGAGAACGAATTTTTCCAGTAGTGTGTTGTGGGGTCCACTGGCCAGTCGACCACAAAGGAATGCATTCTTAATGAAAAACGTGTATTACGTAAAAATCTGCGGGTATCAGAAAAAAGTTTCCTAATTTCATCAGAACACATTCCATTATAGTACCGATAGAACAGTGAAACGGAGCCCACATTGCGATGGTGCTCCAGCGAATCAATAGAGCTGGACTGTCACCAATAATCACCTTCGCCCTCTCCTGTACGTGGTCGAGCAGCTCCAAAATAGACTTTGAAGCACCGGCCCATACATGGGAGTTGTATTCGGATATAGGTGGTGTAAAGAGTGAGAAGATCAGATGGAGTAAAGTAATTCCTACACCGTTTCAAAAAACCGAGCCACTCGAATGTTTCTTTCGACACTTGAAAAATGTGTTTAGACCAACAGACATCACATTATATTTGCATGCCCATAACATCAAGAGCGTCTGATTCCACAATATTTACACCATGCATAAATACTGATGAAGCAGCATTGTCTGCCATTCGTTTTTGTGTCAACATGCAACACGCGACGCTTTACTCGAACAGAACACCCATTTGGATAAAACAATTTTACATTTGCAGATCTTATTGAACGCTCTATCCGTCCATTATGATATGCCAAGACAAGCAGAATAAATTACAGTCAATTTAACAGATAAAACTTCAACAATATGGCCGCTATCAACTGTCAAAGCTCGGAAGCCTTATTGGAAGACCTATTCAAAGAGATATATCAGAGTTTTTTTGGTCTATTATGGATGGCAACCAAACTAAAGTTGCGTTGTCAGTTTCAAAAATGCTACTACAGTTGACAATTTTCAGTTTTTGATCCAGTGCATTAAAAACGAATTTTTAGGCTTTAAAATTTTTGTTTTTAAATTTGGTACTGGTTCTAAAGTTTAAAAAGTCGACTTTTTGTTTCAACTATAGATTTCTAATATGCTCCAAGGCATGTATCCTTTAGACACTGGCATATCCTTTTGCAAAGCGTCACAGAGGTATGTCCCTAGAACTTGAGCATATGGACCATTAACAGCGAAAATATCTTAATGTATAATAGAAGTAATGATTAGTAATCGTAATAATTAGTAATAAGATTACTTTTTATTGAAGGTTGAAATACTGATTACGATTACGCTTGTTTTTGGTTTTTCATGATTACTAATTGATCACGATTACAAATAATAAGAAAATAGTCAGGATTACTGACGATTACTACAAAATACTATTTTTGTTAAAGATTACATGTACCCTTCACCTTCGTGAGAAGGGTATATATAAATTTGTCATTCCGTTTGTAATTTCCACAATATAATTTTCCGACTCTATAAAGTTTATATATTCTGAATCCTTATAGATAGCGGAGTAGATTTAGCCATGTCCCCTGTTTGTCGGTCTGTCTGTTGAAATCAATTTTCTGAAGACCCAGATATCTTCGGGATCCAAGTCTTCAATAATTTTGTCAGACATTCTTTCGAGAAGTTTCCTATTTAAAATCAGCAAAATCCGTCCATAAATAACGGAGATATGAGCAAAAATTCGAGACAACCTCTATTTTTGGCCTATTTTTGATCTATATCTCGATGACTAAGTCATAAATATAGACAATATAGACAATATGGATATCAAATGATAGATATTTCAAAAAAAAAAAAAAATTTTAAAATTTTATTTTAAAGTATAATTTGGTGAAGGGTATATAAGATTCGGCACAGCCGAATATAGCTCTCTTACTTGTTTTAATTATTTTTGATTACTTTCAACAATTCGTTCTACAATTTGTTTCGAAACTAGTTGATTACCTTTCTCATAGTAACTTATTAAGCACTTACGATTTGTTTGTTCATGGATTGATAGTATGATGACAGTCTGACATAGTATTTATGATCGACCTTATTATTCAAACAACAATGAAGAATATTTCTTCTCTGTGGAAATTCTCAATAAGTATTATAAAATCTAACCGTTTCATATGCCAATTTTCCAGGTCTTTGGTCTCTTTTGGCTTAGAAAATCTTCCCTTAAGTCATTGCTAGCTGAAAAGTATTTATATAACTCCAGCACTAATATCAGAAGCTAATTCCAACATCTAAGAAAGTAAATTACCTGAGAGTGTTATTGTTATATTTATTATTACAAACTTATAAGAACTTAGCTATCTATAAATATTATTGTAGCGTACAAATATCATGTTTAGAAATTTTATAACTGCTGATGACACTCTGGCGTATGATTAATATTTAATTTATTTTATATAACTCATGCTGCACAAGAAGAACAAAAAAATTATTATTCAACAAAGCAAATATATTTACAATATTTGCAATATTTTTAGGTAAATTACCTTCCACTTTTTTACTTTAATTTCCACTTAACATTGTATAATGCAACACTATAATAGCACTTAAAAGAAACTTCATGTAAAAAAATAAATTCTTTGTTGTTATAACATTAACTTACATTAATAATTCTTGCAAATTTACCCCACTTAAAAGCTTCTAAAACTAAAGTTATCTCTTAACAAAATTAATTCATAATATTTATTTTAAAAATATATACATATATAGCAGCTCATCCAAACTAAGTACAGAAGTACATATAGCTAAACCAAATTTAACAACGTTTTGGTTTCCTGTTTTTTTTTTGTGACAACAAATATTTATTAAAGTTTTAAAATATAAAATGAAATAATTTTGAAATTTATATTGCAGCAAAACAAATATTATGGCTTCATATTCGCAATACTCGTGCGCAAAGAATAACTATGGAATAGAATAGAACTAAAAATAAATAAAACTAAGCAAACTGTAGAAAATCTCATAGGGAGAAAA
Source organism: Calliphora vomitoria (assembly GCA_942486065.2). Taxonomy (NCBI): domain Eukaryota; kingdom Metazoa; phylum Arthropoda; class Insecta; order Diptera; family Calliphoridae; genus Calliphora; species Calliphora vomitoria. Next base: position 154,398,855 of record OW818029.2, read on the forward strand.
AAAAAATCTGTAGAAATAAAATAGTCACGTTTAAAATTATGACTAGTTATTCCGTATTTTTTGTTATTTTGTTTTTTTTTTTTTTTGCTTTTCTGCTTTCTACAGCTTTAACTTTCCTTTTATGTAGCTTCTTCTTTTGTTAGTGTAACGATGTGCCAAAGTGGTATTAAAATAATAACCAGAAAATGTGTTAGTTTTACATTAATGTATATTTTTCTGTATCTGAGTGTGGTGAAGGGCAATGAAAACGAAAAGAGCAAAAAATATATAAAGCCATAAATATGGAAAAAAAATTACAACTAAAAATTTTAGTTGTAATTTAAACTAGTGTTGAAAACATTCTTATTATTATTTATTAACAACATAAATACAAAATATGAGCAGACGTCAGTGTGTATAATAACCCTACAGTTCATTCAACTAGTTCTGCCACGACGTATTACTAAGCCATTGAGACTTACTACTAGTGAATTTTCAACCCACTCGCAATGTTATTGACTGGTGAATTTAATTCGGAGATGTCATTTCAGTTGGCCGATTGCCACACTCTGCATAACACTTCACTATTAAATTCAATAGTAGGGGAGTAGAAATGTTAATAATCGTTTAAAAATGTTTTCCGGCCTTTAACCAAGATTTTCATATTGCAACCTTGTTTTCTAACAACGTCAACAACTTTCCCTAGTTTTTTCAGTCGTCCGCCGAATGTAGTTGGGTGAATATGTTTTTACAGTGTCATTGTAAATTTTTTAATTTTTTTTTTTTTTTTTTTTGTAAGAGTGTAATAACCCTGCAGGAAATGGAACTAGTACCAAACTAGTATTTTACTAGTACCAAAATCACCAGTACTAGTTCCCAACTGTAAACTTTCCTATACCATCTTAATGCTCAAATTAACATTGAGTGTGTTTAGAAAATTACTAGTACCATTAGTTCTAGAAGTATACTAGTACCTTTTGAACCGATTAGATGCTTTAGAACCAGTATCTTACTAGTTCTTTTGTATGGAAAAAGAGAATCAAATGGTAAAATTGTATATATATATTAAAACAAAAATATTCGCAAAATTTTATTAATCTACAAGTGGTACATTCGAACTACTTCTAATACTAGTACTCATCAGCACTAGTACTATTCCATAGAAAGTCTTGCCCTATTGACACTAGTGCCTCCTGAACTAGTATTACTACTAGTGGCATTTAGACAATTATCGCTTCATTTCCTGCAGGGAAGTATTAAATGATCGTTTTCTTTCGTGAAAGATATTTATTGCAGTCAAAAAATAATTTTAAACAAAATTAACCAATTTAAATTTTGAGAAATTGAAGTCAAATTCATCGTCGTAGCTGTCCTCGATGTTCCAGGTTGATTTACTTTATTTCTATATCAATTATATACCACTTTTCTTATATATCGGGATAAACAAAATTAAAAGGACCTGGCTTCTTCTTTACCCTAGGTCTCCACGTAGCAACATTTATTGCTGCAATTGTCAAATTTGATTACGTCAATGAAATTTGCGAGTGTAGACGGCAAATTGACATATCGTCGTCCCGAAGTTATCTTCACGTATATCACAAAATCAAAAAAAAAAAAAAATGTGTTAAGACCATTTTCTGGGGTAAAATTCTTAGATCTATCGATCTGTTCGATCTCCAGGTCTATATCTCTTATAATTTCTGAGATATTGTGGAGCTATTTTGTTGTATATCCATTTTTGGTAAAAAATTAATGTGTTATAATACCGTATGTGCCATTTTTGTGGAGATACAATAAAAAGTGTATGAAATTTTGAAAATATAAAAATCTTGTGTTATCTTCACGTATGTGATTAAAATATATGACAAATTTAAAAAAAAATAAAAATTATGCTATTTTTATTATAGTAGGCATTTCGATTCGTTCTATGTTCATGAATTATACAGCATAGAATTTAACTATAACGTTTATTTTTTATATATATGGAAGGCATAGACTAAAAAAAAATACGATAGATTTGTTTAAATTCACTTTATTTTAAATAAATTAAAGTTGTAAAAATTGTATCTGAATTTGAGAAAACTCCATTTCTAGCTCGTTTTTTAAAACTTGATGATTGAAATTCGATTTCACTTATAGATGATTTATAGAATTTTTAAAGTGAGCTTTTTGGATTGATTTTGTTATCGAAACTTAAGAGGTATGGATTTCTTTTAATTTTAGGAGTCGGTTTAGGAGTCGGTCCTGAATGTCCCGGCTCTGAACATTTTTGAACAATTGGTTTCAAGTTACTTCTTTAATACAAAATGTCAAGGAAACCAGACATACTATTTTATTTCCGTTTTGCGGCAAACAGTAGTCGCTCATAAGAATGTATGATCGATATTATACAATCTTGCAATAAATTTTCCAAAATTTCTTAAGCTCGACAGAACTTGCGAAAAGTGTTAACCCTCAAACGAACTGTCTGTCATACTGCGGTCACTCTGGCAAATCATTATAAGTAAATTGACTTTGAACAACGCTACCAAATTTACTTTGAAAATCAGTCATCGATTCGCGCAACTTATAGACGACTGTTTTATCGCAAAATTATGTTCAGCAATGAGGCATTTTGGCGCACATGGAGTGAGAACAATCCACACCAAACCGTATAGACTTCATTACATCCAGAAAAATGCAACGTTTGGTGTGGCTTACATGTTGGTGGCATCAACAGACCTCATTTGTTCAAAAATAAAGCCGGAGCTCGCATGTTCAATAATTTTTTGTTTGAAAATATGGATGAGATGTGGTTTTAACAGGATAGTGCTACATGTCATACGGCGACCACCATCGATATATTCAAATCTAAATTTGGCGATAACTTGATTTCGAGAAATGTACCTCTCAGTTGGCCTCCAATATCATGCGATTTAACAAGCCTCGATTATTTCCTGTGATGACACTTGAAGTCAGTGGTATATGCTGATAAACCATCAACAATTGACGCATAGGAGGCCAACATAGTTTATATCATTCGTGTCATACCATCTATTAAATGTCACAATGCTCCAAAAATTGGCCCATAATTGGACGTTCATAATGCGCTTCATCAAAAACAGCCATATGCCCGAAATTATTTTCAAATGTTAATGCCATGTATTGATCTTTTGAATAAAAATTTTGTTTGATTAAAATTTACTTTTTTGTGTTATTTTTTACAATTTTAAGTTCTTTCGGGTTTAAAAAACACACTTTAGAACTAGCCATCCTTTCCGAGAGACCACAAAAGTAAAGATTGGTAGTTTGTTCAATTGCTTACTAATGAATGTTAATTTAGCATACAAAAAGTATAACCCATATACGTGAAGATAATTTTGGAGAAAAAAAAGAACGCCGTTTTTATCAGTACCTTTTCACGTAAGTGTCATAAATTAACAAATATTTCGTAAAAAGTGGCGTATACAACAAAATGGCAAATTTAGTTTGGAGCTAAAAATGCTTATAACTTGCAAAATTTCTTCCATGACTTTGAAAATTTTTACACTAATCAATGTGGAATTTCAAGGATTACATCATACCAAAATATCGAACTTTTTTCGGCTCAATTTTTTTATATAAATTGTTGAAACTTTAAATTCAATTTCCCAAAAAAAATGTTTGGCAGTTACGTGAAGATAACTTCGGCACGACGATATGTAGCAATCCATTGCGCAATGATTGCTATACAGATTGCTTGAGCAATTATTGCTAAGCAATAAGCTGTCAGCTCAGTTGTCATTAATGTAAAATTTCTTCTTTCTATGATTCATTGTGATTAATGCATACACATTTCATTTATTTAAGTACAAAAAATAAAAAAAAACAAAGAAATTAGTGGAAAAAAAAATAAGTATTTTTTATTTTCATAAATATCTATGAAGTTATCTTAATAATATAAAACTTATTTCTGAACTGAAGTTTTTTTATTTTTAAATGTCAATGTTTATGGCTTATCTTAATAAATAAATGGAATTTATTATACAGTGCCGAACTTAATTATTGACACAGGATGCTCATTGTAATTTAAGGTCGATTTAGAGGCCGTATTGTAGACATTTTACTAATAATAAAAATAACGAAAAATTTCCACAATTCCGTCAAACAAAACTATTGGCACACTTAACCAGATTCTTAAAATTTTATCGATCTAGCCACTTTTTTTCTTAGAAAATCCTATTTTTTCTTATTTTATTTAACAGTTTTTGAAAGGAAAACCGTCAATTTGTAAAAAATTTTCACAAAAATTCTCAATTTGCTGAAAATGGCTAACAAAAAAGGAAACAACAGAATCTGACCTCAAAATCATATTTCATTTGCACAATCAAGGAAAATCATATGCTGAGATTGGAGAAATTATGGAAAGGAGCCGTTTTACAATTCGGAGTATTGTGCAACGTTTTAATAGAAGCATTAACACTTGAAAGTGCTAAACATACTGGTCGTCCTAGTTTCTTAAGTAAGCGTGAATGCAGCCATATAATCGAAAAGGTCAAGTTATGTTCAAAAATATTATCAACACAGATTAAAGAAGAGTTTGGAAAAGATGTTCACGCAGCAACAGTCAGAAAAGTGCTTTAGAAGGCAAACTATAGTTGTTGTATTGCTACACGTACACCATTTATTTCAACTGTGAACTAAAAGAAGCGTTTATCATATGTCAAAGACTTTTTACGTAAGCCACATGATTTTTGCCACCAAGTGCTATTCTGAAGAAAGCAGATTTAATATTTTTTACTCTGATGGCCGTCAAACGGTATGGATAAACTAGAGTTTCCAAAAAAAAACCGAAGAATTTCAAAACCGCGGTTTCGGTTTTAAAAAATTGAAAACCGATCGGTTTCAGTTCGGTTCGGTTTTGTGATAATTTATTAACTATTAAATCAGTTGATAATATAAGAAATGCTATACAAATTTAAAGTTCAAACATGACGAGTGTTCAAGAGGATAAAATTAGTTAGCTTATATACATTAAAGTTAGCCAATATGCTTCCCAGTAAAGAAATAATCAAGAATAGGACGCTCAGTTGTATTATGATACCAAAAATGGAGAAACCAAACTAAGGAATACTTTTTTATCCTTCAAAATGAAATTTCTATAATATTGAACCTAGAATCAGGAAATTACTTTGAAATTTCAAACTAGACAGTGGTTTAAGTGTGGAAAATTTTTACTTTTTTTCTAATGGTACTTTTTATTCTATTAAATTATTTTACTTACATGTATACATAATAGTTGGCTGATATGCTTCTGAGTAAAGAAAGAATCAAGGATAGAGGGCATACTGATATTAAGGTAACAAAAACTATTATTGAAAATTATATAATAATGAACCCATAAGCAGGAAATTAAACACACTTGATACTGACTGAGTTAGAATATAAAAAGGGACTTGCAGGTACTCTTTCGAACTAATAGTACTTTTTGAATATTTTATAACGATGGACCTAGAAACCCAAATTCAAAACGGATAATTAATGTTACTATTTCTTTATTGAAATTCAAAATTAGGCACAAATGATTCTCAATGAGTTAGAATTCACAAAAGATGATTATAGTGAAATAGGAATAGGAATACAAAATGTGGATCTTTATGGTACTGTTTTTATTCTAATAATACGTTTAGACATACATTACAATGAATCAATAAACATGGAATTATAGACATGATTTCCTGAATTAGTATAAATATACAAAAGGATAATAGTATTATTTCTTTCTTCCAAGAGCGCCGGGCCAGCTAGTACTCCATACTTTTGTCGGATATTTGAATATAACTAAGACTTTGTTATAAAAATTTTGCATTATTTAGCCTGCGAAAGGTAGCCTGCTACATCATCTGAAGCAATTATTGTAATAAAATTTAAAAAATTTAAACAATTCGGTTTTAACCGGTTTCGGTTAAAACCGAACTGGAAACTCTAGGATAAACCCATTAAGTAGCTTGAAAAAGAAAATATTGCTTCAACAGTAAAACATGGTGGTGGAGGGGTAATCGTGTGGAGTTGTATGTCCGCAGCAGGGGTTGGTGAGCTGGTGTTTATTGACGAAATAATGGACAAAATCAAATATATGGATACACCTCAGAAAAACATGACAATGAGCCGAACCATTGGCATATACTGTACGTATGTGACTTTGATACAATGTTTCGCATGTCCTACCACACCCTTCGAGTGAAGAAGCGTGCTATAACCAAAAAGAACAAGTTGAAGCAGGCATTAGTTGAAGAATGGCAAATTATTGGATCAGATATCACAAAGTTATAAAACAAAAATCTCTTGCAACTAAATATTAAATTTTGCAATATTGCTGTTAATTGTTAATTAAAATGAAGTATTTTTTTTATGTTGTTTTATTAATAAATAATGGTATTAAATTGTTGAAATGAATTTGATTATATATTATAGGAAATTCATCAATCTATCTGGTAAATATATTTTTTTATTAAAAATCTCTACAATACGGCCTTTAAATCGACCTTAAAGTACAATAAGCATCCTATGCCAATACTTTAGTTCGGCACTGTATATTAAAACAAGTAAGAGAGCTATATATATTCTATATACCCTTCACCAAATTATACTTTAAAATAAAATTTTAAAAATTCTTATTTTTTTAAAAAAATTTTCTCGAAATTTTTTTTTAAGTTTTTTCCAATTTTTTAAAAAAATTTTTTTTTTTATTTAAACATTTATTTTTTTTTAATTTATTAGTGAAAAAAGAGTTTTTTTGTGAAAAAAAAATTCGGGTTAAAAAATATTCTTCCCGATTTTGACCCATTGTAGGTCCAACTTACTATAGCCTTATATACATCGTTGCAATGGACTTTGAAATATCTATCATTAGATATCCATATTGTCTATATTTATGACTTAGTAATCGAGATATAGATCAAAAATAGGCAACAAAAATAGAGGTTGTGTTGGATTTTTACTCACATCTCCGTTATTTATGGACGGATTTTGCTGATTTTAAATAGGAAACTTCTCGAAAGCATGCCTGACAGAATTATTGAAGATTTGGATCCCAAAGATATCTGGGGCCTTCAGAAAATTTATTTCAATAGACAGACAGACGGACATGGCTAAATCGACTCCGCTATCTATAAGGATCCAAACGGAATAACAAATTTATATATACCATTCTCACGAAGGTGAAGGAATACTTTTTTGTTATAACACAATGACTTCATCGATTACAAAAAAATGAAATCGAACTTAAACTAAAGTTTATTTCCGTACATATTAATAAAATTATGTAAAAAGTCAATAATTCAAAAAACATAAATTTTTATGAGGCTAGAAAGCAAAAAGTGTTCAAAGGTGCCCCCCTCTCCCCTACAAATACTCCAGTATTTGGGATAAAAAAGAAAACTATTATGAGAACAGGTTGATCACTAAGCCACAGAGCTCTTTTTTGTGCCACGTCCGTCCTTCAAAACTATTGCATTTTTTAAACTAACAAATTTTAATAAATTTTCTTAATATTTTAAGTCAATGGTTTTGATTTAGTCACATTAAAATATGAAAAAGTGCAATATTTTTGAAGGACGGAATTTTATGAATCCAATTGTGATTTTTTTTTTTTTTTTTTTTGTAAGACCAAAAATTAACTTATCTAAACAAAAAAAATTTCTTCGGAGTAAATGTAGATCAAATTGTTCCCAATATTTCCAATCCTTTTAAAATTTTGAAATAAATTTTATTTTTAGAGACTCAATAAATATGTAATAACGCCGCCCCTGGAAAATTTTTAGGGTCCATTTTAATAACTTAAACTCGAATGCTCCTTAACTACCCCCACGTCAAATTTTATTCCGATCTGACCAGCCGTTTAGAATTGCCAGATTTATTTCCAAAAAGAATTTGATTCTGCCCCACTGTGCAACGTTTATTATTATTTTCTGTATTTAAAACTGATATATATATTTTCGAAGTAAGCATAGTGATTTTCATTGGCAAAATATGAGGATAATGCTGCTACTTTGTGATGATATATGTCTGTATTTTTCAGTTATTCAAGTTTTATGTTTATTCTTTGCTACACCTACAAATACTTTGTTAAAGTTTTCATTATAATCCATCAAAAGAATATTTTATTTTATTTTTTTTTTTTTTACTTTAGTGCATTTTTGTTATTTAACAACATGATTTCTTCTCAGTTATAAATATTATTTCGATAAATTCTATAAAAATACCAAAAATAACATTTTAAATGGTCGAAGTTATGATTAATATTTCAGGAATTTGGTGCAATCATATGGCATCAAAAAAATTGCATTCAGCTATATTGTGAATTTTTTACAATGAATTTCTTTGCTATTTATACATATACCCTTCTCCATGAGTGGCAAGGGTATATATAAGTTTGCAATTCCGTTTGTAATTTCTACACTTTCATTTGCGACCCCACAAAGTATATATATTCTGGATCGTTCTATATAACCATGTTCGGCTGTCCGTCTGTATGTTGAATTTCCGAAGCCTCCAAATAACTTACAAACATAATTGATACATCAATATATCGGGAATTCTTCCGGCCGCTATATAAAATCGAGAAAATCGGTCGCTATTTAAATCGAGAAAATCGGCCCACAAATGGCTGAGATATAAGGAAAAAACCAGGACAACCTCGATTTTTGGCCTATTTTTGATCTATATCTGGATTACTAAGTCATTAATATAGACAATATGGATATCTAATGATAGATATTTCAAAGTCCATTACTAGGATTTATATAGTAATTTGGACCTACAATGGTTCAAAATCGGGAAAATTATTTTTTAACCCGAATATTTTTTTTACCACAAAAAATTTTTTACTAATAAATTTAAAAAAAATTTTTTTTAAAAATAAATTTTGAAAAAAATTAAAACAATTTTGAAAAAAAAAATTTTTAAATAATTTGAAAAAAAAAAAATTTTTTTAAATATTTAAAAACAATTTTGAAAAAAAAAAAATTAATTTTGTTTACCTAAAAATATTTAAAATTTTTATTTTAAAATATAATTTGGTGAAGGGTATATAAGATTCGGCATAGCCGAATATTGCTTTCTTACTTGTTTTTTATGAACTATGTATTTGTTGCACAATATTTTAGTGTAGATTTCCTAGAGAATGTAACATTTCACATTTAAGTATTTTAATAATGTCGGAAATTTGATTAAATTTTATTTTCATACTGACACTATGACACATTGAAAATAAAACTGAAATTCAACTATTGTAATAGCAACAAACGATTACGGATCCAATTACAAATAATAATAATAATAACAAAAACACAACTACAGCAAACGTACAAAAATTGACTATAGCTGAGTGAGAATTTTGTATATTAATTTCGTTGTTCACTTTTTTATTATCCTTTTCATTGCAGTTGCCACATAGTATAGCGGGTGAAGAGTTGGCCTTTGTATTTGGTGCACCGTTATCATCCGCTGGTCTCTTCCATGGAACACAATACACAGCACAGGAAAAACTTTTAGCCGAAGCTGTAATGTCATATTGGTGTAATTTTGCTAAGACTGGGTAAGCATTTTATAACATATACTTTACTACTTATATACAATACATACAAACATATATAACTATGAAGTTATATGAAGGAATATTCAATTTAATAAAAAAATTCGTAAATGTTGTCATTTTATATATAGGTATTAGGGTGAACTTTATTCTCAAGGTCTACGAAAACCAAATACATCTGATCACCTTTAGAGGTTGCACATTTTTGGTTCAAATATTTAAAAAAAAAAAAATATTGCAAAAATCTAACTACACAGTTTTTATTTACCCAAAGATGTATAAATACCTACTATAAAAAATTGTTGACATCATTAACATACTATAGCTTGTGACCAAACAAAATCATAAGATTTTCGTACGTAAATCAAATCCCAAATTTTACATTTTCAAACCAGTTTTTTAAACGCAATTTCATACAATTAAAAAAAAAAAAACAAGTTAGAGTGCTATATTCGGCTATGCCGAATCTTAAATACCCTCCACCTAAATTAGATGAAAATTATAGAAATTACATTGGTATAAATACTCTAATATCCATATTTAGTGTTTTTTATTGGGACTTAGCTCCGATTATGAAGAATGGTAGAATGGTAATGTAATACAGTAGTTTTCGCTTATAGTCTACAAATACAGTTGCACAATTTTTGTGGACTATGAGCGAATTAGGACTATAACCGAATTTCTTTTTAAGCCACTTTATGGATGATATATGAATCATGATATAATACACATTTTGGACTATATACAAATTATGTACTTTCTTCAATAAAAACACTTTTTTTAAACAAAATAAAAGTTTATTTAAAATATAGTTGTATAGTAGTATTTTATATATTGTTAGAAAGACTAGTTTACGCAGAAGATATTTTATTTCAAATGTATAAAAATGTTATCTACTTCAGCAATTTATAATTGAAATAACTACACATTCCTACCGTTTCCAACAGAGTCTATACTTTTATAATAGGAATAAAATGTACTATTTAACAATTTATATACTTAATAATTGGTTAACATTACCGATTGGCTCAACATTTTTATTATTCACCACAAGTGAATTAAAAGAGTATAAAAAAGGGTAAACAAATATATTTAGTAAAACTTCTAGTGAATTTTCCGGATGTGAGCCTTCTATATATAATCAAGAACCCATAGTCACCAAATCAACTTGAAACTTATATCTGTTACATTTTTTACCGATATGAGTGTATATATGCGTTAATGTATTTTTCGGATGTGCGACTTATTTGGAAGATATAATTAAATATTTTAAAGCGATTTCTATGTATTTGAGGCCTATTTTACTTGATAGTTTTGTCCATAACATTATTTATAAGAATTTTATGGGTATTATTGTGATTATCAGACATCGAGCTAATATGGGTGCTATGGTCAAATATGGACCGATATTCACAAAACCCAGTAGTATAATGTTTGAATACTATATATTGATCTGTATACAATTTTAGTTCGATATCCATATATTTAAAATATTTATAGAGGTTAATGTGTTTTTCGGAAGTGGTCCTTATATGGGAGCTATGACCAATTATCGGCTGATCTTCACAAAATTTAACACATCGATTTTCGTATATAATGTAAATATTTATTTGAAATTTTAACCAGATAGAAGCTTTTATAAGAGATTTATTAGCATTTAAGTAATTTTCGGAAATGGACCTTATGTGGGAGCTATGGTCAAATATAAACCGATATTCACACAATCTAGTAGTATCATTTGTGAATTAATACTACCGATCTGTGTAAAATTTTAATTCGATAACAATATTTTTCAGATATTTATGAAAATTAATGTGGTTTTTAGAAGTGGGTCCTCATATGGGAGCTATAACCACCGATCTTCATGATATTCCCTACAGCGATTTTCATGTGCATGGGAATTATTCAATTTGAATTTCAACCTTATACCGATATACATAAGATATTTAAGTGTATTTAAATGATTTTCGGAAGTAAACTTTATATGGGGGCTATGGTCAAATAGTGCCCGATCCAAAAAAAAATTGGTGTTGCATTTTCTGTTTTCACGAAACTTAGTTGTGCTTAATTTTGTATGGATACTGCAATTCTATGGGCATTTACATACCATAGCACCATATTTCGGGAAGAAATTTGTATGGGGGCTACGAGAAACTATGGACCGATTCTTTCCATTTTCAACAGAATTTGTCCTTTTATCATATAAATAATGTGTACAAAATTTCATGCTATTCTCTGGAATGGATTTACCAAAAATCAGAAAAAAACATGTGAAAATTATCTAAATTTTTAGAGGTTGTCTTACATTTTAATCCATAACCCTGGTTCTACCAACTCGATTTTTCTGATTTTCAATACCAAACTGCTTAGAAAAATTATAAACATTTTGGTATATATTTCATTAATTTTGCTTTTGTCGTTTGGACGTGAGAGTGTTTTACACAGACAGACAGACGGACAGACGGACAGACAGACGGACATTGCTCAATCGACTTAGAATTTCATAAGGATCAATAATATATATACTTTGTTGGGTCTCAGATGAATATTTCTCAATGTTACACACGGAATGACAAACGTATATATACCCTCTTTCACCACTTGTGGCGGTGGAGGGTATAAAAAAGTTACATTGTCTACACTGGTGTGTGGTTTTTCTCAAATATATAATATCTAGGTATTTTTGTCTACAATTCTGCTGTTTCTATCAAAGAAGTAAAAAAGTATGTATTATATAAACATATTCATAAATGAAACGTTTGTGTAATTGTGTTGAAGATTGAAGATATTGCCAGTGTAAAATACGTAGATGTATCATGTGTGTGGAAAACAACACAAATAAAATTTTCATTGTCCGATTTTGCTAAAATGTTCAGCATTTAGTTTTTACATGCCAGAGAATAATTTTAATTCTTGGTAGGAAAATATGGACCACCCTAATAGGTATATATGTGGAGTAGTAGGAGGATAGTTCAGGAGCGTTGTAGTTTTGCTTTCTTTGGAAAGTAATACCACGTTACACTATAATCATTATTATTATTATTATGATTATATACCAACAGATTTTCAGTTTTTTTTTTTTTCTCACTTTCCTTTTTATTATTTTTATTTTTTTTTGCATTTAAAAGCACTTGAGAATGTTTGTTTGTAGCAATAAATAGATTTTATATTTTTATCCTATGTTCTTTATATTTTCCACCAAATAACTATCAAGCTGAAAGTTCTAAAGCTGCAAAAAGTAAAGGAAATCTAAAAAGAGCACAAAAGAAAATTGCAAATAATAACAATAATGTCATGGTAGTGCCACTGACAGTAGTGACGGCGGTAGCAGCAATAGTAGGAGTAATGCTAGTTGTAGTACATAGTACATAGTTAAAGTTAAACTTCCATTTATTTGTTTGTTTTCATGGCAGCTGTATGATTTCCTTCAAACTGTTTGTCTGTATAACATTCAATGATTGCAAGTAGTTATGGCAGTCTTTAGCATCATCACAATCATTCTCATCATCACCATTAGCAACGAACATCTTAAAGTTTGTTAAAAAAAAAAATTATAAATTGAATTTTTATTTCCATCCATTTACTCTTTACTTTATTGTAGTTAGTTTAGTATTGCACATGGAAAAGATTATTTCCTCAATTTATTTCAATTATCAGAGTAGTATATAATATCACATCAAGTTTACAATCATGTTATGTGTTATTTTAAATTGCTACTTATTTATTGACAATTTATCTAAACTATTTTCATTTTAATATATATATTTTTAGCAATCCAAAGGCTCCCTGGAAGGGTAATTTTATTAATTTACATGCCTTAGAATGGGATCGTTATGACTTGGAATGGCCGGAATTTAATAAACGTTCACAAGCATATATGAATATTGGTAAGAAAAAACTAAATAAATTCAAAAATCTATAAATAAAAATTCAAAGAAAATGGTATTCAGCATGCGAAATTAAAGGATTCTTTTTATTGAAATAAAGTTAAAGTTATCTTCAAATCATTCGAATAAGTATCTTTACATTTTAATATGTAAACATTTAAAATCACAAAAAAGAAAAATGTTATTATTCATTACGACATGTTATTTAATTACACAGTCCAACAAATTGAAACTTTTTTATTGGAACGGAACAGCGACATGTTGAGTAGATAAATTTTGTAAAATAATGTTATAGTCCAGCTGGTCTGAAAGTTTTAATTTTTTGATCGAAGGGAGCATTATAGTAACTGAAAAAAATGTTGTACGTTAATGTCTGAGGGAATTCTTATTCTCAGAGTTATATTGTCGAATTTTATGGTGATCATTTTTGTGGAAGATCTTAACCCTCTATCTCCTCTCTTTACCCATTTTTCGAGAAAATTAAAAAAAGTCCTTTCAAAAAGGACTTTTAAGGATTAAAATATTCTACGAAATTTTTTTTCCCGAAAATTTCAGTGGGGGTCACCAAAGACACAAAAGTTGTAAATAAAGCCCTTTACGCTTAATTAGCAAAATTAAACGTCACCTCGGGTCTCACATTAAAAAAAAAATCCTCAAAAATCTAAGTATAATCCGAATGAGCTGAAATTTAAAATATAAATAGTCCTTAAGGATTTTTTCTTACAAATAAGGTTTGATGATGCCACCAGCTTGTAAACCGCAAAAAATGTGAATTTTTCTTAATGTAATATGGTATCTGTAGGATCTGTTGTGGATTGATATCTCTTTATATGCGGCAATTTTATTTAATAACAAACCCGTTAAAGCAAAAATGAGCCTCATCGCTGAACACAATATTGAGATAAAACCGTCGTCAATAAGTTGCGCGAATCGATTACTAATTTTTAGGGTAAATTTTAATATTTTGGTAGCGTCAAAGTATTCATAATGATTTGCCAGAGTATACTGATTATAAATATTAAAAAGTGAGTACAGTATGACAGTTCGTATGACAGTTAACACTTTTGAAAGTTCTACCCTTTAAAAATAAAAGCAAAAAGGAAAATAAAGATTTATTACAACTTTTTCTTCGATCTACCTCACTAAGCGTAACCCAGCAGTTCAAGGAGACATTCCCGAACTAGTGATTTTACCCATCATTTAGGGTGGGAACTAGTTACTTCAGTAGCTATGTGACTAGTTATTTTAACGCGTGCTTGTCCTAAGCAGGGGGTCAATTGACCCTTATTGACTACAATGAGACTGTATAATAGCTGGTCCAAAGTAGTCAACGCATTGGATTCACATACTGGTTAAAAAACGTCAGTTACCTTACTAGCTACCTAAGTGGTAGCTTGATCAGCTACATAACATGTTATTTTAACATGTACGAGTGCTAATTGAACACAAATAGTCAGCTAAAACACATATCATAGGCAGTCCAATAAACGATAGCTTGTAAACAAACCTTTCTACGACAACTCTTCAATGGATTGCTTCTGACTAATTTCTAAAGTGCAGTACAAAATAAATGTTTAAAGTGACCTCACTATAGGTTACTAAGAGACACTAAAGTGACTATTGACTTCATGCTATGTTACACGGGATATCAGTATACTTAAGCAAAAATAAAAATTAACTGTATGAGAATTATATCAACACAATTTGTATAAAACCAGTTTGAACGAATTATCACACAACACGTTTAAAGTGACTAAGCTCCAGATTACTTCGAGACACTTAAGTGACAATTATCTTCACGCTAGATTACCTGGGATGTATAAAGTAACCAATTGTCTTATCACTGCACTACAAAGAGCACATTCGTGTCAAACGGCCAAAATATATAAATTGGAGTCAACCAAGTGATAAGACATTTGTGACGATTACTGTCTACAAGGGATACATTGATTACATGCTTAACTGCTGGGAACTTTATTAGCAGCATAATAGTTTAACACAATTTCCCTTTGCGTATGTGAATATTAATCAAATGTTACGCAGTGTATAAAATTATGTCGTAGTATGAGTTCAAATTTATTTGAGTGTAATTGCTTGAAAAGGGTTAAAGCTAACCAAATTCTTGTCTCTGAAAATGTTTTTATTAAACAAATAGAAATGTACAAAAAGGGACATGTTTATTTAAATACCCATTTATTTTACAAAAATTTACCTTTTCAGCACAACTTATTTATTTATCAATTTATTACACTGCGATGTAAAACAGCTCCTTTTTATGTTTTTAAAAAGCCTCCTACAGTAGTAGTGATAGGTATTAGTTTGTGTTGAACATATCAACAGTTTTTATTAGTTTTGAAATACAATTTGAACTTAGCCAAGCAAATACTAAAAATTACAATGAAAAATATGTACCCTTAAAAGAGCATCTTTAAGATGAGTAATATGTAAATTAGACTAATTCAAAGAAAAAAGAGGTGTTGAAAACCTCCCTCAAAATAAACCTTTTTCGGTTTGTTTTAACATGTTTCCTAACATATTTTAATGAGCTTCAGGAATAGGAACCAGTTTTAGTTCTGATACCATACACAATAAGTAATAGTGTTATATTTGGATGCATTGAATCTAATATACCCATCACCATTACCTATTATATCTGTATATCTGATTCACAGAGCTTGGTTTGTTTTATATTTTCATTTACTAGAAAATATCAGTGCTCGATTCATGTATTTAATTGGTATTGGCAAAGAATAGCTAGAAGGGAATGCTCAAAATTGTTTACAACAACAATATTACTCTCTTCTCACATAAAATTATAGGGAAACTAGCCCTTCTGTATCCCTTCAATATGTGCCTATGCTCAAGTTCAAGAAACTTCTATGGAAATTATAAGCTGAAATTCAAGTCAACAACAATAAACTCCTAGCTGAAATGGAAGCGAAATTTCAAGAATCATTTAGAGTCACAGACGAGAAAATTCAGGAAATGAATGAAGTTTTTAACAGCAGAGTGGATGGTATTGTCAAGAAGGTGTCAGATTTAGAGAATGGTATTGATCAAAAACTGCATGATCTAGAAATAAAGGTTAATAATCTTCAATGCCAAGATGAACCGGTGCGAATTATTTCAGAAGCATTTGACAGAATAAAGGCCCCGTTTTGATGGCAGCACACCATTTAGTGTTTTCAAGTTTCAGTTTGATACAGTTGCCATAAGAATCTTATGGAACAATGAAGAAAAAGCTACAAATGATTTGGTATGGGCCCGTGAGGAAGAGGAGGATTGTGTAGATAACGATTTGTGGGTGTTGGAACCAGCAGTTCTGAAAAGTGGATGCCCTCGTACAACGACAAAGTGGTTCCTGTTGGAGTGCTTTGTTTTTTCCGAGGTGAAAAGGTCATCAGGCCGGGTTAGGTGAATCTGCTTCAGCAGAGGCAGTGAAAAATTGTGAGGAAGATACTGCCAATGAATTCGCTAAAGAAATGCATGAATTCGTTCGGAGACGAATTAAAATGACCAGCGACCTAGTGAAGGCCAGATGTAGCCCACAACGTGGTAAAGGTTTGTCTTCCAAGCTACAGAGTCACTTGAAGGGACCACATAGGGTGGTTAAGAGGTTGGATGACATGGTCTATAGAATACAGAAATGTGGAAGACCGATATCGGGAATTAAGGTTGAACATCTAAAACGACTAGCTGCCCACTGGAAAGGTGAATCTGTGCCTATTCAGGACGACCAGGCTTAAGTGGGGGACAGTGTTTCGAATTTGCAATAGCGATTTGAATTTAACGGTCTGTAACGACTGCCTGCAGCATTCATGATGTTTATAAACAGGTGCATTAGTAGAAGCGTCTACTTATCAACAATGTTGATAGTATGCGGTTATTAGCATTGTTTGTGAGTATGGCAACACTAAATGTTTAAGCTGCTAACATTAACATCGAAAGCTCAAGAATTCGTACATACGAGTTTTGACCGTTAAGAACAATGTAGACTACTCGAATGAAGATGGCAGTGTGTATAAATAGTGACAGAGGTTGCAGTCGTGAGTTGAGTTGATCATAGGCGCTGTTAGAGTTAACATCAACTGTCTTGTACATTTAAGTTTGTGCATTATAAACGTGTGTGTGTATTAAAAACAGATAGTGACTTTTTAGACTGTTGTTGTTGTACATTTGAATAAATAAAGTGTGGTTACAATTTTAAACTACTAAAACTGCTTTTATTTGCAATCAAAAGTATCCGGTTTATTTAAAAGAAATAAACCAACATTTTAGAAAGGTTAAAACGTAACAATATGTTATTTCGAATGTAAAAAAATGGTATCTAATTCAGCAATTTATAATTGAAATAACCACAGATTCTTACCATTTTCAACAGAGTTTGGCCTTTGTTCCTATTATAACATATGTATGTTACTCAACAATTTATATACCTAATAATTGGTTGATATCACGCATTTGGCTGAACATATTTCCTTATTAACCTCAAGTGAAGAAACTGAGTATAAAAAGGGTATACAAATATATTTAGACAAAGTTCAAAATTTTGAATATGGAAATGAGTTATTTCACAAAATTTTAATATATAATAGCGTTTAATGAATTTTCCGGATATAAGCCTCATATAGGTGCTATATAATTATAAACCCATAGTCAGAAAATCAAGCAGTATGATTTCAGTCAACTTGGAACTAATTTCTGTTGAATTTTTTATCGATGTGAATGTTTATATGCGTTTATATATTTCTGGATTATGGGACATATATAGGGGAGCTATGACCTATTATTGACGCCATTATTTTTATTTACGCAAAAGCCTTCAAAAAAATTATGATATCCGCAAATTAAATTTTTTAAATTAACTCTAATGTACATATAAATAAGCAGTATTTCTTGAACATGTAATATTCTTTAACTGATTTTCTTTTTATTGTTACTCATATTTTTAAGTAAAGCTGAAATGCAATAATGCAAAGAATTCTTTATCAATAGTGCAAAGCATATTTTAGCAGACTTCAATAAATAAGAATGCAATTTCAATCAATTTTATAAAAATAATAAAAATTGAATAAAAATAGCTAGAGAAAAAAATATTACTAACACGAAATATTTGAATATTTTACAAAATAATTTTTCAATATACATACGTATGTATATAGAGTACATAAAAAATGAATAAAAACTTTTATTTCTTCTTATTCTTGAAAACAGGCATACCACCATCAGTGGGCTATAAATATCGACAAGTCTATATGAATTTTTGGAACAAGGAATTGCCCGATGAACTCAATCAAATTGCACACATACAGCAGCAACCATTCTTACAAACAAACAATTACAATGGCAATAGCAACACCAATAACAATAACAACTATGATAATGGAAATGCTGCAAGCGGAAGTACAGCAATTTATCCCAAACGTTATGGTGCAAAACTAGATGTAATAACCGGTCATATGAATAAATTTGGTGCACGTGATAATGGTGCTGAGGATCCGCTACGAACAATAAAACTATTGCTGCAGGAACCATATTCGAATGGTAAAGAGACACAGGCGGAGAATATGTACAATGCACCACCCTCTACGCAGTATAAAGGTATGGTAATGTCGACTGGCGATGTACCAGGAAGTAATGATGATAATGATGATGAAGTTAAGGCTCAAGGCTATGAAATACGTTATAATGGTTATGCTACTAAGACGACACGTTCTCCGTATGCCGCCGTTTATGGATCACGACAATTTGACACACATTTTGGTAGTGGCAATAGCGGCGTTGCTAAAACACAAGGTGTTGGATATGATAAGAAATACTTTGATAGCAGCAGCAGTAGCAAGACAAACAATGGCAATTATGTAAATGAGGATAACAAGCCATCGGGAGATGAAGCTGACAATAGCGAACATGTGGCCAAATCAGAAACCACTTTACATTTATTAATCGGCTTAATTATTGTATTCATCATTTTGAATGTCATTATTTATTCTACGTTCTTGATGCAAAAGAAAAAGAAAACTAAAACTATGCAGCGCAAACTAGGAGGTGGTATTTTAACCTACGACGGCACAACTGATGATGATTTAAAAAGATCCAAGACAAACACCACGCATCAGGGAGATGATGGTGATGATAGTTTTATAATGGACACCATGAGAAAGTCCAATACTTATGAGCAGGTTAAGACAGAGAGATCACCAATTAATGGTTTCCAAATAACCAGGCAATTGAGCTGCTCTACTGTGGACACACACACGAAAGTAAGTGAGTGGATTACCACCACCGAGCCTCACAAACAGGCCACGTTGCAGAGAAGGCTTAGCAGCGATAGAAATTCCAAAAAGTCTTCCTCGTTTTCTAGTTCCCTAAGAGGCAGTGGCTCTTTTGGCAAGCCCCAACCCTGCAAGGTAAGTGTGGCCATAGATGCCACACCTGAGGGCCGGGGCAGCGGTGTCTCGGATCAAGAGCCCATAGAGGTAACCAAAATGAAGCAGGATGGCCGCAATATTATCATATGCCAAGACATTGAAGTTGAGGATCATGAGCTACTAACACCTCAAGATTCTTTGGACAACAGCCGCTACACCTTAATGCGTCAACACTCGGCTGTTACCGAGGCCTGTGAGGCAGAACTTATACAACCTATGCATCAGCATTCCCGCTCAGATCCAGTGGAAATGTACTATAATCAAAATGAGAAAATAACCAGTTTTATTTCGAACGAGGACAGTGAGTTGCAGGATATTAATGTCACCAGCAAAGATGAAGACTATGATGTACCAGTAGAAGCCCTTACGGCCGAACAGCAGTTAAATGTAATAAAAAGAAGAAAGTATCCCAAAGTTTTACCCACTTTCATGCAATACGAAAGAGAAACAGATTCTCCACCCATGACCAAAGATTTAAGTACCACTTACAAAAGAAATTCAATGCCACCCAATGCCTACTTTCCACATTTTGCTCACATCAAACAGCAGCCACCGCTGCCACCACCCCGCACTATAGCCACCTTGGGGCGGAAACCCTCACCAGGTAGAAGAACTAGTAACAATATTACCACCTCACCGCTGATGCTGGCTCATGACTATGACGAAGAGGAAGAGGAGGAGCCAGAAATTACACAAAACACTTTAATAGTGGGTTCATTAAAACCTACTGAGGGTTATTACTCAACCTTGAGGAGACAAAATAAACCAGCCAACTTAGATACACAAACACCAAATTACCATATTCCATCACAGCAGCAAACAGCAGCAGTAATAGCATCATCAGCACCACTACCCAGCAACCAGCAACAATCAGTATTTCAATCATTTGAATCTCAGCCACCCAGCTATAAGACGCCCGAAAGAGATGTGACCGCTCATCTCACGGAAAAGGTGTATTGCATACAGGCTCCCTTAGTAAATGGCAAACATCAACCTTCGTGTTCTAACTCAGAACCTACAACACCTCTGTACAATGCTACGCCCACGGCCATGATAAATGACTCGTATGCGGCGGCACTACCACCAGGTATTGTATATGCTCAACCTAAAAAGTCTCATATACCACGTATATTAGCAAATGCAGCAACACCAGCAGCAGTGGCAGCAGCATCATCTAATGCAAGTCTAATACATTCCAGTATAAACGAGAATCACGTTGGTGTGTATTCTCAGGCCTCTTCAAGCGATGCTGTTGCATACAATTGTAAAGATACAACTAATTGCTGTCAGGTTGTGCCAAAGGTACCAAATGACAATCAAGTGTCATCTAGAGAAACTTTACAAACACCTGATATAAATACAACAGTGGCAGGAACAATGCTACAAACACGTATACCACAATTACATAGAAATGCAAATCCAGCCACAATACAGCAGCAGCAGCAGCAACAACAACAAAATATCAATATTGATAAAACAAATGCAAATATTATACCCAAGGCAACAATAAAGACACCTAACATATTGACAGCAGAAACAGCAAACAAACAAACTTTACCATTAACACCAAACACCGAAACCAAAACCAAAACAACAGAATTATCCTCAACACAAGTATTATCCTCAGCTTTATCATCACCAGCAGCAGCAACAACATTATCGACCTCATTAGCAGCATCATCAAGTTCTTGTGCAAAAACAACGACATTGACAGCACCTTCTTTGACTTCTTCCGCCTTTGGTAATTGCAAAAGTTATGATGTCGCAACACCAAAGACATGTTCTAATAAAACATCATCAATAACTTCATCATCATCGTTGTCATCCTCATCGTCACTACAATCCGATACAGGCTCATCGTCGTCAGCAACTTCATCATCTACCGGTACCGTACGCACTGAACTGCAACACAAGTGAACGAGAGACAAGTGTAAAAATATAAAAATCATCAATTGTCAGGTGTTGACTTAGTAACTATTCTGTATGTGTATTTTCGATGCATCTAACAAAAGCATATGATTTGATTTTTGTACATATATTTATTTTATTTATATGCCAACTTGATTCTGCTCCATATTCATCTTATTATGGGGGTATAAAATATTATTTTTATTATATACACATATGAGGAAAATCAAATTTTTTTATGTATTTGACTAAAAATATTAAACGTATTTTTTTTGTTTAACTTTTATTTTGAAACATTTGTACAACATAAATTTGTTCAAAGTTTTGGCCATTGTCAGCTTTGACATTATCCCATCTTTCTGGCAACATGTGGATTCCGCGCCAAAACGAACTGCTCATCTTTTGAGGACAATTTCGGATACCAATTTCGGATACTCTGTTCTGAAGTGAAGCGTGTCCCAGAGAGAGCGTTCTGCATCGATCGCAGCAAATAGTAGTCGGAAGAGGCAAGGTCTGGACTATAAGGTTGGAGAGACAAAACTTACCAACCACTTCTTTCTAAATAGTTTGTAACAGGTATTGCAATATGTGCAAGAGCGTTGTTATGCTGGAATATTACGGTTTCATGTCTGGCAGCATATTCTGTGCTTTTTTTTTTTGGCAATGTTCCCTCAAACGAATCAGTACAGGTTCCCTGTGATGGTCTGGCCAGATTTCAGCTACTCATAATAGATAGGACCCTTTTGGTCCCACCAAATATAGAGCATTATCTTAGCGCCATGTATATTTGACTTTGGTATCGATTTGGCTGGTTATCGTAATGGATCCATTTTTCATCCCAAGTAGTGATTCGTCTTAAAAGGTCGCTCGGATTTAATTCGTATGGTACCAATTTCCCTGCTTTGGGATGAATCCTGTTGTTCCCAAATGTTTTGCTGGAGTAGTTCTCAATGATTTTGTAAGCTCTTGTTGAATCTTCATGGAGTAATGCCTCCAATGGCTGGCCTGGGCAATCTTCGCCTTCCGTGTCAAAATCACCACTTCTTAAACGCACAAACCATCTCTCGCACGTTTCCAAATATGGAACACTTTCACCATATTTGGAAATGAGGTTATAAAAGCAATATTCTCCAATTTTTTTGATTTTCCTCATATAAGTAGTAATAGTTAACAGTGGTATTGTCTTGCAAAAATAACTTAATGTAAAATATAACTTAAGATTTGGTATATTTATTTTATGTTAATAATTTAAGCTATTAAATATTAAGCCACTGATATATTTTCACAAAAAACGCACAGTTTTCCAATTATTTTTTTTATAAGGAAATTCACACAAAACATTGCTAAACTAGTAGTTCAAATATCCAAATAAGTTAAGTTTATAAACTATTGGTATTTTAATTATACTTAAGTAATATACAAATAATAAATGTTTCTTTTAGTTTTATTTGCAATATGTTTTTTAATTTAGTAACAAATATTAAGGATGTATAGGAACAACTCTCAGAAGTGAATGAATGAAAAATGATAGCCAAAGCTATTGAAAAGGCGACTTTTAAGTTTTTTAATATGACACCAAAACTTGCATGGAACTACCCAGCAAAAACTTGGCAATGACTTGCAATTACTTAACAACTTAATTATCAATGACTACTTTTTATACCGTCTGCATTAATTGGTAATGCTAATAACATCCAGAAAAAAATTAATTTGTACCTCAACTTCTGATTTTTGTTCGAAATTGTTACCTTTAGAACATCTTCTCCAGAATCATTATGGAGCTAGCACTTATTTGAAATTTGTGGCCAATCGAATGATTCTACCTTAGCAACCGAAGTTTGACTTTCTGTTGATAGTTTTGACTTTCTGTTGATAGAACTGAAAAATACTACGTGTGCAACAAAAGTCAATAAAAACTATTTAACACTTTGGTCGTACTTTCGTTATTAATCGCTCAGTTTTTAATAAAGTATAAATATACTTTACTCAGTTGATACCAAAACTGAAACAAATCCAGATATAAGCAATATAGAATTCTGTTGAGAAAGTTTTTGTAGAAATATTATTTTCCCTGTTAATTAGTAAAGTAATTATTTTTGATACTTATTATACTTCTTTTTTTCTAATGCTATGTTCACACTTGGGTTTTTAAACGCGTTTAAGCAAAATTTTGATTATGTGAATCAAAGCCGTTCACATTAAATTTGAGATTATTAAGTTGACAAATAAAAAAACAACAAACAAAATTATATTTCATTAAAGCATTAAAATTGGAAATTAATTCTTTAATAAAATTATCAGCAGATTATTCAAACTTATTAATGATGGAATTGTGAACATTGGTGTATTTTTTAAGGTTGTTTATGAAAAAAAAAGAATATATTTATCGGTAGTACACCTGAAAGGTACGTCCATTGTGGCCGATGCTACATCATAATCAGTTTGAGGTATGTTCAGGTGATTCTACGTGATTAATGAAATTATTAAATTTTAATCATGTCAATTTGAAGTGATTAACAAATCATTTAAATGTATGGATAATCATCTCGATTTTGAAGTGATTAGAGCTTAATCACTTTTGAGGTGATTAGCTCTGCAAACGTGAACATAGCATAAAGCTAAGAACTCTGTTCAAAATTTCGTGCGAACTGCTGTCAAACTACATATAAAATATTTGGAATGAAATATATGCGAAATAATTTCGCAAAAGCAGTACTCTGTTCTTATTGTGAAAAACATGTGAAATACATCTGGCAACCTTAATTTTCCACATGAAATTAAAACCAACAGCTGATCAATTGTTGGATTTAAAAATTTTCGAATGAACAAACCATAATTTTTCGCAAATATGAAATGCCTTAAGTTATGCCATGCTTTTTTGTTATTTTATGTGTTTGCTGCAGTCATTTAAAATTGACACGATCAATCATACTTACAGTATCGGCCATAACAGTCAATTTTTTTCATATTATATTTTTTTGTACAAAAACACAGTTTTAAATTCGTATTATGTGTTATTTTCAATTGTTAATATATTTACTATTGATAAACAAATACTTTTAAAGTTAATCTTTCTATAAGAGGTAACATTAAATCAAATGATATTTAAAGCTGGAAAATAAAACGGACAAAACTAAAGCACCCCTTCATGGATAAAATATAAAAAATTTTTTTAATTTATATTTTGTTACAAATCCTTTGTTTTGGATGACACAAGCACATATCTTAGGCATAGGAGATATTATGTTTTTTATGGTGTCTTGCGATATTCCTTCCCAGACTTTAATAACGCCTTGAAATTAATCGTGAAAATTGCCTATCCTTATTTCTGCAATTTTCACGATTTATTTTCATATTATCAATCTTCCACAAGTTCTCAATAGGATTGAGATCGGGAGATTGAGCAGGCCAACGAAGAACTTCAATCTTATTGCTCTGTTGCCAAGTCTTACAAACTTTGGAGGCGTGCTTAGGATCGTTATCCTGTTGGAACCTCCCTATATGTAGAATCTCTTCACTGGCATTAGGCAACATTACATCTTTACATATATCACGGTACATGAACCGATCCATAATCCCATTAACTTTATGAATTGGCCCAATTCCTTGACCAGAAAAGCAACCCCAGACCATTACATTGCCCCTCCTTGTTTAATTGTTCCTTTGCAATAGATAGGATTCAGTCTTTCTAGTTTTCGTCTGCGTACACGCCTTATTTCATAGGAACTTTTTAATTTGTATTTGGATTCGTCAGAGAACAGTACTGTCTTCCATTTTTGGACACTCCAGTCGATGTGGGCTTTGGCAAACTCCATTCTAGCTTTCTTGTTATTAGCTGATATAAACGGTTTTTTTGCTGGTCGTCGGCTGAATAATCGTGCTTCTACTGCTCTTCTACGGATTGTTCTTTCGCTAACGCATAATCTTAAACTTGTTCTTACTTGACTAGCTGATGCTGTAGGATCGTTTTACATTGTTCCTTTGATCAGGGAGTCATCATATCGTGTGGTTTTACGCGGAAGTCATCCAGAATGCCCCGGTGATATACGACCATTCTGCAAAAACTTTGGAATCAGCAAGAAAATAACTGATCTGTTAATTGAATATTGTTTATTCAATTCATGCCGTGATAATCCCGGCTTCCAGTCTTCAATAAATTTAATTTTAAATTCACTGGAGTACTTGTTCCTTGCCATCCATTGTTTTTTTGCACAATAAACTGTATAGAACTTAAATTATACAGGCTACGCCTCCCTTTATCTTAATCTTCTGGTATTTTAAAATGCATCCGTTGTAAGTCCCGGTAACTGACATTGCAAATATGCAGTAGCATAGAAAAATTTTTAAACTTCTTATAAGGGGGTGCTTTTGTTTTGTCCGTCGCGTTTTGTGTTTTTGTATGTTTTATCACTTTTATTTAATTGTTCATGAAATTATCCTTTCCTAAATGAACACAATATGAACATTAACAATATAAGTTAATAAAATATACACAAAATACATCCCAAAAAAACCTTTTTTATTCAAAAAATTATGATATGATAAAATCCATTGAGGGGGTGCTTTAGTTATGGCCAATACTGTATATTGCAAGAGGTTCAGAAACTTATTATTTTGTAAATAATTCGGTCGATAGGGAATATTTTTATGAAATTTCACATAGTCAGTGATAAAGTATTTGAATGGAGGCTAGTGGACGCCACAGCCAAAAATACTCACCTTGTGGCTACAAAATTAAAAAAAAAGTTGTTATCCGAATGTCGCTAATAAATTTATTAAGATAGTAATCGTACTTGAAGGACCTACCTAGGGTCGGCAAATTTTTTAAAAATATTTATTGTATTTTTAATAAAATTTCAAATAAAATATAAGCAAAGTTCTTAATAAAAACATTGTTTATATTTACATATATAAATATAATTAACTTTAATAAATGTTTACTTTCGGGTACAGCCTTTATTTAAAACTCCTCTAATACCACTGTAATATTGTTTTAATCCAAAAAATAAAAAAGAATACACTTTGCATTTCCAACAATAATCTTCGATGCACATTTTCAGTAAAGAATGTTGGTGATAGTTTGTTATTTATTTTTTATTTGAATGTTTTTTTTTTGTAAGCTCTAAGCTATACACAACCATAGATGTTAAGGAAAACAAAAGAATAAATAAAGTTGTAGCTTAAGAGACTTCTTTCTATCAACATTTGATTTTGTCATTGGCTTTACTTGCTGATTTTTTGTGCATTTTTTCTTGCCATTCAACTGTTTGTTAGTTGAAAATCTATAGTATATTAGACTAGTAGCTTTGTTACCATGACAGACGCATGCACTTACTAAAACAAATTGGACCACTAAGAGTGGGAGAATAAAAGAAAACTTCATTGTTGTATTAAGAAACCAAAAAATAAACTTTGAAGTCGATTCACCAAAAATAAAAAAAAATAAATTTGAATAAAGGAAATCAAAGTATGTAGAACATGAAATTTGGAGTTTTATAAGGCAAACAGGAAGTGTTAGTATAGGTATTGTAAAGTGTGGTAAGTAATTTATGACACAAAGATTGTTTAAGAAATTTCAAACAATACAAAAATCTTTAATGTTGTATAAGAACCGTCTCAGAACACGTTTGATATTTCAAATAAATACATAAATTCTAGAGCACAACAATAAAAAATATATTTGAAAATAAACAGCATTAGGTTACTCTATTAAAAACTAATACAGCTTCACAAAAAAAAAAAAACATTATTATTCAATCATAACAATTTTTACTTATCGGTATTTTGCATTATTTTCCACTCAACATTTATGGAAGCCTCAGTAGCTCCACTACCAGCAGCCAATACATAGTACTTTGATGAAAAAACTTACTTAGATGGTTTGAAAACAAGCAACAAAACAAAAAACTTTTATGATTTATTTGGTTATATTTCAAACTGAAAGCAACAGTGAAGAGAAAGAAACAAAAATACGAGTATTAAGTAAAAAAAAAAAACTTGTTGCTTTAACTTAATATTGCAAGTTGCTAATGGTGAAGGTGCACAAACGGCCAGCACAGCATTCTAAATGATCTAGAGTCTTGACGAACAACGTTATTTGGTATTCTCAGTCACTACAATTGTCTTGTT
Source organism: Calliphora vomitoria (assembly GCA_942486065.2). Taxonomy (NCBI): domain Eukaryota; kingdom Metazoa; phylum Arthropoda; class Insecta; order Diptera; family Calliphoridae; genus Calliphora; species Calliphora vomitoria. The sequence goes on from OW818029.2 coordinate 154,426,742, forward strand.
CCCTAGAATCATTCATTAGTTGATGGAATATTAAAACACCAAAGAAAAATTATAACGAACTTTGTGTACTCTATATGAAATACACAGAAAGTATAAGGATTATTTCGATTAAGTGGCAAAAGTGGAGTAAAACCGACCAGGTTTTTGTGTAAAAACCACGTTTCTGTGTAAAAACCACGTTTTTGTGTAAAAACTACGTTTTTGTGTAAAAACCACGTTTTTGTGTAAAAACCAGATTTTTGTGTAAAAACCAGATTTTTGTGTAAAAACCAGATTTTTGTGTAAAAACCAGGTTTTTGTGTAAAAACCAGGTTTTTGTGTAAAAATTAGGTTTTTGTGTAAAAACCAGGTTTATGTGTAAAAACCAGGTTATTTGTAAAAACCAGGTTTATGTGTAAAAACCAGGCTTATGTGTAAAAAACACGTTTTTGTGTAAAAACCACGTTTTTGTGTAAAAAACACGTTTTTGTGTTAAAACCGATTTTTGTGTAAAAACCAGGTTTTTGTGTAAAAACCAGGTTATTGTGTAAAAACCAGGTTTTTGTGTAAAAACCAGGTTTATGTGTAAAAAACACGTTTTTGTGTAAAAACCACGTTTTTGTGTAAAAAACACGTTTTTGTGTAAAAACCACGTTTTTGTGTAAAATCCACGTTTTTGTGTAAAAACCACGTTTTTGTGTAAAAACCACGTTTTTGTGTAAAAACTACGTTTTTGTGTAAAAACCACGGTTTTGTGTAAAAACGACGTTTTTGTTTAAAAACGACGTTTTTGTGTAAAAACCACGTTTTTGTGTAAAAACCATACTTTTGTGTAAAACCAGGTTTTTGTGTAAAAACCATGTTTTTGTGTAAAAACCAGGTTTTTGTGTAAAAACCACGTTTTTGTGTAAAAAACACGTTTTTGTGTAAAAAACACGTTTTGTGTAAAAACCACGTTTTTGTGTAAAAATCACATTTATGAAACATGAAATTAATGGGTCCTGAATGAATAGAAGGGGAATTAATGAACTTTTTCAAACTTATTATAGGCCTAAATCATAGCAAACCAAATCTATCAATGTAGCTGAGGGAAATAAAATGACAGGCCTATACTTTAACATATTTATGTACTTTATCATATACAGAGATTGTGCAAAACCATTAAATAATTGAATATACTACCTATTTTAGAGCGAAAAACAAACTGACTGAGCTTTTGTATACATTTCATGTAGAATATTATTCTAAGAAAACTTTGTGGTATTTTGAGCTATTCCTACTACACTTTCACATTTTATACGTTCTGTGGTTAGCAAAAAACAATCAAAGTTTTTCTTTCAGTTTTTATACCCTTCACCTTCGTGAGAAGGGTATATATAAATTTGTCATTCCGTTTGTAATTTCCTCAATATAATTTCCCGACCCTATAAAGTATATATATTCTGGATCCTTATAGATAGCGGAGTCGATTAATCCATGTCCGTCTGTCTGTCTGTCTGTCTGTCTGTCTGTCTGTCTGTCTGTCTGTCTGTCTGTCTGTCTGTCTGTCTGTCTGTCTGTCTGTCTGTCTGTCTGTCTGTCTGTCTGTCTGTCTGTCTGTCTGTCTGTCTGTCTGTCTGTCTGTCTGTCTGTCTGTCTGTCTGTCTGTCTGTCTGTCTGTCTGTCTGTCTGTCTGTCTGTCTGTCTGTCTGTCTGTCTGTCTGTCTGTCTGTCTGTCTGTCTGTCTGTCCGTCTGTCTGTTGAAATCAATTTTCTGAAGACCCCAGATATCTTCGGGATCCAAATCTTCAATAATTCTGTCAGACATGCTTTCGAGAAGTTTGCTATTTAAAATCAGCAAAATCGGTCCACAAATGGCTGAGATATAAGGAAAAAACCAGGACAACCTCGATTTTTTACCTATTTTTTGACCTATTTTACCTATTTTTTGACCTATATTAATATAGACAATATGGATATCAAATGATAGATATTTCAAAGACCTTTGCAACGACGTATATAAGACCATAGTAAGTTGGACCTACAATGGGTCAAAATCGGGAAAAATTTTGAACCAGATTTTTTTTTTCACCAAAAGTTTTTTTCGCTAAATATTAAAAAAAAAAAAATAAATTTAAATTTAAAAAAAAAAAATTTAAAATTTAAAAAAAATTTTACATAAAAACTTAAAAAAAAAATTCGAAAAATATTTTTTTTCCAAAAAATGAAAAAAAAACAACTAAAAAAAATTTGTTTACCTAAAATTACCTAAAAATTTTTATTTTGAAGTATAGTTTGGTGAAGGGTATATAAGATTCGGCCCAGCCGAATATATCTCTCTTACTTGTTTTTTTTTAACTTGTTTTAGAGTTGTTTTGTGATTCTGTTATTTAGTTAATTATTTCTGGTTTTCCTCAGATTTTTTATTTTGCAAAGCAGAACTTTAACACAAGCAAAAATACACTTCCGTTAAAATAATGTAGTTGTTTGCAAAAGCTTAGAAAAATTATTTGCGTATAATACAATACTTGCAGAACACAGCAAAATTGAAAGAGTGAGAGTAAATAAAATAGTATATTTCTTGACAATAATAATTATGCTCTGGCTGGAATTATTTTTCTGCAATTATTTACTTTCATAGAAGTCGAAAAATACATGAACATAATCAAAAGTTGTTACGTAACTGCCATTAACTGATGTTTATTTTAGAAATGGATTTGCTTTTAGCCACTGCAAACAGTTATATTTTTGTTTATTGTATCATTTCATTAAAACTTCTTTTGACAAATTGACAAGTTATGAAGAACTACAATTTATAAATGAGTAATTAGTGGCAATATTAATTAAATAGAATTTGAAGCGTGATACAATTTTGTAGAAAATTCTGTAAAAAGTTAATTATTTTCTGTATTTCTTGGAATATACTAATTAACATAAAAGGTTAGTATAATGTTAAAACTATTGTTATGGTTTTTACTACAAAAGTTTTGGCTTTAGGTAAATACTAATCCAAAGAAAATCATGCATGATTTAGTGATTTAGCAGGAATATGTAAGTATTTATTGCTTTAATTAAATGTGTAACAGCATAGAAGCACTCGTTAATTGACTTATTGCTATTTTTACGCCTGCACAAAAAAAAAAGTGGAAATAAATCTGGTTGGCTGGTAGTGGGAGGTCATAATAAAATATTTCTATATCGATATCAACTTATAGAAAAACGTTATTTTATGAATAAAGTTCCAAAAATAAATAAAAGGTTTGCCTCATAATTGATCGAATTTTCAAAAAGAATCAAACTGGTGTGAATTTTTGTTTACAGTGGGTCAAAGTTTTTATTTTTTGATCGAAGGTAGCATTATACTAACTTAAAAAATTGTTCTAAGTTAGTGTCTGAGATAATTCTTATTGAAAGAGTTATATTGTAGAATTTTATGAGGATAATTTTTGTGGAAGATCTTAACCCTCTATCTCCTCTAATAAGGGGTGAAATTGACTCTAATTTCGAGAAAATCAAAAAAAGTCCTTTCAAAAAGGACATTAAACGATTAAAATATTCTAACAAAATTTTGCCGGAAAATTTCAGTTGGGCTCACAAAAGTCACAAAAGTTGTAAATAAAGGGCTTTACGCTTAATTAGCAAAATAAAACAAGACCTCGGGTCTCACATTTTAAAAAAAATTGCCAAAAATTCAAGTATGATCCGAAGTCATTCAACTTTAAAATATAAATAGTCCTTAAGGAGGTCTACAAAAAACATCCATAGATATGTAATATGAGACCAGCTGGACTATAAGTCTATTTTACTCAACATGCCCTTTCAGAATTATAGTGTCGCTATTCTGTTCCAAAAATACTGTGGGTCAGTTTAATTAAAGAATACGATTTGTAATTTATGTCTATGTTTATTGGTTTAAAAGATACATGAATGGGGTAGCAAAAACGTACCAAATACTTAATGAACTACCGTACCACAGTGGTTTTGAAACGTTTTTTATACCCTACACCACCATAGTGGGGAGGGTATATTGGATTTGTGCAGATGTTTGTAACGCCCAAAAATATTAGTCTAGCACCCACCTTAAAGTATACCGATCGACTCAGAATCACTTTCTGAGTCGATTAAACGATGTCTGTCCGTCCGTCCGTCCGTCTGGCTGGCTGGCTGGCTGGCTGGTTGTCCATGTAATCCTTGTGCGCAGAGTACAGGTTGCAATCTTGAAGATATTTCGATAAAATTTAGTACATATCATTTTTTCTGCCCAAGGACCAAGCCTATTGAAACTGGCTGAAATCGGTTCATTATTTCACCTAGCCCCACAAATGTCCTCCCGAAATTGGACTTTATCGGTCATAAATGATTAATTTATATAGGTATCTACACAAGTTTTTCTCCAAATAAGTTTTATATATACGAAATTCATGTCGCCAAATTTTATTATGATCGGTTCATAATTAGTCATAGCTCCCATATAAGGCCTGCTTCCGATAATCACTTTAACGAGCATAAATCTCTTAAAAATGTTGGTATACACATAAAATACAACATAAACAATTTTCATATTGACATTAATCACACCACTTAATTTCATGGTGATCGGTTCATAATTGGTCATAGCTCCCATATAAGGCCTGCTTCCGATAATCACTTTAACGAGCATAAATCTCTTAAAAATGTTGGTATACACATAAAATACAACATAAACAATTTTCATATTGACATTAATCACACCACTTAATTTCATGATGATCGGTCCATAATTGGTCATAGCTCCCATATAAGGCCCACTTCCGAAAATCGTTCACGAATATAAATTATTGAAATTTTGAAAGAAAAATGTTCTTGCTCATTTACTTAGTGTATATAATATATGGTCGGGCTTGACCGACCATACTTTCTTACTTGTTTTTTTTTGGAAATAATTTGGTATCTCGAGAACTATTGGAGATATTGTTACGAAATTTTACAAGGTTGGAGCTGAGGTGTTTTAGAGTTAATCTGCATCAGCTTCCTAGCACTAACACGGGCCAGTGTGTGAAATATATGAAAAAATGTACAAATTTTCCGAAGGGGCATAGTTTGTGGAACTTTTGAAGAGTAAATAAAGACTTTTTGTATAAGTGATATTGCTAAAAACGCTAGGACTTGGAGATTGATATTTTAGTAAAATTAAATAATTCTATAAATTTTTGGGACCTCATTCACCTTAAAAACTAGAAAATTATAATATGGTGATTTTCCATGAAGAAAAATATAAAATTTGAAATAATGTAAAATTTTAACGGTTAAAGATAACATAACAAAATTTGGAACTAATATAGATCCAAATATCCCTAAATGAACGGTATTATAATTTTTGAGATTTTTTATTTTAAAATACCGAAATTCCTAAACCGGGTAAAATGGGTTCCAAAAACTGAGTTTTTTTAGAAAAGTGCCTACTGCGACGTAATTTACCGCGTGATAGTAAACAAACTTTGTAGGTGTTTAAGTAACATATAGTATTATACAAATATGGAACATCTTTGTGGATCAGTGATTTGCCTTTTTAGAATTTGTTACCCAAACCTAAAATTAATTTTTAAAATTTTCCAAGTTTGGATAGGCCTGGGGGGTGTTGTATCCTTCTTAGAGAGCCAAATTTTACTTTACTCGCTTTAGCATTAAGTTCTCTTTCCGGATCATATAAAACTTGTGTATAGTCCCGAAGAAAAATTTTTTCTACAAAAGAAACAATATATGGGCTTTTTTGGGAAAAAACTTAAAAAATACGGCTCTTTTTATATGTTTCAACTTTGGATGCGTGTAACTTTTTATAGGGACAATGTAAGTGTTAGCAAGTTATTCCTATTTTATTTAGAATTTTATCACCAATACAGCTGATATTTTAAAAATAATTTTCGACAATCCGTATGCCCGTCATCTCTAAAAAACCATAAAAAGATCGAGCAAAATTAAAAAAAAATAAATCAATAAACCTAAATATCTCTTCAACTAATAGAGATAACCTACATATGTAAGTGTATTTTTTGTAGATATTCTTAAGGACTATTTATATTCTAAATTTCAGCTCATTTAGATCACAAATGGATTTTTGGCGATTTTTTTAAAAATTTTAAGATTCGAGGTGACCAATTTGAAGGGCCACACACTGGCCCCCTTTAGCGATAGGAAGCAGAACATACGCAAGTCAACTCAAAATCACCTCAGCTCCAACCGTGTGAAATATTGTAACAATATCTCTAACAGTTCCCGAGATACCGAATTATATCCAAAAAAAAAGTTTCTAAACCACTGTGCGTACCTAGCTATCTCTTGTTCTATGAATGAAACAACATCATATCATTATCATTATGTTTCATTCAATGAACAAGAGAAAAATATTTTGTTTTGTTATTATTTTTATTATTTTTAAACCAAAAACTATTTTATTTGGTAAACCACTTTTTTTCGTTAACCCTTTCATTGATTGATATTTTAGTAAAATTAAATAATTCTATAAATTTTTGGGACCTCATTTACCGTAAAAGCTAAAAAAATTATAATATGGTGATTTTTCATGAAGAAAAATATAAAATTTGAAATAATGTAAAATTTTAACGGTTAAAGATAACATAACAAAATTTGGAACTAATATAGATCCAAATATCCCTAAATCAACGGTATTATAATTTTTGAGATTTTTTATTTTAAAATACCGAAATTCCTAAACCGGGTAAAATGGGTTCCAAAAACTGAGTTTTTTTAGAAAAGTGCCTACTGCGACGTAATTTAACGTGTGATAGTAAAAAAACTTTGTAGGTGTTTAAGTAACATATAGGATTATACAAATATGGAACATCTTTGTGGATCAGTGATTTGCCTTTTTAGAATTTTTTACCCAAACCTAAAATTATTTTTTAAAATTTTCCAAGTTTGGATAGGCCTGGGGGGTGTTGTATCCACTTTAGAGAGCCAAGTTTTACTTTACACGCTTTAGCATTAAGTTCTCTTTCCGGATCATATAAAACTTGTGTATAGTCCCGAAGAAAAATTTTTTCTACAAAAGAAACAATATATGGGCTTTTTTGGGAAAAAACGTAAAAAATACGGCTCTTTTTATATGTTTCAACTTTGGATGCGAGTAACTTTTTATAGGGACAATGTAAGTGTTAGCAAGTTATTCCTATTTTATTTAGAATTTTATCACCAATACAGCTGATGTTTTAAAAATAATTTTCGACAATCCGTATGCCCGTCATCTCTAAAAAACCATAAAAAGATCGAGCAAAATTAAAAAAAAATAAATCAATAAACCTAAATATCTCTTCAACTAATAGAGATAACCTACATATGTAAGTGTATTTTTTGTAGATATTCTTAAGGACTATTTATATTCTAAATTTCAGCTCATTTAGATTATAAATGGATTTTTGGCGATTTTTTTAAAAATTTTAAGATTCGAGGTGACCAACTTTGAAGGGCCACACACTGGCCCCCTTTAGCGATAGGAAGCAGAACATACGCAAGTCAACTCAAAATCACCTCAGCTCCAACCGTGTGAAATATTGTAACAATATCACCTAAGCTCCAACCGTGTGAAATATTGTAACAATATCTCTAACAGTTCCCGAGATACCGAATTATATCCAAAAAAAAAGTTTCTAAACCACTGTGCGTACCTAGCTATCTCTTGTTCTTTGAATGAAACAATATCATATCATTATCATTATGTTTCATTCAATGAACAAGAGAAAAATATTTTGTTTTGTTATTATTTTTATTATTTTTAAACCAAAAACTATTTTATTTGGTAAACCACTTTTTTTTCGTTAACCCTTTCAGTACGCATGGTACTCATATGTATCAGCAAGTTTTAAATGATCTTAAATGTTAAAATTTTTACTTTGTTGGGATTTAAAATTCACAGTTAGATTTTATCAGCGATTATTTTTGTAGTTTAATGGCATTTTGTAAGATATCATTGTAAATAAGTATGTGCTCATTTTAGGAATTTATTGATAGATGTCTAACTACAAATCATTTGCAAGCTAATGTAAAAATTATGAATGAAAAAGGTGGATGGGATATGTGTCTCCCTGAGTTACCCCACTCTATATTCACCAAATTTCCTTGACATTGGTAAAGGAAGAGTTCAAGAAAGTCCGTGAGAAATATATTGTTAAGCCGCAAAACCATTCCAATATGCTTGCAAGATAACATGTGCAGATCCAAACCCAATCCAAAGTCCGCAAAGCAAATCTACTACCACGCTAAGATGAGTGCCAGTTAACCATAAAGGCTCTCTTGTTGGAGAGCAACTAGTTTTAATTTTAGTTATAAGATATAAATACTTATTGTTAGGCCTTTAAAAGGCAGATTCAATTAATTAATAAAGCGTTAACAAAACAAATATATATATTTCCTTAACAGACACATTTTGTTAGAAACATATAACATAGTAATTACAAAATTTACGGTACAGCATTTTAATTCGAAAGCCGTACCGAAAGGCTTAATAACATAAAACTATTTTCATATAATTGTTTTGTGAAACACTCTATTTTCTAAATTATTGCACTCAATATGCATTCAACTTAATTATTTTTAATAAACTCTAGAGTATTATATAAGTATATTGAAATAACTTAAATTCTTATATAGCTACATAAATATCAATACAAATATTAGTATAGATATATTTGTATTTTTACGTAAATAAAACAAATCAAGTTTATTTATATGGCTCTTAAATATGCAACTAGATTAAGATTTAAAATAAGTTTTAAAAATAAAAGAAAATGGAAAAGTATGTGTGTATCAAATACCATATTCGACTGTGACGAATTTAATGTATCCTTCACCTTAATAAAATTTATTTGGTGAAATAACAATTAAATTTTTTGGTTGTACCTCAGCCGTTGTATAACCGATTAGGCAGATTTTGGACCATAATTCTCTAACATATAAAATATTGATACATATCCGTCAGATATTAAATGATAAATATTAACTTTCCCATCTATAGATATCCATGGTATGTACAGTATTGGCCGTAACTAAAGCACCCCCTCAATGGATTTTATCATATCATAATTTTTTGAATAAAAAAGGGTTTTTTGGGATGTATTTAGTGTATATTTTATTAACTTATATTGTTAATGTTCATATTGTGTTGATTTAGGAAAGGATAATTTCAAAATAAAACATAAAAAGACACAAAACGCGACGGACAAAACAAAAGCACCCCCTTATAAGATGTTTAAAAATTTGCAATGTCAGTTACCGGGACTCACAACGGAGGCGTTTTAAAATACCAGAAGATAAAAATAAAGGAAGGCGTAGCCTGTATAATTTAAGTTCTATACAGTTTATTGTGAAAAAACAATGGATGGCAAGGAACAAGTACTTCAGTGAATTTAAAATTAAATTTATTGAAGACTGGAAGCCGGGCTTATCACGGCATGAATTGAGTAAACAATATTCAACTAACAGATCAGTTATTTTCTTGCTGATTCCAAAGTTTTTGCAGAATGGTCGTATATCACCGGGGCATTCTGGAGGACGCCCGCGTAAAACCACACGATATGATGATTTCTTGATCAAAGGAGCAATGCAAAAAGATCCTACAGCATCTGCTAGTCAAGTAAAAACAAGTTTAAGATTATTCGTTAGCGAAAGAACAATCCGTAGAAAAGCAGTAGCAGCACGATTATTCAGCCGACGACCAGCAAAAAAACCGTTTACATCAGCTAAGAACAAGAAAGCTAGACAAACTCCAAAGCCCACATCGACTGGAGTGTACAAAAATGGAAGACTGTACAGTTCTCTGACGAATCCAAATACAAATTAAAAATTTCCGATGGAATAAGGCGTGTACGCAGACGAAAAGTAGAAAGACTGAATCCTAAGTATTGCAAAGGAACAATTAAACATGGAGGGGGCAATGTAATGGTCTGGGGTTGCTTTTCTGGTCAAGGAATTGGGCCAATTCATAAAGTTAATGGGATTATAGATCGGTTCATGTACCGTGATATATGGAAAGATGTAATGTTGCCTAATGCCAGTGAAAAGTTTCCACCTATAGGGAGGTTCCAACAGGATAACGATCCTAAGCACGCCTCCAAAGTTTGTAAGACTTGGCAACAGAGCAATAATATTGAAGTTCTTCGTTGGCCTGCTCAATCTCCCGATCTCAATCCTATTGAGAACTTGTGAGAGGTTGATAATATGAAAATAAATCGTGAAAATTGCAGAAATAAGGATCGGCAATTTTCACGATTAATTTCAAGGCGTTATTATAGCCTGGGAAGGAATATCGCAAGAGACCATACAAATCTTAATATCTTCTATGCCTAAGAGATGTGCTTGTGTCATCCAAAACAAAGGATTTGCAACAAAATATAAATTAAAACATTTTTTATATTTCATCCATGAAGGGGTGCTTTAGTTTTGTCCGTTTTATTTTCCAGCTTTTAATATCTTTTGATTTAATGTTACCTCTTATAGAAAAATTAACTTTAAAAGTATTTGTTTATCAATAGTAAATATATTAACAATTGAAAATAATACATAGTACAAATTTAAAATTTTGTTTTTATACAAAAAAATATAATATGAAAAAAATTCACTGAGGGGGTGCTTTAGTTATGGCCGATACTGTATATACGTTTTAGGGTTTGTAATAAATATTGTATATATTATGAGGGCGGGTCAACATTTTCGCGACTTTTGGAATTTCCGGCCTCCAAACTGAAAAGGCAACACTGCTCATGTCTAAAATATGAACAAGCTGCGTCATTTAGTTTGTGTTTGGAAAAAAATGAATATCGTATGCTCATTAAGTATTATTTTGTGGGGAAAAACCCCATTACTCAAACCGAGGCTAAGCTTGAAAGATGCTATGGAAACTCTGCACCATCAATTTCAATGGTAAAAAAGTGGTTTACTGAATTTCGTTGTGGCCGTACAAGCACGGAAGATGCCGAACGTTCTGGACGCCCAGTTGAGGTCTCTACACCTGAAACAATTTAAAAAATTAACGGTAACTATTATGTTGGCAGAGTGCGAGAGATCGTGGAAGCCATAGGCATCTTACATGCCCCAGTGGTAGCAATTTTGTATGATCACTTGGAATGACAAGACTTTCCGCAGGATAAGAGCCACCGACCAAACAGCAGTCAAAACAGGGGGTTTATCGTAGTGGCTCGGAGCCAAAGAAGGCCAAGGTAGGTTTGTCAACAAATAAAGTCTTGGCTACCGTTTTTTGGAATGCACGCAATATGGTCCACATTGCCTACATTCAAAAGTGTAAAACAATCAATGGAGAATATTACGTAATATATTATTGGATCGATTTTATAAGGATTTAAAAAACGATCTCATTTGTCCAAACCAAAGAGGACAATATACACATGTGCAGTTACCATGGAAAAACATCCATGAATTGATCCCTCATCCGCCCTATTCTCCAGATTTAGTCCCGATTGACCATTTCTTGTTCCCAAACCTAAAGAAATGTCTCGGCGATAAGAGATTTTACAAAAAAATATCTATTTTGATGACCTCGAAAAAGAGATACAAAATTATAAAAACGATGGACAAAGTCTTTCGTGCTCAAAGGAAACTATGTTGTAGTACCACTTGTTGTGAGTGATATACAAATTTGTTTAATATTGTTAGCTACCAATCGTAAAAAAAAATCCTGTCCTACTATAAAAGTCCAACAATTTCACCTGTAGCGAAATTCTTGGATATTATAGTGCAACAATAAATCATAATATTTACCAATTTAAGTCTTAAGTAAACTTGTTGAGATTTTCTTAAAATTCAATAAAAAAAAATTAAGAGAAAAATAAACAAAACAAAACACACTAAAACCAAAAAAAGGATAATATCTAAATTGTGGTCAAGCTAATAAAAAAAATATTTGTTTGCCCTTAAACAAACTCTAAAACTCAAAGAAAAAACTAAACCATTAAATTACATAAAATTGTTTAAGAGAAACAAAACAACAAAATACAAATATTTGGGGAAATTCCTATGTAAATCCTAAACAATAAAATAATAATAATAAAGAACACACCATTGAAAACAGAAAAGGTTTAATATAAAAATAACACAAAGAAATTTAAAGAAAGTGGTAATAAAGTTTTGTAACTAAATTAAAAATATTGTGAGGGAAATATTCTAAAATTGGGGTTAGTTTTATAAAGAACTTCGTTTAAATATTTAATTTGGTATGAAATAGAAACTTTTTAACCAAAACAGGTGAAATTGGATAAGAATAACATGCAAAATCTTAGTTTAGTTTGCATAAATATCACTATGAATGCTACTTTGAACTAAAAATCTGCATTTATAAAGAAATATTTAGTAAAACAGTAGAATATGCAGTAGATACGTTTCAAAGAAATTAATTTTTTCATTGGGTGTATGACTTAAAAATGCTGGATTTTCAATAGATGACATATCTTTTGTACACGTTTTTTGTTTTTAATAACTTATATGTCATTTAGAAGGGTTCATATCTGTCATTTATTCTCACTTAGTTATTGAACATTATAGTGTAAACAACAATATGCTTCCCAAAATGTCGAATTTTGTGCCAACAAAGTGTCATATGCGGGTAGTTTTGCTTTACTTCTTTAATTTGAAAAAAGTGCCGCTGAAGCACACTGATTGCTCTCCAAAGCTTAATGTAAATGTGTTCCATCTGTTTCAACGTACGAGTGATGCTTCGTGAGGTTCAGAAGTGGTTATTTTGACACGGAAGACATATATAGGCCAGGCCAGCCAAAAAAGTTTGAAGATTGTTGTCAAACTCAACAATAGCTTACAAAATATTTGGGAGCTACTCAAGCAGCAATTTCAAAACGCGTGCGAGCAGTTTGATTCATCGTAAAGCACGGAAATTGGGTACCATAAGAATTGAAGCCGAAAGACTTTGAAAGACGATTTTGCATATCCGAAATGATGATTGAAAGCTGTAAAAGTAAACCGTTTTTGCACCGAATCATTACTTACGATGATAAATGCACTCATTACGATAACCTTCGGGTGTACATAGAGAAAACAGATTCTTAATAGCAACCGAATTTGTTGCCAATCGAATGATTCTGCCTTAGTGATCGAATTTTACAGTTGTGGCTACAATATTTTAGATAGGGTAACAAATATTTGGTTGCTTCAAAGACGTTCATCTGCTTTATAGTCCCGACCATGACCCATCCGGCTACTATTTGTTTTGATCAAATTAGAACGCTCGCAATAGAGCACCCGATATCGGCATTATTGGCCTCAAAAGATGTACAGTACTTTTGGCTCGGAATCCATATGTAGCCAGAAAGATGGGAAAAATTCGTAGCTAACAATGTTGTATAAATGTTTCGAAATAAAACCTAAACATTTGAAAAAAAAACCGGCATTGTTAAGTTATACACCCAATAGTACAAATGCAAATTGACCAAATTAAATTTATTTTTTACCAAAAATAAATTATAAAATTCATAAAGCTATTTAATTCATAAAAACATAGTTATAAATAGTTATTATTATACTGTTACAAAATTACACTATCAATTTCGAATATAACGGTCTGCAACGGCTGCTTGAAATATTTATTTTGTTTGTTAACATTTCCATTGCCAACAACTTATACTCATATTGTTTATAGGTATGGCAAAATTAACTGTGAAGCAGCTTTAAAAAACAGCTTGAAGTAGAATGCCAGCTGACTATTTTTTGCTCTATTCATGTTTTACCTTTTGAAATGTCAAAAACTTGTTTACAAAAATTTTTAAATTTGTTATAAGAGTAAAAAGATTATTTTATATTTAAAAACGTAAGTTTTTGTTGCCGCTTTATGTGCGAAAAATATTTGAAACAGCTAAAAAAAAACTATTTCATTTTAAAAGTGCGTTCTTGTGAATTTTTTATTACCAGTGAAGGTTTTTCACAAACAAAAATGACTATTGTTCGTGTATTGTTGTAAGGACTCAGATTGAAAAATTTTTAACATACATATATGTTAATAAAAATGAAACCACTAAGCTTACAGTTTTGAATCTTTTTTCATTTGATTGAAATTAGTGTTACAATTTACACAAAAAGATATCTTTATAGTTCTAATCACTAATGATGAAATTTTTAACCTTTTTCTGAAACCCTTCCATTATGGTTTTTATAGTGTTTTATGACACTTTTTTCGAACAGGTTGTCCATCTTGGTTAAAAATCTACCACACTTTTGGGCACCTTTTTTGTGCTCTTCAATTCTTTTTTAACAAGAGCCCAATATCTCTCCACTGGACTCAGCTCCAGGCAGTTTGGAGGAATTGCCTCTCTTGGTACAAATACCACATTATTTTTCTTTTACCACTCAAGACCTTTCTTACCATAGTGACAGATACCAAATCAAGCCAAAAACAAGTGGACATACTAAGAACTCTTATGAATGGAAACATTATTTTTTGTAAACATTCCTTGATGTAAATTTCGGTATTTATAGAGCCCTTTGTAACAAATGTTTGGCTTCTTTGCCCAACTGCATATTGCTTGCCATACCAAGAACTTTTTGGGAAATTTTGTCTGCTTTTGGATCCTAAACTTTTCTTCAACATTCCCTCGAGCATCTGCAACATAAAAAAATTGACTCAGAAGCTACGTACATTTCGTCATCCATTATGCAGCAGGTATATTTATACCCTTCACCTTCGTGAGAAGGGTATATATAAATTTGTCATTCCGTTTGTAATTTCCACAATATAATTTTCCGACCCTATAAAGTATATATATTCTGGATCCTTATAGATAGCGGAGTCGATTTAGCCATGTCCGTCTGTCTGTCTGTCTGTCTGTCTGTCTGTTGAAATCAATTTTCTGAAGACCCCAGATATCTTCGGGATCCAAATCTTGAATAATTCTGTCAGACATGCTTTCGAGAAGTTTGCTATTTAAAATCAGCAAAATCGGTCCACAAATGGCTGAGATATAAGGAAAAAACCAGGACAACCTCGATTTTTTACCTATTTTTTTACCTATATCTGGATTACTAAGTCATTAATATAGACAATATGGATATCTAATGATAGATATTTCAAAGACCTTTGCAACGACGTATATAATACCATAGTAAGTTGGACCTACAATGGGTCAAAATCGGGAAAAAATTTTGAACCCGAATTTTTTTTCACCAAAAGTTTTTTTGGCTAAACATTAAAAAAAAATGTTTATTGTTTAAAAAAAAAAGTTTTTTAAATTTAAAAAAAATAAAAAAAATTAAAAAAAAATTCGAAAAAAATTTTTTTTTCAAAAAATTAAAAAAAAAACAACTGGAAAAAAAATTAATTTTGTTTACCTAAAAATATTTAAAATTTTTATTTTGAAGTATAGTTTGGTGAAGGGTATATAAGATTCGGCCCAGCCGAATATATCTCTCTTACTTGTTTTTGTATAAAATTTGACTTCAATTTCCGTGTTCTGTCTTTGGCCTCTAAATTTTTAGCAGCGTTCCTGTCTGGAGCTTTTTGAGCCTTGTATGCTTTTAAACCTTCATTGGCTTTAACTTTTCGTACCAAATAGTCGAAGTACTGACCTAACAGTGCTGCTTTCCTACCGGAGGTGTTGGGAGCTCTTTTGAAAATGCTTTCTATGTTTTTTGGCTTTAGAAATATCATGTGGACCATTCCACATGATGTTTTATATCAAGATTTTATATCAACAGACAAGTTCTCCCAGTACTGTTGAATAACATTGGAAACAGTTTGATAGCAGACCTTTGATTGTTTGGCCAATTTTTGTAGGACCAAAATGGGTTTTGTTGAAAATATTTAATAATTTTAGTACGCACTTTTTTCTGGTCACTCATTTTAATCAGATTAACAACAAATGAACACAATTCACATTAAACATAATAACTGACATGCTTTACAAAGGTAACGTGATCAGAAAAAAAATCAAATAATACTTGGGTTAAAAGTTTTAATGAAAAACGTGTGTTAAGAATTTTACGATCTCAGTCCTTAATTGTGGTAGTTACGCTGCCACCTTGTTAATGCATCTTGATTGGTGTTATTTCCGTTAAGATAATGCTCAAAATGTTGAATTTTAAAATATAGATAGTCCTTGAGAAGGTCTAAAATATGCTTATATTTGTTGGTTATCTCTTTTAGTTCAAGAGAGATTTTGGTTTAATTTTTTTTTTTAAATTTTGCTTGATATTTTTTTCGTATATGATGGGCCTACGGAAGGTCGAAATTTAAATTTTAAATATGACGTATATTTGCGATAAAATTCTAAAGAAAATAAAACAAACCTGATAACAATTAACCTGTCCCTACAAAAAGTTACACGCATCTTTTTATACCCTTCACCTTCGTGAGAAGGGTATATATAAATTTGTCATTCCGTTTGTAATTTCCATATTATAATTTTCCGACTCTATAAAGTATATATATTCTGGATCCTTATAGATAGCGGAGTCGATTAAGCCATGTCCGTCTGTCTGTCTGTCCATCTGTCTGTTGAAATCAATTTTCTGAAGACCCCAGTTATCTTCGGGATCCAAATCTTCAATAATTCTGTCAGACATGCTTTCGAGAAGTTTGCTATTTAAAATCATAAATAACGGAGATATGCGCAAAAATCCGAGGCAACCTCTGAAAATTTCATCAAAAAAATACAATTTATTGCATGCTTTGACAAAAAAGCAACAAAACCTATGTTTAGAATCTAAACATAGGTTTTAGCTTTGGGCATCTCTGCTTTATATATACCCTTGCCACTCATGGTGAATGGTATAAAAACAAAAATAAAATACGTAAAGCAATAAACCAACACACATCTAAAGTTTATAAGGAGAGAGTTGTTTATAATGAGTTCTCATATTGAGCAACTCTAGCATACCTAAACACCACACACACACCCAACAACAACATTCTACAATGTGGAATGAGATGAAATGAATGTATTTGAGTGCGTTTCGTTTATTTTCATTTTTGTTGTTGTTAGTTGTTATTTTTTCAACATACAATTGTGCAAAAATTTTTGTGTTTATTTGGTTAGTTATCTGTGAGCACTCAACGTGTGAATATGATTATCGGATGTTTTGCAATTGCATCTGATATGATATTATGATTTTTTCTTGTTGTTGTTGTTGCTATATGAAGAGTTTTGCATGGGTAAAGGCAATCTACGTAAATTGTATACTTTGGAGAAGAGTATATAAGATTCGGCACAGCCGAATTTAGCTCTGTTACTTGTTATATATTTCAATTTTGTATGCGTGTGTTTTTTTTAAGTTTTTTCCAAAAAATTTTATATTTTTTTAATTTCTTCGCGACTATATACAATTTTGTTATGATCTGGAAAGAGAACTTAATGCAAAAACGTATAAAGTAAAATTTTAATCACTTAAGCGGACATTGTGCCCACTAGCCCTATCCAAATTTTGAAACAAAATCTTTGTTTATATTTTTCTTGATGGAAAATCATCATATTAACATCTTTTTAGTTTTTAAGGTAAATGACGTCCGAAAAAAAAAACAAAATTATTTAATTTCACTAAAATGTCAGTCTTCAGGTCATAAGGTTGCCACCGGTATGTGTTCAGAATCTCAACAAACCTTGCCTACTTTCAAAAATTTTAATGTTTTCTCATAATTTGCATTAAGCCGGTCTTGCGTGATCAAGATTGGGTAACGTGATGCTCCCGGATCATACCGATAATGATTAGCCCATTCTTGGTTATTGCTGCACAATAGAGAAGTATACACTCAAACATACTTTTTTAACAAAAAATCTTTGTTTTATCGTCAAAAAATAGTAAAAACAAATATTGTTAAGGTACAAAGTGATCTTTATGTGCTACCTAGAGTATGTAGACATGTTCAGAATACGTTGATATGCTCACAAGAGTTGTTCAACTTTACCGTAGCTACAACTTTGTTAAATATTCACCCCTGTTCCAATTTCAGAACTATTTGCACTATGTTCGACTTGGATAACACTAAAGATGACAGAAACTCAAACAAGGGCGTCAAAATTACATTTTTTGGAAAAATTTGGTATACCCAACGTAATTGGGTGCGTTGATGGCACCCATGTCAGGATACTTAGACCATCATCAGACGAATCCCTTTTTTATAATCGTAAAGGGTACTTTAGTATCAACGCCATGATCGTAAGTGTATATGCATGAATATAATTCGTTAATTTTTTAACATATTTGTTTAGGTTTGTGATTACGAAATGCGGATAAGAGCAGTGGATGCTTGTCACCCTGGTTCATGTCACGATGCCTTTATCTGGCGGATGAGTGAGGCCAAACAATTTTATCGTCGAAAATACGAAAATGGTGAAAATATAATTGTCCTCGGGGACTCTGGATATGGATTGGAACCATATCTAATGACGCCGTACAGAAACCCAGAATTTGGTACCAATGAACATTTATTTAATCAAAAACACTGTTCTGGCCGTAATATAATTGAAAGGACAATTGGTAATTTAAAAAGCCGCTTTCGTTGCTTACTAAGCACAACACTACATTATACACCGCAGAAGGTGGTGAAAATAATTAATGTATGCTGTGCAATGCACAATATTTGCAAAAACTACAACATTCCAATGGATGACATCATAGTTCAAGACACAGATCATGGAGAATATGAAATGGAAGATGATGGCATTCCTGAAAACATTGTGCTAGAACCAACCATAATAGAAGATGCAGTAACAATACGCAACAACATCGCCAACAGTTTAAGACCAAATTAAATTTGTTTTATTATATAAAATCACTTTTATTAAAAAAAAAAAAAATAACAAAATTTTTTGTACTGAATTCAGGTCATACACAACTTAAAATATTAATTCAAAATGTATACATTTTTGTATATTTTTATATAAAATAATAATAAATATAAGAGAATGAAACTATCCCTCTTATTTTGCAAATCAATTTACCAACTTTTGAGAATATTTTTATACACTTTTTTAATATTTAAAAATATGTATGGAAATATTTTAAAATTTAGTTGAGGTAATTTCCAAATTAAGGGGATTAATTCTTAAACGTTTAAACAAATAGTTAAATTAATTGTTTGTAAGTCGACATTTACACTTTGATTTAAAGTCATGTCTTTTTTTTTGTTTCTCTTTTAAAACCCCTACGAAAATCTCTTTGCATTTATACGTTGCCTTTTTTTCAACCATGCTTGCCTTTTATTCGGCATATAATCATATCAACAACCAATCAGAAAAGAGCTCAAAGCGGAATATCAGAAAAAGTCATGAAAAACAGAAAACTTGCCTTTTGTTTAGACGTCACAATTTTCTAGTACAAAAAAAAGCCCATGATTTTAAGTCATGACTTAAAGTCATAATGTAAATGCCCCCTAATAGTTCTATCTAACTTCTTCTTTTCAATTTCAATTTGTTGAAGTTGGATCTCCAGTTTCTGCACCTTATGTTTTTGATTTTGAATGAAGTGAGTATTTTCTTGGTAACGTTGTTTCTTAGATTCTTCTAGCTTTGCTTGTTTTATTTCTATTATTTTCTCATATTTTCCTCCAATGTTGTTAATTTGATTTCCTATATTGTCCAACTTTTGTCCAATACTTTCAAGACAATCAACCAGTTTTTCTTTAATTTCACGTAATTTTACCATTTCGATCCCAATGTTTTCTATTTGTTTAGTTTCGTTCTCCATTAAATGCTCGTACTCAACTTGTCGTTTTCTTTTGAGAGGAGTTTTTGTCGATGTGTGTGGTGAAATGGGTGGAGTTTCAGTGTTTTGAATATTCTTGTCGATATTCTCTTCATTTGTATGTCCCCAGCTTTCACACATTTCATCTACAGCAGTATAAAATCCACAAATAACGGCCAGCTCCTCCTCTGTACTGGTTAAAACAAATTGATTGAAGTTCCCACCTCCTGTGTGTTGAACCTCAGATTTATTGTGGGTTAGCTTTCTTTTTATATGTCCCTTCCAGTCCAGCCAAACCTGAAAGATCATTTTGTTTATACAACATACATATGTGCATGTACAAAAATAACTAGTAATTAATTAAATAACATTGGGATCATACTTACTTTTTTCCAGCTTCCTATGTCTTTTTCTGGTGGACCTGCGTTGTTCAAATCGTCTTTCAGCTTGGACCACATTTCCTCAAGCACAATTTTGTCTCCTTTAAAAAAACCTCTAGCCACTCCAGAATTCTCAGACATAAATTTGAGGATTATCTCATCTTGTTTGGCATTTCTATGTTTGCCCCTGCAAAGATGATATTTGTTATAAAACATACGAATTAAATTCTCACAAATATGTAACTTACATTTTGTTTTTTACCACCAAAACAATTTTTTAAACAAATTTTCTTATTTTTTAAATTCTGTTACCGCGTATTTTATCACCATATGATCGAACATATGTTTGAATGTCATATGTTTTGGTAGAGATGCCACATGTAAGTTCCTCAAATAAGGTAATTTTTTTTGGTACTTATCTTTACAAAAATGTTGTAAAACAGATTTACAACGTTTTTTAACTTTATTAGAATGTTATTTTACACTTAATTTACTTGTTTCAATATTTAATTATAACCCAGTAATTGCACAAATGTTAACTGAATTACGCTGGCACCACTATTTTTATCAATGTTTATTCATATTGGCAGCGCTGGTTTTTCGAACTTAAATAAAAATAATTCTAATTTGACAAAATTTTGTAAATTTTGATCAATATTTATTTAAAACCCTAATTTATTGATAGTTATTACAAAATATGTTAATATTAACATTTCAAAATATAAAATACATTTCATATTAATGGTTTTTCATATTTATTTTATGGTGAAAGCAAAATATCATTAAAAAAAGCATTTAAATATGCGTTACCCATTTAGTTTGCTCATTTTCAAGAAAAAACGAATGAAATGAATTAGTTTTTTAAAATAATTTTTTAATGTATAAACATTATACCAAAAACGATAATATAACCAGAAATAAATAAAAAAAAGAGTGAATTTTAAATAATAAGCACTAAATGTATAATTTAATGGATATTTGTTAGAAAAAAATTATGTTCTATTTATATTCGATCAGGTTTTTTTACACGGAATAAAACGAATAAAAAAAAGAAAAAACGTTCTGATTTGATATTAAGAACACGAAAAATTTCGAAAATTTTCACTTTCGTTCTGATTGTAAAACCAGAACATGGGCGATTGTTAGTGAATAACAAGTAAGAGAGCTATATTCAGCTGTGCCGAATCTTATATACCCTTCACCAAATTATACTTTAAAATAAAATTAAAAAAAAATTGTTTTTGTTTTTAATTTTTTTTTCGAAATTGTTTTTTAAAAGTTTTTTCCAATTTTTTTAAAAAAATTTATTTTTTTAAATTTATTAGTGAAAAAAATTTATTACAAAAAAATGTTTTTTGTGAAAAAAAAAATTCGGGTTAAAAAATATTTTTCCCGATTTTGATCCATTGTAATTCCAACTTACTATAGCCTTGCAATGGTGATTTTTGCGCATATCTCCATTATTTATGGACGGATTTTGCTGATCTAAATAGGAAACTTCTCGAAAGCATGTCTGACAGAATTATTGCAGATTTGGATCCCGAAGATATCTGAGGTCTTCAGAAAATTGATTTCAACAGACAAACGGACATGGCTAATCGACTTTATATATAGGGTCGGAAAATTATATTGTGGAAATTACAAACGGAATGACAAACTTATATATACCCTTCTCACGAAGGTGAAGGGTATAAGTAGGAGTCCCTGGAAGTTATTCTAAAAAAAGAAAAAAAAAAAAAAACGGTTTCTTCCTGTATTTTTTCAAAAAAAGTGCACGAAAGGTACTTTTTGGAAAAAAAAATTTACAAAATTTGTATGACGGACTCTTAGCTATATTATTGCCATATAAAGTAAAGCGGTATCAAAAAGTCTGTTTTTGCTGTTTGCTAAAAACTGATGACACCATTTTTTTTAGGTCCCACTGATTTTCAGAATCTTTGGGGGCTTATACAAAAAAAATTGGTCACCAAAATGGACAAACTGAGTATAGGGTTTTACTACCCTTTGGTAGTAGTGTCGAACGTATACTGTCATGATTGTGTATTTTTCCAAAAGTCTTCATTCGTTGCATTGTGTCATGAAAAATGTTGGTGCCGAGATACCGCTAGTTGTTTCTTTATTAGGTGTTCATCGGTAACACCGATAATGTTTTTAATTTTTTTTCGCTCCATGTTGCTTTGGAATTACCTTCATTTTTCAATATTCACTGTCATAAGTAAATTCTTGTGCACGAATTTACATTTTCTATAAATAAATTGATTTATTATATCATCAAAGAGAAAAGGTTATTGCAATGATCGAAATGTGCTTTGTTACATTTGTGGTGAAAACCTATAATATACTTAGTAAGAAACACGTATTTCAATTACATTAAGATGGATATTGATGCTCTGAATGAGCCTTTTGTTCCAATCATTGTGTATAAAGTATGTAGTGAACATTTAAGACAGTGGGAAAACGGCAAACGTAGTTATTTGAAGTTTGGTGTAGGTCAACAAAGTTGGTGGACCTAATTTCCATGTTTCATCTGTTTATGGGACAGCAGAGCAGAATATGGCCACTATATTAAGAAAGTCTGGCCTTTAAAAGAAAATATTACGGATGGATAACAAAATGTTATAAACACACCTTTGGTTTCCACAGATAAGATCATTTTGCCCATGTTACTCATCAAATTGGGACATATGAAGCGGTGTGTGAAGACATTAGGTAAACTTTAAGAAAGACTACGATTTCATACATTCAATGAATGATTTAAAAGCAGCGGTTTGGACATTTGTTGTTATAGTTCTTAAAAATGTTTCAGGAAATCAGAAAGCTGAAAATTACCTTTAGGAATCTTAAATGAAATATGAGCATAAAAGTACACTAACTCTACAGTAATTTACACAAATCTAATGAAAATCTTGGATTGTATAGTGAAGAACAAGCTGAATATTTGCATCAAGTTTTAAAAAGTGATGGAACATGGTTTCCGAGGTCGCTGGAATAAACATATGATGCTAGATTACTTTCACACGGTAGTGTTCTAAGGACCTTTTTCGTTGAAAATCTTTAAAGTTTGTAAAATCGTTTATTCGTTTTGTTATTTCTCGAAAGCTACATGTAGCAATGAACAAATAAGTACACAGAATCACGTTATCGAATATACTTAAAATAAGTATTAGTTTTGGCGGCACCAAAATCATTGTAGACCTGCATAATGTACAATATAAATCGACATTTCAAACTGGAGAATACAAATTTAGAAAAATTACAGGAACGGCAAAATTTTGAATGTAAAAGCAAAATGCATTTGAAAAATATTCTAAGCGATTAACCCTCCGGCAAGTGAGAAGGTCCCAAACGTGTTCCTTGAATTTTATTTACTTTTTGAATTATTTTATTGTGCCTTGAAACATAATAAACTTTCCGTCCCTTTTTGAATTTTTGTTACAGTCCCTTTTGAGTTGTTCGAATTTAGCCTTACTTTTTACGCATACTCTTACCTACGACTACACAAGGAGGAATCCGAGACCAATAGGAACCACATATGATCCCTTTACCAGATTCCGCTCGCTCATCACCGAAGACATGGCGTACACCATAACACGCGAATCAAATCGGAAAGACAGGGTAGTGAACGCTGCATGAAATTTGGCAAATCCAACTAACGCAAAGGAATGGAAACCAATCACTTTGAAAGAGTTCGATGCTTTTTTGGCTATTATTTTGTATGCTGTACTCACTAAATCGAATAGTGAACCTCTTGAAAAGTTATGGGGCCCAACGCGCTGTCTACATTTTCATTAGATCGTATGAAGTGCATAAAACAATGTCTTAGATTCGACAATGGAAATACACGACAGCAGCGACTAATCAACAGCAAAACTGCGGCTATTGATGATATTTGGCAAATGTTGCAGTCTAACTTGGCAGCAGCTTATACTCCGCATGATGCAGTGACCGTTGATGAGCAGTTATTCCCATACAGAGGCCGCACCCGCTTCACACAATACATTCCATCGAAGCCTGCCAAGTACGGTATAAAGATATGGTGGTTGTGTGACTCAAAATCATTTTATCCTGTCAAAGGAATGATTTACTCTGGGAAATTGCCTGACCAGGCACGAGAGGTGAATCAAGGGCAGAATGTTGTACTTCAACACAATTTTTGCCGACAATTTTTTCACAACTTTGGATTTGTCGCGTACTTTGATCTGGAAGAAAACCGCATATGTTGGAACAGTGCGCTCGAATAAGACATGTGGGCCACGGGAATTCCAAAAATCATACGCGTCCTGTCAACAGCACATTGTTTGGCTTCAACGAAGGCGATATAGCACTATGTTCATATGTGCCCAAGAAGAACAAAGCGGTAATTTTGCTGTCGACACAACTTTATACTTGCGGTGTGGACATGCAAACTGAAAAGAAGAAGCCGTTTGCTATTTTGGATTACAACGCCAACAAATCGGGCGTTGATACAATGGACCAGATGCTTGGCACATATACATGCAAGCGCTCAACAAACCACTGGCCATGTTTTTTAATATGGTGGATATTGCTGCATTAGCTGTATTTATTTCATACAATGAGATGAAACCAATAAAAAGAAGTGACAGGCGACGGTCATTCCTACTGATGCTGACAAAACAATTGGCACTACCAAACATAGAGGAACGAGCGCTGAACAATTGCATAACCGCATATCCAAGGATACGGAACACAATGGAAGCATTTGATGAAAAGGTAAGAAAAAACAATTCTAATGTTCAAAAGCAGAATAACTACATAATTTTGTTCTTTTTAGATATTATTAAGACCGGCAGAAGGAGCTGCACCGTTGTTTGCGTCTAGAACGAACAGACCGTCATGTCGCCTATGCCGTTCTGAGTAAGGGCGGCAGCGGAAAACAAGGGCCTATTGCCATTCCTGTAACAATCCAGTTTGTGCAGAGCATTCAACACTTATGCATCGATGCTACACCTGCACAGAAAATATGTTGGACGATGGACAATCTACACAACAATAGTTTTTTAGGCTGTTTTCATATAAAACTCATAAAAAATTAACAATGATATACAGTGAGACCTCGATTATCCGTAATGGTCGGGACCGGGAGCATTCTGGATAATCAATTTTACCGGTTAATTGGTACCAAGTTTTAGTAGTTTTTTAATGATGACAGTTTTTCGATAATGACATTTAAAGCATAAAATGACATAAAATTTGGTGGAAAAAATTTCACAATAACGTTTTCAGCATTGAAATCCTGCACGTCTGGTTGTTGTCCAATGGCAGAATAATTTTACTATAATCTTTTAGACTGATTTTCTTAAAATTCTCTCCCACTTCTGGTACCATTCTCATGGACGTTTTTTAAAGCTCTTTCCAATAACTAATGCTTTGCACTTGTGTGTACCAGCAGCATTAACGCAAACTAATGAGGTTAGTCTCTCCTTTAAGACTTTGTGTCATTCTATGAAATTTTCATTATGGCAAGCCAAACTTCTCTCAAGTAAACACTATCCATTCTCCATTATCTCATTGGTGAGTTTTTTCATTGATTTGAATTCATTTAATTTTTCCACAAAAATTGTGGCAGCTATATTTTTCTCCTGCAGCATTAAGCTTGTGAATACAATGTCGTGTTTTCTTAAATTTTGAGTGGAATATTTTAGGCTTTCCTTCACTGTTAATCCAGAAATTGGAATTCATAAACTGCAAAATCTACTTTTGGTTCTTCAGCAGTTTTTAAAGTTTTTCGGTTCCCAGAACAAAGAATCACTTTGTTTTTTATAATGTCTAACAATCCTTACGCAAAAAGCTATCGACAAATCGATGGCACAATATCAAAAAATGTTGGCCTTACAAATCGATCCAGGGAATTCGCCTTTTTCGTTTTATTCACATTCTGTTTATTATTGTGCGGATAATAGAGGTAATTACTGTTAATCGATGAAAACAAATTTAAATCGATCCAAAAATATTTTCTTTTTCTTTCCCGGATAATTGATGTTGCCGGTTAATCGAATCACGGATAATCGAGGCCTCACTGAATATAAAAAAAAATTTTCTAACATTCATTATACATGTATAATTAGTAAATAATTATAAATCAAAACAAAAAAAAATTAAAAAAAAGCGTTTTCATATAAAATTCCATACAAATAGAAATAGGTCCTGTGTGAACCTTGTACTTCGTATAAGGGCAACGGATGACTCAACCGTCGGAGGGTAAAAGTAGTTTATGCATTTGTGGTTCCAATAACAAATTTAGCGGGGCAAAATTATAAAAATGTGAACTTTCAGAACAACGAATTATATTTTTGATATAGCTAACAACTGTAAACTTTAATTAGTTGGTTCACACCTTCGTGCTAAATTAATCTTTTAAAAATAAAACCGAAGACCCACGGTGGCTCAGAAATTAATTTCATTGGCTAAACGTCCAATTTTTTGTTACACCGATTTTCAAAATGTTAATGCCATTCAATGGTGAATATATTGAAACTAAGGTGAAAAAAATTAGATCAAAATATTGGTGATTGTGGGCGTGGCAGTCAAATATTTTATGTTATTTTATAAAGAAAATTGATTTTTGTAAATTTGATCAGATGTAAAAAGCAGTCAGATGTAAAAATATTCAAAAAACTTTGCTATATCAATTTCGATAACAGAAATAACTCACAAAAGTCGGTATCATTCAAAAAGTTTTTAACGCTAGTCCAGTGAGAACAAAACGGAATATTAAAAGTATTTCAACGTCAAGTGATGAAAACAAGTTCTGACTTTATGTTAACTAAACAGTAATACACTCAGCTCATATAACGTACAATTGAAAAAGGCTCAAATCTCTATCCATCATATCATCACATAACTGCTGCTAAGAGGGACTGTTTGCCACCAAGAGACACTACTACAATTACACCGATTTCGGCAGAGGTACAACTTCAAGATATACATAATTATATAGCTCAACGCTTGCTGCTATCATTTAAAGGAAATGATTTGAAGAAATATGAAAACTGCAAGTTAACTGCCTTTTGTAAATGGGGACGTGATGGTTTTCTGAACATAAAACAATATGTGAAAATACTTCAGACACAAATATGTTCTGCATAAAAACAGGCCCACCCTAATGTAATTATGTTAGAAATGTTACACAAATTCTTTGAAAACAATTTATATATTTTATGCATGTTTACTACTACAATTATAAAATTATAACTTAAAAGCTGTAGTTATGCAGAACTTTACTAATTAACTTCATTAAATGGTTAATAGTTACAACTAATACATTGCTTTAATTTAATAGTAATAACCAGCAAAGCACGCTGATTGTTTAAAATATTAATTAAAATAATTAGAAATTGTTGCAATGTGGCTTCAAAAACCATTTAAACCTTTAAATTAAATAGCCAAAATAATATTTAAATGAATTTCTATATCAAAGTATAAACTTTTTTGTAACAAACAAAAACTTTTTGGTGATATTTTGTTTGTATTTCTTAGTAGTCTAGACTGTACTTATACTTTTTATCAGATATCTGTTAGCCTGAAACTCTTTTGTACCTTAATTTAAATATATACAATGCTTAATAAATGCTTTTCCTTAATTTGTATTTTCTTACTATTACACATTTATACAATTTCCTTTATATTTTATTTAAATTGCTATGATGCCCTTTTTAAAGTTAACCAACAGAAACATGAATTCGGTATAAAATGTAAAACTATTTTTGCATATTTTAAAATTTGTTTGTTATTTTTTGAGTGTTTACTTCGACAAACAAAGTTTGTGTAACCTTAAATAAAAAAAAAAAAAACAAAGCCAAACAAACTGTATACTAATGCTTTTGTCGCCTCCCAATAAAACTTACTAAATTTTTGTCAAAACTTTTACCCCAAAAAGAACCTAAAAAAATATAAAACTGAAAAATAAACATGAAACGTGAGCTTTAATATTCTAAACCGCAAATGTGGTGCAACACAAATATGACAGCCATATTATAATATTTTGTTCAACATATAAAATTTCTACTTAAAGGCACAACAGAATAATGTATTATGTAAGTTTATAAAGAGAAATATTATTTTTAATAAAAGCTGCTAAGTGGAATTTTTAAATATATTGTTGTTTGTATTTTCTTTTAAAGAAAATATTTGTTAATAATTTTCCTTTTCTATGAGAGAAAAATCTTGAATGTAAAAATACTTTTCTTTGGAAAATCAATAATACTTAAGCAAAGTTAATATTTGTTGCATTTATGTGCTTAGTGTTTTGGATAATTTGTCCACAAACTTTTCTTTATATGATCTTTTGGGTCATTGTTGACCAAATGATATGAAAAAATATTAAAACCTATCTACCGCTATATACCCTTATAATGGTGTGGGATAAGTTTTGCACTTTTTGAATTTTCGTTACTAACAAGTTCTAAAATTGTTCTCCGTCATCTAAAGACCAAAAGAAAAATCGTAGAAGCAACAAGTAAGAGAGCCATATACGGCAGTGCTGAATCCTATATACCCTTCCACAAATTATACTTTAAAATAAAAATTTTAGATATGTTTAGGTCAAATAATTAATTTTTTTTTTTTTCAAAATTGTTTTCAAGGTTTTTTTTTCGAAATACTCTTTTCTTATTTTTTTTTAATTTTTAAATATTTTTTTTTTTAAATTTACTAGTGAGAAAAATGTTTTTTTTCGTAAAAAAAAAAAATTCAAGTTAAAAAATATTTTTCCCGATTTGTACCCATTGTAGGTCCAAATTACTATAGCCTTATACAGATCGTTGCAATGGACTTTGAAATATCTATCATTAGATATTGTCTATACTAATGACTTAGTAATCCAGATATAAGGAGTGAGATCGAAAAATTCTTAACATATATGTTAATACAAATGAAACCACTAAACTTACAGTTTTGATTTTTTTTTATTTGATTGATTATTATTACAATTTACAAAAAAAAAAAAAAAATATTTTTATAGTTCTAATCACTAGTGATGAAATTTTGAACCTTTTTCGTAAACCCTTCAATTATGGATTTTATAATGATTTCAGTCACTTTGTTCGAACAGGTTGTCCATCTCCGTTTAAAATCTACCACACTTTTGGACACCTTTTATGTGCTCTTCAATTTTTTTTAACAAGAGCCCAATATCTTTCCACTGGCCTTAGCTCCAGGCAGTTTGGAGAATTTGCCTCTCTTGGTACAAATACCACATTATTGTTCTTTTACCACTCAAGACCTTTTTTATCATAGTGACAGGGTGCCAAATCAGGCCCAAAATAAGTGGACACACTAAGAACTCTTATGAATGGAAGCATCCTTTTTTGTAAACATTTCTTGATGTAAATTTCGATATTTATAGAGCCCTTTGTAACAAATGTTTGGCTTTTTTGGCGCAACTGCATATTGCTTGCCATACCAAGAACTTTTTGGGAAATTTTGTCTGCTTTTGGGTCTTAAACTTTTCTTCAACATTCCCTCGAGCATGAGCAACATACAATTTTTGACAAGGAAGTTGCGAAAATTCTGCCAGAACATACATTTTGTCATCCATTATGCAGCAGGAATATTTTTTTTATAAAATTTGACTTTAATTTTCGTGCTCTGTTTTTGGCCTCTAAATTTTTAGCAGCGTTCAAAAAGTTCTGTCTGGAACTTTTTGAGCCTTGTATATTTTTGAACCTGCATTGGCTTTAACTTTTCGTACCAAATAGTCCGAGCACTTAGCTAACCGGACTGCTTTCCTACCGGATGTGTTGGAAGCTCTTTTGAAAATGCTTTCCATTTTTTTGGCTTAATAAACATCATGTGAACCATTGCTTCTACCTGAACCAGGTTTTCTATCAAGGGACAAGTTCTCCTAGTACTGTTGAATAACATTGGAAACAGTTTGACGGCAGAACTTTGAATGCTTGGCCAACTTTTTGTAGGACCAAGTTGGATTTTGTTGAAAATCCATATAAATATATAAATGTCTTTGTAAGTTTGTTTATTTGTTGGTTTGTTTGAGCATCACGCCAAAACGTCTAAATCGATTTTATTAAAATTTGGAACGTACAGTGCACTCGCGGTAAAGTGAACACCGTCTAACGTGAACACCGCCTAACGTGAACAAGCTTTTGTTTACATTGACTACTCTGTAACGTGAACAAACTCAGAAAGCTCTACAACGTGAACAATTTTGTTAACTGCATTTGTTTTCTAAGCATGTAGACAACACTGAAATACATGCATTAAATTCGATTTTTAAAGTTTAGGGAACGAATGAGTAATTTTATTTGCTATGTTATTTTATTTCAAAGTATATTTTCTCGTGATCTCGTTTTGTAATTCATTTTAATCAATAATTTTTGTTTTATATTTTAATAATGAAAATAATAATGAAAGAACTTTACGTTCATGCATGTAACACACGGGTTTGTATTATAAAATTTTATTTTTTTTTCCATGAAATTCGATAATCGTTAACGTGAACAAATTCACTAATATGAACTCCCTTGGTTTTAATTAGTTCGGGTTACCGCGAGTGCACTGTATATAGATCCTTACTTGGAAGCGTCAATAGGCTATAACTTTTTTCAATACTTTTACCAGAAAGGGATATATAGGGGGAAAAACTGGTAAAATTGGTACCTTTAGTTCTTAAACAATAACTACTAAACGGCGCACCGGGTCAAGCTAGTATTTAATAATTTTAGTACTCACTTTTTTCTGGTCACTCATTTTAATCAGATTAACAACAAATGAACACAATTGACATTAAACATAATAACAGACATGTTTTACAAAGGTAACTTGATTAAAAAAAAAAAATCAAATAATACTTGGGTTAAAAGTTATAATGAAAAACGTGTGTTAAAAATTTTTCGATCTCAGTTCTTAGATCAAAAATAGGCCAAAAATCGAGATTGGCCCGGTTTTTTCTTTATATCTCAGCCATGTTAAGCAACCGATCCGGAAGAATTCCTGATATATTGATGTATGAATCAATTTTGTAAGTTATTTGGGGTCTTCAGAAAATTGATTTCAACAGACAGACAGAAAGACAGACTGACATGGCTTATTCGATTCTGCTATCTATAAGGATCCAGTATATATATACTTTAAAGGGTCGGAAAATGATATTGTGGTAATTACATACGGAATGGCAAACTTAAATATACCCTTCTCAAGAAGGTGAAGGTTATAAAAATAATATATATTCTGGGACCTTATAAAACACTAACCCGATCTGGCTATGTCAGTCTTTCTGTCCATTGTTGGCGCGATAGGTCCTCGAGGTAAGGATGTAGGGCGATGCAAATTTTCTATTGATCAGAAATGTTTGATATTGCAAATGGTAAAATGACTCAAGTGGAACCAGAGTTAGGTTCTATTTGTGAGACACATTGTTGCTAATTTTCTGTAAATAATTTTCAATAATATTTAGCTATTTTTTTTAAATATATTGCAGATACTACCACAATTTTGAACATATTGTGCATATGATAAAATGAAAAGCTCTCTTGATAATGGTAAGAATCGGTCAATGATTTCTTTCAGCACCCATACAAATTTCATATAGAATAGCATACAAAATTCACCAAAAATAAGTTCCATATAAGAAGTAATCAGAAAAAGATATTTTGTTTAGATCGTTAAATATCTGACCATAGCTCTTTTGAAAACTACTTAGGGCCTGGCTCACTTAATGCGAACGAACATTTTCTTTCTTATTTTATATTGTAAACAACAAATAAATTTGAATTTTTTTATTGTTTTCAATATAAAATAAGAAAGTAAATGTTCGTTCGAATTTATTGTGCCAGGCCCTTAAATATGCTCAAATCTCGTGATCAGGTTAAAATTCGCCATAAATAATCCTAGTATATATAATAATCTCAGTACAAAATTTCCAAAATCATACAGCTGGGTTTTGTGATGATCAGTTCATAATTTACCATAGCTCCTACGTAAGATCCACTTCTAAAAATTTCATGATAACAAACAAATTTTTTTAGGGGATATTTTTTTTATTTTCTATTAATAAAATTAAAAGTTGTAGATAGATTTTAATCGTTTAGGACTTGTTTTGTTTGTGACTTCGTTTTCTAAGTTAACAGTGTAGCTGCATTTTCCAATTTTTTATGCCGTTTTAAAAAACAAATTATTGGTTTTTTTTTTTAAATTATTCAATAAACTAAACTATTTTAGAGTGTAATTATACCAACATTATTGCTATAAAACCAGTTTGTACGTAGCTCTCACAAATAAGTCCGGAACAAAATAAACGGTTCAAGTGACTACACTCTAGATAACCAAGAGACACTTAAGTGACAATTGACTTGACGCTAGATTACCTTGGATGTATAAAGTAGCAAATTGACATGTCTATGCACTACAAAAATAACATATCTGACATATTACCCAAAAAATTGGAGTCAGCCAATGATTAGATTTTAATGGCAATTACTGTCTACGACGAAGACATTTTGCCCAAATTATCAGTATTGGGTTTTAGGAGAACAATTTCAGACCTGCTGTTAATTCCTTTCATACATTGAAGATTGATTTTCTTAATACACTCATTATGTGCTGCACAGTGGCGCAGAATCAACATTTTTTTGGATACAGATCTGACATTTTTAAATGACATGTCCTATTTTTCAAATATGTTGCCCCTACGCCCTACGGAATTTGACATATTCTTTTATCAAAATTTCAACTTTGGGCCACATGTTCTAAAGTCCCAAAGCTGGGACATTTCCTTCGAAACTGGGAAAATCCCCAAAGTATTTTCCCAGCTTCAAAGGAAATGTGCACGTTATGGGCAAAATTGTAAAAAATACAATTTTTGGGATTTTCGCTTCAATTTTTAGGAATAACGGGATTCCCTTGACCTTTTGACAAGTTTTTTTTTTACACATTGTTACTTACTTAGAATAACAAATTTAAAAAACGTAGAAAATTTCATTCAGTTTTGTTAATAAATAAAGTTTTTATTACATATTACATATTTATTAAGATTCTAAAATGAAAATTTGTATAAACATTTTAATAGGATTGCAAATATTAGGAACAATTTCGAATTTATTCCGAATTAATTTTATTTGTTTAAATAAGTTAATTTTTGGTCAAACAAAAAAACTTAATGTCAATATCTCAATTAGATTCAAAAATATGTCAATTTAAAACTCCGCCCTTCAAAAATATTGCGCTTCTTCATATTTTAGTACAAAATGTCACAACCATTGACTTGTTGTTGAATAAAATACTAAGAAAATTTATAAAAATTTTCGTGCTACCCGTGTTGCGGTAGTTGATAAAGTATTTTTGTTTCCCACATATTTAATAAAAATTATTTTTGAAAACATAAATTTTAGTATAAGTTTTGTGCAATTGAATAAACTGCTACTAAAAATTTGACTATTTTAACAAAATCTGCTCTATTATCCGCGCTTTTGAGCGTACAAGTAATAATTATATGCCAGATCTACTCCAATAAATATATATACTTTCTATAGTTTGTGAAGAAATTTGTAAACCTCGATGTGAATTTTTTAACTTAATGATAAACTTAAAATTTTGGTTTAAAAAAAACACTATTTTCGACAATTGCTTGACGTTTATAACTATTTAAAAATTTACTATACATAAGTAATTTTTAAGGCAGTTCATATTAATATTGCATTTTTTTAAAATCTTGGAGTAAAATTTCATAATTCATAATTTTGAATTTGATTATTTTTCACGACTAGGCGGATAGAGATTTTGGAAAAAAATTTTTAGGTATTAGTTTAGATTTCATTCGATACATATATAGATTAAAAGAACTTACAATTTTGAATATTTTTGGGCTTAAACAAGCCTCTTTCAAAGATCTCTCACATAATACTAATATTTCAAATGTTCTCATTCTTTTCTAAGACACAGTTTCTTAGAATGTATTAAACTTTTATTTTAGATGTGTAACCACACACTTTGGAGATCCACCCACAACCTCCCAGATGTACCAAAATTCTAACTGCTCAAGTCAACTCTAAAACACCTCAACTCTAAAAATGCGAAGTTTCATTAAGATAACTCAAACGATTCGCAAGTTACAAAACTTACAAAAATAAAAACCACTGTGTAGTATTTAAAAGATTTTATTCCTAACTGAATAAACTTCAACATATTTTCGTTCATCACAAAAATTCCTATGCGCTACGGTTTCAAGTTTTAGTATAAATAGCTGATGCACAAGCGTAAAATTTCTAAAACAGATACACACACTTACATTCCATTTTATTTAGTCATTACTGCGCATGCCTCAGCAAAAAATAATTTTAATCAACAACAACAATGCAATTTATATTTTACAAAAATTCTTATGCCCTTCGGTTTAATGTTTTAGTATAAATACCTAATGCACACTCGTAAAACTACTACAAACAGATACATACACTTGCGTTCCAAAAGAATTTTAGTCATTACTGCGCATGTCTCACCAAAAAAGAATTTTAATCAACAACAACAACTGTCTTGTGTGTGCCTTAGTACTGCTTTGTCAACGAAAAACTCACCTAATTTTTGACATGCACATTCATTTCAAATTTTGTTGAATATTTCGTTTATAGTTTTAGTATAAATACAAACTGTATGCATACAGCGATATTTATATTGTTTTAGTGCACCAAACTGTCAACAGTACAAATGGAATTTGCAAATTTAAAAAAAAAATTTTTTTTTTTTAAATGAAGTTTATTTAATTACAAAATTGTTTGTATCAATTTAAAATTTATTCGAATTTGCTTCAATCATCAAAATGATATTATTAATTATATCTAATACATTTTATTGAAATAATTTTCAATTAAAATTTTATTTAAACAAGTTAATGTAAGTTTCAACAAATTCAATATTAAATAAAATTTTAATCAAATCAATCACTTTTCTGATTGAAATCTGTCTATATATGTATATAAAAATGGATGTGTTTATGTATGTTCCGAATTGACTCAAAAACTACTGGACCGATGTGGATGAAATTTTCAGGGAATCTTCAGAATAGCCTAGCGGGTAACACTGTAAAGTCAGATTTTTTATTTTCTGTCTGTGAGCAGAAAAAGAGATTATATGTATAATTGTTGATCGACATTTTCTTCAATTCTTATAGATAGTTCATATAGTTTCCTATACTTAGACATGCTTTCAAAGTCAGTGATTGTTGTAAAAAAAAAAAAAATGTTGGTAAACAAAAATGTATTTAATAAGGTGCACATTATACTATAAAAGTTCTTTTATATTATCAATCGATGATAAACAATTTTGTTTACTCGTGCATGAATAAGAAATTTCCATGTGAAATCTATTTAAAAAAAATATTTTGAACTAGCTGAATCCGGTCCGCGTTGCTGTCCCTTAGAAAATACATTGCATCCCGATTTTAATATACAGTGTCTAACACAACTAAAGCACTGACTCCCCCGACCTGACTTCGCACTAGAAACTCTTATTATCTATAGCCAGATAACGGCGGATGAGGTGATCAAGTGACAATGTTGTAGCAGATATCAATAAGTGCAGTGCCATGCTATGCCCTTAAAAAAAGAAACGAACGTATTTAAGGCAAATGGGATATTATATTTATGAATTAATTTTAAGGCTAGGGGATATAAAATGTTTCTGATTTTCTTGTAGTAAAAATATATTAATTATTTGGAGCAAGCCACATACAACTGACCGTGTGAAAAACATGAAACATAAGTCAATAATCAACAATTGGCCTTGTGTTTTGTTAATGGTTATAGCAAAGGCAAGACGAAACGGGAACTGGAGCAGATTGATTTCAAATGGTAAGTAGTTGGAATTTTTCGGTATGCGTGGCATCAGTACAACTTCGCCTTTGAATCTGGCACCGATGATTGTTGCCACAATCAAATTTGTTGTAAATTTTTTGATGGTCCATCTTGTTCCGTTGCATAATTTTGGCACGTTTAAGTCGCGGAGAAGCATTATCGGTGATCCAAATTTCAATGTTAATACATGTGGTGGCATTCTGGCTGGATCCAATGAATCAGTAGAATAATTGACGGCTTGTTGTGTCAATCGATTTTCATTTCATTGTTTCGCCAGGCAGTTTCAATTGAATTTTCTCATTGAGTTTGTTGACATCATAATTTTTTGGTGACAAAATTGCGCCTTCCCACAGCCAATCCGTTGTAGTTGGATGTAAGACTTGAGAATAACTTGTCGACAACGGCTTGAATATTCATTTGCATTTGGCAGAAGTTCGGCGGGAACAAAATCTCATTTGTAAGAACTTTGCATCATCATTGGGAAGCGGGAGCAACCATCCAATTCTGTGGTAGATTTGGCCTGGAACTTTAAAGGTGAGCATTAAGTCGACGTTGTTTACGATATAAGTTGCCCTGAAGGAAGTCATTTGAAAGCATGAGCTGCATTTTCAGATATTTTAAAAAAAGTGATAGAAGCAGTTCAGGTGGCTCAATAATTGGTGGCAGAACAACTTTACCGTTAGAACAACACATTCACGGGGATTCTTTAGGGAACTATATGCAAAGTTTGTTCATTGCGCTAATCAGTACGTTCTTGTAATTCCAGTTGTCATCGATTGTTGTAAATCCATTTTTTCTCTTGATCGAGCCATACGGGAGCTGTTTCGCTTTCTCATTCTGTTTCCGTGTCTCTAGACGTAGATACCCTTTCCCGGTTTTCCTGAAGACGTGATTCGCGTCCCGCAGCAGTTGCAGCTTCTCTTCATTCTCTGATCTTCCGTTATTTGCTTGTTTTTTTTTTTTTTTTGGTGGCAGTTTTGTAAATTTTCACTTAAAATAATTTGTAAACCAATTTTTTTCTTGCAAAAAGTTCCAAAACACTTGTTACTTACTAATTTGATTTAACTTATAGCTTTTTAGCTGATCAAAACAAAACTGCAATTAACGCAAAGCCAATCAAATACAGTCAGTGACTAAATGAAAATAAATGTTATTTGAATATAACCGTTATTTTTTATGAATTCGCCGTTATTTTTTTATTAAAAGTGGAATGCGGAGAGTTATTCAAAATATTTTTTTTAAATAGATTTCATATGGAAATTTCTTATTCATGCATATAATATGCAAGAGTAAATAAAATTGTTTATCATCGATTGATAATATAAAAGAACTTTTATAGTACAATGTGGCACCTTATTAAATACATTTTTTTACCAACATTTTTTTGTTTGGCAACAATCACTGTCCATGATAGCATGTATCTATAACAATTGAAGAAAAGTTCGATCAACAATTATACATATAATCTCTTTTTTTTTGCCAAAAAAAAGAGATTATATGTATAATTGTTGTTCCGTCCATAGACAGAAATTCC
This sequence comes from Calliphora vomitoria, assembly GCA_942486065.2. Lineage (NCBI taxonomy): Eukaryota > Metazoa > Arthropoda > Insecta > Diptera > Calliphoridae > Calliphora > Calliphora vomitoria. The sequence goes on from OW818029.2 coordinate 154,464,121, forward strand.
ACAGACAGAAAATATGACTTTACAGTGTTTCCCGCTGGGCAATTCTAAAGATTCCCCGAAAATTTCATCCAAATCGGCCCAGCCGTTTTTGAATCCATACGGAACATACATACACACATCCAGTTTTATATATATAGACAGATTTCAATCATAAAAGTGATTGATTTGATTAAAATTTAGTTTGAAATTGAATTTGTTGAAACTTACATTAACTTGTTTAAATAAAATTTTAATTGAAAATTATTTCAATAAAATGTATTAGATTTAATAAATAATATCATTTTGATGATAGAAGCAAATTCAAATAAATTTTAAATTGATATAAACAATTTTGTAATTAAATAAACTTCATTTAAAAAATTTTTTTTTTTTTTTTTTTTTAATTTGCAAATTCCATTTGTACTGTTGACAGTTTGGTACACTAAACCAATATAAATATCGCTATATGCATACAGCTTGTATTTATACTAAAACTGTAAACGAAATATTCAACAAAACTTGAAATGAATGTGCATGCCAAAAATTAGGTGAGTTTTTCGTTGACAAAGCAATACTTAAGCACACACAAGACAGTTGTTGTTGTTGTTGATTAAAATTCTTTTTTGGTGAGACATGCGCAGTAATGACTAAAATTCTTTTAGAACGCAAGTGTATGTATCTGTTTGTAGTAGTTTTACGAGTGTGCATTAGGTATTTATACTAAAACATTAAACCGAAGAGCATAAGAATTTTTGTAAAATTGAAATTGAATTGTTGTTGTTGATTATTCAAATGGAATGCAAGTGTGTAGAAATTTTACGCTTGTGCATCAGCTATTTATACTAAAACTTGAAACCGTAGCGCATAGGAATTTTTGTGATGAACGAAAATATGTTGAAGTTTATTCAGTTAGGAATAAAATCTTTTAAATACTACACAGTGGTTTTTATTTTTGTAAGTTTTGTAACTTGCGAATCGTTTGAGGTATCTTAATGAAACTTCGCATTTTTAGAGTTGAGGTGTTTTAGAGTTGACTTGAGCAGTTAGAATTTTGGTACATCTGGGAGATTGTGGATGGATCTCCAAAGTGTGTGGTTACACATATAAAATAAAATTTTAATACATTCTAAGAAACTGTGTATTGGAAAAGAAAGAAAACATTTGAAATATTAGCTTTGTGTGAAAGATCTTTGAAAGACGCTTGTGTAAGCCCAGAAATATTCAAAATTGTATGTTCTTCTAATCTATATATGTATCGAATAAAATCTAAACTAATACGTAAAATTTTTTTTCCAAAATCTATATCCGCCTAGTCGTGAAAAATAATCAAATTCAAAATTATGAAATGATTATAAAAATTTCATATATTTTGACAAAAATTTAACTTTCGTTTTAAATTTTACTGTAATATTTAAAAAAAAAAAAATACTGGCTTCAAAAAAAAAAAGAACTGGCTTCAAAAATTCCTTATAATAAATTTTTAAATTGTTATAAACGTCAGGCAGTTGTCGAATATATGTAGTAATTTTTTTTTTAACAAAAATTTTAAGTTTATCATTAAATTAAAAAATTCACATCGAAGTTTTAAAAATTCTTCACAAACTATGGAAATATATATGTGTATTTATTGGAGTAGATCTGGCATATAATTATTAACTGTACGCTCAAAAACGTGGACAATAGAGCAGATTTTGTTAAAATAGTAAAATTTTTAGTAGCAGTTTATTCAATTTCACAAAACATATACTAAAATTTATGTTTTCAAAAATAATTTGTATTAAATATGTGGGAAACAAAAATACTTTATCAACTACCGCAACACCTGTAGTACGATCTGGATTTTAAGGCTGGTGAGGGAAATCTTTCCAACCACTTCATTCTAAATACTTTCTAAAAAGGTATTTCAACATGCGGCCGAGTGTTGTCATGAAGGAATATTACAGTTTCATATGTGGCTTCTAGGTGTTTTACGGCCAATGTTCACTTCAAAGGAATCAGTTGTGTTCGGTACAGGTTCCCTGTGATGGTCTGGCCAGATTTCAACAGCTACAGAGGATCCCACCAAAAATACAGCACTTTTTTAAACCAAAAAATTTTTTATAAATTTTCTTAGTATTTCATGCAACAACAAGTTAATGTTTCTGACATTTTATACTAAAATATGATAAAGTGCAATATTTTTGAAGGGAGGAGTTTTAAAGTGGCATATTTTTGAATCTAATTGAGATATTGACTTGAATTTTTTTTTTTTTTTTTGTGACCAAAAATTAACTTATTTAAACAAATAAAATTAGCTCGGAATAAATGTGGATGAAATTGTTCCTAAAGGGGCCCATAGACACATACTGCTCATGCAATAGGCATGTGTTGGTGAATTTTAAATTTTTGTTTATGTATGCGACACACAGACAATGCAGTATGAATCAAAATTCTTTTGATTTTGAAATGAACTCATACTGCTGACAGTTGTTCAAATGAACAGTAATATGCATCTTTAAATTTTTCTGAAATATTATTTTTAAATTTGAGGTTTTAGTTACTGAAAAATAGAAAATAATAATTTTTTTTGTTCTCAAACGCATGTTTATTTTAACTTAAATTTTTTTAAATGATGATTGATAGGTGTGTAGTAAAATATCAATCACACACGTATACGAAAGGTTCATCGGCAGTATGTGTCAGCAGTATGTGTCAGCAGTATGTGTCTATGGGCCCCTTAATATTTGCAGTCCTATTAAAGAGGCGACATATTCAAAAAATAGGACATATTCAAAAAATAGGACAGGCGACATATTCAAAAAATAGGACATGCTTTTGATACCAAACTGTTCTCCGCAAAGATACCTTATAGAAAAACATAAAATTGTTATATATTCTTAAAGAAAGTTTTGTTTTAATAAAAATAGAGTTAAGTCACCTTTTTGCCCAGAAAACAGCAAAAATCTACTAGTTTTTGAATTTATAAATAGAAAATCTTTTATTTTTGGATTCATAATTGATATTGCCCTAAAATCTCCTGTATATGGTAATTTAGTTGTCTATATAACAAAAAATTCGAGTCCATTCGCTCTAAAAGTACGATCTATATTTTTAAAAAAGCGGACCAAGGTATGGACAAATTTTAAAAGTTAAATTTTGAAATGCCTATAACTCGGATATTATAAGAGATGTCGGAGGTACCATACTTTGAGTCTGCATAGCGCCCCCCCTGGAGCCTTTACAGGGTCCATTTTAATAACTTAAACTTGAATATTCCTTGGATACCATGTAAAATTTTATTCCGATCGAACCAGTCGATTAGCAATGCCAGATTTATTTCCCAAAAAATTTGATTCTGCCCCACTTTTGGGTGTTAAGTGAAAGCTAATTGACCTCAAATAGTCAGTTAAAAGGGCATTTCCTGGACAGTCCAATACACAATTGTTTTAAACAAATCTTATTCCGACCACGGATAAAATAATTAGTTTCTTGTTATAAAAGTTTAATGTGACTACACTCTAGATTACTAAGGGATATAGGTATACTTAAACAAAAAGAAAATAAACTGTATGAAAATTATATCAACATTATATACCCGGTTGGAAGTTAACCAGTTTTACGGTAGCACTCACAAAAAAGTGGAGAACAAGATAAACGTTTAAAGTGATTACCTAGAGACTCTTATGTTATGTTCACATTTGCAGAATTAATCACCTCAAACGTCATTAAGCTCTAATCACTTCAAAAACGAGATGATTATCCATACATTTAAATGATTTGTTAATCACTTTAAATTGACATGATTAAAACTTAATCATTTCATTAATCACGTAGAATCACCTGAACATACCTCAAACTGATAATGATGTACCATCGGCCACAATGAACATACCTTTCAGATGTACTACTGATAAATAAAGTTTTCATAAACAACCACAAATAATCAATCAATGCTCACAATTCCATCATTAATAAGTTTAAATAATCTGCTGATAACTTTATTAAACTATTTCTTTCCATTTTGAATGCTTTAAAGAAATATAAATTTGTTTGTTGTTTTTATACCACCCTTCACCTTTGTGAGGAGGGTATATATAAATTTGTCATTCCGTTTGTAATTTCCACAATATAATTTTCCGACCCTATAAAGTATATATATTCTGGATCCTTATAGATAGCGGAGTCGATTTAGCCATGTCTGTCTGTCTGTCTGTCTGTCCGTTTGTCTGTTGAAATCAATTTTCTGAACATGCTTTCGAGAAGTTTCCTATTTAAAATCAGCAAAATCCGTCCATAAATAACGGAGATATGAGCAAAAATCCGAGACAACCTCTGAAAATTTCATCTAAAAAAGACAATTTATTGCATGCTTTGACAAAAAAGCAACAAAACGTACATATGTTTGGATGTGTGTTGGCTTCATTGCTTTGCGAATTTTGTTTTTGTTTTTTTTTTTATGTTTAACAAAAAAGCAACAAAACGTACATATGTTTGGATGTGTGTTGGCTTCACTGCTTTTCGTATTTTGTTTTTGTTTTTTTTTTTGTTGTTTCGTTTCGTTTGGGGTTGTTGTTTTTATACTCTTCACCTTCGTGAGAAGGGTATATATAAGATTGTTATTTCGTTTGTAATTTCTACATTATAATCTGTTCGTCAGCAATTAAATGTAAAATTTTTAAAATTTTTCTTGATATATTTAGGATGCTATACGCTGAAAATGGGCAATTAATGCATCCACAACAAAGGTGAAGGGTATACAAGATTCGGCATAGCCCAATATAGCACTCTTACTTGTTTATTTGTCAACTTAATCACTTTACTGTCAACTTAATCATTTCAAATGTAATGTGAACGGCTTTGATTAACTTAATCAAAATTTTGCGTTTAAAATCCCAAGTGTGAACATAGCATTAAGTGACAACTGAATTCACACTAGCTGATGTATAAAGTAACCAATTGACCTGTTTGTACACTACAAAAATAACATATGTGACAAATGACCCCAAAAAAAATGGAGTCAGCCAATAATCAGATTTTAGTGACAATTACTGTCTATGACGAATACATTTTGCACAAATTTTCAATATTTGGTTTTTGGAGAAAAATCTCAGACCAAGGCAGCATCGAAAACTAAGGTCCATCATAATAGACACCCCCATTCAACAAAAAAAAAAATAAAAATTTCCTTAAAATTAATGTTCTGCATTCATTGTCTTGAATTAAATTCATTGCTGTTTAATTCCTTTTGAACATTGATTTTCTTAATATACTCATTATGTGCGGCTGCTTGAATACAATCTTAATTATTGACACAGCTTTCGAGTGTTTTACAATTGAATTTCAACTTTAATTTATTAATTAAAATTGCATTGAAATTGGAAATTACATGTGCAATTTTAACTTCCAAGCGAACTCTTAACGATATTCTGATGATGTTTTCATTTGTTAAGAACACAATAATACACCTTGTTTAAAACAAAAACTACCTTTCTTTCAACATGGTTGCATGCATTTTTAATGCCCCATTGTAAACAATAATGTAAATGGCAGTTTAATACTTAAACAGCGGTGTACATAGGTAGTAGATGCAGGCAATGATTATGCGGATAAAGTTTTTCTGCTTTTCTTAAGTGGCGGCAACGTTGAATGAAGTTTTTCAACTTTATTGATCGCCACAATTGAATGTGAGCTAATTAAGATAAAACAATGCCGCCGAATGTTTGCCAGAAGTGTTCGATTGTTTAAGTGAAAAGGGAATTATAGGAAACTTTTATTAACTAATTCTCAATATTTTGCTAAGATTTACAATGTTTTCCTTTTGCTATTTTTATTTGCTGTACTAACTTTTTGAATGCAACATAAGCATTATCTAGGTAATTTTAAATATTACAGTTGGGTCCTTGTTATACTTATCATAAAACAATTGCTTGCAAAATCAATTAAATTGAAGGCAAATTTACTTAAGTTTTTTCTCTGATGTATATAAAATAAAAGTACGAAATTGTTGATTTTGTTTGTATTGTAAATATTTTTAATTGGAATATCTGCTACAGATAAGGCTTATTCATTGCTTATACCAACAGAAAATCATGTCACACGTTATGAAATCGATGGTTAACACAAATATTATTTAATTTTCACTTGAACCTCTCTTGAGATAGAAAAAAACTTTAATATTTAAGACAAATGAATTTACTTCATTGAAAGAGATCTGTCAGATGTTTATGCATAATAATTTCTTGGATGTTTTAAAGTTTCACAAAACAATATTCAACTGTGCCCTATTCAGAAAATGTCTAACAACATGCAACGTTGTCAGAAAAAGCATTGTCAGTACATTGTAAGATAATAATATTGTCAGACATCAGACAATCGTGTGCCATTGTAAGTTTATTCTGCATCTGACAATTGCAAATTTATGCATCTGACACTTGCACCACTGTCAGATAAATTATTTCTATTGGCAACAGTGTTCGTATAGTCAACAAAAAAAAAAAAAAAAATTTTTGCATATAACAAGAAAACGTTTGTATAGTTATACTTGGAACAAGTATAAGGATAACAGAAATATAATTAGAATGTTTTAAATACGAATAGTTCTTTCGTAATTTGAATTTATTCTATGTTAGAAAAACTCAGTTTTTATCAACAAACCACAGTGGGACAGAATCAAAATTTTTTGGCAATAAATCTGGCATTTCGAAACGGCTGGACCTAATCGGAATAAAATTTGATATTGGCGTAGCCAAGGAGTATTCGAGTTTAAGTTATTAAAATGGACCATACAGTTGCTCCAGAAGCGGCGCTATGGGACACAAATTAGGGTACCTTTGATATGTAAAATTTTTAAACACGTACCACTTTTTTGTTTCTCATCCGATTTCAAAGATTTTTATATATATAAAGCGCCCGACTAGAACGAAGTTTTAAAGTGGCATATTTTTTAATCTAATTAAGATATTGACATGAAATTTGTTTTATAAGACCAAAAACTAACTTATCTAAACAAAAAAAAAAAAAAATAGTTCGGTAAAATGTGGATCAAATTTTTAGTTTTAGAAGCTCAATAAATATGTAATAAAATCTTTATTTATTAACAAACCTCAATGAAATTTTCAAAGTTTTTTAAATTATTCATTCTGAATAACAAAATGTAAAAAAAATTGTCAAAAGGTCAAAGGGAATCCCGCAATTCCTAAAAATTGAAGCGAAAATCCCAAAAATGATATTTTTTACTATTTTGCCCATAGGGTCCACATTTTCTTCGCAGCTGGGAAAATACTTTGGTAGTAAATAGGGATCACATCAAGGTTTCCAAAACTGCTTTCTATTTTCTGATCCCAGCTTTGGGATTTGAAATTTTGATAAAAAATAGGTCAAATTCCAAAAGGCGTAGGGACGACATATTCGAAAATTTTGACAAGTTGTTTATATCAAAATGTTCTCTGTAAAAATATTTTATAGAAAAACATAAAATTCTTATACGTCCTTAAAGAAAGTTTTTTTTTTTTAATAACAAAAGAGGTAAGTCACCTTTTCGCCCAAAAAACAGCACAAATCTACTACTTGTTGAATTTTTAAATTGAAAATTGTTTATTTTTGAATCCGTAATAGATATTGCTCTGAAATCTTTTGAATATTATTGATAATTTAGTTGTCTAACTAACGAAAAAATTCGTGTTAATTCGGTTCAAAAGTACGCCCTATATTCAAAAGTACGCCCTATATTTAAAAAAAAGCGGATCAAGTTTTGGTAAAATTTTAACGTTTTTCGGATGAGAAACAAAAAAATGGCACGTGTTTAAAAATTTTACATGTCAAAGGTATTCGAGTTTAATAACTTAAACTCGAATACTCCTTGGTTACGCCAATATATATCGGATCACCCGTTTAGAAATGCCAGATTTATTTCCAAAAAAATTTTGATTCTGCCCCACTGTGCAAACTGACGTTATTTTGTTATAATGTAATATTTACGTGAATGCATCTTTATGATTTTCTTCTAAATTTGGCTTAAGGAATGTCTCTTTGTAATGTCCAACAGTAGTCCGCCAGCATTCATGTACACCATTGATCCTGATATCATTTTTCTAGCGTAGAAATGTATTGGTAGAATCATTCACCGTGTTCATCGCTGACGGCTCTCAAATTATTAGATAAGAAATCTAAATGTGAATGTTGGAAATGTATTTTCAACGACATATTACAGCCAAAATTCTTATAAGTAGAAATCAGCTCTGCGACAATATTTTTATAGTAGAAAATTTAAAGTGATTTTATTAAGGATTCCCAGGCTGATTTTTCTCAATCACTTATACCATTAGTGATTGAGGGAAGTTCATTGCCGATATGTAAAAAAAACAGTTTTCAAACATACTTTCGAATCATTGATAAACAGTCATTACGCAATAATCATTATTACAAAATACTAACTGATCATCTTGTGAAAAAGAAACCATTTAGCTCTTCACCATGAGTGCTGTAATAAATGTCATCCCTTTAATCGGGAGGCCAAAAGTTGTGCCTGTTGTTTGGATAAATTTAAGTCACGTATCAAATCATTGAGATCTTTTTGAAATAGCAGATTTGACTCCTTAGATGAGAAACTTTCTTGAAAGTCTGTGTCTAATGAATCGTTTTCGATTGCTTCTGGTGTACCTGACCGATCGGAACTTAGGGCAGGTTTTGCTTTTATTATTATACCCTTCACCTTCGTGAGAAGGGTATATATAAATTTGTCATTCCGTTTGTAATTTCCACAATATAATTTTCCGACCCTATAAAGTATATATATTCTGAATCCTCGATTTAGCCATGTCCGCCTGTCTGTCTGTTGAAATCAATTTTTTGATGACCCCAGATATCTTCGGGATCCAAATCCTCAATAATTCTGCCAGACATGCTTTCGAGAAGTTTCCTATTTAAAATCAGCAAAAATCCGTCCATAGATAACGGAGATATGAGCAAAAATCAGAGACAACCTCCACTTTTGTTGCCTATTTTTGATCTATATCTCGATTACTAAGTCATAAATATAGACAATATGGATATCTACTGATAGATATTTCAAAGTCCATTGCAACGATGTATATAAGGCTATAGAAAGTTGGACCTACAATGGGTCAAAATCGGGAAAATATTTTTTAACCCAAATTTTTTTTTCACAAAAATCATTATTTTGTCATAAATATTTTTCACTAATAAATTAAAAAAAAAAATTTTAAAAAATTGGAAAAAACTTAAAAAAAAAATGTTTTTAATTTTATTTTAAAGTCTACATAATTTGGTGAAGGGTATATAAGATTCGTCACAGCCGAATATAGCTCTCTTACTTGTTTTCTTTCTTCTTGTGCATGTAGGAGAAAATCTTCACATATTGCAGCACTGGCTGTAACACAAAAACTAGACCAGATCAAATCAAAATAAATATGGTGTTCGAATGATGTAGGTAGATAACTCGTAATTCGTAATTAGTAATTACATATCTTGTTACAAAATTTTGTTGAGTAGTGTAATATTAAAAAGAGAAACAAAAACTATGAACAGCAGTCAGCTGATTGAATTTATCTGGAGGATAAATAAGTGATTGTCAGATGAGGTCGGGTTAGATTTGCGACAGAATAGAAGCAAATGAGACATTGAGAAAACCAAATGCCTTTAATGTGCAGTTGTTCGTTGGGAAAAAAGATAATCACCTAATGAGAAAACGGCCCTTAATCTGTAACTTAAAAACTGTTAGTACAGACATAAAATTAATGAAAAAACTGTAAGTTTTAAACCATATATATTATATTTTCTGCTTTTAAATAACCATAACTTGAAGAGGTGAGATTAGATTAGTAACTTACAATTTTAAATTCACAAGTATTTGTCTATGGTTTACTTATGTGTGTCACTGATTTTTTTTTTTCATTTCGAAACACAAGCTATCAGAATTAAATTTTAAAGATTCTCAAATTTAAAAATTTGTTTGTTTCAATTGCAATTAGTTTGTGTCCTTTGGGCATACAAATAAATATCAAACCAGACTGGTGTTATTTTCACAGACATAGCAACATAATTTAATAAATATAAAATAGAAATAGAAATAAATATTTTTAACAGATGAACAGTGAGGTAATAATGACTTCTTACAAAAAATATTTGCTAATTTAAAATAAAGTAGTCAATCGTTTTTATTACATTTTGTTTTCTCTAAACTATTAGTTTTTGTGAGAAGCTGTAATAAATATTATATTTTCTAAAACTAAATTCTTTTAATACAATGTTCCCTTATGTAACCTATTTAACATGTTTTTAGCCTATATTATTTACTGATTGACAGATGACAAAATCCAAAACTCATGGGTTATTTAACCAAATAGTCAGCTGTACTGTAAAAATTGATTAAAAAAAAATAAACTTTAGCAAAATATATAGACTTATGTGAACTTAACATTTATTATAAAAATTTTTTCACAAAATTTATATTAATTTAAATTTCAATTCAAGTCACGTAATACCGAAATCATTGTGTGAAAATATTCCAAAGCACAAAATGGCACATACTATTTACGCACACATTTTCAAATTTAAAATAATTTTTGGTATAAATGTTGTTTATCTAACACTTGAGAGCAAACTGAAAAATGGGAAAATAATTCATATTTAAGGTATGAAACAAAAACAAAAAAAAAAAAAAAAAAAGGAGAAGAAGAAAAAGAAGTACGTAAATAAAAAACACAACATGGGATTCAACAATTTTTTTTAAATATAGCTAATAAATTGGATAATATTAGGTGGAAAATTCCTAATGCTTTGCAGACTTAAATCTGTAATAAAATGTTTTATTTTTAGGTCTTTAAAGAATTGCTTAAGTATTATTTCAAGAAGTAGAAAAATACTTTGTTTAATTTGGTTCAATTTACAATTTCTGGGAGAAAGGTTTGGGTAAAAAAATGTGTAAACATTGTTAGGATGTATGTAGATTTGGGTGGCTTTTATTTTGATCCTTTTAGATGTTCGATAATCCCAAGGAATAACAGCATCCAGAAACCAAATACTGAAATTTGGAGCGAAATTGAATAACACTATTTGTTATAGAAATAGAGACTTTTTAACAATGAAAGTGTTAAAATTAGTTATTTTATCAAAAATTAAATGTTAAAATTTCAAGACTTTTCCTTTGTTCACATTTCCATATATGTGATACAAACATTAAAAAAAAAAAACAAGTAAGATAGCTATATTTGGGTGTGCGAATCTTATATACCCTTCACCAAATTATACTTTAAAAATGAAATATTAAATATTTTTAGGTAAACAAAATTATTTTTTTTTTCAAAATTGTTTTAAAAAATTAAAATTTTTTTTTTTTTTGTTTTAAATTGTTTTTCAAAATTTAAAAAGTAAAATTTTTTTTTCGAAATAGTTTTTTTTAAAGTTTTTTCAAAAATTTTTTTACAAAAAAATGTTTCAATATTGGTGGTTAATAAACTAACCACCCCATTTCATTCCTATTTTTCATAATAAACTAACCTTAATTAATGTAAAAATGCAATTGTTTTGATTTTAAACTTATAATTGACGGGGTATTAGTTTAACTACATTTCATGTCAAGTGAACCAACTTTTGAAATCGATGTCTTCCGATTGGGATGAAATTTGCACCATAGTTAATTCTATTGGATAGTAATTTAGACACAACTTTTCAACAAAGAATTGTTTTACAAAATTTAAAATTTTTTTTTTTTCAAAATTTAAAAAGTAAAATTTTTTTTTTTTTCGAAAAAGTTTTTTTTTTAATTTTTTTTGTAAAAAAAAAAATTCTGGTTAAAATTTTTTTTTCCCGATTTTGACCCATTGTAGGTCCAAATTACTATAGCCTTATATAGATCGTTGCAATGGACTTTGAAATATCTATCATTAGCAATCCAGATATAGATCAAAATTAGGCCAAAAATCGAGGTTGGCCCGGTTTTTTCCTTATATCTCAGCCATTTGTGGGCCGATTTTCTCGATTTTAAATAGCATCAGAGCCGGAAGAATTCCCGATTATTGATGTATGAATCAAGTTTGTAAGTTATTTGGGGTCTTCAGAAAATTGATTTCAACAGACAGACAGATAAGTTTTATATAAGCCGAACTCGCCTCACCAAATTTTGTGATGATCTGTCCATAATTAGTAATAGTTGCCATATATGCTGACTTCCGAAAATCACTTTAACTAGCATAAATCTCTTTAAAATGTTGTTATTCTAATAATATTTAATACATAGAATTTATATATATACAAAAGTTATGTCATTTTATAACTATCGGTCCATAATTAGTCATAGCTCCTATATAAGGCCCTTTTCCGAAAATAATTTTAACGAGTATAGATTTCTTAAAAATATTGGTATTCAAATAAAATTCAACACAAATAAGTTTCATATACACAGGAGACATCCCACCTAATGTTATGGTGATTGATCCATAATTAGTCATAGCTGCCATACACATTTTAAAAGAAAACTTTATGTAAACATATTCTCGGTGTAGGGTGTCATATGGTCGGACATGACCGACTAAACTCTCTTACTTTTTATACTTTGGTTAGAAGTTTCCCATTTTATTTGAAATTTCGAGTTATGGCTAATATTTTAAAACCAAATTTATTTTCTGACATCCCTAACCCACTACAACGTGATAAAGTTTGGTGAAAAGCGGGCAATATTTGTTACTAGTCTCCACACGAAGAGAAAAAATATAGTTGTACATGTAAATTTTTTTAACAATATTATGGTCACTGTAATTATGAATATGATTGCGGATATTTAGGTTACCATTCACATGATTGTGATAATCATATATATGATTGTAGTTCTCGTATTATGGTTATCATACTCTGAGAACAACATATTCATCATGAACATGATTGATATAAACATATATTTATTTACTAAAATCATATATATATAATTGCTATAATGATATAAATGGTAACTTTAACATATTATGGTTACCGCAATCATATGTGTATTTACAGTGACCATAATATTATTAAAAAACTAGTGAAAAATATTGCCCGCTTTTCACCATTCTTTACAGTATTATTTCAGAGTACTTAGAACTAATTTATGCAAAATTGTATCTGCATTGTCGCATAATCAACAGCATTCCGGAGGGACATTTTTATGGGAGCTAGGTGAAATCATGAATCGATATAACATATTGTCGGTACCAAACAAACCTTAATTAGTAGCTAGTTTGAGCCCTATCGTATCATAGCTCATAGATCTTAGCTACAACGTCTAAAAATCTTATGAGGAAGCTTAATATATCGTCATTTGAAATTCAAAAGGGCGGAAAAAAACCAAAAAATTCAAAATTGAATTTTTAATGGATATTGGTAGAAAGAAACATTTTTAGCTTTACATTTTTAAAAATAGCGACTTTATTAAAGAAAGAAAATCATATTTGTAACCACAACACTTTTGATTTAATTAAGTTTTTTGTCATTCCTGTAAAATTTTATTAATTTATGATTAGTTCTTTTGCATTTTAGGTGACAATATATACTAATGTAGGTCTGTGACAAATATTTTGATGTTTTACAAACAGAAAGACAAAATCAATATACCCACCATATTTTTGATGGTGGTATGCTAAAAATATTGAAATTTACGGGCATTATTTCTTTGCGGTTTAGTGGTCGCTTTTCTAACCACCTTTTTTTTGTGTCTTTATTGGCATTTTTCTAAACAATTACAGTTTTTTAAGTAATCGTTTATGTTTTTCTGCAAAACTTTGTCGTCAGGGTGCTCCGGTAAGATTAATATATTAGTTTGAAAATATTGTAAAACGCAGGTTTTCTAAGAGACTTTCTCGCACTCACTAAAAAAAGCACAGAATGTTTATTGTTCATCGAATTCAGTGTTGCGTTTCTATTTCTTTTGTTTTGGTCAGCAAATTCGTTAGTTTTGGTTTTGGTAGTCAAAATAATTAGCTTTCAAACAAATATAAAATTAACCCTTAATAGCATTTGGGGTTAAAATGACCCTCAACTTTTAAAATCACGAAAAACACATTCAATATGAATGGTGCTAACTTAAATGTTTTTCAAAATTAAATAAACTGAATCATTTAAGTTATTTTTTAAATTTAATAAATAAAAAATATACTAAAGGATTAAAATCGATTTTATTATTCAAAAATCCTCAATAAAATATTAATTACGTTATCCAAAGACGCCAAAACAAGTTTTTAAGAATGATTACAGTTGCCCCCTGGTATATCAAAAACGCGAATATACACAAAGATCTAAACGTGCCCCTTATAAAAACTGAGATAACGAAAAATGTGGAAAAATATTTAAAAAAACTTGAAATTCACCCAAACCCACTGGCCCGCAACATATTAGATAACCGTGGCCACACTCGATTAAGAAGGAGGGACACAGCAGACCTAAGACTAGAAAGAAGAATGCCTATTTAATCAAAGCAACAATCAATAAACAATTTTTCGTCCGGCACTGGCTGGACTAATTAATTATAATTATTAGATATAAGATTTGAAATACTTGTTGTTAGTTCATTAAGTAATGAAGATACCATTAAAAAAAAAAAATTAAATTGAAAAAAAAAACAAGTTAGAGTGCTATATTCGGCTATGCCGAATCTTAAATACCCTCCAAATAAATTAGATGAAAATTATAGAAATGACATTAGCACAAACACTCGAATATCCATATTCAGTGTTTGTTATTGGGACTTAGCACCGATTATGAAGATTGGTAGAATGGTAATGTAATACAGTAGTTTTCGCTTATAGTCTACAAATACAGTTGCACAATTTTTGTGGACTATGAGCGAATTAGGACTAAAACCGAATTTCTTTTTAAGCCACTTTATGGATTATATATGAATACTGATGTAATACACATTTTGGACTACATATAAATTATGTATTTTCTTCAATAAAAACACTTTTTTTAAACAAAATAAAAGTTAATTTAAAATATAGTAGTATACTAGTATTTTATATATTGTTAGAAAAACTAGTTTACGCAGAAGATATTTTATTTCAAATGTATAAAAACGTTATCTAGTTCTGCAATTTATAATTGAAATAACTACAAATTCCTACCATTTCCAACAGAGTCTATAATTTTATAATAGGAATAAAATGTACTATTTAACAATTTATATACTTAATAATTGGTTAACATTCCGATTGGCTCAACATTTCCTTATTCACCACAAATGAAGTAAATGAGTATAAAAAAGGGTAAACAAATATATTTAGTCAAACTTCAAAAGTATATTTTTGTTCTGTTCTAATGAATTTTTCGGATGTGAGTCTTATATATATAATTATGAACCCATAGTCACCAAGTTTAGTTGAAACTTTTACATTTTTTACCGATATGAGTGTGTATATGCGTTAATGTATTTTTTGGATGTAAGACTTATTTGGAAGATATAATTAAATAATTTAACTTGATTTCTATGTATTTGAGCCCTATTTTGCTTGATATTTTTCTCCATAACACTATTTACAAGAGTTTTATGGGAATTATTGTGATTATCGAAAATGGAGCTAATATGAGTGCTATGGTCAAATATGGACCGATATTCACAAAACCCAGTAGTATAATGTTTGAATACAATATATTGATCTGTATACAATTTTAGTTCGATATCCATATATTTAAAATATTTATATAGGTTAATGTGGTTTTCGGAAGTGGTCCTTATATGGGAGCTATGACCAATCATCGGCCGATCTTCATAAAATTCAACACATCGATTTTCGTATATAATGGAAATATTTATTTGAAATTTTAACCAGATAAGAGATTTATTAGTATTTAAGTAATTTTCGGAAATGGACCTTATATGGGAGCTATGGTCAAATATGAACCGATATTCACACAATCTAGTAGTATCATTTGTGAATTAATACTACCGATCTGTGTAAAATTTTAATTCGATAACGATATTTTTCAGATATTTATGAAAATTAATGTGGTTTTTAGAATTGGGTCCTTATATGGGAGCTATAACTAATTATGGGCCGATCTTCATGAAATTCCGTACAGCGATTTTCATGTGCATGGGGATTATGTAATTTGAATTTCAACCTGATACCGATATATATAAGATATTTAAGTGTATTTAAATGATTTTCGGAAGTAAACTTAATATGGGGGCTAGGGTCAAATAGTGCCCGATCCAAAAAAAAATTGGTCTCACAATTTCTGTTTGCACGAAACATAGTTGTGCTGAATTTTGTATGGATACCGCAATTCTATGGGCATTTATATACCATAGCACCATATTTCGGGAAGAAATTTGTATGGGGGCTACGAGAAATTATGGACCGATTCTTTCCATTTTTAACAGAATTTTTCCTTTTATCATATCAATAATGAGTGCAAAATTTCATGGTATTCCCTACAATGAATTTACACAAAGTCACAAAAAATCATGTGAAAATTATCAAAATTTTTGGAG
Organism: Calliphora vomitoria; assembly: GCA_942486065.2. NCBI lineage: Eukaryota > Metazoa > Arthropoda > Insecta > Diptera > Calliphoridae > Calliphora > Calliphora vomitoria. The sequence continues at coordinate 154,480,556 of OW818029.2, forward strand.
GTTGTCTTACATTTTGATCCATAACCCAGGTTCTACCAATTCAATTTTGCTGATTTTCAATACCAAACTGCTTAGAAAAATTATAAACATTTTGGTATACATTTCATTAATTTTGCTTAGGTATTTTGGACGTGAGAGTGTTTTATACAGACAGACAGACAGACGGACAGACAGACGGACATTGCTCAATCGACTTAGAATTTCATAAGGATCAATAATATATATACTTTGTTGGGTCTCAGATGAATATTTCTCAATGTTACACACGGAATGACAAACGTATATATACCCTCTTTCACCACTTGTGGTGGTGGAGGGTATAAATTACGTTATTAAAGCAAAAATCAGGTATAAACACAATATTTTGCCGTTTAAAAAATGTGTGGTCAATTTGAACAAAATTGTGAACATTTTTCAAAATGACTTAGTAATACTATTTTCTAATACACAATACAGTATTTAAAAATTTGTTTCCTATAAAAATCAAATTTTGATCAGCACTATTGAAATTGACAAATTTTTTATATTGTTTTAGAAGTATGGGGCCTTTTTAACCCCAAGGCTATTAAGGGTTAATTATAATGTTTCTCCTGCTTTTGAAAATACTAGACTCTGTGTTATATTTTTCTTAAGTTTCATCAAAATCGGCTCACAAATATATAATATTTCGCTATCTTTCTATAAGAAATTCAAAATATTGAAAAATTAAACTTTTAACCTTCACGATTTAAAGGTAAACGTTTTCCGATTTTAGTAAAACTTTCAGACTATATTTAAAATTACCTGGACTATAATATTCTGAATGAGCTTTACATAAAATTCATATCAGTAAGGAAATTTGGCTCATTCGCCAAAATATGGCCAACAAATTAGTTTTTCTCGAAAAACGCAAAATTTAAATCGCAGGTACGGAAAAACTTTAGGAGGTATTGTCATACCTTTTTGATATTTTTATTCCATATTATGTTGTCAATAAATCCCAATGTGATGATCAAAAAATTCGGAAATTTGTTTAACAAAATTTTTAAAAATTTTAAATTGAAGTTTTGAAACTGCCGTTAAAAAAATTAAATTTGTTTGGTTATACCTGCCAATAGGTTAACAGTATCTTACGAAGACAAAAACTCATTTTAAGTAAAAATAAGCTTTTATTTTAATATTTCTCAAAATATGTTAATTTTGTTCCTACATTTCTTGTTCTTGTGGCCTGAGACACGTTAATGGCATGGCGAATTTTTAATAAATTTAAAATTTTTTAACCAATTTTTGTCTTTTATATGTTATTAGAACGACAATTATGTAAATATTTCGATTCTTTTAAATTATATTGCAAAATTAATTATTTGATTGCAAAATTATTACAAAAACTAAAAAAATTGCATTTTTCCCCTTGTAAATGCACATCAAAACTTCAGCGTCGTTGCAGCACAAGCTAAAAAATTTGGATGATAGGATAACTATCATCCAAATATTTTACACAACGTGTTTCTACAATACATAGAACAATTCTAGAGGGGGTGGACGGTCAGAATACGTAATGCTAAAGTTTTGTATTCAACTTACACCACTTTTGCTCTATTACTTTGTTATATTATGCTCTGTGCAAAAACGATTTTTCAGATCCATCTGCCAAATATCAAAAGGTGGCTTAATCCTCTTTTATATTGATAGTTTGTAACGTATGTATGTAACACCAGAGAATCAGTCAACAAAAATTGTGGGTTACACCACTTTTGCGCTTATGGTCTTATATATTCTGGGCCCTTATAAAATTCTAAAATGATCTAGCTATATCTCTTCGTCTGTCTGTTGAAAACACGATAAGTCCCAAACGAAAGGAGCTAGCTGGCTGAAATTTTGCAGAAATTCTCTCTGTTGATAAAGCTTGTTTGGTAATGAAAATCAATATTGGGATGCAAGTTTTATTTTTCTCGAAATTCGCAATTTCTAAATCTATCGATACAAAGTTCTAAAACTATTGAATTTGCTAATATCTTGGGAGCATCGAAAATCAAAACAGATAAGATGTTATTCTAGGACCTCCTTGAGCCAAAGTTAACGTTTCAAATTCCCACCAAAAAGTGATACTCAAAAAGTTGTCTTTCTATTGAAAACCTTGAAATAATATGTATTTTAAGTGTAAAATACATTTCAGTTTACAGTAAATTGAGTATTGCATTTAAATGGTCGCTATTTCAGTGCAAGTATTTTATTAAGGACAAATACAATTGTTAAATTCCTTAGAAACAAATATATTTTTCATTCTTTTCTATACTGTTGCTGTTAATTTGTGCTTTTTAACATTTTTAACAATGTGTGCTATTTCCTGTGGGTATGCCAGAGTGGCAATTTATTATGTGGTCAATGGCTAAAACTTCAAAACATGCTTGCCACTACACTACCAATACTGCCCCACCATCAAGCCCAACAAATACAGTTAATTGGCTGAAGCAAAAAGAACAAACTTGAAAGGAAAACTGAAATTGTGGTATAAATTTGTTAGGGCATTAATTTTTTGCAGACTTGCTTTCTTAAATGTTACACAATAAAAGGCACATTAAAAGAATATATAAAGTATTTTTGCCTTGGCCAAACAAAAAAAAAAAAAAAAACAAAATGAACAATTTCCAACAATTTTATTTATATATATTTTTTTTTTTGTGTAAGGTCAGTATTGTTAATTGTAGCTAATTTGCTAAACCGCAGGAAAATAAAAAAAAGCATATTTAAAATTGTGTTTAGTATAGATTATTATGTAGGTATAATGCCAGTGAATTACCAAATAAATTAAAACCTTTCTCATTTACCCAAACAAAGGTTATGCAAGATTCTTTAAAAATTTATTTAAACACGTCTATCTATTGTTTGTGGTGTAATTTAAAGAAAAATAACAAGAACTATCAACAAACAGAACAAAACAAATTTAACAACCGAAAAAAGAAAAAAAATGTATGGCTTTTTAGGTCACACGTACATCACCTATAAAGAGTGTCATGAGAGATTTTAGTTTGTTGTATAGCATTTTACTTTTCAGTTAAATGAAAAATTTTTGCCTGACATAGAGCAGCACATGTTATTCAATAGCAAGACAAATACCACTAGTATAAATGTCATACGCGAATTGGGCCAAAACTTTTTAAATACCAATCACTGTTAGTATTTTTTTTGATATATTCAATTTGGGGAATTCAAACGGTCTGTTATTAGATCATATTGTCATAATGTCCTAATATATTAAGATAGTTTAAAGAAGTTGTTGTTGGGTTTCCAATTATATATTTGGTCAATTCACAAGGTCTGTTATCAGTCATATTGTCATAATATCCTAATATATCACGACTCGGCGGCTCGGTTAACCGACTCTTAGGCATTCGGAGTTGATCTCTGCTGCTTCGTTACGATAACACAATAAATATAGCATAGAAAGTAGTATTATTTTAGGACATTTTTGCTTCAAAAGCAATAAAAACCATTGTGAAATATTAGGACATTATGACAATATGACATGATAAGAGACCTTGTGAATTGACCAATTATATATATTTAAAGCGTTTGTTGGTTTGTATGACAGTTTATTTTGAAAAAAAAATTTGATAACTTTTCTTTTAAGTGATTTCAATGATTAATAGAACTGATATCATGGGAATAATGGGAACGTTTCTGGAGAGATTTATATGGCATTTTTACTACATTATTACAACATTGTTAACCTGAACAACATAAACGCCTACCAATAATTTAGTGAATCACATAGAGTTTTTTTTCCAAACTTGACTTGTGTCATACTAACATCTTATTTTTATTCAGCTGTGTAACGAAAACAAAAGTTATGTGAGAACAGTTTTGCAAGCAATGAGCACATAATTTCACGTTTTAAACCTGCTAATTGGCTACCTAGATCGTGTGGAGTTTTGGATTTTTATTTCTTTTATGTGGAGTCAAATGGCCCAATTCGCTAGATACCGGTAGCAATGCTGGAAATATTGATCGAAAATGAAACTTTTGAAATGAAACTGCTGCGGCGTAGTAGTGGCTAACATTTGAATGAAGTTATATTTAAAAGGTAAATGTCAGCGATTATTCTTTCGGGGCATAATAAAGATTTCTATATCAACTTCTAATGGATTTGTATACCTTTCACCTTCGTACGAAGGGTATATATAAATTTGTCATTCCGTTTGTAATATCCACAATATAATTTTCCGACCCTATAAAGTAAATATATTCTGGATCCTTATAGATAGCGGAATCGATTAAGCCATGTCCGTCTGTCTGTCTGTTCGTCCGTCTGTCTATTGAAATCAACATTCTGAAGACCCCAGATATCTTCGGGATCCAAATCTTCAATAATTCTGTCAGACATGCTTTAGAGAAGTTTCCTATTTAAAATCAGCTATATTCGTTCATGAATAACGGAGACATGAGCAAAAATCCGAGACAACCTCTAATTTTTTTTTACAAAAATTTTTTTTCATACATTTTTTTCACTAATAAAATAAAAAAAAAAAATTTTAATTAAAAAAAATTTGAAAAAAAAAAATTGGAAAAAACTTTTATTTTAGAGTATAATTTGGTGAAGGGTATATAAGATTCGGCAGAGTCGAATATAGCTTTCTTGATTGTTTAAATTGAAATCAAACAGAGAAACTAATTTTTACCGTCCACCCAATTGACTTTATTAATTGGATAATTTTATGGCATTAATGCTTAAATATGATTTTGGGCCTACGAGTGTATGTAGTAATATTGAAGAATGGACACTAAAAGGGTCGGCTCATCAATGGTCTACAATTGTCATTTGAATTATCTGGTCTTTCTTTCTAGTGAAGACTTATTTTGGGTCTTTGCAGCGACTCATTGTTAAAAAACAAACAAGAATCTCTGGGGATTCAAATTCGCAATTCCCAAACTAATCTCTAAATTATTGAAATTTGGAACAGTGACAAAGAAATGTACGAGTGTATTAAAAAAAACTATTTATCCTTTTCAAACAATTATAAAATTTAAATATTTGGTCAATTCACAAGGTTCCTTATCAGTCATATTGTCATAATGTCCTAACATATCTCGACTTGGCGGCTCGGCTTAACCGACTCTTAAGCATTCGGCGTTGGTCTCTGCTGGTTGGCTATTATAACACAATAGCTAGAAAGTAGTATTATTTTATGATATTTTCTTCTTGTAAAGCAATAAAAATCATTGTGAAATATTAGGACATTATGACATGATATTGAATTGGCCAATTGATTAAAAAAAATCCAAATTAAAGCAGTTTTTGTATTTTATTTGCCCATAGATATTTAGGAATAAAATATAAAAGTTTCCAGACATAGATAAGCCATTAAAAATTCATGCAAACCAAAAGATATATATTTTCAAAATGTTGATTAAGCGAAATTTCTATAAATTAAAAATTTTTCTTGATTATAATAAAAGATAAATCGGAATTAAAAACGCAAATTTTAACGTGAATTAGCACACAGTGGGGCAAAATAAAAATTCGTGCGTTCGGGATAAAATTCGACGCGGGCGTAGCCAAGGAGTATTCAAGTTTAAATTATTAAAATGAACCCTAACAATGCTACGTCGAAAGCCCCTACGGCTTTTTTTTATTAAAAAAAATACTTTCTTTAAGAACATATAACAACTTTATGTTTTTCTGTAAGATATCTTCACGGAGAACATTTTTGTATAAAAGTCGTCCGATTTTTCGATTATGTCGGCCCTACGCTCTTCGGAATTTGACCTATCTTTTTATCAAAATTTCAAATTTGGGCCATATGTTCTAAAATCCCAAAGCTGGGATCAGAAAACGGAAAGCAGCTTTGAAAACCCTGATGTGTTCCCTATTTATCCACAAAGCATTTTCTCAGCTTCAAAGGAATTGTGGACCCTATGGGCAAAATTGTAAAAAATACCATTTTTTGGATTATCGCTCCAATTTTTAGGAATTGCGGAATGCCCTTTGACCTTTTGATAAGTTTTTTTACACTTTATTATTAAGAATGACAAATTTAAAAAAACCTTGAAAATTTAATTGAGTTTTGTCAATAAATAAAGATTTTATCACATATTACATATTTATTGAGTTTCTAAAACTAAAATTTGTTTAAAAATTTTAATAGGATTGCAAATATTAGGAATACTTTTCTCCACATTTATTTAGAAGAGTTAGTTTTTGGTCTTAAAAAAAATGTCAAGTCAATATCTCAATTAGATTCGAAAGTATGCCACTTTAGAACTCCGTCCTTCAAACATATATTGCACTTTTTTAAACTCGAATACTACTTGGCTACGTTGATGTCAAATTTTATTTCGATCGAACCAGCCGTTTAGAAATGCCAAATTTATTTCTAAAAAAATGTGATTCTGCCCCACTGTGTAGCGCAGCCCCCCTTGGGGCATGGATAAGCATCTTGGTAAGCTCCACACCTTGATGTTATGCCTCAAGGGGAAATATGGGCCGAAACCGGGGCTCCGAGGTGCACGGACCTCATTCCTGATAAGAATTTAACTTATTAAATTCGCAGCTGACTAGAGCCTTATCTAGTTCCATGGAGATCCTTTGACCCCAGGACTTCGGTCCTGTAGGATCATTAGTAAGGTCACTTCGGTGAGAACGTGGTGGCTGTGGTTAAAACCCAAAGTGGGTATGAAGGACTGATATTTGGGCTAGTGCTAAATTTCGGACTACCAAATGTATCTTACTAAGTACTGTTGGTGAGTCTTTACAGACTGTTAAATTTAAATCACTATTCATATTCGTAACAATATGAATAATTTTTGTTCATAGTTCAATACTGAACTAAGTGAGCAAACGATTTAAACTAGTTGATTTAGTTCATGAACTACCCAAGTCTATTTCAAACAGATATTTGTTTGCATCGATTACAATAGATATAGAATTAAAATTTTATTATTTACGTAGCATGTATTTAAAAACATCAATCGCTGTAAATCTACTTACATATTAAAAATTTTCATAATATTTCCACTTAAATGAATATTTACCCGTTAGTGTTAATTTTCTTTACAAAAATATTATGCAAATTTAAAGTCTGCTAAAAAAAAAGTCAATATAAAATTCAAACCATAAAATTAAAAACAAATATTTTGTTTTTCACAAACAAATAAAACAAACCTCAGAATCTCTTAAAACCCTATACCCAACAGAAATATATAGTGTATAAAATCTTGGCTTTGCATAAATACGCTTGAATTATAAAATTTGTAGAACACAAGAAAGGGAACAGAATTTACAGTTCAATAAATCAATCAATTCCTGAAAGAATTTATTTATTGTTTTTTCTTTATGTGTCTATGTTGTTTTCTACAATAACTTGATTTTTTCCCTTTTTACACAAATATGATATTCATATTTAATCTATGCTACTTTAAGAGATACAACAGCTACAAACGAAATGAGTGAAAGCCAACATGTATGAATGAGAATATGCACTTTACATATAATCGAATAAAATCGATTCATATGCCAAGGCATTTATCTATGTACTTCCCCTATACATTTGCATGCGTTTTATAGTTTAAAAAACTTTACTTTTTTTTTAATCTTATTTTGTTCTAGATTTAAGACCTTTAGTTATTGTTAAAATGATAACAAAAATGCAATAATGTTTGAATTGCAATGCACATGGATGTGTGTGTGTCTGTCTGATAGTTGTATTTTATATTTTTCTGTATTTTTTTTTTTTTTTTGCTCAATAACCTACTAAAGCTTAGACAAACAACTAAGGGTACATAAATTCTATGAATTTGTAGAAATGTTTAACCATATACATTAGGTTGGCCCTAATTTTGCACTATTTGGATTTACTGCTCCCAAGGCATAACATTTTTCTTAGTCGCCTAATACCTACTTATGTAGTTTTGATCATATATCTTATACAATATCAAAAGATTATTACTAATATAGGCTCTTAGTGAGTCTCTTGTAGATCAATCGTAACAAATTCAATGGGAAGTGTGTGCTCTAGTAGGAATTATGACCAATAATGCTCTTGATTATACTGGTTTCCATAAAAATTTCAAGTACGATTTTAGATATCATAAAACTCTATACTAAATTTTGTTTCATTATTAGAGATTTTAAGAGAGTAATTCTCTTTTAATTGTTTTTATGAAGTGGGAGCTACACCCAGCCTCAAAAGTCAGTAAACACTAGTGAATTATATTATTTTTTTTTAAAAATAATAAAAAAATATTTCTTTGCTGAACCGATCCTACTATTTGGCTTAATCTGCAACAAACCAAAATTTTAAAATTTTAATCGGTGCACAGTGTCAGATTTCATTGTTTTAGCGGGATTTAATTAAAAAAAAAAATCCTTAAAAAAAAAAAAAATTATTGAATACAATATACAACAACCCTGGTATTTACAAAAACAAGTTTTAAAACAAAATATGTAAACAACAAAAATATAACGGTATCAAAGAGTGAGATGTTTTATTGACATTAAAATTTTTTAATAGTTCTTGCTAAAAGTAATAAATTTTTGGATGCGTTGAATTTTTTTGTTTTTTGATATTTTTTTAAAATTCTTTTTGAATAGTAAAATACAATATTTATACTAAATAAAAGTTTCATTAGATTTCAAAATAATGCCTGATAAATTTGTTTATGAGTGATATTCAAGACATCCATTTTAGGTAAGATTTTTTCTTAATTTTAAAATTTTCAATAGAAAAAAAGTTACAGAGTTCAATTGAGTTCAGTGAATTTTTTTTTACTTTACCGTTTACCAACCTTCTTATTTATAGAAACAAAAACGAAAATTCACCCCAATTGATCCCCGGAAATTTTTGACCTATAAAAGCATCATTTCCGTTATCATGTTCCTGTAACGATTTCCGTTACCAATCACGCCGCCTGCACAAAATCCGCACAAGACAGTTGCTCGTTGTGGGTTCATGAGGAATTGCTGACCCCAAATTCGAACATTTTTTATATTCACGAAGCCATTCACTTGTTTCGAAAAATTGGCATTGACTTCACTTTGCTTCATTAGCCATTGAACGAATTGCTGGAGCTGTCCATGGTCTGCTGGTTTGTTGATTTCAACATACAGACGGGAAGATGGACATGAGTATATCGACTCCGCTATCTCTAACCACCCAGAATATTATGCAGCAGTAAATAAAGAATTTTGAAATTACAAACTGAATGACAAACCCTCATGGTTAAAGGTATAAAAATACTGTTTTATTATTTTTTATTTAGGTTATGGACCATTTTGGTACATGCAATTTATTTTATTCTGTATATCGTTATTTTTGCAGCAAGATGAACAAATTGTTTTTCGATCCGATTTCATCAATTTTTGTATAAAAGCTAAATAATGACAAAAAATAACAAACATGTAGTAGAGTTATAAAAAGAAACGATTGATAGTTTCTTCTTATGATTATTGAAATCGATTTTATTTTTTTTGTGCATGGTGGCTATTAATACCGCACCTTTAGTTTTATGGCTGATATACGAAAAAAGTTTTGCGATATCACTAAAAGCAAATGTGGATGTACATATAGAAACATTTTTAACATAAACAATTTCGGTAAGATAAAAGTTTTGTTTTTTTCGAACTGTTCCCAGATACATCAGTTTCCTTTGTAAAAATTTTTTCCCCAACTCAAAAGATGAAATATGTTATCTGCTGTAATATGTTACCCTTTCAATGCCTCTGTCAACTTCAACACGACTCGCTCTCCTATATTTTGTTCACGCTTTTAATTTTTGAGTTTTCCAAGGTACGGTTGTATTCTTGATCTGAACTTTCAAGAATGTTTAAATTTGACTCATATAGCTTTATACTCAATAATGTATTGTATTCTGAAAATTCTAAATACAAATTGAACACTGCACAATCACTAAACATAGTTTTTAAATAAAATGAAAAATTAGTTAATTAAATGAAATTTCCATTTTTTTTCTCCTTGAGAAAGGAAACACATCAAAAGCTAAATACGAACTAAAGTAAAACTTAAACTGATTGTACACATATTAATATAGAAATGGGGAATCCCAGCAATATCTTTAATACACAACGAATGAGTTGTTACTTGGATACTTGGCTCGAAACTTCAAATAAACTCTGCAAATTATCCGATGTTGTCAATTCGTTTTTAATGACGGAGAACAATTCTAGAACTTAAGTGCATCGAAAATCCAAAAATTGCATGATAAGAGCAACCCTATTATACGTATGTACTTACTTTAGGTACAAATATGTATGATTACAGGAATGTACATAAGTGCAAAAGCTTTTGTATTGAGAAATATATATATTTTTTTTTGTTTTGGTAGCACTTTCTAACATGTGTGATTATATGTAAGTGTGTAAGTATACTACGGAAAAATTGATGGTGCTCAAAAAGAAAACAAGAAATTCAAATATATCACACTAGTTATGTATATTTAAACATGATCAATAAATTTGCATTAATCATTTATCTCATTATCTGCTTAGTTTAAATTTGAAATATTAAAAAAAAAATTTTAATTTCTTTTAAAATATATATTTGGTTTAAAATTTAAATGTTATTTTTATGCAGAAGGCATACAATTTGTTTAAAAATGTATTGCAATTCTTTGAAAATTTGTGATATTCGTTTCTCCTCCTGGTTTTGTGATATATCACTATGACTGTAGCAATTTACAACATATTTCAAACTGCATCATAAAAACCTTACGTTGGTTTCAAAATATTTTTGAAATAATTTCTAACTGGCTAATCCGATTGACATGAAATTTCACATGGCAGAAGATTTTTCGAGTTTATTTTTTAACTTCTTTGAATCTTAAATACCCTCCAACTAAATAATCTCATTCACCACTTGTGGTGGGTGTACACGGTTATATGTTATAAATTGCCCTAAAATACTGGCATCACATTTTTGGAACCATGTCTTTTTGCAATATTTTACCTCTAGCATAAAATGGGGCTAGGACGGGCAGCTGGTAAATTAAAGAACTTAGAAATTTAGAGTCTTTTTTTAATTTTCCATAAAATTTGAGAAATATTGAAAAATGGATAGTTGGTAAATATCGATTTACCTGGACAAACACAAAGCAAACAGTACAAATAGTTTTATTGTTTTTATAATAAATAGATCTATCAACATAATCAAAAATAATAACGATCCGTTACCTAGTTTTTGAGATACTGTATCTGAAAGCCAACCAAATTACCTAAAATTGGTCTGTTTTTTGGAACACTGAAAATCAGTCAACTTCTGAAACAAAAATCTGATGATAACTGTACAATATGTTTATTCATTATTTTGTAAGGGGACATTAAATTTTTGCAACCTCATTTGTTCTACAGGCGCCACTGTGCGACGTTCCATTGCAAGATACTATTTATGTCAAAACGCGAAAATAAAGTTCGACTTTCATCTTCATTGTTCCTAGGATATAGGTCATCACTACCGCAAAAAGTTGGAAAGTCAATTAAGATGTGTTTTATGTCATGCCAGAGGTCGCTAGCAATGCAAGAAATATTTAAAAACATTATGCATTAACCCTGCTGTTAGGTCCAATTTTTTAATTGTTTCCTTTGTAATTTATGAACGGTGATATGTACTGACAAATGCTGTATACAAAAATTCAAGGATCTGACTTAAAACAGGACAGAAAAATTAAAAATTACGAATCTTAGGTTAAGCGACCATTTGGTATAGAGTTGTGTAGCTCATGAAAGACCTAGTTCAATTGAACTATTCACTTAACTGAGCGAAGTGAATCATTCATCATACTGAGCGTTTTCAGCTCAGCACTGAGCGGTTTCAACTGAGCGCTGAGCGTTTCCAACTGAGCGCTGAGCTCAGAGCCTTTTCAACTGAGCTGTTTTGTAGTATGCACATATTTCTTTCAGTACTCATAAAAGAGCTGCACAAGCATATTCATTTTGTTTCAATGTTTCATTCGCTCACTGATATTGAAATGTGAGCATTGTGTACAATGAATATAAAACGATCGTTTTATTTTTGTGAGTTTGTTATGTTTGTATGTATATGATCATATACTGCCATGCTCTGCCGCGTATATATTTTTGATATGATACAACGTTTGTATGTAATGTTTCAAGAATTATTAGAGTTTTCAAATTATTTTTGTTTTCTTGAATCAATTTGGCTATGTGTGGTATTGAATGTTTGTGAATTAATTTATGGTATTGTGAGGCAGTAAGAAATAATGTTTGTAATACAGTTTGTAGGTAAATTTCATAAAACAATAATGAAAAAGGGAAATACATAAATGTTATTTTTAAAATAATAATTGTAATTGAAAGTTTGTAATAGTAAAAAAAAACACTATTTCAAAAATACATTGGTGGGATTATATCTACCGAAAAACAGAATTAAAAAACTACCAACTACTAATATTCTTAATTAAATAATATTATTTCAATCACTTATTTTTAGAAAATAGATTTCTTATGCACTTTTTTACTATATTGATACATTAACAGAACATAACATTTTATTTTTTTAAATTAAAATTTGAATTGTTATCAGTTATTTTACGCATAAATCTCTAATTGTCAAAATACTATGTGTTTTTAACAACAGAAATGTTTGATTTAATTCACTACAAGCAATTCACAATATGAAATGGTCATTATACATTGTACTGAGCTAATGAGCTAAAAGAGCGACGTAGTTCACTTGAGTGAGCTGAGTTGAAAAGAGCGGTCACTTCATTGAGCTAATAAACCCAACTCTAATTTGGTACATAGTATATTTTCTTTAATTTTTTTACATTTGTTTAAAAAAAAAATTTTTTTAGTTTGTTTTATATGTTTTCTGAAATATAATCAACTTCTGAACCTGAATTATTGGAGTCACTTTCTGCATTGAGCAGTTCTTGTACTTCATCTTCGTTCAAGTTTGCAATGTCGTAAGTAAAACACGTCTGTTTTATTAAAAAAAACTGCACACAAAGTGAACCAAGCATATTTGAAATATTTATTTGAGCTTCTTTACAACAAAAATCAAAAAAGGGAAATCCCACAATTATCTATTACATATTTAATCTATGTTTATTAAAAAAAAATAAAACAGTGGAATCCCACATTTGTTTTTTACATTAGCAGTTTATATGGACCAAATGGTCCATTAACTCAACATTCGTTAGGTTTTGCTAACCTAACAGCAGGGTTAAGGCACTAAGGTGTTAGACTAATATTATTTGGCGTTACAAACATGAGCATAAATGCATAATATCCTCCCCGCTATGTTGCTGTAGGGTACAAAAATTCAATTCACGTAATAAACCACTCTATACTATTTATCATTTGTTGGAATAAATTTCTAGCAAAAGTAGTAAAATCAGAGAAAAATTTTAAATATTCTCAAAAATACAAAAAGTAGATGCTAATTTCGTTTTATTGTCATTATTTTGAAAAATAAAAAACAAATCGCATTATATTTGTTTGAAACAAAATATTTTTTATTTTACTATCAAAGTCTGTCTGTCTGTCTGTCTGTCTGTCTGTCTGTCTGTCTGTCTGTCTGTCTGTCTGTCTGTCTGTCTGTCTGTCTGTCTGTCTGTCTGTCTGTCTGTCTGTCTGTCTGTCTGTCTGTCTGTCTGTCTGTCTGTCTGTCTGTCTGTCTGTCTGTCTGTCTGTCTGTCTGTCTGTCTGTCTGTCTGTCTGTCTGTCTGTCTGTCTGTCTGTCTGTCTGTCTGTCTGTCTGTCTGTCTGTCTGTCTGTCTGTCTGTCTGTCTGTCTGTCTGTATGTCTGTCTGTCTGTCTGTCTGTCTCTGTCTGTCTGTCTGTCTGTCGCAAATTTTTTCACTTTTTAAAGAGACCAATCTACAAAATGTTACCTTTATTTAAACTTTAGCATCTTAGAATTTTCTTCCACATTGTGATTGAATAATAATGCATATAACAATATTGCTTCACCTTATCTAATGAATAGATACAACTCTAAATCCAGAAGTTGAAATTTTTGATAAAAAATTGAAAAAACTTTGTGTTTCAATAATTTTTTTTATATTTTTCAACTTTAGGTAATTATAACTAATAAAGATATAGATGGACCTAGGTTTCTGACACAAAATTATTTTAATTTATTATTTATTAAAATTATTTAGATTTTAAAAGAACAGTGTTTTTGCCCATATGTTACAGCTTTTTCTAAGCAATGATCATAAGTACACATGTAAATTACTTGTCTAAATTCAAATTACGTGCAGTGTTTGTAGCCAAAGCATTTTCTCATTGAAGTCTATATTTTACTACCTACAATTGTCTACATGTAATCGTTATTTTCATATAATTTTTTTTTTTTTTTTTTGCTGTTGTTAGTTTTTATTCATTTTTTTTCCTTGCTAACTGTTGTTAACAGATGACAACTATTACAAGTTAAATTTTCGTGTAATGCAATGGTTTTAAAGTTCTCAGTGCTAGATGCTTTAAGCCATTTTAGCTTAGAGTGTCACTGTCACATTGACACAATACTAAACACACTTACATATACACTCACAAACGCACTACAGACACCATTTATATAGTACATACCGACATATTTACATACTTACATACATATGTAAGTATGTACATTGTAGATACCTTTGTAGTGGTAGCAATACAAGTCATATACTACAATTGCTGCTGCTACCACTACGACTACTATAATACACTAATAGAACAAAAGCAAAAAGTATAAAATACAAGTGCAAGTTACAATACCATTGTATAGGAAGATTATCTGAAAATTCCTTTTAAAAGCTTGCAATTTCACAGTTAAAGTTTTAAGTTTTAAGTTTTACCATCTTTTATTATTTTCAGATTACCAAGAATATTAAGTATTTTGCTGTTAAAGTAGTTACTTTAGATTTATAAATTCTTCGAGGACAATTCTTATAGAAGTTATTTCTTATATAATGAATTTCATATGAAATGTATGAAGAAAAGTGTTGTTCTTAAATATGAAAACATATTAAAAACTTGCAAAACCCGGTTCGCTTGGCTACACCAATCACAGTAAAGCTATAAAAGGAAAAATGTCTCCGAAGAATTCTAAGAATCTTCTGGCCACGAACCATCTCAAACAATAATCTGTGGAGAGAAGATCTGTGCAGAGAAGAAAGTTCCTTTAAGAACTTTTCGGTCGCATAGTGGGATGCGAGTTGGTATCTATCAAAATAAATGTTTTGTAACTCAGAACATACAATTTTTGAGTTAAAATATTTATTTTGATATATATCCCACTCTCAGTAACGAATACAATAATCCACGAAAAATGTCTTCAAGGAAAAGACCTAACCTTTCTTTTGAGTTAAAAAAAGAAAGATTGATAAAATAGCTATCTAAACTATTTGGGACATATTTTGATAACAACAATAGGTAATGGATGAGAAAATAAACCTGTTTGGCCAAAATGCCAAATTTTGACCCCGTCTAACTCTATGAGTTCTTGACCGACGTTGTTGAAAAATTGTGTATGAATTACTTTGGCGCAAATTTCATCGCGATCGGAAGACATTGATTTCAAAAGTTGGTTCACTTGACATGAAATCGCACATATATTAACAAGTGATCACAGATTAAACTTGTTTTCTTTATAATCACAGTATTTACAAAGTTACTAACAATTTAAGATATTTAAGGTTTTTTTCCTAAAAAACGATTTTTGGTTTAAAATATGAGTGATCACAGGTTGAGCTTATTTTCTTTATAATCACAGTATTTACGAAGTTATTAACGATTTAAGATATTTTAGTTTTTTATACTAAAAATCGATTTTTGGATTAATTTCTTTATAATCACAGTATTTACAAAGTTAACGATTAAAGATATTTGAAGATTTTTTTTACTAAAAACCGATGTTTGGTATAAAATTTTAGTGATCACAGAGCGATCTTTAAACAAGAAGTTTTTCCGACAAATTGGAAAACTTCTCAGATAATAATGATACCAAAGCCAGATAAAGACTTGACCGTACCATCCTCCTATAGACCAATAAGCTTACTTCCTTGCTTATCAAAGCTTTTTGAAAAAGTATTCCATTTTTAAATAAAAAAAATATTATCCCAGTTCATCAATTTGGTTTCCGAAAACGCCACGGAACAATCGAACAATACATCGTATAACTG
This sequence comes from Calliphora vomitoria, assembly GCA_942486065.2. Taxonomy (NCBI): domain Eukaryota; kingdom Metazoa; phylum Arthropoda; class Insecta; order Diptera; family Calliphoridae; genus Calliphora; species Calliphora vomitoria. Next base: position 154,496,675 of record OW818029.2, read on the forward strand.
GAGAGATAAGAAAATCGTTTGAATTAAAGAAATATTGTTCAGCAATATTTTTGGATGTCGCTCAAGCCTTTGACAAAGTATGGTACAAAGGCCTGGTTTATAAAATAAAATGTTTGCTGCCACCATGTACCCATAAACTATTGGAATCTTATCTATCGGACCGTTTATTTACAGTTAAGTACAACGATTACGTGACAAGAGAATATAAAATTAGAGCAGGAGTACCACAAGGAAGTGTTCTTGGACCTACCCTCTATTTGATTTACACCTCTGACCTGCCTACGAACGATATATTTACTATTTCTACATTTGCTGATGACATCGCTATTATTAGCTCGCATGAAAATCCGTATGTAGCATCTAGTATACTAGATAGCTACCTAAAGCATCTAGCCTTCACTGGTTAATCAGTGACCAATCAAGGCTAAGCCTTGACTATAAAGTCATCCTGTATAAAACCAATTTAAAACCAACTTGGACATATGGAATCCAATTGTGGAGAACTGCTAGTAATACCAGTATTGATCTTATACAGAGGGCCCAATCAAAGATTCTTAGGACCATGACTGGCGCACAATGGTATATAAGAAATGAAAACATCCACAGAGATCTAGAAGTACCACTGGTAAAGGATGAGTTCAAAAAAGTCCGTGAAAAATACATTATAAAGTTACAAAGCCACCCGAATCCGCTTGCTAGACTTCTAGCACTGAGCCAAACGCAGTTGAGGCTTCGTAGAGGTTACCAGACAATTGCCAATTAATATGCTCTCGTTAGGGAGTAATTAGATTTAATTTTAGTTATAAGATTTGAATACTTATTATTAGGCCTAAGGAAATAGGCAGATTCAATAAATAAATGAAAAGTAAAAAAAAAAAAATTACCGATATAAGATATTCGAATTTTTTATACCATATTATTATTATTTTCTTTATAATCACAGTATTTACAAAGTTATGAACGACTTAAGATATTTAAGTTTTTATACTAAAATTCGATTTTTTTTTTACAAAATATGAGCGATCGAAAATTTAGATTATTTTTCCTAAAATCGCATTATTTCCAAAGGACTTTTCAGCCCTCCCTTATACACACTAAAAACTATAAGCAACAACCTGTCTGTCTATTTGTATTAATGTTCGTATGCGTGTCTATGTTTGTTGCCGTTTGTCGGTTCATGTTTTTATTTGTGTTAGCATTGTTGTGTGAGTACTGTAAAAAGAAACTAGTGGTTCTACTTTTGTACCATTGTATGTTAAACAAGTTTTAGTTTGTTCTGTTTATGTATGAGAGGTTTTTTCTTTATCTCTCTCATATTTTTATATAACTTTGCCTAAGTGTACACCCTACATCGCTTTATATTGCACACAATATATTCTTTGATATAGCAAATAGCAAAAGCTTAAAGTAAACATTTGTGTTTGATTTAGTGTGCTCTATGAATATTTAAAGCACAAATAGTTATGAAAGGCATACATTTTATTTTATAAGAAAATTGTTTAAATACGTAAGATTTATTCAAAAATGTCTTTAAATAACATAAATATTAATTGAAATTTATGAAAAATATAGAATAGCTTTGGTACAATCTAATTATACTTTCTTTAAAGTATACTATGGTTTCCTTTAAATTAAGCATTAAATCATAAAATTAAATGCACATCTTAAATCCCAAAATTAATAAAAAAAAGAGATATTTCAGCCAATAAAAAGCTTTTAAATCGGCTCGCAAAAAATTTGTCATCATTTTTATTTTTTGATATACCCGAAGTGCGCCACTTTGGGCCATTGTGGCTCGGCTGTCCCTTCTTGTTGTAAGTCCAACTTCAAAACTTTAACTTACTTACACCTCCTTTATAGCCTTAGGAAATTTTATTAAAATCGGGTTATTGGTTTAGAAGTTACAGATTTATTGCCACTTATTTTCAGTTCCCCCTGCAAGATATATCTAAGTAATTACTACGAGTTATGTATTTTGATAAAATATTAGGGGATATTTGTTTTTGTGATTAAAATGAAAAGTTGTGAACAGATTTTAATCATTTAGGGCTTGTTTTATTTATAACTTAAAAAAATTAAGAGCATATATGCATTTTCCAATTTTTAATGCTGTTTTAAAAAACCAAAATTTCGAAATTTTACTAAAAAATTAATTTTTTTTTGGCCAAAAAAGTTTATATTTCTAAAATGAACGAGAAGATTAAAAACATGTTAAGCTTTTCTTAAAGGTAATTTTATTGCGGAGTTTCGGTTTTTTCAGTTTATTCAATAAATTAAAGCGGTTTTGAGTTACGTGAATATATCTTCTGCAACCTCCTCCATTTTCGAAGTTAGATCAAAAATACGAGCTAATCTAAAAAACGGTTAGGTCCACTGAATTTAGCGCACCCGAATTAGTTTAAGCCGCTGAGTGCCCCTCCTGACAGAAAAAAAAGTGTAAATTTCGTGTACAGTGTTATTAGTTTTTGTTCATTGGTTCTATTAGTTTGCATGATCTTTATTTTAACGATTAATAATCAAGGTCTTCCAGTCTTTTGTTAAATCCTCATGTTATTCACCTGGCTGTTGATAGGGCTCATTGCTGTATATAGTCAAGGACAATATTAGAAAGCATTGCCGAGGGCACTTATCCTCTAACTCCAGCCTTGATATTGATCAAGTCACTGATATTCCTGACTTGGGGACTGTTAAGGGTTAGCAAGATGAAGCATCAGAATCTCTCCATAGTTGTCATAACTACTCTTGAAAAAAGTGTAAAAATAATTGTATATATTAAAATAAAAATAAAAGCTGTAATAAATTACAATTGGTAATCAAAATTTTGCTTTTACAATATAGACTTTTTCAAAGTATTGGTCATTGTTAGTTGTGAACTTTTCCTATCTTTCTGGCAACATATCTATTCCAACGCATATCCCAGAGAGTACGTTCTGCATCGATCGACTATATGAAGATTTTTGAGTTTTAAAAAAATCTTCATGTAGTAATGCTCCAAATTTAACCTTCCCTTTCATGAAGACATTTTTGTACGTTAACTCATGGTAGCTACCTGGGTAGATAATGATGTTATACATTCAATTTATGTAAGGCTTTTTATGTATGTACAAATTTTTTTTATCAAAATATTTAATACATATTACATTGTGATTCAGCTTTTTCGGGTACAAAACAGAAGCATGAAATCATTAAATTTTTCAATAAAACTAAAAGAGCCAAAACAATGGAAAAATTTTTGTCTAAATACTCAACCAAAAGAGCAACAACACTTTGGACTGTGGCGATGTTTTTTAATTTATTCGATACTTCAGCCCTAGCAGCTTACATTATGTATGACAAAAACAACACACAATGTACAGTTAAAAAATCTGGGCGTATATTATTCTTGAACTCCTTGAGTACAAATCTTTGCATCCAAAAATAAAATCTCGACCCGAAAACCCAATGGTAGTTAGTAAGTTGTTTATCAAGACTGCAATGGAATGTATTTTAGATAAGCGTTTGAACAATTTTTGATGACAGTATAAACTAAAGCAAAAGTGTGGTTGCTACAGAGAGTATAAAAGAAAGAGAGCTAGCTACTCGCCAAGAATACATCAAATGTTAAAAGCTAATATGTGCTCAGCATTGCCTTATACAAACGAAGTGCCAAAACTGCTATAAGGACTCTAGCTCGAAAAAATACAGCTTACGAAGAAAATGTGTTAAGTAACAAAACCAATATAAATTAACATGAAATTGTGTGTATATATACACAAAAACAAATTAGGAATTGCGGGATTACCTTTGACGTTTTGACAAATTTTTTTACACTTTGTTATTTAGAATGAGAAATTTAAAAAAACCCTGCAAATTTCGTTTAGTTTTGTTAATAAATAAAGATTTTATTACATTTTCCTAATATTTGCAATCCTCTCAAAATTTTATCAAGCATTTTTAAGTTCAGTTACAAATTAATTTTAAGGAACTCTTAACTCTATATCTCAGCTTTTACATTACATTAACATATTTGGACACAAAATAAAAAAAATGGCTACTATACGTACACCCAGAGAAAAAACTACTTAAAATCAATAAAAACCATATTGAATCAATAAGAAACATTAACGAAAGTCTAGTAATGTTGAAATTTTTTATTTCAATATGGAAAGATATTAATTTAAAGTTGAAAATTATTGATTTATTGTATTTCAATATGGTTTTTCTATAATAATGAACATTATTGAATTAATGTGACATGTTCTGGTTTTTTATGTTGCAGTTTTCCTTAGTGTATGATTAATATTAATTTAGGAGTTAGTTTAAAGAATCGTCCTTAACTTTAACAATATTTCTATCATGTTATTTACCAGGAATTACTTCTTATTTTTAATTGTGATGATATATATGATTGCTACAATCATGTGAATGGTAACATAACCGCAATGTGATCATAATATTGTTAAAAAATTTGGAAACATTTGGAAATGGTTATGGTAAACATTTACAACTATATTTTTTCTCTGGATGTGGACAAAATCGGAATACCAAAAAAAAGGTGAAATTTTCTATTAATAAAAATATGACATAAATACGGGTGGATCAGATAAATCATTTTAATACTAAATGCTCAAAATGGATAACAGTATAATATTGGATGTGACTATATTAGATTCAGCACCTACTTATTCAGGTATAACATTCTTTCCTGTTATTATTATAATTTGAAAAATCTAAAGTCTATTCAGAAGATCATCTGAACGATACTTGTCAAAAGAAATGACATATGATTGAACCGATTAGAATGTAGAAATTTCAAAATAATTTTATTTACATAAATAGAAAACGAAATGTATATGTCTGTATCTAAAAATGTAATTCCAGATAAAAGTGTGATTAAAACCAATGTAGTACATCTATTGCCTGTAGTGTAGTTTATGCATTAACTTTAATATTACTAGTAACATTCACCCTGCTCTATATCTCTTATACATGTGTATATCTGTTAAAATTTTTCTACAACAACTACTTGGCATAGTAATGAATATAATTTGTTTTAACAAGTGCTACAACCATACATAGTTTTATTTATTACTCACAAAAACATTAATGTGCAATACAAAACCCAGCAGTTGTTGGTGACTGTTTCGAACTAGTGATTTTGCCTATCACTAGTTACATGAGTAGTTACGTGACTATTTTTGATTTTAATACGTGCATGTCCTAAGTAGGGGGTCAATTGTCCATTTTTGATTACAGAGAGACTGTCTGATAGCTGGTCCACCACTATCACCCGATTCACATGCCGGTTCACATAACTAGCTTATGGGTTACTTGATCAACTACATACCTAATTTTCATACCCTTCACCTTCGTGAGAAGGGTATATATAAGTTGGTCATTCCATTTGTAATTTCCACAATATAATTTTCCGACCCTATAAAGTATATACATATATTCTGGATCCTTATACATAGCGGAGTCGATTAAACCATGTTCGTCTGTTGAAATTAACTTTCCGAAGCCCCCAAACTTTAGAAAAAAAAATTTTAAAAAACAAAAAATATTGAAAAAAAAAAATATTAAAAATTAAAAAAACAATTCGAAAAAAATTTTCCAAAAAATGAAAAAAACAAATTTGGAAAAAAAAAATTTTTTTTGTTTACCAAAAAATATTTAAAATTTTTACTTGTTTTAACATGTACCCCCAAAAGCTAACTGATCTCCAATAGTCAATTTAAACACACACAATCCCATAACCGATTGCTTGTAAGCAGACCTTTCTACCACAACTCTCCAATAGATTACTTCTGGTGGGTAAAATAACTACTTTATACAGTGCAATACAAAATAAAAGTTTAATGTGACTACACTCCAGGTTACTAAAAGGCACTAATGGGTCCCCAGGCTAGGTTACTTGGGTAGTCAGTATAGTTAAGCAAAAAGAAAACAAACTTTATAAGAATTATATAAACACAATTTGTATAATACCGGTTTGTACCAATTACTCACGAAAAGTGCAGTTTAAAATAAACATTTATATAACTGCAATTTCGATTGACTAGAAAGAGCACATACATGTCAAATGACCCAAAATATATAACTTGGAGTCAGCCAAGTTATCAGATGTTAGTAACAATAACTGTATATAAAGGATACATTGACTACTTGCTTAACTGCAGGGAAACTAACATATTCATATGTACATACCTACATACACCTATCCCTCGATTTACACGATAGATGCGTTCCTGAAAAAACCGTGTAAAGCGAAATGGAAAACTTTTGTATGAGAAATCGTGTAAATTGAAAAATTAGACCTAAATACGAATAAATTTAAAATTTTTTTGTTAAGAAAATTCATTTAATTTAAAGTAAACAAAATTATGTATATAAAAAAAATAATTAGTAATCAAAACCTTCTCCTCCCACTGTATGTGCCAACTCAAAGGATTGACACGACATTATAACATTATCTCCTACATATGGCCACAAATGTTTGCCTGAGTGCAGTGTAAGTCAATGCTAATATTGTAAATTTTTGCATTTAGGACAAATATATTACGAAACCAGTCACTAAAAACAACGGCCGTAACGATGCCTTCTTAGTGGCCATCCAAGTCAAGTTGTCTTTATTCAATCCTTAAAATGCCCGTGGAGTTTGTGATTTTTTAACAACCAATATCTTCATATTGTGATCGCCGGAAGCATTGGAACAAAAAATAATTTGCAATAGCATTGTTATCAATTGCAATTCGCCTTTGCGTTTGATCTTCTTTCCAGATCATCAGTGCCTTTCCCATATTTTCTATTGTAATGTCCCGAACGTATAAAGTTGTACTCTGGCTCATTTTAGTTTCAGATGCTACACTTTTCCTGATTATGTTTTACATTTTTTATATATAACTATTTTGTATAATTGCGAAGGATACAAATTGAGGTAATTTCCACATCCCTCGATGTAAACGAACACCAAAAAAAAAATCGTGTAAAAGTGAAATTGTTTTTTAAAAATGATCATGTAAATCGAGGGATAGGTGTATACATTTTATTCTTTAATACAATGTACTAGTTATACATTGTATTGTATTGCATATTCTAATATGCTACTTGAAATGAGTGCAGCATATGAAATCTACACTAAAATAAACGTGATAATTGCTACAAATGTTTTTTTTTTTTTTTTTGGAGTACGTTACAAATAGAGACAAAAAAGCAAAGGGAATGAAAACAAGATACACATCAATGTTTATTTACTTTAGTTGGAATCCTAGTATAGTGTACGTATGTCATCATACGATTACAGATAACTATGTAAATTTTAATAAACATCAAGCAGGTTCTGCAAGAAATTAGAAATTTTCAACGTGCTCATAATGATAATATTGTAATTAAACGTACGTTTAAAAGTGTTCTGTGTATACACGATAAATAATGAAGAATATATGATTGTGGAATACGAAAGATGTAATAAATATAATTATTACATTTAGGTATAATTTGCTATATTGAGAAGCAGTGTAAGATTCTTTTGTTAAGAAATAAATTGGATAAGAAACTAATAAAGAATTACAATACATAGTTTCCTAATAAAGAAATTGTAGTCATATTTTTACAATAAATACTTTATGGAATTAATATATTAAGATTATTGTGTATAATGTAATAATCTAGACACATTAAGGTGGCCAGTATATTGGACTATTTCAATGTTCGGTGCTCTAACTTTTATAAAATTGTTCTCTGTTTGAAATAACAAATCGGATAACGATAATATTTCATTTGAAATTTCTAGTTTTGGGTCAAAGAAGCACCAATATTTTCAAAACATTTAAATAAACACAAAAAAACTAAAATGTAAATTTAATTAAATTATTAAAGCTCAACCAATGAAAAAAATTGTATATTCAATTACAAAAATTGTATGAAATTGTTGAAAAATGTTCAATATCAAGTGTAATCAAATAGATTACTCTAATATTTGAGTATGGTAAAAAAATCTATCAATTTTTCTGATCAAGTTACCTGTGTTAAACATGTCAGTTATTATGTTTAGTATCAATTATATTAATTTGTGGTTGATCTGATTAAAATGAGTTACGATAAAAAAGTGCTAACTAAAATTATTAAATATTGTTACGTTTTTACCTTTTAAAAACGGGGTTTATTTCCTTTAAATATACCATATACTTTTGATTGCAAATAAAAGCAGTTTTAGTAGTTTAAAATTATAACAACTCTTTATTTATTTAGAATCTACAACAACAACAGAATTAAATAGTCACTCAGTGTCTTTATACACTTTTATCAATTCGCAGAAATGCACACAAACTTTATAATGTACAAACACACACGTACAAGACAGTTGATGTTAACTCTAACACCGCCAATGATCAACTCAACTCACGACTGCCAGCTCTGCCTCTATTTATACACGCGCCATCTATCGGGAATCTTCTACAATGCTATTAACGGACGTACTAGTACATTCGAATTCCAGAGCATTCGATGTCATCGCCAGCAGCCCAAAACATTTAGTGTTGCCATACTCACAAACAATGCCAACAACCACATGCTACTGATGGACCTGCCCCCAAATATGATGAATGCTGAAGGTAGTCGTTACAGACCGTTGAATTCAAATCGTCATTGCACATTCGTAATAATATTTTCAACAAAATCCAACTTGGTCCTACAAAAAGTTGGCCAAGCATTCAAAGGCCTGCCATCGAACTGTTTCCAATGTTATTAAACAGTACCGGGAGAACTTGTCCGTTGATAGAAAACCTGGTTCAGGTAGAAGGATGAGCCACAAGATGTTTCTAAAGCCAAAAGAATAGAAAGCATTTTTAAAAGAGCTCCCAACATATCCGGTAGGAAAACAGCCCGGTTAGCTCAGTGCTCGAACTATTTAGTACGAAAAGTTAAAGCTAATGCAGGTTTTAAAACATACAAGGCTCAAAAAGTTCCTGATAGGAACGCTGCTAAAAATTTAGAGGCCAAAAACAGAGCAAGGAAATTGAAGCCAAATTTTAAAAAAAAACTTGCTGCATAATGGATGACAAAACGTATGTTCTGGTAGATTTTTCGCAACTTCCTGGTCAAAAATTTTATGTTGCTGATGCTCGAGGGAATGTTGAAGAAAAGTTTAGGACCCAAAAGTAGACAAAATTTCCCAAAAAGTTCTTGGTATGGCAAGCAATATGCAGTTGCGGCAAAAAAGCCAATCGTTTGTTACAAAGGGCTCAATAAATAACGAAATTTACATAAGGAATGTTTACAAAAAAGGCTGCTTCCGTTTATAAGACTTCATAATGTGTCCACTTATTTTGGTCTGACTTGGCATCCTGTCACTATGGTAAACAAGCCCTTGAGTGTTACAAGAACAATAATGTGGTATATGTACTAAAAGAGGCAAATCGTCCAAACTGCCGGAAGCTAAGGCCAGTGGAGAGATGTTGGGCTCTTATTAAAAGAGAATTGAAGTGCACAAAAAAGGTGTCCAAAAGTGTGGTAGATTTTAAACGGAGATGGACACTATAAAAACGTTAATGGAAGGGTTTTCGAAAAAGGTTCAAAATTTCATCACTAGTGATTAGAACTATAAAAATATTTTTTTTTTTTTTTTTTGTAAATTGTAATAATACTTTCAATCAAATAAAAAAAAATGAAAACTGAAAGTTTAGTGGTTTTGTTTTTATTAACATATATGTATGTTAAAAATTTTTCGATCTCACTCCTTATTACAATCTTCGAGTCGAAAAGTGTATTATCTCTGAAAGAACTTTAGTGGAAAGTAAAATTTCGGCAATACTGCCTTCCAATACTTTACTAACTAGAACTAAAGCAGGCCATTGATTTTCTTCCGATTCTAAACAGAAATTACATAAATGAAAAACATAAATTTAAAATAATTTCTGAATATTTTTTTATTTTTTTATTGTTGTCTTATTTTACAAGACCTACTGAGTATAAAATTAAAATTTTATGTACACATTTACACCAACAAATTGAAATTTCATTTTTTGAGTAAAAGAGTAATTGATTGAAAAATCAAAGTAATTAAATTCAATTTTAATTTCTTATAAATCGATCAATTGAAATTGTTTAAGAAATATATATTTTTTTAAATGTTGAATAAAAATTCAATTAATAAATAATATTTGCATTTCACTAACCCATAGATGTTTAAATACATAAATTTTCTGTCAACATTAATTAAACTTGAGTCCGTAGCCTATAATTTTAGAGTGTATTCAATTAATCGGCTTTCTGTTTTATTCGATTAATCGAGCAACTAATTAAACGGGGTTTAGATTTAATCGGTTAATAATCGATTAATTTTAAATTACTCGGTTAAACGAATAACTTCAATTGTAATTTTAAATTAAAAATAAAGTCACCAATTTTGTGTACTTATTTAAGCATTTTGTTAATAAAAAAAAACAAAATCATAAAAAAAAACAAAATATAACAATTCAACAAAAAGGGTCTGAAATAATCTTTAAAAAAAACGAATATAATTGAAATGTTTTCCTTTTAAACGATTTTTTCATTAGTATTAATAAAAACTGACTTGAAAGGAACTCTATCACTGATTGTAGAAGTTGGAGAAATCAAAAGTAAGGCATGATAAAGAATATCCAATTTGTCATATAAAATCCTCAATTATACCATTGGAGTCCTTTTTGGAGTTTTTTAGATTGTGAATACTTTTAATAGTTTCTGATAAAAGACTCGTTTCAGTTATTTATTTAGTTTCATCTATTATCATGTCGTCCTCCGACTCATTAGGACAAAGTTAATCACATTCTAGAAAAAAGTTAATTTCCAAATTTCTTAGTTTAAATTTTTGTGCTATACTTTTGAAAAACTATTGCTAGTAGTTAATGTTCATGAGTTCTTTAATAAAATGTGTGTGCTTAAAACTATATTTCAATATAAATTGCAAAAAAAAATAAAAATCGGTTAATCGACACAAATTAATCGGTTAATTTGTTATTTGAAAATCGCCAATTTTAAATTATTCAAACAGTTAACCGACCAAAATTAATCGGTTAACCGATTAACGGTTAATCGATTCAATACCCTAATACCCACCATCAACATGTGACATTCAAATATTTTTCTGATATAGGGTCAATTATGGGCCGATCCTCAGAAAATTTTATAGAAAGATTAAGGTTCATATAAAACTTGTTAATGTCCAAGTTCATCACGATATTTCTTAGTTATTTTAGTTATGAATGTTCAAGTCATTTTCAGAGAGGAACCTTGTATGGGAACTAGTGACAAATATATTTTACAGTATAATTTCAGTGTACTTAGGATTAAGTTGTGCAAAATTTGGGAGTATTAGCGCATAATCAACATATTTATGACTGCTCAAACAGTATTCCAGGGGGACATTTGTATGGGGGCTAGGTGAAATCATAAACCGATATTGTCCAGTTTCAATACCCAACAAACCTTATTAACAGAGGGAGACGGCCAGATGGAACTATTTTGGCTTAACATGGGCACTGATTTGAAATAGGCGGACGTCGAAGAAATTTTAATTGTTCACAAATTAGTTAAAATAAGTTCTCAAAAATATTACAACATTATGAAATGTCTTTTGTTACGTTTTTGGTTTAGCAACAGCAAACAGACTTAGTGAGAAACATGTATTTCAATTACTTTAAGAAGGAGATTAGTGCCCTGAATAAACCACTGATACCAGGGATTATGTGTAAAGTGTGTAGTAAGCATTTAACGCAGTGGAAAAGCGCTAAACGATGTGATTTGAAGTTTGGTGTACACATCGGTTTATGGGACAGCAGAGCAAAACAGGCCCAATGGGTCAAGAAGGACTGGTCTCTGAGCAAAAACATAACAGTTGGAAAATAAATAGTTAGAAACGCCTTTGGTTTCCAGAGATGAGATCATATTGCCTCCATCACACATCAAATTGGGTAGTATAAAGCAGTATGTGAACTCATTAGATAAAACTGGTCCATGTTTTGCCTTTCTTTTAAGAAAGTGTCCAGGTTTGATTATAAAAAAACTAAAAGGCTTTTAATGAAAACCATCAATGGAGGGATAGGTAATTATACACATTTTTCTATGCAAATTTAAACTTCAGTAAGAATATTTAACTTCAAGTGGATTTATTTAAAAACGAATAAGTAATATTTAATGACAGCATATTATATAGATGATTGTAAGCGCTTTTTTAAAATATATGTAGGTATATAAGAACTGGACCTGTTGATAACACCTAAAAAAACGACTCCATTGTGTAAAAATGTTTCGAATTTTTTTTGTAATTTTTATACTCTTCACCATGAGTGGCAATTTGTAATTTCTACACTTTTCATTTGCGACCCCACAAAGTATATATATTCTGGATCGTTATAGATAGCGACGATATAGCCATGTCCGTCTGTCCGTCTGTATGTTGAAGTCAACTTTCCGTAGCCTCCAAATAACTTACACACATAATTTATACATCAATATATCGGGAATTCTTTCGGCTCGGTCGCTATTTAAAATCGAGAAAACCGGACCACAATTGACTGAGATATAAGGAAAAAATCTGGACAACCTCTATTTTTGGCCTATTTTGTATCTATATCTCGTTAACTAAGTCAAAAATGTAGACAATATGGATATCTAATGATAGATATTTATCCATTGCAACGATGTATATAAGGCTATAGTAAATTGGACCTACAATGAGTCAAAATCCGGAAAAAGATTTTTTTAAACCGAATTTTTTTTCAGAAAAAAAAAAATTTTTCTGTCATAAATTTTTTTCACTAACAAATTAAAAAAAAAAAATTTTAAAAAAAAATTGGAAAAATCTTAAAAAAAATTAAAAAAAAATTTTTAAAAATTATTATTAATTATCTTATGAGAATTATAGGATCAATACCCATTTTGTAAATATGTAACTCCAATGCATGCTGTGATATCAATATATTTATGGTACTTGGCCTTATTTAAATTTCATGGCATAAAAATTATAGTCTTCAGTCATAATGTAAAACATATTGTTAACCCCGTGTCACTAATTACAGATAAACTACTTAAAATATAACAATAAAAGTCTCATTTAACGTATCTCGTGGATATCTACTGATTTGTTGTCGGAAATGCGTTTCTGAAAAGGCGTTTCTAAAAAAAACGGACAACAGTGACAGACATGAATTAAATTATTACATCTGGCAATGAAAAAGAAGGCGCAATATGCATTTGTACATTTATAAAATACTCTATTCATTAATGTTAAAGTTAATGTACAAAATATTATCAGTAAATTAATAAATTGCAAGTTTTGTTATTTCTGTTTTAATAACAGATGCCAAAGTCAAAAATGCCTTGAAAAAGTGATTACGCTTCAAAATCATTACATCACAATAAAATATTAAAAAATAGTTATAAACGTTTGTCATTGATTGTTAAGGATTACATAAATATACAATGATATACTCCACCATGTTGTTTCGAATCGAACAGGTTTCTGATATTTAAAGTTGAAAAGAATATCAGGCTCCATTTGTGATGGTTCTTTGTCTAAGTTTTCAGTAATTTGTAAATAACTATTGTTATCCATTGATGTCACCTGTTTCTAACATTTCAATTAAAATGCACTTGTTTTTGTAGTTTCATTGATTTTGTGTTGCACTAACAAAGCAAACGCCACATAATTTAAACTGTATTAAATATTCAACATCATCATCGTCGTCGTCATCAAAACCATTACTACAAATTCTAATCGATTATGTGTTAAGGTATTTTACAGACAGGTAATTGAAATGTTGCATTTGTCTAGGTCAGCGCTGTTGTGTGAGTGAGCCTTTCATTATAGTAGATTAAATTATTACCGACAAATCACAAGTATTTATCGATTTAAAATTCAATACATTTTAAAGGATTTTCAATCTCAAGTAAAAGCTATTAAACAGTAATTAAATTGCTTAAATAAGAGTTTAATGGAATTGCATTATTGTTAAGTAATGTTAAAGTTTAATTTTATTTCAATATTGCTTAAGTTATTTCTGTGACTTATTATAAATACATGGCTTATAATTCATGAATTCAACTTTATAGCGTTATACACATTGCGCTGTCACAACATTATTACTAAATAATCCTTAAACCAAAACTTATTATCTGCATTTATGTTATTGTGCTGTATTAAAGCAATATATTAGGGTGGCCTCTATTTTCTTGGATTTCGATGCTACCAAGGCTAGCGTTTCTAAGTCATAAAATTCTCATTTTTATATTTTTATACCCAGCATCAATAAAGATGTGGGGTATATTGATTTTGTCATTCCTTTTGTGACACATTAAAATATTTGTCGTAGATCAACATTACTATATACATATACTGTATGTCTGTCTGTTGAAATCATGATATGGCCGAAATGAAAGGAGCTAACTGGCTGAAATTTTCCACAAATACCCTGTGTTGATAAGGTTTGTTTGGTATTGACAATAACCGCAATATCGGTCCATGATTTCACCTAGCCCCCATTCATATGTCCCCCCGGAATACTACTTGATCAGTCATTAATATTGTTACGAATGTGCAATAGCGATTTGAATCTAACGGTCTGTAACGACTGCCTGCAACATTCATCATGTTTATAAACACTTCCATAAGTAGAAGCTTCTACTTATCAACAAAAGCATCCGGTTTATTTAAACGAAATAAAACCCCGTTTTTAAAAGGTAAAAACGTAACAATTGTTAATTATGCGGCAATACTGATCAAATTTTTTAGTTCTAAGAACATACTCTGAAATTATACTGTAAAGTACACCTATCCCTCGATTTACACAATAGATGCGTTTCTGAAAAAAATCGTCTAAATCGAAATGGAAAATGTTTGTATGAAAAATCGTGTAAATCGAAAAAAACCCAAATACTAATAAATTTAAAATTTAGTTTAGAAAATTTATTTATTTTAAAGTAAATTAAATTATTAATTATGTATATCGCCACTTAATAAAGTGAAAAGTGTTGTGGTTACAAATAGGATTTTCTATTCTTTAACCCTTTGACGACCACAGGGACACCGCACATTGGTTGAGGTTCATAGAACGAGCGGCTAAAAATATAAGAAGTTGTTAAAGGACAATGAAACTTGGCACATATGCATTTTTTATTTGAGTTAAGAAAAAAATGGAAAAAACCAAAATGATCCGCCCACTTTTACGTGAAAATAAAATTTTGACCTACGGCATTGATTTTTGACACAAAGCATTTCTAAACACTCAGAATCATTTGCGTGAAAAATATCCGCCTACTTTTACGCCCACTTCCCATACAACTTGTATTGAAAATATGGCATAACTCCCTTGATTTTTAATGCATCGACTCAATTTTCACAAAAAAAAATATTATAATTATGGAATGAGCTCCTGAAAATATATACCTGATTCGCCCACTATTACGCCCATCTCCCATAGAAAAAACATGAATAAGTAATTTAAGCATAGTCTTTTAATAATTTTTTAACATCATTATCGTACTCCAATTTATTGATTTACAGCTTTGAGCCAAATCTATTTATAAATGGGAGACAATAAAAGATTATGGACTACGTCTTTATTAGTGGCTACACGTCCAATTCTTCGCAAATGATGTAATCTATAGGCTCTATAGTCTTTATTGCTCGCTTCCTGAGCTTACTCGGACAGCATACCTGATACAAATAACCAATTAATATGTAAACAAGTAAGAGAGATATATTCGGCTGGGCCGAATCTTATATACCCTTCACCAAACTATACTTCAAAATAAAAATTTTAAATATTTTTAGGTAAACAAAATTAATTTTTTTTTCCAGTAGTTTTTTTTAATTTTTTGAAAAAATTTTTTTTTTCGATTTTTTGTTAAAATTTTTTTTAAATTTAAAAAACTTTTTTTTTAAAATTTTTTTTTTTAATATTTAGCCAAAAAAACTTTTGGTGAAAAAAAAAATTCGGGTTAAAAATTTTTTTCCCGATTTTGACCCATTGTAGGTCCAACTTACTATGGTCTTATATACGTTGTTGCAAAGGTCTTTGAAATATCTATCATTTGATATCCATATTGTCTATATTAATGACTTATTAATCCAGATATAGGTCAAAAAATAGGTAAAAAATCGAGGTTGTCCTAGTTTTTTCCTTATATCTCAGCCATTTGTTGACCGATTTTGAATAGCAAACTTCTCGAAAGCATGTCTGACAGAATTATTCAAGATTTGGATCCCGAAGATATCTGGGGTCTTCAGAAAATTGATTTCAACAGACAGACAGACAGACGTACATGGCTAAATCGACTCCGCTATCTATAAGGATCCAGAATATATATACTTTATAGGGTCGGAAAATTACATTGTGGAAATTACAAACGGATTGACAAATTTATATATACCCTTCTCACGAAGGTGAAGGGTATAAAAATAAAAATAAAACCATTGAATAAGGGCCTTTAGATAGAGGCATACTATTGGCAGAATAGCTTCTTGACTAGTATGTATATTACATTATGTAATAATTTTAAACAGTAAAGATGGCAACAACACCATGCATGAACGAAAATACATGTTTTGTTACTTTATCACTTTATAATTGTTATATGTTTTTTTTTTAAAATTAGCAGGTAGGAGCAGCTGAATTTTTGTTTAACTTTTAGCTGAGACTTCAAGTTGTAATTTGACATCTTTCGTTAAACAGCGCTTCACAGGGCTAAAAAGATGCAGTCCACTGAAGTTGATGAACATTGAAATTTTAATGTTGTTTATATTTTGTTCTACTAAATTTTTTACATGGCATTACCTCCAACTTTTTTTAATGCAAATCTCATCTATGACAATTGTCATTTACGAAAATATACAACAAAGTCAAATATAAGATTTACTGTGATTATACCAAAAGATTGAATATACAGTACATTTGCATGCCATTTTAAATAAGCGAACATATATGAACTTTGAGCGTGTCTGTCCAAACAAATAATAAATATATCAGCCTAATACAAGGTGGCACAAGAGTAAACTTCCGATGTTTTTTGGCTGTAATTAAAAAAAAAAAATGAAAAACTTTGATTCTTCTTGTGGATTATTTTTATTTGGTCTTTTAATTTTTTTTGCATCAAGTCGAGAATATGATGTCATGTAAATGGCCGCCGCCACAGTTGATTGTCATTTGAGCCCTTTTTATGGCATTTTCGATCACTTTGGCCAAAACCTCCGGCGATAGGTACTCACATTCTTGACGGATATTGTCTTTAAGAGTTGCAAGAGTCTGAGGCTTGTTGACATAAACCCGCGACTTCAAAAAGCCCCACAAAAAGAAGTCTGGAGCGGTCAAATCAGGCGATCTTGCTGGCCAGTGCAAATCGCCAAAACGGGAGATTAGGCGCCCGGGAAATGAATCCTTCAGCATATCGGTTGTGGCACGTGCAGTGTGTGCCGTTGCACCGTCCTGTTGGAATCACATGTTTTCCAATCCCAATTCATCAAGTTGCGGCAAAAAGAACTCGTTGATCATTGCTCTGTAGCACTCACCATTCACAATAACCGTTTGGCCCGCGACGTCTTCGAAGAAAAAAGGTTCGATGACTCCTCCAGCGAAAACAGCACACCATACAGTGACTTTGAGCGGGTGTAATGGCTCTTCGTGGGTTACACGCGGATTTTCAGTGCCCCAGAAGCGTAAATTTTGCTTATTTACGTACCCGCTAAGATGGAAATGGGCCTCATCACTCATGATTATTTTTGATGAAAAATTATCTTCCTCTTGGTGGTGATTAAGGATGACTTGAGCGTATGTTAGACGCGATTGGCGGTAGGCAGCTAACAGCTGATACACCGTCTGGACTTTGTACGGAAACATCTTCAAATCTTGTACCAAAATTCGCTGATACCCATTTGCGTGGCACGTCGTCTGGTCGATGTCGACGGCGCTTCCATGACATCCTCGGCTACAGCAGCAATATTCTCTGCAGAACAGCTACTCCGGGGTCTGCCACGCCTGGCAGCATCTCGTGTTGTGCCAGTCTCTTCGAGGCGAGTGGCTAAACGTCACAGTGTTTCACCAGTAGGCGTTGGACGGCCAGGATATCTGCGACGAAATTCACGTTGTGCCAAAGTCACTGACCGATTATTGGTCAAATAAATAGTCAGCAATATTCCGCGTTCTGGAGCAGTGTAGCGTAACATTGTTTATTAACGTGTATTTCGCATGTGTTTACTACACAAATGTCAAAACAGAACTGAAATTGAGGCCAATCGCATAATTTATAGCATTTTCTGATAGGAGGATTTCTTTTGCGCCACCTTGTATTACGGGATCATAATATTCAGATATCTGACAACAAAATACTAAAAAATTATCCAAATCGGCGAACATGAAAAAATTGAATTTCGGCCACTCTTCAACCAATTTGCACCGGTGTCCCAACACAAAAATATTGAATAACTAAATAACGAAAAATTGGATGGGTGCCATTTTAATTTTAATTAGCTCGTAAACGTGTCTCTTGTTAACGTGTTTAGATTAAAACAAGTTCGGTTATAACATTTATTTTTTATTGTCTTTGAAAATTGACAGTTTTATTTTGGTACTGTGTTCAAGAATTGTGCCCAAGTCTTTTTAAGTGTAAAACTGAATTTTTAAGTTTTATATTGGGGTATATATTAGGCCTGGTAAGTGCATTTTTGTTATAAAATGTTATAAAATCATTACTCATGTTCCATTTATTGATATGTAGTCCATAAACATGAGTATGTGGAACGAACCTTTGCACTTTACGACCAAAGTTTTATTAAATCCGATTTTGGGCTAATTTGGCATCTCTCACTATGGTAAGCAAGGTCTTGAATGGTAAAAGAACAGTAATGTGGTATTTGTACCATTAGAGGCCAATCCTCCATACTGCCATTGGAGAGATATTGGGCTGTTGTTAAAAGAATTATGAGGAATGTGCAATTGAGTCTGAACAACTTTTTAAGTAAACTTTTCGTACTCCTCTATTTAGAATTTTTGTAATTCTTAAACATTTTTATCGAAAGAGCTTTATAAAGTATATCAGCAACTTAGGTTTACAATCAGAACAAATTTTTGATATTATTGGTCAATTAAAAAGGTCTCTTATCAATGTCATAATGTTCTAATATTTTACAATGGTTTTTATTGATTTTCAAGCAAAAAATTTTCTAAAATAATACTAATTTCTATGCTATGTTTATGTGTTATCGTAACCAACCAGCAAAGACCAACGCCGAATGATATATTATGACTGATAAGACATCTTGTGAGTTGACCAAATGTGTATACAATGAATGTGAAAATTCACCAATACATAAGATTTATTAATTTTAGTCCCAAATTTTAAAAACCGGTGAACCGAGTTATATAAACTGGATAAACCGGTTAACCGAAAATCAATATTTTAAAATAACCGGTTCCCAAAAAACCCAGATTTCAAAGATAACCCAGTTTTTCGGTGAACCGGTTTATTAACACTATATGGGAGCTAATGACTAATTATGAACCAATTTTCATAAAATTAGGTGGCATGTCTTCTCTATATATAAAACTTATTTGTGTTGAATTTTATTTGAATACCAAAATTTTTAAGAAGTTTATACCCCTTAAAATGCTTTTCAGAAGTGGACCTTATATGGGAGCTATGGCTAATAATGGACCGATCATTATAAAATTTGATGACATGACTTTTATATATATATAAATTATTTGTATTGAAGTTTATTTGAATACAAAAATTTTTAAGATATTTGTGCTACTTAAAGTGATTTTCGAAAGTGGGTTTGTTATGGGAACTATGACTAATAATGGACCGATCGTCACAAAATTTGGTGGTACGAGTGCGGCTTATATAAAACTTATTTGTGATAAATTTGGTTTAGCTATCTATAAACTATGATATTTTTGAGAGCTTAACTATTTTCAGATAGGGCAATCGTATGAGGGCTAGGAGAAATGGACGGATTCTAACCAAATTCAATAGCCTTCGTCCTTGGGACAATGGAAAAGCTTATACAAAATTTAAACGAAGTATCTTTTAAAGTGCGACCTGTAGTTTGATTACAAGGTTTACATGGACGGACAGACAGATGCACAGTGGTCCAAATGCTCAATCTAGCCGGTAAAAAGTAATTTTTTTAAATGTTTCAAAAGCTAATTTTTTGCATGGTAATATGTTGACAAGTGTCCATAGTACATAACGGCATATATTTGTTTCTGTTAATAGCTACACCAGCATTGATACATTGCTTAAAAAAAGTAATTGCTTCTTTGTTAAAAAACTAATATCTCAAGTGACATTTAAGACCGCAAGTGAAATTGTCGTCAAAAAATAATCAGAACAATTAAAGAAAAAATGTGTTAGTGTAATTAATATAACAAGGGTAAGAGTAAAAATTACTGTTTAAATTTTTCAGAAAATATGTTTTGTTTAGAAAAAAACATGTACATAAAGACATGTATGTTTTAAATGTGAAATTTTTGTTCAATGTCCAAATTCTATTAGAATTTCAAATGGTAATTTAACAGAGTTAAGCTTTAGTTTTTATGTTGTCGTCATCTATATATATGTAGCTTTTTAATGTTAAAAAAATTAGCTGCCACTTTTTGCCTCAACGATTTTCATTTCATTTAGAGTTTAAAATGTCCATTACAAGGATGAAGCTGTATTTTTGTTTTTAAGGTTGGCGTGGCATTTCGCCCCTTAAATTTTTTTTAAATAAAAGGTAACCTTTAATTGTTTTCACACATACAGAAAGACGGTGTGAAAATTTCAGAAAAATCGGTCTGGCCGTTTCGACTTCTATAGGCTTCAAACAAACCCACAAAGAAAAAATTTACATACAAAAACACACATTCATGAACAAATGTACCAAGTTTCATGTCGGTACGGCTTTTGAAAAACGAGTTATGACTTATTTCCGGCTAGATTGAGCATTTGGACAGACAGATGGACAGACGCACAAATGGAAGGACATCGCTTAAATGACTCAGAAAGTGATCCTGAGCATATTGCTAAGTATATTCCAAAGTGGGTGTTGGGACAATATTTTTGCACGTTACAAACATCAGCCCTAACCCATTGTATCCTTCCCATTATGGTACTGTAGGGTATAATTAATTAAGAATGTTAAAGATTTATGTCTTATTTATGTCCAATTTCATAACGAAATTCGGCGTTGGTCTCTTCTGGTTCGTTACGATAACACAATTAACATAGCGTAGGAAGTAGTATTATTTAAGGAAATTTTTTTGCTTGAAAAGCAATAAAAACCATTGTGAAATATTAGGACATTATGACAATATGACATGATAAGAGACCTTGTGAATTGACCAAATATTAATACAGAGTACTTACAACATATTGGTATGGGGGCTAAGTGAAATCTTGGATATTGCCTATTTCCAATACCAAACAAATCTCTTCAACAGAGAGTATATTTTTTTTTGCACCCTATCGTGTTTCGTGCGAACAGAGCTAGATCGTCTTAGAATTTCATAGGGAACCAGAGTTTGCAAAGAATATTTCAATGTGTTAAAAACTGAAGGACAACATCAATATACCCCCCCCCCCCACCCCATCTTTTTTGATGTTGAGTATACAAATTTTAAGGAACTTTTAAATTCAAATTGCCACTAAAACTCATGCTCCAAATTTGAACAAATAAGAAAGTGGCAACGTAAGATACCTAGTCGAAAAATGTTGCTTCCTCCTATTGGAATTGTTGTTTTTTAATAAAATTTTTTGAAAAATATTGCTTGCTACTTTGTCCCAGAATTCTAAACGTTATGCGATTTTGTTAAAACTTTCAGCATTTTTGGAAACATCAAAATTCCAACAAGTTTAAAATAAGGGCATTACTAATATATACGCATAAATATATATTTTCATAATTAACTATAAATTTGTTTTATTGTTTTTTATTTCTCGCTTAATAAACAAATAAGAATTTCTTACTGTATTTACAAATGAAACCAACTTGATTGCGGTGTTAAATTTTAACGCAACATTATGGTTTATGTTTACAACAGGAAAAGTTACTGAAAACATGATAATATAACAACAAACACAACAACAATAAATATCCACGAAATTGCGGCAACATTAAGGTCTTTTATATTGGTAATTTTATGAAAAAAAAAAAACAAAAATTTACAACATTTTAAAATTTATTATAATCCTGATGTTTGCATATAAGTTGTTTGTTTTACGAATGAAAATTGTTTTCAATCAAATTTATTAATTCTATAGTTTTATCACCCTACAGTTCAACTATGTTTTTTTTTTGTTAAACAGACAATTTCCTCATATGAAGATAATTAAAATTCAACGCAAATCCAAACAATGATCTGTTGTAAGGCTTTATTAAGTTGACTAAATTTATACAAAAAAAAAAAAAAAAAATAAATGAATGTTCATGCAATTTTGTTCGTATTTAACACAATGTTTAAATTCTTGTTTAATGAAAATTATTAAATAAAACTTAATGATTTATAGTAGAACCTGAAATATATAGCACAAGAATATTTTAACAAATTTAATTAAGCAAAAATTTTAAAATCTATCCTTTTGGAATTGATAAGGTTTAAAGTGAATTAATATAGACTTGTTTCTCATAAGTTTTTTCATCTGTAGTATTTTGTGTTACCTATAAAAATAAACCTTATTATAGGGAAGAAACAAAAGCTTTGTTTGAGTACATTTCTAGTAAAATAAGAGAATATTGTTTCTAAAAATGTAAATACACTTTTTCAAATATATTCCTAAATTTTAATTATTTCGAGAGCCCACCATGTTCCACTCTGAATTTTATATATGTTTAAAATAACAGAATAACCAATAAAATGTCTATAATTGTCCTAAGCAGTTTGGTATTGAAAATCAACAAAATCGGTCCTGATTAACCTGAGTAATGGAACAAATTGTGAGACAACCCCCCAAAAAGTATACATTTTTCATAATTCTTTTGCTATTTTCTTTAAATGTATTACAGATAATTCAGTGAAAGTTTGCCTATTTTATTTTAATTTTTTTTTTTAAATTAAAATAAAATGGACCGATTCCTACGGTCCATAGTTTCTATTAGTCCCCATACAAATCCCCATATTGCTGTAGAATAGAAATAATATAAAAACAAATTACAAGACCATCTGGGTGGATTGGCCCATAATAGACCATAGCTCCCATATAAGGTCCATTTCCTAAAATCACTTAAGTACTCATAAATCTTTTGAAAGAGTCGTAAGTTTGACATAAATAACCTTCAGATATATAAAAATCGCAATACCGAATTTTATGAATATGTTCCCATAAATGGTCATAGCTCCCATATAAGGATCACTTCCAAAAAACACATAAACCTACATAAATATCTTATAAGTATCGATATTAAACCAAAATTTTACACAGATCAGTCATATTTAAGCAAAAATCATTCCGCTAGATTTTTTGTATATCGGTCTATATTTGACCTTATATACCCCATATAAGGCCCTCTTTCGAAAATCACTTAAATACGCACTAACATTACTGCTATTAGATAACAGCTTGACGTAAATTAGTTTCATAAATATGAAAATCGCTACACCGAATTTTATGAAGTTCTGACCATAATTGGTCAAAGGTCCGATATAAGGACTACATTCAAAAAATACATTAATCTTCATAAAAACCTAACAAATATTGAAATTAAACCACAATTTTTTTTGTATCCATAAAGCATACTACTAGATTTTGTGAAACTATTCTAAATAACGTTATTGAAATTAAATTCAATCAAAATAGGCCTTGACTATCGCCCCATAATAGGTAATATCTTACTCCTATATAAAGCCAATATCCGCTAAACATACTAAACGCGAATATATCTGTGATGTTTCACGGTTAAGGCTCGAAATGCTGTGATATAATTAATTTTTATATGCAAAATTGAGTCAGAACAAAGACTTACTAATTTTTCATTTTAATTAAATTATGTTCTCTGTAATGCCTTGAATGTGCAGTGTTAAATTTTCGGAATACAGAATTTTTTAAAGGATAAAGCTAAAAGAGTCAAATTTCAACATTATTGAAAGATTAGAAAAATATACCAAAACATCCACCAGAATTATTATACTCAAAAGAAGCATACACTTACGATGACTAGTTTCATGCAAAAAAAATGTACATTCTAAGCTGCATTACCCAACATTTTGATAAAAAACAAAAATTCAATGACGCGAGCTGACTGTAAAAAAACAAGTATAACATAGTAATAAGGGTTCATCAACTTGTACAAAACTTAGTTCAAATCTCGGGCATCAAAATGTCTGTTCTGCAGTGTAATTTTTTATCGAAATTTTTCGTTTCGTCGCACAGTGTGGTCAAATACCCTTTTTTACGGATTTATTAATATCTCAACAACAACAATAGCGACGCTCGCAAAATTTCACGTGGATAGCTCTTAGACCAATCCGCATATTGTAACCAAATTTTAGGGATATAGGAAGGGGAAGTCAATTACCTATATCTATAGAACTACAATAGTTATGCACACTAAATTTGTTCTGGGTAAGTCTAAAAACAAACTACACCTTCCACCAAAATCGGAAAGGTATACGAGGGTGGAATCGGGTTCCCCCCATACAAATGAATTATTAATTCTCCTATATTTATAGAACTACATCAGTCAGACACACTAAATTTATACATGTTATTGGTAAAAAAAAGACCATATTGTTTTAAGATGCTATCATTATGTTAACTAGTAGTGGGAGAGTGAATAATAGAGATCTTTTCCAACACCTGCCACTAAAAGACTTCGGATACGAATTATTTAAGAACTGATTTTCAATGATTTTTTTAACTCATTAAAAAAAGTTCATTGAAAGTACAGATGAGCACGTGAGTGATAATTAGCTCCCGATATAAAATTCTAAAATTCTCGCGATCACGCTCACTAACATGATTTTTTTATTAAGCTAAATTGACTGCTATCGGATGACTTACCACCAGAAAAAACTTCGAATTAATCACAAAAAAAAACAAGTAAGAAAGTATGGTCGGTCAAGCCCGACCAGATAATACCCTACACTAAGTAAATGAGCAAAAACATTTTTCTTTCAAAATTTCAATAATTTATGTTCGTGAGCGATTTTCGGAAGTGGGCCTTATATGGGAGCTATGACAAATTATCGACCGATCACCACGAAAATTGGTCACGTGATTAATGTTTATATGAAAGTTATTTATGTTGAATTTTATGTGTATACTAACATTTGTAGGAGATTTATGCTCGTTAAAGTGATTATCGGAAGCAGGCCTTATATGGGAGCTATGACTAATTATGGACCGATCATAATAAAATTTGGTGACATGAATTCCCTATAAATACAACTTATTTGGACAAAAACTTGTGTAGATACCTATATAAATTAAACATTTGTGACGGATAAAATCCACTTTCGGGAGGACATTTGTATGGGGGCTAGGTCAAATAATGGACCGATTTCAGCCAGTTTTAATAGGGATCGTCCTTGGGCAGAAAAAATGATATGTACCAAATTTTATCGAAATATCTTTAAAATTGCGACCTGTACTCTGCGCACAAGCTTTACATGGACAGCCAGCCAACCAGCCAGCCAGCCAGACGGACGGACGAACGGACGGACGGACATCGTTTAATCGACTCAGAAAGTGATTCTGAGTCGATCGGTATACTTTAAGGTGGGTGTTAGACTAATATTTTTGGGCGTTACAAACATCTGCACAAATCCATTATACCCTCCCCACTATGGTGGTGTAGGGTATAAAAAACTTAAACAAGCATACACAAGCTTCTAATCATTTACGATTAGAAACTCAACGGATGGAAAACTAAACTTAAATGAAATAAAGAAAAGTAATTGGTAAAAGTTTATTATGGTTTATCTCATTATAATATAAGAATATAGCAACGTCCAGGCCTGACTAACACGTGACGCTCGTATTATTAATCACAACATTTGCACATCTCTTATAAAACAAAAAACAATGACAATAACAATAACAACAAAAACAAAAACAAAAACGACAGCAACAAAACGGTTAGCAGATTCGAAAAGATCTTTTCGTTGGTAGACTTAACGGGGTTATGCTGTTACTAATTTACATAAAACTTATGAGGCGCAGCGATGCGCAACCTAATTTTTTCCAAAACAACGCATAACTGTCCAGGCTTTTAAATTATATTAAATTCTCTGCCCAGCTCAGCCCAACTAATAACTTTATGTCCATTTCAACTGATAAAATGCATTTTTTTTGCACTTCCAATATAAAAACTAATAACAAAGCCACTTCCACAAATAATTCAAATTTAAATTTAACCAAAACATATCAATAAATACCTGAACTTGATGGTTGCATAATTATATTTATTAATTTTTTTAAATTACTTATAACAAATAGTATTTATTTGCGCAAATTTTTTATTTTTTTTATCACTTTTTTAGGTTTTTTCTCACAATATGTAATTTAAATACGTGACTATAAAAATACCGTTTCTTATTTGACATTAATTTCTTGCCTGTTGGTGTAGAATTTTGTGCTCTTTAAGCATGTACTTTCAGTATTCACGATACTTGAAATTTTTTTTTTCAATTAATCCGCAAGATTAGTATATTTGGCCCCTATGTGCGTCGCTGAAATTTAAAGAAATAAAAATTTTCTATAATTATGCAACAGACAAATATTGTATCCATTATTAGTTATCAGTGTGTAGCTGTGATTGTACTTATATATCATGTATTCCACAAAAAAACATAGAAAAATAACAGGATTTTAACATTGGGTCTTCCGATTTGGACCATTTTTGATAAACAACTAACCTTTAATAATTCGAGACAAAAAATCCGGTTTGTGACATAACTCAAAAACCGTAAAATAAAGATTTCGAATAATTTGAAACCTGGTTTGACAACTCTAGTTGTGAACCTTTCCAACATTGCATCTGAAAATTGTATTTGCATCATGAATTTATTTTTGGAAAACAAAATTTTTTTTTCAATTATTTAGTCTAAATAGGATATGATACTTTTTCAATCAAAAACGCACAATATCGTAATTTTTTAAATTTAAATTTTACCCAATTTGATCAAAATCATTAGACCTAAAGCTATTTTTTGCGATGTCTTATGGATTTCATCATATAATGAATTTTCATTGTAAATGTGTAAATTATTTGCATACATTCAATAGCCATTGTTTATTTTAATGAAAATTAATGGGAATGACAAGTGGATTGAAAGCAAAATATTTTTTCTCAAATACATTAAAATAAATATAACACAAATTGAATGGGAAATATTTATATATTAAAAATTAAAATAAATCTATTTGATAATATAAAAATTTATAAAAATTAAAAGCTCTTTAATTATTAACAAAACTTACTGGAAATCTGTGTAATAGATACAAATAGAAGGAGCTTAATAATATCAGTGTTCTATTTGTTAGTAGATGTCAACCATTGCAGTGGGGCAGAATCAAAATTTTTAGAAAATAAATCTGGCATTTCTAAACTGCTGGTCCGATCGGGATAAAATTTGACATTGGCGTAGCAAAGGAGTATTCGAGTTTATGTTATTAAAATGGACCCTACAAATGCTATGGGGGCTCAAAGTAGGGTACCTTTGACATGTAAAATTTTTAAACAAGTGCCATTTTTTGAACTCAAATTGTTTTCGTTAGTTAGACAACTAAATTACCAATAGTATGCAAAAGATTTCAGAGCAATATTGATTGAGGATCGAAGGCGAAAAGGTGACTTAACTCTCTTTTTATTTAAAAAAACTTTCTTTAATATAATGGTTTTCTATAAGATATCTTTACGGAGAATATTCTGGTATAAAAAAATTTGTCATAGTTTTTGAATATGTCATCCCTACGCTCTTTGGAATTTGACCTATTTTTTATCAAAATTTCAAATTTGGGCCACAAAGATTGGATCAGAAAACGGAAAGCTGTTTTGGTAACACTGATGTAATCTCTATTTACTCCAAATGTATTTTCCTTGCCCCGAAGAAAATATGGACCCTATCGGCAAAATACAAGGTGGCGCAAAAGTAAACTTCCAATGTTTTTTGGCTGTAATAAATAACTTGTGGATTATTTTTATTTGGTCTTTTAATTTGTTTTACATCAAGTCGAGAATATGATGTCATGTAAATGGCCGCCGCCACAGTTGATTGTCATTTGAGCCCTTTTTATGGCATTTTCCATCACTTTGGCCAAAACTTCCAGCGATAGGTCCTCACATTCTTGACAGATATTGTCTTTAAGAGCTGCAAGAGTCTGAGGCTTGTTGATAGTATGCAAAAGATTTGTGGCACGTGCAGTGTGTGCCGTTGCACCGTCCTGTTGGAACCACATGTTTTCCAATCCCAATTCATCAAGTTGCGGCAAAAAGAACTCGTTGATCATTGCTCTGTAGCGCTCACCATTCACAGTAACCGTTTGGCCCGCGACGTCTTCGAAGAAAAAAGGTCCGATGACTCCTCCAGCGAAAACAGCACACCATACAGTGACTTTGAGCGGGTGTAATGGCTTTTCGTGGGTTACACGCGGATTTTCAGTGCCCCAGAAGCGTAAATTTTGCTTATTTACGAACCCGCTAAGATGGAAATGGGCCTCATCACTCATGATTATTTCTGATGAAAAATCATCTTCCTCTTGGTGGTGATTAAGGATGGCTTGAGCGTATGGTAGACGCGATTGGCGGTCAGTAGCTAACAATTGATGCACCGTCTGGACTTTGTACGGAAACATTTTCAAATCTTGTACCAAAATTCGTTGTAAAGACCGTGGACTGATACCCATTTTTGTGACACGTCGCACAGTACTCTGTTTCATAGACAAAAGTCAAAAATAAATTTTCTTCCAAATTTTAATAAAATATATATAATTTGAAAGCTAAGAAGACATCTAATATACATATTCAAAAATTATATTGATATGGCTATATTTGTTATTGAGAGAAGGCTCTAAAGTCAGAAAATTTTTCAGGAAAACGAAAGTGCTTTTGAAGATGGATTCACAAAAAATATTATAAAAATTTAGGTTTTTGGAAAAAAGTGGTTTGGTTTAATATTTTAAATAACTATGTATACAGTCAAGAAAAAGAAAAATTCTTGTTGTGAAATTTCACTCTTAGAATGTTTTTACACAGCTTTAAAAAGTGCATATTAAAAATTAAAAAATATCACACTTTGGTGGAAAATATAAACAAAGTGTGTAAAATGTAGTATTTTTTCTTTATTGTTTTTTATAGTTAATACTTTTATTTAATTAAAATAAAAATAAAATTAACGGAATTTTTGCCGCAATTTTGAAAAAAATTATTTTTAGAAAATGATTATTATTGTTCATTTTAGTATAAAATGTTAATAATTTCCCACATTTAAAATTATATTAAATCATTTAAATTATAATACCATTTGTACAATTTATGTATTTCGAATTTTGAATAAATTTTCATAAAAAACTGCGCTTTTTTTTGTTATTTTCAATAATTGGTTCATCGATTAAACCATGTCCGTCCGTCTGGCTGTCCATGTAAACATTGTGCGCAAAGCACAGGTCGTAAGTTTTAAGATATTTCAATAAAACTTTGTACTTATATTTTTTTTGGCCCAAGGACCAATCCTATTGAAACTGGCTGAAATCGGTCTATTATTTCACCTAGCCCCCATACAAATATCCTCCCGAAATTGGACTTTATCGGTCATATATGTTTTATTTATATAGGTATCTACACAAGTTGTGCTCCAAATAAGTTTTATATATACAGAATTCATGTCACAAAATTATATTATGATCGGTCCATAATTAGTCATAGCTCCGAAAATCACTTTAACGTGCCTAAATCTCCTAAAAATGTTGGTATCAAATAAAATTCAACATAAATATATTTCATATAGACATAAATCACACGACCTAATTTCATGCTGATCGGTCCATAATTAGTCATAACTCCCGTATAAGACTCACTTCCGTTAACCACTCACGAATATAAATTATTGAAATTTTAAAAGAAAAATGATTTTGCTCATTTATTTAATACTTATTATTATATGGTCGGGCTTGACCGACCATACTTTCTTACTTGTTTTAAAACATTTAATTATAAATTAAGAAATAAAAATCACTGAATATGAATTTTAAATTTACCATTTTAAATTTTAGGAAGTTTGAGACTAAAACGGTTCCTCACGTACATTATTTAATTTAATGTAATTATTTAAAAAATATATATTTTCGATAAATAAGAAGTTTTATAATTTCTAACATTTATTCTCCAATAGAAAATTGGATAAATAAAGTGAATTTTCGAAAGAATATTAAAATGGTATTTATATTTGTATAAAATCGTCAAACGAATTTTACATATACTAGACTTATATGGAAGCAAAAGGAGTCCTTGTCCTTAAAATTAAATTTGGAACACAATAAACCCTTAATTCTAGAGATAACTAAAAATGGGTTAGACAATTTAATCAATATTTTAGCTAAAATGTTATTTTTAATATTCAGGATATATGGCAGGTAGGCAAGTCCTTCATCCGATTTTGATGAAAATTTGTGTTTTCTTTAACAATGCAAAACGGTACTTGTGTACCAAATTCTACATCTCTACGAAAGCTCCTTCTACTTTTGTCCATTCGTTATATGGGGACAAAGAACTGTGCGTCGTCTGGTCGATGTCGACAGTGTTTCACCAGTAGGCGTTGGACGGCCAGGATATCTGCGACGAAATTCACGTTGTGCCAAAGTCACTGACCGATTATTGGTCAAATAAATAGTCAGCAATATTCCGCGTTCTGGAGCAGTTAAGCGTAACATTGTTTATTAACGTGTATTTTGCATGTGTTTACTACACAAATGTCAAAACAGATCTGACATTAGGGGCCAATCGCAAAATTTATAGCATTTTCTGATAGGAGAATTACTTTTGCGCCACCTTGTAGTAAAAATTATAATTTTTGGGATTTTTGCTCCAACTTTTAGGAATTGCGGGATTCCCTTTGACCTTTTGACAATTTTTTTTACACTTTCTTATCCAGAATGAAAAATTTAAAAAACGTTGAAAATATCATTGAGTTTTGTTAATAAATAAAGATTTTACTACATATTACATATTTATTGAGCTTCTAAAACTAAAATTTGTATCAACATTTTAATACGATTGCAAATATTAGGAACAATTTGTTCCACATTTTTCCGAACTATTTTCTTTTTGTTTATATAAGTTAATTTTTGGTCTCATAAACAAAACTTCAAGTCAATATTTGAATTAGATTCAAAAATATGCCACTTTAAATCTCAGTTCTTCAAAAATATTGCACTTGGCTACGCCAATTTCAAATTTTATCCCAATCGGACCAGCCGTTTAGAAATGCCTGATTTATTTTCCAAAAAATTTTGATTCTGCCCCACTGTGCATTGTAGTGCCCCCCTTGGGGCATGGATAAGCATCTTGGTGAGCTCCACACCTTGATGTTATGCCTCAAGGGGAAATATGGAGCGAAACCGGGGCTCCGAGGTGCACGGACCTCATTCCTGGTAAGAATTTAATTTATTAAATTCGCAGCTGACTAGAGTCTTATCTAGTATAGCGGGGGTCCTTTGCCCCAGGACTTCGGTCCTGTAGGACCATTGGTGAGGTCACTTCGGTGAGGTACGCTATGGTTGTGGTTGAAACCCAAAGCGGGGAGAAGATTGTTGGTTAAAGGACTAATATTTGGGCTAGTGCTAAATTTCGGACTACCAAATGTATCTTACTAAGTGCTGTTGCTGACTCAACAGAGCCATTGAAAGTAGCAGATACCAACTGGCGCTTGTGCTCAGGAAACGTATTGGACTTGGACTTGGTTCTCTGTCGAGGTCAAAAGTGTGTGGTATCAGTACACTCACTTTGACTTTTATCGGCTGGGAACTTTTGAAGTCAGAGACCATACATTGGACTGGATTACCAGGCCGGATATTGCAGCTGGTCAGTTGGCTAGCTAGCTATGGATGGCAGGGATTAGATAGCCCGAGCTCTCGAGCAAGGGGATTGTGCATTGATCTGTGCAATCATTGTACAAGAAGTTGCCAATTGAGTGTACCTTGCAAGTCATTCAATGGCGGTGATAGACGCATTGTTTCTATCCGGTTTAAAGACCACCATGGGATTAAGCCTATGCGGCAGGTACCCACGTAAATCTTAGACACACTTTCTGTGCATTGTAGTGCCTGATTTGTAGTAATTACTGTTTTACTCAGAATACCGCTGCTCAACAATAACACTGTGCTAGTTGAAAAATATATTACAAAACGGGAAGATTCTGTAAATTTTCAGTTTGTTGTTGATTTTGAATCCATAAATATGACTAGTGGAAAAGATAAGATATATATGTTATATATCAAATTTTAAGAATTAGAAAATTTATAGAAGACTTTTTGCAAAAATATGGGAGAAAACTTTAAAATGTTATTAGGGGATATTTGTTTTATCTTTTGTTTACAAATTCAAAAGTTGTGGATAGATTTTAATCATTTAGAGCCTATTCTGTTTTTTATGCGCTTAGAAAAAAGCGTAGCTGCATTTTTCAATTTTTGATGCCATTGTAAAAAACAAAAACTTCGAAATTTTAAAAAAAAATTGGTTTAACCCTAACCGTACTGACAACATTTACACATGTAGACTCCTGACAAGGGTACTCCAGTCTCGATCCAAGCGCCAAAAAAACAAAGCTCTCGTCGAGAATTTTTGACACCACTTGGCGTGAAGTTGGCAACCAAAATTATGAACAAAAGAGCCAATGGTATTAAAATCGGATACAACTAATCGACGGTTGCAAATAAACGGTCGCTGCTCCTGCGTGACTACTGATCTAACATATGATCGAAAAAACGTCAAATATGCGATGGCTGTAAACGACCAATGTTCAATGCACTAGATGTTAATTGTTTTAATATATTTTAATTCCAAATAATCAACAAACATAAAAATACTATAATTTATAGTTTTTTAATACAAAATGTTAATAGATATATAAGGGTACGCGGATACCCTTATCAGGAGGGAAAGGAATATTTGAATTTGGGTGGCTCCAGAGATAAACCAAACGAATCATGAGTACTTTAGACATGTAAATACTTTAGAAAACGGTTATCTGAAGGAACTTGCGGAACCTCAAATTTGTGTTTTATTTTGTTTAAGAAAAATGTTACTTCAAAGCTCGTTCGAGTACCGGGATACCCGTATCAGTACGGCTAGGGTTAACCTGCCGGGTGCACCGCTTGACAGAAAAAAGGTGTCAATTTCGAGCACAATATAATCGTCGAATTATCACAAGAGGGCGTATTATATGGAGTAAACGCATTATCTAAGTGTTTAGCAAATGTCCCGACTTTTCCAGTTGTATTCTTCGCCCATTCACAGTTTTGGAGACATATATGGGATTCATATGTAATAAGACATTGGTTTTTTTTTGCACAGTCTTCTACAGACTACATTCTGTTTTGATTCCTTATAATCGTTTAAGGCAACATGTAATCTCTTTTAGCACTGATTGAGTTATAACTTCAGATTCGGAGAATCTTTTCTCTCTTATAAGAGACTCAATATTTTAAGAAAATTTTGAATGTCTGTAACTTCCCATGGATAATGGGAAAGTAATATTTATGTGTGTATCCGAATCTAATTCTCAGTATTTTTTGTTTTTTTATTTACATATTTTCTTCATTATTATTCTTTTCACATATTTCAATATTAATTTAGTTGGAACATCTAAACTCTATGAAACAAATAACTTGTATAGATTGTATAGAGTGTAGTCATTTTAGCGGAAGTAATTTAAATTGAAATAAATAATTACAAGTTTAAAATACTTGCCTAAGACGAATCTGATACTTGTTTCAACTTGTAATAAAAGTTTTTAGTATTTTTTTTGTATAATTTTCGTTCGATTTGAAAGAATTAAAGGAAACATTTTATTATTTTTGTGAAATTGTTGAATTCTTAGGTGAAATTACTCATATTTAGTATATTCTGCGGTCTGGATTCTTACTAGTTAATACAACAAAAGGAAATGACAATCCAACATACTTATACTATAAAGACGAAAACTGAACAACAAACTTGTATATACATATATATGTATATAATAGGGTGGCCCTTCTATATGAGATTAGAGAGCTTATAAGGTCTGGAATTGGCCTCTGTCATCTTAAATGACGTTTAGAGGTTGCTCATTTTATTCGAAGTTTTGGTGAAACGGTAAAAAAATTAATGTTAAAAAAAATTCAATCCAGAACAAGTAAGTGTGTTTATATCTTGTATACCGGCCATCAATATGTGATGTAGATTTTATATGGGGATAGGGTCAATTATGGACCGATCCTCACAAAATTTGATAGAAATATAAAACTTTTGTATGTCCAATTTCCTCGCCATATTTATTATTATAAGACAATTATGAATGTTAAAGAAAGCATAGACCGATATGTCCCATTTTCGATACCAAACAATCCTCATCAACGGCCAGTATCTAGCTCCTTTCGTTTGGTCCCTATAGTTCAATAGACAGATAGTCGGAAGGACATAACTACATTGTCTTAAAATCTTATGAGGACTTATGTGAGTCTGCGACTAAAATTTTGATGGGTTACAAGATGAATACATCAATATATCCATATTTTTTGATGGTGGGTATAAAGAGTTACTCAAAAAACAACTTATACACACTATTCCAGGCAAAAATTTTCCTTGGTCCAACAAATTATTATTTTTTTAGTCTCGTTAGTTTTTCAAAATATGTCAGATATTGTCTTTTCTAAATTATTCATATTCAACTGTTATTTCGGTCAAAGTGAACAGCGAAAAAAAGTATGTAAAAAAATATTCAAAACTTTTCAAAAAAATCCAATATGGACTTTCAAAAAAATATAGCAAACTAGCTAAAACCCGGTGTGCTTCGCTACCTGTACCGTAATGATTTACAATATAGTAAGTCTATCTAAAATTAGTTTTTAATGTAATAAAAAGTACGTTAATTATTTCATATTTAATGTTTAGTATACAAAATTTTGTAATAATTATTTATTGTTCTAATGCCTTTTATTCTTTTCTATCTGGTTCATAGACCTATAAGTCTCTGGGTTTTCCTACTCGCGAACATGCAACTGAAAGCTGTTCATGAATTTTCTAGATTTTTGAGCTTTATCAGTTGTCATTGCAATTGCTAAGAAAATAGAAAACTCCAATCGATTAAAATAAAAAGGCATTTCCGGAGTTATTATCGGAATACTTGTGCAGTAATACATCTTTATACTTTATACTTCTCAGTTATAAAGGTCGTCCCAATTAAATTTTTCATTTACTGTAAGTCGAACAATCATACAAATAAACAAAAATTCAGTTTTATAAGGTTTTCAAATGTATACAAATTTTAACATTTACTTAATATAAAAAAAAAATGTCTGTCCTAAATATTAATGTTGATAGCTTATATAGGCTTCCCTATATATAATTTGTCATGATATCTATTGAGGTGCCACGCCCACTATTGGTAGTTTGACCATTTTTGGCCTAAATAAGTAATTTATACAAAGTTTCAATGCTTAACATAGAGTTCCCAGTTCGGTTTTAACCGAAACCACGGTTTTTCAAAGCCTAAAACCGAAACCGAAAACGACAATTATTCTTCGGTTTTGACTTTTAATCTATTTTCAGTATAAAAGTTAAAAAATTATAAATGAGAAACAAACTTTTTCATCCAATATCTTTAAAACAAATCGGTAAAAATATCTTAAGATTGGTTTAAATTTTTTAAATTGTTTTACAATAATTGCTTCAGATGATGTAGCAGGCTACCTTTCGCAGACTAAATAATGCAACATGTTTGTAACAAAATCTTAGTTATTTACAAATATCCAACGAAAGTATGGAGTAATTGCTGACCCCAATTGAAAGAATGAAATAGTACTATTAAGTCTCCCTTTTGTGTTTTAATACTAATTCAGGAAAATATGTCTCTAGTTTCATGTTATTGATTCATTGTAATGTGGAATCAGTACCATAAAGACCCACATTTTGTATTTATACTCAGCATCATGAATGCCTAATTTCATATTTCTGTGTCCATTATTATAGGAAATACAAAAGAAAGGTACTACTAAATCACCTTTTGTGAATTCTAACAGTAGTTGAAGAAAGGGGGTTTGAACTCGATGAAAATGAAAGGGGGTTTGAACTCGATGAAAATGAATAGGGATTTGAACTCGATGAAAATGAATAGGGATTTGAACTCGATGAAAATGAATGGGGATTTGATTTTTACAAAATTTTTCATTGTTTTAAAAAATTCTTATCGCACACATTTTTTTTCCACGGTGATTCCTCTTTGCTGTTATTTTCATGCCTATAGAAAAATTTTTAAAAAATTATTTTTCATTGTTTTGACAAAAATTTTTATCGCGCACATTTTTTTTCCACGTTGATTCCTCTTTCACATCGTTTTCATACGGGTAAGAAATTTTTATTGTAGAAAATTTATTTTTCAGTGTTTTGAAAAATGTTTCTAGTTTTCAAAAATGTACTTTAGGAAAAATTATAAATATATTCTGATTTCTAAAAATAATGCAGTATTTTGTCGGTTTTTATCAGACAATCTACATCCGTTATTTTTATTTTTTTGTAAAAAGAAAAGTTTTTTATTGTTAAAATTTGGCTTAGAAATAATAGGTTTTAAGAAATTTATAGTTTTCAAAAAAACTTTAAAAACAAAGGAATAGAAATCTACTTTTTCGTCATTTTCATGCTGATAGAATAATTATAAAAGCTAAAAGTATAGTTTTCTTAATATTTGAATACATCCGGCCTTGTTCTAGAAAGAAGGCTACATGCATTGTTTCCGTTATGATTGTAGAAAATAATTTTAATTTAAATATTTCATACAAAATCTGTTTCATAAAACTTTAATAAATTTAAAAATTGATTATGAATAAGGCCTTTATTTTAGAAATAATAGTTTTAAGAATAATTTTGAAAAATGATAGCAATAGTTTTTAATTTTAAGATGTTGAAAATTTATTTTTCATTGTCTTGAAAAAAAAAAAATTTAATGCGTCAATAGAAATGAATCGCTCACATTTTTTGGAATTTCTCATTTTTATGCAGGATGAAGCAAATGTTTTTTTCGATCAGTAAAATTTTAGGTCTAGAATCGAGTCATACATCCGGCACGATTGTTTTAAAGAAATATTATTTAC
Source organism: Calliphora vomitoria (assembly GCA_942486065.2). Classification (NCBI taxonomy): domain Eukaryota; kingdom Metazoa; phylum Arthropoda; class Insecta; order Diptera; family Calliphoridae; genus Calliphora; species Calliphora vomitoria. Next base: position 154,533,950 of record OW818029.2, read on the forward strand.
ACAGTTTCCGCTGTGATTGTAGAAAATAAGATATACTTGTCTGGAATTGTAGACGGCGAGAACACCCCAATATTGTTTGGTTTTAGGTCTAGAATTGAGTCAGACATCCGACACAATTTTTAAAGAAAGAACATTTACACAGTTTCCGTTGTGATTGTAAAGTACCATTGAATATGCTGATATGATTTTAGAAAAAACTCTTCAAAACGCTATGTCCTAAATATAACAAGCATATGTATTCATTAGTGGAATTTTATATTAAAATTTAGTTTTCATATACATATATATGCACATATATTTTTGAAAAGTTAAATTTTATAAGATTTTTTTAACTAACGACAGTTTGAATTAACACTCGAACGAATTAAAACATAAATTTGTTTAATAAAACCTAAATTTGTTTAAAAAAACTAAAAAACGTATATTAAAAAATGGATCTATTCATGGATAATACTCCTTCAACATCTGCTGCAGCAAAATCGATGATGGAGATGATGAGACGCAATGAGGGACGGGAATCTAGATTTGAGTGTAAATCATGCACTGAAACATTTTCAACATTAAGTGCATTACATATTCACAAAACATCTCAACATAAAAGGAATTGGGGAACATCGAATATGTTCTCCTGTGAACAGTGTGGACTACATTTTAAAGGGAAATTGTTGTTTAAAAAACATATGAAGGTACATCTTGTACAACCCACCGTGATCCTAGATTGTAATATTTGTGGGAGAAATTTTAGAACCATCAAAGGGTTGGAAAATCATACAAAAACCCACCAGAGCTTAATACATTGCACAATATGTAAACTCGATGTTGGAAGACTGGACTGGGGTCATCATTTAAGAACGAGACAACATAAGGAAAGCGGAAATGGACATTTAACATCTAACATTTCTTTACGATCCAGTGACTTTATGGAAAGGGTTGAAGTATATACATATACAAACCCTAAAATAGATGACATATATCTGGAAGAATTTTTGGAAAAAGCAGAGGAAGATGTTTTAAACATATTAAAACATTCTCTAGCAAAACAAATAAATTTTAAATGCAATTTCGAATTGGAATGCATATACATCAAAATAAGTGAAGATGTAGAAAAAATTGAAAAAATGGTTCATGTAACAAAAATGACAGCAGTAAACCGATCTCACACACTAAGAAATATTTACTTGAAAAAAGCTGAAGATTTAAAAAATAAAATGGCAGAGTTCCAGGAACGTGATAGTGGATGGGCATTGTTGGAAATTAAATATTTAAATATAAATATAAATCAACATAACATAATTCGAGGATCTAGTTACATTGAACTTCCTTATAAATTAATGAAGCTAAATGCATGTCTTAATATTAAAAATGAGGATGCGTTTTGCTTCAAATGGTGTGTTATAGCTGCATTAAAGGCTCCAAGCAACTACAAAAAATCTATGATATGCTCCTCCTACAATATTGAAAATATTGCAGACCAGATTATATATGCAAATGGAATTACACTGAATTTCGAAAATATGAAATTTCCTCTAGATTTGAAGGATATTTCAATATTTGAGGCACAAAATCCATTTATAAGCGTAAATGTATTTGGATTTGACGTGAAAGGAAATCAAATTGTTGGTCCATACAGATGTTGTGATAAATATAGAAAAATTCACATAAGTTTGATGTTGCTTGAGAACGAGGATTGCAGCAAAAGACATTATGTTCTCATTAAAGATTTGTCAAGGTAATATAAATATATTTTTTTATTATTATTATTATTATGTAAATATTTATATGGTTTTATTTCTTTCAGATTTCTGAGGTCATCTTTAAGCAATAGCAAAAATAGCGTTCATTTTTGCATGACATGCTTAAATTATTCGCAAGATCCTGAAATGGTTATCCGACATAAAGATGGATGTTTACAAATGATAACTACAATGCCTGCAGTTGAAGATAAGTATATTGAATTCCAAAATATGGCTAATAATTTAGAAGTGCCATTCGTTGTATACGCAGACTTTGAATGTTTATTAGAAAAAATTAACAGTAGGGTTAGTCATAAAACAATTAATGAACAAAAACACATTCCCTGTTCATTTAGTTATTATATTAAGTGTAGCTATAATGACAATTATTCAAAGTCATTAACTTATAGTGGATTAGATAGCCCCCAAGTATTTGTCAGGGAATTGCTTAAAGACACAACATACATTTTTAAAAATTATTTAAACAAAGTTGTCCCAATGAAAAATTTAACAAATGATGAAAACGAACGGTTTAGAACTTGCATAGATTGTTCACTTTGTGGAAAACCTTTGGGTGATGATAGAGTTCATGATCATTGTCACTTAACTGGTTGTTTTAGGAGTGCCCTTCATAATCATTGTAATATTAATTACAAAATTAAAAAAATTATACCAGTGTTTTTCCATAATTTATCCTCATATGACAGTCATTTATTTATAAGGGAATTAGGCAAAGTTGAAGGTACCATAGAAATAATTCCCATAAATAAAGAAACTTATATTTCCATCACAAAAAATGTACCAATTGAAAACGATGGTTTTCAAATACGATTTGTAGACTCATTTAGGTTTATGGCTTCCAGTTTAGATGCACTATCATCAAACTTAGCTTCGAATGATTTTAAAATCATTAAAAAATATTTCCCTAATGAAGCTGAGTTTGATCTTATAAGAAGAAAAGGCATATATCCATATTCATATATAGACTCCTTTTCAAAACTTTCTGAAGGAAACCTCCCTGAACGGACTGAATTTAAAAATCTTTTAACAAATAAAGAGTGTAATTTAGAAGATTTCGAACATGCAAAAAAAGTATGGGAAACTTTTAATTGCAAAACACTTCTTGATTACACTGAATTATATGTTAAAAGTGATACGCTTATTTTGGCTGACATTTTTGAAAATTTCCGAAAAATTTGTAAAAAAATTTATAATTTAGACCCATGTCATTATTATACGGCACCAGGTTTATCGTGGGACGCTATGTTAAAATCAACAAAAATAAGACTGGAATTAATAACTGATGTTGACATGTACAACATGATAAAAATGGGGATTAGAGGTGGACTTGTACAATGCTCATTAAGACATTCTGTAGCCAATAATAAGTACATGAGCGATTATGATGCAAAAAAGCCCTCTCAATACTTGATGTATTTAGATGCCAATAATCTATATGGGTGGGCAATGTCTCAATATTTACCCTTCTCTGACTTTATATGGTTAAATAATGAGGAAATTGATAACCTCGATATTCTTACAATAGACGACGAGGCTAATGAAGGATATATTTTGGAAGTAGATTTAGAATATCCAGAAGTATTACATGACTATCATAATGATTTACCTTTTTGTCCGGAGAATAAAATTATTGCTCCAATGATTAATGAAAAGTTGATTGCCGACTTAACAAATAAAACAAAATATTCTATACATTATAGAGTATTAAAACAGTGCATAGAAAATGGAATGATTTTGAAAAAAATCCATAGAGTCATAAAATTTAAACAGGCACCATGGCTTAAATCATACATAGACTTGAATACATTTCATAGGAGTAGAGCATCTAATGCTTTTGAAAAAGATTTCTTTAAATTATTGAATAATGCTGTCTATGGAAAGACCATGGAAAATGTAGAAAAAAGGAAGTCTGTGTACATAGTTACAAAGTGGGAATCTGAAAGAAGAAATCATAGGGAAGCACGAGCTCATATTGCTCAACTAAATTTTCACAGTATGTCTAGGTTTGGAGATGACATGTTTGCTGTACAATTAAAACGTATGAGTGTAAAGTGCAATAAACCTATGTACTTAGGATTTAGTATTTTAGAAGTTTCTAAGTTGAAAATGTACGATTTTCATTACAATTATATGAAACCGAAATATAATAGTAAAATACATTTAAATTATATGGATACAGATTCATTTATATACACAATTAGGACTGAAGATTTTTATAAAGATATAGAAAATGATTTACTTCATCGTTTTGATACGTCTGATTATCATCCGCAAAATATTTTTAATTTGCCACTTGTAAATAAAAAAATTTTAGGAATGATGAAGGATGAAAACTGTGGAGTGATTATGAGAGAATTTGTAGGTTTGAGAGCTAAAATGTATTCCATTAAGAATGATAATAATGGTGAAATAAAAAAATCAAAGGGCGTTAAAAAAATGGCATTAGATAGGATAACATTAACCGATTATAAAAAGTGTTTATATTCAAAAAATATTTATAGTGATTCAATGTATACATTTAGAACGTATCAACACCAAATATATACACAAAAAATTGAAAAAGTTGTCTTAAGCTATAATGACGACAAAAGATATATAAAGATTGACGGTATACAGACATATGCTTGGGGGCATTACAAACTAAAAGAAGATGACTTTGAATTGCATGATATTGCAAATTATTTAGAAGAGGACAATAGTAATATTGTACAAAAATCAGGCGAAGAAAATTTATTAAACAATTGGGATAATGATGGAAATGATGAAATATTTTTAGGTATAGAAGAAAACGCAAATAATAATATTATATTTTCTGATTCTGATGATGAAATGTTAATGGAAATTGATATAAGCAATAATAAAAATAATAGTATTTTATTTTCTGACGATGATGATGAAATATTTATGCAATTAGAATATTAAGTAATAAAAATCCACTTTGTTTTATTTTATAAATTTATTTAATTATTTATTTATTTATTTTTTGCTGTATATATTATATAAATATAAGTTAAAATGAATTAATTTTGAAACAAATAAAAAGAAATAATTTATAATATTAAAATGTTGATTAACTGTTTAAACAATTTTTTTGACGGAAGCTGTAAGCGGTGAGTATTCGATTAAACGATCGTGTATGAGTAAACAGTATGCAGATGTATTAGCCGCTACTATTTTATCTGTAGAAAACTCAACTTTTATATCAATTGGGCCTGTTGTGACTGCTTCATTTTGATGACTGACATCAATCACGATTATAGGTGCTTTTTCCTTAAATTCTTCAGCTGAGAGGAGTGGTTGAGCCTCCCTCATATAGAAATTTTGTTGAAACTTAACATACATATCGTATAGAATGGCAAAACGTTGATTATCAAATTTAACATTTAAGTCATCATAGGGATATGAGTCTGAATTTAAATGTACTTTAATATTGTTAAGATTTGAATGGGTAAGCTTATTGTTATGTTTAAAAGCAATTAGTACAAAACGTGGACGTTCTCTGTTTGCAGCTAGTTTTACATTCCAAATATGATTTTGTGATGCTGATAGTTGAGGATGGTAGTGGCAATCCCAACTACGAAATGCTATTGGCAACACATTTCCACTATTAATAATTTTTATTGTGTTCAGTTTAGCATAATCCGAAAGTTTTACATGCGGAATTCTCCAACTAATATTTTGAATTGTAATTTTTGGTTTTTCAGTAGTTTGATTAGAATTTACAATATTATCATCATTTTTGGTACGTAATAATATTAATTCATGTTTACAATTTAACATAATTTTATTATAATCCTCAGCAAATCCTAATAATGATTTAAGCGGGACATAAAAGTTGAAAAATCCTTCACCAACATCGATGTCTTTATCATAAGACCAGCTTGCATTCCCCATCATAATACTTTCGCTGTCATTTAGGGATAGATAATTTTTAATTGTGCTAGAAACACCCAAATGTCGAGTGCGATCTATTTCAACGCCATTAAGCTCATAACGAATCTCCTCAAATAAATTGGGTACAAAATTATTTTTCAATTTAAAGTTTTTCGATTTTAGACCACTTGTAGCATCTAACACAGTACCTTCAATATACAAAAAGCTTTCACTCGGTAAAACATATAAATCTTGATTTTGTATTGAAATACGAATTTCATCATTATTATTAAATGATTGAATATACGGTGTATATGTATGATAATCTTTTTTTATGATTCTTTCATCCATCATTGGTTTTTCTAAAACATTAATTATGTCAGTCATTATTCTTTAAAATAAAATTCAAGGATTTTAGGAATTGTTTATTTGCTTCGGTCAGTTTTGATGCGTTTAAGGTTGTTCTTGCTGATGCAGTGTTCAACACACTAATGTCTCTCTTCATTCTAACAACAACGTTTTTATTGTATATAATCATTATTGTTTGGGTCGTAAATGAAGACGAAGAGTAATATTTTCACCACGAAAATTTATAAACTCACTATTTTGATCTACAATAGTGACCGCGATAGAACTTATCTCCTTGGTGTTTAGAGGTAAATAGATTAAGTTTCGTGGAATTTCATCCATTTTATATCCTGGGGAAACATTTATTCCAAATTCATGAATTGTATGTGCCCTTTCTCCATTTATATAAGATCCAACAGCGATATTACAATCAATACGTATTGTATTCACTTTGAGAATATTTACGGGTAGTTCAGAGAGATAATTGGAACCCCCGTTTAAAGTTTTTTTGTTAAAACCCATTAACTTTCCAATTGTTCTTTTTTTATTGAAATATATTGAATCATGAGAAGTAGTTATTTCAACTCTCATTGTATTGTTATTGGCTTCTATTTTAATCGATTTTTCACCATTAGTCAAATGCTCATATTCACTTTCTAAATAATCTGCAATATCTTCCAGCTCATAGGAACCAATAGGAATTTCAATAATGTTATCCCCAATATGAAACAAATTATTATCCTCATCGACATTGGGTATGCTATTATATGTATGAAAATCTATAAGTGAGCATTCATAATCCTCTTCCAATGCTATGGGTGGAAAATAATTTGCAGTTAAAATTGACGAGTTTCCGTTCAAAGTTAATGTAATAGACATATTGAACACTAAAAATGGAATGAATAAAAACATATACATTTTTTTTTTTTTTTTTGTTTTAAAATATATTTTATTTATTTATAAACTTAATAGATATAAGAAATTTATTACAATATTTCGTTTTTATTAATCCAAGAGTTGTGATCATTTGTAAATCCCAACCATTTAACAAAAGCACGATTATTTTTTATTCTTATAACCTTTTCCACAAGATACGTATTTGGATATCTGGTTGATAGTAGCTCCTCTTCATAGAATCCACCTTTAATAGGATTTCCCATATAGTCTTCTAAAATATATGTCGTTGGATATGTAATTTTAATATGTTTGATTTTAAATATTTCTGTTGTCCAATTTGGAGTATACCCTTTTTCAAAACAATGTTTATATTTGCTAATGCGTACATTGTCACCAATATTAAACTTGTTTTTCTTAAATATTTTTATATGGTTATAAACGGTATTTAACAATAATTTTTCATTAGAAGGTTTTACGTCAATAGGAGCCATTTTGATAACTCGATGGATTTTTTTGTTATAATCACTAATTAGTTTTTCATACAAATCAACCCAATGATATGAGCCATTGTAACTGAATTCTTTCCACATCATACCTTTCAGAGTTCTGTTAAATCGTTCTACAATTGAGGCTTTCATAATGCTGTAAGTAGAATAGTGATTAATTTTATATTTTGTCATTAGGTTTTTGAATAAGTTGTTGAAAAATTCTTTTCCATCATCTGTTTGCAAATTTTTTGGTATACGGCCTAAATTAAATATGTCATTCATAGCATTTGTAACATCTATAGCCGTTTTAGATTTTAGTGGTCGAATCCAAGCAAATTTTGAAAAGGTATCGATGACTGTTAATAAATATTTAAATCCTTTATTATATGTAGAGTAATTTCCCATTTCAACTAAATCCGCTTGCCATAAATCATCAATACCCTTCATTATTACTCTCCGTCGTTTAAAATTTTTCCTTGCTTGGGAATGAAGCTCAATAACCAACTCTCGTTTTTCATCCATACTTGAATTGTATTAATATTTTATTTTATATTTCTTTTTTATTGGATCTGTACTGCTTGGCGGTTCACTTTTTGTAATTATTGACGTAAAAACAAAATTCTCCAGTCTTTGTACTTTCTCTAACAGCGTTTCGATCTGTTCACTAAAATGTAATTTTAAAGACATTTCTCTATGAGATATCATATTTTGTATTGAATTATCAATATTATTAAGTTTTCCATCAAGTTTTTTATATTCTTGTTTATTCAATGTTGTTAAATCTTGTTGCAATTGTCTGATTTCTGTTCCCAAGTAATGTTTATTAACAGCGTCTTTTTCTTGTGTAGGAAACGAAACATTTGTGATCCTTTTGTTTTGAACATTAATGTTATTATTTTTATCCAACACAAGTCCAACAACTTGACGAATTTTTCTTTTATTTTTCTCATTTTTTATAAAATTGTTTTGACTCTTTGAGTGATGACCAAACTTATCAACAGGCATATTTTGTTATCCTTCCACTATTTATTTATGATTATTGCTTTCTACGCAATAATATTTGCTTCTTGCAATTCCTCTAAAATTGAATTAATTTCATTGCGATGATTATTGTGTCCCGCGCCTTCCGATGCAACCAATAGTCTAAGTCGATCTACTAATTCATTAGGATCGTTCCAGTATATATAGTTGGGTCTTTCATTATTGACTTTCATAATCATTCCGTTTCCTTTATGCGTTTGTGATCTTAATGATCTTTTTGGTGTTATAGAAATTTCATCCTTAAACAATTTTTTTATAATAGTGTTGTACTTTTTGCTCTTAGTGCCCTTAATTTGATTTTTGGAATTAAATTGTCTTTTGTGTGCATTGGTTTTAATCAAAATATTTTTATAAATATCCAACTCATATGGTTCATAATTTGTTGGTTCTTTATGAAACAATAATTGAATCAAGCCTGGTGTAACGGCCCAATTTTGATTTCCAATGTTAATTTTTTCTTCATTTATTTCTATATCGCTATTACCAAACTTCCAAACATTATATGAGTTTTTATGTGGACCATATGTTGTATCAAGCAATTTATTTTTCTGCAGTAATGATAAGTCAATAACATTAGATGAATTATTAGCTGAATTAAATGTCGAATCTACACTGTTTGTATCGTTACTGTTTTCATCATCTTTAAGTTGTATGTCTTTCTTAGGAGTACTCGTTTCAACTTTAGACAACATATTATTGAAATCGAAAGAATTGTTTTGAGTGTAAATATTTTCTGCTTTAGGTTTATCATATTGAGTGTTGTTATTTTTCACAAGTTCTTTTAATGGTTCAGTTATTGGCTTAAATGTTTTTGCTAATATCTCGTCTTTTTCAGTTTCACCAACTTTTAAACTTCGATATTTTTGTTTTAAAACAGATCGAGTCTTTATTAATTCTTTAAGTAGTTGTTCATTCATCTTAATATAGCTCTGGGAGATCAGATCAATACCGTTGCTTGCAAGTTAATAATAGTAATAATGGTAAAACTGTTTTGCACATTCTTTTTATTCAACTATTATCAGCTTTGGAACAGCTTTGAACAGCTCATGACCAGCTTTCAACAGCTCATGAACGGCTTTAAACAGCTCATGAACAGCTTTTAACGGCTCATGAACAGCTTTGAACAGCTCATGACCAGCTTTCAACAGCTCATGAACGGCTTTAAACAGCTCATGAACAGCTTTTAACGGCTCATGAACAGCTTTGAACAGCTCATGAACAGCTTTTAACGGCTCATGAACAGCTTTGAACAGCTCATGAACAGCTCATGAACAGCTTTTAACAGCTCATGAACGGCTTTAAACAGCTCATGAACAGCTTTGAACAGCTCATGAACAGCGTTGAACAGCTCATGAACAGCATTTATAATTGAATAAAGTTATCAAAAAATTTTCTATATCTCCCACCATTCATCTCATTATCTTTGCTAATTACTAAAAAGCCAAATTTGTCTTGCCAACATTCACGACACATATCAAAAAATTTTTCAAATGCCATATCTGTTCCAACGTGATCATTATAAACATGACGCATATTTAATTCATCCTGTTTGAACATAATTATCATATTTGCGTTGTCTCGAATCAAATGTTTAGGAATTCTTGTATATGTTTGACATAAGTAAAAAGAATCAACATTTCTGTGGCGACCCATACAAAAATATGATCGTATATTATTTTGTTTCTCGCAAGCAACATCATCGAATATCATTAGTGAATTATTTTTGGCTTCATCAGGTGGTATAACACTCTCATTATCACTAAATGTAAAATATCCCATCCCTGTTATAGGTGCAATGAGTTTTTCCAAGTACTGATATTTTGGTTGATAGAGCGATTTTGAATATAAATATATGTTCTCAAATTTTAAACCATTCGGACTTTCAATGAGACTAAGCATAACATTAGTCTTCCCACAATTAGATGGACCAACAATTAGAGCCCTAATGCTGTTCGGTAATAAACTACTATGACGTAGTTTTGTGTTTGCATCAGTAGAAAAGTCCATGTTTCTCACGGAAATATTTTTGTCTTGTTTTATTAAACGCATTTTGGTAACTAATAATTTTTTTTGTTTGTCAAAGTATATATAAGATGTTACACATTAATATTTTATTCATTTCAAAAAAAGTTATGAGAGGACAAGGTATATTAAATAATTTAATCGACGTTTTACCAATAGAGCTTCATATACCAGGATATCAATTTTGTGGACCAGGAACAAAACTAAAAAAACGTTTAGCTAGAGGAGATAAAGGTATTAATCCATTAGATTCTGCTTGTAGAGAACATGATATAGCTTATTCGCAAAGTAATGATTCAACAGAACGCAATCAAGCTGACAAAATATTAACTGAAAGAGCTTGGGAAAGAGTTTTAGCAAAAGATAGTAGTATTGGTGAAAAGACAAGTGCATATATAGTGACCAATGCAATGAAGACAAAAACAAAACTTGGTATGGGACTCCAAAACAAAAAACAGTTCTGTAATAAAAAACTGTTTTTGAAAACTATTAAAACTGCTACCAATATGTTGAAGAAAGAGAAACCTCAGGATATACAAGATGCTATTAAAATTGCTCAAAAAGTTACTAATAAATCATTTAAAGGAAATAAACATAATGTCATTGTTCCACGGATTATAAAACTTCCCAAAACTGGAGGATTCTTACCACTTATTCCAATTTTAACTGCACTTGGAGCATTAGGCAGTATAACTTCGGGAGCTACATCAATTGCAAAAGCTGTTACCTCTGCTAAAAATGCTAAGAAAAAAATAGATGAATCTACACGTCACAATAAAGCAATGGAATCTATTGCCATGGGAAAAGGACTATATCTTAAACCATACAAGAGAGGTTATGGTATAATTTGTAAAAATTCAAAAAACTATTAAATATGCTACCCAACAGACCACTTACAGATGCAGATATCATGAAGTTTGCTAATAGAAATATTCCTAACTTTAGAGGCGTATTTATGCGAGATATGCTTCCAAAACAATCTAAACAATCTGAGTGTGGAATAGTTAATTTGGATTCTTCAACTGGTAGTGGCACTCATTGGGTAGCATATTATAAAAACAATAATGATTTGGAATATTTTGATAGTTTCGGAAATTTACAACCACCGTTGGAAATCATAAAATATTTGGGAAAAAACATCAAATACAATCATAAGCGAAAACAACAATATAATACATTTAATTGTGGACACTTGTGTCTAGAATTTCTATATAAAAAAAAAAAAAAAAATAAATAAATGAATACAAACAAAACTCTTTTAAAAAATGCTTTTTATTTAATTTTCATATGGTATAAAAGTATTTTGATAATAAATAATATTTTTTTATTAAGTCTTCAATCATTTTCTTTTGCTTTTCAAAGTTTATTTCATATCGTTCAGGAATCAGTTCAACATCTTCTTGTAAGCAACTTATAAATCCGCATTTATAATCATCATTTTTTTCACTTTCATCTATTAACTTTAGGAAATGTTTGATTAATTCCAGATGCTCTAAAAAAATATATCCCTCAAAATCCTTTAAAAATTGTATAATAGTTATGCGAGACATCATTTCAAAACAGCTATGCTAATAAGAATAGTAAATTTTAAAATTTGTTCTATCTTTATATAAAAAAAATAAAAAATAAATTAAAAAACTAATATTTTTTTGTTTTATATATTTTTTATTATTTCTATTATTATAATTATAATTATTATTATTATTTAATGTTTAGCTTTTTATCAATTTTTAAATTTATTAAAGTTTTATGAAACAGATTTTGTATGAAATATTTAAATTCAAATTATTTTCTACAATCATAACGGAAACAATGCATGTAGCCTTCTTTCTAGAACAAGGCCGGATGTATTCAAATATTAAGAAAACTATACTTTTAGCTTTTATAATTCAGCATGAAAATGACGAAAAAGTAGATTTCTATTCCTTTGTTTTTAAAGTTTTTTTGAGAACTATAAATTTCTTAAAACCTATTATTTCTAAGTCAAATTTTAACAATAAAATTATTTTGGACAATCATAATGGTAACAATCCATACAACTTTTCTTTTTACAAAAAAAAATAATAATAACGGATGTAGATTTTCTGATAAAAACCGACAAAATACTGCATTATTTTTAGAAATCAGAATATATTTATAATTTTTCCTAAAGTACATTTTTGAAAACTAGAAACATTTTTCAAAACACTGAAAAATAAATTTTCTACAATAAAAATTTCTTACCCGTATGAAAACGATGTGAAAGAGGAATCAACGTGGAAAAAAAATGTGCGCGATAAAAATTTTTGTCAAAACAATGAAAAATAATTTTTTAAAAATTTTTCTATAGGCATGAAAATAACAGCAAAGAGGAATCACCGTGGAAAAAAAATGTGTGCGATAAGAATTTTTTAAAACAATGAAAAATTTTGTAAAAATCAAATCCCCATTCATTTTCATCGAGTTCAAATCCCTATTCATTTTCATCGAGTTCAAATCCCTATTCATTTTCATCGAGTTCAAACCCCCTTTCATTTTCATCGAGTTCAAACCCCCTTTCTTCAACTACTTCTAACTCATTCAGAATCATTTGTGCCTAATTTTAAATTTTAAGGATTATTATTATAAAATATTCAAGAAGTACCTTTACAATAAAGAAATAGTAACATTAATTATCCCTTTTGAATTCGTGTTTATAAAATATTCAAAAATCACTATGAGTTGGAAAAAGTACCTGCAAATCCATTTTTTATATTCTAACTCAGTTAGGATCATGTGTGTTTAATTTCCTGCTTATAGGTTCATTATTATCGAAATTTCAATAATAGTTTCAGTTACCTCAATATCATTATGCCCTCCATCCTTGATTCTTTCATTACTCAGAAGCAATATAATTAATAATAAAAAGTTCCACACTTTCCACTGTCAAGTTGGAATTTCAAAGTAATTTCCTGATTCTAGGTTCAATATTATCGAAAATTCAAAAAGTACTATTTGAATAAGGAAAAAATACTTCTTAGTTTATTTTAGTTCTCCATTTGTGGTAACATAATACAATTGAGCCCCCTATTATTGATTATTTCTTTACTGAGAAGCATATTAGCCAATTTTAATGTATATAACCTAACTATTTAATGTATTCAAAAGGTACCATTAAAAGAAAAGTTACCAATTTTCATTGATCCTCTTGAACACTCGTCCAGTTTTATCTTTAAATTTGTATAGCATTTCCTATATTATCAACTGATTTAATAGTTAATAAATTATCACAAAACCGAACCGAACCGAAACCGCGGTTTTGAAATTCTTCGGTTTTTTGGAAACTCTAGCTTAACATATAACAATTATACAAATTTTAATATTTAGTTTGTATGGGAGGTACCATGCCCACTTGAAATTTCAAAACATAAAGCAGCCAATAGTTCTTTCCAGTTATACAGAAATATGCTGTAAACATTTCAAGCAAATCGTTTCAGCTGTTTAACCGTCTATAGAGCTCAAACCAATAATAATAAACATAAAAATATACAAACATACGGAAAAAGGGTATGTATATAATAAATGACACATATTTCTTTTAAAATTACAGTAATTTATTTTCGTGAATGATTTTCGGAAGAAGGTATTATATGGGAGTTATGACTAATTATGGACCGATCATCATAAAATTAGGTGACATGAACTCCGTATATAAAGAACTTATTTGGAGCGAAATTTGTGTAGATTCCTATATAAAACAAGTAAGAAAGTATGGTCGGTCAAGCCCGACCATATAATACCCTACACTAAGTAAATGTGCAAAAACCTTTTTCTTTCAAAATTTCAATAATTTATATTCGTGAACGATTTTCGGAAGTGGGCCTTATATGGGAGCTATGACCAATTATGGACCGATCACCATGAAATTAAGTGGTGCAATTAATGTCTGTATGAAAGTTATTTATGTTGCATTTTATGTCTATACCAACATTTATAAGAGATTTATGCTCGTTAAAGTGATTATCGGAAGCAGGCCTTATATGGGAGCTATGACTAATTATGGACCGATCATCATAAAATTTGGTGACATGAATTTCGTATATATAAAACTTATTTGGAGAAAAACTTGTGTAGATACCTATATAAATTGAACATTTATGACCGATAAAGTCCAATTTCGGGAGGACATTTGTATGGGGGCTAGGCGAAATAATGAACTGATTTCAGCCAGTTTCAATAGGCTTGGTCCTTGGGCAGGAAAAATGATATGTACCAAATTTTATCGAAATACCTAAAAGATTGCGACCTGTACTCTGCGCACAAGCTTTACATGGACAACCAGCCAGCCAGCCAGCCAGACGGACGGACGGACGGACATCGTTTAATCGACTCAGAAAGTGATTCTGAGTCGATCGGTATACTTTAAGGTGGGTGTTAGACTAATATTTTTGGGCGTTACAAACATCTGCACTCCCCACTATGGTGGTGTAGGGTATAATTAAACATTTATCTCCGATAAAGGATATTTTTATGGGGGCTGGGTGAAATAATGGACCGGTTGCAATCAGTTGCGATGGGTTTCGTTCGTCCTTGGCCTGAAAATATTGTACGTGCCAAATTTTATCAAAATATATTCAAAATTTAGACTTAGACCATGTAAACCTTGTACGCATAGGTTTACATGGACAGCCAGCCAGACGGACGGACGTACGGACATCGTTTAATCTACTCAGAAAGTGATTCTGAGTCGCTCGGTATACTTTAAGGTGGGTGTTAGACAAATATTTTTGGTCACTACAAATGTCAGCACTCCCCACTATGGTGGTGTAGGGTATAAATACACCTAACGTATGATGGATGATTAAACTTATGTACTGCTTTTTACATTCCGAATCAAAATTTTTTATTGTCTGATAATGTTCAAGAACAATAACTGGACAAAAAGCTAACAAAATTCCCCAAGAACTTTAGGGTGTGGCAAGCCATTTGCAGTTCTGACAAGAGAAGCCAATTATTTGTGACAGCAGGCACAATAAACAATCCAGAAATATACACTACGGAATGTCTTTGAGTGGTACTCAAACAAAAATGAAAATTTTGTACCTTTGGAGGCAAATGCAACCAACTGTCCAGAACTTGGGTTTGCGTGAGGACCGATTTTAATTTGGCGGTTTTCAAGGAAACTTTGTTTTTGGTCACAAATATGTTAAAATAATTTTTTAATATAATGTGCAATCTGTAAACATTATGCGATTTTGCTACAAATTTAAGCACTGGGTTTGTAGATGACGAACAAACATTTTTTATCTTTGAAGCATCTAAAATCGAAAATTAGCCAAATAGGGTCCAATCTAATGTATACCCTTCCAATCTCTATGAATAGTATGGAAATGTTTTACTTCTTTTCCTAAGAGACTCCATTAGTGCTGTAACATAAACAATTACTAAGACTAATGTCAGCAACATTTAACTTCAGGGGGAATTTGTATACAAAATAATTTTCAATTTAACGTTTTCATATAAATATATATATACAAGAGCGTGCAATTGTGTATACATTATGTTTATAATATAAATACTATTTCAAAAATTTTCAATTAAAAACTTCATAAAATGCGTATTGCTGAAGTTTTTCCAAGTAGTTTCATAATAAACATTACTTAATACAAAAGTCTTTATATTTAAATAAACATAATTGCTTCTCATTTGAACATACATATGTATTTATACTTCAGCTAATTATTACAGTTTTATTCAAATCTTTTGTAGCAAGACACAGATATTTTTTGCTTGTTAAAATTTCTATACATAAATTAAAAGCTTGTTGACATTTTTCTCTAAGGGAATTTCTTCATAAATTATTCATATAAATTTGGTTTCAGTTTCATAACTTCTTTCTATGTTTTTGCGTGCGAGTATCCTTAGCGCAAAAACAAATTGTAGATGAGTTTTTTTTAGCATTTTAATAAAATATTGTTATGTTCTCTTTTTTATTCATCTTTAACTTTGTTTGTTGATTTTGTTGTCAAAAGTCAACAGGTAAATTTGTAAAAAACATTTTGTAAAGAAAGAGAAAAGAAAAGAAAAGGTTTTTATGTTTATGTTGCTAAAAAGGTAAAAAATATTTACATCTGCTTGTTTTTTTTACGGCAAGCAAGAGGGATGAGAAATTAAATTGGTGTAAATAAGGCATTTGATTTCCGTTTCCGCTGTGAATTATTATAGTTGCAAGTTAGTTTTTATCATAGTTTAAAAGTAGTTGTAAACAAAATATTTTGAAATATAAAATTGAAAAACTTGATCTTTAGAAAAGAGATTAGCATTTCAACAAATCTTAATGTATTCAAAACATCATTCTAAAAACTGTAATTAATCATACGCCACCAGTTTCTACTTAGAATTAAGAAAATGTTATAATATTTTATTAAAAACATAAAAAGTTATTAACATTATTAATTCAATTAATAAACGTCATTAGTGCTAAGTAACAGAAATGTTTATTTCATTAAAAATCACGAAAAAGATTGGGAAATTATTAAACAATTTGTTTGAGGTCTTATATGTTTTTTTAAGAGTCCAAAAAAATCGGACCTTATCAATTCAAAATTTGATAAATTTCATTGTGGTTCTTTGAAGTTGCTGAAAAATGCTCAATATGTCTTTTATCGAGTTTAAAGTTTTAATTAGGCAGTCGATAGTGACCATATTGTTAAAGCCTTATATTGTTTTATCTAAATGAGTGTTCTGTTCGGGCAAAGTGCCTTACGCTTCGCCCATGATGAGGTTCATTTCTGGACCTCATTCTAAGTTGGGATGATCCACATGAGATCCAAGACAATTCAATGCATCCCGATGAAGTGACAGTTTGGTGTGGATTTTATACTGGCGGCGTCATCGTTTCAAATTTCCTTAAGGTTGATGTTGGACAGGCCATCACAGTCAATGCCTTGCGTTATAGGTAGATGATTCCTTTGGCCTGAATTGCTTCATATGTACGTCAACGATATGTAGTTTCTACAGAATGTCGCAATATGCCACACAACTCATGTATTATATTATACACCAGCGATTTAAGGACATAGTCATGCCACGTGGAGGTGATGTGAACTGGCCACCGAGATCGTGAGATTTGACCCCGTTATTGCATCATATGTACGCCAACGATGTGTTGTTTCTACAGGATGGCGCTATATGCCACACCACTCATGTCACATTTTACATTATGCACGAGCGATTTAAAGACATGGTCATGCCACGGGGAGGTGATGTGAACTGGCCACCGAGAACGTGAGATTTGACCCCGTTATACTTTTGCTTGTGCGATTTTCTTCGCAATTCTATGCGAATAAGACCAAAACACAGCGGTCCTCAAGAGCAACATAACCCTTGTCATCCGCGAAATTCAGCCTGATTTATTAACCAGGGTCATGGAAAATTGGACATTTCAGATGCGCGACGACAAATGAAGCCATCGACAGGTCGTTGTCTACATTTAAATTTAAAGATAGGAAACGATTAATGAAATACCCTATGTACAATAGATTCCATATGTTCATACAGAAAACAGATTCGTGATAGCAACCGTTCGGTTGCACACATAGAATTTTTTGGTTCTATCAACAGAAAGATAGTTTTGTTACCCCTTCTAGAATTTTGTAGCCACAACTGTGAAATTCGTTTACTAAGGAAGAATCATTCGATTGACAACAAATTCGGTTGTTATCACGAATCTGTTTTCTCTATATACAAGAGATTCAATACATTGTCTTAAAAATCCGTTTCTTTTGAACTCACAATATTTCACCAATCAATTGTCCTTGAACAAAGGCTATCTCAAAAAAGATATCTACCATTTTCTAAAGATGTTCCTTATTTATGAGCCATTGTGTGGTTAACAACACATACTATTTCCATTTGTTTGCATGATTTCTCAACCGTATAAACTATATTTCATGATAACAAAATTAAAAAATTAAGAACATGATTTCCGATATAGCTTTCCTAAAATGACCCTAGTCATAATAAGGAGTGAGATCGTAAAATTCTTAACACGCGTTTTTCATTAAAACTTTTAACCCAAGTATTATTTGATTATTTTTTTTTTGATCAAGTTACCTTTGTAAAGCATGTCAGTTATTATGTTTAATGTCAATTATGTGCATTTGTTGTTAATCTGATTAAAATGAGTGACCAAAAAAAGTGCGTACTAAAATTATTAAATATTTTCAACAAAACCCAACTTGGTCCTACAAAACGTTGGCCAAACAATCAAAGGTCTGCTATCAAACTTTTTCCAATGTTATTAAACAGTACCGGGAGAACTTGTCCGTTGATATAGAACCTAGTTCAGGTAGAAGGAATGGTCCACATGATGTTTCTAAAGGCAAACAAATAGAAAGCATTTTCAAAAGAGCTCCCAACACATCCGATAGGAAAGCAGCCCGGTTAGCTCAGTACTCGCACTATTTGGTACGAAAAGTTAAAGCCAATGCAGGTTTAAAAGCATACAAGGCTCGAAAAGCTCCTAAGAGGAACGCTGCTAAAAATTTAGAGGCCAAAAACAGAGCACGGAAATTGAAGTCAAATTGTATACAAAAAATTTACCTGCTGCATAATGGATGACGAAATGTACGTATGGAAAATTTTTCCCAGCTTCTGGGTCAATTTTTTTATGTTGCAGATGCTTCTTGGTATTGCAAGCAATATGCAGTTGCGGCAAAAAAAAAAACAAACATTTGTTACAAAGGGCTTTATAAATACCGAAATTTACATCAGGGAATATTTACAAAAAAGGATGTTTCTATTCATAAGACTTCTTAATGTGTCCATTTATTTTTGGCCTGTTTTGGCATCTGTCACTATGGTAAGAAAGGTCTTGAGTGGTACAAGAGCAATAATGTGGTATTTGTACCAAGAGAGGCAATTCCTCGAAACTGCCTGGAACTGAGTCCAGTAGATAGATATTGGGCTCTTGTTAAAAGAGAATTGAAGAGCACAAAAAAGGTATCCAAAAGTGTGGTAGATTTTAAACGGAGATGGACAACCTGTTCGAACAAAGTGACATAAACCACTAAAAAAACTATAATGGAAGGGTTTTCGAAAAAGGTTCAAAATTTCATCATTAGTGATTAGAGCTATAAAAATAATTTTTTTTTGTAAATTTTAACAGTAATTTCAATCAAATAAAAAAAGGTTCAAAACTGTAAGTTTAGTGTTTCCACTTTTATGTACGTTAAAAATTTTTCGATCTCAGTCCATGTCCTTTTTCATAAAAAGGATAATAACGTTATAAAAATTGGATAATTAGTAATAAAAATATACACAATTTCAATTATCTAGCGAACCCCCAAAATCTCCCATTCATATTTCTGTATATATTTTGCTACCCTTCATCATGAGTGTCAAAGGTATATGTTTGTCATTTCGTTTGTATGTTGAAATCAACTTTTCGTAGCCCCCAAATAATTTACATACATGATTAATACATCAATATATCCGCTATAGACCCGGTTCAATTGGTATTTAAAATCGAAAAAATCAGTCACAAATGGCTGCGATATAAGGAAAAAACCAGGACAACCTCGATTTTTTACCTAATTATACCCTACACCACCATAGTGGGGAGGGTATATTGGATTTGTGCAGATGTTTGTAACGCCCAAAAATATTAGTCTAACACTCACCTTAAAGTATACCGATCGACTCAGAATCACTTTCTGAGTCGATTAAACGATGTCCGTCCGTCCGTCCGTCCGTCTGGCTGGCTGGTTGTCCATGTAAAGCTTGTGCGCAGAGTACAGGTCGCAATCTTTTAGATATTTCGATAAAATTTGGTACATATCATTTTTTCTGCCCAAGGACCAAGCCTATTGAAACTGGCTGAAATCGGTCCATTATTTCGCGTAGCCCCCATACAAATGTCCTCCCGAAATTGGACTTTATCGGTCATAAATGTTCAATTTATATAGGTACCTACACAAGTTCTTCTCCAAATAAGTTTTATATATAGGAAATTCATGTCACCAAATTTTATGATGATGGGTCCATAATTAGTCATAGCTCCCATATAAGGCCTGCTTCCGATAATCACTTTAACGAGCATAAATCTCTTAAAAATGTTAGTATACATATAAAATGCAACATAAACAATTTTCATACAGACATTAATCACACCACTTAATTTCATGGTGATCGGTCCATAATTGGTCATAGCTCTCATATAAAGCCTGCTTCCGATAATCACTTTAACGAGCATAAATCTCTTAAAAATATTGGTATAGACATAAAATGCAACATAAATAACTTTCATTTAGACATTAATTGCACCACTTAATTTCATGGTGATCGGTCCATAATTGGTCATAGCTCCCATATAAGGCCCACTTCCGAAAATCGTTCACGAATATAAATTATTGAAATTTTGAAAGAAAAAGGTTTTTGCACATTTACTTAGTGTAGGGTATTATATGGTCGGGCTTGACCGACCATACTTTCTTACTTGTTTTTTATATACATCTGGATTACTAAGTCATTAATATAACAACTAGTGTTTCTGTTTTATATTGCGTCTCGATCTCGATTTTTATATCCAGTGTCTGACAAAACTAAAGCACGGACTTCCCCGACCTGATTTCGCACCCGAAACACTTTTTTTCTGTAGCTAGATTACGGCAGTTGAGGTTTTGATGAAGTTGTAGGAAGGTACATTTTTATACATACTAGCATGTGCTACTACGCCTAAAAAAGAAAAGCATTTTGTTTATTTGTTGGAAAAAAGGAAATTTTGTTTATTTATTAACTTTTTTATGTTAATGCTAGCGTATAAACAATATTTTTAGTTTTTTCAGTAGGTGTGTAAACGTAAAGATTTTTCGGTGTTCCAACTCCGAAAAACAGGAATTTTCTAAGTTCAGACCAGCAACACTTACCGATTGGCCTTGAGCCTTGTTGATTGTTTTGACGAAAGCCAGACGCACTGGAAACTGTAATCGGTTGAAATCGAAGGGTAAGTCGGTTAAAATCATGATGATGATTGTGGCTTTAATTAAATATGGCGATAGTTTTTTAACAGCAAGGGTTGACCCGTTTCATAACTTCGGTGGATTTAAGTTGCGAATGAGCATCAATGGTGAGCCAACTTTTAAAGTTAAGATGTGTGGTGGCATTCCTGATAGTTCCAAAGAGTTCCCAAAGAGTTCCAACTAACTATTGTATAGATGACAGCTTGTTCCTCGTCTATAATTGTGTCAATCGATTTGTACTTGATAGCTTCACCGGATAGCTTCAATTGAATTTGATTGTGTTTTTTTTGTTGACATCATCATTTTTCGGAGCCAAAATTGCTCGGTCGCAAAGCCAATTATGATTTTTGAAATTGTTTGCAATATCTGGGAAAACTTTCTGCACAACATTTTGAATTAATGACTTTGGCAAAAGTTCGATGGAAAAGTTATTTCACGTGTAGTCGCATCAAAGTAGAAGTTTTCCATCGCCCATATCCAAAAGCTGTTTGGCGAATATTTGCGAATAAATGCACCCGCATATTTGTCAACAATGTACGTTTCTCTACTTGCCTCCAAAGATTTTACGCTTTCAAACATGCATTTAGTTCATCGGCTGGTGTTGATCTTGGAATCACTGGAAAAGTTTGTCGAAAATCACCAGCAAGAAGCAATAGAGCTCCACCCATTGATCGGTCATTTTCTCTGAAATCTTTGAGAGTACGGTCAAGAGCTTCAAGAGATTTCTTGTGTGCCATAGTGCATTCATCCCATTCAATAAGTGAGCTTGTTTTTAATACTACAGCCATGGCAGAATTTTTACCGATGTTACATGTTGGTGTTTCGGTATGGTTTACTTTTAATAGAAGCTTAAGAGCTGAGTGCACTGTACGCCAACTATCAAGTAAAGTTGATGCGATTCAAGACGATGCTACAGCTAGTGCAATTTCGTTTTTCGATCGAATTTCAGCGAGTTTCAAATTGAGCAAGAATGTAATTTCACCACTTTCGTTCGCCACGTGTTGCATAACATTTTATAAAACAATTTTTTGATCAGCAGTTTCTGAGCATATGGACAAAATGGCACAATTCATGAGAATTATATTACCATTCATCAATTTGACCCTTTATATGTTCAAATTTCAAAACAGTGCCAAAATCTATTTGAATTTTTTAAGAACTATAATTCCATTTAAATTAAATTTCTTGGATATGGGACAGAATAAAGTACAAAAACTTGGGTTTCGCCCGTTATATCCCCTTAAAATTACAAAAATCAAAAAGTACCGCACACCTGTCCACTTATTTTTTTGCATAAATTTCGATTAAGTTCGAATTTTAGTGCTAGCTTTATTAGTGCAGGAGATATAGGACCTAATGTAGTATTTTAGGTGTCTAAAACCATCTTTAGAAAATTGCCTTTCCAGTGAAACCGGTTTAAAGCTAATCGGTTGGATAGTTTCAGAGTCTATAACGGACATAGGTAGAAACATTTTTTGTTTTTATATATATAGATATAGATTTAAAAAGCAACCTCTCAATTAATATTAATCATACGTAGCGTAACACCCAATTTTATTTCCAATAGCAAAATGTTGTCTTTGAATGATAACATACCAATTTAGCTTTTAATTTTCAAATCTCCTGGCAACACTGCTTATTGCTAATTACATACATAGGTACACAGTAATATTGCAACCAACATACGCATGTTTGTGTGTGTATATGAGTGAAGGATTGAGTACCTAGTTATTGTGACTTTTAGTGTATCGTACACATGATTATACTTTATACTTATTCATTTAATTAACGCACCCAGCCAAAGATATTCTGTACACACACACACATACATAAATTCCGTAGCATTTGGTTTGCAGTACGAACAACTACTACCACTACTACTAATTCTTCGGCTTTCTAGGTATAATTGCTTCAAGCTACTTGAAGTCTCATCATTATACCTTGTATTTGCATGCGAAACCATAAATGTGCAACTCAGATTGTAAAAGATAGTTTTCAGATGCTTTGTACTTTCGACGTAAATTAGAGCGTGGCAATTTTATGATGTTGAAAGGCTTCGAAGACCTTAAAAAGGATACTAATTATTTATAAAAGGGAATTCTTTTAAACCCGATAGAACTTACGAAAGGGTTAACTGTTAAATGAACTGTCATACTGTGCTCACTTTTTGAAATTTATCGTAAGTATACTCTAGAAAATTACCATGAATAGATTGGCACTTGCAAAATGCTTAAAAACCATCCACATTTACTTTGAAAATAAAGTTTTGACAACAGTATTAAAAATATGTTGCAATTTGGTATATCTCGTCGATGTCAGGTCACTAGGAAATGAACACAAATATTTCTTTTAAAAACTTATTGATTTTTACAAGTGACATTTCCAGAAATTTTTGTAATTGGCTATTATATGGCGTGAAGGCAATTTATTGGTATATAAAATCTCCAGTTCTACGTTAAACATTTTTCAAATGCGTCATTGTTAGTAATTTTTTATTACGTATTTTTAATAAAAAAAATATGATATGAGAGCATCGAAAAATAAATGTCAAAGTTGTTCGTCCGCATATATTGAATTGATGTTATTAAAAAAAAATAATTGTTTATTTACAACCGGTACTGCATCAGCTATCTCCAAACACAATTTGCTTTAAAACAACTGGCACGATGCATGAATTCTGCAGAAATTGTTATTAAATGAATGCTTAATAAAAAAAAATCTTTTTATCATGGTAAAGTATCAGTATATACAAGGTGGCGCAAAAGTAAACTTCCAATGTTTTTTGGCTGTAATTAAAAAAAAAAAAATGAAAAACTTTGATTCTTCTTGGGGATTATTTTTATTTGGTCTTTTAGTTTTTTTTACATCAAGTCGAGAATATGATGTCATGTAAATGGCCGCCGCCACAGTTGATTGTCATTTGAGCCCTTTTTATGGCATTTTCCATCACTTTGGCCAAAACTTCCGGCGATAGGTCCTCACATTCTTGACGGATATTGTCTTTAAGAGCTGCAAGAGTCTGAGGCTTGTTGACATAAACCCGCGACTTCAAAAAGCCCCACAAAAAGAAGTCTGGAGCGGTAAAATCAGGCAATCTTGCTGGCCAGTGCAAATCGCCAAAACGGGAGATTAGGCGCCCGGAAAATGCATCCTTCAGCATATCGGTTGTGGCACGTGCAGTGTGTGCCGATCAGTTATCTATCATATGTGTTTTAAATTTTTTGATTATCTCATTTGGTTCAGAAGTTATGATTTTTGCAACGAAAAAAATTAAATGACGCCAATGTGAGACGTTGGCGAGGCCATCACCGTCAACGGCGGGAGCTATATGTTGATGATGAGCCACTGCTTTTGACCTGATTTGACACCACTAGACTTTATATTGTGTGGTGTTCTTAAGTCCCAGTTCAATGCGCATTAGCTACAAGGTGGCGCAAAAGTAAACTTCCGATGTTTTTTGTCTGTAATTAAAAAAAAAAGAAAAACTTTGATTCTTCTTGTGGATTATTTTTATTTTGTCTTTTAATTTTCTTTACATCAAGTCGAGAATATGATGTCATGTAAATGGCCGCCGCCACAGTTGATTGTCATTTGAGCCCTTTTTATGGCATTTTCCATCACTTTGGTCAAAACTTCCGGCGATAGGTCCTCACATTCTTGACGGATATTGTCTTTAAGAACTGCAAAAGTCTGAGGCTTGTTGACATAAACCCGCGACTTCAAAAAGCCTCACAAAAAGAAGTCTGGAGCGGTCAAACCAGGCGATCTTGCAGGTCAGTGCAAATCGCCAAAATGGGAGATTAGGCGCCCGGAAATGCATCCTTCAGCATATCGGTTGTGGCACGTGCAGTGTGTGCCGTTGCACCGTCCTGTTGGAACCACATGTTTTCCAATCCCAATTCATCAAGTTGCGGCAAAAAGAACTCGTTGATCATTGCTCTGTAGCGCTCACCATTCACAGTAACCGTTTGGCCCGCGACGTCTTCGAAGAAAAAAGGTCCGATGACTCCTCCAGCGAAAACAGCACACCATACAGTGACTTTGAGCGGGTGTAATGGCTCTTCGTGGGTTATACGCGGATTTTCAGTGCCCAAGAAGCGTAAATTTTGCTTATTTACGTACCCGCTAAGATGGAAATGGGCCTCATCACTCATGATTATTTTTGATGAAAAATCATCTTCCTCTTGGTGGTGATTAAGGATGGCTTGAGCGTATGTTAGACGCGATTGGCGGTCAGCAGCTAACAGCTGATGCACCGTCTGGACTTTGTACGGAAACATCTTCAAATCCAGTACCAAAATTCGCTGTAAAGACCGTCGACTGATACCCATTTGTGTGGCACGTCGTCTGGTCGACGGCGCTTCCATGACATCCTCGGCTACAGCAGCAATATTCTCTGCAGAACGGCTACTCCGGGGTCTGCCACGCCTGACAGCATCTCGTGTTGTGCCAGTCTCTTCGAGGCGAGCGGCTAAACGTCGCAGTGTTTCACCAGTAGGCGTTGGACGGCCAGGAAATCTGTGACGAAATTCACGTTGTGCCAAAGTCACCGACTGATTATTGGTCAAATAAATAATCAGCAATATTCCGCGTTCTGGAGCAGTGTAGCGTAACATTGTTTATTAACGTGTATTTTGCATGTGTTTACTACACAAATGTCAAAACAGAACTGACATTAGGGGCCAATCGCAAAATTTATAGCATTTTCTGATAGGAGGATTACTTTTGCGCCAGTTCAGAGAGACATTCATGTTATTAAAAAAAAAATTTCAAAAATATTTTCAGTCCAAATCTCAAAAAAAAAATAAAAAAAAATTAAATATACATTTTTCTTTAAATGATATACATAATTCTAATATCCTTTAGCTTTTTTGCGACAATCCTTAAAATTTAATGCTTAAAAAGTCTAAATATAATCTCTTTGCAAGACTACTGAAAAGCTGCCAAAAATAGTCCCAAGATAAATGCATTTCTAACACCGGAAGAGACTTTTAATGCGACCATAAGTAAATGATAAGTAAGCTTTCAAAGGCTGGTAGGCTGAGAAAGTAATTAAAAATCCTAGCAGCCGTCTCTGTAGTAAAACATACTATAATTCTTCATGTGGCTAGACAGCGAATTTATATTGCATTGTCAAGAGACATATTGCAAATTTATACTCACTTACACACATACACACTAACTTACACACGCATATAGTAAATTAAACAAAAGTAAACATATATGTGTATATTAGGGTGGCCCTTTAATTGAAATATTTCAATATTTAAAGTATCCAAGGTGTAAAATTGGTCTATGTCATCTTCAAACCAATAACTTTAAGAAGTTGGACATTTTATTTAAATTTTTGTTTTGTGGGTTAAAGCTCAGGGCGGAAACAAAACATAAATGGGTGTGAAATAAAAATTGGATCTCTTGAATTGGTTCATTTTTAATTTTTGGCCTACTAGCTAACAATTCAAAAATTTTTGCGACAATATTTCTACTTTAAACCAAAACTTCATATAAAAATTCGTTGTTTGGTATTTGCGAGCACCGAAAATCTAAAAAGTGCATAATAAGGGCCAACCTTATTTTTATGTATCATGTATTGTGAGATGTT
Source organism: Calliphora vomitoria (assembly GCA_942486065.2). NCBI lineage: Eukaryota > Metazoa > Arthropoda > Insecta > Diptera > Calliphoridae > Calliphora > Calliphora vomitoria. The sequence goes on from OW818029.2 coordinate 154,560,954, forward strand.
GAAAGCAGCTTAAGTTTGCACTTTTTAACATGCATGTACATCATTCATTGTCATTGGATGTTACACAAACATACATATGCATGTATATATGTATGTAGGTATACACTTACACCACTACATGTCATATTCCTTGTGGATGTATGTAAGTATGAAACTGCACACTTGCATACTTACTTATATTAACTACTTACTTCTACTCATTACTCACAAGTAAGTACATACATATGTGTATTAGAACTGCCTCTAAAAATAGTATTGGTTTGCATGGGACTTATTTTTTTATTTAGTAGCTAACCTGAAATAGTTTGAAAGTTGTAAAATTAGGTAAAAATGGCACCTTTTCTGATTTCTTAAAAATGGTGCTGAAGAGTGAGATCGAAAAATTCTTAACATACATATATGCTATAAAAACGAAACCATTAAACTTGCAGTTTTAATTTTTATTTGATTGAAATTATTGTTGCAATTTACAAAAAAAAAAAAAAATATATATTTTTATAGTTTTAATCACTAGTGATGAAATTTTTAACCTTTTTCGGAAACCCTTCCATTAAAGTTTTTGTAGTGCTTTCTGTCACTTTGCTCGAACAGGTTGTCCATCCCCGTTTAAAATCTACCACACTTTTGAACACCTTTTTTGTGCTCTTCAATTCTCTTTTAACAAGAGCCCAATATCTCTCCACTGGACTAAGCTCCAGGCAGTTTGGAGGATTTGCCTCTCTTGGTACAAATAGCACATTATTGTTCTTGTACCACTCAAGGTCTTGTTTACCATAGTGACAAGATGCCAAGTCAGGCCAAAAATAATTGGACACATTATGAAGTCTTATGAATGGAAGCAGCCTTTTTTGTAAACATTCCTTGATGTAAATTTCGGTATTTATAGAGCCCGTTGTAACAAATGATTGGCTTCTTTTGCCGCAACTGCATATTGCTTGCCATACCATGAACTTTGTGGAAAATTGTGTATGCTTATAGGTCCTAAACTTTTCTCCACATTCCCCCGAGCATCAGCAACATACAATTTTTACCAGGAAGTTGCGAAAAATCTGCCAGAACATACGTTTCGTCATCCATTAAGCAGCAAGAATATTTTTTTATAAAACTTGACTTGAATTTCCGTGCTCTGTTTTTGGCCTTGTATGTTTTTAAACCTGCATTAGCTTTAACTTTTCGTACCAAATAATGCGAGTACTGACATAACCGGGCTGCTTTCCTACCGGATGTGTTGGGAGCTCTTTTGAAAAAGCTTTCTATTTTTTGGCTTAATAAACATCATGTGAACCATTACTTCTACCTGAACCAGGTTTTCTAAGAACGCACAAGTTCTTCCGGTACTGTTTAATAACATTTGAAACGGTTTGACGGCAGACCTTTGAATGCTTGGCTAACTTTTTGTAGGACCAAGTTGGATTTTGTTGAAAATATTTAATAATTTTAGTACGCACTTCTTTCTGGTCACTCATTTTAATCAGATTAACAACAAATTAATATAGTTGACATTAAACATAATAACTGACATGTTTTTCAAAGATAACTTGATAAAAAAAAATATCAAATAATACTTGGGTTAAAAGTTTTAATTAAAAACGTGTGCTAAGAATTTTACGATCACACTCCTTATTTAAATTTGTCTTTCCAACAAGCTAAACAAAAAAATAATAAAATAAAAGTTGCTGAGCAAAATTTTTCAGATTTTTTAAACTCATTTCCAAATTTTTAATTTAATTACACTGTGCAACAAATTAAGACTTTTGGAAAAATACACGCTCATGACAGTATAGGTTCGATTCTATTACCAAATTGTAGTAAAACCCTATACTCAGTTTGGCGATTTTATTGTCCAATTTTTTCTATGGGCCTCCAAATATTCTGAAAATCAGTGGGCCTCCAAAAAAAAAGTGTCATCAGTTTTTGGCCAACAGCTAATTCAGACTTGGTGATACTGCTTAACTATAGCTAAGAGTCCACCACCCACTGAAAACGAAAATTTTTAAAATACACAGTGTTCTTTATGTGAAATTTGGAGTTCCTGGTCAGACTGCATTGATATGTTCACAAGAGTTGATCAGCTTTACTGTAGCAACAACTTTGCTAAATATTACTATTTTTCAATAAAAGGACAGGAAAACAAAGTTTATTTGGTGGGCCCTTAGCTATATTATTGCCATATATAGGTTAGCGCTATCACCAAGTCTGAATTAGCTATTGGCCAAAAACTGATGACACCTTTTTTAGGGCCCAATGATTTTCAGAGTCTTTGGTGGCCCATAGAAAAAATTGGTCCCCAAACTCGAAAAACTGATTATAGGGTTTTACTACCCTTTGGTAGTAGAATCGAACATATACTTTCATGACCGTGTGGTTTTTGCACTGTTACATTGTGTTATTTTTTTATGACTAGACGGAATGTAAAATGGCCATAAAATTTTTTACGTGGTATTTTTCAAATTCATAGATATAAGAGGATATTTTAAACAATAACTGGACATCCATTACCGAATATATTTCAAAACAACTAAATAAAGTCAAGCAAAAAATGACTTCAAAATTTAAACTAAAATATCTTGTAAACTGTAAGAGATAACTTAGTAAAATAAAAAGGACTTTCTTCACCTCCACACTAGGCTTATTCAAATCTGTGTATATTTATACTAACAAGCTGTTTGAAGTTTTCCCAACCAGAGGAGGTCCACTTTGATACCCTGTAACCCTGTATTTGTCTACGTTGTATTCTAACAGTGGGCTATCTTGTACTTTCTTAACGGCTATGTCCTCTTACACGAATCGCTTATGCACCATTTTTCAATCGGACCAGTAGTTTAGAAGATTCAGATTTGTTATAAATTTTTTGATCGATCGTCCCTACTTTGGGTATTGCTGCTGGTATTCCTATTGGCCTAAAATCTTGCAGCTGTTAGTTTTAGCTAATAATATTCAAAATAAGAGCCATCCAAAGCAAATCAATTTTTTAGGAGCAGTTCTACTGTACATATATATATAACTGTCTTTTTTTGTTGCTTTTTGTTTGACTTCATACATACTCATCATCGTCATCATAATGATTTTCTTCAACTGCATTTTCTTTACGATTTATACTTGTTGTATGGTTGCTAGAAACATAAAAAATGTATAACAATATGTGAGTGGTAAATATTGGAGTTGGTTTTGTTGTGTTTTGTGTGTGTGTGTTTTTTTTTAATTTTATTTATTATTACATTTTTAATTATGTGTATGTATTCATATACGAGTTTGTGGATGTATGGGTGCATTTTCGTGTTTTTTTTCATTACATTTTTTGTAAAAGAACTAGCTGTAGGAGTTCGGATGGAAAAGTTTTTTAAAAAAAATAAAGTCAGTATTAAAGTTTTTTTTTTTCAATTTAACAATGGTTTACAAAACATATTTTGTATGAAAAGTTCCCTTAATTCTCATCTCACTACGGTGTGAGAAACCACACAAAATTAATATGTTTTATACATTGAAAAAAATTATAAACGATCTTCGTGTAATTTCGTGACTTTTCTTGCTGTATCAATTTAGCCCTTAAAATGCCTTAATTTATTCAGAAAGAACTTTGCTTACCCTATTGTGTGGTTTTCAACACATATCTATTTTTTATGTATTTCCTACTAGTAACACAATGCTGCCGCCAAAAAGGGTTTTTAGTGCAGTGTATTTATTCATAGCCCAAATGTTTGTGTAACATGTGTTGAAGATAAACCCATTTTATGACAAACAGATACAAAAATATTAAGATAAATATGTTATTGAGGGTAAATCATGATTAGTAGGTTTTTCGTGTAAAATACATAAAGGGTACTCCTTTAAATGCTTTGTGCAAATATGCAAATTTACGCGATCTGTTTCATGAACAGTAAATTTATATTTGATAAAAATATTAAATATAAAATATAATTCTACAAAAGCTTTAAAAGTTTAAAAGTTTCCTATTTAAAATCAGCAAAATCCGTCCATACATAACGGAAAAGACAATTTATTGCATGCTTTGACAAAAAAACAACAAAACGTATGTTTGGATGTGTGTTGGTTTCATTTCTTTGCGTATTTTTTTTTTTTGTGTTTCGTTTCGTTTGGCGTTGTTATTTTTATACCCTTCACCTTCGTGAGACGGGTATATAAGATTATTATTTCGTTTGTAACTTCTACAATATAATCTGTTCGTCAGCAATTAAATGTAAAATTTTTAAAAGTCTCCTTGATATATTTAGGATGCTATACGCTGAAACTGGGCAATTAATGCAACAAAGGTGAAGGGTATATAAGATTCGGCATAGCCGAATATTGCACTCTTACTTGTTTATTTTATTTTTATTACTTATAAACATCTGATTCATCAAATGCACAATTAATTCATGTTTTGCAAACGAATTTCCATTCATTTTTTTACAGTTAATTTGAGAGAGTAATAAAATGCACAGTTTACGAGGCATTTAATTAAGCGTTTACATGAGGACCCTTATAGGTAAATGCGTGGAAAAACACAAGATGGTAAACAACGTTTCTTAATGACTTTTCTTAATTTTGATAATTGTTTTTTAATGTACTTAGCTGTAAGCATATTAATTATTCCGCATTCATTTTTGTTTCCTTCAAGTGCAAACGAGGAAATATATGCTTTTTGTTTAAAAATTTTATTCAGCGAAATCTGAAAACATAATAAATACAAATAAACTCAATTCATTAATACATTTAATAGATATTTGGTGTTCCCAATCTCGAAAATTTTATTAAGAAAATAAGATGCAAAAAATTGTACTGTTTGCTTTGTGTTTGTCTAGGTAAATCAATATTTACCAATTATAAATTTTTTCTATATGTGTCGAAATCTTCGAAACGGTTTTTACCACTTTTATGGAAAGAATTTTTAAACATTTTTTATATTGTGCATATCTAGAGAAAGGCTCCTTTTAAACCATGGATTTTTCATCAATATTGGTGAATAATAACATACTTAAAGGTGTACCACAAAAAAACGTGTGACCTATTTTTAAGGAGTGAGATCGAAAAATTCTTAACATACATATATGTTAATAAAAACGAAACCACTAAACTTACAGTTTTAATTCTTCTTTTTTTTATTTTATTGAAATTATTATTACAATTTACAAAAAAAAAAAAAAAAAATAAAAAATATTTTTATAGTTTCAATCACTAGTGATGGAAATTTGAACCTTTTTGGGAAACACTTCCATTATGGTTTTTATAGTGATTTCTGTCACTTTGTTCGAACAGGTAGTCCCTCTCGGTTTAATATACCATCACACTTTTGGACAATTTTTTTGTGCTCTTCAATTCTCTTTTAACAAGAGCCCAATATCTCTCCACTAGCCTTAGCTCCGGGCAGTTTGGAGGATTTGCCTCTCTTGGAACAAATATCATATTATTGTTCTTGTAACACTCAAGAGCATGTTTACCATAGTGACAGGATGCCAAGTAAGGCCAAAAATAAGTGGACACATTATGAAGTCTTATGAATGTAAATTTCTGTATTTATAGAGCCCTTTGTAACAAATGATTGGCTTCTTTTGCCGCAACTGCATATTGCTTGCCATACCAAGAACTTTTTGGGAAATTTTGTGTGCTTTTGGGTCCTAAACTTTTCCTCAACATTCCGTCGAGCATCAGCAACATAAAATTTTTGACCAGGAAGTTGCGAAAAATCTGCCAGAACATACGTTTCGTTATCCATTATGCAGCAAGAATTTTTTTTTATAAAACTTGACTTCAATATCCGTGCTCGGTTTTTGGCCTCTAAATTTTTAGCAGCGTTCCTGTCAGAAACTTTTTGAGCATTGTATGTTTTTAAACCTGCATTAGCTTTAGCCTTTCGTACCAAATAGTCCGAGCACTGAGCTAACCGGGCTGCTTTCCTACCGAATGTGTTGGGAGCTTTTTTTGGAAATGCTTTCTATTTTTTTGGCTTTAGAAACATCATATGGACCATTCCTTCTACCTGAACCAGGTTTTCTATCAACGGACAAGTTCTCCCGGTACTGTTTAATAACATTGGAAACAGTTTGATGGCAAACCTCTAAATGCTTGGCCAACTTTTTGTTGGACCAAATTGGGTTTTGTTGAAAATATTTAATAATTTTAGTACGCACTTTTTTCTGGTCACTCATTTGAATCAGATTAACAACAAATGAATATAATTGACATTAAACATAATAACTAACATGTTTTACAAAGGTAACTTGATCAAAAAAATAAAAAATTAAAAGTTTTAATGAAAAACGTGTGTCAAGAATTCTACGATCTCACTCCTTATATGAAAAGATAACCATGAAAAATCATGAAAAAAAAAAATTTTAAAATAAATAAAAAAAACATAAAAATTCAAAATATTTTATTTTATTTCTCAAAGGCGTAAAACTCTTTTCAAACACAGGCTGATCAATTATCTATCATATGCTTTTTTTGGTTATCTCATTTGGTTCAAAAGTTATGATTTCTGTAACGAAAAAAATCAAATGGCGCCACTGTGCGTTGCATAATTTATTTGAAGTAACGAGTTTTTGGTCAGAGTATGCTTACACCACACAATAGTGAAAATAAACATAAATAATGTAAATTAACACCACACAATAATAAATCCGTTGGTAATTGTACCTCGATAACAATATTTGAAAAAGATGGCCTTATATTTGAGCTATGAATAATTAATGACCGATTGTTATAAAATTAGGTACCATTATTAGTGTACACATGAATGTTATATACGTTGAACTTTATTTTGGTACCGAAATTTGTAAGATATTTATGTTTGTTTAAGTAATTTTCAGATCAGCACAAAATGTTTATATGAGATTTCTTTTTAAATAGAACTTTTTTGTGGAGGAGACTGGTGGACTGTCAGGTAGTCAGAAGGACGGACATGGTTAAATCGACTCAGAAAGTGAAAAGTCTCTCCCCACTTGATAGTAGTGTAGGGTATAAATAGAATTATTCTCCGAAAATTACATAGAAATATTACCATAAAATTGGTAATGACAATTAACCCCAATTTTAAGGTAATTTCACGCTATTTTGCATGGAACATTTGTTGGGTATGTATGAGCCGTTTTGGCGTGATAACTTCAGTGCACAGTGGTTTAAACTTTTTTTTTTGGAAATAATTCGGTATCTCGGGAACTATTGGAGATATTATTATTATTAAAAACTAAAAAAATTATAATATGGTGATTTTCCATGAAGAAAAATATAAAATTTGATTTAATGTAAAATTTTAACGGTTAAAGATATCATAACAAAATTGGGAACTAATTTAGATCCAAATGTCCTTAAATTAATGACATTATAATTTTTGTCATTTTTTATTTTCAAATACCGAAATTCCTAAAACGGGGAAAATGTGTTCCAAAAACTGAGTTTTTTTAGAAAAGTGCCTACTGTGACGCTATTTACCGTGTGATAGTAAAACAACTTTCTAAGTATTTAAACAACATATAGGGTTATACAAATACGGAACTTTTTTGAGGATCGGTGCTTTGCCTTTTTAGAATTTTTTACTGAAACCCAAATATTTTTTTTAAAATTGTCCAAGTTTGGATAGGTTACGGGGGATACTGTGTCCGCTAAAGTGAGCCCAATTTTACTTTACATGCTTTTGCATTAAGTTTTCTTTCCGGAACATATGAAAATTGTATATAGTCCCAAAGAAAATTTGTTTCTACAAAAGAAAAAATATAGGGACTTTTTTAGGAAAAATCGTAAAAAATTAGGCCCATTTTACATGTTCCAACTTTGGATGCGTGTAACTTTTTACACGGACGATATAACTGTTACCAAGTTTTTTTTATTTTATTTAGAATTTTATTGCCAATATAGCTGATATTTTGAAAAAAAATTCGACCCTCCGTAGGGCCGCCATATCTAAAAAACAAAAAAAAAATCGAGCAAAATTAAAAAAAAAAAAAAAAATAAACCTAAATATCTCTTCAACTGAAGGAGATAACCTACACATGTAAGCGTATTTTTTGTAGATCTTCTCAAGGACTATTTATATTTTAAATTTCAGCTCATTTGGATCATAAATGAATTTTTGGGGATTTTTTTAAAAATTTTGAGACCCGAGGTGACCAACTTTGAGTGGGCACAAACTGGCCCGTATTACCCTTAGGAAGCTGAACAAATGTAATTCAACTCAAAAACACCTCAGCTCTAACCATGTGAAATTTTGTAATAATATCTCCAATAGTTCCCGAGATACCGAATTATTTCCAAAAAAAAAGTTTCTAAACCACTGTGCAGTGGCAGAAGTGACACTATTTAATTTTTCAATTAGGGATCTTACCTATTGTAGAGAGCACTTTTCTTGCTCTGTGATCTCATCGACTATTTCTTCGCAAAGTCAATTTACTTATTCGACACAAGGCCTTGGCATGTGGAGGGAAGGCAAATTAAAGTGATACATCATTCTTTGAATATTCTGCTTGCACTGAGGTATCTAGCTTGGCGATATAGAGACTGCCTTGCCAAAACCTAAAAACGAAATTTCGACAGTATTGGATGCTATTAGGAACTTGTGAGTGTTAAAAGTATGTTTTTGCGTCTCAAAACACATTTGTGTTTTTATCTGAAAAAGTGTGAATGTTTAATTGTAGTTGAGAAATTCTTAAATTTAATTAGAAGCCATTTTAATTATCCTTATATAAACATTTTGAAATGTCGTTTCAGATTGTCCTCTTATTTTTAGTATGATGGTGCATTTTTCATAAAGAAATATTTTTTTTTTTTTTTTTGCTTTTTTCATTAAAACATTATTTGCACGCTTTATTTAATAAATTCCTTTTCCAAGGTGAGTAAAACCAACAACAACCGAAAAAAGGGAAATAAGCAAAAGACTTGTGTATATAAATATAAATTTTAATGTTGATCCATTTTACAAAGAATATGAGGACAAAACGTTAAAGGCAGGCAAGTTAAAGTGAATAAGATTAAAATTAACAGTGTGTTGTTATCAGCTGCGTGTCGTTAACATGTCAACACAAATATTCGCACAGTGGTGTAGGTGGAAGATCTACTTGAAATATTTTAATTAAAAAAATTTTTTAATTTATTTGTGACGAAAATTTATAAATTCCGGAGATATTGATGTATGAATCTTGTATAAAAGTTGTTTGGGGGCTTCGGAAAGTTAATTTCAACAGACAGACAGACTGACATGGCTTAATCGACTCCGATATCTATAAGGATCCAGAATATATATACTTTATAGGGTCGGAAAATTATATTGTGGAAATTACAAATGGAATGTCAAACTTATATATACCCTTCTCAAGAAGGTGAAGGATATGAAAAACAGGTATGTAGCTGATCAAGTAACCCTTAAGCTACGGGAAAGAGTGTTGTAGCTGAATAAGGAGGTGCCAAATCTTATATAGTCATATCCAATATTATACTGTTATCCATTTTGGGCATTTAGTATTAAAACGATTTATCTGATACATCCGTATTTATTTCATATTTTTGTTACTAGGAAATTTCACCTTTTTTTGGTATTCCGATTTTGTCCACATTTAGTGAAAAAATATAGTTGCAAATGTTTACCTGTACCATTTCCAAATGTTTCCAAGTGTTAACAATATTATGTCTCACTTTGCGGTAACCATAATAGTTTATGTTACCATTCACATGATTGTAGCAATTATATATATGATAACAATTAAAAATGAGAAGTAATTCCTGGGAAATAACAGGATAGAAATTAAGCCATAATAATTATACACTAAGGAAAACTGCAACTCAAGTTACCTTTGTAAAACATATCAGTTATTATGTTTAATGTCAATTTTATTCATTTGTTGTTAATATGATTAAAATGAGTGACCAGAAAAAAGTGCGTACTAAAATTATTAAATATTTAAAAAAAACCCAACTTGATCCTACAAAAAGTTCGGCAAACAATCAAAGGTCTGCTATCAAACTTTTTCCAATGTTATTAAACAGTACCGGGAGAACTTGACCGTTGATAGAAAGCAAAAAAATATAAAGCATTTTCAAAAGAGCTCCCAACACATCCGGTAGGAAAGCAGCCAGGTTAGCTCAGTACTCGGACTATTTGGTTCGAAAAGTTAAAGCCAATGAAGGTTTAAAAGCATACAAGGCTCAAAAAGTTCCTGACAGGAACGCTGCTAAAAATTTAGAGGCCAAAGACAGAGCACGGAAATTGAAGTCAAATTTTATACAAAAAATATACTTGCTGCATAATAGATGACGAAATGTAGGTATAAAAAATTTTATGTTGCAGAAGAAATATTGAAGAAAAGTTTAGGGCCCAAAAGCACACAAAATTTCCCAAAAAGTTCTTGGCATGGCAAGCAATATGCAGTTGCGGCAAAAAAGCCAAACATTTGTTACAAAGGGCTCTATAAATACCGAAATTTACATCAAGGAATGTTTGCAAAAAAGGATGTTTCCATTCATAAGACTTCTTAATGTGTCCACTTATTTTTGGCCTGATTTGGCATCTATAACTATGGTAAGAAAGGTCTTAAGTTGTAGAAGAACAATAAAGTGGTATTTGTACTAATACTGCCTGGAGCTGAGTCCAGTGGAGAGATATTGGGCTCTTGTTAAAAGAGAATTGAAGAGCACAAAAAAGGTGTTCGAAAGTGTGGCAGATTTTAAACGGAGATGGACAACCTGTTCGAACAAATTGACAGAAAGCACTATAAAACCCATAATGGAAGGGTTTTCGAAAAAGGTTCAAAATTTCATCATTAGTTATTAGACTTATAAAAATATTTTTTTTTTTTTTTTGTAAATTGCAACAATAATTTCAATCAAATGAAAAAAAATCAAAACTGTAAGTAATTTTAGAATTTGAAGAAATTTTCGATCTCAGTCCTTAACTCTTACCACCTCGTGCAGAGCTGTCTCTGTGGAGCGACCCTTAAGTTAGGTGAGCTGACTATTAGAGAGCCCTCTAGTTGATGCCTTATATGAGCGACAATGTGTCTTTACAACGTTTTAAGCTGGAAAGATGAAAGACTAACTAGAAGAAAGCCTTCTCATGACTATTTTTTTGTCAATTTTAAAAAAGAATTCAAAACTGTAAGTTTAGTGGTTTCATTTTTATTAACATATATGTATGTTAAAAATGTTTCTACCTCAGTCCTTATACCAATTCACATGAGATCCAAAAGCGTTCAATGCAACCAGAAAAAGTCACTGTATGATATGGATTTTGTGATGTTGGCGTCTTTGGTTCATATTTCTTTGAGAAAGCGTTGTCCAGGCCACCACCGTCAACGGCGAGCGCTATAGGTCGATGATAATTTGGCCTGAATTGGATGATATTGTAATGAACGATTTAGCAAAATGTTGTTGTTGTATATATTTTTTTTTTGTATCAATAAACATGCATGAATTAAATTTTTACTATTTGTTTTTTTATGAGTGTAAAAGTTGTATTTATATTTTTGCATTATTATTTCACACAATGTATATTCAAAGTTAATGTTGATAAACATTTGTGTATATACATTTGTGGATTTAATCAGTATAGCAAAGTTTCAAACCAGTTTTTTTTTATAAACAGATAGTGTTGGGTTTATTAGTGATAATGTTTTTTTTTTTACATTTAATAAGCATAATTATAAAAGTATTTTTTTTTTGTCATATATTTGGTACTATTTATAATGTTATTGTTGTAAATTACTATAAATTCAAGTTAGAATTATGTATGAGTTTACAAGTGATGATTTAAGGGGGAGAAAAAGGACAGAGTTGATTTTTAAGTAATGAAGATTACCCATATGACAAATACCCATTTGCGATTTAAATATCGAATACTTTATACTTCTGAAAATGATATTCTTCGGCTAAAGTAACGTGGTCGACTTATGAAAATGGAACTTCCTTTTTCTGGAGATTTTGAGCCAATACGAACGTGTTTGAGAATGTAAAAAGTCTTTTAAATACATATTTGTACAAAAACTTTTGTTAATTAAATCTCAAACGATCTATAATTATTTAAATTCAACAAACCAGAAGGTAAATTTATAATCAATTTTTTTGAGCTTAATTTAAACTAAGCTTTGAATATTTTCCATTCTTTTTTAGCTATTTTTGAAAGACTTGTGAATGTAAATTCCAAGCCAAATATTACGGAATAACCTTCGTTTGTTGGCTTGATTAATGATTAGATTTCAGAAAAAGTTATTATTCCAAAACAACTAGCTACTTATCTAAAGGTAATCCTTTCAAAATCCAAATAGAAACCTGCTAATATTCAATTTTATTCCTCTAAAGAGTTGGCTACCTTTCTAAATTTCCAAGTATTTTGCCTACTAAAATACATAGTTCCAATATTCTAAAAATCAACCAAACACAAAAGAACATTTGCGGTAAGATTCTGAAATATATAAATTTTGAAAATTTTACAAATTAGTATTTTTGTTACTCCTGGCAGATTTCATAAATCGTCAAATGTTCTTGCATGCACTTACAAATATCCTATCCCTAACATCTACCATCACTACTCAACATAATACACATCTTCCAACTTTATGTCATCATAATCTTCTTTGGCACACACATTTTCTAGGAGCAGATAGAAGAAGAACAAACATCAAAATATTAGTGTCAAAAAGAAGGTGATAAGTGATCATAATTAGTTGCTAAAGCAAATTTTATATGAAATAGTGTAAAAGTGAATAATTAAAAGATAAGAACAAAATAAATTAAATATATAGATAATCGAAAATATATAAATCGAAAATTGTGTAGAGCTAGGTTAAAGGTAATTTAAAAAATTGCAATTAACAAAAATGTGTATATAAAAATCTAAAAAAAAAAAAGAAAGTATAGTTAAAAGTAACAAGAAATTAGGTATGTGCCAATTCTTATTATAAAATAAAAAAATATATATAGATGAAAAACAAAATAAGATAAAAAACAAAAAAATTATGAATAATATTAAAAGCTAAAATTTATATAAAAAATCTAAAGTTAAAATCTATGTTATAAAGAAAATATATATAAAAAAAAATCGATACATAAATATTAAAATTACCAACAAATAATATCACAGATTGGCTAAAAGTATGCAAGAACATAATCATCCCTTTTAATTTAGTCAAAATCAACTCCTACAGTTCGCTGAGGCCTCAACATTCCTGAAACATAGTTGGTGAGTGTAAAGCAAAATTATTTAATTATTTGATTTTTCTTGCATAATTAGTATATAATTAAGAATATAAGAGTAAAGTACATAAAATGTAAAAAAATAAAAATATAGATAAAAACGAAATGATAAAAGAAGCATTTTAAGTTTCTTTCAATTCTATTCCATTCTTTTTATGTCGTTCTGCTAAATTTTTTCTATTTTTGTTACTCTTATATTCTCGATTATTCTTATTACTTTTGTAATTTTTCTTCTTTAAAAAAAAAAAAAAGAAACTAAATGATCAAAACAAACGTAAAGTTTATCTAAAGTCAGTTCTGTATTGAATTTAAATATTTTATATAAAAAAAAAAGCATTTAAAAAAAAAAAAAATAAAATTGGCTTTAAATTGATTTCGATTTTTTTTGTAGAAATTGTTAATTTTTGAATATTATTGTATCTTAAAATGTTAATATAAATATACGTTTTATTTAATGAAATGTAAGGCAGTTATAAAAATTTTGAAAACTTAAATTTGTTTAAATGAATAAATTAACTAAGAATTCTGTGAAAATGAATCGTTAAATTTATAATTCTGTTTTCTTTTATGTCGTAAATGCGTTAGGGTAGTCTAAATGTGGGTTCTTAGAAGCCAAATTATGTGCCACTAAGAAATTGGTAGGTGTGGGTTGTGAGGCACAGATCTCTCTTCATCATAGAGATACAATTTATGATCAATGAGTTAGTTACAGTTATTCTCATTTCTAATCATAGTTCTGGGGCTTTTATTTTTTGTTTATTTGTCACTATGATTAACCAGACCATTGTATAGAGTAGATTTTGTTTTTGATATATACATATAAATTTTCTTTTATGGGAGTCTATATAAAATTAATTTGTAATGAACTTGAAACAAAGCGTTAGGAGACAAGAACCCCCCAAACCGGCTGATTGCTAGCAATTACAAGGCTCCCGCCGTCGACTTTCGAATTGTTTTCCAAATTTCAGAGTAAAACTTTCAATTTTATTTCATGAAGTTTACAAGCATTGGATTTCCAATCGACATTACACATTACAAAATGGCGCCCAACGTGGGGCCGAAAATGTTTCTATTTTGGATTTATTTTCGGTTCTGAAGTTCACAAATAACCATTAAATTTCATTTAAATGCTATGTAATTAATCATTTTTGGATCAGGTTTATTTCCTGTGAATAAATGAGTAAGCTGGTGTGGAATTTTAGATATTTGAGGATAATAAGTTCGAATAATCTAACCGACTAGCCAATTCGCATTATTTTCATACGTTCTAAATATGATTTCAAAATTGATTGTTACGTGTGCGAAATTGAGTGGAAATTAAAGATGTAAATGTATTTATGACTTAGTTATCAGTCTCTAATTATTATTTGGAAATATGGTAATTTGCTGAATTGCGAATTAGCATCCGATAATAATTAGATTGCTATATTAATCTAGGCATACGAGTTTTGCTGGTTTGTCATTTACACCTTTTAATCTTTAATTCCACAAAATTCTCCATAAAACAGTTTTATTTTTTTTACTTATTGATCATAAATGATTTAGATTTAAACCCTAACCAATAACGACATACAAAGAAAACTACATCATATATATTATTGAATTGTAAATTGAAAATTTAAAGTGTATGTTATAGTTTACTTGAAATATATTTTTCCCTTAAATTCCATTAATTCAAGTTTCCTAATTTACAAATAGGAAAACTTTATTTTAATTTTTTTAAAATAAATAAATAAATATAAATATAAATACTAGCTCATTCACCAAACCATACAGAGGGTCAGCCTCAAGATCAAGGTCATCAAAGTGATCCTGTACTGTCTTCTCCAAATTCTCAAGCTATAGGCGATGTTAACTCATCAGAATCCAATTGTTTTATATGTAACGAAGTGATGAATGAGAAAATTGCTTGTTTAATTATTGTTCGTTGTAGCCATGCTTTTCATAGGGCATGTATAGAGAATTATTTAGGCAATAATAACGAATGTCCCGTTTGTCGTGTACCTTGCGAATTAGCAGATTTGCAAAGGATTACATTCCCAATAAAAAAAATACCAAAACCTAAGGGTAAACCTCGTGGCGCTTTAGCTAAACATTATAACACAAGAAGTGCTGGTACTAGTAGAAATCTTTTTCAAGAAACTCGATCACCTGCAGCAGATGCTAGTTCAAATGAAGTACCAGGTTTGAGAACACCAGTACATAATCGATCACCTGGGAATCAAAATCTTTCAAATTTAAATTATCATAATGTTGTTCATTCTAATGTCAATTCAAATGAAGAGTTAAGTAAAATAATTGAGAGTAGTGTAATGAAAATATTACAAAATCTAAATTTAGGATCAAGTAATCCAATAGATAATTTAAACAATATGACTCAAACACATCGCGAAACAAATTTTGCTCATCCTTTAAGAAATAATAATGAAAATAATTTTCGAAATTCCCAACAAAATTATTCTCAAGCAACTAATTCAAATTTAAATAGAAGTTCATTTCTTTCAAACTCATCAAATTATCAAGCAGACAAAATTACGTCTATTATTCAAAACTGGGGACTAAAGTTCGATGGTTCTTCTACTATCCCAGTAGACGAATTTTTGTACAGATTACGTACATTAACCAATGACAACCTTAACGGTGATTTCAACCTTATAACGAAAAATCTCCATATTTTGCTTGCTGGAAAAGCCAGGGATTGGTTCTGGAAATACCATAAGCAAGTGGAAACAGTCAACTGGAATGATTTTTGTGAGGCAATAAAGTCTCAATATAAAGACTCCAAATCCCCTTATGATATCCGCGAGGAATTACGTAACCGAAAACAAAAACCGGGAGAGTCATTTGACATCTTTTATGAGGCTATTTCAAATATTGTGGATTGCTTACCAGTACCTTTACCAGACACTGATCTGATTGAAATTATAACTCGTAATTTACGTCCTGAAATTCGCCATGAATTATTGTATCTTGAAGTTTATTCTATTCCCCAATTACGTAGGTTAGTACAGAAAAGGGAGAGTTTTCTCAACGACGACTACGTAAGGAGAAATTTTATGTCACGCAATCCAAACTCATTTATGCAAAGAAGGCAAATTTCAGAAATTGATGCAAATTTAGATGTTTCTAATGAAAATGTCACGGAAAATATAGAAACTTCTGTTGATGCTATTGCACAAGATAAAGTTATAAAATGTTGGAATTGTGATCAATTCGGGCATTACTGGGAATACTGTTTGGAGGACAGATCTATATTTTGCTATGGATGCGGTGCCAAAAACACCTACAAGCCCCAATGCCAAAAATGTAAAATTCGAAAATCAAAAAACTTTCAGCAAAATGTTCCTTCAAAGGAACAAACTTAAACTTTAATAAACACATCTCTTCTAATTTAAACATTTCTTTACCTGATTTGAAAAACTATGATCTTTTGAAACCTAATCATGTCAATGATAAATCGAATGTATCAGACTTTACCGGCTATGACATTTTAAAACGTGACTTTACCAAACCCACGTGTGACAATATACCCGATTTTTCTAAAATAATATATCCAAAGCTACCATACCATATACGATGGGAAAACTATGTTATGAAACGAAATAAAATTTTTCAAGAATCTACAATAGAACAGATTAGCTTTAAAGGTAGTAAACGCTCAACTTTACGATTAAGAAAATATTACAAAATTCGAAAATTATGTTCTAAATTACTCATTTCGGCTATTCTGAATAATCCAAATGACCAAAGGTATTACGCAAAAATTTCATTTTTAGATTACACAGAATATGGCTTGCTTGACACAGGGGCCAGTATCAGTTGCCTAGGGTCAGACCTTGCTACCAAAGATTTTTCAAAATTTAAAAACTTTTCAAAATGTACCTCTCATGTAAAAACTGCAGACGGGAGATTGCAAAAAGTAACCGGATGGTTAAATGTAGAAATACATTTCAAAGACAAAGTTCGTGTCTTAAATATTTTTATAATTCCTTCAATATCGCAAAGACTAATTTTAGGAATAGATTTTTGTAAGGCTTTCGATCTTATTCCTAATATAATAGAATCTATTGATTTGATTGATAAATCCCTTTTGAATTTTGATCCTTCAGAAATACATTCCGAAAAATCAGCAAATTTTCATGATTCTATAGAAAACCCTAAAGAAGATGGTAGTGAGTTATATTATCCATTGAATTCAAGTGAACGTCAACAACTCAGTGCAGTAATTTCCCTTTTTCCTGATTTTCAAAAACAAGGACTAGGAAAAACCAGTTTGCTTAGTCATGAAATTGATGTAGGCGATGCAAGGCCTATTAAACAACGTTTCTACCCCGTTTCTCCTGCGGTGGAGAAACTCATGTTTCAAGAAGTGGACCGTATGTTATCTTTAGGTGTAATTGAGCCCTCAAATTCAGCTTGGAGCTCACCTATGCGTATGGTTATAAAACCTCACAAGGTTCGGCTCTGTTTAGACGCGCGAAAAGTTAACGCGGTCACAAAAAAGGATGCTTATCCTCTACCTTCTATTGAAGGTATATTTTCGCGTCTGCCAAAGGCGAATTTAATTTCTAAATTAGACCTCAAAGATGCCTACTGGCAAATTGGTTTGACAGAGACATCCAAGGCTTTGACTGCATTCACAGTTCCTGGCAGACCACTCTATCAGTTTGTTGTCATGCCATTTGGACTGTGCAATGCAGCTCAAACAATGTGCCGCCTCATGGATGAGATCATTCCACCCGATCTCAAAAATTCTGTTTTCGGATATCTGGATGACTTAATTATAGTCTCCGAAGATTTTGCACAACATTTGGCAACTCTAGTTCGTATAGCCCAACAATTCCGTAAAGCAAACTTAACTTTGAATATCTCCAAAAGTCACTTTTGTGTGACTAAAGTAAAGTATCTCGGATATGTAATTGGAGATGGTGGTATCACTACGGACCCTGAAAAGGTAAGTGCTATTCGTAATTGGCCTATACCCAAAAACCTTAAGCAGGTTAGAGGATTTTTAGGGTTAGCTGGGTGGTATCGGAGATTTATAGAGAATTTTTCTACAATAGTCTTCCCGATAACCGAAACGCTCTCTAGTAAGAGAAAATTCTCCTGGACACCGGAAGCCCAGCAATCTTTTGAAAAAATTAAGTCTCAATTAAGTTCTTTGCCTATTTTAGTAAATCCAGACTTTAGCAAGAAGTTTTACTTGCATTGCGACGCAAGCGACTATGGCATAGGGGCTGTTCTTATTCAGTTAGATTCCGAAGGTCAGGAAAGACCTGTGGCATATATGAGCAAGAAACTTAACTCGGCCCAGAGAAATTATAGTGTAACCGAAAGGGAATGCTTAGCGGCAGTAGAAGCTATATACAGATTTAGATGCTACTTAGAACTACAAGAATTTGAAGTGATCACAGATCACTCAAGTCTTGTATGGCTTATGCGACAGCCAAATCTAAGCGGTAGGTTAGCTCGTTGGGTATTAAAATTACAGGCCTTTAAATTTACTGTCAGCCACCGAAAGGGTAAGGAAAACGTAGTACCGGATGCTCTTTCGAGAGTTTGTAACGACGAGGTTACAGGCCTTGAACTTTCTGGTCCAGAAGTGGATTTAAACTCCCCACATTTTGAGGAAGCTGAATATGAAAGCTTAAAAACTAAAATCCGTGAAAATCATGAAAAATATCCGGATATCAAAATAGTTGATAAATATATCTATATACGCAAAGATCATTACGATGGCATTGATGAGAATGAAAATAATAGTTGGAAACTTTGGATTCCTAATGATCTAAGAAACGATTTGATAGCTCGTTTTCATAATTCTCCAACGGCCTCACATGGTGGTGTGTTTAAGACGATTGATTTATTGAAACGTTTTTTCTTTTGGCCAGGTTTGTCTAGTGATGTGCGTAATTATATTCGCAATTGCCATACTTGCAAATCCACAAAGGCACCAAATTTTATTATGAAGCCTGAAATGGGTCAACAACCTATATCCATTAGACCTTTTCAGAGGCTATATATAGATCTACTGGGACCGTATCCCCGTAGTAAAGCCGGTCACATAGGTTTGCTTATAGTATTGGACCATTTTAGTAAATTTCATTGGCTACAACCTATGAGAAAGTTTACGTCAAATGCTATAAAAGAATTTTTGCAAAACCATATCTTTCACGTTTACGGAGTACCAGAAACTATAGTAAGCGACAACGGATCGCAATTTAAAGCTAATGATATCAACGCCTTTTTTACTACCCTTGGTATTAAGCATGTTTATACAGCTCTGTATTCACCGCAAGCGAATGCATCAGAGCGAGTTAATCGATCTCTTATTGCAGGCATTCGTGCATACCTTAAAGATGATCACACTCTATGGGATGAGAATTTGAGTGCAATAAGTTGTGCACTACGAAACTCATGTCATCAAGCAATAAAGACATCACCTTATTACGCTCTTTTTGGTTTCAACATGATAACGCATGGAGAAACTTATGCCTTGTTGAGAAATTTGAAATTACTGGATGAACCTACATATAAACTGAATCGTGACGATGAATTGCAGTTGTTGAGAAAAGACATTCGAAAACATATGAAACAGGCATATGAGCAGAATAAGAATCAGTATAATCTGCGAACAAGGCCACAAAGCTTCGAAATAGGTCAGGAAGTCCTAAGAAGAAATTTCGTTCAGAGTAACTTTGAGAAACGCTTTAACTCCAAATTAGCGCCGTTGTTTGTAAAAGCCAAAATTAAGGCCAAACTAGGTAACCACTACTATATGTTAGAAGATTTGCTAGGTAAACCAATTGGAACTTTTCATGCTAAAGACATTCGTCTTTGAGACATATTAATTACACTTTAATCATAAGAAATGAATCCTAATAACCACTATTATAGTATTTAAACATGTTAAATTTATGCTTCCAAATTTAAACTTCAATATATTTAGATAAAATCGTTTTATTCTGACTAATATTTTCACTCAATGAGTAAATATTATTCAGTTTTGTAATGAACGATTTAGCAAAATGTTGTTGTTGTATATATTTTTTTTTTGTATCAATAAACATGCATGAATTAAATTTTTACTATTTGTTTTTTTATGAGTGTAAAAGTTGTATTTATATTTTTGCATTATTATTTCACACAATGTATATTCAAAGTTAATGTTGATAAACATTTGTGTATATACATTTGTGGATTTAATCAGTATAGCAAAGTTTCAAACCAGTTTTTTTTTATAAACAGATAGTGTTGGGTTTATTAGTGATAATGTTTTTTTTTTTACATTTAATAAGCATAATTATAAAAGTATTTTTTTTTTGTCATATATTTGGTACTATTTATAATGTTATTGTTGTAAATTACTATAAATTCAAGTTAGAATTATGTATGAGTTTACAAGTGATGATTTAAGGGGGAGAAAAAGGACAGAGTTGATTTTTAAGTAATGAAGATTACCCATATGACAAATACCCATTTGCGATTTAAATATCGAATACTTTATACTTCTGAAAATGATATTCTTCGGCTAAAGTAACGTGGTCGACTTATGAAAATGGAACTTCCTTTTTCTGGAGATTTTGAGCCAATACGAACGTGTTTGAGAATGTAAAAAGTCTTTTAAATACATATTTGTACAAAAACTTTTGTTAATTAAATCTCAAACGATCTATAATTATTTAAATTCAACAAACCAGAAGGTAAATTTATAATCAATTTTTTTGAGCTTAATTTAAACTAAGCTTTGAATATTTTCCATTCTTTTTTAGCTATTTTTGAAAGACTTGTGAATGTAAATTCCAAGCCAAATATTACGGAATAACCTTCGTTTGTTGGCTTGATTAATGATTAGATTTCAGAAAAAGTTATTATTCCAAAACAACTAGCTACTTATCTAAAGGTAATCCTTTCAAAATCCAAATAGAAACCTGCTAATATTCAATTTTATTCCTCTAAAGAGTTGGCTACCTTTCTAAATTTCCAAGTATTTTGCCTACTAAAATACATAGTTCCAATATTCTAAAAATCAACCAAACACAAAAGAACATTTGCGGTAAGATTCTGAAATATATAAATTTTGAAAATTTTACAAATTAGTATTTTTGTTACTCCTGGCAGATTTCATAAATCGTCAAATGTTCTTGCATGCACTTACAAATATCCTATCCCTAACATCTACCATCACTACTCAACATAATACACATCTTCCAACTTTATGTCATCATAATCTTCTTTGGCACACACATTTTCTAGGAGCAGATAGAAGAAGAACAAACATCAAAATATTAGTGTCAAAAAGAAGGTGATAAGTGATCATAATTAGTTGCTAAAGCAAATTTTATATGAAATAGTGTAAAAGTGAATAATTAAAAGATAAGAACAAAATAAATTAAATATATAGATAATCGAAAATATATAAATCGAAAATTGTGTAGAGCTAGGTTAAAGGTAATTTAAAAAATTGCAATTAACAAAAATGTGTATATAAAAATCTAAAAAAAAAAAAGAAAGTATAGTTAAAAGTAACAAGAAATTAGGTATGTGCCAATTCTTATTATAAAATAAAAAAATATATATAGATGAAAAACAAAATAAGATAAAAAACAAAAAAATTATGAATAATATTAAAAGCTAAAATTTATATAAAAAATCTAAAGTTAAAATCTATGTTATAAAGAAAATATATATAAAAAAAAATCGATACATAAATATTAAAATTACCAACAAATAATATCACAGATTGGCTAAAAGTATGCAAGAACATAATCATCCCTTTTAATTTAGTCAAAATCAACTCCTACAGTTCGCTGAGGCCTCAACATTCCTGAAACATAGTTGGTGAGTGTAAAGCAAAATTATTTAATTATTTGATTTTTCTTGCATAATTAGTATATAATTAAGAATATAAGAGTAAAGTACATAAAATGTAAAAAAATAAAAATATAGATAAAAACGAAATGATAAAAGAAGCATTTTAAGTTTCTTTCAATTCTATTCCATTCTTTTTATGTCGTTCTGCTAAATTTTTTCTATTTTTGTTACTCTTATATTCTCGATTATTCTTATTACTTTTGTAATTTTTCTTCTTTAAAAAAAAAAAAAAGAAACTAAATGATCAAAACAAACGTAAAGTTTATCTAAAGTCAGTTCTGTATTGAATTTAAATATTTTATATAAAAAAAAAAGCATTTAAAAAAAAAAAAAATAAAATTGGCTTTAAATTGATTTCGATTTTTTTTGTAGAAATTGTTAATTTTTGAATATTATTGTATCTTAAAATGTTAATATAAATATACGTTTTATTTAATGAAATGTAAGGCAGTTATAAAAATTTTGAAAACTTAAATTTGTTTAAATGAATAAATTAACTAAGAATTCTGTGAAAATGAATCGTTAAATTTATAATTCTGTTTTCTTTTATGTCGTAAATGCGTTAGGGTAGTCTAAATGTGGGTTCTTAGAAGCCAAATTATGTGCCACTAAGAAATTGGTAGGTGTGGGTTGTGAGGCACAGATCTCTCTTCATCATAGAGATACAATTTATGATCAATGAGTTAGTTACAGTTATTCTCATTTCTAATCATAGTTCTGGGGCTTTTATTTTTTGTTTATTTGTCACTATGATTAACCAGACCATTGTATAGAGTAGATTTTGTTTTTGATATATACATATAAATTTTCTTTTATGGGAGTCTATATAAAATTAATTTGTAATGAACTTGAAACAAAGCGTTAGGAGACAAGAACCCCCCAAACCGGCTGATTGCTAGCAATTACAAGGCTCCCGCCGTCGACTTTCGAATTGTTTTCCAAATTTCAGAGTAAAACTTTCAATTTTATTTCATGAAGTTTACAAGCATTGGATTTCCAATCGACATTACACATTACAATATGGAAACCAACGTCATGCGGTTTCAACAGGATAGCGCCTCACACCTCAACCCACATTTGACATTTTGCAAGACCGATTTGAGAATAAGGTCTTCTCGTGTGGAGGTACTTAAGTTGCAGATCTATGCAAAATAGCTACCCATGTCAAATCGATGAAATACTGCCTGATTTATGGGCTAGGGTCTTAGATTATTGGACGTTTTTGATACGCGCCTCCTAGCGAAGCCTCGACGGATATTTGTACGATAGTATATTCTGCATATAATGGCATCGATAGGCCTTTCAAACGAATAAAAAATTCATTTTGTTGGTATTTCAGAATCAGGTTCTTAAACAATTTCCGAATTAATTTACTCATAATGTTTTCGATTCACTGTTTTTTCTATATGGTATGTCTTTTACATTTACTTGTCTTATTTGTCTGAGTTTCTTTCATACATTATTTACTCACAGTATTATTTCCATTTTCCTGCATTACTGCTTTTTAACACAATAGACTGTAAAAGAAAGAGTAAAATCCCATCAAGGTAAAATAAACAAAGAAGTAAACGATTAAAACTGAAAGAACTGAAGAAGAAAAACATAATAACTTTGTTATGCAGTTCAACAGGAATGAATATAGTGGTGAAAATAACAAAAAAAATATTAACGAAATGACAGACATTTTAAAGGAAAATTGCTTGAGGCAATTGCTTTTGATGCACCCGGTATTCATACAGTCAGCATCAAAAGAAAGTGTACAGCTTGTTTTTACATTTAAAACGTTTTATTTACATATTAAAAAAAAAAATTCTCTAGTTCCAGTATATTTACCAAAACATTTAATTGTTCTCTTACAAAGTATGAACAAAAAACTACATTAGTTCAACAGCAAAAACAAAAACAAAAATCTCCATTTTTAACGCATCAGAAAACAGTGTACACATTTAGAATTGCAAAAAGATTTTTCTAGTTACATAAAAAAATATATTGTTATTCTTCATTTTTACCTTGATTATCATTTCTTGTGGTTCTTGCTGTTAGTCTCATCAGATTTTTAGTAGCTTTTCTTGTTTGACCGCGAGAACTTTAAAACCAAAATTGGAAAACAAACTGCAATTGATACAAGAAAGTAAAGTCACAAAATTTAAAAATGAGTTAAATACATTATGTGAAGAAGCCATAATACTCTAAAAAAAATTATAGAAAAAAAAAAAAATTTGGAAGTTTAGAAGATTTGCCATGTGGCGGAAGACCAAAACGCCTTAACAACCTTGAAGTACGATCAATTGTAAGAGCAGTGAAGAAAGAACCCATAGTAAGTGCAGTAAAATTATGTGAAGAATTAACAGATTCGTCTTGAGTGAGAGATAGTGCCAGTACGGTTCGCCGAGCACTACACGCAAACAGTCTATATGGTGGAGTTCTGAGAGAAACGCCCCACATTTCCAAACGAAATAAAGAGCGACGTCTAGAATTCGCAAACAAGTATAAAAACCAAGAAAAATTGTTTTGGAATAATGTGCTGTTTACGGACGAAAGCAAGTTTGAGATTTACGGAAGTAAAAAAAGAAGTAAAATTTGGAGAAGCAAAAATCTAGGGTTCGACCAAAAAATGTACTATCCACCATAAAGCATGGTGGGGGTTCGGTGATGGTGTGGGGGCGTATGGCTGCAAGTGGCGTGGGAAAACTAATATTTATTGATAGTTTTATGAACAAAGCCGATTACATAAACATTCTACAATAAAATTTGGAACCCAGCGTCAGAAAATTAAATCTAGACCAAACCTGGAACTTAAAACAAGACAACGATACGAAGCATATCTCTAAATACATTAAAGAATGGTTGCTGTATCATTCACCGAAACAATTGGAACACCCCCACAGTCACCGGACTTTAATCCCATTGAACATCTGTGAGAGCATTTGCACAGACAAATCAGAAAAGTGAAATATTACCACCAAAGACTCTCTAAAGAAAATC
This sequence comes from Calliphora vomitoria, assembly GCA_942486065.2. NCBI lineage: Eukaryota > Metazoa > Arthropoda > Insecta > Diptera > Calliphoridae > Calliphora > Calliphora vomitoria. Next base: position 154,585,986 of record OW818029.2, read on the forward strand.
CAGCAGGAAGAATGGTCCAAAATCCCTACAGAGGTAACATCAAAATTGGTAGAAACAATGCTAAGAAGGCTTGAAACAGTCCGTCTGTCCATCTGTCTGTTGAAATCAATTTTCTGAAGACCCCAGATGTCTTCGGGATCCAAAACTTCAATAACTCTGTTAGACATGCTTTCGAGAAGTTTCCTATTTAAAATCAGCAAAATTCGTTCATAAATAACGGAGATATGAGCAAAAATCCAAGACAACCTCTGAAAATTAAAAAAAAATAAATTTATTGCATGCTTTGACAAAAAAGCAACAAAGCGTATGTTTGGATGTGTGTGTAGGTTTCATTGCTTTGCGTATTTTTTTATTTGTTTGACAAAAAGGCAACAAAACGTATGTTTGGATGTGTGTTGCCTTCATTGCTTTGCGTATTTTGTTTTTTTTTTTTGTTGTTTCGTTTCGTCTGGTGTTGTTGTTTTTATACCCTTCACCAACTAGTTGTACACTTTCTTTTGACGCTGACTGTATATACTTTCTGTTTGGTTACCTATGGTAACAATAAACAGATTGATGGAAAATACATACACACGAAGACAATAAATGGTAATACACACATACATATACATAAGTAAATGCATATATTTTTAATACACGTGGATATGAAAATATGTACGAACACGTGCTGTGTAAATGTTGATAATGCAGAACTACTCACAAACATACTTGTACTTAAGATGCGCAGTGTTAACTGACACATCTTCGATATCAGGCAGAACAGCTATCTGTTGTAAATTGTGCACAAAAAAGCAGAAAATTATTAAAAAATTATATTTTATATACATACATAAATACATATGTACATATTTACAAATTTGTATTGCTGTCAAGTTGCATCTTTTCTTGTTTTTACTTTTAAGCATCCATAATAACTATTCAGGAACAATATACTCAGAAACTTGTTGTTCGTTTCCTCTATTCCTGTTGCCAAAAAACATATTTTAGGTATTGTTTCGTTTTTTTTATGTATTTATCTTTGTTTCTCTTCCTGCAAGTGGCGTTGACAAGTAACCAAAAAGCTCTTTAACAAATATCATAGTTCTTTACATATGGTCATTGCATAGAAAATTTAAAGATATTTCTTTATGGTGTTTTTGATATTCTTTGAATGTTTTAAACACAAATAAATTTTAATTTTTATACCCTTCACCTTCGTGAGAAGGGTATATATAAATTTGTCATTCCGTTTGTAATTTCCACAATATAATTTTCCGACCCTATAAAGTATATATATTCTGGATCCTTATAGATAGCGGAGTCGATAAAGCCATGTCCGTCTGTCTGTCCGTCTGTTGAAATCAATTTTCTGAAGACCCCAGATATCTTCGGGATCCAAATCTTCAATAATTCTGTCAGACATGCTTTCGAGAAGTTTGCTATTTAAAATCAGCAAAATCGGTCCACAAATGGCTGAGATATAAGGAAAAAACCAGTACAACCTCGATTTTTTACCTATTTTTTGACCTATATCTGGATTACTAAGTCATTAATATAGACAATATGTATATCTAATGATAGATATTTCAAAGACCTTTGCTACGACGTATATAAGTCCATAGTAAGTTGGACCTACAATGGGTCAAAATCGGGAAAAAATTTTTAACCCGAATTTTTTTTTTCACCAAAAGTTTTTTTCGCTAAATATTAAAAAAAAATGTTTAAAATTTAAAAAAAAAGTTATTTAAATTTAAAAAAATAAAAAAAATTAAAAAATAAAATCTAAAAAAAAAAATTTTTTTCAAAAAATTAAAAAAAACAACTGGAAAAAAATGAATTTTGTTTACCTAAAAATATGTAAAATTTTTATTTTGAAGTATAGTTTGGTGAAGGGTATATAAGATTCGGCCCAGCCGAATATATCTCTCTTACTTGTTTTTAAGTATAATTTGGTGAAGTGTATATAAGATTTCGCACAGCCGAATATAGCTCTATTACTTGATTTAAAAGTTTTAGTTTAGTTTTAAATGTAGTGCCTTTCTAGGTCTTAGTTTTGCTTCAGTATGAGTTCCCTTAAAAGTTTAACTTAAGTTTTAAAGATTGTTCCTCTTCAGATCTTATTTAGATTTACTTTGACCCAATTTACTTTTATTATCCAATTTTGCTGAAATTTGTAAGACATTTTTTATATTATTTCTTTTTAATTAAAAATTCTGTTCAGCATATTGTATTCAGTTTTGTCTTCTCTATAACAGGAGATGGTGCTGAGAATAAAACTGTTGTTTAAAGCGTTGAAAAATGTTCATATGAAAATCTGAGGATTAATTGAAATATATGACCAAACACTTTAGACTTTTTTTCTGCATATACTAATGTTATGTATACCATAGAGAATTATACATAGGGATGAGACACTCCATATTGTCAAACAAAAAAAGTATATCTGATACAACAACAAAATACATTGACTAACATGTATTTTGTTGTTGCAAGAGATAGGTTTTTGACAACAGACTTAGGTTTTTCACAATTCCGTCTCGTCTCTATGTTACCCTATGACGTATACTTTGTCTTCTATTCAATCAAATAACTTGGAAAATTATCAGTACGCTTTATAGAAAAAAATTTACATATCGCTCATTTGCTGCAACAACGTCATAACTCAAAATTCGTGTTTATTGAACTAGGTAATACAAAATATTCTCCGTTCTTTAGTATTTCATATAGTTTTATCAGTTTTCAAAAAAGTAAATTATTTTTTGTTGTAAAATTCATGTTTTCTCGTTTTTTTTGACAAGTAACAATTGGGTTTAAATACAGATTAGAAAGATATTAACATTTACTATTTAAATAAGGTTTTATTTCTGAAATCTCATGATTTGTTGAAAATTTATCTAAGAAATAGTCAAATGTCATAAAACATTCAAAGCCGTTTTTCTCGATACGACTTTTTTTGAATTATGACGTTATTGCAGCAAATAAGCGGTATGTTACTTTCAATAAAAAGAACAAAAGTTCAAATAAATAACAATAAATTGACAAATTAAAAAAAACTTCTTATTTATATACAATACATACAAAAATTCAATCAATTTCTAGATAAACAATCAATTTGTAGAAAAACTAAAAACAACAAACTTTTAAACGAGCTCTATTGTTATAGAAAAAATATAAAATTGACCAAAAATGCAAAGATAACAAAGCAAAAGTGACCGAAAATAATTTTTTTTTTTTTTTTAAATAAATAAATTTTATTTTATTTACATGTCATTTTTCTTAAACAGACACAAAACATATTAAATTGGTAGTGTTTATGATGGTTAGTGATGAAGAGGGGTAATTTAAGTTGAGCTACAGGATATGGTTAATATTATAAGGCTGAGTGGTAAGTAAGCAACACGAGCTTATAAAACATCTAAAAGTTTCCTTAGAAACGCAGCACAAACAAGCATATTATTAATATATTACTGTGATATTTCAGTATTACAAGAACGTCATTAGTTAAAAAATTATATTAATATCAAATTCCAATAAGAAAAGCAAAAAATTTGGCATAAATTCCATTAAGTACTAGATAGGTAACTGAGAGTCAAAAACCTAAGTCTGTTGTCAAAAACCTAATTCATGAGAATGTATTGCATGTATTTTGTTATTGTATCACCCGTATGTGTGAAAAGAGAGTCATTTTTCCATTGATATTAATCTCTCATTCCGTTCTATTCTTTTCTTTTATGAATTTTTGAATAAAAATAAAATGTTTTAAATAACACAATTAAATGTAGCATACTTTTTAGCTTTTGTTTATCATATGTATTGCAGATATAAATATATTTATATACATAAATCTATTTCCTTCTTGTTTTTCTGTTGTTTAATGTTTTGCTGATTTTCAGTTTTATTCTGCAATTACGAAAATATGATTATCATGCATATTTGGACAAATAAAGGATCTCTAAAGACCAAAAACAAAACAGAATAAAATCGAAAGTAAAAAAAAAAAAAGATGAGAATGTTAACAAAATGGTATGAACCAACTACCCAAAAGGAAAATAAAGAAAAAACCTAAATGAGCAAAAAATAATAACATAGACTACCCAATCAAACTATAAATATTTTAAGCAGAATTTAATTGTGTTGGTTATGGAAGCTAAAAATAAAATTTAATGAAAATACATAATAATCTCCAGATTATTCAAGGAAAAATGTGTGAACAAATAAAATACAACTAAATATCTGAAGCTTCTAAATATATCACATTTGCGAGAAAATCTTTATTCAACCCATCGTAACTAAGTCAATAAAAATATACTTTAGAGTGATAAAAAGATAAATTAAGACTTTAAAAGGATTTTAGATTGCAGCTTAACTAAGACCTTAAAAGGGCCTTATATTGAATGTTATGTAGGACCTTAAAAGGTACTTGAATTAAAAATAAACTAATATCTGAAAAAGAACCTGGATGAAGGTAAACTAAAACATTAACATTTGTATAAAGTTTAGTCCAATAGGGACTTCTGAACCTTGAGAGTTGATAACGGTCATATTGTTATAGGGAGGATCCATGTGAAAGCGGACAGCAGTCGGATTCACCATCTCCGATTTTAATGAAATTTACCACATACATAGTATAGCCAATATGTTCCTCATTCAATTCAATTCGATTTATTTACAATAATATTTTTTACACTTTTTTACTTAAATTATTTACATTTAATGAGTTCAAGATTATATCTTTTACAACATAAAAATTATTTGTAAATTATAAAATGTTAATAAATATATAAACAAAGTAAAGGAGGAAAAAATATACAAAAACCTATATGAATTTAATTTTGTATTTTAGATAAAACTTATTTACTACTTAGCACTACTTAGTATGGAACTAATTCATTAATATGATGATATTCCGAATACGAACAACGTCGGTAAAAATTTTGTAATAACCTGTCGAGTTTACATTCTACTAATTCAATATTCGCTAAAACATGAAGCCGACGTGTAGAAAAATACCAAGGAAGATTAAACATTAATTTCAAAAGTTTATTTTGAATAATTTGTATTTTCTTGACGTGGCATTTTGCAATTTTTGCCCAAACTGGAGCAGCGTAATACATTATAGCATGGAAAATAGATTTTAAAATAAGTTTTTTGTTATTAATATTTAGTTTAGAATTACGATTAATAAATGGATATAATGTGCGGATTAGTACATTAACTTTATTAATAATATAAGCTATGTGGTCTTTAAATTTCAATTTGGGATCTAGAATTACACCTAAGTATTTAACGTTATGTTCCCATTGAATTATATCATTGTTAATACGAATACCAACCTGGGGGATAAAACATTCCTTGCGCTTTCTTGTGAAATATATAGCTTGTGTTTTACTACTATTTAACATTATTTTCCACTTATTAAAATAACTCGATATTTCAACAAGAGCTCTTTGCAAATTGGATATAATATCATTGGCCATTATACCAGAACAGATAACAGCAGTGTCGTCAGCAAATATAGACATTGTACAATAGTCTAAACACGGGAAATCTGCAGTGTATATATTATAAAGTATAGGTGATAGGCACGAGCCTTGTGGACAACCAGCGATTACATCAAAACTTCTAGAATTGTGTGAACCAATATATACTTTAAAACTTCGATCAATAAGAAAACTATTTATTATTTTAATAAGTTTTGGGGGGAAATTTAGACGGATCATTTTATAAATCAGCCCTTTGTGCCAAACCGTATCGAATGCTGCTTTGACATCAAGAAGTACCATACCGCATGACTTTTGGGAATCAAAGTTTGAATATATTAAATTCTTTATTCTGATTATGGGCTGAACCGTGTTATGCTCTTTTCGGAACCCAACTTGACATGATGGTATAATACTATTAGAATCAATAAAACTTGTCAATTTGATTTTTATTACTTTTTCCAGGACCTTGCTAATGGCTGATAATAGACTTATAGGTCGATAAGATGTTGGGCATTCTGCGGATTTATTTGGTTTTTTAACAGGTATAATTTTTGATTGTTTAAATACCTCTGGAAAGTAATTAAGTTTAAAACACGCATTGATTAAAATTGTTATGAATTTAATTCCTTTTTTTGGCAGTGATTTTAAACATCTGTTATCAATATTATCGATTCCCGGAGTTTTCTTATTTTTTAAGTTTTTAATAATCGAAGTAATTTCAGTTGTAGTGGTTTCTATTGGATTTGAAACGTCTGCATTTACAGAGTAAAATGAATCTATAGATTCATTCATATGTTCCTCATATCTGTGACTTTTTAATGGAAGCTCATTCCAATCGCGATTTGAAAATTGAAAAATTTGAAACTACTCAAATACCATAATAATATTATTTGACTCCATTTTAAAGCCAAAGATATTGTCCTTAAAATGGTATAAATAAAATTGTTTACTTCCAAAAGGTTAAAGGTCAAATCAATGTAAAAAATATCAAAGATCGCGGTGTTTAAAATTAATAAAGAACTCGGTATGAGAACACCTAAACTCTCTACTATATTCGTGTAAATATTTCGATGGAGACTCGATTAGTTCAGGAGTTATAAAGAAACACGTTATTAAAAGTACGTTTTTTCATATAAATTCATTAAACAAGTTTAAGCACCTGTATTTTACCATATAAATTGAAATGGATACAACTGTGTTCTGTTTTCTATTTGCATAAATTTTTATATGAATTTATATGAAAAAACTTACTTTAAATAACGTTTTTCTTTATAACTCCTGAACTAATAGAGTCTTCATCGACATTTACCCTTTCATAACACAGATGAAAATGAAGCACGATATTTCTGAAGGCAGCTTTGTTTGCATGTGTAACCAGTTAATGATGTAAATTTTCAAAACAATTCTCCTGTGGTTCAAAATTTGTAGAATTTCTAAGCAGACTTTTCAGTTTAAGCAATGATTCTCACAGAATATCTTACAATTTACCTTTATTCCGTACATTCGTCATCAGGGAGTAAGTCACTTCATTGACTTGCTTCATTAAGATTTCCATCATCGTTTGTCACTAATCTATAACACAGACCATATAATTCTGTAATCTTTCAGCTCCATTGCAATGACAAGAACGAAGAATTTTAAGGAGGTATGACCATTTTCCATTGTGTTTACAAGATAAATATCTTCTGAAATCCATAATAAAACAATGAACATACGCACACTTACCTTTGATAATTTCAAATAGTCCTACCGCTTTCTTGAGCTAATTCACATGAATTTTTTTTTTTAATTCATTTAAATTTTTTATTAAACAATTTTCGATTTAAATATGTACATTAGGGTGACAGCCGTTTTTTTTTTAGATTTCAAAGAGTGCCGGGTGAAATATTGTGACACTAGGTCTAAAAGATAAGTACTGAAAATTTGAGCCAAATCGGACAACGATTTCGGGACGCGCATCGAGGTCAAAGGTCAGATATATGCAAAATTTTACTATTTATATGAAATAAATTTGTAAAACTTCTTAACTTTCTGCATTATGTTACATAAATATGTAGATTTATTTATATTAATGAAAACTACAGTCAAAAAGTCTTTTTCAGATTAAACCTATATCTCCTTTGGGTCAAATTGACCCACAAACTGTATTATTTTTTTCAGTTTTTGTAAAAATTTTGCTACTAAATAATTATTTTTGCAATCGAATGCATATGAATCGAAATATGTACGTAATTTTCGTTCTAATGAGATATAAAAGACAAAAATTGGTTAAAAAATTTTAAAGTTATTAAAAATTCCCCAGACCATTAACGTGTCTCAGGCCACGTGAACAAGAAATGTAGGAACAAAATTAACATATTTTAAGAAATATTAAAAAAAAAGCTAATTTTTCCTTAAAATATATACGTATTTATATTCGTATCAGTTTTTGTCTTTGTAGAATACCGTTAACCTATTCGCAGGGATGGCCAAAAAAAAAAAATTTTTTTTAACGGCCGTTTCGAATCTCCATTTTCAAATTTTTAAAAATTTTGTTAAGCAAATTTCAGAATTTTTTGATCATTACATTGGGATTTATTGAGATCATAATAGAGAATAAAAATATGAAAAAATATGATTTAGATTTTGTGATTTTTGGGAAAAAAATATTTTTTTGGCCATATTTTGGCGAATGAGAACAATTTCCTTACTCTTACGAATTTTAAGTAAAATCTATACAGAATCTTATAGTTCAGATCATTTTAAATATACTCTGAAAGTTTTACTAAAATCGAACAAATTTAACCCTTAAATGTTGAAGGTCAAAGGTAAAATTTAGCAATATTTGGAATTTCTAAATAAAAGATGTACATATCGCTCATTTGCTGCAACAACGTCATAACTCAAAATCCGTGTATTTTGAACTGAGTAATACAAAATAAGCGCCATTCTATAGTCTTTCATATAGTTTTATCAGTTTTCAAAAAAGTCAATTATTTCTTGTGTGAGAGTGTATTTTTGTTGTAAACATCAAAATTAAAATTCATGTTTTCTCGTATGTTTGACAACTAAAAATTTTGGGTTCAATATAGATTAGAAAGCTATTAACATCTTCTATTTATGTCAGGTTTTTTTTCTGAAATCCCATGATATGTTGAAAATTTATTTAAGAAATAGTAAAATGTCATAAAACATTCAAAGCCGTTTTTCTCGAAGCTACTTTTTTGGAATTATGACGTTGTTGCAGCAAATGAGCGATATGTTTTATTTTAATTAATTATTATTTATTTTTGAAAAAAGTCAAACAAAATTTAAATGTTTGGGTTTACGTATTCTTTTGTCGGTTAGGAATATAGAATTCATGCACTTATTGATGACTACAACTGAAAATATAGTTAAAGTTCCATTTATTTGAACATATACGAGTTTATGATTGCACCAACCAATATTTAGTTACAAGAGGTGAATTAAATTAGGTTGTGTTTGCCGATTTTTTATAACCAAATACGAATTGTTTAGAATAATTTATGTTGCTATTGTAGTAACCACAATTCCAGTATAGCTATTTTTTTGACAGCTAAAAATACGGAAAATTTTTTGAATTTCTTAATTTTTATTGATGATAATAATATTTTGGTTAATTTTAAAAATTGTTGGTAATAGCAATCGTTTTCCAACCAACTTGTTTTCTGTGTGCAGGTATTGTAACATGTGGCCGAGCGTTGTCATGATGGAATATTACGGTTTCATGTCTGGTCGCATATTCTATGCGTTATTCGGCAAATTCACGCTTCAAGAGAATCTGTTACGTTTGTTATATGTTCCATATTATAGTCTGGCTAGCCTTTTTCTTCTACCAAATACAAAGCATTACATTAGCGCCATGGATATAATTCTTTGCTGTCGATTCGGCTGCTTGGCCAGGCTTCACGCTTCGGATTATCGTAACGGATTAATTTTTTTTCGCAAATGATGGTTTGGTGTAAAAATTATTTTCTTCTATAGCGTTCAAACATCATTTCGGACATGCAAAATCGTCTTCCAAGGTCTCTCATCTTCAATTTGTGTGGTACCCAATTTCTCGCAAACGTTTTGAAATTGTTGCCTGAGTAGTTCCCAATAGGTTTTCAAGCCATTGTTAAGTTTGACAACAATCTTCATGGAATAATGGCTCCAATTTTTGGCCTTCAAACTTTTTTGGCTGGCCTGAGCGATCTTTGTCTTCTATTTTAAAATCACCACTTCTGAACCGAACAAACCATCTCTGGCACGTTGAAACCGATTGAACACATTAACCATGACCTTTGGCAAGCACTTCTTTTCAGAATAAAGAAGTAAAGCAAAACTTTTTGCATATGACGATTTGTTGGAACAAAATATATATATATAACAGATATGTACCTTTCCAAATTGACACTTAAGTTACTAAATGCATAAACTGCGTTCGAAAGATACGTCATCTATTGGAAATCACGCATTTTTAACTCATGTACCCAATATAATGAGAAGGATATATAGCTGAAAATCTAAGTATGACTTTATATAAAATGTTGCAAAATTCTGAGTAAATGTTAAGTTCCTTATTCATAACCTGCTTTTAAAATAATTAATTTTATAAACTTCTTATAAATTAAGCAATTAATTATGCATATGGGGTTAATTCCACAAATAACTGCTGATATAAAACAAGAAAATTAGCTAACAATAATTTTCATAATACATAATAGAAAATGGTGAACAATTTAATTATATATTTTCAATTTAAATATTTAATTTTTTTCCATTTATATTTTTTTTGTTAATAATCGATCATATTAAAATAATACCCTACACCACCACAGTGTTTGCGCTGAAGTTTGTAATGCTCAAAAATATTAGCCTAGCATGCAACTTAAGGTATACAGGTCGAATCGAGAAAATCACTTTAAGGAGTGCAAATTTCTCAAAAATATTGGTATCCAAACAAAATTCAACAAAAAAAAATTTTCATACACACCCAAAACATGCTATATAATTTTATGACGTTCGATTTTTAAATAGTCATAGCTCCCACATAAGGCCAACTTCTGAAAATCAATATAACAATCATAAATCTCTTGGAAATGCTGGTATCCATATATAATTTAACACAAATAAGTTTCATGTATGCGTAAGTTATGCTACCTTATCTTATGATGATCGGTCTATAATAATTCCCACTTCCGAAAATCATAAATCAAACGTACATGCATGCAGATATGTTATATATGTATATGCAATAGTCATGTCACTAAATTTTATAACGATCGGTTCATAGTTAGTCATAGCTCCCATATAAGGCCCATTTCAGAAAACTAAATTTCTTAAAAATGTTGGTATCCAAATAAAAATCAACACAAATTAGCTTCAAATTAGTCATAGCTCTCACTTCCAAATTTCAACTGTTTTTGCTCGCATGCAAAGTGTAGGGTATAATATAGTCCGTTTTAATCGACTTTACTTTATTTTCAACTTATCCCTATTATAATCTAAAATATTAAATTAACATAAATTAACAGTTGACCTTTAATACTGATTGTAATATTTAATAGACTTTAATGTCATTTGTTTTAATTGTATAATGCTAATAAATGCCATATGTTTTTTTAATAAATATTTAATTAGGGTTAAATACTGGCATTACACAAATACCACATTTGGCGGTTTTGTTATCTGCTACCGCTCGTATGTACACATGCCATACAATTAGTTACACTTATTGGTTACTGCAGTTTTTTTTTAGCATTAAAACATAAATGAAAAATCTACAGTGAAATTAATTAAGAGCATTTCTGCTAAATAAATAATAGAATCATTTTCCATATTTAATTGGGTTTTAGGTTACAAATCTCATAAAAAAGAAACGCAAACAATTAATTGCATAAATATATATACGATTGGTTGGATCGCTCTTTTGAATGAAACACAGGTTTTTTGGATAAACAAATTATTTTATTTTTCAACATAGTCTCTTTTGAGCTCTATGCACATTGTTCAACGTTTCAGCAATTTTTTTATCGCTTACAAAACATAAGATTTGTCGAGGTCATCAAAATAGGTATTTGTTGTCAGATGATTTCATCGCTGGAATCAAATCTTTTTCCGCCGAGACATTTCTTTAGGTTTGGAAACAAGAAACAACCTTTTTGGTGGTAAATGCGGAGAATAGGGCAGAAAAAGAGGCATATCTTGGCCTAATTCATGAATTTTTGCCATGGAAACTGCACATGTGTGTACTCTTTTTTACCACCGATTGTAAACAAATGACGCAGCCATCATCCGAAAAGATGTGACCTAAGTGATATTTCAAAATTTAATGATCATGAAGGTGATATTTTTTTGGGTTCGCAACAACTTCACCAGAACCAGGGCACTGATTTTTAGGATTTCTAAAATTGTTTCAACAACACTCACATGAAAATTCAACTGTAAGTGCTTTTATGTATATTTGCTTATTGCTAGAGCTTTCTAAAACTTTCCGAAAACTTAATATGTTTAAATTATGCATACTAATATCAATTGCACTTCAGATCCTATTGGAGTCAGATTTTTTCATGTCCATGAGCTAGTGGTATGGATAGGATTATAAACTAGTTAAAGTATATGTATAAATTCAACACGTGCTAATTTTCTGGTTGTTATGTTAATAGGGAAATATGAATTTTGGAACCCATTAACCCATTCAGGTGTGCCTTAAATAGTGTTTGTATTATACTTTTAAAATAGACCCTACTCTAAATAGAAACATACGAAATACAAAGTTTTTTACACATAACTTTTGGATTCAGAGACTAAAAATTCATATAAAAACGCCACCAGTAGGTGTTTCCAGCCAGAATTGAATTTGGTACCACAGTGTAAAGCAATATCTATCTATGTAGATTAGGGTGACAGACGATTTTTATTTTTTAGATTTCAAAGAGTGCCGGGCGGAATATTTTTACACTAGGTCTAAAAGATAAGTACTGTAAATTTGAGCCAAATCGGACAACGATTTCGGGACACGCATCGAGGTCAAAGGTCAGATATATGCTAAATTTTACTATTTATATGACATACATTTGTAAAATTCCTTAACATTCTGCATTATGTTACATAAATATGTAGATTTATTTATAATAATGAAAATTACAGTCAAAAAAATATTTTTCAGATTAAACCGATATCTCCTTTGGGTCAAATTGACCCACAAACTGTATTATCGTTAAAATTCGGAAAAAATGCAAATTTTTCAGTTTTTGTAAAAATTTTGCTACTAAATAATTATTTTTGCAATCGAATGCATAAGAATCGAAATGTGTACCTAATTGTCGTTCTAATGAGATATAAAAGACAAAAATTGGTTAAAAAATTTTAAAGTTATTAAAAATTCCCCAGACCATTAACGTGTCTCAGACCACTTGAACAAGAAATGCAGGAACAAAATTAACTTATCTTAAGAAATATTAAAATAAAAGCTAATTTTTACTTAAAATATATCCGTATTTACATTCGTATGAGTTTTTGTCTTTGTAGAATACCGTTAACCTATTCGCAGGGATGGCCAAAGAAAATTATTTTTTTTTAACGGCAGTTTCAAATCTCCATTTTCAAATTTTTAAAACTTTTGTTAAACAAAATTCAGAATTTTGGGATTTATTGAGATCATAATAGAGAATAAAAATATGAAAAAATTATGTCAATACCTCTTACAGTTTTTTCGTACCTGCGATTTAAATTTTGTGATTTTCGAGAAAAAATATTTTTTTGGCCATAATTTGGCGAATGAGAGCAATCTCCTTACTGTTACGAATTTTAAGTAAAACCTATACAGAATCTTATAGTTCAGATCATTGTAAATATATTCTGAAAGTTTTACTAAAAGATGACAACTTTAACCCTTAAATGGTGAAGGTTAAATGTAAAATTTAGCAATATTTGAAATTTCTAAATGAAAGATAGCGAAATATTATACATTTTTGAACAAATTTTAAGGAAACTTGCGAAAAATATACCTTAAGGTCTAAGATATACAATAACAGTGCAAAAAGGGAAATTAACCCTTAAAAGCACTTGGGGTCAAAATGACTCTATATTTGACTGTGGTTTTCGCTATTTTAAAAGTTTGGACCCCAAATTATATTAAGGGTTAATTTCCATTTTTTCACTGTTATTGTATATTTTAGACTTCATGTTATATTTTTCACAAGTTTCATTAGAATCGGCCCAAAAATATATAACATTTCGGCATCTTTACATTAGAAATTCCAAATATTGTTAAATTTTACTTTTGACCTTCACGGTTTAAGGGTTAACGTTTTCCGATTTTAGCAAAAGGTTCATAGTATATCTAAAATTATCTGAGTTATACGATTCTGTTTAGGTTTTACTTAAAATTCGTAACAGTAAGGAAATTGCTCTCATTCGCCAAATCATGGTCAAAAAAATATTTTTTCCCAAAAATCACAAAATTTAAATCGCAGGTACGAAAAAACTGTAAGAGGTATTGACATAATTTTTTCATATTTTTATTCTCTATTATGATCTCAATAAATCCCAATGTGATGATTTAAAAATTCTGAATTTTGTTTAACAAAATTTTTAAAAATTTGAAAATGGAGATTTGAAACTGCCGTTAAAAAAAATAATTTTCTTTGGCCATCCCTGCGAATAGGTTAACGGTATTCTACAAAGACAAAAACTCATACGAATGTAAATACGGATATATTTTAAGTAAAAATTAGCTTTTATTTTAATATTTCTTAAGATAAGTTAATTTTGTTCCTGCATTTCTTGTTCAAGTGGTCTGAGACACGTTAATGGTCTGGGGAATTTTTAATAACTTTAAAATATTTTAACCAATTTTTATCTTTTATATCTCATTAGAACTATAATTAGGTACACATTTCGATTCTTATGCATTCGATTGCAAAAATAAATATTTAGTAGCAAAATTTTTACAAAAACTGAAAAATTTGCATTTTTTCGAATTTTAACGATAATACAGTTTGTGGGTCAATTTGACCCAAAGAAGATATAGGTATAATCTGAAAAATATTTTTTTGACTGTAATTTTCATTAATATAAATAAATCTACATATTTATGTAACATAATGCAGAAAGTTAAGGAATTTTACAAATTTATTTCATATAAATTGTAAAATTTTGCATATATCTGACCTTTGACCTCGATGCGCGTCCCGAAATCGTTGTTCGATTTGGCTCAAATTTTCAGTACTTATCTTCTAGACCTAGTGTCACAATATTCCACCCGGCACCCTTCAAAAATCGAACTCAAATTTTTTTCCATACAACTGATTGTCACTCTAATGTATATATATAATTTCTTAGTATGTCCGGATGTTTGAAGCTGAAATTTGGCACACTTAAAATACTTTCTCTTCGGAAGGTCGTAGCAGAGCCATATTTATACCCTACACCACCATAGTGGAGAGGGTATATTGGATTTGTGCAGATGTTTTTAACGCCCAAAAATATTAGTCTAACTCCAACCTTAAAGTATATCGATCGACTCAGAATCTCTTTCAGAGTCGATTAAAGACCAGGCCTATTGAAACTTGCTGAAATTGGGCCATTATTTCACCTAGCCCCCATACAAATGTCATCCCGAAATTGGACTTTGTCGGTCATAAATGTTTAATTTATATAGGTATCTACACAAGTTTTTCTCCAAATAAGTTTTATATATACGAAATTCATGTCACCAAATGTTATTCTGATCGGTCCATAAAAGGCTTGGCTACGATATTCCGCAGAGAAAGTACTTTAAGTATGCTAAATTTCAGCGATATATGCCATATTAATTTTGGCCATAAACCTCCCTATATAATTACTTATCTTTTGTAAGAGATTTGCTATTAATAATGAACAATGGAGAGCTAACTTCTCCATTGCCCATACTTGAATATTGACACAGTAGAATGTGATAGAATAGCCGAAAGAGAATAGTCGAATTTTTGAACAGCTTTTCACCATCTGGTACGCCACCTCATATATCAGCTTTTAGCCATGGCCATATGTATGTTGCATTTTCTAGAGCAAGATCCCTACATGATGTTAGTGTGAACGTAATTCATGACGATGGGAAAGAGGGTATGCTTCGTAAGGGCAGTTCCTTAGTATTTTCAAAGAATATTTTCTATAAAGGAATTTTTTGATTATTTTTTGTTAATTTATGAATATTATTCATATTTGGTTTAAATAGAAGTAACTAACGAAAATTTATGACAATTTAAGTTATTGCTTTTTGTTATGTAAGATTCTGTCAAATAAGCCTATGTTTGTAAATTAAATTGTGTATTTCATTCTATAAAGAAATGAAGTAATTAAAGAAATAAAATTGTTCTTCCTTAAAAACCATTAAAAAATTCTTTACAATCTTTTATTTATTAAAACCTGTTTGGATTTTTCGACTTTGATGATTTGCCTGGCATGGACAGGCTGTTCAACTAGTTCGAAATAAAAAAATACATTATTATCATAATAGATATATTCCAATAGTTAGCAAAAATCAGCCTTCACTATAAACCATATATGTAGCTCTCAATTAGAACCGAAAACGATTTTTGTAATTTTTCGATTAAAAACAATTTTGAAAATGTAAAATTTAGGATTTAAGATATCCATGAAATTTTTTAAAATTTTTGTAAATGAAATCCAAAAACTCCTTTTAAGTATTTTTGTTCAACATTTTGTTTTAATTTTTTTTTTTTGTAACTAATGCATTTTTGGCCCAAACCACGCAACTTCAACTAAGTTTTTCAGCATTTCTTTTTTATGACGAAGAACAATAGTTTAACTTGGGAAATTCAAAAATCGAATAAATGCAAATTAAGAATCACACTTGTATACATACATTGAAAAGTAGAAGGCCTGATTAAATTATAAATTAACCCTAATACTTAGTTTAATTCATTCCGAATAAGATGTATTATAAAATTAAAAAAATAAAAAATTCTAGCTTCATATATATGTGATGTATACTTTATATTATTTTATTAAATATAAAGTATACGCCACATATGCTAACGAAGTGCATATGGGCATTACCACGGTCTTCATTGTAATAAAGAAATCTGAAAATTGTATGTAATTATAAAGCTTATTTTTAGCACTATGTTTTGAGCAAAAGATACATAAGTTTTGTCGATTAGTTGTTACCAATATATTAGAAATAAATATGGTATGTCGTACAGGACAAAAAATAAAATTTGTTTTCGACTGCCTCTCGAAAAATGGAAAAATCAGCGAATTGGAACATTAATTATTATACAAATTTTTAAAATTTAAATAAAATAGTTTTGCTATCTACTTACTACGAATTGTCCTATTCAAATGAATTATAAATTAAACTTAATTCGTTAAGTTCTGCAAGTTTGCCAATATTTATTTTCACGTATAACGATCAAACTTTTCTTTACCATAATTTTTTTTTATATTTCTATCGCACAACATTTTCTGCCGTATACAATATTTTTCTATTTCCGCAACTTACTTTTTGTTTTTGACAGTTTTATACTATCCAAATAAACTGTGGTACATAGTATGATTACACTGCGGAACAAACATTTTGGTGGCTGAGATTTGAACTATGTTTGTACTGGTTTTTTTCCAGTCTGCGTTTTTGAAATATCGCAGTTTTTATATTTTCATGGAATAAACCTATTTTTTGGTGCTTTTTTTTATTTTGGGTAATGCATATGTTTCTTTTGAGTATAATAATTCTGGTGGATGTTATGGTATATTTGTCTGATCTTTCAAGAATGTTGAAATTTTACACTTTTAGCTTTATCTTTAATAAAATGTTGTATTCCGAAAATTCGAAACAAAAATTTAACACCGCGTATTTAAAGCATTACAGCGAATATAGCTTTTAATTAAAGTGAAAAATTAGTTAAAAATTTAATTAAATATTTAGATAGTACTCCGAACTTTTACATCCTAAAAAAATATTTTTTTTATAAATAAATTTTTAGGTAGTCACTATTCTTAATACACATTTAAATCTATCTACAGCAATAGAAATACTTCATTTGACGTTTTTTAAATATCGCGAATTTTATGCTTAAGTGATATACAGCGTTTTTGGTGAAAATATCTTAAAATTTTTATAAAAACATTAGTTATTTTATAGAAAAAAAATATAAATTTTTACACATATATAGGTTTATTTCTACATTTCCTGGGGTCACGCTTTTGATGTCCAAAGCATATATAAAACAAAACTTTTTCCAGCATTTTTTTGAATAGCATTTTGGTAGCTCTATGTTTGGTGCAAAAGATGGATTTCATCGAGTTTAAGTTTTCATAATGATAGTTATAAACATGTGGTAACGAACGTACGCTGACAGTAGTTAAATGTAAAAATCTGCGAAATGGAACGGAATATTTAAAAGCAATTATTTTACTTTAAACGTGTATTAATGTAGGTCTCTATCCGGTACATACACAATAGAATATCTCTATTGGTTTTTGTTTAATTGGCTTAAGTACCGGTCGCGAATGTACTGGTCGCAAACGTACGATTTTTCCATATGATTTTTTTATTATTATTATCACCATGAATTTTTCCATAAATATCTTAAAATTTCCTTAACAAACAAATAAGAAAGTATGGTCGGTCAAGTCCGACCATATAATACCCTGTACTAAGTAAATGAGCAAAAACAGTTTTCTTTTTAAATTCAATAATTTATATTCGTGAGTGATTTTCGAAGTGGACCTTATATGGGAGCTATGACAAATTATTGACCGATCCACATGAAATTATGTCGTATTTTATGTCTATATGAGAGTTATTTATGTTGTATTTTATGTGTATGCCAACATTTTTATAAGATTTATGAACGTTGAAGTGATTTACGGAAGCGGGTCTTATATGGGAGCTATGATTAATTATGTACCGATCAAATTTGGTAATAATGGACCGATTTCAGACAGTTTCAATAGGCTTCAATAGGCTGTTGTGAGCGTATACGTAATATTTTCCATATAATTTATATGTGGTACCCGGGTGCGCTGTCACCCTGTTAACTCTCCGGCGGGTGAGAAGGTCCCTGGGGCCCTTTTTCATTTTCAAACTGAAATTCCTCCTTGATGGTCCATGGGAAGTATACCCGCCCCCACATGTATTTCAAGGAAATTTTATCTAGAATCGTTTAAAAAAAAATTAAAGCGATCCGACCAATAGTTTAGTTTCTATTGACATTTAAATGT
Organism: Calliphora vomitoria; assembly: GCA_942486065.2. NCBI lineage: Eukaryota > Metazoa > Arthropoda > Insecta > Diptera > Calliphoridae > Calliphora > Calliphora vomitoria. Next base: position 154,604,660 of record OW818029.2, read on the forward strand.
GTTTAGTGCGGGAATGTGTTTAGTACGGGAACTGAAATTTCAAGAAATCGTTAATAAATGCACTGTCTTTTGGCTTGTTTTATTATTTGAACAAACATACAAATAGAAATAGGTCCCTGTGGACCTTGTACTTCGTATAAGGGCAACGGATGACTCAACCGTCGGAGGGTTAAGGATGTAAAATATAAAAAGATTTACCACTCCCTCCCAAGTCGAGACACAAAAATTTCCATTATAAAAAATAAATATAACAAAAAGTTAGGAGTTCTCAGAAAGTTTCAAGCGCCTAGGAATTCTGCATATATAGAAAATTGCAATTAAATTACAAAAAGTTAACCGGGTACCCGGGTATACACACATAAGGGTTAAGTATAATAATGCAGGTGTTAAACATCCAAGTTTCGTACATTTGTTTAATTTTTTTAATATGAAAAAACATGAAAAATATTGTAAAACTTTTAGTTATTTTGTCAAATAGTTTAGTAAATTAGTTTATTGATATGTTCTCATTGTATACCGTGAATTAATTTTGAATATTTTTAACACAGGTCAAACTTATAAGGATGAAACCGGAAAAAGTTAATTTTCAACATCCTTGCGATATCACCAATATATCCTGAAATCTAGATAAACAAAATTGATATCAAAGAAAAGATAATTTTGTGTAGAATGTCAGTACAAAAAAGTTTTTTTTTAATTGTAGTTTCCATTTATGCAATATTCAACCAATTAGATAAAAAAATACAAAATAACCAAAAAAAAAAATTAAAACAGTTTTGAAAACAGATTCGAAGACAGTTTTGTCAATTTTTATCCTTTTGATTTTTACTTTTTCTTACAATAATCAAATGTGAGAGGTTTAGTAAAACTCTGAAACCATACCAAAAAATACCCAAAAGTAGAGCAATTTTAGAAAAATTCTAGAAAATTCTACGAGAGCGATATTAAAAATCCTCTTTTGGATAAAGATAAGGTAAGAATCGAGCTACCTAAAATAATTTGTTCGGTAATATTAGGTCATGCCTTGGTGGGGAACTATTGGGCGAAAGTTGAGCAGTTTTACAAAATCACAAAATTCAAAAATAAGTGGCTCTAGAAAACGGAGGGAATATAAATCCCCATTGCCCTCCTTGTGTCTAGTAGTCTTGGATGTCCTCCACTTTCCTAAGCTACAAGTACGATTTTGTGGATTGTGTATAAACATATGAAATATGAATTTAATTTTTCAAGAAAAATTTAGTTTTTTTTAGAAAATCATAATGATTTTCATGATTTTATAAAATACTTAAATGGTGAAAGGTTGAGATAACCTAACTAAAATTGTTTTCGAGCATGAAATAATGATGTCAAACCATTTATTTTATACTGATGGTGAACACCACAATAATCTTATGTTAAAAAAAAAAAAATAGTATTTATGTATGTGTAGGGGTTTTTACACACCACAGTTCCAGGTGGCAGTCCGGAACAAGCAATCTCACCAACTTTCGGGTTACCACTAGCCACACAATTAGTTAGATGACTAGTTATTTAATATAGGCTTGTCCTAGGAGGAAGTGAATTGTCTCTTTGGAGAAAGTAACTACAGTTTGTCGATTACAAATTGACAATTTACTCTGCTTACTACTTTCTGAAGTACAATACAAAAAAAAAAAAACAAGTTTCAAATGTCCCCATCCCTAGATTATGAAATGTTTAAGTAACGACTGTCTCCACTCTGCTTTACAACGAGTACATTCGGAACGAATGAACCTACATATAATTTACTATATTTTACGGGTGTATTTAGTCCATGTCGAACTGCAGGGTAGTGTTAAAACTTTTCTGTAATTCTTTTTTCATTTATTTTCCTCATCTATTTATAATTGTTAGCCAACAACTGTTAAAGCTTTAAGATGTTGAAGAATTTTCGATAATTTTTACCGACTTATTATTGAATTTCTTTTTCTCTTAAAAAAATGTCAAAAGATTTTTTATCAAGCCAGACTTATGTAGATCTATTGATGGTAGTTGGTAAACATAACACAACTAGTTTGTTATGTGGTTTCAACTTTTCACCATCTATATGAAAGCTAAGCAGGCGCGGATCCTGCTCAACCATTTGGGGGGGGGGGGGGGTGTTGTTTTTTTTTAAATTTAAAATTTGTGCTATATTTTTCTTTTTTTCCCCTTTTTTATATGAACAATTTTCGGTTTTGGGAGTGTAATTCCTATTTCCTCCTCTGGATCCGCGCCTGTAGCTAGTTATTGATAAATCTACAATGTAATCATCAAAACATCGAAAAAAAATGCGTTAAGAGCTTCCTTTTTATAAGTACCTAATTAACAAAAACATATATTATAGAACCCATATATGCCGAAGTGGGTAGAAAAATACCCAGACCCTGCAGGCTCAGGTATGGCAGGTAAAAAAAAATAAAAATATTCACGGCAATACAAATGCCTTAAGTACTGTCTGTATAAAATTTCATCAAAATCGGACAACGGATTAGGGAGTCAGGCATTAATGGGTTAAATCGCGAGTTTTTCAAATTTAGAAAAATTAAAAATGTAAAAGTCTGCATAGGATAAATATGTGCAAAATTTGAACAAATTCTGAAGACTCACGATAAAAAAAATTGTAGTTTTATATAGATATTTCATGGAATGAATGATATACATACATTTATTAGTACTATGTAATTAGGTTTTAAAATACAAACATAAATAAATGAATTTATTGTGGTTAAACATTATGTACAATTGAATAAATACTGTTGGTATTTAATGAAGTAATAACGATTTTCTTAACATACCTACATATAAATTTCACCATAAACTAAAATATAATTGAAAATGTTTTCCAACCAATATATAGATATATAATTGTATGTTAAACTAAAACTGCGGTAACATGACAAAAAATAATTTTGTTTACAATAATCTATAAAATTTATTTTAATTACAAAAGCTTTCTTTTAAATTCAATTTTGTAAATTACTTACTTAGCCACTGAACAATGTTTATTTTACACTTTATGCAGCTCATAAAAACAGTTGTAAATTAACAATTGTACACATGGCTGGCTGATTATTTAAAATACTATATATTGTTTTCTCGAATGTTTTACTACTTTGACTTTATTTATTGATCTTTGATAAAAAAAATAAAATAAAAGCAACCACATTTTACATATGGTATATTTGCCAGCCTGTATCAAAAATGAAGTGAAATTATTGTTGTTTGTAATTTTATAGCAGCAGATAATAAAATTATACAACAAAATAAATATAAGTACTGTGCATCACAGGTTTTAAAATCAGTTAAATCAAGATACAATCAATAATTCAATTTATTGTTCTTTTTTTTTTTTTTTTTTTGCTGCAGCATTATGTTGTCATAAAAATAAAGTTTTAAAAAACAATTGTTAAAATAATACAAACGTTAAAAAAACCCATAGCACTTAATAATGTATACACTATGTAGTCAATTCAAATCACTGCAGTGTGTATGAAATTTGCAAAAAAATATATAAATTTTTATTTTAAATACAAAAAAAATTAAATAAAAACACAAGTAAGGACAATATATTCGGTTAATCCGAAGCTTGTATACCCACCATCAGTGTGTAGTTTTGGCCTTCTATGGGAACTTGAATCAGTTTTGGTCCGAACTGTACAGAATTTTATAGTGTGATTAAATTCATAAAACTATAAATGACCTGTGTCGAAATTTATAATAATATAATTTACAATAAAGTATTTTTCTGATAGAGAGATTACATGGGGTAGGGTCAATTATAAAGCGATTCTCAAAAAAGTCGGTAGAAATATTTAGGTTCATATAAAATTTGTTTATGTCCAGTTTCATCGCTATATTAATTACAGTATCCAACAGCATTTTTGGAACAGAATACCAAAACTATAAATCTCAAAGGGCATGTTCAATAAATCATTTTGTAAAATAAACTTATAGTCCAGCTGGTCTAAGTTTTTTTACAGTGGGTCAAAATTTTAATTTTTTGATCGAAGGGAGCATTGTACTAAATAAAAGAAATGTTGTAAGTTATTGTCTAAGAGAATTCACGTTGTCAGAGTTATATTATGGAATTTTATGAGGATCATTTTTGTGGAAGATCTTAACAACCTAGCTCCTCTCTTTGGGGGTCAATTTGACCCATATTCGAGACAATAAAAAAAAACCTTTCAAAAAGGACATTTAAGGATTAAAATATTGCACAAAAATTTTTGCCGGAAAACTTCAGTGGGGGTCACCAATGATACCAAAGTTGTAAATAAAGCTCTTTGCTCTCAATTAGCAAAATTACACGCTACCTTGGGTTTCACATTTAAAAAAAATCGCCAAAAATCCATTTATAAGCCGAATTATTTGAAACTTAAGGCGTAAATAGTCCATGAGAATATATACAAAAAGCATGCATACATATGTAAGTTGTATCTTTGAGTTCAAGAGATATTTAGGTTTATTATTAATTTTTTTTTTTACTAGATTTTTTTTTCGTTTTTTAGCTATGGCGCAGTGCTTTGTTCAATGGACAAAAATCAAAAATAAGATCATGTCATAGATGTTAATGAAATTTATGTTTTTGAACTAAATAACCAATTCGTGTAAAAAAGATTCTTTTATAAATATCTCTTTTTGTCGTCACTAGAGGTCGCTAAAGTTAGTACATTTTCAATATAAATTTTATTGAGAAAAATATATTTTTTTATGGTAAACTAAAATAATTGTTAAAAGTTCGTTTTAAAAGCTATGGAAAATTACTGTTTTTGTCAAAAAAAGTTTAACTGTTTTAGTCTGAGCAATTTTTAATAATTAACATTTTTTTTATTGTAAGCCTGAAATTCTAAAACTTTGTTGGAAGATTATTAAAACATATGTCAATCGATTTTGATCATGTTTTACTGTAGCATAGCCGTAAGTATTATATTTAAGAAAATGTAATCATTAGTTGTCCTTTCGTTTGAAAACTATTAAAATTTTGCTTCTGTTTAAATGTATAAAATCACATTTCGTAAATTTTCAGTTTGACGATTTGGAGAAATAAGGAGTAAGATCGTAAAATTCTTAACACACGTTTTTCATTAAAACTTTTAACCCAAGTATTATTTTATTTTTTTTGATCAAGTTACCTTTGTAAAACATGTCAGTTATTATGTTTAATGTCAATTATATTCATTTGTTGGCAATCTAATTAAAATGAGTGACCAGAAAAAAAGTGCGTACTAAAATTATTAAATATTTTCAACAAAACCCAACTTGGTTCTACAAAAAGTTGGCCAAGCATTCAAAGGTCTGCCGTCAAACTGTTTCCAATGTTATTAAACAGTACCGGCAGAACTTGTCCGTTGATATAAAACCTGGTTCTGGCAGAAGGAATGGTCCATATGATGTTTCTAAAGCAAAATAAAATAGAAATCATTTTCAAAAGAGCTCCCAACACATCCGGTAGGAAAGCAGCCCGGTTAGCTCAGTGCTCGGACTATTTGGTACGAAAAGTTAAAGCTAATGCAGGTTTAAAAACATACAAGGCTCAAAAAGTTCCTGACAGGAACGCTTCCAAAAATTTAGAGGCCAAAACAGAGAACAGAAATTGAAGTCAAGTTTTATAAAAAAATATTCTTGCTACATAATGGATGACGAAACCTATGTTCTGGCAGATTTTTCTCAACTTCCTGGTAAACAATTTTATGTTGCTCATGCTCAAGGGAATGTTGAAGAAAAGCTTAGGACCCAAAAGCAGAAAAAATTTCCCAAAAAGTTCTTGGTATGGCAAGCAATATGCAGTTGCGGCAAAAGAAGCCAATCATTTGTTACAACGGGCTCTATTAATACCGAAATTTACATCAAGGAATGTTTACAAAAAGGGCTGCATCCATTCATAGGTCTTCATAATTTGTCCACTTATTTTTGGCCTGACTTGGCATACTGTTACTATGGTAAACAAGCCCTTGAGTGGTACAAGAACAATAATGTGGTATTTGTACCAATAGAGTCAACTCCTCCAAACTGCCCGGAGTTAAGACCAGTGGAGAGATATTGGGCTCTTGTTAAAAGAGAATTGAAGAGCTCAAAAAAGTCTACAAAAGTGTGGTAGATTTTAAACGGAGATGGACTACCTGTTCGAGCAAAGTGGCAGAAAGCACTGTAAAAACGTTAATGGAAGGGTTTTCGAAAAAGGTTCAAAATTTCATCACTAGTGATTAAAACTATAAAAATGTATATATATATATTTTTTTTTTTTGTAAATTGTAATAATAATTTCAATCAAATAAAAAAAAATTAAAAGTGTAAGTTTAGTTGTTTCGTGGGTCCATGAGAGTAAAAAGTTAGAAAGAAAGAGGGGCAGATAGAAATGAAAAGAGAGAAGTGGAAGATTGAGTAGTTAAGAAGAAGATGCGCAAGGAAGAGAGAAGTAGGTTTACAAAAATTGCATATCAATAAGATACCGGTTATTAGGTTATACTCGAGAGGTTTCCATATCTGGTCCTATTAACCAATTACTACTCCCTATAAAGGCATTGATGGCCTCAAGCCTCATATTCGAGAGCTCAGAAAGACTATTTATGGAACGGTGTCCCAGAAACCGTAAGCGTAGATCACCTAATGTCGGACAGTGACAAAGAAGATAAAAAATGGTTTCATCCTCCTCCTCGTCTTGACAACTTCTGCAGAAGTCGTTGTAGGGCAAGCCAAGTCTCCTCGCGTCGTTGCCAAAAATGTAGTGTCCGATAATGACCGCCACTACGCCACGCAATTGTGAGCGTGACAAGCCAAGAAGATATGTTGTTCGCCCACGATTCAGTCGGGGCCATATCATTCTGTTTATAGTGCATGTGGGTTCACAACCCCATCTTGTCTGAGCGAGCTCATAGTAGAAATTACTAATTTGTAGCTTGCATTTGGATAGCGGATTTCCACATAGGAAACCTATGTTTCCGTCAGCTAACATGGCGCCTTTTTCGCCAAATCATCAGCAATGCAGTTGCCTGTAGTATCTCCGTGTCCTCGTACCCACTTGAGTACGACTGTTGAATGTCTCGGCATCCTGTTTAAGGATGCCCGGCATTCCTGGACCAAATTAGATGTTGTGTATACACTTGTTAGAGATTTTATTGCGGCCTGACTGTCAGTATATGTATATACGAATATCCCTGCCTGATATCTTGTTATAACTGAGCCAGTTAGTGCCCTTTTGATGGCTGATATTTCATCCTTAATTATGCTACATTCATTTGGAAGTCTAAAATATAACCTTGTGTCGAATTCCCGAATGTAGACACCTATCTAATCCCAATCTCTTATTTGTTATAATGTGAAATCATTATTTGTTTTTATGGCACTCAATAATATTATATAACCTACACATCCTTAGGTTGACATAGTAATATGAGCTTCTGCTGATATTAGGAACACATAAACAACATGCAGTTTCTAATATTACAGCTGAACCATCAGTCTATGAACATTTCAAAATGTCCGTCCATCCGTCCTTCCGAATTTAGGAAATAGATACCATATTTCACTATTATATAAGACTTATAATGAAGTTTTTGAAGTTTACTACTTTAATTAAACATTTCTTTCTGAATAATATAAAATCAAAACTGCATTTAATTTTGTGATATAAAAAGCAAATTTATATTCAAATCTTTAAATGTTCTTTTTGAAAGGACTTTTTTGACTTTTTCGAAAGAAGGACTCCTAAAGAGAGGAGCTAAAGAATTAAGATCTTCCACATAAATGATCCGCATAAAATTCCACAATATAACTCTGATAATAAGAATTCTCTCAGTCATTAACGTACAACAATTTGTTCATTTAGTATAATGCTTCCTTTGATCAAAAAATTAAAACTTTGACCCAGTGTAAAAGAACTCAGACCAGCTGGACTATAAGTTTATTCTACAAAAATGATCTACTCAACATGCCCTTTCAGAATTATAGGCTCGTTTATCTGTTCCAAAAATGCTGTTGGACAGTGTTACTATAAGACAATTATGAAGGTACAAGACATTTTCTGAGGGGACCTTGAATGGGTACTAGCGACAAATGATTCCCGATTTTCGCCCTAATCTACAGTTAATTTCAGAGTACTTAGAACTAATTTGTGGAAAATTTAATCAGCATAATCAACATATTTATAGCTGCTCAAACAAAATTCCAGGGGAAATTTTTATGGGGGCTAGGTAAAATCATGGACCGATATTTCCCATTTTCAACACCAAACTAACCTCATCAACAGATAAGGTGTTAAATTTCAGCCGGCTAGATCTTTTCGTTTGGGCCCTATCGTATTTTTAACAGACAGACTTACCAACGGACGGACATAGATCGTCTTAGAATATCTTATGTGGCCCAGAATATATAAATTAATGTGGATCTGCAACAAATATTTTGGTATGTTACAAACGGAATGACAAAATCAATATATTCTTTATCTTTTTTGATCGTGGGTATATAAAATACTGGCATATTCATATATATATGTATGGTAAAAATACAATCGAGACTATCAAGAGATTGGCCAGAAACTATAAACATGCATACAATTTGGCCAATTTTATGGTTGATATGTGTTGGTTTATACTGTTTGCTACAAACTTCATTTTATTTATTTACCAATTGATGAAATATAAAATAATATGTATATTAGGGTGGGCCAATTTTTTTCACAAAAAAATCTTATAGCAGAAACGCATTCTACGGAAAATTCTAAGAAAATTTCCCCAAGAAACCATAGGTCTAAAATCAAATGCTATCTTGCGCATTTAGTATTTCTTCCTATGATATTTCAGTATTATTTTTCAGTATAGTTTTTTTATTGGATAAAATACGAAATGAGCAAGATAAGATTTGCTTTTAGACCTATGGATTCTTGAGGAAACTTTCTTAGAATCTTCCGTAGATTGCGTTTCTGCTATACGATTTCTTTTTCAGCTTTTGGAGCACTAGGAATGAAATATGTTTATAAGGGTTATTAATATGTGGCATTTTTTATATTTATTTAATTTGTTAATCAAGCTTAAGACAAGTGTAGTGGCTTTATATTCGTCTTCCCCTTAAATAGAACTCCAAAGACAGCATTAAGTATAGGGATGCCTCATGATACCTATTAATCGTTCCAGAAAAAGTATACCTACTGCTACCACCCTAATACATATCTCTATTGCATTGAAGGATGTTGGAAGTAGTGTATTGCAGTCAAAGCAACTTAAACCCTCCGCTAAAAGTTTATCAATTTGTGTGTTCATTTTTGTTCAATTAATATTAAAAAAAATACGTTTTCACAGAATTTACAACAACAAAATTAATATATGCTCCAAAAATTAATCGATTGTTCATTGGTTTGGCTCTTTTGACAAGAAGAACATTTTTGATGATTACTCATTAAGAACTATTGCCCTAATTTCAAAATGCTACATATTTTTTCAGAATTTTATCCTTTAAGTAGGGTTAATTTTGTAATACTTAGTCGAAATAAATTTAAACACTTATTACTATTGGCTATATGACTTAAAAATTCGGGATTTTTCAAATTGGAATTGTTAACTTTTTTGATTGAATATCACGGTTTTATGTCTGGCCGCATATTCTGTTCACTTCAAACTAATCAGTTGTATTCGGTACAGGTGCCCTGTGATGGATAGGCTAGATTTCAGCAGCTCATTATAGACAGTATACTTTTTGTTCCACCAAATACAGAGCATTACCATAGCGCCAAGGATATTTGGCTTTGCTGTCGATTCTGGTTGAATGGGTTTCTCATACGATCATACACTTTTCGGCTACAATTTCGGTATGGTACCCAATTTCCCAGCTTTTTAATTAATCCTGGTGCTCGCAAACGTTTTTAAATTGCTGAAATTGATTTTAAGACCATGTGAGCATCTAAAATTTAAAAAAAATCTAAAAATTAAAGGTATTTTAAAAGCCTTGACAACACAAATGTAAACATAGTGATACAAAAGTGAACGAAAAAATACGCAGTGGTTCTCATGTAGCAAATCTGATTTATTGGAACCCATACAATATGGAAATTCCTATAGTTTTTTTTTTTCGATTACCTCGTTTTAGTAAAATAGCGGTATTCATAAAATTCAATATCAAAACATAATAATTATGGTCTCTAGAAATTCACTTAGAAAAGATATAAGTTTTTTTTTAAACAGAAAAGGAACTGTAAATATCGGTTGCAAAAGCCTAAGGTTATTTAAAGTAAGAATGTCCCTCCAACTAAAGCAAAATATAGTCAGTTATACTCGCATGAAAAATCCGAAAAATTCGAAAAACATATATTTTTCATTAAAACTTTTAACCCAAGTATTATTTGATTTTTTTGTTTTTGATCAAGTTACCTTTGTTACTATGTTTAATATTAATTATGTTCATTTCTTGTTAATCTGATTCAAATGAGTGATAAGAAAAAGAACGTACTAAAATTATTAAATATTTTCAACAAAACCCAACTTGGTCCTACAAAAAGTTGGCCAAATAATCAAAGGTCTGCTATCAAACTTTTTCCAATGTTATTCAACAGTACCGAGATAACTTTTCCGTTTATATAAAACCTGGTTCAGGTAGAAATAATGGTCCACATGATGTTTCTAAAGCCAAAAAAAAATAGAAAGCATTTTCAAAAGAGCTCCCAACACATCCGGTAGGAAAGCAGCCCGTTTAGATCAGTGCTCGGAATATTTGGTACGAAAAGTTAATGCCAATGCAGGTTGAAAAGCATACAAGGCTCAAAAAGTTGCTGATAGGAACTCTGCTAAAAATTTAGAGGCCAAAGACAGAGCACGGAAATTGAAGTCAAATGTATGTATGGAAAATTTTTCGCTGCTTCTGGGTAAATTTTTTTATGTTGCAGATGCTCGAGGGAATGTTGAAAAAAAGTTTAGGACCCAAAAGCAGACAAAATTTCCCAAAAAAGTTCTTGGTATGGCAAGCAATATGCAGTTGCGGCAAAAAAGCCAAACATTTGTTACAAAGGGCTCTATAAATACCAAAATTTACATCAAGGAATGTTTACAAAAAGGACTGCTTCCATTCATAAGACTTCATAATGTGTCTACTTATTTTTGGACTGACTTGGCATCCTGTCACTATGGTAAGCAAGGCCTTGAGTGATACAAGAACAATAATGTGGTATTTGTACCAATAGAGGCAAATTCTTCAAACTGCCTGGAGCTAAGGCCTCTGGAGTGATATTGGGCTCTTGTTAAAAGAGAATTGGAGAGCACAAAAAAGGTGTCCAAAAGTGTGGTAGATTTTAAACTGAGATGGACTACCTGTTCGAACAAAATGACATAAAGCACTATAAAAACAATGATGGAAGGGTTTTCGAAAAAGGTTCCAAATTTCATCATTAGTGATTAGAACTATAAAAGTATTTTCTTTTTTTGGAAATTGTAACAATAATTTCAATCAAATAAAAAAAGATTCAGAACTATAAGATTAGTGGTTTCATTCTTATTAACATACATATATGTATGTTAAAAATTTTTCGATCTTAGTCCTTACTATAACTCATTAAGTACATTATTTTACTAAAAAAAACCAAATCTTTTACTGCGTCATGATCTCTAAGTTCCTGAAAATTGAGTTTTTTGAAGGCTAAACGACCGCAACACTTTTCGAAGTGTCTTTTTTGTTTGAAAGATAAAACATATATCTTTTAAATAAAAAAAATAATTTTAAAATCAATTTCAAAGCAAAATGCCGTCGACATCGACCAGACGACGTGCCACGCAAATGGGTATCAGTCGACGGTCTTTACAGCGAATTTTGATACAAGATTTGAAGATGTTTCCGTAAAAAGTCCAGACGGTGTATCAGCTGTTAGCTTCTGACCACCAATCGCGTCTAACATACGCTCAAGCCATCCTTAATCACCACCAAGAGGAAGATGATTTTTCATCAAAAATAATCATGAGGGGTGAGCCCCATTTCCATCTTAGCGGGTACTTAAATAAGCAAAATTTACGCTTCTGGGGTATTGAAAATCCGCGTGTAACCCACGAAGAGCCATTACACCCGCCCAAAGTCACTGTATGGTGTGCTGTTTTCGCTGGAGGAGTCATCGGACCTTTTTTCTTCGAAGATGTCGCGGGCCAAACGGTTACTGTGAATGGTGAGCGCTACAGAGCAATGATCAACGAGTTCTTTTTGCCGCAACTTGATGAATTGGGATTGGAAAACATGTGGTTCCAACAGGACGGTGCAACGGCACACAATGCACGTGCCACAAACAATATGCTGAAGGATGCATTTCCCTGGCGCCTAGTCTCCCGTTTTGGCGATTTGCACTGGCCAGCAAGATCGCCTGATTTGACCGCTTCAGACTTCTTTTTGTGGGGCTTTTTGAAGTCGCGGGCTTATGTCAACAAGCCTCAGACTCTTGCAGCTCTTAAAGACAATATCCGTCAAGAATGTGAGGACCTATCGCCGGAAGTTTTGGCCAAAGTGATGGAAAATGCCATAAAAAGGGCTCAAATGTCAATTAACTGTGGCGGCGGCCATTTACATGACATCATATTCTCGACTTGATGTAAAAAAAATTAAAAGACCAAATAAAAATAATCCGCAAGAAGAATTAAAGTTTTTCATTTTTTTTTAATTACAGCCAAAAAACATCGGAAGTTTACTTTTGCGCCACCTTGTATATACTTCATAGGGTTGCAAATAGAAAATGTAGAAAACACATTTCGCTAAAGCGCGCTCATGTTGAAGAGTATAAAAAGTACTTAACGAAGTAGTCGAGAAAAAACTATAGGTATTTCCGAACTCTATGGACTCCAATAAAACAGAATAGCTACATGAGAACCCATTTTATTATGCATATTATTGGTGAATCATAGTGTAATTTTTAACGAAAATAATTTTCTTTAATAAAGTGAAGGGTATATGTGATGCGGCACAGGCGAATACAGTAGTACTCTTACTTGTTTAATTTTATTTAACTATAAATTGCTTTAAATTAACATACGACTTCACTCATACATGTTCATATGCTGCATAAATAACACATTGTTGTAGCAACACAAAGTGGTGCATGGTCAATGATATCGATGAATATCAACATTTATTTATGCTTTATACATATTTATTTTTTTTTTTTTTTGGCATACACCCATACACAAATAAAAATAAAAAAACTTGAATTTCCTTGCAGCACTACCACTAAAATATACACATTGCCGTTTTTTGGCGTTTATAAAGAAAAATTATATCCGTTTGTTTTCTGTTTTTTTTTTTTATATAGTTCCAGTGAATATGTGTATTTATTTCGGTTTAACTACCTACCCCAGAGAAAGGCAAATATGTAGAAACTTTTTCTGAACCATTTACAGTTAAACACAAGAATATTTGTCCCTCATATATTTCATGTGTTAGGGCTTTTCTGTTTTTTATACAATACAGTTCCATTAAAGTATATGTGCTTGCTATTTTCAACATATGTTTTTTCTAAATGGTAACATTTTTGGTCAGGTGATGGTATAGAAACATATATGTTAGCAAAGATAAAAGTGTTTAAGATTTTTTTTTTAATATTTGGCATTGTCTATAATCGCATTGGTTTGAATTTTTGCAATTTTTAAAATATTTTATAAAACCTCGACTACAATTATTAATAAACATATAAATTTTAAGTGTGCAAAGACCAGCTTATAAACATAGTATTTAATCTATATACATAAAAATGGATGTTTGTATGTATGTGGGTATGTATGTATGTATGTATGTATGTATGTATGTATGTATGTATGTATGTATGTATGTATGTATGTATGTATGTATGTATGTATGTATGTATGTATGTATGTATGTATGTATGTATGTATGTATGTATGTATGTATGTATGTATGTATGTATGTATGTATGTATGTATGTATGTATGTATGTATGTATGTATGTATGTATGTATGTATGTATGTATGTATGTATGTATGTATGTATGTATGTATGTATGTATGTATGTATGTATGTATGTATGTATGTATGTATGTATGTATGTATGTATGTATGTATGTATGTATGTATGTATGTATGTATGTATGTATGTATGTATGTATGTATGTATGTATGTATGTATGTATGTATGTATGTATGTATGTATGTATGTATGTATGTATGTATGTATGTATGTATGTATGTATGTATGTATGTATGTATGTATGTATGTATGTATGTATGTATGTATGTATGTATGTATGTATGTATGTATGTATGTATGTATGTATGTATGTATGTATGTATGTATGTATGTATGTATGTATGTATGTATGTATGTATGTATGTATGTATGTATGTATGTATGTATGTATGTATGTATGTATGTATGTATGTATGTATGTATGTATGTATGTATGTATGTATGTATGTATGTATGTATGTATGTATGTATGTATGTATGTATGTATGTATGTATGTATGTATGTATGTATGTATGTATGTATGTATGTATGTATGTATGTATGTATGTATGTATGTATGTATGTATGTATGTATGTATGTATGTATGTATGTATGTATGTATGTATGTATGTATGTATGTATGTATGTATGTATGTATGTATGTATGTATGTATGTATGTATGTATGTATGTATGTATGTATGTATGTATGTATGTATGTATGTATGTATGTATGTATGTATGTATGTATGTATGTATGTATGTATGTATGTATGTATGTATGTATGTATGTATGTATGTATGTATGTATGTATGTATGTATGTATGTATGTATGTATGTATGTATGTATGTATGTTCCGAATGAACTCAAAAACGGCTAAACTGATTTTGATGGAATTTTCAGGGAATTTTGGCACCAACAAATTATGATGTTAACAAGCTCAATAAACAAATACAATTGAACCTGCCTTGCGAAACAATAAAATGAAAATCGATTGACACAGTAATGAATGAAGAACAAGCCGTCGATTATCCTACTGAATTTTTGAATTCATTGGAACCAGCCGGACTGCCACCACATGTATTAAAATTGAAGGTTGGATCACCGAATTTTTCCGACACTGTATATTAAAATCAAGATCTAGATGCAATATAACCAGATGTTTTCTAAGGGCCAGCAACGCGGAAAGGGTTCAGCTAGTGTACTTATATAATTCAAAATGATTGCTTAAGCATATATGTACCTCCGTGCATGAATTTGTCATATATTTTGTTTGTCTACTTTTATTGTTTAAATATGCACAGACACCCAACCAAATATCGTATGTATGCAAATGTTAAATTAACACATCATTTTTATATGCATGTTTTTGTTTTGGTTTAAATTGTTTGTTGTCATTTTATTGACTTTTTTCTATTTATTTTTTTGCACGAGATTTTTCTTTCGAACACATAAAAACACACAATTAAACATGATGGCTTTCAAATTGTCGGTCAGTTGTTTTCCGTTTTGGTGTGTGAATAAAAAATAATTCATCAGAGTAGTCGCCAGGAATATGACCTGAAATTGATTGTGGTTTTTAAAAAATGGAATATTTTGTCTACATTTGTATGTTTGTGTATACAATGGGGTGTAACGATTTTTGGAATTTGAAATTTAGCCCATTTCGTTATCGGAATTGGACGAAATTTCATGCATACAGACATTAATATGTGTGTACAGTTTTAGATTGATTCACAGAACTGGACTAGAACTGAACAAGAACTGAACTAGAACTGAACTAGAACTGAACTAGAACTGAACTAGAACTGAACTAGAACTGAACTAGAACTGAACTAGAACTGAACTAAACTAGAACTGAACTAGAACTGAACTAGAACTGAACTAGAACTGAACTAGAACTGAACTAGAACTGAACTAGAACTGAACTAGAACTGAACTAGAACTGAACTAGAACTGAACTAGAACTGAACTAGAACTGAACTAGAACTGAACTAGAACTGAACTAGAACTGAACTAGAACTGAACTAGAACTGAACTAGAACTGAACTAGAACTGAACTAGAACTGAACTAGAACTGAACTAGAACTGAACTAGAACTGAACTAGAACTGAACTAGAACTGAACTAGAACTGAACTAGAACTGAACTAGAACTGAACTAGAACTGAACTAGAACTGAACTAGAACTGAACTAGAACTGAACTAGAACTGAACTAGAACTGAACTAGAACTGAACTAGAACTGAACTAGAACTGAACTAGAACTGAACTAGAACTGAACTAGAACTGAACTAGAACTGAACTAGAACTGAACTAGAACTGAACTAGAACTGAACTAGAACTGAACTAGAACTGAACTAGAACTGAACTAGAACTGAACTAGAACTGAACTAGAACTGAACTAGAACTGAACTAGAACTGAACTAGAACTGAACTAGAACTGAACTAGAACTGAACTAGAACTGAACTAGAACTGAACTAGAACTGAACTAGAACTGAACTAGAACTGAACTAGAACTGAACTAGAACTGAACTAGAACTGAACTAGAACTGAACTAGAACTGAACTAGAACTGAACTAGAACTGAACTAGAACTGAACTAGAACTGAACTAGAACTGAACTCCCTAATAAATCAAAATAAATTTACTTTTAATTTGTTGATTTTATGCATTGAGTGTGTTAACAATAGTGTTTATTGAATAATTATTTAATATTGCATGACTATTAAATAGATTTAAAGTTTTAATGAAGCATATTATTCATACAATAAATGTGGCGAATCTTTGTCCATTAAATGATATTTTTTTCATTGAAAAGATTAACCGGTACGAGTATCATTGATGTTATTAATTATTTTTAAACGTGTGTGGAAATTGAAAAAGTAATGAATTTAAAATCATAATTGTTTATATAAGCTTACTCAATGTTATTTAGATATGTATGTTGCTGTTGGACGTATAAGTAATATATATTTTAGTAGAGTATATATATGTATATTAAGTATACGTCTAGTATTTCATTTGAATTTATAAACAACAAATTTATTTTTATAATATTTTCTATTTAAGAAATATTTTTTTTAGAAAATCACCTGGGTATATAAATGTTTGTGTACACAAATTGAAATTTGTTAAGGAATTCAATTAAAATTTTTTTCACTTTAATTAATAGTATAATTTTGATGATTGCAGCAAAATCAAATATTTTTTTAATTAATATAAGCAATTTCGTAATTGAAACTCATTTTTATTTTTTTCTGTGTGCGTATCATTTTATCTTTAATAATCTTTCATAATAACAAATATTAATTATAAGTTCTATGGTAATTCTAGTTCAGTTTCAACATATATTTATATTAATTAATTCCATTGGGGGAAAAGTTAATATTATTTTAAATAAAATTTTCCTAGAAATTTTATGAAACAATTTAATATGGAAGAATGTATTAAAAGTCCTCTTAGTTATATGTATATAATAGTATATTTGAACTTAATCCAAACATTTATTTCATATATCATATTACTTATTTATTATTTTATTTTAAATTATAAATATCGTGTTTTTTTATTAAATATTTTGCATTATATTTCCTGAAATATTTGATATATTTTTTATATATGAAATCGCTGCGAAATACATAAAAACACCTTGTTATTGTTTATACCCACCGCCGCGTTAAATATGATTGAAATATTTTTTAATAAGGTGTGCAAAACAAATTTTCCACGTTTGACCACCTCGTTTGAAAAAATGCAATTTTCCATAGTGTTTGTTAACCCTCAAAACGAAAAAAAAAAAAAAAAAAATAAAACAAGTTATATACAAATATATAGCAACCAAGTCGTAGTGGAAAAAAGATATATACATATAGATATATGTGAACATAAAAACCAAAAAATATTACATAAAATTTACATGAGGTTACATAGACTCACAAATACATATATATATAAATATATATAATTAGATTTTTGGTTCTTTGAGTATTAGGGTGGACCTTATTTTTCCGTCATCAAAAAATGAAATGCTGGAAATTTTTGCAGAATTGGATAACTATTTGGGTCAAAATAGCAATATTTAAAAAAAAAAAAAAAAAAAAAAAAGAAGCAAGTAAGTAAGTATACCCTAACTGAGCAAATGAGCAAAAACCTTTTTGTTTCAATAATTTATTTTCGTGAATGATGGCCTTATATGGCTGCTATGACTTATTATGGACCGATTGCCATAAAATTGGGTAAATATCCTATATGAATATAGACATTAGCCTTAACATAGTCCCAAAACACCGCCTCTCAATTGGGCAATTGTTTCGTGTGTTGTATGGCACCTTTTTGTTGAAACCACATGCCAGCCAAGTCCAGCTCTTTCATTTTGGGTAAAAAGAATTGTAATCATCGCACGGTAGCGCTCGACATTTAACTGATTCAGATTCGTAGGTTTTTTCGACTACAATTACTCAGCCACAGCAAAAAAAAAATCGGTTATTCACACATTGATTGCCACGTCGCACATTGGTTGAGGTTCATAGAACGAGCGGCTAAAAATAGAAGAAGTTGTCGAAGGATAATGAAACTTGGCACATAGGCATTTTTTATTTGAATGAGAAAAAAATGGAAAGATCAAAATGATCCGCCTACTTTACGTCCTCCTCCCATTCAAAGTGAAAATTAAATTTTGAACTACGTCATTGTTTTTTGGCACGTAACGTTTTCAGACACTCAGAATCATTTGTGTGAAATTTGAAAAATATCCGCCCACTTCCCATACAACTTGTATTGAAAAAGTGGCATAACTCAATTGATTTTTAATGCATCAACTCAAAAAATAAATATTATAATTGTAGAATGGGCTATTAAAAATATATACCTGATCCGCCCACTTTTACGCCCATCTCCCATAGAAAAAACATGAATAAGTAATTTAAGCATAGTCTTTTAATCATTTTTTAACATCATTATCATATTCATGTTTTGTTACTTTATCGCTTCATAGTTTTTACTATTTTTTTTTTTGGAAAGGAGCAGGTAGGAGTCGCTGATTTTTTTAACTTTTAGCTGAGACCTCAAGCTGTAATTTTACATATTTCGTTAAACAATGCTCCGCAGCGCTAAAAAGATGCAGTTCACTGAAGTCGATGAACATTGAAATTTTGATGTTGTTTATATATTGTTCTACGAATTTTTTATATGACACATTTTCCAACTTTTTTTAATGCAAATCTCATCTATGACAATTCTCATTTACGAAAATATACAACAAGGTCTAATGATAAGTTTACTCTGATTCTACCAAAAGATTGAATATACAATAAATTTGCATGCCATTTTAAACAAGCGAACATATATGAACTTCGAGAGTATCTGTCCAAACAAATAATAAATATATCATTCTAATATTAAGATATTTGACAACAAAATACCAAAAAATTATCCAAATCGGCGAACATGAAAAAAATTAATTTCGGCCACTCTTCAACGTCGGACATAAATATATGTGTGACTCTGCACTATGTGGTTTACACATATGTCCGACGCAACTTTTACTCCCTATATCCATGTCACACAATATTGGATAAATAGGATGTCTGACCTTTATGATCCTTTATAGAGTCATCAGAACTGTAATCTTCAGATTCTAGTATTTTTTCTAATTCGGTATCCCATAAAAATGTCCTTTTCTCCATTTCGTTAGGCAATTATTATGGAATAAAAACTCTCTGTTTCTAAGCAGTAAATATTACTGGCGGTTGTCTAAATTCCAATATTAATGTATTCAAAGAGACTACGCAGAAAAAATGCTGTGGCGCCCTGCATCTTATTTGCTGAAAGTTCCTTGGCAGTGAATGTGTTAAGAATGAATCAAACAGTAAAAGGAATTATTAAGGTTCCTTAAATGGCAACTTCCAATGATATTCTTTTCTAGAGAAAATAATAACAATAAATTTGTTTATAATAATATTAGATTTATTATTAGATTAGATTGCTAGTTTATGTAATTTTAAATTTCTTGTATACTGTTAACGCTTTTATATCTGGAAACAAAACTGTCGACTGCACCAAAGTTTGAAATCTACACAAAAAATTATTAAAAAAATATAAAATTCATAAAATGTGATTGTAAATATTAATTTTTATAAAAATAATAAACGTTTTTACATCGACATTTTTACCCGAAGTCAAAAATACTGTTTAAAGCAATTTTGTATACATACTTATTAATTAGAATAAAAATATTGTAAAATTATATGATTTTGACCAAATTATACTTTAAAATAATAATTTTAAATATTTTTAGGTAAACAAAATTAAAATTTTTTTTTCCAAATTTTAATTTTTTTTTTTTTCGAATTGTTTTTCAAAATTTAAAATTTTTTTTTTCAAAATTGATTTCAAATTTTTTTTCGAAATTGTTTTTCAAATTTTTTTTTAAATTTAAATTTTTTTTTTTAATTTATTAGTAAAAAAAAATGTTTAAAAAAAATATTCGGGCTTAAAAATAATTTGACCCATTGAAGGTCAAAATTACTATAGCCTTATATAAATCGTTGCACTGGACTTTGAAATATCTATCATTAGATATCCATATTGTGTATAATAATGACTTAGTAATCCAGATATAGATCAAAAATAGGCCAAAAATCGAGGTTGTCCCAGTTTTATCTTTATATCTCAGCCATTTGTGGACCGATTTTCTCGATTTTAAATAGCGACCGAGCCGGAAGAATTCCCGATATATTGATGTATCAATTATGTTTGTAAGTTATTCTTGGGCTACGGAAAGTTGATTTCAAAATACAGACGGACAGACGGACATGGCTATATCTACTTCGCTATATATAACGATCCAGAATATATATACTTGGTGGGGTCGCAAATAAAAAATGTATAAATTACAAACGGAATGACAAACTTATATATACCCTTGCCCACTCATGGTGGCATGGTGAAAAATATTAATGCAAATGAAGAAACTTGTTTGCTTCTTGGTATTAAAGAAAAACAGGTTTTGCGTTTTTTTAGGCTGTCAATTTCGTAGTTGAAACTTTATTAATAATCTAATTGAAGTGCGAAATTTATTTCAAAATAAATACAAGCAGAGCCCATTTTAATATTAGGTGTATGACATAAAAATACAATGCGTATCTTTTGAACACTGTTTTGTTCACAATACCCTTTCTTACACAAAATCTCATCCAATTGAGGTCGATTTGGCGAATGGACAAGGAAAAGTGTTTGTTTAGCCGTGCTGTTTATATATGGAAGAAACTTCCTAGTCCTAGCACTATGGTGGGCGTAGGAGTGGCCCAATTTCGACCACAAATTCATAAGTCTAGTATAATTTTTTTCCAAGATATTTAATTTTGTCTCCCTAGAATGGCTAAATCTTACACTGTGCATAGTGGGTGTTTGTGCGAAAATCAATCAAAATCAGACAACGGAATCGGGGATCAGGCGTTGATGGGTTAAACAATTTTGAAAGTGTTATATTTTGGATTTTTGATATGTATGAAATTTTACGATTGGATTAGTACATGAAACAGAAAAACAATTTTTAGTTGGAGTTTGCTGTCATTAAAAATTTTTTATTTATTTTTTTTTTTTAATATTGCTACCTTAAACCTTCAAATAAAATATGCTACTTTCAAACGTTATCCGATTATGCAAAATGTTTAAATATTTTTAGCTTAAAAAAGTGCCAAATTAGAGCCACCCTACTGTATGTATTCTACCATTTTATACACCTGCATATAACGCATACATATACTCGTTTGCTTCACATAATGGGTTTGCAAATCCATAGACAAAAACCAACAAGAGTAAAAATGAAAACTTTATACGAATTTTTGTTTGTTTTACTTTACAAGATGAATCCATTTTTCACCTACACTCCTATGTAATCCTATATATTTGCGAGCAAAATGTGTGTGAATGTGGTTAGAAGGAAAACCAAACTGAGAAAAAAAGAAATTATTCTATGGTCAGACAATGACGTTTAACAAATTTCTCATATAAACATCATGTGTATATTTTCCAAAAAAAAAAAAAAAATATTCGCTTTTTTTAACCACCTTTACTACCTACGTGCAAATAGCATCTATAGGTATCTGTGTTGATGTAGCCCAACTTAAATAATGCTGTAGAAAGAACGGAAATGCTTAAGAATTCCTTAAACGAAATTACAGTAGTCTAATTTGCTAACAACATTGACAGAGTTAATATCAACTTAAATGCATTTTTAAATCCGTAGCTAAATTTAATATTACAGCATGATTTTATAGATTAAATGAACGTCAGAGATTTTGATAGAGACATTTGTTAACTTAATTCATTTTGATTGTGCTTTTCTACTTTTAACATTTTGAACAGTAAGACAAAATTATAAAAATATGTATAGTTATACAATAATGAAGAGAGAAATTATGAATTTACTATTAAGTTATATTTAATTGCCTTTAAAATTAATTTGGTTGACAAATCTCTTACGCAAGGTATGTAAATGAATTCCAAGTAAATTCAACTTTCGTGTTTTTTATTTATAGTTTACTAGGAAATCACTACGATATGGAAAAAGGTATGTATTTTAAACAAATTCAAAGAAAAATTTAGAAAATGTAAAAATAAAAGAGATTTTTTTGCAGTGTCGAATATTAAGGAGTGAGATCGAAAAATTCTTAATATACATATATGTTAATAAAAACGAAACCAATAAACTTACAGTTTTATATTTTTTTTTTATTTGATTTACAAAAAAAAAAAATTAAAAAAAATTTACAAAAAAAATCATTATAGTTTTAATCACCAGTAATGAAATTTTGAACCTTTTTCGGAAACCCTTCCACTATGGTCTTTATAGTGATTTCTGTCACTTTGCTCGATCAGGTTGTCCATCTCCGTTTAAAATCTAACACACTTTTGGACACCTTTTTTTCTGCTCTTCAATTCTCTTTTAACAAAAGCTCAATATCTCTACACTGGCCTTAGCTCCGGGCAGTTTGGAGGATATGCCTCTCTTGGTACAAATAACACATTATTGTTCTTGTACCACTCAAGACTTTGCTTACCATAGTGACAGGATACCTAATCAGGCCAAAAGTGGACACACTAAGAAGTCTTATGAATGGAAGCATCCTTTTTTGTCAACATTCCTTGATGTAAATTTCGGTATTTATAGAGCTCGTTGTAACAAATGACTGGCTTCTTTTGCCGCAACTGCATATTGCTTGCCATACAAAGAACGTTTTGGGAAATTCTGTCTGCTTTTGAGTTTTAAACTTTTCTTCAACATTCTCTTGAGCATCAGCAACATAAAATGTTTGACCAGGAAGTTGCGAAAAATCTGAGAGAACATACCTTTCGTCATCCATTATGCAGCAAGAATATTTTTTTTTTTATAAAACTTGACTTCAATTTCCGTGCTCTGTTTTTGGCCTCTAAATTTTTAGCAGCATTCCTGTCAGGAACTTTTTGAGCCTTGTATGTTGTTAAACCTGCATTAGTTTTAACTTTTCGTACCAAATAGTCCGAGCACTGAGCTAAACCGGCTGCTTTCCTACCTGATGTGTTGGGAACTCTTTTCTTGGCTTTAGAAACATCATGTGGACCATTTCTTCTACCTGAACCAGATTTTCTATCAACGGACAAGTTCTCTCGGTACTGTTTAATAACATTGAAAACAGTTTGACGGCAGACCTTTGAATGGTTGGCCAACTTTATGTAGGACCAAGTTGGGTTTTGTTGAAAATATTTAATAATTTTAGTACTCACTTTTTTCTGGTCACTCATTTTAATCAGATTAACAACAAATGAAAATAAGTGACTTTAAAAATAATAGCTGACATGTTTTTCAAAGGTAAGTTGATAAAAAAAATTCAAATAATACTTAGGTTAAAAGTTTTAATGAAAAACGTGTGTTATGAATTTTGCGATCTCACTCCTTAATACGGCTTAAACGTTGTTAATTAAAATTTCAGAGAATCTTTAGAATAGCCTAGCAAATAACACTTTAAAGTCAGATTTTTCGACTGTGGGCGAGGGGGCATATAAAAACCAAATGTTTACATTATACCGCATATGCCATCAAATAAATATTTTATCAAAAAAAGGTTATGTGTATAATTGTTGATCGAATGGCTTTCAAAGTAAATGATTGTTGTAAAAAAAAAATTGGCAAATAAAAAATTTGTCTAAAAAATGTATTGTACTATAAAAGTTTTTTTTTATTATCAATTGATGATAAACATTTTAGTTTACTCTTGCATATAAGGTGCATGTATAAGATATTTCAATGTGAAATCGATTTAAAAAAAATATTTTGAATAACTCCGATTGCCGCATACAGATTGGCGAAATGAACAAACTATGCTTACATTGCAGCAATTTAAAGTTACCCGGGAATGAGCTGTTCGAACTGTAAAGTTGTTCTGCCAGCACTTATTAAGCCGCCTGAGCCGCTTCTAAGATACATTTCCGGCGTCATTCCGATTTCAAGCACTTCCTTTAAAATATCCGAGAGGGCAACTCATACTTTCAAATGACGTCCTTCGGGGCAACTAAAATAAAATTAAATGCCAAATAAACCACAGAATTGGATCACTGCTCCCGCATCCCAATTATGATGCGAAGTTCCTTCAAATTAATTTCACTAAAAATGAAGCTACAGAAGCCGAACGCTAATGACAAACATGCG
The DNA here is from genome assembly GCA_942486065.2 of Calliphora vomitoria. Lineage (NCBI taxonomy): Eukaryota > Metazoa > Arthropoda > Insecta > Diptera > Calliphoridae > Calliphora > Calliphora vomitoria. The sequence continues at coordinate 154,629,266 of OW818029.2, forward strand.
TGTGCATTTGCTGCAATATCAAAACAATTGTTTCGGCAGAAGGGATCAATTGGAAAAATTTCAATTGATCCTCCACAAATAAGATTTCGTTCCCACCATAGTTCTATCAAATGCTAATGAATATTCAAGCCGTTGTCTACAAGGTATTCTGAAGTCTTACAACCAACTACATTGCTGTGGGCACGTGAAATTTTAGCACCAACAAATTATGATGTCAACAAGCTCAATGAGCAAATTCAATTGAAACTGCCTGGGGAAACAATGAAATACACATCGATTGACACAGTAATGAACGAAGAACAAGCCGTGAATTATCCTACTGAATTTTTGAATTCATTGGAATCAGCCGGAATGCCACCACATGTATTAACATTGAAGGTTAGATCACCGATAATGTTTCTCCGCAACTTAAACTCTCCAAAAATATGCAACATAACAAGATTGGCCATCAAAAAATGTTCACCAAATTTAATTGAGGCAACAATCATCGGTGGCAGATATAAACCGAAGTCGTACTGATTCCAAGCATATCGATGATTTCCAACGACTTTTTCAAGCTTCTCCAGTTCCCGTTTCGTCTTGCCATTGCTACACGTAAAGAAAAAATATAGTTGTGTATGTTTACAGTAACCATTTTCACATTTTTAATAGTTTTTTAACAATATTAGAGTCACAGTAACTATTTAAATGATCGTGGTAACCATAATATGGTTAACTTACGATTCACATGATTGTATCAATCATATATATGGTTACAGTAAACAAGTATATGTTTGTGACAACCATTGTTATGATGAATCTTTATATCATAATATGTTGTTCTCAGATTATCATATCAATTAGCCGAGAGCAACATAATATGGTAAAACTTTATCATAAAAATGGTTGTCACAAACATATATTTGTTTACTGTAACCATATATATGATTGATACAATCATGTGAATCGTAATTTAACCATATTATGGTTACTACAATCATGTAAATAGTTACTGTGACTATAATATTGTTAAACAAATTTTCTCTGCGTGCGGAGTGATAGCAAATCAGTAAACCGGTAACCGAAAATCAGCATTTTAAATTAACCGGCTTTTAACGGGTTTATGGGTACTACCCAGAATACAAAAAGTTTTAATGATTCAATAAGGAAATGATTCTATAAAGAATGAGTTCTCAAAGGAATGAATTCAATACTTTTGAAGTACAAAGGAATTAGGCCTTTGAATTAATTAATAGTTAATTCATTTCGAAAATGTATTTAAGAATTAGTTCTTTCCAACCTTTAATTGATATCTATGTATTTGATGCTTATTTTGTTTCATTTTCGTGTTAATAACGATATTTGCAAGAGTATAATGGCTGTTATAGTTATTCTCTGAAGTGAAACTTATATGGAAGCTGCGAACAATTGTGAACTAATCATCACAAAATCCAGTAGTATGATTTTTGCATACATAAGGACTGAGATCGAAAAATGCTGAACAGACGTTTTTCATTAAAACATTTAACCCAAGTATTATTTTGATTTTTTTTATCAAGTTACCTTATTAAAGAATGTTAGCTATTATGTTTAATGTCAATTATGTTCATTTGTTGTTAGTCTGATTACAATGAGTGACAAGAAAAAAGTTCATACTAAAATTATTAAATATCAATATTTTTTGTTGCTGATGCTCGTGGAAATATTGTAGAAAAGTTTAGGATCCAAAAGCAGAAAATTTTCCCAAAAAGTTTTTGGCATGACAAGTAATATGCAATTGCGCCAAAAGAAGCCAAACATGTGTTACAATGGGCTCTATAAATACAGAAATTTACATCAATAAATGTTAACAAAAGAGGATGCTTTCATTTTTCACTGATTAGAGTGGAAGTTTAACTAACGTTGTTTATAAGTGATTTATGAATATTTATGTGATTTTCAAAAGCGGAAAGTATTAGAAATTATGCGCCAATCTTTATAAAATATATCAGGGTTATTTTTGTTATATTTTGAAAACAACAAACAGTCAGACGGACATAGCAAGATCGTTTCATAATTGTATTCGGATGTTTTAGTTTAACCCTCTAACTACCAAGACCGTAAAAGTTATCCTTTGAAGCCAATAGTTTTTTTTTTCAAGTAGATGTAGTTAATGGAATCGTAATTTTCATTTTCAGGAGAAAAATTCTTCTGAACGATCGCCAGGTAAAAAATTGTGAAGGCCGGCTATAGGCGGTCTTGTCAGTTTACGTGTAATATGACACCAAAAGTAAATTTTGTATATAAACAAATTTTAAACAAAGTTAAAATACGCATTATTTTCGGTGGTGGTAGTTCCAGAAACAATTTTTATCGAATTGAGCGCATAAAGACAGGTCTCACTTGGAACAAACAACTTGGCTGTCACATTTTTTTCAATTCTGCAGCTTTTTTTTGGCTTTTCTCTCCATCCAAACAAGAAAAAGATCGTCAGCATTGAACTGAACATCAGCTATTTGATGAGCAGCTCTTTTCCCAACTCCTGATATGTAAGGCTGTAGTGATAAAGACTCACCGAGATTTTGAATAGATGGTCATCCTACAGACGATATATTTTCTGAAGGAAACAAATCTAGCAGCTATTTCCTTCCACATATCTGGAAGCTGTAAAAGCAGTTATTTAATCGTACACATTGTTGGAAGCATTGGACTCATCAGCCTGCAGATATTTGTAAAAAATAATGCATTTGTAAAGACCATGCCCACAAAATAGCAGAACAACCTAATTATAATATTGCGAGTCTTAGCTCAAATATTGTATCGATCCTGGAGACCATCCATGAAATCTACTCCACCCATGCGATCAATGTATTCTCGAATAATTTGAGGGCAGTTGATTTCGATGAATTTCTTCTGCTTTCTATCATACCAAGGAACCTTTGATTGTTCTTCGCCAGGATTGGTTCTTCTGAATCGGGAAGACATATTTGTTATCCTTCCATAATACAGTATTCACATCGACTACATGTATTGTGGTCATGTATTCTACGCAAAATCATCTCTTCTCTTGGATCATTTTACAGTTTACATAAAAGCAAATCATGGTCAACAAGAAATATGACAAAACAAAATTAGTACCTCTCATTGTGCCCAAACCATAAATTCCTCTGGCTCGTAAATAGACTAACATTTGTAAAAGTTATCAAAATACAGAATGTGATGCATGAAATTAGGAATCTCCAAACATTTAAGGTAGCTCCAATGTCCGGTATAATAGGTAAAATGATATTATCTTCGGACCCATTGTAGATTTAAAAACCGGTAGGCAAAACCGTTTGAATCACATAGCACGAACAATTTTATCCCTCTTTTATGCGGCTTATTGGGCATGTATTTTCGAAAATGCCGTTTCGTCTTTGGAACATATGTGGAATCAGTAACACTGTCATCGCTATCAAAACTTTCACATGTGCTGTCGACAGAACTCTACAGAATCGATGAACTCGATAAATTGTTCATCAGACATTTGCTCCAAATTGATATTTTTCGTATAAGGACGTTTAGTAATATCCATCTTTAGCACAATAGTAAAATAAAAGGAAAAATAATAGAACCATAAGCAAACAATAGAGTTTTATGAACAAAAGTTGAAAACTGCAATGTAAGAGAGGAGGACATTTTTGTACACGCAAACCGGCAAGACCGCCTTTTGGAGGCTTTCGCTATTTCGTTTTTAAATCAAACTTTTTATTTTTTTCACTTCAAATACATTTTAAAACTTAAATATAAAATGTTATCTACTTACCGCAAAATTTTGATGTCGTTCATTTTATTCTAAATGTTGTTTTTTAATAGTTAAATTTGCGAAATAATTTTCGATGACTTTTTGGACTTGATTGATCATAGCTGACAAACGACTTGTCAGAATATATTGGAAGGTATAAAGAAAATGTAAAAAAGTGTTGTATAAAGGCAGTTTTCACTATTTGAAAGCGAAACAAATTTTAATACAGCACTGGGGACCAAAAATCGAAGACCGCTTTGAGGTGGTCTTACCGGTTAGAAGGTTAACGAGCAATATTTCGATGTTTTATAAACGAAATGACAAAATTAATTTACCACCCACCCTTTTTAGGTAGTTGGTATGAAAACGAGTTTTTGTTTAGTGTAGCGGACATTTAGTTTATGATCAAAATTAGCACCATATTTATAACTTCAAGATTTCATGAAGGAGTATTTCAATATATATTTCAGTTTCTTTATTTTCCCAATATAAGTGATTTACTTTAAACCTTTTCAACCACTGTACCAATGATAGCATGATTCTCAAAAATTTTGCCTGGAAAATTGAAAGAATTAATTATTTTACTATTGTATTTAGTAGGTACTACTTAAACATTATACCATGGTATACTGTATGTAAATGTATGGTTCAAACGAAAATATTCCAGCTTAACTAAAAGATAAGCATGCAAGAATTACATTAATAATTGTTGTGGTTGTAAGGAAAAACAAGGTGGTAAATTTCCCAAAAAAAAGTAATAAAAAATGTTTCCTTTTGTAATAAGCAAAATAGAACATTAAAATATTAACTTATACTTAAAATTTAAATAATAAATTTAATCAACACGTACTGAAGTTACCCATTTATTCAAGTGTACTTGGTCTTACAAAAAACCTTTCTATGTTTCTTAAAGGAAGTTACTTTTGTCTAGACATGAATTTCAATTATTTTAATGAAAATATAAAGGTTGCTATATGTAAGTCTTCTTTTATGTTTGATGTATTTGTAAAGAAACATGATTTGTTTGCAGCAAATTATTTTTGATTTGTTTAAGCCAAATACTCATTTACTAAAGACCTGAATTTTTGTAGGTGTACACAACTTTCGTAGGTGTTAACTATAAATACAAAACACAAACCCATAGATATTCATCACACATGAATAAACCTATGTATGTACTAGGGAAATTTCAATAAATTTCAATGTTGTCTCAATTTTAGGTAATCCCAAAAAGCAATCTTCTTACATCTCAATTTGACATGACAATAGAAAGTAAAAACAAATTGAAAAAAAAAACCTGATTTTAATTCTATTCATGGGTACCCTACACGAATATTGAAGAACTTTATTATGTTCCTAAATACATGTATGTATATTATTATTTCCTTTTATTTTACCTATTACTACCCCTCTTACTTAGTATAGAGCACCGGATTAAATTTGAAATGGAAAAACAATTCCAGGAATTGTAAGCATAGAAAAAACATTTGATATGCTACCAAAAGTGACAATTGTAAATAATAGAACATCATTTAGATTGATGTACGTAAGGATTTTCTTTGTTTGTTGGAAATTGGTATTATAATTTTAAATTTAAATACATTTTTTATTATTTCTTTTTTTTTTTTTTTAATAAGTAGAAGATTTTCTATATTCGTCAGAAATTGGCATTATAATTTTAAATTTAAATACATGTTGTCCTCTTTTAAATAAGTAGAAGCCAGTTTCTTTAAATAAGAAATAAACGGAAATCAAATTAAAGAGAATATATCAAATACATAAAAGGAAATGGACGAATTTTTTCCATGATTTTTTTAATATAACAAATAAGTGTGTCATCTTAAACAGTATGACCAGGTATAATTGTGTCAGATATATGTTTTTGTAATTTATTTTACCAAAATTTATTTTATTGTTATTTGAAACGTAATTTTTATAGTATTTTCTTTCTAACAAAAAAACATTTATTTTGATTTGTGAAAGCTATATGCATTAATAATATATTTATTAATTTTTCAACCAAGAAAGATCAATTTGTATTATGGCAGCCCTTATTTAAGGAGTGAGATCGAAAAAATCTTAATTTCAATTTCCATGCTCTGTTTTTGGCCTCTAAATTTTAAGCAGCGTTCCTGTCAGGAACTTTTTTAGCCTTGTCTGTTTTTAAACCTGCATTAGCTTTAACTTTTCGTACCAAATAGTCCAAGCACTGAGCTAGCCGGGCTGCTTTCCTACCGGATGTGTTGGGAGCTCTTTTGAAAATGCTATTTTTTTATCTTCAAAAACATCATGTGGACCATACCTTCTACCTGAACCAGATTTACTATCAACGAAAAAGTTCTACCGGTACTGTTTAATAACATTGGAAACAGTTTGACGGCAGACTTTTTGTAGGACCAAGTTGGGTTTTGTTGAAAATATTTAATAAATTTAATACGCACTTTTTTCTGGTCACTCATTTTAAAGATATTGTAGTTGCTTCCGTTACCTATTTGGACGAGGTGGTTCACATACGCTTAAAATCGGTCATTTCTTGGAATACCTTTCCTGTGTTCTTTAATACCATTTTTTACAAGATCAGCTTAAGCTCTGCTCACAAAACAGTCATTGCATTTAACTTTACGAGCTGCTTTTCTGATAGAAGTGATCGGTGCTTTTTGAAAGAGTTGTTTGTCTTCTTTTGGCATACCAATATCTGTTTCTAAAACGACTGCGAATATTAAAAACATGCTTCAAAAGGTAATTTTATTGCAGAATTTCGGCTTTTCCAGTTTAGCACCACAGAATTCAGCGTATCCGAATTAGTTTAACCCACCGGGTGCCCCACTTGACAGTGTAATGCACAGTGTAATGGGCGGATTGTAAATAAATTCAATGCAGTTTGATTGTAGTTTGATTACAAAGTTCACATAAAGGGACGGACATCACTTAACCCTCCGGCGGGTGAGAAGGTTCCTGGGGACCTTTTTCATTTTCAAACTGAAATTACTCCTTGATGGTCCATGGGAAGTATACCCGCCCCCCACATGTATTCCAAGGTAAAAAATCAAAGCGATCCGACCAATAGTTTAGCTTCTATTGAGATTTAAATGTGTTTAGAACGGGAAACTGAAATTACTCCTTGATGGTCCATGGGAAGTATACCCGTATGTATTCCAAGGAAATTTTATCTAGAATCGTTAAAAAAAAATCAGAGCAATCCGACCAATAGTTTAGTTTCTATTGAGATTTAAATGTGTTTAGTAGGGAAACGTGTGAAAAGGTCCGCCGGGACCTTGTACTGAAATTTCAAGAAATCGTTAATAAATGCACTGTCTTTTGGCTTGTTTTATTGTTTGAACACATCACAAAAGTGTTCCTTAAATTTTTTTCTAACATTCATTATACATGTATAATTATAATTAGTAAATAATAATAAATCCAAAAAAAAAAATTAAAAAAAATGCGTTTTCATATAAAATTCCATACAAATAGAAATAGGTCCTTGAGGACTTTCTACTTCGTATAAGAGCAACGGATAACTCAACCGTCGGAGGGTTAATCGACACAGAAAATGATCCTGAGCAGATTGGTATACTGCAAGATGTGGAGAAATCATGAGCAATTATGAACCGATCATTTTAAAATTAGGTCGTGTGATTTACGTCTATATGATATTTATTACTGTTATATTTTATATGAATACCATTGGACAGCAGTCCGTAAACTTAAACGCTAGATTGCAAGAATCTGTACCTATAGAAGCTGATGTGTATGAATCTTTTTTTTTTTTTTTGTTGAATCTCTCTCAATCCGTGCATCTTCCTTAGGTATTGTAAATTTTGGTGAAATACACATAGTTTCCACAGTTTTTGTTTATTTGTACTTATTTATTATGTAGCTGGCCGTAGCACGACTAACTTTTTGGTTCATACTTCCTTGATACTATTTTATTCAATAATTTTTACCACTGTTACAGTCATTTTAATTATATCGGTCTAAAATTAATATATTATACTCCTGACAATGAGTGGTAATTTTCACATTCACATTTTTTTATCATATAAAGTATATAAATTCTGCATCACTGTAGATTGTGATGCAGTTTATGCTTCCATCCGGATTATGCCTAGTTTGTCCCGGTTCTTCAAAGGTCAGCTTCGTTTGAAGTCTTCTTTATAACAGAGCTGTTCTGTATCTTTGGAATAGAGCATTCGATGGGATAAAAGTTTTGGTTCTCGGTCGGCTGATGACAAGTTATGGGTAAATATAGCTTATGGATGCAATCCGAGGAGATACATTTTTCAGCTTTCATCGTTTAACTACAAATTATTGGCTATGATTAGCTAATGAGTACATTCCGACGAGATAAATGCTTCAGCTCTCGGTCGGCTGACTTTTAGTTATGGGTAAAGAGATAAAATCTTCAGATCTCATCGGCTAACTAAAACTTATTGGCGATGAGCACAATCCGACGAGAGAAATTCTTCGGCTCTCGGTCGACTAACTACAGATTTTAGCTACGCACAGTGGTTTAGAAACGTTTTTTTTTTTTTGGAAATAATTCGGTATCTCGGGAACTATTGGAAATATTGTTACGAAATTTCACATGGTTGGAGCTGAGGTGATTTTGAGTAGATTTGCATAAAAAAAATCGCCAAAAATCTATTTATGATCCAAATGAGATGAAATTTAGAATATAAAAAGTACTTAAAAAGATCTACAAAAAATACACTTACATATGTAGGTTATCTGTATTAGTTGAAGAGATATTTAGGTTTATTGATTTATTTTTTTTAATTTTGCTCGATCTTTTTATGGTTTTTTAGAGATGACGGGCCAACTGATTGTCGAAAATTACTTCTAAAATATCAGCTATATTGGTGATAAAATTCTAAATAAAACAGAAATAAGTTGCTAACAGTTGTCTTCTCCCTATAAAAAGTTACACGCATTCAAAGTAGGAACATATAAAAAGGGCCGTATTTTTTACGTTTTTTCCCAAAAAAGTCCATATATTTTTTCTTTTGTAGAAAAAATTTTTCTTCGGGACTGTACAGAAATTTTATATGATCCGTAAAGAGAACTTAATGCTAAAGCGTGTAAAGTAAAATTTGACTCACTAAAGCAGACACAACACCCCCCAGGCATATCCAAACTTGGCCAATTTTAAAAAATAATTTTAGGTTTAGTAACAAATTCTAAAAAGGCAAAGCACCGATCCACAAAGATGTTCCATATTTGTATATCCCTATATGTTGTTCAAATACTTACAATTTTTTTTTACTATCCCATGGTAAATTACGACACAGTAAGCACTTTTCTAAAAAAACTCAGTTTTTGGAACACATTTTTCCCGGTTTAAGAACTTCGGTATTTTGAAATAAAAAATGTCAAAAATTATAATACAGTTGATTTAAGGACATTTAGATCTATATTAATTCCAAATTTTGTTATGTTATCTTTGACCGCTAAAATTTTACATTAATTAAAATTTTATATTTTTCTTTATGGAAAATCACCATATTATAATTTTTTTAGTTTTTAAGGTAAATGAGGTCCCAAAAATTTATAGAATTACTTAATTTTACTAAAATATCAATTTTCAAGTCCGGTGGTTTTCAACAATATTAAATATTTATATAAAAAGCCTTTATTTACTCCTCAGAAATTCCACAAACTTACCCCCTTCGGAAAATTTTTAAATTTTTTCATGTATTGCATGCAAAATCATTTACACCAAACTTTCTGTTAAGTCAGTGTGTGTTTGAATTCAGAATTTACTTTTGATATGTTAGTAACATTTTGCATGAAATACATGAAAAAATGTACAAATTTTCCGAAGTGGGTAAAGTTTGTGGAACTTCTAAGGAGTAAATAAAGGCTTTTTATAAAAATTTTGATACCCGACTTTGAAGGACCACACCCTGACCCCCATTAACGCTAGAAAACAGAACATATGCAAATCAACTCAAAATTGCCTCAGCTCCAACCATGTGAAATTTTGTAACAATATCTCCAATAGTTCCCGAGATACCGAACTATTTCCAAAAAAAAAAAAAAAAGTTTCTAAACCACTGTGCTACGGTATTAGCACTAAGCTTAGATTATTGCTTGCTTTGTTCATGTGTTTTATGTCTTATATTAAAATTCAAATAAACTATTTAGGAATTATAAACAAAAATATAGTAATATACTATTGACTTTTGTAGCTGCACCCTACAAGATAGCGGAGTCGATATAGCCATGTAAGTCTGTTCGTCTGTATATTGAAAGAAATCAACTTTTCGAAGCCACCAAATAACTTACAAACATAATTGATACGTAAATAAAACGGTTATAATCAAACTTATGTTGCTATTTAAAATAGAAAAATGGCTGAGATACAAGCAAAAAACCTCGACTCCCTCGATTTTTTAAACAAATTCTTGTTCAACAGAACTTTTTTTCACCAAAAATAATTCTTAATATTTTTCTTACATGTTCTCACTTTTGAACAATGTGTATTGAGCCACACTGTATGTATGTATATTAAAATCCCTAAATTGATATGACCACAATAAACATCAACTTGCCACAAAAAAATTAAATTACAAAGAACAGAAAAAGTCAAAAGGAAAGCGAACAAAATGTAAAAAAAAAAAAATACATAAAAAATAATACAAAAATGTTTTTGCTAATCTGGGTTTTAAATTTTAAGTATTATTGTTTGTATGCCCATTTTATTTTCTCCATAAAATAAAATTAAATATTATATACTACTAACATTTGTTTAACAAAACCACCAGATTTCCATGCAACATTTGCATGTTTAATGGTTTTATGAAACACATAAAAAATAGCAACAATTATTTATGCATACAATATATTTAATAGAAAAAAGTTTAATTCAATTAGCAGTACAATTGTAATCCTTATACTGGAATTAAATACCATGTTAATATTGCATAAACATCCATGTAAAAAAATTTATTTAATAAATTTATGTTGTAACATAAGTTCTTTTTATTTAATATTTACAAGGAATATTTCCTTTGTGTGCAAAATATAATAGAATTTGGAAATTTTCTCTGAAATTTTAAATTAACATTTCCAATAATATGACATTTATTTTAAAAAAAAAAAATTACCTAAATTATAATTGTGAAAAGTCTAAACCATATAGAAATATACATAGAGCGGAAACTCTGCTGTCACAGACCTTACTCAGTTGTCAAAAACCTAACTGGTGAGAATGTAATAGTAAATAATACTATGTGAAAACGAAAGCAACACTCGTAGGTGTGATTATTTTGAGTAATATTTTTGTTTGAATTTTTTTTTTTAGTTTCCGCTCTATGTCTATTTCTCTATGGTCTAAACATATAAAATTGAGCTTAAAATTAACTTGTTCATATAACAAAATGTTGCTTAACTTTTGTTATACAAAAGCAGTATATTATTTAAATGTGTTTAACCATGTTATCATTAATGATTTTCCTAGAAAAATATTTTGTTACAGTTATTAAAGAGAAAATGACAAAAATTAGCATTTCCGGGAATTTTTTGCCGGAAATGCTAATTTTATTTTCTCTTTTTAACAGAATGAGGTACAAGCTGGAAAATTATTGTATAATAAGATCAAATTTACAAAATGTAGACAATTCAGTAAATTTAAGAACTTATAAACTTATACAAGATTTGTTCGAATACATTTGTAGTAAAACTGGTAACATAAGAGAAAACTAAAAAATATTCTCAAAACGTAAATGAACGAAATCAAAGCTAATTTTATTTTTAATGACAAAACATTTTTTACTTCACTATTGGGTGTATGACATATGAATGCGGGTTTTTTTTTAAATCTTTAGCTTTTATTTTGAAAAATGTTTACAATATAAATTTATTCAAATTATTGGTCATTGTTAGATATGTCCTATTCCCATCTATTTGGCAACATATGGATTCCGAGTCAAACGAAATCTTCAACATTTGAGGACAGGAAAGAATCAATCCAATTTCTGATACTCTGAACAAATAGTAGTCGGACCGGTCAAGGTCTGGACTATAAAGCGGCTGAAGCCAAACTTCCTAACCGGTTGAGGCAAAACTTTCCAACCACTTCATTATGAGTATATTTTAACTGGTACTGCATAATGCGTCCAAGCGTTGTTCTGATGAAATATTACGGTTTCAGGTCTAGCCGCATATTCTTGGTGTTTTCGGCAAATACATGTGATGGTCTGGCCAGATTTTAGCGGCTTATAATAGATGCAAAAGGATTTTCTTTTATAGCATTCAAGCAGCATTTCAGACATATAAAATCGTCTTTCAAGTCTCTCATTGCCAAATCGTATGGTACCAGCGTTCGGATGCATCCTGCTGCTTGAAAATGTTTTAAAATTGCTGATTGAGTAGCTCCCACTGCTTTTGCAAGCTCTTATTAAGTTTGACAACAATTTTCATGGAGTAATGACTTTTTTGTTTTTCGAGTCAAAGTCACAACTTCTTCGCACGTTGAAACTGATGAAACACTTTCACCAAAAGCTTTGGTGATCAATCGGTGTGATTCAGCGGCATCTTTTCAGCATTAAAGAAGTAGAGCAAAAAATCTATATACTCCAAAGCATTTAAACTAGAGTTTCCAAAAAACCGAAGAATTTCAAAACCGCGGTTTCGGTTTTAAAAAATTGAAAACCGATCGGTTTCGGTTCGGTTTTGTGATAATTTATTAACTATTAAATCAGTTAATAATATAGGAACTGCTAAACAAATTTAAAGTTCATTCATGTGGGTCTTTCTGGTATTGTTTTTATTCTACTAATACATTTAGAATGAGCTAGAATCTGTGTTTAAAGATATTGAATGAATAATTGAATGAAAAAAGTTTGTTTCTCATTTCTAAATTTTGTATTTTTCTAGTGAAAATAGATTAAAAGTGAAAACCGAAGAATAATTGTCGGTTTCGGTTTCGGTTTTAGACCTTGAAAAACCGCGGTTTCGGTTAAAACCGAATTGGAAACTCTAATTTAAACTGTGTTTTTTTTCCTCTGTTCATATTTGCGAAAAATTATGTTTTTTTTTTGTGCGAAAAATTTTATATGCAACAATTGATCAGCTTTTGGTTTTAATTTCGTGGGAAAGAAGTGCTGCTTATGTTATTTCGTGTGGAAAATTAAGGTTGCCAGATGTATTTCACATGTTTTCCACAATAAGAACAGAGTACTGCTTTTGCGAAATTATTTCGCATATATTTCATTCCAAATATTTTATATGTAGTTTGACAGCAGTTCACACGAAATTTTGAACAGAGTACATAGCTTAGGAGATTAATTTAAAAGAAGTAATTAAAATAAGAATTGAAAAGTATCTAAGCGTTTGCTTTAATAATGGTCGAAATTCAACCAAATTTAAAACGCTTTTTACCACTTTTATGGAAAGAATTTTGAAACAATTCTTTATACGGTGCATATCTAGAGTAGAGAACCTTTGAAATCATATATGTTTCATCAACATTGGTGGACAATAACATACTAAAACGTGTGGCCTATTTATATCGTTACACTGAGCGGACCATTTATCGAAATAAATGAAAATCTGGGCTTACAAAAAAAAAAAAAAAAAAATCGAGTTAAGTCCTTTCTATATTAAGGTAGCGATTATTTTAATAAATACAACTTTTCCTCTAATTTCTAGGCGTTTTAATATTTTGCCAATAAAACCGGTTATTATTAAAAACCGAAATCGGTTTATATTAAACTGCAATTTTTCGAAGAAACCGAAAACTGGTTTCTAAAAAATGTAGGGTGTCCCTATTGTTTACACTATAATAATGTTCAATAACTAAGTGAGAGTAAATGGCAAAATGACATACAAGTAATTTAAAACAAAAACCTCGGTCAACCATTTATGGTAAATCCCGCATTTTTAAGTCATACACCCAATATTTTTTACTAGGAAAAATGCTTCAAGCTTAATGAAGTAAATGAGAAAAAATATTTTCTATTGAAATGATTATACAGTCGAACTTCTCTATAGTGAACTTCTATACAATGAAGCTCTCCCTATTATGAATTGATTTCAAACACACAACTTTTTCCGTTCCAATTTCATTGTTTTTGATCTCCTTATAATGAATTTCCATACAATGAAGATTTCTATACAATGAAGCAATTTTGCAGGTGTAATATTTGACACACATGCGTTTTTGTCTCCATATAATGAATTTTTCAAACAATTTTCTGTTACGCATACTAACAGCTCTGTGTACCGAGAAAGATGCCGCATATAATGATCGGATTCCCAAAAAAGGAAAATAAGAACAAAAAAAGAAGAAAGCCACATTAATAACAATTTTGACATTAGTTGCCGGTGTTCAGTGATCGAAAATGACGCAGCGAAGTAGCATTTCTCTTGAAAATAATTAATTATTAATAAAGTTGAAGAAGGATTAAAAAAAAAAAGATGTGGCTAGGCAGTTTGGAATTCTTCCCAGCACATTATCAAATATTTTAAAAAACATGGCTGTGATTCTAAAAAATGTAGAAGACGAACAATTGAGCACTAAACGCAAAAGGCTGCGAACCTGCTTTTTTGAGGATATTGATGAAGCAATGCTCAAATGAGTAATTGCCGCACGTGGTAGGAATCTTCCTATATCTGGGCAATTAATGAAGTAAAAAGCCAAAGAGTTCGCTGATGCATTGGTATACGAAGATTTTAAAGCTAGCACAGGATGGTTACACAAATTCAAAAAACGGCATGGTATTGTAGCAAAAAGTACTTTTGTGGACATGAGGAGTAACTTGCAGACTAATGTATTTAGATCTCTTAATGTATTAGAAGGTTTTGTTGAGGAAGAGAAATGGAAGAGTGTAATCCAAACTAAAATACCTGATTATATTAAATAAAAATGGAAAAAAATATAATTTTTATATAATGGTTTTGTTATTTGGTATTACAAGGTTTTGATGTGGAAGAAAAATGGAAAAGTGTAACCCAAACTAATATGCCTAATTATTTTAAATAAAAAGTGGGGGAAAAATATAATTTCTGTATAATGAAGTTTCTATATAATGAAGTGATTTTCTGGTCCCGTCAAGATTCATTATAGGGAAGTTCGACTGTATTATTTTTTTGTGACGAAAACAAAAATTTGAAAAACGTCTATATAATACCCTACACTGCGTATGAGTAATTCATTATTCTATTAAAATTTCAAATGGTCAAAAATATATGTATATAAGACTACTTTGTGGAAAATGTGTGTGGATATCTATATTGGGAGTGAGATTGAAAAAACCTTAACACACGTTTTTCCTTAAAACTTTTAACCCAAATATTATTTGATTTTTTATTTTTTTGTATCAAGTTACATTTGAAAAATATGTCAGTTACTATGCTTAATGTCAATAATGTTCCTATGTTGTTAATCTGATTAAAATGTGTGACGAGACACTTTTTTCTCGTATTAAAATTAGTCAATGTTTTCAACAAAATCCTATCACTATTGTAAGCAAGGTCTTGAGTGGTATAAGAACAATAATGTGTTATTTTTACCAAGAGAGACAAATCCTCCAAACTGCCTGGAACTAAGTTCAGTGGAGAGATATTGGACTCTTGTTAAATAAGAATTGAAGAGCACAGAAAAAGATGTCCAAAAGTGTGGTAGATTTAAAACGGAGCTATGACTAATTATGGACCGATCGTCATAAAAATAGGTGACATGAATTCCGTATATATAAAGCTTAAAAAGTGCAATTTCTGGAGGACATTTGTATGGGTGTTGGGTGAAATAATGAACCGATTTCAGCCAGTTTCAAAAGGATTTGTCCTCGGGTCGAAAAAAATGTATGCACCAAATTGCGAACTGTACTTTGCGCACAAGGTTTAAATGGACAAAGTGACAGAATGCGCTATAAAAACCTTAATGGAAGGGTTTCTGAAAAAGGTTAATAAATTAATTACTAATGAGTAGAACTATAAAAATAATATTTTTTGTAAGTTGTAATAATAATTCCAATCGAATAAAAAAAAATCAAGTCTGTTGGTTTAGTGGTTTCTTTTTTTATTAACATTTATTTATGTTTTTTTTCGATCTCACTCCTTAAATCAAGCATTTATGGCCGATAAAATCCTATTTGGGGAAGACATTTAAATGGAGGCTAGGTGAAAGAATGGACCATTTTATACTAGTTTCAGTAGGATTCATCTTTACACTGTGCACAAATGTTCATGCACAGCTACCCACAGTTGGACAGACATCATTAAATCTACTCATAAAGTGATTCTGAGTCGATTAATAGACTCGTATTTATGAGCGTTACAAACATTAGATAAAACGCATAATACCCTCCCCATTATGCTGTTGTATTATTTTCTTACTTGTTTAAGATTTAAAATAGCTTTTTCGTTGAATACCAAATAATTGTATACAATTTTTTAATAAAACCCACAAAAGGAATATTAAGAATGCGGTGATATATGGTGTCTGTTTTTAATTTTTTTGTTTAATGTTTTATAAGATATTGACAAAAACATAAAAAGAAATTTATGTTAATATGTTCAAGGTTATATGTCGACAGACAATTTACATATTACATGTGTATTAAAAGTATATATAAAAAACCATGGAAGTATTCCGAACTATCAACAGAGAAATCATCATAAAAAGTGATTGTCGAATTAAAAATATATCCACAACATGTTCTACCACTTTTTGCAGGACATATCACTGGACTATACTATTTCGAAAATAAGGATGTTTAAGCAGTTTAATTGTTACCCGATTTCGCGGCTGCCTAACTTGGATGCTATTTAAATATGAGGATATTTGTTTTAACAAGACGGTGCCATATGCCGTACAGAGGGATTTTGGTATCAAAAATCCTATTTTTCGACCACTCAATTTCAAAAATCAAATAATGCAGTTTTGTAGACAAAAGTTTAAAGATGAAATGTGCACTTATAGTTTTAAGAAAAATTTTTTGTTTTTGTGTTAAACTAAAATTTACTTATATTTTCAAGCAATTCAGTGCTTTATATATGTATAATTTTCCTGATAATACTATTTACCTTTAACCTATTT
Organism: Calliphora vomitoria; assembly: GCA_942486065.2. Lineage (NCBI taxonomy): Eukaryota > Metazoa > Arthropoda > Insecta > Diptera > Calliphoridae > Calliphora > Calliphora vomitoria. The sequence goes on from OW818029.2 coordinate 154,646,053, forward strand.
GAAAAATATAGCATTTCTATGCCCAAATCTAAAAGCCTCTAAAAATTATTTTATTTTTGATTTTTTTAATTTAGTCCATATAATTCTCGATGTCAAATTTCAATGTTCTACGACCACTCCTTATAATTTTTGCACAAAAATGTATGAAACCATCCCTCTGTGTGCTGTAAAGCAAGATCAACAATAGAATTACTGCATGTGACACTGTCTGGACACTCTATCGCTTCAGCGATCAGAACTCACCCCATATGTCGCGTTATTTAACACTCATTTCACTCTTGCAAGGGTGTCGTTTAAATCGCAAATGTAGCTGGATAAAATTATCGAAATGAGGGTCTTCAGGATGAAGCAATATATCTATATATATAAAAGAGTAACGTTACTGACTGACTGACTGATTCATCATTGCACAGCCCAAACGACTGAAGCTAGAATCATGAAATTTTAACTGTGGGTTTCTCTCTCTTCCCTAAACGATCCGATAAGAAGGGATTTTTGGAAATTCGAACGTAAATTTGGTAATCTTATATCTTCAAAACTAATAAAGATACAAAAAAACTTACAATAGCATGTTACTCCATTTAAAAAATAAGCTGACAGGTGTCTGGTACTTTTTCGAAATTCGAACATATTAGGGGTAAAAAAACGGGTTAAAACTTTAGTTTGATACTTTTTTGGCGCCCTATGTATCTTTTAAACCAATAAAGACAGAAACAAATTTTAAACCGTATTATTTACTTATAAAAAAATAACAAATATAAGTTTGGTACTTTTTTGAAATTCAAACCCTTAAGTGATAAAAATTGTGTTTATTTTTGGTACTTTTTTCATAAATTATGTTTTCCTACAAATTGATATAGACATATTAATATTTTGTTTTAAGCTCCCACTATGATACAGAAATTTATTTAAATAAAATATTAACACCGCAATGGGGATAAAAAAGGTACCAAAAAATGGGTAAAAACGGAAAAATACTTATTTTTTAACATTTTATGCCAATTTTGATAATTTTTATAACATTGGTTCCTGGATTCATGCAAAAATTAACTAATGAGTGCTATATTGGTCCAAATCCGGGTAAACAGTTTGGTACTTTTTTCAAAACTTATTTTTCTTGAGCACATTAACACAGATTTTAATCGATTGAGGTATGTCTTTAGCATAAATAATTTTGGCAAAATGGAATATTTTAAAATTTTAAACTTGAGGGGTGTTCAAGGAGGAAAAGGAGATTTGGTACTTTTTTCCTAATGGTACTTTTTTAATATTTTAAATTATTTCACTCGACATTAAAGTTAGCTGATATGTATCTGAGTGAAGTTAGAGTTAGGAATAGGGGATAATATTTACTTGGAACTTTTTCTTTTAATGGTACTTTTTTAATATATTAAATTAGTTAGATTATATACATCAAAGTTGGCTAATATACTTCTCAGTAAAGAAATAATCAAGAATAGGGTGCTCAATTGTAAATGGAGAACTGAAATAAACTAAGGAGTATTTTTTTCATTTAAGTGTTGAAAATTTGTTACTTTTGCTTCTAATGGTACTTTTTATTATATTAAATTATTTTACTTATACATATATATACATAACAGCTTCTGAATAAAGAGAGAATCTAGGATAGAGGGCATACTGATATTAAGGTAACAAAAACTGTTATTGAAATTTCTACATATAATAATGAACCTATAAGCAGGAAATTAAACACACATGATCCTGACTGAGTTAGAATATAAAAAGGGACTTGCAGGTACTTTTTCCAACTAATAGTACTTTTTGAATATTTTATAACGATGTACCTAGAAACACGAATTTAAGCGTTCATGGTTTAGTGAATGCGAAATCAAAAGGGATAATTAATGTTACTATTTCTTTATTGTAGAGGTACTTTTTAAATATTTTGTAATAATAAACCTTAACATTGACAACCGTCTGTATAAAGCTTTATAATTCATTTGTGTTAGCACCAGAAAATAACCGGCCCACTTTCATTTCAATTCACAGTTTTACCCACTTAGAAATCATTTTTAGTGTTACACGATGGCGTGCCTATTTGAATGAAACACAGGTTTTTTAGAAAAAAAAAAAAAAATTATTTTTCAAAATAGTCTCCTTTGAGCTCTATGCACTTTGTCCAATGTTTATTCAACTTTTTCATCCTTTCCAAAAAAATAAGTTTTGTTGAAGACATCAAAATAGGCATTTTTTTGTGAGATAATTTCATCATTAGAGTCAAACCTCTTTCCGCCTAGACATTTCTTCTCGTTTAAAAACTGGAAATAGTTTACTGATGCTAAATCCGAAGAATAGAGCGGAAGAGGGAGCATTTTATGCACCCGATTGTGAGCAAGCACGGCAGCCATCCTGCGGAAAGCTTTCTTATATATAAGTGATTATTCAAAATTAAAACTACTGAGCCATGTGATATGCCTGTGGCTTCCACAATCACTCGCACTTTCAATCTCCCATCAACCAACACCATATCGTGGATTGTTTCAATTGTTTCGGGTGAAGAGACCTCAACCTCAACCATTATGTTCGGCAATGTCAGTGTTTGTACGACCACAACGAAATTTAGTAAATTAATTTTTTACCATTGAAATTAATGGTTCAGAGTTCCAATAGAATTTATCAAGCTTAGGCTTTATTTGAGTGATGGTTTTTTGTCTGCATAAAGTAATGCTACATGAGAACCCAAATTCATTTTCTCCCCAAGTCACGCGGTTGTCTGCTATCAAACACAAACTATATGACAAAACTTGTTCAAATTTTTTATGGAGTCAACTGACAGATGCCTGTTGACAGGAGCAGAGTTACCTCTTGAGTTAAGAGCCGCGAAATTCAAATAGTCGAGGATTTATTGACAAACCCCCATAGAGTGTGATTTATAAGGTAACATTTAAAGTTAGTGTCTATATTAATCCATATAGTCTATATTAATGACTTAGTAATGATAAATAGTTAAAAAATTTAGATTGTCCCTATATCTATATTTGGGCCGCTTATCTAAAGACTTTTATTAATAAGTTTAATTTTCCTTAAGGATACCTTCTCTCCTTAAATATTCTTTAGGTATTCTTAAGCATATTTCATAAATATAGCTGAAAAGAAAATGCCATTTAGGCAAAAAACAAAATCTCTTTTTTGTTTTTTTTTTAATATTTTTTTGAAAACATCAACTTTACTTTTTTTAATCTTCATTTTGTTTTTTAATTTCTTTTTATGTTATTGTTTGCCCCAAAATATTTTATAATTGCTTTGTTTTTACAACATTTAAGCTTTCAGTTTCAATTTGTTTACAAATTTATCAAACAACATTGATGGCAATTGTCTTTTTTTTTTTTTTTGTTGTCTCTGTTCAGTTTTGTTATTTTATAGATTTCTTTCATAATGTTCTTTATGGCATATTCATTTTCATCGTTTTTTTTTTAGAATTTAGTTTTAAGAAAAATTTTAAATTTTTATTATTTTACATGCCAGTGGCATATAAAAATGTGTGTGTGTATTTTAACTTTGGTATTTTTTATTCATTCAATTCACTTGAATTTTGTTTTTGTTTTATTGTTGCTGATACTCTTGAATGTTGGCGTTCCTTAATGTTTAGAAGCAGAATAGGGATAGAAGATACATTCACTTTATAAGTGTATTGTGCCTGGAAACTATAAAAAGTACAAGTTTTAAAAATAAAGTGTTCTTCCTTTTAGTTATAAACGTTGATTGTTTGTAAGTAAGTAAGTATGTTTGGTTGCATCCGTATAAAATATGGGTGTTGGAGAATGAAGTCATTTAGGCACAGTGAAACAATTTGGGGAATATAATAATTTTTTTTTATTTGACTTCAAGAAACCTCATAAAAGTAACCTCATTTCAGTGGCCCATACTGATCACTGGAATGAGACAGTGTACGGTCAGGAAATGTCTAATGCAGAAATTGTATTATTTCAGTGTTGTTTAATTTTTCATAAATAAATCCGCTCAATATCGATCATAGCTTGACCAGCTTCATTTTCAAAGAAACATGCTACAATAATGCCTCCAGCCTAAAATCAGAACCAAACAGTGACACTTTGTAAATACATTTGTTCATCGTAATTCTCATTTATGTATTCTGAAGGCAATTTTGATGATTAATAAGCTTTCGAGTTAAAAATGTGCTTCAACTTATAGAATAATTTTATTCGAACTGTGCCCGTCAAACTTTCATTATTATTGAGATATTGTTCAACAACACTAAACAGACAGCATTCAAGTCTTTACTGCAAAAATGGCGGCAAATTTAAATCTGGCATAAATTTTGATAAACCCATTATGCTATCTGTATTTCTGGTGAGAAGATTTAGTTTATGAGAAACTATTTGTTTTTTCTTTTTCTGAAATGACTTTTGGCTTCAAGCCATTTCATTGTGAATTAATGTTTTGGTTTAATAACTGTGTGATTTTTTCAGTTAGAGTTTTGTATAAAATATTCTGATTTGTCAATCATTTTTGCACCGATATTACATATCTCACTAATTTATATACAACCCACTGTATTTCCCGCACACATACCCATTAGGGTGAACCTTAAATTGAACATTTTAGATTTTCGGTGATCTCAAGGTCTAAAATAGTCCTTCGTAATCGATAAACAAAATACTGTAAGGTTAAGCAAAATTCGAGTTTTGGGTAAAAGTAGCAATATCTTCAAGGCAATCCATTAAATATTATAAAAAAAATCCAATTTCAATTTGTAATTTATTTAATACCCGACAGACGTTGTCCTGTCCAAATTAGAAAAAAGGTTTGTGTTCGGTTTTTGAATTTGTGAGAAGCTGTTTGAAATGTGTAAAAATAGTTAAAAAGAGAGCAAAGAAAAAGTATTTTTGGATGATAAATGATAAAACAAACATTTTTCATTACAACTTTTAACCCAAGAATTATTTGATTTTTTTTATCAAGTTACCTTTGTAAAGCATGTCAGTTATTATGTTTAACGCCAATTATGTTCATTTGTTGTTAATCTGATTAAAATGAGTGACCAGAAAATATTTTCAACTAAACCCAACTTAGTCCTAAAAAAGTTAGCCAAACAATCAAAGGTCTGCCGTCAAACTGTTTCCAATGTTATTCAACAGTACCGGGAAAACTTGTCCGTTGATAGAAAACCTGGTTCAAATAGAATGAATGGTTCACATGATGTTTATTAAGCCAAAAAATAGAAAGCATTTTCAAAAGAGCTCCCAACACATCCGGTAGGAAAGCAGCCCCGTTAGCTCAGTGCTCGGACTATTTGGTAATATTTGGACTACTTGGAAAAGTTAAAGCCAATGCAGGTTCAAAAACGTACAAGGCTCAAAACGTTCCTGACGGGAACGCTGCTAAAAGTTTAGAGGACAAAAACAGAGCACGGAAATTGAAGTCAAATTTTATAAAAAAAAATATTCCTGCTGCATAATGGATGACGAAACGTATGTACTCGCAGATTTTTCGCAGCTTCCGGGTCAAAATTTTTATGTTGCTGATGCTCGAGGGAATGTTTAAAAAAGTTTAGGATTCAAATGCAGACAAAATTTCCCAAAAAGTTCTTGGTATGGCAAGCAATATGCAGTTGCGGCAAAAAAGCCAAACATTTATTACAAAGGGCTCTATAAATACTAAAATTGACATCAAGGAATGTTTACAAAAAAGGATGTTTCCATTCATAAGGCTTCTTAATGTGTCCACTTATTTTTGGCCTGATTTGGTACTCTGTCACTATGGTATGAAAGGTCTTGAGTGGTAAAAGAACAACAATGTGGTATTTGTACCAAGAGAGGCAAATTCTCCAAACTGCCTGGAGCTAAGGCCAGTGGAGAGATATTGGGCTCTTGTTCAAAGAGAATTTAAGAGCAAAAAAAGGTTTCTAAAAGTGTGGTAGATTTTAAACGATGATAGACAACTTGTGACAGAAAGCACTATAAATACCATAATGGTAGGGTTTCCGAAAAAGGTTCAAAATTTCATCACTGGTGATTAGAACTATAAAAATATTTTTATTTTTGTAAATTGTAATAATAATTTCAATCAAATAAAAAAAAAAAAAATATCAAAACTGTAAGTTTAGTGGTTCAGTCCTTAGGTTTGGGTTGTTTGATTTGCATTTGATTTGAAAATATGTACATTGAATCTTATGGTGTTCTATTTTTATTTTTATAGAAAGATCGATATTCGGCTATCTAATTCATATAAAGAAATAGATTTTTCGATTGCTTTGCTGTGATATCATAAGTTCGTTCATTGTAATGCTCTATGATACATGAAATTTTTTTTTTGTGAATAATGAAGATGGTGTTCCGACACGGGAACTGGCGAAATACAATTGACCACGCGAGAAAGTTAATGCCGCGAACACCCAATGACTGCCCTTAAGAAATGTTAATTGTCATTGCGAATATAAGACGTACCGGAAACTATAAACGTTTAAAATCGAAAGGCATGTCGGTGGGATCCTTGGTATCAAAAAGTCTTCTCTTTTGTACTTTCCTTTAAGTATCGTTGCTTCGATGAAGTTATTTATCAAGTTTTTTAACGCAAGTCGGGCGCCGTTACAAAGACATGGTTGGTTTATGTTTCGTAACATTATGATTACCGATGCGACTTTCTGTTGGAGATTGTGAGGCAGTAATCCGGGTAAATCAAGTGATTTTAATAATTTGGTTGGATAGTTGACGACATCATCTTGGGAAGTAATGGAATCCAATGATTTGTACGTCATCAATAGGACAGTAATTTCACTTTGAATCTTAAAATACAATTCCTCGACATCAATGTTTTTCGCAGCCAATATAGCACGTTCGCTCAACCAATTATGATTTTTGTAATTTTGTGCAGTGTTTAGAAACACCTTTCGTATGAGTTCGGATTTTGATTCGGTGAACTGGCAGCTAGCGAAGGAAAATTAAATGCAGCGGGTCAAAATGGTTGGAAATTGTTTGGAAAATACTTCTCAGATTGATGATTCTGCAGCTCGACATGCTTGTTCACAGTCAATTTTAGTTTCTCGACGTGTTTCCACAAAGCGGACGACTTCAAATATGCATTAAATTCATCGGCTGGCGTTGACCGTGGAATCACTGGCAATGTTTGCCGAAAATCGCCAGCCACCATAATCATCGCACCACCAAACTGGATTTAACGTTTCGTAAATCAAATCTAGTTTGTACACTTATTCCAAACGTTCAGTTTGCTTTTCTGAAAAACTTTGGCCATTGCACAGTTCTTGGAAATGGAGCATGTTGGATACAACGTAGTTGCAATTTCTGATGAAGCAAGTACAATATCATTATGCTAGAGTATCGATGCCAAAATCACATTCCTCAAGTTCCATTGAATACAGCTGGTCGAAATGTCAACTGGGAATTTGCCAATGTCCAACAATTGTTTTGAAAATACTTCTCCAGATTGATTGTTCTGCAGCTCGATACGCATGTTGACTATCAAACATGCATTAAGTTCATCGGATGGCGTTGACCGTGGAATTACTGGTAATGTTTGCCAAAAATCACCTGCCAACATAATCATCGCACTATTAAACCGAATTTGATTGTTTCGTAAATCTGGCAACGTTTTTTCTAATGCCTTCAAAGACTTTTTATGCGCCATTGAACACTCATCCCAAACTATCAGTTTGATTTGCAGCAAAACGTTGGCCATCGATTTGTTCTTGGAAATGTTGCATATTGGATTTTCATTGATTTGCATATTCAAGGACAACTTAAGTATTGAGTGAGCAGTTCGACCGTCTTTCAATAACAAAGCTGCGAAAGTCAACGCGAGCAAAAAAGTTTTTCCAGTTCCACCGGGAGTGTCATCATTCACAACATTCATAAGAGATTCGTACGCATATTTCTGTTCCCGATTCAACAGTGGAACGTTTGTTCGAACTGATTCCCTCAAGGCATCGCAATCATATTGCTTTTCGCGATGCAAGTCTTGATTAAATCCGTCGTGCGTTGTTCGATTGGGAGCAGGCATGCCTAACTCAGATTGTTCGACATCATCAAGAACATGCCCTCAATTAATATCAAAGCCTTGATGTAAATTTCCTCGTTCAGTTGAACATTTGGATTTTATGTTTTAATACGCATCTGATGCAAAATATCATCACACATGGCATCTTTGTATTTGCTCCACAAATCAATCGGTTTGGATGGGAAGTAAGTTGAGATAACTATCGAAAACAATGTTCGTATTGGATGAGCATTTCAAGAAAGCATAGCATCTACGAGGGTGTATTCCCATTTAGTGTCATTCTTTAACAATCGCAAACACGCTTCTCTATACGTGTCACACAATCGCACTTTCATGAATGGCAAATGAAAAAATCCGCCAAATTGCTTCGTTACTGCAAACATAAACGCCCATTTGAAATTGAGTGACTTCATCGTTGGAATTCTCCGAACTAACTCCAATCACTGCCATGTCACTGCCTTTGGTTACATATTTGCAGATGTGTTTGATGGATTTTACGAAATGGCAAGATTTGACGTTGATATGTGCTTTGAATGTTTTGGAGTGCAGTGGCGAATACAGAACAATCAATTGAATGTCCTGTTGATTCACTTTCACCTTTGTTGATCATCCAACAATGTTGAACGGCGAGGATACAGTGGGTAACCGGTATTTCCGGTAATTGTTTCTGTTATTAATGGCCGTGGAAAACGCTTCGAACATTAGCCTTCGATTATACATGAATCATGTTCATGTAACAACCTCATGCAAGCCTGGATCTTCTACTTCATCAGCCTGGATCTTCTACTTCATTTTAGCTGATATCACATCATCGATATCATTTGTACTTATCATTTGGAATATTAGTGGGTGTGGACAATTTTTCTTTCTGTAAAAACTTTTGTGGACTATTGCGAACATTTAAGAAACAAATTTTTCCAAATCGGTCCAGCCGTTCTCAACTGATGCAATTACCAACGAACGATATTTTATTGGTTTATGTGTTAAAACTGCAGCTGTACGGTGTTATATTTAAATATCTTTGGGTAAATGAAAATAATTTAATTGGATTTTTGTTTAATATTTAATATTACGAATATATTTTAATTGTTATCCAATTTTCTGCATTTGGTTTTTATATGACGTAATAAATGCTTGACCTTGAGGCAATCGAAAATCCAAAAAGTGCAAAATAAGCGCCACCCTAATACATAGTATACACTATTGAGCAGTACAGTGCAGTGCTGTCAATTCTGTACATACAATAAACGATATTGAAGTGTAATTTATAGTTTTTTATAGACAGTTCTGCAAATGCAGTACGTAGAATAAAATTTTGAAAACAAAAAAAAAAAAAAAAAAACAAAAAGATGTAACCAAATAATACTTGTACATCTTCTGCTACTTAAATTGCCCAAGGAAAAGATTAAATGGCTTTTTTCTATTCAACTGAAAATGAAAACTTTTTCTGTTTTTTTTTTTTTGCATGTTTCCTCCCATAAAAGCATACAAAATAAATGATTATATCTTTAATTTAGATTTTGAGCTAACTGAGATGTTGCTACTAAAGCAAAACTACTTATATATTGCTTAAGTATAAAAGTGTATAGTTTTAAGGAAACTGGCAAATTGAAAAACTGAAATAAAAAAAAAAAAAAAAACATAACAACTAAAAGATTAACAAGGCAAACCCTTATGGACATTTGATTTTAACTTTTAATGGTAAAACAATTTTTGGAAAATTTATATAAGTTTCCTCACCACATCAATCGACTTTTTGTGTCAATCTTTAAAGACTTCTTATTCATTACATGCACATGTTTCAATTTCAAACCAAAAAAAAAAGAATACTTTTATAAAAATATATGCCATCCTCAAAAATCCTTATATTGGCTTCAGCATGTGTCTAAAGAAAACATTTGTTGAACGAAAAATACCAAAAAAATAAAAAAAAAAATTTAAAAAGAAATCATGAATTTCTCTTAAGCAACATCAATGGGTCAGTAATAAATCTTATTGTTGGGCATGTTATAACTTAAATTAAATGTTCAACTACTGCTCTACTCTTACGTTTTGTATATAACCATATCTAACTAAAGCATTCATTCTTATCAGAAGGTTATCGAATGGTCTATACCTTGGTATGTAAAAGCATAATATAACAAGAAAAAAAAAAATACTAAAATGGCAACCAGCACAACCAGACACATTACACTCTCCTTCTAGCACTATAAATATTGAATTTTCTTTTTTTTTCTCGTTTCTTTTTTGGTAACAAATTCAGACACACTCTGTATGTATTTAGTTTCATCTTAAGAACTAAAAATGCTAATGAAAATGTTACCCCACCTCTTTTTGGTTGCTTATGTATTTATTATGGACCATATATATAAGTACTAAGTACTAAAATGCTTTGTGATTTACTTACAAAAACATGCACTGAAGGAGAACAAAGCATAAGTATAAGAAATAAGTACCATGGGGAGGATTTCATATTTCAGCATGGCTTCATATCTTAGATTTCATTATTTATATGCAAGTAATTGATATGAAATTAAGCTAATGTTTTGAACTGTTTAAGGGTTTTATGTTTAATGGAGAAACAATTTAACATTTAGCTTTTCATGCCTGCAGGCTATTATTTTGCGAGGTTGGTATGTTTATTTTTAAATTGATAAGATAATTACTCAGTCATAAAAAAGTGAACAAAAAAACTATGCAGGAGTTCTCACGTATCAATATTATTTAGTTGGAGTCCACAGAGTATGGAAATACTTATAGTTTTGCTGGAAAAAGGAGATAATTTGAAGCTAGGATGCTCACAAACTAAAGCAAACTACTGTCAAATAAATTTAAAATCGTCTGTGCCGAATCATTTTTATTTATATTTTTCTGAATAGGGTCAATTTTGGACCGATCTGACAAAAGTTGGTAGATAGATTTTGATTCGTATTAAACTCGTTTATGTCCAGTTTCATCACGATATTTTTTATTATAAAACAATTATGAATATTCATCCCATTTTCTGAGTGGGACCTTATAGGAGAACGAAGAATAATTTTTGCATGAATTTCACTATACACCTATCCCTCGATTTACACGATACTTTTTTTACACGATTTCACTTTTACACGATTTTTTTGGTTTTCGTTTAAATCGAGGGATGTGGAAATTAGCTCAATTTACACGATTTTTTTTTTTTCATATTTTAGCAAAAATTAATTTTTTTCAGTAAATATATCCTGCACATTTCTCAAAAATAGTTATCTATAAAAAATTAAAACATAATAGGGAAAAGTGTAGCAGCTGGAACCAAAATGAGCCTGAGTACAACTTCATGCGTTCGGGACATTACAATTGAATATATGGAAAAGCCACTAATGATCTGGATTGAAAATTAATCTCAAATACGAATCCCAATTGATACCATTGCTATTACAAAAAAAACTTAATGATCAGCTACCATTAAGTCATGGTTGGTTTGAAATATTTAAGCAAAGACATTCCTTATATAATCTATAATTAAAAGTTAAACAAGCTTCTGCTGATATAGATGTGTCTAAAGAATATCCCGAAAAATGTATTGAAATTATTGCTGCCAATTAACAAATTCCTGATAAATTCTTCAATACAGACGAATCGGTACAGTTTTGGAAAATAATGCCACAGCGGAGTTTTCTATCAAAAGCTAATACAATTTTTAAATTTAAAAAATTTTTTTATGGAAATTTTGCTTTAAAACATTGTTTAAATTGAATTTTTTTATGAATATGGGGGAATATATTTACTTTACTTTAAACTAAATGAATTTTCTAAACAAAATTTTTTAATTTATTCGTATTTGGATCTTTTTTCGATTTACACGATTTCTCATACAAACATTTTTCATTTCGATTTACACGATTTTTTCAGGAAGGCATCAATCGTGTAAATAGAGGGATAGGTGTACTTTACAGTATTATTTCAGAGTATTAAGAACTAAATAATTTGTGCAACATATTTATGACTGCTCAAAAAGAATTTAGTGAGGACAATGGTATGGCGGGTAGTTTAAATCATTGTCAATTTTCAATACCACACATACCTAACCTTTAACTGTTGAGGTGGTGGTAAATTTTACCCGCTCTTTAATTTTTTTTTTTTTTTTTTCAATTACTCTTTTCCATTGCGCTCTATCAATTTAATTTTCTTAGTATCTTCTCATATGGTGATCGTTGTTACTCAGTTGTGTTTTAGCAGAGCTAGACATATCAGGAGCGTAGCTACGCACATGCTGTTGTAAAAATTACCACTCGTCAGCATTTACGTAATTTTATCTTTGAAAATATTTTACCACCACGTCAGCGTTAGTGTAGGTATTTAGTGGAAAAAAATTTGCCCCATATCAAAATTAACGTAATATTTTCATAGAATTATTATTTTGGATATTTGTGGTGTCAACTCTTACATTATTTTTCAGACTTTTCAAAAAAGCTTGCAAGACAAATAATTTTACCACATTTGAAAACCGTCAACACAACCAATAGCTCCCTTGATTATTACGAGACAATTGGTAACATTTTGGTTCCGGACTCCGATAGAGTCGATCTCGATCAAAACTTACAGTTTTGTTTTTTTAATTTGATTGAAATTATTATTACAATTTAAAAAATATAAATTTTTATAGTTCTAATTACTAGTGATGAAATTTTGAAACTTTTTTGAAACTTCCATTATGGTTTTTATAGTGATTTCTGTCACTTTATTCGAACAAGTTGTCCATCTCCATTTAAAATCTACCACACTTTTGGACACCTTTTTTGTGCTCTTTAATTCTCTTTTAACAAGAGTCCAATATCTCACCACTGGCCTTAGCTCCAGACAGTTTAGAGAATTTGCCTGTCTTGGTACAAATACCACATTATTGTTCTTTTACCACTCAAGACCTTTCTTACCATTGTGACAGGGTGCCAAATCTAAGGGACACACTAAGAAGTTTTATGAATGGAAGCATTCTTTTTTGTAAACATTCCTTGATGTAAATTTCGGTATTTATAGAGCCGTTTGTAACAAGTGTTTGGTTTTTTTGTCGCAACTGCATATTGCTTGCCATACCAAGAACTTTTTGGAAAATTTTGTCTGCTTTTGGGTCCTAAACTTTTCTTCAACATTCCCTCGAACATCCGCAACATCAAAATTTTGACCCGAAAGCTGCGAAAAATCTGCCAGAACATAAGATTCGTCATCCACATGGTACATTTTTTTTATAAAAATTTACTTCAATTTCCGTGCTCTGTTTTTGGGCTCTAAATTTTTACCAGCGTTGCTGTCAGGAACTTTTTGAGCCTTGTATGTTTTTGAACCTGCATTGACTAAAGTCATGATGTGATACTTTTCGTACCAAAAATTCCGAGCACTGAGCTTTCCTACCGGATGTGTTGGGAGCTCTTTTGAAAATGCTTTCTATTTTTTGGCTTAATAAATATCATATGAACCATTCCTTCTACCTGAACCAGGTTTTCTATCAACGGACAAGTTCTCCCGGTACTGTTGAATAACATTGGAAACAGTTTGACGGCAGACCTTTAATTGTTTGGCCAACATTTTGTAGGACCAAGTTGGGTTTTGTTGAAAATATTTAATAATTTTATTTTAGTATGCACTTCTTCTGGTTACTCATTTTAATCAGATTAACGACAAATGCACATAATTGACATTAAACATAATAACTGAAATGCTTTACAAAGGTAACTTGATAAAAAAAAGTTTTAATGAAAAACGTGTATTAATATCTTTTTGATCTCAGTCCTTAGTAAGCCAATGTTGAGTAAAACACCTCCAAAAAGGATGACCTGTAGTTTCTCCACCTGATTATTTTTTTGTGATCTCTTTTATAGCTTTAAATTTATACATTTGGCTGTGAAAAAATGTCCTCTAAGTTTTTGATTTTCTTTAAATTTTATTTGGATACTAACGTATCTCAGAGATTTATGCACATTAATGAAATTTTCGAGAATGGTGCTTATATGGGAGCTATGGAACATTGCGGACCTATCGGTACTAAATTTAGTTGAATTTGGTTTGGATATGTTTATAGTTAAGATATTTATGAGAGCTTAACTAATTTCAGATCGACTCAGAAAGAGATTCTGAGCATATTGGTATACTTTAAGGTGGGTGTTGGGACAATATTTATGCACGTTACAAACATCAGCACTAACGTAATATACCAATAATAAGAGGGAAATAAATCTGTAACTTCTAAACGGTAAGTCCGATTTCAATGAAATTTGACAATTTGAAAGTTTTTAATTTGGACCTCATGAGCGCACCAGGTTCGTGGTCAGGGGTCCCAAAGTAGGATATTTCGCGTATGTCACATTTTTAAAACGATACTATTTGTTCGTTTGTTTTGCGATTTCATAAAAAATTAGCTATCAATTAACTCTTATAGATAAGATATTCTCATTTGAAAATTAATTTATATAAGTACATTAATTATCAACATTTTATTGGACTGACAATTAATGTATATATCCAATAAAAAAATAATTGTTTAAAATAATGATTAACTCCAAAGTAATATCCATTTGAATTTAAACAATTTAAAACAAGTAAGAAAGTATGGTCGGTCAAGCCCGACCATATAATACCCTACACTAAGTAAATGAACAAAAACATTTTTCTTTCAAAATTTCAATAATTTATATTCGTGAGTGATTTTCGGAAGTGGGCCTTATATGGGAGCTATAACTAATTACTGACCGCTCACCATGAAATTTGGCTATGTGATTAATGTCTATATGAAAGTTATTTATGTTGCATTTTATGTGTATACCAACATTTTAAGGAGATTTATGCTCGTTAAAGTGATTATCGGAAGTAGGCCTTATATGGGAGATATAACTAATTATGGACCGATCATAATAAAATTTGGTGACATGAATTCAGTATATATAAAACTAATTTGGAGAACAATTGGTGTAGATACCTATAGAAATTAAATATTTATGACGGATAAAGTCCAATTTCGGGAGAACATTTGTATGGGGGCTAGGTGAAATAATGGACCGATTTCAGCCAGTTTCAATAGGCTTGATCCTTGGGCCAAACAAATTATATGTACCAAATTTTATCGAAATATCTTCAAAATTGCGACCTGTACTCTGCGCACAAGGTTTACATGGGCAGCCAGCCAGACGGACATCGTTTAATCGGCTCAGAAAGTGATTCTGAGTCGATCGGTATACTTTAAGGTGGGTGTTAGACTAATATTTTTGGGCGTTACAAAGATCTGCACAAATCCAATATATCCTCCCCACAATGGTGGTGTAGGGTATAAATAGGCGATTTTTCGGTAGTTTTAAGGAAAAAAGTACATTTTACTCTTGAAGTTATCTACAAAATTTCTAAGAAGATGAATAAGGAAGTTATACCTTTTGAAAAGCTAACTTTAAATAAAATATTTTAACCCCCATTAACACTAAGTCTGGTTATGTCAATTATAGTTATACTGACAGTTTTCATACAAAAATAATTTTAACCGACAGTATAACTATTAGCTAACTAACACATAACCAGATGGGGATAATTGAAAACAAAAATGTTTGATACAGTAACGTATTTTTGATGGTCTAATATGTTCTTACTTATTTTGTGAAGGGTTCCAATAACCCCACCCCAGTTATGGATATTATAGCAAAAAAAACTAAAAAATCCCATTTTTACGATTTGTAAAAACTTCTGATAACAAATTTCAAAATTTGTTTTTATTTTTGCATCTTAAAAACATAGATGTGTGTATGTTCAGTATGGACTCAAAAACGGCTGGAGCGATTTTGATGAAAATTTTCAGGGCATCTTCAGGATAGCCTAGCGGGTGTCAATGCAAAATCACATTTTTGGTATGATTTTTGCCTAAATTTTTACTCTATACCGCTAATGACATAAATTTTTTTTTTTTCATAATAAAAATGGTGTACAAAAAATGTTGGCAAACAAAATGTTTGCATGGCGCGATTGTTCAAAATATGTTGTTGTGTATTCTTCTTGGGACGTGTCTGAATAATGCTGATTGTTTTTACTTGCGATTGTTATTCCATAGGATCGAAGGTGCAACATCATTCGCCGCCTTAAAAACCATTGATGGAAGCGAATGACAAACTAATCGAAAAGCGTGTTTCAAATTGGGGCTGCTTGAAAGTAATCAGCATTGGAACACAACACTAACAGAAGCATCACCCACATTTCAGCCAAAACAAATACGCACTTTGTTTGCAATTACTTTAACAACATGCTATCCATCGAATCCACGAGAACTGTGGGAAACTTATTGCGGAAGCTTAAGTGAAAACATTCTTATGCAATCACATGTAACTGACCCGATATTTTCAACCAAGCTATACTGCTGATTGAGGACATGTTATTATCCATTAACAACAAATTCTTAACTGATCTAGGAATGCCGGCTATAATACGGGACATAAACAGTTTGCAGGACCGAGTCCTGGTGCCAGAACAGCTGAATTGGATTGTACTCGCAGTGGCATTATCGGGACGTGCCACTGCGCACTCAAACTCCCATTGAATTTGTACCAGACAGAATCACCAACTTGTTAAATTAGCAAAAACACCGGTATGGCCACAATCTT
This sequence comes from Calliphora vomitoria, assembly GCA_942486065.2. Classification (NCBI taxonomy): domain Eukaryota; kingdom Metazoa; phylum Arthropoda; class Insecta; order Diptera; family Calliphoridae; genus Calliphora; species Calliphora vomitoria. The sequence goes on from OW818029.2 coordinate 154,662,657, forward strand.
TAAAACATGCAAAATTATCATTTGTAATGAATGCACAATGGCACATAAGAAATTGCTCGACGCACTCGACCAGACCCTGCGTGATTTTCGAGGAAACAACCAGCCGATGGGGTACCCCTCGATTCTTCTTGCTGGTGACTTCCGCCAAACTTTGCCCGTTATTCCTCGATTAATGTCCACAGATGAGTTGAAGGAGTGCTTGAAATCTTCATACCTTTGGAACCGAGTCGAAAAAACACGCTATCGACAAACAAGCTGTTTACTCCGCACAGTTCCGGTGTATAACTATATTTGGGTTAATCTTTAAAGTGTTCATTTTAAAGTAAATCAGAAACATCTTGGGCATTTTTGGGACCGCCATACATTTTTCTCACTTTTCCAGTATGATCTCCAAAAAGAAAGAAAGTACCAGAACTATCCGGAATAAATATTAAAGCTATTTATTCCGGATAGTTCTGGTGTAAAACCATATTTGGGTTAACCTCTCTAGTGTTCAATTTATGATGAATCAAAAACATCTTGAGCATTTTTGCGACCGCCATACATTTTTTGTTTCACTTTTCCATTATGAACTACACTCTTTACTAATGGGTAAAAACTCCCAAAAGAAGATAAATAAGGAAATTATACTTTTTGAAAAGCTAACTTTAAATCAAATATTCTAACCCCCATTAACATGAAGTCTGGTTATGTCAATTATACATTTTTTTCATTTTTCCATTATGAACTACACTCTTTACTAATGGGTAAAAACTCCCAAAATTCATCGCAAAAAAAAACAAGTTAGAGTGCTATATTCGGCTATGCCGAATCTTAAATACCCTCCACCTAAATTAGATGAAAATTATAGAAATGACATTAGCACAAACACTCTAATATCCATATTCAGTGTTTGTTATTGGGACTTAGCTCCGATTATGAAGATTGGTAGAATGTTAATGTAATGCAGTAGTTTTCGCTTATAATCTACAAACACAGTTACACAATATTTGTGGACTATAAGCGAATTAGGACTATAACCGAATTTCTTTTTAAGCCACTTTATGGATTAAAGTTGAATCCTGATATAATATACATTTTGGACTATATACAAATTATGTACTTTCTTCAATAAAACCACTTTTTTTAAACAAAATAAAAGTTTATTCAAAATATAGTAGTATTTTATATATTGTTAGAAAAACTAGTTTACGCATAAGATATTTTATTTGAAATGTATAAAAATGTTATCTAATTCAGCAATTTATAATTGAAATAACTACGTATTCCTACCATTTCCAACAGAGTCTATAATTTTATAATAGAAATAAAATGTACTATTTAACAATTTATATCCTTAATAATTGGTAACATTACCGATTGGCTCAACATTTTCCTTATTCACCACAAGTGAAGTTATATATATAATTATGAACCCATAGTCACCAAATCTACTTGAAACTTATTTCTGTTAAATTTTTTACCGATATGAGTGTATATATGCGTTAATGTATTTTCGGATGTGCGACTTATTTGGAAGATATAATTAAATATTTTTACGTGATCTCTATGTATTTGAGGCCTATTTTGCTTGATATTTTCCTCCATAACATTATTTACAAGAGTTTTATGGGTATTATTGTGATTATCGGAAATGGACATAATATGGGTGCTATGGTCAAACATGGACCGATATTCACAAAATCCAGTAGTATAATGTTTGGATACAATATATTGATCTGTATACAATTTTAGTTCGATATCGATATATTTAAAATATTTACAGAGGTTAATGTGTTTTTCGGAAGTGGTCCTTATATGGGAGCTATGACCAATTATCGGCCGATCTTCATAAAATTCAACACATCGGTTTTCGTATATATGGGAAATATTTATTTGAAAATTTAACCAGATAGAAGTTTTTATAAGAGATTTATTAGTATTTAAGTAATTTTCGGAAATGGACCTTATATGGGAGCTATGGTCAAATATGAACCGATATTCACACAATCTAGTAATATGATTTGTGAATTAATACTACCGATCTGTGTAAAATTTTAATTCGATAACGATATTTTTCAGATATTTATGAAAATTAATGTGGTTTTTAGAAGTGGGTCCTTATATGGGAGCTATAACCAATTATGGGCCGATCTTCATGAAATTCTCTACAGCGATTTTCATGTGCATGGGGATTATGCAAATTGAATTTCAACCTGATACCGATATATATAAGATATTTAAGTGTATTTAAATGATTTTCGGAAGTAAACTTTATATGGGGGCTAGGGTCAAATAGTGCCCGATCCAAAAAAAAATGGTTTCGCGATTTCCGTTTGCACGAAACATAGTTGTGCTGAATTTTGTATGGATACTGCAATTCTATGGGCATTTATATACCATAGCACCATATTTCGGGAAGAAATTTGTATGGGGGCTACGAGAAATTATGGACCGATTCTTTCCATTTTTAACAGAATTTTTCCTTTTATCATATCAATAATGAGTGCAAAATTTCATGGTATTCTCTACAATGAATTTACCCAAAGTCACAAAAAATCATGTGAAAATTATCAAAATTTTTGGAGGTTGTCTTACATTCTGATCCATAACCCTGGTTCTACCAATTCGATTTTGCTGATTTTCAATACCAAACTGCTTAGAAAAATTATAAACATTTTGGTATGCATTTCATTAATTTTGCTTATGTATTTTGGACGTGAGAGTGTTTTACACAGACAGACAGACAGACAGACAGACGGACAGACGGACAGACGGACAGACGGACAGACGGACAGACGGACAGACAGACGGACATTGCTCAATCGACTTAGAATTTCATAAGGATCAATAATATATATACCTTGTTGGGTCTCAGATGAATATTTCTCAATGTTACACACGGAATGACAAACGTATATATACCCTCTTTCACCACTTGTGGTGGTGGAGGGTATAAAAAAAAAGTTGACTTTTTATAATCCTTTATATATTTGAACTCATTTTTTATTTAATTCATAAGTGAGAAGTGAACCCAACGTGATTTATTAATTTTGTCCAGTTAGTTTTGCGATCTACCACAGTGTGCGTTGTCTACAAGGTATTTCCAAGTCTTACAACCAACTATAAAAATACGTATTGGGGTTCTCAATAAAAAATTATGATGTCAACAAGCTCAATGAGCAAATTTAATTGAAACTGTCTGGCTAAACAATGAAATACAAATCGATTGACAGAGTAATGAACGAAAAACAAGCCGTCAATTATCCTACTGAATTATTGAATTCATTGGAATCAGCACATGTATTAACATTGAAAGTTGGATCACTGATAATGCTTCTCAGCAACTTAAACGCACCAAAATTATGCAACGGAACAAGATTGACCATCAAAAAATGTTCACAAAATTTAATTGAGGCTACAATCATCAGTGGCAGATTCAAAGGCGAAGACGTACAGATTCCACGGCTCCAGTTTTCGTTTAGTCTTGCCTTTGCTACACGCAGAAAAAAAATATTGTTGTGCATGTTTACTATAACCATTTCAACATTTGTGCATGTTTACTGTAACCATTTCAATATTTTTAACAATATTATAATCACAGTAACTATTTACACGATTGTGGTAACAATAATATGGTTAATTTACGATTCACCACGATTGTATCAACCATATATATGGTTACAGTAAACATGTACAGTGGTGGCCATGAGGTTAGCACACTTCATACTTGCTGTTTTCTAAAGCAAATTATTTAATTTCATTGCAATTATAAACTAAAGTTTTTGGTAATTAGTGTTGTTTATGGTGTGATCAATAAGTCCCGTTACTTTTTTTTTGCATTCTATCGCTATTCTCTTTCAAATTTGCATTTTAGTGCAGTAATATGTAAAATAAGCTGGACACAATTTTAGCACATATAAGTATAATTAAATTTTTTAAAAGTTTTTTGAGGGTATAAATATTAATTGGTAAGTTTAGGTATTATTTAATCAATCAGGAAGACAAACTGACTTAATAAACATTATTTAGATATGGCTAAAAAAAAATGGTGTACAGAGGAACAACGAAAGATTATTCAACAAATGAACTCGAGAGGAACAAGTATAAGTGAGATTGCTTATACTTTGGAATGCTCCAGGAAGATGGTTTATAATGCATTAAGACATATTCAGAAATATAAAACATCTAAAAATGTTACACAGGCTCCTCGGCCCAGAAAAACTTCACGTAAAGAGGACTCTTTAATATACATAGCCTCTGTCGAAGATCCTGTTAAGAGCTCCACCGTAATCCAGAGAGAAATTTCAGGAAAATATGGTATCAACGTGTCCAGCAGAACGATAAGAAGAAGACTTAATGAAAAAAATTTACGTGGATGCATTTCTCAGCATAAGCCACATGTTTCAAAAAAGAACATACAAGCTCGGTTGTCCTTTGCTCGTGAGCATTTGGAAAAGCCGTTAATTTTTTGGAAAAATGTCCTTTGGAGTGATGAATCTAAATTTTGTAGATTCGGATCGGATGGTAAGAGGTATGTATGGCGTCCTCCGAACATGCAACATAATCCAAAGTACACCAGTAAAACAATAAAACACGGTGGGGGTAATGTGATGGTGTGGGCAGCATTTTCTGGGTATGGTGTTGGTCCTATAAAAAAGATTGATACTCGTATGGACCAGTATGTATACCAGAATATACTTCTAAATACAATGATACCTTATGCAGAGGACAACATGCCACTTAGGTGGCGATTTATGCAAGATAATGATCCAAAACACACCTCACGCTTAGTGAGGTGTTGCTTGGAATCGAACAATATCGACGTGTTAAAATGGCCAGCCCAATCTCCGGATCTCAATCCTATTGAGAACCTTTGGAATGATGTGGAGCAGCATGTAATAAGAGAAAAGCCTAAAAATTTGGCCGATTTATGGAAAGAAGTAGAAAAAGCTTGGAATGATATTTCAGTGGATCGCTGTATGGCCCTTGTAGAAAGTATGCCAAGGAGACTAGCAGCTGTGATCAAAAATAAAGGGTATCCAACTAAGTACTAAGTTTTTAGTGAAATAAGTTTTTTTTGTTTTGTTACTTTTTTAATATGAATAAACTTTTTTATTTTGTGCTAAAATACTGTCCAGTGTTTTTTTGAGGTTATTCTATTCTGGATAGAAAAACGCAAAATATATATAAAGGAATAATGCTGGACATGATGGGACGTGATCTTAGAAGGACAAGTAACACACATGCAAAAGATATCATAAAAAAATTAAGAAATATAGGAAATATTTGCGTTTAAAAATAGCAAGTAGCTAGTGTGCTAACCTCATGGCCACCACTGTATATGTTTGTGACAACCATTTTTATGATGAAGGACTTACCATATTATGTTGTTCTCAGATTATGATATTAATAAGCAGAGATTATCATATTAATAAGCAGAGATTATGATATTAATAAGCAGAGACCACCTCATCCGCCGTCATCTGGCTACACATAATAAGTGTTTCGAGTGCGAAGTCAGGTCGGGGGAGTCCGTGCTTTAGCTTTGTTCGACACTTTATATTTAAGTCGACATGCACCGGTTTCAGCTATTTTGCTAATAAAAAACGTACTAATTAAAGTAATCAAGCAAAACTATAGGCATTTCCGAATTCTATAGTCTTCGGTAAAACCGAATTGCTATATGACAACCCCTGCATATTTATACCCTACACCTCCATAGTGGGGAGGGTATATTGGATTTGTGCAGATGTTTGTAACGCCCAAAAATATTAGTCTAACACCTACCTTAAAGTATACCGATCGACTCAGAATCACTTTCTGAGTCAATTAAACGATGTCCGTCCGTCTGGCTGTCCATGTAAACATTGTGTGCAGAGTACAGGTCGCAATTTTGAAGATATTTTGTTAAAATTTGGTACATATCATTTGTTTGGCCCAGGGACCAAGCCTATTGAAACTGCCTGATATCGGTTCATTATTTCACCTAGCCCCCATACAAATGTCCTCCCGAAATTGAACTTTATCGGTCATAGATGTTTAATTTTTATAGGTATCTACACAAACTTTTCTCCAAATAAGTTTTATATATACTGAATTCATGCCATCAAATTTTGTTATGATCGGTTCATAATTAGTTATAGCTCCCATATAAGGTCTACTTCCGATAATCACTTTAACGAACATAAATCTCCTAAAAATTTTGGTATACATATAAAATGCAACATAAATAACTTTCATATAGACATTAATCACATGACCAAATTTCATGGTGATCGGTCCATAATTTGTCATAGCTCCCATATAAGGCCCACTTCCGATAATCACTCACGAATATAAATTATTGAAATTTTGAAAGAAAAATGTTTTTGCTCATTTACTTAGTGTAGGGTATTATATGGTCGGGCTTGACCGACCATACTTTCTTACTTGTTTTAATATAATGTAATTATTATTAGGTCTTAATCAATCGGGTTACAAATCATGATGAATGTTTAAAAAAAATTTATTTAAATTATATATTTATAACATTTACTACAAAACTCCCCTGGAATATTTACTACAAAGCAATAGTTAAATATAACCAGCATTTCATTCCAGCAAGAATATGCATTCAAATGAAAATATTATATAGCATTCCTCGAAACAAGAATTAAAAAAGAAAACTTGCAAATAATACAAGAGAACATACAAATTATGGCGTTATTTATATGAAAGTAAAAATTATTCTACTATGTAGTTTGCCCTAAATAATAATAATAAAAAAAAAAAACATTGTTATAGACAAACCAAAACTCTAAATTGTAGAATAAAGGAACAAAACGTAACGATTTACGCACAATCAAATTTACTTGTTAAAGCTTGTAGAAAGAACAAAAAAAAAAACGATACAATTTATGACCTGAGAAAACTATTATTATGGAGTAGTCCTGTAAATCATGGGATAAAGGCAATATGAGTTGGAAAAATGTATATAAAATTTATAAAATGATAATAAAAGAAGGAAAACAATTTATTGGCATTGAGTATAAGTTGAACACTTAATAGAAATGGACAAGGAAACTTTTAGACTAAAAATGCTATGCTATTTTGTAGCAATTTGTTATTGAGTTAAATTTTTTGGCGGTAAATAGCAGTTTGTTGGCTGGAATAGTGAGAAATTGTGTGTAATAAAGTATAAATAGGCTATAAAGTGAATAAGAATTTACAGATTTTATAGCCATAGTAAATTTTGCAATTCAATTGTGCGAGTAAAAGATAATGCATAAAAGTCTATACAATTTATAAAATGTGTGTTATTATTAAACTTAAGCAATAATCACATTTATATAAAATATCTTAATTTAATTTAAAAACTTTCTACTTATTGATTTCGAATAGCTTTTAAGCTGTAAAATATCCCAATAATTTTGAAATTCATCTGACTATATAAATTTGAACAACAAATGCCTTAACAATGAGCAGCTCTAAAATCAATACTGGCAGTAGCTTTACTCATTCAAGCATTTTATGGCTAAAAAATATTTTAGATTATTTCCATTACTTTTTTTCTACAAAATTCTCGTGAAATCATTTTGTTCAACTAAAACAAAAAAAAAAAAAAATAAATGAAAAATTATAACTTCCAGCTTATGTTTTTATTACTAATAAAAATTGTACAATTTGTATCAGTTAAAATTTGAAATAACTATTTGATTTTTTTTTTTTCTGTAATATCATATGCTGACCAGTTCTGTAGTTATTAAACATAAAACAAATAATATTTTTATGATTCTTCGTACGTTTAGAAAATAAAATGTTTTTCTCTCTATCCTGACTTTCGTTTTGTTCTATTTTGGCATTATTTTTTTTTTTTTTTATATACATACTCGTAGTTTATTTCTTTTATTACAATTTATATTTTATGAATTCAAAAATCATAAACTTTATCATTGTAATATATTGTACGAGCATAGTAAAACTAGAGGCAGAATATGGAAGAGAAGAAAAAGGATTTTTTACTTTAACGTTGTTTAACAATATAGTCCTTTCTGTACAAGGTGTTGCTGTGACATTCTTTTGTTGTAGGTTTCCAAAAGGTTTAGTGAAATGAAAAACAAAAATGTGCATAAAATTCTATATTTTAATGCTGTATAGGAAGGAGTGTTTGTTGACTTTAAAAAATGCCAAGAAAAAAGTCAACCAAATTTAATGGTGTAATTTATAGGATTTTACCTAATATTAGGTTAAATACCTAACCTACCGAATAATTATAATTGAAGATTTCAGAATAATAGAGATATATAAGAAATTACAAATTTGGATTTTATTTGACAGCATGAGGTCGTCTAGACGCTTACTTGCTTCAAACAATAACAATAAATTTTTGAACCTTTACATGAAGAGAAAAAGTTTAGTTGTACATGTTTACCATAATCATTTCGAATTGTTTAACAATATTATTGTCACTGTAATTATATATATGATTGCGGCAACCATATGCTTAAGTTACCATTTACATGATTATAGCAATCATATATGAGGGTAGCAGCGCAGAAAGATTTCAGAATAATAGAGATAAATAAGAAATTCCAACTTTGGATGTTATTTGACAGTATGAGGTCGTCTAGACGCTTACTTGCTTCGAACAATAAAAATAAATTTTTGAACCTTTACATGAAGAGAAAAGATTTAGTTCTACAAGTTTACCACAATCATTTTCGAATTATTTAACAATATTATTGTCACTGTAATTATATATATGTTTGCGGCAACCATAAGTTTAAGTTACCATTCACATGATTATAGCAATATATGAGGGTAGCAGCGCAGAAGTGGTGTAACTCCAAACTATTTATTTAGTGGTATATTCAACTTACACCACCTTTGCTACATTACTTTGTTATATTATGCTCTATGCCATAACGATTTTTTAAACTCCATCTGCTTTTGAATATTAATTTGTAGCTTACCCTACTTTTGCATTGATATATGGTAATATAAGTACTGTATTTAACACCACAGCAGCAACCACACAAAATTGTGGTTTACACTGCTTTTGCGCTGATGGCCTTATTGTAGCAAATAGATATGAACGGAATCTAACACCAAAATGACAAATTTTCCATGAATCTGGCGAATTACTCGGGCTGAATTTCACCAGTGGACTGAGTTATGTTGGCTTTAAGTTTCGCTGTATTTGGTTTTGTAGCTTATTCGCATAGGCCTGTGACTTAAGAAAAACCCACAAGAAAAATTCTAACGAGGTCAATACGTACGATGCCGGTGGGCAAAACACATCTTATTCCTATAAGATGACGAATGTGGCATGTAGCTCCGTCCTATTGAAACCACTTGCCGTTGGTGTCCATATCATCCAATTTATATTTATATTATGATTTGGTAATAAAAAAAAAAATAAAATTTAAGGATATGTATTTTCAAATAGCTTCATTTAAAGGATACTGTTTAAATTTATTAAATTTTTTTCTTTGAAAAAGCTTTTTGTTCTATACTCAGAAAATTGAAGTCCCTAAGATTTACATATTTGGGCAAATAATTGTTCAAAGTGGCGCGCATCCAAAATATCAAATTCTCAATGAATCTGGTGCATAAATCAGGCTGAATTTTACCGATGACATGGGTTGTGTTGGCTTTGAGGGCCGCTGTGGTTTATGGCTTATTCGTATAGACCTGCTACCCTCAAGCAAAAGACTAACGGAAACAAATCTCACGAATTGGGTGGCCAGTACACATCACATACATATGAGATGGCCATGCCCTCAAATCGCTCGTGCAGATTGTCCAATGTGGCATGAGCTATGTGACATGTATCGATGTCTTGTTGAAATAACATGTCATCGGTGTTCATATCATCCAACTAAGGCTAAAATATGTTGGTAATTATAGACCTATAGCACTCGCCGTTTATGGTGACGTCGTTGTCGAAGAAATGTGGTCTGTTGAAGCCACCAGCGCAAAATGCACAGAAAAAAGTGAATTTTTCGGAACGCATTGGGTGCTTTTGAATCTCATGTGCATTGGTATCGTCTCAAATACGACAAATATTCATCTAGAAATAGGCCTCATCGCTGAAGATGGTTTTTTAATGAAAATTTGAGTCAGTTTTCAGCTGCTACTCGAGCCTTTTTGATAAAAATTATTTTATCGTTTGCACGCCTTGCTGAACGCTTTATCCATCCAGGGTGATTTGGCAAAACAAACTAAAGAAATGACAGACAATTCAACATATATTACTTCAACAATATGGCCGCTATGGCCTATTGGAAGACCCCTGGTTTCAAATTATATTAATTCAAATAATGTGGTATTAAGTATTTATAGATTTTTGCAAGCACATATAAATTTATTGATTTAGAAAACATACAAAAGACCATATCGCCTCTATACAAAAATTAATTTCAATATTTGCAACCAGTTTCGTTACATTCTTTATCTTAACTTTTCAATAGAATTAAATAGCCGACAATACCGGGTATTAATATTTATCAAAATACCAAACAACATAATACAAATTCACATGGCATAAATCAGAGTATAACAAGTAGTCCAACTCTCTATTATTTTAAATTAGTCTCCCACATATACGGGTACCGTGTGAATTCAACACCCTTGTGAGAGAATTAAACACCGCAAAATACTTGAAATATTAACTTTGATTTTTCTACTAAGTATAGGCCGAAACACTTTATTTCACTTCTACACATTATTTGTCAAATTTTTTTAAGGCCTGTTTCACGATGTCGAAAGAAAAATGATTCGAACAAATTTGTATGAAAACTATTCGAAATTTGTATGTTTTTCATACAAATTTTTTCGACTCATTTTTCTTTCGACATCGTGAAACAGGCCCTTAATACTTTGCAGCACACTTTTATTTCCGAAACATATTAATTTATAAATTTTTTTTTATTAATTTTTGATACTTAATTTTATTTGGTAGACTTTAAATTATAGAACAGAGTTTAAATTTTTGGTATTGAAAATCAAACAAATTGAAGCTTTACAAAATTTTATAAAATTCAGAAGGTCTGGTGAAAATTAAAAAGGCACCATTACATACATATACATATTTGTTACTAACACATATTTAAAGTCAGGTACTATTTCAGGTGCTGTCATAGAAAATTATATATAGAGACGAGACACTCCGATTTGTCAAACAAAAATACAACAAATCATATGTCTGATGCAATAACAATATACATTGAATAGTATGTATTTTGTTATTGCAAGAGTTAGGTTTAGGGTACTGTTGGCAACAAGTCGGAAAACGTTTATATAATTTGATAGTATGTATTTGCTTTCTCACTTAATATCAACCTTTTTAATCATTTCATTTAACAATAAATGAGATTTGATGTTAATTAAAATGAATCCCAATTTTGCTTATATTGAATGTATAGATACTTTAAACATAAATAAAATTACAAACATTATTATTCAAAATGATCTTCCAATAACATTGCTAGATATTTCTGGAAATTTTTCTTGAAAGCGAAACTTCATTGACGATAAAGTTAAGACCACTCAATTAGATCGGTCTATTCGGAATGTGTAATTGATTCCTTGCTCTCGCGTAATGTTGCTAACTACAAAGATTGATATGTTGTGAATGAGAATATTTCTAAACGATATAACAGTTTGTCGTCTTGATAAGTTTAGGAGGGGAAAATGCAAGGGAACCACCAACATACAAAAGCTGATCTGTAAGCATTTATTATAAAAAACCAATGATTATTGAAAAATTACCGCAATTCGAATCGATTCACGCTACTTGTTTCTAGCGTCTACTACTTTGCATCCATCGCTATTGTATCTGACTCCAATCGCCTATCGTTCCGAGCTCGGTATCCACAATATTTTATAAGAGAAATAACTTACCTACTATTTTCAAATACTTTGGGCTGAGAAAACTTATAATTGGTCATGGCAGAACTAGCAAGGTATAATTATTAGAAAGTTTGTTCTCAATAATACATTCCCTAAAATGCCAAACAAAAGAAAATGGAAAAATATAAAAAGGAAATGTCTAAAAAAAATAATTCAATTTAAATTTTTGTTACAAAAAAATTCAATTTCAAACATAAATTTAGTAACAATTGAAGAAAAACTAAATATTTTTTAAGAAGTGTGTATAATTTTAGTTAAATTGTTACAAATTTATAAAATATCGCGGTAACAAATTAAGAAAAGTTAAGTGATTACATACATAGTTTGACGTTTTAGGGGCGAACATTGGAAACTCTCTCTAATAATTGTACCTGGTAACTAATTGTACCATGATAATTGGTGAGGGCCGTTTTCTTTTTACGGCTATCTTTAAAATTTATTAATTTTAAAGACAAATTACACATCAGTAGTGTGCAGAGACAGAAAATAATTATTATTCTTTAAATTTCTGAGGATAAAAGCAACCACAAGAATATATCGAAGAGCCAAGGCAAGCATACAATTTTGAGAGTTTTCAACAAAGGCGTATTAATAAGGTGAGAGCGTCTCGGCAACAAATACAACAAAGACAATATTTCTTAGTTGTCAAGAGAGTGAGAACGTCAAAACTGATATGACATATGAAAAATATAAAAAACAAACAAATAAAAAAATAAATGAATTTCTTATAGTTTTTTTTATGAAAAATAAATCAATTATTGGTAGCTTGCCTAACACGGTTTTTTTTTTTTTTGGAAGATTCAATAATAAAAACGTCGAACGGGAATAGAAAGCATGGTGATTCCAGTGGAATTATCATGCTATCCATTTAGATATGTCCGTCTGTCTGTGTAGAACACTCGCCCGTCCAAAATAAACAACCAACTTCTTCTAAGGAGTTTGGTATTGAAAATCATCTGGAAAACAAATATCAAGGACTAAAATGGGAGTTAATCTCTAAAAAATTTGATGCATTTTCACCAAAAAATTTCCAACAATGGCGAATTGTTGCTGTTTGCTGTAAAGCCTTGAACATTTTTTTTTTTTAACAATTTTCAGTTTTTTATTTTTTTCATTTGAAATATTGTGAATGTCAACAACAAACAGTAAACAACTTTTTGACACTTTCAAACACAACAAAAATAAATAAAAATAAATAAACAATAATCAGCAGGGCTCGTAACTTCACCTTATTTAATACACCTTGTTTTCAACTATATAACATGCTTTTGAAATTTTTGATTTCTATTTATACCCTACACCACCATAGTGGGGAGGGTATATTGGATTTGTGCAGATGTTTGTAACGCCCAAAAATATTAGTCTAACACCCATCTTAAAGTATACCGATCGACTCAGAATCACTTTCTGAGTCGACTAAACGATGTCCGTCCGTCCGTCCGTCCGTCTGGCTGGCTGGCTGGCTGGTTGTCCATGTAAACCTTGTGCGCAGAGTACAGGTCGCAATCTTAAAGATATTTCGACAAAATTTGGTACATATCATTTTTTCTGCCCAAGGACCAAGCCTATTGAAACTGGCTGAAATCGGTTCATTATTTCACCTAGCCACCATACAAATGTCCTCCCGAAATTGGACTTTATCGGTCATAAATGTTTAATTTATATATGTATCTACACAATTTTTTCTCCAAATAAGTTTTATATATACAGAATTCATGTCACCAAATTTTATGATGATCGGTCTATAATTAGTCATAGCTCCCATATAAGGCCTGCTTCCGATAATCACTTTAACGATCATAAATCTCATAAGAATGTTGGTATACACATAAAATGCAACATAAATAACTTTCATATAGACATTAATCACACCACCTAATTTCATGGTGATCGGTCCATAATTGGTCATAGCTCCCATATAAGGCCCACTTCCGAAAATCGCTCACGAATATAAATTATTGAAATTTTGAAAGAAAAAAGTTTTTGCTCATTTACTTAGTGTAGGGTATTATATGGTCGGGCTTGACCGACCATACTTTCTTACTTGTTTTTTTTTTTTTTTGTCAGAAATATTTGTTATTTTCTGTTTTTTTTTTTTTTTTTTTGTGAGACATATTTGTCAGACTTTGTGTTAATTTTTTTTTTCAGAAAATTTCAGAAATATACAAACTGAAGATCGTATACTTGATGACAGCAGTATGCAAATTGTGTTAGATTTTCATAAAATACATATGATTTTTTATACCCTTCACCATGAGTGGCAATGATAGATATATAAATTTGTCATTCCGTTTGTAATTTCTACATTTTTCTTTGCGACCCCATAAAGTATATATGTATATATATTCTGGATCGTTATAGATAGCGGAGTCGATATAGCCATGTCCGTCTGTCGGTTGAAATCAACTTTCCAAATCCCCTAAATAACTTGCAAACATGATTGATACATCAATATATCAGGAATTCTTCCAATTCGGTTGCTATTTGAAATCGATAAAATCGGTAAATGGCTGAGATATGAGGAAAAAACCGGGAATACCTCGATTATTTGCCTATTTTTGATCTATCTGTATTACTAAGTCAATAATATAGAGAATATGGATATCTAATGATAGATATTTTAAAGTCCATTGCAACGATGTATATAAAGTTATAGTAATTTGGACCTAAAAAATAATTTTTTTTCATAGTTTGCTTCTTTTTTCACTAATAAATTTAAAAATAAAAAAAAAATTTAAATTAAGAAAAATTTGGAAAAAAAAATTTTTTTAAGTTTGCATACCTAAAAATATTTAAAATTTGTATTTTAAAGTATAATTTTGTGAAGGGTATATAAGATTCGGCATAGCCGAATATAGCTCTCTTACTTGTTTTAATAACGGCCGATATTCAAAATTTATTTAAAACTAGTTGACCCCCGGCTTCGTTCTGTAGCTATTTACTAATGTGAATTTTTCAATTTTGTCCAAAAAAGTTCTCTTATTAAGAAACATGAGAAGTGAAAAGGAGGCCACACTTTAAAAATTTAAATTTACGAATTTTTTTTCTTCACAAACCATCTCCTGAAAATTTCGAATCGAATAAAAAAAAAATCAGCCAAATCGTTCCAGCCGTTCTCACGTGATGCCATTACATACATGGACCATTTCATTTTTATATAGACAGACAATTCAAAAGATTACAATATTATTTTCATATGTATTGGAAATGTATTTATGTCCCGGTCCACACTGTGAAACATTTGCTGCAAAACATTTTTAAATTCTCTTTTGAAACTGTATTCGTGTCCACATAGGAAAGTTTTTGCTTTTCAGTTTTTGACATTTCTGTACAGAACGAATATGAACGAATAAATGTGGATGACATACTCAACAAAAACTTCATGTACATGAAACAGAGTACCCTTTTTTATTCCTCTTTCCCCTTTCATCGACAAACTCAAATGTTTTGCAGCAAATGTTTCACAGTATGGATGGGGAATAAATAACTTAAATGAAATTTTATCAAGTTTTATAAAACATATTTTGTAAGAGAAATTTGTGTAATAAACATTTAATAAATTCAATATTTTATTATGAGTAAGAGCTAATTATAATTACTTGCTAATTATAATTAAGTATTTATTGTAATTTTATTATTACTTTTTGTTGTTTGTTTATTTAATCTCAGAAAATAATCGGTCGGTCATTAAAGTACACAACAATAGTATTTCCTTTCTTGCCTTTAATTTTACTTCAGAGTTCTTTTCAGTTTTCTTTAAATACTCGTGTGAATGAATATATTGTTAGGTATTTTGCTCTTTTTCTATATTATTGTTGTTGTTGTTATTGTTTTTCTTTGTTTGCTTTACCATAAAACATACACCAAAACAATATTGTCAACACACAGTGTGAGTTCGTGTAAAGGAGGAGAAAACGTTTTTTTAAGCCTTTTAGATTAAAAACAAGTACATGCATGCTTTTTTGGTTGTGCCATTTACTCATTCATTGTGTTCGTATAGTGGTGGTGGTCGTAGTTACAGTCACTGTTGTTCTACCTACAACATGTTTGGTTTGGTTGGCTGTCTTATCACACAAGCTCTTGTCTTTTTTATGCATTTTATACACTACTTTATTGTACACATATTTATATAAAGATATACGGACGGACGGACATACAGACACGTATATGTAACTAAGTATAACAGAGCAACAAGAATAGCATCGCTTTAACAAATACCAACACATTTATGACCAAGTTAACAGCTGGTGTTTTGAAAAGTGGACTCCTCTCTCTTTGTACGGTTGTAAGCATGTCGTACACCGCATTCAAATGTGGAATAGTGTTGTTATTTTTTGTTATTTCAATTCTGTTTTTGTTTAAACAATAAACAATGACAAACAGTGGGAGGGTGTTTGAATGTAAAAACAAAGTAATACAAACACACATTTATAATCTAAATGTACGAATGTAATCTGCAATTCATTTAAAACCAAAATATTATAATCGGTTCTTAAGTATACTTTTTTGATTGCTTATTTTAGTTGCTAAATTATTGCAACATAACCCATTTATAACTGGGCTCAAAGCTGTCTAATGCACTAAATTGAAATTTGTTTGTTTATATAAATTGTTATACATACTTTAATGATTAGTGACTATTAAAGAAATCATAGATAAATATACAAAAATCGGAAACTCTACCGTAAAAGACCTAACTCAGTTGTCAAAAACTTAAGTGGTGAGAATGTATTAGTAAAAAAGAAATATGTGAAAACAAAAACATAACTCGTATGAGTGATTTTTTTGAATAATTATTATCTTTGAGTGTTTTCTAGTTTCCGCTCTATGTATGTTTCTCTACACGCTGAAAAAAAAACCTTGTTCGTCATGGTTACGATAACTGTATTATGTTCTTTGTAACAATCGCAAGGTCTTTTATCAGTCATATTGTCATAATGTCCTAATATATCAAGACTCGGCGGCTCGGCTTAACCGACTCTTAGGCATTCGGCGTTGGTATCTGCTGGATCGTTACGATAACACAATAAACATAGCATAGAAAGTAGTATCATTTTAGGACATTTTTTGCTTGAAAAGCAATAAAAACCATTGTGAAATATTAGGGCATTATGACATGATAAGAGACCTTGTGAATTGATCAAATATATAGTTGTCATAAATTTACAATTGTTATTTTAATTTAATTTTAACAATATTTTAGTTTCTGTAAACATTTTTATGTCCATAGCAATTATAAATTTGAGTATCTTTCACCGAAGCATAATTATTTTTCAAATAACTAAATAATGATAAATCTGAAAACATGTACAATAGAGTGGGTCAATTTGTATGGATAAAAAAAAATGCACCAAGCGGTTATCAAAATCGTAATCTGCGATGAATTCTAAGAAGGATTGCCGAAGAACCATGGGTCCAAAATCAAAATCGAGCTTCCCATTTTTAACGCGTATTTTATATATTTTTTTTAAAATATGATAATATTTTATTGAGCCTTTTAAGAAACTTGACTATGTGTGGGCTTGTTCGAAAGGAAAGAAAGGCAGAATAGATAAATCTTTGCAAATTGAGAAGATTAACAGTAAACTTCACCCGAGAATGGTTAAAAAAATCTCATATCGTTGTTGTTCGAGAATCTAAAACCGAGCTTTTGGGTCACAGTGGGGGAAATGAAAATATAAAAAGTCCAAATAAATCTGTAACTTCTAAACCGATAATAAGATTTTAATAAAATTTCCCACGACTATAGAGGAGCTGTTGCAGAGCTTATGTATTGAATTGAGACTTTCAACACTAAGGTGAAGCGGAGCCTCAACGACTCATATTGGGGTGTCTCGGGTATATTAAATATTTAAAATGATGCCAAATTGTTGTTCTCGATCCGATTTGAAAGACTTGTATATATATAGAATCTACAAGAAGAGAGCTACAAAAAACATAGCTATAACTAAATTTTATCTTTTATAGTTTTCGAGATATTCACCATTGAAAATTAAAATTTTTTGTTTATTCCTTACCTTGGTCTGGATTTTGAAATGGATTTTGAAATATCTATTGTTGGATATCCATATTGTCTTTATTAATGACTTGGTAATCCAGATATACTTGGATCAAAAATCGAGGTTGTCGCGATTTATCCTTATATCTCAGCCATTTGTGGATCGATTGTCTCCATTCTAAATAGCAACCGAACCGAAAAACTTCTCGTTATACTGATGTACGAATCATGTATGTAGGTTATTTGGGGGCTATGGAAAGTTGATTTCAACATACATATGGACATGGCTATATCGACTTCGCTATCTATAACGATCCAGCATATATATACTTTGTGGGGTAACAAATGAAATATGTAGAAATTACAAACGGAAAGACAAACTTATATATACCTTGTGAAGGCTATAAAAATATGTTATTTTTTAAATATATATATATATCGCACAGGTTCCTCTATAGAGAGTCAACTCAAAATTTTCCAATTTTCACTTTTTGCAAGAAATCGATGTACAGTGGTCATATCTAACCACTATATAAACCTTACATCATTTTCTCTACTTTTTCGCCAAAAACTACAGTTGTATCCGTCTTCAACTTTCATTGTAATGTATTAAAAATAAAACAGTTTTTTGCCTCTACTAAAAAATTTTAAATTTTGAGTTGACCCGCTTTAGAGGAACCAGTGCTCAGTGGGGCAGAATCAATATATATATATATTTTTTTTAAATAAATCTGGCATTTCTAAACGGCTGGTCCAATCGAGATAAAATTTGACGTGGGCATATGCAAGGAGTTTTTGAGTTAAAGTTTTTTAAATGGACCCTACATTTGCTACAGGCGCGGCGCTATGAGGGCTCAAAATAGGGTACCTTCGACATTTAAAATTGTTAAACACGTGCCATTTTTCTGTTTCCCATCAGATTTCCAAGATTTTAATATTTTTGGAAAGCGCTCGACTAGGTCTTGAAAAAATATGCCTGCGCGTTCTATTTATCTCTTATAATTTCCGAGTTATAGGCATTTCAAAATTTAAATTTTAAAATTTTGCCATACCTTAGTCCGCTTTTTTAAAAATATAACTCAAAACTAAACGATTATCAATTTAAAAATTAAAAACATAGTAGATTTTTGCAGTTTTTTGGACGTAAAGGCTGTTCAAAACAGAAATTTTCCAGAAATACAAATGTCCCAACCATATTTTATTGTCACATTTTGATGGTGAGTATAAAAGATTCGGCATAGACTAATAAAACACTCTTACTGGTTAATCCTCAGTTACTATTAATTGGAAATATATTCTCAACTATTTTAAATTTCTTTCAAACAAATTCTTAAAAATATAAAATTAGGAATTTGGGTTGTGCATGAAATTTCATAATTTTTAATGGTTTCGAGCAATAAATTTTATTTAAAAAAACGGGTACTTAATACAAAACTTTAAACCTCAAATAAAATGGGCAACTTCAAAACATTAAGCGATTTTGAGAAAATTTTCAGCGTTCTGATTTCTAGATAACAATGAAATATTTTAGGCTATGGGAGTATAGAAAATAGAAAAACTTCAAAATACTATAAATCCATTTATCTATTTCCCATAACTTTAAAATTGCTTTTCAGCCTGCTTTCATACATTTAGATTTTATTGTATTCATTGTTGTTCATGTGTGTTTTTGCATATAAACATCAAAGCGTCGTGTGTTTTTTTTTTTTTTTTTTTTTTTTGTAAATCTTTCCTTTTTTATGTATTTTTGATTATTATTTTTATTTCTTCAGTTGATTAAGTCAATAAAAATATATAAGATCGTTGCTTAAAATTGTAAAAATGTTACAAAATGCTTAAATTATTTAGCTTGATTTGATGTCGCTACCCAGTGACTGAATCCATCACTTGAGACAATTTAATGGGAGAACTGTTTACGATATTTTCATGTCTAACAACTGTTATTATATAGAAATTATATTACATATAAAGGAATTGAATTTAAAGAAATAATAAACTTTTAAAACCCGAAATCAAATGACTCAATAAATGTCTTGTTTTAATCATTAATAAAAATATCTCAATTGGTAACAAATATTTTTCTTTATACTTCTTTCTGCCAATAACAATTTTAACTATTTAAAATCATGCAAAGGAAATTGTATAAACATTTTAATGACAGTGTATGTAGCTACAAAATACTTGTATTTGCATAGAGGTCACAAACTTCAACAAGTACCTTAACAAGTACTTTACAAAATAAGCTGAAACAAGTAAGATAACTATATTCAGCCGTGCCAATATGATGATATACATAACAATTGAAAAAATATAACAATTGTTATAAAGACTAGTATACGCGGAAGATCTTTTATTTCAATTGAATCTAATTCAGCAATTTCTAGGGCCTCATTTTATAAAACTAAACGTTCAGAAACCTAAGAAATTTGTATGAAGAATATTAGGAAAATGGTTTCAAACTTGAATATTTTCCATAGAAAATTTTGAAATAATACATAAATATAATTGAAATAAATACAGAATCTTGTCATGAGAAAATACACCCGCTTGGACAAAATGTCAAATTTTGACCCCCTCTAACTCAGAAAGTTCTCGACCGATCTTGTTGAAAAATTGTGTCTGAATTACTAAACATGGTGCAAATTTCATCCCAATCGGAAGACATCGATTTCAAAAGTTTTTTCACTTGACATGAAATGCCTCAAATATACTTAGACAAAGTTCAAAATCATGCATATGGTTATGAGTTATATCACAAAATTTTAATTTATATTCGCTTTTAATGAATTTTCCGGATATGAGTCTTATATAGGTGCTATATATAATTTTGAACCCATAGTCACAAAATCAAGCAGTAAGATTTCTGTCTACTTGAAACAAATTTCTGTGGAATTTTTTTTTTATCGATATGAAGTAACGTTTATATGCGTTAATGTTTTTCTGAATTGTGGGACTTATATGGGAGGTATAACCAATTGTAATCCGATTTTCATAAAATATTTTAACCTTATTTCTATGTATTTTAAAAGAATTTAATCTTTACAATAGTTTTATGAGCTTTATAGTTATTATTGTAAGTGGAACTTATATGGGAGCTGTGGGCTATTATGGATCGATATTCATTAAATTCAGTGGTATGATTTTTGAATACATATTACTGATTTGTTGTTGTTGTAGCAGCGCGAAAAATTATACAATATTTAGTCTGGGGGTTCTGCTAGATCAAGTCCAAAAAATTGTGCCACTTCTACTGGGTGGGTGCATAAATCCACTGGACGTAGTGAAGTAGGGTTGGCTGGACAGTATGCTGAGTATAGGTTGAGGACGGCACGGTCTATGCGGGACCAGAAGGCATTAAGCCTGTTGCTCCATCCTGATCTTATTTGTGCCAGAATGACTTTTGTTTTGCGCGGCAGAAACTTCCAGGTGTCGGTGGTGGGCGACCTCCATGTATGATATTCATACGTTATCCTGCTACCGCGGAATTGATGGCGTCTCTATGAATGTTGTTCAAAGCTATCATATACGTGCTGCGATCAAAAGGATTCTGCACATACATCTGTATGCTCTCCTCGTATTTTCTAAGGTCCTGTCTGACATGCCTCGGGGGAGACTCCAACTGTGTAATGTTAAAGTTTGGATGACTCCTCCGGTGACATCCCAAAAGGAACTTTTGCGTCAACATGACGTTATGTTCCATGACCGGCAGAACTTAGTTTCCTCGTGCGGACGGTTCTTAAGGCTGGATTTCGACAGCTTTGAATATTTCTCCACTGAGTATCACTTAATGAAGGCGACCACACTGGAGCTGCATAGTTAACCACTGACCGGCCAATTGTCTTGTTGGTTATTAACAAGGTTTCTTTGTCCATAGCTCAATTGCTGCCGGCTAGTGCCTTGAGGACCTTGTTCCCATTTCGCAGTTTATGTGTGATTACAGTGCCGTGTGCTGAGGAGGTAAAAAGGCTATCAAAAATTACACCCAAAATTTTCGGGTGATTCACTGTCGGAATTTGTACGCCGTCGACCATGATGCATAAGTTGAGTTTTACCTCCTTCATCCAGGTGGTGAAGAGTGTTGTCGATGACTTCGTTGGTGATAGCTGCAGGTTATGTGCAATGAAGAAATTGTAGATTTCGTTGAGACAACCATTTACCAAACAGCAAACTTCATAAACGTTGTGGCCTGTCGCCAAAATGGTGCAGTCGTCCACATAGGTGATTACATCCACAACCTGTGGTGGCACTGGGAGTTTAGAGAGGCAGAAGTAAGACCCCGTTCTGAGGGACTCCTTGTTTAACTCTACGGGGTTTTGAGCATTTGTCTTTAAACTCCACGAACGACTGCCTGTCACTCAGATAGTTCACTATCCATCTCATCGCGTTGTTGGGCATTGTGGACTGCAGGATGTCATGGAAGAGTGTGGCGTAACTGACAGTGTCGAAGGCCTTCGCTAAGCTTCTTACTGACATGTTAAAAACCGTTGTCAGGTACTCGACTCCCCGCTCACCTAGGTGTTTTAGCATCAGCATGTATATTCCGTCAGGTCCTATTGCCCTTGAAGGCTTAGCTGTGTTGATGGCTTCTGCAACTTCCGTTGAAGTGTATAGTTGTGGTGTGCTCGAGACTAGAAGATCATGTAGTTTGCGAACAAAACTTCTTTCCGCCTTATCTCTTCCAAGGTGCTCAATAAATTATTTAAGTGATCTGTGCAAGTGAACTTTATATAGGGGCTATTGTCAAATATGGGCCGATCCATGAAAAATTTAGTCTAGTGATTTCTTTTGGCACGAAACTTATTTTTGCTGACTTTTGTATGGAGACTGCAATTTTGTAGGCATTTATAGGCCATAGCTTTTTACTTTGATTCTACTATACTGATTTTCAATACTAAACTGCTTAGGACAATAACAAGCATTTTTTTAAAAAGTTTACTAAGTTTGATTATGTATGTTCGACGTGAGCGTGTTTTACACAGACACACAGACGGATATGGCTCAATCGACTTAGAATTTCATAAGGATCAAGTAAATATATACCTTGTTGGGTGTCAGATGAATATTTCTCAATGTTACATACGGAATAACAAACTTATATGTACTCTCATTCACCACTTATGGTGGTGGATGGAATAAAAAGTGGGAACTTGACGAAAAGACAACTTATTTTTCTACTAGAAAATGTACTTCGTTTTGCTCGCGATATCTTTAATCAACACATTATAGTATGTAATTCGGTAAAGTATTTTGTAGGCGATTTATGTACGTAGAAGAATTTTTTTTTTGTTTTGGCTACAACACGATTCGAAGACAACATCAACCATATTTTATTTATTTATTAAATTCATAGTAATATAAAAAGTCCTTTTGGATAAAAATATCTTATAATATCTTATGGTTGAAATACCTGAACAACTGTAAATTAATAAAGATTTATATTCAAAGCATGGTACAATCAGTTACCAGGTACAATTATTAGAGAGAGTTTCCAATGTTCGCCCCTAAAACGTCAAACTATGTATGTAATCACTTAACTTTTCTTAATTTGTTACCGCGATATTTTATAAATTTGTAACAATTTAACTAAAATTATACACACTTCTTAAAAAATATTTAGTTTTTCTTCAATTGTTACTAAATTTATGTTTGAAATTGAATTTTTTTGTAACAAAAATTTAAATTGAATTATTTTTTTTAGACATTTCCTTTTTATATTTTTCCATTTTCTTTTGTTTGGCATTTTAGGGAATGTATTATTGAGAACATACTTTCTAATAATTATACCTTGCTAGTTCTGCCATGTATTCAAAGTAGCTGTCCCGGCAAACGTTGTTCTGCCATACAAATTATTTCTAGTCAATATTTTGGTTCTAACGGTATGAGCTATACTTCTCAACCTATTCTCGTACTTACCACATATACATAAGTTCATAAAAATTGGTAGAGCCATTTGGTTCTGTTTGAAATTCATAAAGCGGTTGAATTATTTGCATATTGCCAATACAAAAATACTAAAATTGTGACTAAAATGTAAACAGTTAAGGTTATATGCATTTTTGTATGCCAAATAAAACAAATTCGAAAATTTTGCTGGATAGGGACCCCCTTATGATCCAGCGGTATGAAATATACTTTACGACATATTCCCATACCTACCAAACATACAAAAAAAGTTTCTTAAAAATCGGTTGAGCTGTTTCGGAGAAGTTCAAACACAAACATTGTGATACGAGATTTTTATATTTTTCAAATAAACATTTGGTTTTACAGCCATCCTGTTTTTTTCTCAGTGGCCAGTCTTTCTTGATCCAATGGTAATTTTCCTGTTTTTCGTACCATGTCATTAACCAATACAAAAATAGCAATCATCAATGTTGTTTTTCGGTTCTTCTATAATCACTATACACACGAAGAAAAAAAATATAGTTGTACATTGTTACTGTAACCATTTCAACATTTGTGCATGGTTACTGTAACAATTTCAAAATTTTTAACAACATTATAGTCACAGTAACTATATATATGATTGTGGTTACAATAATATGGTTAATTTACGATTCACGATGGTTACAGTAAACATGTATATGTTTGTGACAACCATTTATATGATGAATAATTTTATCATAATATGTTTTTCTCAGATTATGCTATGAGAGCATCATGATATGGTAAGTCCTTCATCATATAAATGGTTGTCACAAACATATACATGTTTACTGTAACCATATATATGGTTGATACAATCATGTGAATCGTAAATTAACCATATTCTTGTTACCACAATCATATATATAGTTACTGTGACTATAATATTGTTAAAAATTTTGAAATTGTTACAGTAATCATGCACAAATGTTGAAATGGTTACAGTAACAATGTACAACTATATTTTTTTTCTGCGTGCACTTTACACACAACGTTCGGAACTCGCAGCTTTAATCTCCATCCAAAAGTAATTTAAATACGTGTTTCCCACTAAGTCGCCATTTCTCAACGTCTGGTTATCGTTTTTCGTAACGATATACTTCCAATTAATATAATGTTTGTGTGAGAATTATCAATACATTATCATGAGAAAAAATAACTGAATATTGAGAAAATTAGTCTAGTCTGTTGTTTTCTGAGCTTGTTGAAGTGAAGGTAGATTCAAAGCAGAACAAAGGAAAACAAATGTGAACACAAAACCACTAACGGTTTGACGGCACCAATTTTTTTTCTTTATTTGAAAACCTTTGTAATAGTTAGTGCCAAAAATATGCTGAATGAATTGGGTGGCAAAGTCCTTAAAATGTTCAATATTTGCAATGATAAACAAAATATTAAGTTTAACTTTAAAAAAAAGAAAACATTTCTTATGGAATTAAGTACTTTTAGTTTATTTTTTAAACTTTAATACTATTATTAAGCATTTAGCTTAATTTATCTAAATATTTATGTAGACCAAGTTAAAATATATATTTTTAAATCGACATAAAAGCATAGATAAAACTTAATTGTTTTCAGAGTTTATATGAATAAATTAAAGCCAGATAGATAAAACTGCACATACCTTAGTTTATTATTCAACAATTTTCATAACTTACTGCCATGCCCAGTTGAATCTGACGAAAAACTAACACTGAAAATATAATTTAATTGCAAACATTTTTCATGCACTTGACTGCCTTAACAAAACTGTACATTGAATTCATTATGTCAATTAATCAACGTAAAATTAAATAAATTGCATACATAATTTAAATTGTATATACATATATACAAAAACACAAAGACTAAAACAAAAATAAAATAATAAAAAAAACCTTAATTCATTTGCATAGTTTATCCTTTATTTTTTTTTTTTTTTATTTCTAATTAACCCAATTATTTAATGAACAATCACTATGAAATTGTCTGCAATGTATAAAAATAGATGGCAAAAGAAAATCTACGTAAATTTGCAGAGAAATTAATTAAAATCAATACAAAGTAAAACTAAAACGGAACTCAAAAGTTTTGCGAAACTTATAAGTACCACTTATGATGGCATACTAAAAGTATGTCCTAGTCCTAAGGTAAATATATACTGAAAATGATGCTGTAACAAACAAACGAATGTTTAAGTTTACTTGATTCATACAACAAGCTCTTACTGTTTTCACACATAAAGCTTTGGCTCTCTTAACATACGAATATTATGCTCTGTGAGAGAGAGTTTGCATTATGTATTGCTATCACCGCTAAACAAGGAAAGAACATATAACTGTTAAATAAAATAACTGTTAAACAGAGAATATGTTAAATAACATTTAATGCATAGAAAATTAAGTCTGCAAATTTTATTATTTCTTGTTTATTCGTCTCCTATTGAGTGTGTGCTTGTGAGTATATAAAAAATCCTTTATTTGATTTTTGTTGTTGCTGCTGCTGTAAACAAAGACTGATTTTTCTTTTTTGCTACATTATCAACTCGTGCATATGTAGTACATTCATAAATACTTATGAGTATAATTTCTTTTGGGTATTTATTTTCTCTCAAGTTCAGTTAAACTTTATGAATTATATGCTAAAGTAAAAACTGCATCATTTCATTGTTTTTGTTATGAATTTATAAACTGCATAAATGCAATTGTATGTGTGCTTGTGTGTGCCTGTGTATTTATGTGTGTTCGTTTTTTCCCTTATTGTAGTTTGTGGGTTAATGGCTTTTGTGTGGTTTTCTATAAATATTCGTAAAATGCTAAAAAGAGCTCAAATTGTGTGTATGAAAGTGTGTGATTTTTTCTCATATTCGTTTATTTTCGTTTTTGTTTTTCACATGGTTCATGTGTAGACCGTTAATCAAATTATGAAATCGTTTTTTAAACGTATTTAAACTTTGCAAATACTATACAGAGTGATGAAATTATTAATATACAAAATTTGCATAAACTAACAAGTAAGAAGTGACTTTAACAACTAGGTTGAATTTTTTTTTATTTGGTA
Source organism: Calliphora vomitoria (assembly GCA_942486065.2). Classification (NCBI taxonomy): domain Eukaryota; kingdom Metazoa; phylum Arthropoda; class Insecta; order Diptera; family Calliphoridae; genus Calliphora; species Calliphora vomitoria. The sequence goes on from OW818029.2 coordinate 154,689,493, forward strand.
CTTATTCTGATCACTTTTTACTTATTCCGGCTGGAGTGATTTATATTTCAATGTAAGTTATAGCCATTATAAAATTTTCTTAATGATGAAACTCAAAAATATTAGTAGCTTTTGAGTGCATGAGCTAAAAATTTTATGCGTATGATTATTATTTAATTCAAAAGTAAGTAAGTATACGCCTACCAGCTGCATTATGTTCAGAATTGTAAATATGTAGCATATTTTTTGGTGGCAAATTCAATTAATATGTACTGTGAAAAGAAAAAACAATAAAAACTATATTGAATCAATAAGAAACATTAACGAAAGTCTAGTAATGTTGAAATTTTTTATTTAAATGTGGAAAAATATTAATTTAAAGATGAATATGATTGATTTATCGTATTTCAATATAATTTTTCTGTTAAGGAGTGAGATCGAAAAATTCTTACATTTAAAATTTTTTTTTTATTTGATTGAAATTATTATTCCAATTTACAGAAAAAAAAAAAAAAATTTTATAGATTTAATCACTAGTGATGAAATTTTGAATCTTTTTCGGACACCCTTCCATTAACGTTTTTATAGTGCTTTCTGTCACTTTGCTCGAACCGTTTAAAATCTACCACACATTTGGACAACTTTTTTGTGCTCTTCAATTCTTATTTAACAAGAGCCCACTATCTCACCACTGACCTTAACTCCGGGCAGTTTGGAGGATTTGCCTCACTTGATACAAATACCACATTATTGTTCTTGTGCCACACAAGGGCTTGTTTACCATAGTGACAAGATGCTAAGTCAGCCCAAAAATAAGTGGACACATTATGAAGTTTTATGAATGGAAGCAGCCTTTTTTGTAAACATTCCTTGATGTAAATTTCGGTATTTATAGAGCCCGTTGTAACAAATGATTGGCTTTTTTGCCGCAACTGCGTATTGCTTGCCATACCAAGAACTTTTTGGGAAATTTTGTCTACTTTTGAGTTCTAAACTTTTCTTCAACATTCTCTCGAGCATCAGAAACATAATATTTTGACCAGGAAGTTGCGAAAAATCTGCCAGAACATACGTTTTTTCATCCATTATGCAGCAAGAATATTTTTTTATAAAACTTGACTTCAATTTCCGTGCTCTGTTTTTGGCCTCTAAATTTTTAGCAGCGTTCCTGTCAGGAACTTTTTGAACCTTGAATGTTTTTAAACCTGCATTAGCTTTAACTTTTCGTACCAAATAGTCCGAGCACTGAGCTAACCGGGCTGCTTTTCTGCCGGATGTGTTGGGAGCTCTTTTGAAAATGCTTTTTATTTGAACCAGGTTTTCTATCAACGGACAAGTTCTCCCGGTACTGTTTTTTAACATTGGAAACAGTTTAACGGTAGACCTTTGAATGCTTGGCCAACCTTTTGTTGCGAATATTTAATAATTTTAGTACGCACTATTTTCTGGTCAGTCATTTTAATCAGATTAACAACAAATGAACATAATTGACATTAAATGAAATGTTTTACAAAGGTAACTTGATCAAAAAAAATCAAATAATACTTGGGTTAAAAGTATTAATAAAAAACGTGTGTTAATAATTTTACGATCTCACTCCTTATAACCTATTATAATGAACATTATTGAATTAATATGAGGCGTTCTTATTTTTAAGTTGCAGGTTTTCCCTGATCAACAATAATTTTGATGCCGCCAAAACTATATCTGTATATATATTTTTTGTATGCTATTTGTAGTTTACAAGAAATTGCAGTGGTAAAAAAACGAAAATAAACAAATTTTAAATAATTTTATTAAATTATATGGAGTCCTTAGGACACTCCTGTGAGTTACATCAACAACAATCTGCCATTATATGTTCATCCCAGCGACCTTGGTATTTGTCACTTCCATCACTTCAAAATCTTTATGGAAAAATTGTCCGTGTGTTTCGCTAAACGATCCAAGATTTTCAGAAAACTTGTCTAAATAACTGTGCAAATTAAAAGGTCTATAATTAATTCCTCGTAATTTTCATCCTTCTAATTTCCTAAGAAATTTTTCACAACGGCAACAACTACTTCCACATCATTCACTAAATGTATTAAAATTCAATAAAATTCTTATTTCTAGGCTATCAATAATACCAAATTTTAGTTCTTCTGTACTCATATCCGGAAACTTTCTTAAAAGAACACCAAAGCATGGACTAATTTTGTTTAACGCCATCATATACTGCTTCATAATTCCTACTTTGAAGTGTAATTGAGGTAAAATTATCCTATCTATGGAAACCCAAGGCGGGTTTTTAACAAGAGATGAACCATTTTTAAATCGACGCATATAACCCATTGGTAATCTGATTACTCAACGTTTTGATAATCTTTTTTTAATTTCGTAGACTGAGCAATAGGCACAGTTGCGCACTTATTACCAGTATATAGTAGTAGACATTTTATACTTCGAGCTGAGATTGTAACCAATCTCCATTTATCTAGCTTGCGGCTTGACAGTCCGATTTTCGTCAAAAGAATGCATACATTTTTAAGGTAAAACATGAAAAAAGTACTTTTTTGAGAACGCCATAAAATCTGATTTTCGTATCTTGAATCAAAGTATTTCTTTCTTTGAGTCTAGCAGCTAGCAGCTCAAGTCTCTCTTTCGAAAGATCAAGGTCTCTTATCAAGTCATTTAAAGAATCTTGTGAAAAAAGTCGTTAACATTTAAAAATCGCTGTGATCTTCATCCATCTCTGCGTCTGCAAATCTGATATATGTTGACTCTAAATGAAATGATACGTCGCACAGTGGCGATATTTGAGTTTTTCGTTGCAAAAATCATAACTTTTGAACCAAATGAGGATAAGTAATCCAAAAACTTGAAGGGTATATATAAAATGGAAAAAAATACTCTCTTTTCACACATATGGGTGCTTCAATAATAAAATACATGCAATACATTCTCATGAATTAGTTTTCTGACAACAGACATAGGTTTTTGACTCTCAGGTACCTATCTAGCTGTCATCTATGTTCTACGCCCATTATAAACCTACTTATGGGATACCAAAGTTGTTCATGTTTTATGTTTCTTTCTAAAGGCTAAATAAAAAAAATGTATTTACTTTTAAATTTTTTGTAAAATATTCCTCACAATCAGTAAAAGAAGGTGTATCTAATGGGTATTCATGGTTATATGTCATAAATTTCTCAAAAATGTGTCGCAAAAATACCTTTTTTCAAAATTTTACCTCTACCATTAAGTAAAGGCAAGATTGAAAAATTTTTAACATACATATATGTTAATAAAAATTAAATTACTAAACTTACAGTTTTGAATCTTTTCTTATTTGATTGAAATTACTGTTAAAATTTACAAAAAATATTATCTTTATAGTTCTAATCACTAATGATGAAGTTTTGAACCTTTATCGAAAACCCTTCCATTATGGTTTTTATAGTACATTCTGTCACTTTGCTCGACCAGGTAGTCCATCTCCGTTTAAAATCTATCGCACTTTTGGACACCTTTTTTGTGCTTCTTCAGTTCTCTTTTAACAAGAATCCAATATCTCTCCACTGGACTCAGCTCCAGGCAGTTTGGAGGAATTGCCTCTCTTGGTACAAATACCACATTATTGTTCTTGTACCACTCAAGACCTTTCTTAAGGTAGGGTCACACATGACAAATATTTGACGAAAAAGACGTAACCACTAAATAAAATATATTTGTATTCTTTTATATATTTCAAAAACTTATTTTACTTAAGATGATTCAAAACAAACAATTTAGTTTTATTTTATTTGATGCTGTTTGATCTTACAAAACAATTGTAAGCATAAACATGTCAAACAAATTTGTGCTAAACAAAGTGGTTACGCTTTTTTGAGCAAATATTTGTCATGTGTGACCCTACCTTTAGCATAGTTATAGATGCCAAATCAGGCCAAATCAGGTAAACATTCCTTGATGTAAATTTCGGTATTTTTAGGGCCCTTTTGTAACAAATGTTTGGCTTCTTTTGCCGCAACTGCATATTATTTGCCATACCAAGAACTTTTTGGGAAATTTTGTCTGCTTTTGGGTCCTAAACTTTTCTTCAACATTCCCTCGAGCATCAGCAACATAAAAAAATTTACCCAGAAGCTGCAAAAAATTTTTCATACGTACATTTTGTCATCCATTATGCAGCAGATATATTTTTTGTATAAAATTTGACTTCAATTTCCGTGCTCTGTCTTTGGCCTCTAAATTTTAAGCAGAGTTCCTGTCAGGAACTTTTTGAGCCTTGTATCATTTTAAACCTTCATTGGCTTTAACTTTTCATACCAAATAGTGCGAGTACTGACCTAACCAGGCTGCTTTACTACCGGATGTGTTGGGAGCTCTTTTGAAAATGCTTTCTATTTTTTGGCTTTAGAAACATCCTTCTTCCTGAACTAGGTTTTATATCAACGGACAAGTTCTCCCGGTATTGTTTAATAACATTGGAAAAAGTTTGATAGCAGACCTTTGATTGTTTGGCCAACTTTTTTTAGGAGCAAGTTGGGTTTTTTTTTTAAATATTTAATAATTTTAGTACGCAAATGAACATAATTGACATTAATGAACATAATTGACATTAAACTTAATAATTGAGATGCTTTACAAAGGTAACTTGATAAAAAAATTTTTTTTTAATAATACTTGGGTTAAAAGTTTTAATGAAAAACGTGTGTTAAGAATTTTACGATCTCAGTTCTTATAGAAATTTATAGTTTTTTAACCTAGTTTTCGGGATACTAAATTTCCTAAAAATGTTATTTTTTTTTTTTTGAATACTGAAAATCAGTCAATTTTGAAGGGCTAAATCTGATTGTAATAAGAGTAGTATTTGAAATCTTTGGACAATGTCCTGTAAAAAGATTTTATTCAGTGAAATTTTTGCAACCTCACTCGTTCTACAGACGCCACTGTGCGTCGTCTAAATATATTTTATAGCACTCTTCAATGTGGTTGTTCGGTTCTGTCCAAATCATTCGTATACCAAACTTAAAATATCTACATTTACAGCTTTTGCACTACTTTAAATGTTCACGACATGCTTTACGCGAATTTACTTATTAAAGCTAAAATTAAAAAATGGAGATGCAAAGCTACATGTAGGAAAATAAATTTAAAAATACTATTGGTGTTACCAATGCAAACCTAATAAAAAACCATTAACGGTATCTCGGCTCCAAAATTTGTTTCATTATTTGTTAACCTGTATAATTTGTGGGATATAAAAATATCCAAGCTCCAGCACAAGTATTTTATGATGGATGTAAACTGTAAGGTAAAAACAGTGAGTACAGCTATTAAATTAATAAAAACAAACTCTTATAGGTTTCAGAGCAAATTATTTTTATACCTTCCCATCAAAAAAATGGGGGTATATTGATTTTTTCATTCCCATTGTAACATATCGAAATATTTGTTGTAGAAGAAAAAGTATATATATTCTGGATCCTCATAAGATTCTAGGACAGTCTAGCTATGTCCGTCGGTTTGTCTGTTGAAAACACGAGAGGTTCCAAACGAAAAGAACTAACTTTCTGCAAATTTTCACAAATATCCTGTGTTGATAGGGTTTGTTTAGTACTTTTTGTCATAATCAATACTGACATAACTTTTTACAAATTACTTCTAAGTACTCCGAAATTACACTGTAAATTATGTCAAAAATCGGCCTTCATTTTTCCCTAGTCCCCATACAAGGCCCCCCTCAGACAATGACTTCAACATCCATAGTTGTCTAGCAATGATTAATATAGTGATGAAATTGGACATTAACTGGTTTTATATATACGTTCATACAAAATTTGTTTTTTTCCATTTCAAAGTGACACCATGATATAATAAATATACAGTAAACATTTCTTAATATTTCAAAGAATAATCTAAAGCTCAAACTGAATTTTTAGGCACATTTGGCCGATTCTTAAAACTTAATCTGTGGTCAATTCTCCGGCTAAAGTGTGGACCCCATCACTGACTGATACCCAGTGGGTACATATAATAAGCTTCCAAAATGCTTTAATATTTATCCACTCTCTGGACTCTTACGGGCTGCATAGAGGTGTCCTGAAAACACCATATTTACACTGTAATGGTAGATTGTTGTTAGGTTGTTGTTTGTTGAAACAACACAAATTTTAATTGGCATAACGAGAAGTCTGCACGTTCTATCATGGGCTAGGACTCGCCGGATGGGGTGTGGTTCTTGACTTTCGTTATCCTAGTTATTACCAAAACAAAAGAGGAACGTGCTCAAAGTAAACTAAATAGGATTTATTATCGTTTAGTAAAAGCAGACGGACAAAAGGGCTATTTCTATATCAACGGAATCTAAATTTATGAGACAAAACAATTTCATTTGATTTCACTACCAATGGATCTTTAGATTTTCAAGACCTCTGCCCTCACCAACCAATGTTCTTCATATCTATCCTAATAAAATATTATTGAAGAACTTCAATTAATTAAATTTATTCCATTTTTCGATTTTCAAAATATATTTAATAATTCAACATAATTAATACACGATAAAGTTCGATTAGGGATTCTAAAATCTTATTATATAAGATATGAAATACTATACTCTAGAATGTATAACTTATAAAGATATATATATAATTCGAAATATAAAAGAAATCTTACATTTATATTAACGACTAGTGCTGAGGCCTCTGCAAAATGTTCGCTGGGTTAACATAGTACTTAGATAATAATTGTGTGAGATTAATAATTATATATTGTAAAGAACACTGATAAAAGGAGAGAAAATATAAAAAAAAAAAACAAATTTGACAACTCCGTTGATCAATGCTTAACAAAATTTATGAATGAACTTACAAAATGTATGAAGTTCAGTAAATACTGATAGAACAACAAAAATCACAAATAGAACTTTTTACAGGGATGGAAATTATTAATTACGTTATGAATAAAAAATGTTTAACAACTGAAATTTTTAACAAGACTTAACATTTATACATTTAAATTTTCAACAAATAGAGTAGTAACAAATAGATTTAAATTTTAACAAATGGTATAATTTATGTATGGAAATTTTTAACTAAGAAAGTAGATATGGCAATGATATATTTCTAACGTGATTAAAGGTATAGATTTTTCTTAAATTTAATGCCGAATTTAATCATGTTTTATAAATTATTGGATTCCTTAAGTCAAATATGACTTGAAAATTAATTACAGAACTTTCACTAACGAATCTCGGTACAGATGTATATTATTTGTACTTTACCAAAGTTTTGAAATCCGGAGCTACTTTACACCAAACTATTCTCCAGGGGAATGCCAACAAAAAAGCTTGATGGAATAGAAGGCGGATTACCCAGTAAGAGATCCTTTCGAAGTCTCCAGATCCAAAGCACACACGTGGTAACAAAGCAAGTGGTTCCAAGCTTTGGTTTATAGATTAGTTGATTTATATTCGAGACCACTTTTAATCAGGTTTATTTGGTGGACTTCTTAAATCAATTTATTTGGTTTGTTGTATTTAAAAGTGTTATTTTAAACAATATGTAATTAATTATGTAATTTCAATAAAGGCCACGTTTATTTAAAATTATAAAAATCTACAATCAATTTAAACTTTTTTATTTGACGTCTCAGTTCTGAATAATTTCTGATCATTAATCCCCTACTTGAATACCTATCTATCAATCTCTCAATGAATTCAATAAATTTATTGAAAAAAAAACTCATTGTGAAAAGTAACGGGAAAATCTAGAATTATTGAATGAAATGTATCACTGTAATTATGAATGAGTGGTATATAATTGAGAATAGTGTTGCTGAATTATATGGAGCGAAATGATCAATAAATGAAATGGTATGGAAATGGAACACTAAATCATAAAATAATTCAATTTGCAGTTTTAAGAGTTTTAAAAGAAGATACTTGAAAGAGTCAATTTGTCAATCTTTGAATCAAATAAAATTCAACGAAAAGCTACCGTCACAACACGCAGAGAAAACATTTAGTTGTGCATGTTTACTGTAATCATTTCAAAAGTTTTACAAGTTTTTTAACAATATTATAGTCACAGTCATTATTTACATGATTGTGGTAACTTACGTTTCACATGATTGTGTCAATCATATACATGGTTGCAGTAAACAAGTATATGTTTGTGACAAACATTTTTATGATGAAGGATTTATCATATTTACATTATTCTCGGGTTATGGATATCATAATCATGTGAAACGTAAGTCAACCATATTATGGTTACCACAATCATATAAATAATTACTGTAACTAATATTGTTAAAAAAGCTTGTAAAAATCTTGAAAAGGTTACAGTAAACCTGTACAACTATATTTTTTCTCTGGATGTACGCGGAATATCTTCTTACCGGTCAATGAACACAAGAGCATGCTTTCACTTCAGTCTCTTCTAAGATGTCATCGAAAAAACCATCCCAACAATCATATAACAGAGTTGGAATATCGCCCTGCATGAAAATGGCATGATCCGCTTGATCACACGTTATTTTAAGTGATAGTTTTAAAGAGATACAAGCCATCTGACTTAAGTTCAACGATTCTGGAATTTTATGAAATTTCCTGACATACCTTGTCCTTTTCATATACAATGTCTGATTAGTAATTCAGTCTCAGTTTGTTCACTTTATTTTTTAAAATGCAACAATTTTTGTCCCTCGAAATACTTGCCACACTGTGATATTGAGTACAGTTTCACCCACATGACATATGCATGCATAAATAATAAAACTAAACTGTAAATCACCGCTGTGATAAATATACGTTTGCTTGGTTGGGTGTGTATATGTAATACTTATTTATATTCAACCGATTTTCACACACAAACAACATGTGCATGTGTATTTGTTTAACATTTATAGATGTGTTGGTAATAAATGTTGTTATTGCATGTTCAATTGTCTACCCAACTTAAGTTTCTCTATATAAATAAATGGGTTTCTCCACTCTGCTCCCCATGTTAACAAAAGTCACCTGATATTTTTTCTGCAATTTTTATTTGTGGTCATAAATTTGTACATTTTTTTATAAGGATTACTACATATGTGGGAGTGTGGGAGTGTGTGACTGTGTGTATGCATGCCTGTGCAATTGTGTATGTATGTTTGTGTGTGGAAAGATACTTAACTTATAAACTTGTTAAGTGCTTTGACTACACTGTTAAGGATCATTATTTAAAAATGAACATAAATTGTAATTTGTATTTATTTATACGTTTTACACACTTTCTGTATATAAGTAGTGGTGTATGTGGGAAATTGTTTTGCTAACTTAGTAATAGAGTAGAGATTTTTGTATAAATTATTTTAAAATATTTGCAAAATTCAATTATCAGCTTAATATTGAACCATAGTTTTGCACATAATTTTACTCTAAATAGTTATTTAGTTTTAGTAATTTAGTTTAATGCTACAGAGATTTGTACACATTCAATTTAAAGCTTAATTTTTGTATAACTCATAAATCTACTTATCAATATTAAATGCAGAATTGATAAATGTTAATAAATTAATATCGTAAATAATAGTGTTATAATAAATACTTTATGGTAATATGGTTATAGTGTGAATCATATGTATGTGAGCAAGTGTATGAATATTATTATATTTGAAGTGTTTTAAGTAAACACTTTATCCAATTTGCAATGCCGGTATTGTTGAAGGATTACAACTCGGAAGCGTTCTCCAACAGGATGATTTTTATTATCACATCACCAGAAATCATTGGTAAATATGGGAAAGGAACGAGAGCTTGTTGTATTAAGTAAATTTTGGTTATTATTTATAATAAGGAGTACGACGAAGTCTATCTTACCCCAGGTCAAGCGATAAATCATAAAAAATTTAACAATTTTGTGTCAGTTTCTCTACAAAATCTTCAGTAAAAAAATGCTGAGAAAAAAGTGAAATTCGTATTTCATAAATTACCGGATGGTATTATGACCCATTCTAACTGCGCTCTATTGTGATAACATTATGTTTTTAATAATATTTTACTTTTTTTCGAAAACAGTTTGCATGTTAACTAATCATGCAATTAAGGAATCCTCAATTTTACTACAATTATGATTTTTTACAACACAATATTGATTTATTCTATTGTATTAAATTTTCACAAAGGATTGGTTGCAGCCCTTTGCCAACCAATCCTTTTTTTGTGTGTACACTGTACATATTTCGAAGAATAATCAAGAAACTTTAAATATATTTTTAGGCTTATATTTGCAATTAGTTGGCCTATTTTTATAAACAAAGTCTTAAGGTACGGTCACACATGGCAAATATTTACTCAAAAAAGCGTAACCACTTTTTTTAGTACAAATTTGTTTGACGTTGTTTACTCTTTCAAGTGTTTTGTAAGATCTAATAGCATCAAATAAAATAAAACTTAATATTTGATTTGAATTGTCCTAAGTAAAAGGAGTTTTTGACAATAAATATAAGAATTTAAATATATTTTATTTAGTGGTTACGTCTTTTTCGTCAAATATTTGCCGTGTGTGACCCTACCTTTATATAAATCGTTTCCAGAGTATAGTCGGCTTGTGATTAATTATGCGGCATCAGTCTGGACCTCATTGCTGAGTGATACCCACACGCTGAATAAAAATATAGTTGTGCATGTTTACAGTAACCATTTCAAAATTTTTAACAATATTATAGCCACAGTAACAATTTATATGGTTGTGGTAACAATAATATGGTTAATTTATGTTACGGTAAACATGTATATGTTTGTGACAACTATTTATATGATGAAGGACTTACCATATTATGTTGCTCTCGGCTTATTAATATCATAATCTGAGAACAACTTACATAATATGATAAAAAAATTCATCACATATGGTTGTCTTAAACATATACATGTTTACTGTAACCATACATATGGTTGATACAATCATGTGAACCGCAAATGAATCATATTATTGTTACCACAACCATACAGATAGTTACTGTGACTATAATATTGTTAAAAATGCTGAAATGGTTACAGTAAACATGCACAACTATATTCTTTTCTACGTGCAGTAGATAAGTATACGAAGCCTCCAAAATATCACCCCCAGGACCGTTACGGGCTGCCTACAGCCCCTCGGAACGCCAAAAAACTCAACAGTGTGATTTCACTTCAGTTTGTTATAAGATGTCATCGGAGTAATCATCTCAACTTTCACATAATCCAGTTGGAATCTTCTCCAAGGCATGCTGGAAAAGATGTTCGTCTGTAAGAAAATGACTGGATATGTAAATAATCCGCCTATCATACGTTGTACGCTGCAGTATTGAACGATATTCGTAGATATGCAGAGAACACAGAGGTTGCAGGTTACCGCACGAAAATCGTACTTAGAGGGAGGCAGCCCACTGGCTATTGCAGAAACTGAAAAAGCACTGCTGCGACAATCAAGAGTAGTTCTGGAACAACTAGGATCTAGATGAAGCAACAAGCTCAATTCGTACTGGTACCGCACAGACGTTGTCGTCCACAATATAAGCCTAGTGTGATGTAAAGGTCCTGCTGGAATGGTTTAAGTGTATGCTTTTATCCACATCCTTCGACTATGCAAAACCTAGCTAAGAAGAGGAGAAGACAATTGAGATTTTCTCTGCTACTATTCGGCACAAGTGGTTAAAAGATTCGACCTGCAATATCAGAAAATTTGGCTTGACTATCAACAATTGTGTCATTTTCGTTGCTAAAAATATTTTTTTGCTGAAATTACATGTTTTTGACCGTTTTTAGTATAAAAATAAGTAAGAGAGCTATATTCGGCTGTATCGAATCTTATATACCCTCACCAAATTATACTTTAAAATACAAATTTTAAATATTTTTAGGTAAACGAAATTAAATTTTTTTTTTTTCAAAATTTTTAAAATTTTTTCCGAAATTGTAGACACAACATCTACGAAACGTCCAGAAAATTATAATAAAAATATGATTTTTTATTTACATTGAAGAACTTCAGGCCCTAATAGCTTAAGAAACTCAACAACTTTAAAAGTTTTCTTCTTTTAATTTTTAAAAAAATTTGTTGGTAAAAAATAATTCGGGTTAAAAAATATTTTTACCGATTTTGACCCATTCAGAATATTTATACTTTGTGGAATCGCTAATAAAAAATTTAGAAATTACAAACGGAAAGACAAACTTATACATACCCTTGCCACTCATGATGAAGCTCATAATAACTGAGCTGAAGACTTTGAATAGATATCAATAGATATGGTTTTCAAGATGAACTACGGCTTGAGTTCATCCGCCTTATATAAGAAGCATTTCCCTCTTAGGTATGAAGATAACTGTTCACCTGGTAAAGTAATTCGTTATGTAGGCCCATTCTAGAGAGACCAAATATATCAAAGTCAGTCCGGGTATGATTATATCATTTCCGCTGTTTCATTTCAGGTTTCTTTTGCAAGTATTAAATGATTTCCGGATATAACTTGGTACATTAGTCAAAGATGACAGAGGATCCATCAACATCGCTACAGAAGGTCCTTCAGGATTTGCGTTTCACACACTTCACCAAGTCATTGGATTTATTTACAGAATTACGGACCAGATCCCCAACTTTTTAGGTACATAAACAATCTTCATCCCTATGTTTGTGATAAAAATAAATAGTTTTTATACCCTACACCACCATCGTGGGGAGGGTATATCGGATTTGTGCAGATGTTTGTAACGCCCAAAAATATCAGTCTAACACCCACCTTAAAGTATACCGATCGACTCAGAATCACTTTCTGAGTCGATTAAACGATGTCCGTCTGACCGTCTGGCTGTCTGGTTGTCCATGTAAACTTTGTGCGCAGAGTACAGGTCGCAATTTTAAAGATATTTCGATAAAATTTTGTATATATTACAAAATCGGTCCATTATTTCACCTAGCCCCATACAAATGTCTTCCCGAAATGAGACTTTAACGGTCATAAATGTTTAATTTATATAGATATCTACACAAATATTGTTCCAAATAAGTTTTATATATACCGAATTCATGTCACCAAATTTTGTTATGATCGGTCCATAATTAGTCATAGCTCCCATATAAGGCATGATTCCGATAATCACTTTAACGAGCATAAATCTCCTTAAAATGTTTGTATACACATTAAATTCCACACAAATAACTTTCATATAGACATTAATCACATGACCAAATTTCATGGTGATCGGACCATAATTTGTCATAGCTCCCATATAAGTCCCAATTCCGAAAATTGCTCACGAATATAAATTATTGAAATTTTAAAATAAAAATGTTTTTTCTCATTTACCTAGTATAGGGTATTATAAGGTCGGGCTTGACCGACCGTACTTTCTTACTTGTTTAATATTTGAAAAGTGTATAAGATTCGTTACAGCCCAACACAGTACTGCGACTTGTTTTTCTTTAGTTTACATACATATTTGAATAATTCTATTGTATAATAATTGTCTGAAGCGTATACTTAATATTAAGTGCTCTTGACACACTCATACGTCAAGTTGAACTTAACCATAGACAGATGTTATTTCTATAGAATTTTATATGCTTATTGTGAAAATATTAATTAAATATACAAAATATTTAGTTTTTTTATTTTATTAATAATAATAAATCTAATTATATGTATATAATAATAGTACAATTATTGTGTTTTAAATTAGTTTCTGTGGTTTAATGCTAATAAAACATTTTATTTTTTCCTGCTAAAACAATTTAAATTGTATTTTGTAGAAAATTAGTCATGAAAAGCATTTTTAAATACCTGAATTACAAAAAAAAACTTAAATAATAAATTATGCTAAAATTACCATAATTTTATAAAGGTAAACGGCGTATAAAAAAAGTTAATTTACACTAAAAGCAATAGTTATAGTTACATTTAGATCTTGTTACTTATTTTTGATAACTTTGAAATATAGCAGAGCTAACACATACATGATTTTATATACCAGCTTGTAGCTTAGTTTATTATGTATCACAAAAAGTTTATGATGAGTGTCATTAGGACATGTTAACGGCATTTCTGTATCAAGCCTAAACACAAATAAATGTAAAACTTTTAACCTGTGACATATCATATATAGCCTTCATCAAAGTATATTTTAGAACAATTATTAAAATATTTTTAAAATTTTTGTTTACAGAAAAAATTTATTTGTGAGAAAAAATTTTGTGATAAAAAATATTTTTCACGATTTTGGTTCACTGTAGGTCTAAATTACTATGGCGAAATATTAATGAGTTAGTAATCCAGAGGTCACAAAGTTTCTTTGCTTATATCTCAGCCATTTGTGGGCAGATTTTTTCGATTTTAAATAACGATAGTACCGGGGCTATAGCGGATATATTGATGTATAAACTAACGGTCTAATTCATAATAACTTAAAACAGCTTTATAAGTCGTTAATAAGAAAAAAATCAGAAAACTGTATTCATAAACGTTTAATAGTCTTGTAAGTCTGTTATAAATCATTCATAAATATGAAATAGTTATTGTAGCTTCAACACTACTATAAACCAACTTTAAGGTATTCTTTTTACATTTTATCTGGAAAAAACGGAATTTTAAAGATAATTTTTTATAAATTTGCAATAATAGACAATACTATTGCAATTGACAAACGTTATTTTAACTCCGCTGGGGAATATGTTCCAATATAATAATATATGATTTTGTTTCAAATTCCTCCGGCAGTGAGCTATATGAGGTTCGCAAGTGAGTTTGATTGCCTTTTTTGTCATTTTCTTTTAACCTGTGACGAAATGTAGTAATAAAATGTGAAAGCATTGTGGAAGGCGGTCCACACAATCTAATATACCCATTCCGGAATTAAAATTATCTGTTTCCTTATATAAATTCATTAAATTTTGTTAAAAATTAACAAAATGACAATAAAAATAAATTAATAAAACAAATTATAAAACAGTGATGTTTATTTTATCACAGAATATTCGTCATTCGAATACTTTTAATAATAATTGAAATAAAATATATAAAAACGTTTGTATATTAATATATTTTAGCTTAATATAAATATACTAGAATCAGATATACATTTTTTATCTAAAAATTAGTTTTTATCTTCAAAAATGTATTAAAACTAAAAACAAACAATTAAAAAAAGAGAGTTAACGAATATTTTATCCTAATTGCAAGCAACACTAACAACGAAAAAGTGGAAATAACTGAGAAGCATTGCCAGATTAGACAAAAAACAGTATATTACTTATTGTGGCTTTAACAAACGTTTATGAATAAAATACCTTTATTAAAGGTTTATAAAGCTAAAGTGTTTGTTAACAAATTTGTGTTTTAAATCTACAATAAGGTTTCATTATGAATTAGACCGTAAGTATTTAAGTTATTTGGGGGCTACGGAATGTTAATTTCAACATACAGACTGACATGAGTTCATCGACTCCACTATCTATAAAGATGCCGAATATAAATACTTTATGAGGACGTAAATGCAAATGGAATGACAAACTTATGTTTAAGGATAGTTGCGTTCCTGAAAAAATCGTGTAAATCGAAATGAAAAATGTTTGTATGAAAAATCGTGTAAATCGAAAAAATACCAAAATACGAATAAATTTAAAACTTTGTTTAGAAAATTCATTTATTTTAAAGTAAAGTAAATACATTCCCCCATATTCATAAAAAAATTTCAATTTAAACAATGTTTTAAAGCAGAATTTCCCTAAAAAATTTGATTTTAAAACGTTGTTTAAATTTAAAAATTGTATAAGCTTTTGATAGAAAAGTCCGCTCTGGCATTATTTTTCAAAGCTGTACCGATTCGTCTGTATTGAAGACTTTATCAGGAATGTATTAATTGGCAGCAATAATTTCAGTACATTTTTCGGGATATTCTTTAGACTCATCTATATCAGCAGAAGCTTGTTTAACTATTTAAATATTTCAAAACAACCATGACTGGATGGTAGAAGATCATTAAGTTTTTTTTGTAATAGCAATGGTATCAATTTGGATTCGCTTTTGAGTTTAATTTTCTATCCAGATCATTAGTGGCTTTTCCATATTTTCAATTGTAATGAAAAAAACGCATGAAGTTGTACTTAGGCTCATTTTGGTTCCTGCTGCTTACTTTTCCCTATTATGTTTTCATTTGTTATAGATAACTATTTTTGAGAATTTTGCAGGATATATATACTGAAAAAAATTAATTTTTGCTAAAATATTAAAAAAAAAAATCGTGTAAATTGAGCTAATTTCCACATCCCTCGATTTAAACGAAAACCATAAAAATCGTGTAAAAGTGAAATCGTGTAAAAAAAGTATCGTGTAAATCGAGGGATAGGTATATAGTTTTTCACCGTAAGTTCTAGATTTTTAATTATATATTTATACCCTACACAACCATAGTGGGAAGGATATTATGCTGATGTTTGTATCGTACAAAAATATTAGTCTAACACCCACATTAAAGTATACCGATCGACTGGAAATAATTGTCTGTCCGTCTGGCTGGCTGTCCATGTATATCTGTTCGCAAAATACAGTTCGCAATTACGCAGATATTCAAAGAAATTTGGTACATGAATTATCTTCGGCTTAAAGAAGAAGTATAGCCTTCACATAGCCTCCACACAAATATCCTCCTGAAATAGAACTTTATCGGCCATATGTGCTGGTTTTATAACGATATCCACACCATTTTTTCAACAAATACTTAAGTTTTATATACAAATAAAGCACACTTAAAAATTTTGAGCGGAGCGATGCATAACAAAGAGGAACAAAATTTACATTTTGGTTTAGTGCAGCGAAAAATGTATTTAAATGATCAGACTTAAATAAGACATTTCATTTTCAAAACAGTTTTTAGATTTTTTGGACAGCTCTTGTTTTTAAAATATCGCGGTTTTAATTTTTTGATTATTCTGTATATTTTTTTCTTACATATTTATTGAATATTGCATAAATGGAGACTAAAATTAATCAGGGTCCTCATGTAAACGATTAAATGCCTAGCAAACTGTGTATTTTTACACTCCCGCAAATGAATTGTCAAAAACTGTATGGAAATTCATTTGCACAAGTCCGATAAGTTTGCGCGACAATTTGGACTCGCAAACTTGAATTTATTGTGCAATTGATGATCAGCTGCGTTTGCTTACTTTTATTTATAATAAATAAAAATCAAATAAAATACATACATTTTGTGCATGTGAAAATTGTGTAACAGAATGGCTGAATTGAATGGCATTGAGTATGGAAATATTAACCAACAGCAAGAACATAAGTAAATTCTTTCAAACTATGTTTACCATTTTTTGTTACAAAGATTTCACTTTCATTAGAAATTTTTGGAATTTAAATTTATACAATTTTTAAAACCTTTTTTAAGCACTTGTTGAATTTATTTTTGTTTGACATTTTTACCAAATAGACATTTTCCATACAAAATTCCACAAAATTTATATGGTGGGTTCAGGAAACACTTCGCGCAAATTTGCACATTTGCATAAATGGGAAACTTAGGCATTTCAATGAGTACTCTTAATAAAAAATATTCCAGTAACCGTATTCTACACAAAAACTTTTCTTTAACATAAACATTGTTCATCTATATTCCAGGCTAATTTGCTGAAATCGCAAATCCTTATAAAATCATACCAATAAGCTAATTTATATAAAAAAAAATTAAATTTATCTGAAAATATACTAAAACTATTTGGCAAATAACTCGAAGATTCATATGTTTTTCGTATTCAAAAAATTGTACAAGAGTTCGTAACTTGAATGTTTAACACCTGCATGATTATAATTAAATAAAATATTTATTTTTGTAGATTAGCGTGTTCATAAAATACCTCCGATTTTTTTTTATTAAATTATAAAAAAACTACTTGTAAGGGTCTGTTTTTCTGTAACTGGCAGTTACTATGTTTAATATCAATTATGTTAATTTGCTGTTAATCTGATTAAAATGAGTGACGAGAGAAAAGTGAGACCTAAAATTGTTGAGTATTTTCAACAAAACCCAACTTGTTCCTAAAAAAAGTTGACCAAACACTCAAAGGTCTGCCGTCAAACAGATTCCAATGTTATTGAACAGTATCGGGAGAACTTGTCAGCCAATAAATATAAAGCATTTCCAAAAGAGTTCCCATCACATCCGGTAGAAAAGCAGCCCGGTTAGCAAAGTACTCGGACCATTTGCTACGAAAAGTTGAAGCCAATAAAGATTTAAAAACATACAAGGCTCAAAAAGTTCTTAACAGGAACGCTGCTAAAAATTTAGAAACCAACGACAGCGCTCGAAAATTGAAGTCAAGTTTTATTTAAAAAAAAAATATAACAGCTGCATAATGGATGACGAATCGTATGTTCTGGGTCAATATTTGTTTATGTTGCTGATGCTCGAGAGAATGTTGTAGAAATGTTTAGGATCCAAAAGCAGAAGATTTTCAAAAAGTTCTTGGTATCTCAAGCAATATGCAGTTGCGGCATAAGGAGTCAAACATTTGTTACAAAGGACTCTATAAATATCGAAATTTACATCAAGGAATGTTTACAAAGGAGGATGATTCCATTTATAAGACTTCTTAATGTGTCCACATATTTTTGGCCTGATTTGGCATCCTGTAAGTTGCGGCAAAAAAAGCCAAACATTTGTTACAAAGGGCTCAATAAATACCGAAATTTACATCAAGAAATGTTTACAGAAAAGGATGCTTCCATTCATAAGACTTCTTAATGTGTCCATTTATTTTTAGCCTGATTTGGCATCTTGTCCCTATGGTAAGGAAAGTCTTGAGTGGTACAAGAACAATAATGTGGTATTTGTACCAAGAGAGGCAAATCCTCCAAACTGCCTGCAGCCTGGCTCTTGTTAAAATAGAATTGAAGAGCACAAAAAAGGTGTCCAAAAGTGTGGTAGATTTTAAACGGAGATAGACAACCTGTTCGAACAAAGTGATAGAAAGCACTATAAAAACCTTAATGGATGGATTTCCGGTAATGTGAATATAAAAACCGCGATATTTCTAAAACTCGAGTAGACTGGAAAAAAACAATTAATGAGGGTTCATCAGCTCGCAAAACGTAGATGAAATATCGGCCACCAAAATGTCTGCTCCGGTGTGTATTTGGTCATAGCCCCCAGACAAGGTCCACTGCCGAAAATCACTGTTACAGGTATAAATCACTTGAAAATATTGGTATCCAAATAAAATTACCAGAAAGAGGCTTCGTATAGAAATAAATTACAGAACCTTATCTGATGACGATCGGTCCATAATTATTCATAACTTCCGAATATCAGATTTTAGCTTATTTACTCAGGGTAGGGTATCATATGGTCGAACATGACCGACTATATTTATTTACTGGTTTTATTTTGTAATTGTTTTTTTTTTAACAATATTATCAGTATTTATTTTTCCATATTAAATATTATTGCCTAAAAATTAAACATAATGCTAAAATTTCCATTAGTATTCAACACAAAAATTATCAATTAAATAATTAAAACTTTATTTTTTTCTATGTCTACTTATTATATTTAATATGAAATTTAATTTTTATTTTATGCAAATTAATGTAAATAATACAAGTAAGGTTTCTACAATCGGCTGTGACGAATTTTATATACCCTGCACGAAAGCATACTTTAAGATAAATGAAAAAAAATTCGAGAATGGTGAAAAAAAAGATTTTTGAACAAAATGTTTATGGATAATTTTTGGTGAAAAAAAATGTTGGTGGGAAAAAATTTGTAAAAAATAGGTTAACAAATCGAAATTGTTGAGGTTTTTTGCATATATCTCGGTAGATTTTCAATAGCGTATAGTTGATTTCAATATACGGACGGACACGGCTATGTCGACTACGCTATCTATAGCCATCCATAAAATATACCTTATGGGATCACAAATCAAAAATATAGAAATCACAAACGGAATAACAAATTTATATATTACTTACGTTGTCACTCCTGGTAAGGGTTATAATTGTAAGCAAATTTCTGATAAAATATAAATTACTTTTGTTATTTAGTGTTTGTTACATTGTGAAGCAAATTAATGTTTAATTTAAATACACACAAAAATTATAATTAATTGCAGCCTTTTTTTTAACTGAAAGAATTGCCAAACAAATGAATTCGTTATAAATTTAACTTTAACAAATTACCAGAATTTCTTTATTTTTTTTTATCAAAATTTCAAATTTTCAAAGACTTTTTTGAAAAATATATTTAGAATTCGTTTAACCCTGCTGCTAGGTTAGAAAAAACTTACGAATGTAAGGTTAATGGACCATTTGGTCCATATAAACTGCTAATGTAAAAAACAAGTGTGGGATTCCATTTTTTTTTTTTTTTTAATCAACATAGATTAAATATGTAAAAGATAATTGTGGGATCCCCCTTTTTTGATTTTTGTTGTAAAGAAGCACAAATATTTGGAAATGCAAATGTTCAATTTGCGTGCAGTTTTTAATAGAACAGACGTGTTTTACTTACGACATGGCAAACTTGATAATATTTCAGAAAACATAAAAAACAAACTAATAGATACTTATCTTTTTGAAATAAATGTAAAAAAATCAAAGAAAATATACGATGGACCAAATGGTCCCTTAACCTAAGATTCGTAATTTTTTATTTTTCTCAGTCCTGTTTTAAGTTAGAACCTTTTATTTTTATATATAGCATTGGTTTATAAAAAAACCACGTGAGCTAAAAAACTAGGTCAGTATATATCGCCGTTCAAAAATTATAAAGGAAGCAATTAAAAAATTGGACCAAATGGGCTCAACCTAACAGCAGGGTTAATAAAGCTAAAAACAAAATTTACTTTTGTAATTCTGACGCATAAGCTATAATTTTTACAAAAAACAGACTGTTAGAAATGTACAGAGTTTTCCAACAAGAGGTGTTATTTTGGTATTCAAAGAAAAATGGAATTTTTTGAGATAAATGATCGGATGTTTATTTCATAATAAAGAGAAAGCCATGCCATTAATAATGAAAAACAACATCAGCCAAATGGTCACCATGACCACGCTTACAGAACCATATCCTTTTCATGAAATTTTCCATAACCAAATCCAAAGTGGCTGCCCTATGTCCTCGATAGTCTCACGAATTCTATCTTTGTGGACTTGAATCGACGCTGGGCTGTTGGCGTAGACCTTATCTTTCACGTGGCCCCAAAGGAAGAAGTTGTAAGGTATTAAATCACAAGTTCTCTGTGGCCAATTGTGATCACCTCTTCGAGAGATAACACGGTACGGAAACTTTTCCTATAAAAGAGGTTTCGTTGCCAACTCCAACTCCGAACATAAGATACGGTGTAATGACGTTTGTGGAATGCCCAATTCCAAAAAACGAAGAGGAATGTACAAACCTGGGGTTTCTTCAACACTTTGGGCTACAGCAGCAATATTCTCAGTTGTTCTTAAGCGACGTGCACGGGTTTTATTCTTCACATGCTTTAGTTTTGCGAACTGTGACTGCAAGATTTTCACCATTTTTGTAGTGAATTTTAATAATTTCAATGCGTTGTTGAAGCGTGTATCGTTCCAATTTTAGTAATGGCATAGTTTCTATTTGCCAAATGTCAAAGAATAAAATCTTTAAAGGTGACAACTACCGAAATACCGGTTGATTCAAGATAACATCTCTTGTTGGAAAACTCTTTATAAATTTAATTGAAAATACATGGCTCTGAAATTGATTCATACAAAAAATACAAGTTTGTTATTCCGTTTGTAATTTCTACAATATTTATTTGCAATCCCATTAGATATGTATATTATTGACCTGAGAGGAGTTGAATAAAATATGTCAGTCTATCAAATTCCGACGATTTATGACAGACACAAATCTGTCCCTATTTAAATTTAACTGAAAATTGTGTTTTGGCAATAAACATATTTGCAACAGCACACAGCGACGTCTTGTTGAAGCCTCATCTCGTTGGTGTCCATAACATGCAACTCTGGCCAAAAAAGTTATTCGTCATGGACTTACAGCACTCGCCGTTGACGGTGATCACCTGGCCAACGTAGTTCTTAAGGAAATATGGTCGAATGATGCCGCCAGCCCAAAATCCATAATAAAAAATTACTTTTCTCGGACCTTATATGGATTGGAATCGTTTGATATTTGAAAATTTTGTTTGTTGAAGTACCCATTCATACAGGAGTGGACCTCACTGTTAAACGGGTGACACCGACGGAACGTTGCTAGAGCAGAACACCCATCTTGAACAATTTTATCATTTATACTTGGTGTTGTACCATATATCCATCCATGCAGATTTGACAAAACAAACTGAACAAAAAAGAGCCAAGTCAACAATTTAAAACTAGCAATAATCGCATTGATTATGTGTCTCCCTGTTATGGATATTCATATGTTTTAGAAACCAATAATACCATTTAAATACCCATTCAATGAAACAATGCCAGTAGCCCACAAAATTGGACCTAACCAGATGAGAATACTTTTTTTAAATAGATTCCATATATAGCAATAAGGGCCCAAAATGGTTTTCTGGAATTCAATTTCCCCCAGTTTATTAAACATACATACAAATTTTCTTTTCATCACGTATCATTTTTCTTCCGAAGAATATGCCAAATTATATTAAAAATTAAAAGGCCAACTTTTTCTTTTGTGCTTTGAATGATGTTCTCGTTTTAAACGCCAACAGTAATCACCTAGCATAGTTGTATCCCAATGGTCTTGAAATCATTTTTCAAGCTTCTTTACTTCCTGGTGGAAGCTCTCACTCTGCACATCGCTGACCGCACCAAGATTAGATGAAAAAAAAAAGAAAAATGAGAATGAAGAAAGGGAATTTTCAATGACATTGTGCAACCCAAATTTACGTAAGCTTTAAACATGTGTAACAAACATAAACTGCGAAGCGTTTTGCTTGTCTGCAGATACACCCAGAGTCTATGGCGGGAATCGAACCCGCAACCCCCAGATTGATAGTCCAGCACACTATCGTGTAGTCTATCGGGGTACCCTACTAGTCAACTACCCGCTCTACATTTTCGGCTCTGTTATTCCCTAGGAACCACTTTGAAAGATGTCAACGTTATCTAATAGGAACGATTACTAAACAAAACATAATAACAAAAAAGTACAATACAGCGAAAACAGTAACTATTTCTCTTAACTCTAAAGTAAAAATAATAATTGACATGTACCTCGAAAACTAGACGTGATGGATACCACATACGTTTGGAAGATTTGACTCATTACCTATTTATTCTAGCTAACATTTAAGATAGTACCAAAATCGTGTAACGCAGTGTTATTAACCGATCCGCTTAAAATAAGTACGGCGCATAATACCCCCAATAAGTTGTTATAGCCTATGGTACTAATTAAGTTTTGTCTTAAGACTAAATCTATAAATGCTAGAACACTTCTCACTAAAATATATTTATTACATTAATTAATTGAAACCACTAAATTACATTATTTAATATTTCAAAAGCTAATGACTATCATCCCTATCTGTTAAATCTCTTCCTCTGCCTATTTCACTAAATATCCGTGCTCATTTGCAAATATTTATTAAATCTACTGTTTTACCAATAAAACCACAAAAATACACCAGAACTGTATTTACACAAAAAATCAGCGCTTTAACATGTTTAAATACAGATTAAAATAGCAAATATTTTAATAAAACCGCACAAGTAGTTTGTTCGTACACAAAACAAAAATGATTTAGATACAAAGTTATTATATTATAATGAGGATAAAGTTTAGTATTTGTAGTTTTTAAATTAACAAGCTCCGAGGGTGGAACAAAGAATTTGGAGAACAATTAAATTAAAATAATTCTGAAAACGATATCATATAGTATGCACTATGGTGCTCCCAAGGTCTAAAATTGTTCTCTGTCATCAAAAACAAAATTATGAAAATTTGAGAAAAAACTCAAAATTTCAAATAAAATATGCAACCTTTGGCGACATTAAAGGTTGCACATTTTAATTGAAATTTTAATAGGACCCACGGATATTTAGCCTTGATGTCGATTCGGCTTGTCGGCTTGTCGGCTGGATTTCATGTACGATCTCTTATGCTTCGGGTTATTGTAATCGATCCATTTTTTATCGCAAGCAATGATTCGGTGCAAAAATGATTTTCGTTTATAGCGATCAAACATTATTTCGGATATGCAAAATCTTATTTCAAGGTGTTTCAATTCGTATGGTACACAATTTCCTTCATTTAAATGAATCCTGCTTTTTGCAAACGTTTTGAAATTGCTGCTTGAGTAGCTGCCAATGATTTTGCAAGCCATTGTTGAGTTTTACAATAATCTTCATGGAGAAGTGCCTCCACTGCTTGGCCTTCAAACTTCTTTGGCTGGCTTGGGCTATATTTGTCTTCCGCACAAACCATCTCTTGCACTTTTTGAAACCGACGGAACACATGTCTTGGGCAGCAAATCCTCTTTGGGCACCCTCTCGTTAAGCAGCTCACTTGGGTCCATTCAAAACTTATCGCATTGTAATACCCTAGGGGTAAACAGCAGGGCATTTACAATACTACCGTTTTCTCCGAGTTAAACCAACCAGATTCCCTGACGAAGGAGTAGATTTCTCTAAGATTCATCGTTGATGGCTCATCCAAGTATGATAGGATTAGGATTCCGAGGATGCGTTCCCTCAGGGTTTTCAGAGCCGGGCATTGGCAGAAAAGGTGGTACACACCTTCTTTATTATGAGAACTTCTACAGTAGTCATTGTACCGTAGGCCCAGTCTTCTATTATGTGTTCCAATTACACGGTGTCCTGTAAAAAAGGAGACAATTAGCACTATTTGCTCACAACAGAATTTAATAAGTAGATTCGTCCTGCTGGCATCATATACGGGCCAAGTCGACCTCGTTGTATCATAGGAGGGTTCATTACTCCACCTGTTTTGTGCAGTATCATATAGTTTCTGCTGAACAGCCATCTTGCATTTAACAAGGGAAATATTGGTGCCGTTTTGTTAACCCTTTTCATCGTGCATGTTTAAAAAAACTAAAATTGTTTGTTTTTTAATTAAATTTTGCGCCAATTGTATTAGTTTTTGCTGCAGAATCGACTGGTGAAATCATATTTACAATATATTTAACCGTTTTTGCTCTACAGAAAAATTTGCTCTTTAGGTGCGTTGAACCACCACAAGGAGTGAATATTTTCCAAAACAAAAGAAGGAAGCCATTATTTTTATTTACGCAAAAACCTTCAAAAAAGGATGATACCCGAAAAACAAATAAAGTGACCTGGTCACAAACGAACTCTAATACATATATTACCAGATACTTATTCGATAATACCTCAGCCAATTGGATGCATGTTTAATGGAAGTAATTTCCGCCTGAAGAGAAGTACAGAAGTTATGTAGCTTAAAGTAGAATTTTATCCCAAAGTTCTCAATATATAAACCTCCACCGACCCTATTGTCCCTTTAAGAGCCATTAGTATATATATCCTTATGACATCGTCAGGGAAGAAGAGTCCGTGCTGTCATAAATCCCTCTTCGGGATTATAATATGGAAATGCCTATCGAAAAAAGGTTTGCCGATGCATTCTTTCGGCATGTTTATACCTTGCACCACCATAGTAAAGAGGGTGCATTTGTGCTGATGCTTGTAACGCCCAAACATATTTGTTTAATTCCCAACTTAAACTATACCGATTGACTCAGTCTCACTTTCTAAGTCGATTTAACAATGTTCGTTCATCCATCTGTGTGTTTGGCTGGCTGTCCATATCGCTATTTTGAAAATATTTCGATTAAATTTGGCTATTTTCGGCCCAAGGACAAATTTCTCCACAGATAAGTTTTACATACAAGTAAATAACACATACAATTTCTCTGCAGATTCATGCATAATTGACCAAAACTTTAATGAGCATAAAACTCTTAAAAATGTTGGTATGCAGAAAAACTTCAACATTGGTCCATAATTGATCATAGCATATTTTGTTGTTGCAAATGTCATGTTTTTGTAAATCGACTTAGATTTCTGACAACGTCGTCTCGTCACTATGTTACCCTATGGTTGGCCTCATAGGATATATGATTTGTTGTATTTTTGGTTGATAAATCGGAGTGTATAATTCTCTATGAGGCCAACTTCCGAAAATCACTCAAGAAAAAAAAATAATTGAAATTTTAAAAGAAAAATATTTTTGCTCATTTACTCCGTCTACACTTTCTTAAGGACTGAGCTCGAACAATTTTTAACATACATATATGTTAATGAAAATAAAACCACTAAACTTACAGTTTTGAATCTTTTTTTATTTGATTGAAAATATTGTTACAATTTACAAAAAAAAAATATTTTTATAGTTCTAATCATTTTTATAGTGCTTTATATCAATTAGTTCGAACAATTTGTCCATCTCCGTTTAAAATCTACCACACTTTTGGACACCTTTTTTGTGCTCTTCAATTCTCTTTTAACAAGAGCCCAATATCTCTCCACTGGACTCAGCTACAGGCACTTTGGAGGAATTGCCTCTCTTGGTGGACACATTAAGAAGTCTTGTGAATGGAAGCATCCTTTTTTGTAAATATTCCTTGATGTAAATTTCGGTATTCATAGAGCCCTTTGTAACAAATGTTTGCCTTTTTTGCCGCAACTGCATATTGCTTGCCATACCAAGAACGTTTTGGGAAATATTGTCTGCTTTTGGGTCCTAAACTTTTCTTCAACATTCCCTCGAGCATCTGGAACATAAAAAAATTGACCCAAAAGCTGAGAAAAATTGCCCATACGTATATTTCGTCATCCATTATGCAGCAGGTATATTTTTTGTATAAAATTTGATTTCACTCTCAGTGCTCTGTCTTTGGCCTCTAAATTTTTAGCAAAGTTCCTGTTAGGAACTTTTTAAGCCTTGTGTGCTTTCAAACCTTCGTTGCTTTCGTGGCTTTAGAAACATCATGTGGACCATGCCATCTACCTCATCCAGGTTTTATATCAACGAACAAGTTCTACCGGAAAAAGTTTGATAGCAGACCTTTGATTGTTTGGCCAACTTTTTGTAGGACCAAGTTGGGTTTTGTTGAAAATATTTAATAATTTTAGTAAGCACTTTTTTCTGGTCACTCATTTCAATCAGATTAACAACAAATGAACATAATTGACATTAAACATAATAACTGACATGCTTTGCAAAGGTAACTTGATAAAAAAAAATATCAAATAATACTCGGGTTAAAAGTTTTAATGAAAAACGTGTGTTAAAAATTTTACGATCTCTGTCCTTACTTGTTAATCCTTCATTAGAATCGAAAAATATTTTTTGACATTTCATTTAAAAAAATTTTAAAAATATAAAATTCGGTATTTCAAATACGCCTGAATTTTTGTGTTTTTTTCTTTTTAATTATTATAAGTTATCGATGTAGACACATAGAAGAGAAATACTAGAAACTAAAAAAAATCTGAAACAAAAAAATTTCTCAACATCATCACACATACGAGTGTTGTATTTGTTATCGCTTACACATTCTCAATACTTAGGATTTTGACAACTGAGTTAGGTCTTTGACAGGAGAATTTCCGACCGGAGTCGATATAGCCATGTCCGTCCGTCTGTCTGTCTGTCTGTCTGTCTGTCTGTCTG
The DNA here is from genome assembly GCA_942486065.2 of Calliphora vomitoria. Classification (NCBI taxonomy): domain Eukaryota; kingdom Metazoa; phylum Arthropoda; class Insecta; order Diptera; family Calliphoridae; genus Calliphora; species Calliphora vomitoria. Next base: position 154,717,145 of record OW818029.2, read on the forward strand.
TCTGTCTGTCTGTCTGTCTGTCTGTCTGTCTGTCTGTCTGTCTGTCTGTCTGTCTGTCTGTCTGTCTGTCTGTCTGTCTGTCTGTCTGTCTGTCTGTCTGTCTGTCTGTCTGTCTGTCTGTCTGTCTGTCTGTCTGTCTGTCTGTCTGTCTGTCTGTCTGTCTGTCTGTCTGTCTGTCTGTCTGTCTGTCTGTCTGTCTGTCTGTCTGTCTGTCTGTCTGTCTGTCTGTCTGTCTGTCTGTCTGTCTGTCTGTCTGTCTGTCTGTCTGTCTGTCTGTCTGTCTGTCTGTCTGTCTGTCTGTCTGTCTGTCTGTCTGTCTGTCTGTCTGTCTGTCTGTCTGTCTGTCTGTCTGTCTGTCTGTCTGTCTGTCTGTCTGTCTGTCTGTCTGTCTGTCTGTCTGTCTGTCTGTCTGTCTGTCTGTCTGTCTGTCTGTCTGTCTGTCTGTCTGTCTGTCTGTCTGTCTGTCTGTCTGTCTGTCTGTCTGTCTGTCTGTCTGTCTGTCTGTCTGTCTGTCTGTCTGTCTGTCTGTCTGTCTGTCTGTCTGTCTGTCTGTCTGTCTGTCTGTCTGTCTGTCTGTCTGTCTGTCTGTCTGTCTGTTTGTCTGTCTGTTGAAATCAATTTTCTGAAGACCCCAGATATCTTCGGGATCCAAATCTTCAATAATCCTGTCAGACATGCTTTCGAGAATTTTCCTATTTAAAATCAGCAAAATCCGTTCATAAATAACGGAGATATGAGCAAAAATCCGAAACAACCTCTGAAAATTTCATCAAAAAAAGACAATTTATTGCATGCTTTGACAAAAAAACAACAAAACGTATGTATGTTGGATTGATTGTGTGTTGGCTTCATGCTTTGTGTATTTTGTTTTTGTTTTTTTTTTTTGTGTTTTACAAAAAAGCAACAAAACGTGCATATGTTTGGATGTTTGTTGGCAACAAAAAAGCAACAAAACGTACATATGTATGTTTGGATATGAGTTGGTTTCACTGCCTTGGGTATTTTGTTTTTTTTTTTTTGTGTTTCGTTTCGTTTGGCGTTGTTGTTTTTGAGAAGGGTATATATAAAATTGTTGTTTCGTTTGTAACTTCTACAATATAGCAATAGCAATTAAATGTAAAATTTTTAAAAGTTTTCTTCATATATTTAGGATCATATACGCTGAAAATGGGCAAGTAATGCATCCAAAACAAAGGTGAAGGGTATATAAGATTCGGCATAGCCGAATATAGCACTCTTACTTGTTTTTTTTTAATATTACTACACAGAGAAAACAGATTCGTAGTAGCAACCGAATTTGTTGCGAATCGAATGATTCGGTTGCACACATAGAATTTGTCGGTTCTATCAACAGAAAATCAGTTGATAAAGACGAATTGCGGTTGAAGCAACCAAAATTTTATTACCCGTTCTAAAATTTTGAAGCCACAACTGAAAAATTCGGCCTCTAAGGTAGAATCATTCGATTGGCAACAAATTCGGTTGCTATCACGAATCTGTTTTCTCTGTGTACACGAAACTGCAAATAAAATACGCAACCTCAAACCATTTCAAATGTTGGTAAAATTTACAGAATTTGGTTTTTAGATGCCAGAGATTAATTTAAGAAATTTGGATCATCGAAAAGTGCAAAATAAGGGCAACTGATTATTTTAGCCTGTTTCACAATATCGAGTGAAAGATTTCGTTCGCATTCTAAGCGAAAGTTCAGATAATTTGTATACTTTATGCATATACTAATGGACGGACAAATTTATGATGGTTTCCATTACAAGATATCAATGCTTTTACTGTTGCAAATTTAAGGCATTACATCTAAATAAATATTGATTATGCCTACTTATAATAAACATAAATTAAGCCTAGACCAATACTTATCATAATAATCCATATTTATAATCAAGCTTCAACCCAGCCTCGTTAACACATTCATATTTTAAACATAATACTATAATTTATTCAACAATTTGTGGCATAAAGTAAAACTAACTAAAAATACTCGTAGCAAAAATAATATATTTATTTAATCTTCATTATAGGCATTATAAATTTACGAAAAAAAAAAAAACAGTTTTGCGGCTACAAAATATTGGTTGGTTTTTTGGCTGGTCGTCGCTTTTTGTTTTTAGTTTTGTGTTTAATGATACATAATTTGAACATGTTTTCTATAATGCGGCGTTATAACAACTAAACCAAAATAGAACAATATTTAATTGAAAATGAAAAATGAACAGACACCATGAATACTTATATAACAAATATATGTAGATATGTATACTTTTGTTATGTGTAGGTAATGGCAACATTTAATTAAATTTCAATTTGTCGCTTATTTTTGACAAAAATTTTTGGTTGCCAAATTTCTGCAATAAATTCAATTGATGCTTAATTAATGAAAACAAACAAAATATTATAACGATTTAATATCTAAACCTGATAAATGTTTTAAACATTTTATAAAATTACTTTTAAATGATTTTAATAATTAAAGATATTGAATAATACTGCACAGTGGCCAAAATACAAATAATTTAGAAAACAAATTTATAATACATAACTGGGGCTGAACGGTTAAACATTTAATTTCACAAGAACTTAGCAGATAAGTTTTCGATTTTAAGTAATGAATACGGAACCCACAGATATCACAATAGTGGCGCTGAAGTTACTAAAATTAAGTACCGCAGACATGCAAAATAATTGAAAAATTTTGAGTTTTTTTTTTGGTTAATCCAAAATCAAAGATCGTAATATATTCTTAAAGGCATATATTAGTCCCATAGAAAAATATACTTGTACTGGCACTTATCTCTAAATTGAAAATATAAATTTAAAATTTTCTCCATACCTTTGATTTTATCACAATATAGGATAGAATTTATGAACATTATCGTTAATATTGATCGTGTTAGTTAAAAAATAACTAGAAATATCATATGAAAACAGTTTCAAAGCATTATACATAGACGACAATTAAATAGGTAAGTGAGAGCCAAAAATCTAAGTGTGTTGTCAAAAGCCTTATACATGAGAATGTATTGGAGTGTACTTTGTTATTGTCATAGAGAAAATATAAATAGAGCGGAAACTCTCCTGGCAAAGACCTAACTCAGTTGTCAAAACCCAAAGTGGTTAGAATGTATTAGTAAAAAAAACTAATTGAAAACAAAAACAACTAATACATTCTCACCACAAAGATTTTTGACAACTAATTAAGGTCTTTGGCAGGAGAATTTCCGCTCTATATATATTTTCTCTATGGTTATTGTATCACATATATTTGTGAAAAGAGAGTAATTTTGTTTGATTTTTTTGATTGAAATTTCTTTCTCCTTGCGTTCTGTGTATCTATTCTATGGCAATATATTTAACGAGTTCAAAGCTAATAAATTTTAAATTTAAAAATTGAAATGTTTTAATTTTCGTACTTTTTTGCTTCCTAGAAAAAACATATTTTTGAAAGGTATATCAAGAGGGAGAGATGTATGTATATTTTAAATCTGTCCCAGATGGTGTATCTTTTGAACGCAGATTTTACTAATAACTGATATGTCATTTATTGAAAAAACTAATTTGTTTTTGCTTTGAAAATGCAAAATTTTGTAACAGCGTATCGTTATATGAGGGAAATTTTGATTTTCCTCATTAAGAGTACCGCTGAATCACACCGATTGCTCACCAAAGCTTACGGTGAATGTGTTCCAACTGTTTCAACAAGCGAGAGATGGTTTGTGCGGTTCAGAAGTAATTATTTTGACCGGGAAAACAAAGATCGCCCAGGCCAGCCAAAAAAGTATAAATAATTACTCCATGAAGATTGCTGTCAAACCCAACAAGAGCTTGCTTCTCAAGAAGAACGTTTGCGTGCAGCAGGATTCATCTAAAAGCAGGGAAATTGGATACCATACAAATTGAAGCCGAGATACATTGAAATATAATTTTGCATGTCCAAAATTATGCTAGCACACTATAAAAAATGTTTGCACCGAATCATTACTTGCGATGAAAAATCGATCCATTACGATAACCCGAGGCTTATGAGATCGATCATGAAACCCGGCCAACCTCAAGCCCTAAGGGGTACAATAATAGCAAATACTTGTACATAGTGGTTAAATCAAATCTTCAAGACACGAACAGGCCTAGCCATGAAATTTTTGACACGATACCGAATTATTACCAAAATAAAAAGTTTCTAAACCACTGTGGCTTAGAATCGTTTTTCTTCGGCCAGAACTCAGTAACTTCTGAATCAATAGAGATATTTCAGGATGGAGGGATATTTGATGGAGAAATATTAGCTTGGTGTTTCTCCAGTTTTAACTTCATAAAAATGGGTGCAGCAGTTGTTGAGAAATTTAAAGATAAAGTTGAACTTTTAGTTTTTTTATAGCATTAAGAATGAATAATTGTGGACCGATCGCCATGATATTAGCTCGTATGATTTATGTCTATATGAAATTAGTTTATGTTGAATTTTATGTGGATATCAATATTTTTATGATTGATTTATATGAAAGCTATGACTAATTATGCACCGATCGTCATAAAATAGGTTGACATAAATTCCGTATATATAAATCTTATTTGGAGCAAAATTTGTGTAGATCCCTATATAAATTACATATTTACGACAGATAAAGTCCAATTTCGGGAGGATATTTGTATGGGTGCTAGATAACATACCTATAGGAAAACATGGCGGTGTGGGTTTGTATGATGTTGTGGGGCTGTCTGTCAGCTGTAGGCTCTAGTAATGTTGTATTTATTGAAAGTACAATGAACAGCCGAGACTACTTAAACATTTTAAAGGACAATTTGAAAGTAAGTGCTGAAAATTACGGTCCTGTAACTCCATGGATCTTTCGGCAAGACAATAAGCCAAAGCACCCCGCCAGAATTGTTAAGGAGTGGCATTTGTATAACATGCCTAAGTAGTTAAATTCACCTCCGCAGTCTCAAGACCTTTATCCAATAGAGCACCTGTGAATATTTTAGACCGGAATAATAGAACACAAAGCATTTCTTCTAAGGACGAACTCTAAACCCACTTTAAAGGAAGAGGAGGAGGGAAATCACTACAGATGTAACTGAACATCTTGTAAACTCCATTAAAAAGCGTTGAATGAAGGACCAACAAAATATTAACTTTTGTTTTCAGATTTTAGTAATTAGTCACTGTATACTAACATTTGACTGTTGTTTTTAGGTACTTTTTCCCATAAATTTTCCACGAAATTAATGCGAGTTGTTCAAAGTTTTTTAATATAATAAATAATAAATTTAATTTTAAGTTTATTCAAACTTATAAATTTCTTTCTCTACACAGAGAAAACAGATTCGTAGTAGCAACCGAATTTGTTGCCAATCGAATGATACGGTTGCACACAGAATTTTTCGGTTCTATTAAGAGAATGTCAGTTGATAAAGAATAATTTTGGTTGAAGCAACCAAACTTTTGTTACCCCTTCTAAAATTTTGTAGTCACAACTATAAAATTCGGTCGCTAAGGTAGAAACATTCGATTGGTAACAAATTCGGTTGCTACTACGAATCTGTTTTCTCTGTGTAAATAAAATATTTAACTTCATAGATGAAAATGCGTGTTGTATGCTAAATTTTGACTCTGGCTGTATATGTTCTGGATCGCTATAGACAGCTGAGTCGACATAGCCATGCCCGTATGTTTGTTGAAATCAATTTTCCGAAGCCTCTAAATTTTCATACATGATTGATACATACATATATATAGAAATTCGCTATAATCCAAATTAGGATACTATTTAAAAGCGGCCAAAAATTTGCTGAGATATAAGCAAAAAACGCGACTACTTGATGTTTTACTTATGTTTAACAAAATTTTGTATCTTATATTTTGGGAGAAGGGTATATAAGATTCGGAACAGCCCTCTTGTTTGTTTTAATTTTAAATTGCTTCTGTGAGATTTTTTGAAAAATCAAATATTGATTTTAAATGCATTTAAATTGAATATACCTAATTAAGATGACATTGCAAATATGTTTATAAAGGGTTGTGATTACCTCGTACAGAATATTTAACACATGTTAACAGCAATTACTCTTTAAATTTCCCTTCATAAATTGTATAATCCCTTATGTACTTATATCGTATAAAAAAGTGAAACTTTTATTGACTTAGTGTAAATGGAGTTAAATTGCAAAAAAGTGATGAATGGAAAGAAATAAGAAAATTAAACAAAATGAAGTTAATAGATGTCACAGTTTTCTTTACTTGCTCTTTTATTGACACTTTGTAAATATTATTTGCAAAGTGACAAAGAAAAGTTTGTACAAAAATAGTAGATTTCCTTAATTTACCTAGTTTTTTTCATACATATGTACGTACGTTTTAAGGGGCCCATAGACACATACTGCCGATGAAACCTTCGTATACGTGTGTGATTGATATTTTGCTACACACTTATCAATCATCATTTAAAAAAAAAGTTAAAATTAAAATAAACATGCGTTTGAGAACAAAAAAAATATTATTTTCTATTTTTCAGTAACTAAAACGTCAAATTTAAAAATAATATTTCAGAAAAATTAAAAAATTCATATTATTGTTCATTTGAACAACTGTCAGCAGTATGAGTTCATTTCAAAATCAAAACTATTTTGAATTTTCATACTGCAATGTCTGTGTGTCGCATACATAAGCAAAAATTTAAAATTTACCAACACATGCTTATTGCATGAGCATGAGCAGTATATGTATATGGGCCTCTCTATACTTATTAAAATTTAATATTTATACATACACCAAATAGTATGACTTAAAAATAAAGGATTTTTTAAAATTGTTAGCTTTCATTTTGAATTATTTGTACAATATAAATTTATTCCAAGTATTGGCATAATATGGATTCAGGGCCAAACGAACTGTCAATCAAGTCAGTCAAAGAATCAAGCCAATATCGTATACTCTGTTTCAAAGTGAAGCGTTCTGCATCGATCGGTACAAATAGAAGTCGTACTGGCCACAGTCTGGACTATAAAGCAGGTGAGGCAAAACTTCCAAACCACTTCATGCTAAATAGTTTTTAAAAGGTATTGCAATATGCGGCCCAGCGTTGTTATGATGAAAAATTGCGGTTTCATGTCTGGCCGTATATTCTGAGCGTTTTTCGGCAAATGCTCACTAAAATCGAATCAGTTACGTTCCGTAAAGGTTCCATGTGATGGTTTGGCCAGATTTTAGCAATTCGTAATAGATAGGACCATTTTTCTCCCACTAAATACAGAGCAATACCTTAGCGCCATGGATATTTGGCTTTGTTGTCGATTCTGCTGATTTGCCGGGCTTCACATACAAATAATGATTCGGTGCAGAATTGATTTTCTTTTACAGCGTTCTAGCATCATTTCGGATATACAAAATCATATTTTAAGGTCTCTCGGCTTCAATTTTTATGGTACGCAATTTTCCTGCTTTTGTAGGAATTTCGCTGCTCGCAGATATTTTTAAATTGCTCCGTAGATAGCTCTCAATGATTTTGAAAGCTCTTGTTGTGTTTGGCTACAATCTGCATAGAGTAATGTCTCCAATTCTTGGACTTTAAACATTTTTGGTTGGCCTGGGCGATTGTTGTCTTCCGTGTCAAAACCACCACTTCTGAACCGAAAAAAACCGTCAGTCGCTCGTTGAAGCACATTAACCATAAGCTTTGGTGAGCAATCGGTGTGGTTCAGCGGCTTTGTTGGCACAAAATTCGACAATCACGAAGCAAAAAAATACTTCATTGTTTACACTATAATGTTCAATATCCAAATGCGAATAAATGACAGATATATACCCTTCAATAGACATATCGGCAACTCCATGTCATCGTATGTGACATTGATATGCAAATAGATCAGTGGTGTCCAAACACATACCACATAGCATGAAGTCAATAGTCACTTTAGTGTCTCTTAGTAACCTATAGTTAATACACTTTAAACGTTTATTTTGTACTGCACTTTAGAAATTTGTTATTTAACCCACCAGAAGCAATCCATTGGAGAGTTGTCGTAGAAAGGTTTCTTTGCAAGCTATCGTTTTTTGTACTGCCTATGATATGTCTATTAGCTGACTATTTGAGGTCAATTAACTCGTACATGTTAAAATAACAAGTTATGTAGCTGATAAAGTTACCAGTTAGGTAGCTAGTAAGGTAACTGACGTTATTTAACCAGTATGCGAATCCAATGCATTGACTACTTTGCACCAGCTATTAGACAGTCTGATTGTAGTCAATAAGGGTCAATTGACCCCCTGCTTAGGACAAGCACGTGTTAAAATAACTAGTCACGTAGCTATAGCAGTAACTAGTTCCCACCCTAAATGATGGGTAAAATCACTAGTTCGGGACTGTCTCCTAGAACTGCTGTGCTGGGATATGAATGTCGTACACTGAGAAACTGAAAGAAAAAAATGTTGTTCTCTGAGATCAAAACAAAGCAATAAACACATGATCATTATAAGAAAACACACAAGTAAGCTTAAAGTGTATGTGTATCAAAGTAAAGTCAGTAGAATTTTCTTGCCCTATTACGCGTGCTAGGGAATTGTGATCTTGGGCGACACTGCTATAGATCTATTCCACGATTTAGCAAAAACATGAGTATCTGAACAATAATTTAGTATTTGTGTTTCATTCAGAGGGTAGTATATTAAAAAAAAAAAATACATTCATTCTAAACATTGTTGTCCAAATTATCGTGCGAAATAAGGGTATAACGTAAGTGATATAAAACGGAAGTAATTTTGAGAAGCGTTATTTTTTTTCTAATTCCTAGCACAAAACCAAATATTTTGCCTTTACAATTCGTTATAAGTATTTAAATAAAAACAATCTTTGGATGATTTTATAATAAATAAACTTTAATATCATACGTTACGGTATGTCACGTGATCAAATTTTCTCTTATAGTAATACAATATATATTCTGTTAACACATGAATAGAAAAACTAAAAAATAAATAAAAAAAACATATATTCAGTTTCAAAAAAGAAGATGATAATAGCAAAAAAATAACAATCAGTGTCAAATTCATTTCGAACCATATGCTAATTGGGCGCTTAAATTAAATTATTATTTTTGCTCTTTGAACGCTGTAATAAGCTTCAAATACCTTCACATAGTAAAACTTTAGTGTTTTCTCCTATTCAAATCATCATGAAAAAAGTTTCAAGGGTTTTTGTTTTTTCAGTCGTGGTTGCCGTACACGTGAAATTGCCATCTATTGTAAATCCCGCATTTTTAAGTCATACATTCATTAGTAAAATACAGCCTTTCTAGAGTTCTTGGCCGCCTCTCATATTTTTGTATATGTAAACAGCTAATTAATGGTCATGCCCCGAGGATGTTTTTAGTTCTCATTGGTGTTGTGATAGAATATAGTAATCTTTATTAATTATGTGTTTCCAAAATAGCCTGTCTCACTGTATAATCTGCTAGTTCTACATTCTATATTTCGTTTGGTATTTACTAACCCATACACACAAGCAGTTGAACATATATTGTTATTTGTGTATTTATAATAGGTTGGCACTTATTTTGCCTATCTTCGTTGGTATCCAAGAAGTTTTCTAAAAGCGATAGCACAGTTAATTTTAAGTTTTGAGTTTTGGATAAAAATAGCAATATTTAAACCCTCTTAACCCATTAGAAGTCACTGTACTCAACTGAGTACAGTTGTATTTTTACGTGTATCCAAGCAAAACTAAAGAAACAACAATCGTTGTACCATTATTTAGTTTCGCAACAACAATAATAAGAGCTGCAGAAAAAGAATTTGTAGAATGTTTCGAAAAATTTCATATATAAGAAGTCGGTGTAATTATTTGAGTACAAACAATTTTAATTTTTCTTTAATTTTGTGTTTTTTTATGGTTGTTTTTATTAATAAATAAATCTGAAATCAAATGGGTTAAAATGAATTTTTCTTCAACATTTTCAATTCTGTTATATTTTTTTTAATATTTCCATTTCATTTTAAAACTCGAAACTACGAAGAAAATTTGAAACTTTTAAACGTTATCTAATTTTGCTCAAATTTGCTGCATATGGTTTTTAGATGACGGAGAACAAATTTAGCCTTTGGGATCATCGAAAATTAAAAAAAAAAATATATATATATATAAAATAAGGGCCACCCTAATGTATAATCAACATGTGGCATCAAATGACTAACACAGACATAAAGCATTTCAATTTTTTTGCTGTGTTTGATTCATCAAAATTCACACATGCATAAGTTTTTTATACGAGCTTTTAGCAAAATGAACATCACAACAGATTTACAAAGGATTTCTGACAGTACAATACTATGTATCAAAGAAATAGAATAGTTATGACCAAAAACAAACAAACTGAAATGTTTTATAAGGCTATTTAGAACTATAAATACCCTGTATATATAATTAGAATTAACATTTCTATTAGAAATTTTTGAACATAATGTTTGTTTTCAAAAAAATATATGGAGCTAAGTAAAACGATCAAGTTTCTATTGTGAGCCGTTAAATCACCTAAAACATGTAAAATTAGCTACACAGAGAAAACAGGATTCGTGATAGCAACCGAATTTGTTGCCAATCTCTTAACTATTCTGCAAGGGTCCGTTCTTTCTCCTACTCTATTCTTTACTTTTCAAAACAACCTTCTACGTCAAATTTCCAACACTATATATTCTATGCAAATGAAAGCAACATTTGCCATTCATATTCATTGAGTTTTATAGACCTAGTCTGTCGGAGATTTATGCAATGAGGCAAAACATAAATGATTCCCTTAATCAAGAACTTGTGACAATGGGGTCGTCCAAATAAGGTAGCTTTCAATGCACGCAAGACTCAGTGTTTCAGTATCTGTAATTATGGGTGATGTTCACACGCTCCTGATGTTCTGGGCATGAGAATACCATGTGATGTCCGCTGAACTAGACACATTTTTCAAGTGTTTAAAGAATGATTTAAGTGCGTCGGTTTACTTTTTCGCTTAATGAAAACCGCTTTATTTCTGTTATATCAATATTTTTAAATGTTACACACGGAACGACAATTCTTTATATACCTCATTCGGAGTGCTTTTTGCTGGTTATAAAAAACTATTATTGTCCGTATAACAAGCGTTCGACAATAAGGAGATCAAACAACCACAAGACAACTGAAGCATGTACAAATTAAAGTTAACAAAAAAACTGTGCTGTTTTCAAGACCGAATTTTTTCTATCACACTGATTGCCACTTATGTCATCATTAAAGTACTTATTTTTAATTTAAAGGTTTGTAAAGTTTATTTCAAAAGTGTACCAAATGAAATGAATGTTGCTTTGGATTGAAAAAAACTAGATATCTACAATTTCTTAAGGAATTATTGCTTTTGTTTTAAATATTAAAATCAAATAAACTTTCTTTAAAAAGATGCTTGTAACATATTTTTGAAATTTTACTTAAACAAAAGATACATAATTGTAGATTTGTTACCTTGAAAGACATTAACAGCTTTAAATACTTATAGAATCGACAATATACTTTTGATAACTTTCAGGAGAAACGGATGAATGGTAATTCGAAACCATATGAGTCTAGACATTTTGTTTGACTCCCTTGTCTATTGCCCTAAAGCAATTAAATTTAAAATTCTATATCTTCACCATGTACAACATATTAAATCTGTTCGTTTATGCATGAAAACAAATTTTTTAATAAATCTCTACAAAATAATATTCAATTTACTTTTGAATACATTTAATTATAGTTTAATCTTATTCATTTTCTTGGTAAACGTTTGCTGTATGGTCAACAAAATCTACTTTATTCATGTATATATGATTGTATAAGACCAAAGTATTCCTATCATCTTATATTAGAAACGAAAATCTTAATCAATATTTATGTTTACATATACATATTTATATATATATAAGTACATAAGGGTGGGCCTTATTATGCTATTTTCAGATTTTCAATAGTCCTAACGTCTGTGTCATCTACAAATCAAATGCTGAAAGTTTGACACAAAGCGGATAACATATAAAGGTTGCACGTTTTATTTTGAGTTTTGGGTCAAAGTAGCAATATAAAACTAATTTTAAATTTAGAAAAAAATTTTCCCATTACAACATGATACCAAAAAAAATCATGAAATTACAAACATATCTCCAATTTAAAATTTTAAAAATTTTTACCTACTTTACAGTATAATTTCAGAGTACTTAGAATTAATTTGTGCAAAATTTTATCAGGTTTTCCGCATAATCAACATGTTTATGAAAGCTCAAATAGTATTTCAGGGTGATATTTTTATATGGGCTAAGTGAAATCATGAATCGATTTTGCCCATTTTGATTACCAAACAAACCTTGCTGATAGAGAGTATTTTTTACAACATTTAACATTTATTATATATAATGTAAGTGTATGTTTTGCATTATAATCACCAGCTGCTATAAAACTTGGACCTAGAGTCTTAAAATATTCGAGAAACTGCTCTCGGTTAACATTATACCTAGGAGGACAATATATTGAAGACACTAGAACACTACCATCAGGTATATATTCTGTCATTGGGAAATGCCTGATATTTTTTCCCACTAATATAGCTGTTCCGCCTTATGCTCTACCACTGTTTCGAATCATAAGTGTAGTATACGATAATTCTGACACAGTTCTTTAAATTAAAGTGTGTTTCAGAGACGAGTAGTACTTACATCAATTTTCTGAAGTGGGAGAAATTGTTGTAAAGGGTTTTCCAACTAGATGTGTTATTTTGAATCACCCGGTACTTCGGTAGCTGTCACTTTTGAACCTTTTATTCTTTGACATTTGACAAGTAGAAACTACGCCATTACTTAAAATGGAACGATACACACTTCATCAACACACTGAAATTATTAACATTCACTTAAGCATTTTTGGGTCGTCGTGAAGCACCTTGTCGGACCGCAATACAGAAATTGGTGGAAAAATTCAAGCTGTTGGGACAAGTTAGTGAAGTGAAGAATAAAACCCGTGCACGTCGCTCAAGAACAACTGAGAATATTGCTGCTGTAGCCTTAAGTGTTTAAGAAAACCCAGGTTTGTCCAATCCTCGTCGTTCTTTGGAATTGGGGATTCCGCAAACGTCATTACACCGTATTTTGCATAAACACTTGAGTCTTAAGGCTTATAAAGTTCTGTTAACCCAGGAACTCAAGCCGGCCGATGATCAACAACTTCGTGCCTTTGCTGATTGGGTCCTTGTTATTATCTCTCGAAGATGTGATCACAATTGGCCACCGAGATCTTGTGATTTAACACCTTGCGACTTCTTCTTTTGGAGCCACGTGAAAGATAAGGTCTACGTCAACAGCCCAGCGTCGACTGAAGACCTCAAAGGTAGAATTCGTGAGGCTATCGAGGACATAGGGCAGCCGCTTTGCGATTTGGTTATGGAAAATTTCATGAAAAGTATATAGTCCTGTAAGTGTGGTCGTGGTGGACATTTGGCTGATGTTGGTTTTCATTATTAACGACATACCTTATACTTTATTATGAAACTAGCTTGACCCGGTTCGCTTCGCTACCCCTGTCGTAGTCTATGTTGGAAATTTCAGTAAAATCGTTTCGGCCGTTGAGTATTTATTGTTTAAGAACTAAAGGTACCAATTTTACCGGTTTTCCCCCTGTTTACCCCTTTCTGGTCCAAGTATTGAAAAAAGTTATAGCCTATTGACGCTTCCAAGTAAGGATCTATCTACGTTCCAAATTTCAATAAAATCGGTTCAGCCGTTTAGGCGTGATGCTCAAACAAACAAACAAACAAATAAACAAACAAACTTACAAAGACATTTATATATTTATATAGATTAACTTTTTATACCCTTCACCTTCGTGAGAAGGGTATATATAAATTTGTCATTCCGTTTGTAATTTCCATAATATAATTTTCCGACCCTATAAAGTATATATATTCTGGATCCTTATAGATAGCGGAGTCGATTAAGCCATGTCCGTCTGTCTGTCTGTCTGTCTGTCTGTCTGTCTGTCTGTCTGTCTGTCTGTCTGTCCGTCTGTCTATTGAAATCAATTTTCTGAAGACCCCAGTTATCTTCGGGATTCAAATCTTCAATAATTCTGTCAGACATGCTTTCGAGAATTTTGCTATTTAAAATCAGCAAAATCCGTCCATAAATAACGGAGATATGATCAAAAATCCGAGACAACCTCTGAAAATTTCATCAAAAAAATACAATTTATTGCATGCTTTGACAAAAAAACAACAAAGCGTTTGTGTGGATGTTTGTTGGTTATTTCTTTTCGTATTTTGTTTTTGTTTTTATACCCTTCACCATGAGAGGGAAGGGTATATATAAAGAGAGAGTTGTTTATAATGAGTTTTCATATGAGCATCTCTATTATACGTAAACACCACACACACCCAACAACAACATTCTACAACAATGGTGCGCAGCCCATAGCACAATTGTGCAAAATCAAATCACACATATTCTTATGCTCTTACAACGAGGCAACTTGTTGTTATTTTTTCAACATACAATTGTGCAAAATAATTGTTGTGTTTATTTGGTTAGTTATCAGTCAGCACTGAACGTGTGAATATGATTGTCGGATGTTTTGATATGATTTTTTGATATAATATTATGATTTTTTCTTGTTGTTGTTGATATAAGAAGAGTTTTGCATGGGTAAAGGCCATGTACGTAAATATGTATACTTAGGTGAAGGGTATATCAGATTCGGCACAGCCGAATTTAGCTCTGTTACTTGTTTTTTTCAATATTTAATTTTTTTAAATATTATTTCTATAACTCAAAACTCAAAATTTCAAATAAAAGATGCATTTGATTTTTAATTGATGGAATACAATTTCAGACCTTGGAAGCAACCCAAAATGCGCAAAATTAGGACCACACTAATACTTATACATATTTGAATATGTAAATGTGTAGAAATATATTATATAACAGTATATATTTACATATGTATACAGGTAAATATTAAATATGAATATGTTGTAGTGTTTTCAGTTAAGTGTTCTGTTTAAATTGCTTTGGTTCTTGATTTGGTAAAGAACCTTGATTATGATTTGAATTACAGTTTACGAAAACTCAAGTAAGTCAGCAGCTGGTCATGTTTGTGGATGTTTTCATATTTATTGTTCTAAGAAAATTATAATTGTTGGGCGTAGTTTGAGTATTATTTAATTATATTCTCTGAAAACAATAGAGTTGCAGAAGCTGACAGCATGGCACAATACTTTATTGTTTGTGGATATTTAAGCAAATTTTCTTTACCCAAAGCAAGCCACATGTTTAACAAATTTAAAGCCTGATAAGATGAATTACTGATAGCTAAATACTAGTACAATATTGTAGGACTATTGGCAGTAATAATATTATATGTACTGCTGGTTATCAAAAAGCAGGTTGTGAAATTAGGCCAGAGGTAGTGTGAATATCTTATAATATTATATGGAAACCCTTGGAAGCACTTGTTTTTAATTTACCTAATTTTATATATTAAATTGAAATACAATCGTTCAATCATCTTGCATACATAAAATTACATTTTGATGACAATTTCCTGAATTTAAATACATTATCTTCTGGTAAAATACAATAGCCACAATGTCAGCAATATCCTGTACCATTTATACAACAAATGCCAACAAAATTATACATATTTACCTACTTCCCCTGCAGATTATTGGTAAAACGATATTTTTTTTTTACACATTAAACAACTGAGTATTTAATGAACTTTAAGTCTAAAGAAAATTACAGTCATTATTACTTTTACTTAAAGCAAAATTATAACAAATTTAATAATAATTTTTATATTTCAGCCACTCAAGGGTAATTGCAAAGAATTATTAACACTTTAACATGTCAAACATATTCATTCAATAAATAATAATAAAGTCTTCTCACAAGTGCTCTTCAAACGGCAAATAATTTGGAAAAGTTTTCTCGTACTTGCATGAAAAGTTGGTGATGTGTAAATAAAATGGTGTGTATGATACGTGCGATAATGAGATTTTAAATTTGTTTATTGCAGACCACAGCAGCCAAATTAATTATAATAAATGAAAAATTTGGGGCCGGAGAAAGTATGTATGTTAACATAACAGCCACTTTAAATACACATGGGAATAAAATATTTAAAGACCAGTAAGGTTGTTACAATATAAAAAAACGTGAGATATATAGGAGCAAAGTAATTAACCCAAGTATGGTTTAATCGAGAACTATCTTGAACAGATATCTTTAAATCTACTTGAAAATAGGAAATATTTCATTTTTAGCATTTTCTTTCTTTTTGGAGGTCATAGTGGAAAAGTAAAAAAAAATGAATGGCGGTCGCAAAAATGCTCAAGATGTTTTTGATTTAGTTTACCCCCAGCTCTGGCACTGTTTAAATATTGGTACGAATGTGCAATGACGATTAGAGTTTAATTGTCTGTAACGACTGCCTGCAGCGTTCATCATATTTGAGGGCACGTTCATTGGTTGTTGGCATTGTTTGTAAGTATGGCAACACTAAATGTTTGGGCTGCTGGCAATGACATCGAAGGCTCTGGAATTCGAATGTACTAGTATGTCCATAAAGAGCATTGTAGAAGATTCCCGATAGACGGCGCGTGTATAAATAGTTGCAGAGGTGGCAGTCGTGAGTTGAGTTGAGTTAATCATTGTCGCTGTTAGAGTTAACATCAACTGTCGTGTACGTGTGTGTTTGTACATTATAAAGTTTGTGTGCATTTCTGCGAATTAATAAACTTGTAAAAAGACACTGAGTGACTACTTGAATTGTTGTTGGTGTACATTTTAAATAAATAAAGAGTTGTTACAAATTTTAAACTACTAAAACTGCTTTTATTTGCAATCAAAAGTATCCGGTTTATTTAAAGGAAATAAACCCCATTTTTAAAAGGTAAAAACATAACAATATGAAAACATCTGAATTTTAAAATAGCTATAATTTTTGTATTTTTGGTCCGATTTGGAAATGGTTTGAAGTTAGTGACTATATAAAAAAATCCCCAAAAAAGTAAATTCACCGTTTTTTTTTTTTTTTTTTTGCTTGGACCAGCACAAAGGTGTTGACCCCTACTCATGCAATGCATTGTGTTGGAACTAGGAAAATAGGTTATGGGAAGGAGGATAGAGGGAGTAGTGTTTGTGGATATTTGATTTAAATTTTCCAACATTGAAATGGACAGGAAATACTTCGACAGGAAGCTTATTCCACATAAGGACGGTACGGCTGAAAAGCGAATTTTCTCTGTAGTGTGTTGTGCGATCCACTGACCAATCGGCAACGAATGGATGAGCCCCTGATGATGAACGCGTATTTCGTAAGAAACTACGGGTTTCGGGAGCGAGTTTCCTAATTTCATCAGAACACATTCCATTATAGTATCGATAAAACAGTGAAACACAACCCACATTGCGACGATGCTCCAGAGAATCAATAGAGCTGGACACCCTACTGTCACCGATAAGGAACTTCATCCTCTCCTGTACGCGCACAAGTAACTCCAAAATAGACTTCGAATCACCGGCCCATACATGAGAGTTGTCTTCCATTTTGGGTCGGATATAAGTGGTGCAAATAGTAAGGAGATCAGATGAAGTGAAGTATTTCTTACACCGTCTTAGAAAACCGAGGCACTTGAATGCTTCTTTCGACACTTGAAAAATGTGTTTTTTTTTCCAACGAACACTACACTGAATTCTCATGCCTAGAACATCGAGAGCTTCTGATTCCTTAATATTTACACCACCCATAGAAACAGTTGAAGCAACATGTTCTGCCGTGCGTTTATGTTTTAGCATACAACATTGAGTCTTACGTGCATTCAAATCGACTCTGTTCGCATAACCCCATTCAGAGATTGTCACAAGATCTTGGTTAAGTGTATCATTCATATTTTATCTCATTGCCCCAATCTCCGAAAGGATTGGCCTATAGTTGAATGAATATGAATGGCAAATGTTGCTGTCATCTGCAAAAGAATAGATAGGGTTTGACTTAGAAGGTCATTTAAAAAATAAGGAATAAAGTAGGAGAAAGAACAGAGCCTTGCGGTATCCCTGAATTAATCTTGAACTCATTTGATGAGATCCCATTTACAACAACTCGTATAGTGCGATCTCTGAGAAAGCTCGATATAAATCGAGAGAAGTCATTACCTGATCGTTCTTCGGCCACATAATTTGATAAAAGAGGCTTGAGTGTATATGAAGTTTCAGGCTTAGATATATGCAAACCTCGTTTGAGTTGTTTAGTGTTTGGGAGGAAGATTGAGGAAATTGAATATCATTGTGATGTCGGATAGCCAGAGGTCATCTGGGGACTTACCTTCTCCTAACATAAGGTCTCGAGTATCGTCATTTACTTTATTACATCTCTAGAAAGGCACTCGTTGACATTATGATGATTTCTTAGTCATAAGTGCCATGTCATGAGCACGTATAGGACCGGAACCATACTCTGTCACCGTTCGAAAGAATTCAATAGGGAGGATCCAGACATTCGACATACAGGACTTTACCTCTGAGTATGGTGGGCAAGCGTGCAAGTCGCCTTTAACGATAATTGTCAAGGATAGGGAAAAAGAGGAAACGCTTTTCCATCTCTGCGAATGTCCAGCCCTGAGTGTCAAATTTAAAAAAAAAAAATTTCAAAATTTCAAAAATAATAATTTTTTTTAAAAATAGTTTAAAAAAAAAATTTTTTTTTCGAAATAGTTTTTTTTACATTTTTTTTTTTTAAATTTACTAGTGAAAAAAAAATTTTTTTGGTAAAAAAAAAAATTCGGATTAAAAAATCATTTTCGCGATTTTGACCCATTGTAGGTCCATATTATTATAGCCTTATATAGATCATTGCAATGGACTTTGAAATATCTATCATTAAATATCCATATTGTCTTTATAAATGACTTAGTAATCGAGGTTGGCACGGTTTTTTCCTTATATCTCAGCCGATATATTGGTGTATGAAGCAAGTTTATGTTATTTGGGGTCTTCAGAAAATTGATTTCAACAGACAGACAGACATGGCTTAATCGACTCCGCCATCTGTAAGGATGCAGCATATATATACTTTATAGGAATGACAAACTTATATATACCCTTCTCACGAAGGTGAAGGGTATAAAAATATTATGACAATAAAATCACCGTAGCCTTTATAATCATAAACCAAAGTCACACAAAACTTATGCTTCTATTTGAAATCTGAATGAACGTGTTGACAACAACTGACTTTAAGCTTACTTTTTCCTAATCAGAGCTAGAAACAAAACATGAATTACAGTTACCTATTGTATTGAAAAGCTGATTAAATGATCAGAAGGAATGTTGCCAGACATTTTTTTTATATTTTTTACAGCTTGATTTGTGATTCACCACAGTGTGCGTAGATCTTTATAAGGAGTAAACAAACATTTTCGACAAGTATCTGAACTTTCCCGTTTCACCTTTGTTGAAACTCGGTACACAGGTTTCTTATGGTCACATACAATTTTTAATTGCCCAAAAATGATCAAATTCGCTGTAGTTTGACTTTCGTCGAGTTTCACATTTCACTTTTTAGCCTTTTTACAATATCTATACACAGAGAAAACATATTCCTGCTTGCAAACGAATTTGTTGCCAATCGAATGATTCTACTTTAGTAACCGAATTTTACAGTTGTGGCTACAAAATTTTAGAAGCGGTAACAAAAGTTTGGTAGCTTCAACCGAAATTCTTCATTATCAACTGACTGTCTGTTGATATAATCGAAAAATTCGTTGTGTGCAACCGAATCATTCGATTGACAACAAATTCGGTTGCTATCACGAATCAGTTTTCTCTGTGTATATATAAAACAAAGTATACGCTTTGATATAACCACAAACTGTGAAAACGGCTCGACCGATTTCAATCAAAATTTCAGGGTGCTTTGTTGATGGTCTGTAGACGGCTTATGTGAAGTTTGCACGAAATTTATATTTCCTATATATTCCCATATAAATATCAACAAACTGCCCTTAATTTTCCACTTGAAAAGTTATCAAACCATGTATAGTAATGTCTTATGTTTACAATGACATTCGGTTTTTCTAATTGGAATGTTGAGCTGAATATTTTCAGTTTTTGTTTCGATAGTCATTTCATTTTTGCGCTGACCATTCGCTTTTTCACTTCCTATACACCTGCATTGTATTGTTGTTGTTGTCAGAACGGTACTTTTAAGCAAATATGCAAGACGTACGTCGAAATTAAAAAATTGTTGGTATTATTCTCAGGTGATTTTCGTCAAACATTGTCCAGTTGAATTCATTGAAAACGCCTGTTATGAATTCAAAGTTCTGCTCACTTATTATTTTGCTGAGAAATTTAACCCTCTAACGCGTAAGCATGCCTCAAGGCACTCATCGCAAAAATGCCAATAAATGCAAATATAACTGATTTTTCATTTCAAAAACTCTTGTAACAGTTTCTAAAAAACGTACTTAAATATTTAAATAAGCCTTGAAAGCTCTTAAAAGCTCTCTTCTATCTTATTTAATGCACTTTTTACAAACTAGGTGCATTAACAAGCAAAAAAATATGGGAAGTCTATCTTGTGTTATCAAACGTTGATTAAAGTGTTTTAAAGATTCCCTATCGCAACCATATTTTTTTTTAAAAAAGTAGGTAAGCTACTCTTTAGAGATGTGATTTAGTGATGAGTGCCTTCAGGCTCTCTTGGGCATTGCAGAATAGTTTTGCTGTCTCAGTTTTTCCCTCATATAGCACAATTTTTTTTAGTTTTCTTTGCTTTGATTTGCAATTTTTTACAAAAAATTTTAAGAAATGGCTGATCGAGTGAACAAACGTTTCAAATTATCTGAGTTGAGTGATGAACAATTATAAAAGTTATTTGCAATAAAAATTGACAAACTATACTAACTAAAACACTATGGTTCAATCTCTAAACCCCCAAGGGTGCCTTAAGGCACTTATTTAGTTTTCCCCATCAGACAGGTAAACTATTGATTATACAAACTTTTAAATGTTTTTTTTTTTTTTTTTTTTGAAATCAGATGCCCAAATTTACCATAAAAAAGTTATTACCAGCGTTTTTAACCATTTTTTAGAAATTGGCATTAGAGGGTTAAGCGCCTATACTCTGTAATGGCAAAATACTTGCAGTAAAAAAAATTTATGCCGAATTTGATTGAAGCCACAAAGTGAAAAGCGAAATTGTGCTTACACCACGTATTCCACTGAAACCAACAGACATGCCATTTTCCAGCGCTTGGAATTCCCAGTGCGTCTATCATTTGCCATGTCCATCAACAAGACGCAAGCACAAACGCTTCAAGTGTGCGGATTGAATTTGGAGGAGCTGTGCTTCTCGCATGGGCAGCTCCAGATGGAAAAACGAAAAATGTTCTGTATCCAAATGTATTACATTAAGAATTAAAATAAGATCTCAAAAATAAAACAAGTTTTTGAAATTTTCATATAAAAAAATTCTACGAATTTTCATTCTTTTTAGTGTAGTGAAGCACTATAGACCCAACTAACGTTTATTGTGCAATACTTTGTTTTATAGGTGACAAAACAAAAAAGGTTAAGGGCAAATCTATATAAGTTTGTCATTTAATGTGTAACATTGAGAAATATTCATCTGAGACCCAACAAAGTATATATTTTCTTAATCATTATGAAATACCAAGTCGATTGTCTGTCTGTGTTTGTGTAAAACACGCTCATGTCGAAAACAGACAAACAAACTTAGTAAGCTTTCAAAAAAAAAAATGTTTATTATTGCCCTTAGCAGTTTGGTATTGAAATTTGGTTATGAACCAAAATGAGAGACAACCTAAAAAAAAATTGATAATTTTCACAAATTTTTTCTTATTTGTGTAAATATATTGCAGATAATACGCATCGGTCTAATTTGTTTAGTAACAATTTAAAACAATTCATAAAAATGTTTACATATTGAACTGCCTTATTGTTGTATGCTAAGGGAAATTAACATTTTCAAGTGCAAACAACTTCATAAATATTTAAATAACTCTGGCAGAATTTTTATGAAAATTAATATTACTTCTGACATATTTTCACATTTTTTCCCTGAAATTATTTTTATTTTGTACAATACACATTTAAATTATGACTACGCCTGAAGAAACTCGACCATCTGTAATTGACCAACAGCATAGGCGATCATCTTACGTACGCAAGAGTCAAAAAACATTAGAAGAACTAGCAGCCCAACAAAAACTCAGAGAAGACGAAGAAAGACAGGAGAATTTTAAAAGGATTTTAAAGAATATTTGCAAAAAAGAATTAGAACATCAAGATGACAGAGATGTTAGTCTACAGCCGAGTTTTAGTAAATTTCAATTGCCTTAGTAAGTGCTTAAAATTTAAAAAAAAAAATATAACTTAAAACAATGTTTCACGATAATAAACCGACTATTCATCAAAACATTTTTATTCATCTATCCATCCATTCAACCATGCATCATCGTCGCCATCATCATCATCACCAGTATTATTAAATGCCGAAATCGTTATAATGTCAGTAAAAAACTGTATGAACAACGTTTTCAATATGAAATTGAACAATTAATTGCCCAGCAGGCTACTGGCTATGAAGCAGCACGTTTAAATAGGTTTGTATTTAATTCAACCGAAAATTGTATTACAATTTAATATTTATTTTTATATTTCACAATTTTACTCTTAATATTGACGATGATGACGACGACGCGTCGACGACAATAGACATTTATGCATCACCACTATTTGGCCGCCTCTACATAGTCACAGTGAAATTGTCCATACACAACGTTATTTTTTCAGTTTAACGCGTAAAGAACGTCAACGTTTAAATTGGATTATGAGCACCAAAATTATATGAAATAAAAACATATACATATATAAATATATTTCCCTATATAGTTATTTCAGGTGGTTGCTCAATGTAGGCGTACATTATTGATTTTTCTGGTGTGAAACGCAATAAATTGAATTACATTGAAATATGAAATATAGGTATTGAAATAAATTTACTTTTTAATAAGAAGACGCATGTAAAACATGTGATGTATGCAATGTCTTTTGTTCGAACTTGTATCAAATTCACAGATTCTGTAACGTTTTGTAATAACTTTAAAACATAAAAATTAATTAAAATTGATTTTTTTTTTGTCATGTAAAATTAAGTTCAACAGTCGTGTCTCCGAAATCTATTCATATTGATAATTGTTCGTAGGTTTCAATGTCATTAAATTTTGTCGTCAATTTGCAGGACCTATATTTGTATATGGTCCAATTTATGTCTCGTTCTTCATCTTGCGAAGTATAAACTTCGGTTCAATCGCAAGTCATAATGAAGTCTAACCCACATATTCATTACCAAAGTATAACAAGTAGTCCGACTCTCTGACAGTAGTACCTAACAAAGTATAACAAGTAGTCCGACTCTCTGACAGTAGTACCTAACTCTAAACATGTGTTAGTGAAAAAGTACCTAAGTATGTGTTAGTAACTAAAATTCATATGTGTTGGTGCCTTTTTAATTTTCACCAGACACACAGAGTTCTATTAAAATGTTTAAATTTTAATTTATTTAAATTTTCTTCTATTTTCAATACCAAAAATTGAAACTCTGTTCTATAGTTTAAATTACACCACAAACAAAATAAAATGTCAAAAATTTATAAAAAAATATTTTTTTAGTTTGTGCAAAATGGACGTGTTTCGGGAATGAAAAAGTGCTAAATGTGCTGAAAAAAATTTGAAAATAATGTGTATACTTTATTCATAACCAAAGTATACCAAGTAGTCCGACTCTCTATTTTTTAAATAACTCTCTCACATATACGGGTTCCGTGTGAATTCAACACCCTTGTGAGAGAATTGAACACATCAAAAGTCGCGAAATTTTAATCAGAAATTGTAGATTAAATATAGTTCAATAAACGTTAAATCATTAACACACATTATTTCTTAATTTTTTTCAGCACATTTAGCCTTTTTCATTCCCGAAACGCGTCCATTTTGCACAAACTAAAAATATTTTTTTTTATTAATTTTTGACTTTTTATTTTTTTTGTGGTGTAACTTAAACTGTAGAACAGAGTTTCAATTTTTGGTATTGAAAATAGAAGAAAATTTAAATAAATTAAAATTTAAACCTTTTTATAGAACTCTATGTGTCTGGTGAAAATTAAAAAGGCACCAACACATATGAATTTTAGTTACTAACACATACTTAGACTTAGGTACTTTTTCACTAACACATGTTTAGAGTTAGGTACTGCTGTCAAAGAGTCGGACTACTTGTTATACTTTGATATATACTAAATCTATATTCAATAATAGGTCCCTGTGTGCTATAATTCCTCTCCAATTGATTGTTTTTCTATTGTGGTTCTTTATGTTGCCCAAACGTTTAGGTCAATTTTTAGTCAAACTTTATGGCTGTTTATCCAGTCCAACTTATACTTTATTCCACTCACACTATTTGCATTAGTATCAAATCAGTCTGTGTTAAGTGAATGAATTTTTTGCTGAAACTACTGTCATGTTTTTATTGCATCAATAAAACCCCACTCAAAGAACTTCTGAGAATATTATTTAAACACACAGATAATCAACTCTATTTATTATACAAAAATGCCTAGATTTGTTTCTTCGAAAAATTGCAATTTAATATTAACCGGTTTCGGTTTTTTAATAATAACCGGTTAACCGATTTATTTGACATAATATTAAAACGCCTAGAAATAAGAAGAAAAAAATTGTATTTATTAAAATAATCTTATATATCGTTACCTTAATATAGAAAGGCCCTAACTAATTTTTTATAAATGGTCAGCTCATATATCAAATTTAGCAAAAAATATCACGATTTAAACGAGCTAGAGCCCTTCTATATTAAGGTAACGATATAAATAGGCCACACGTTTTTTTTGTGCTACACTTTAAAGTATGTTATTGTCCACCAATATTGATGAAACAAAAGGTTCTTTTCTCTAGATATGCACTATATTAAATTTTTTTTTTTCAAAATTCTTTCTATAAAAATGCTAAAAAGTTTTAAAGGTGGTCGAATTTCGACCACAGGGTGATCGTAGTACTTGATTATTAAAACAAACCCTTAAATACTTTTTAATTCTAATTTTGATTACATCTTTCCAAATAATCTCTTAGGAAAAAACACTATTTAAATGCTTTGGAGTATATCATTTTTTTGCTATTGTTTTTATAAAGCCAGACATTGAAAATGATCTTTCACTCAGTGTACTTGTAGGTCATATAGTTAACAAAGCATAAAGTAAGTTTTCAAGCTTTCCAGATCGCTTGTGACATTTGTCTAAATATAAAAAGTGTTCTAAAATAATTGGAGTATTTGTTTTAAAAAAGCTGTTGGGATTTTGAATATTTTTTAAAATTTTTTAATACACTAAAACTCATAAAAACACCCTTTTTTAAAAAACCGTCTGTTCGAAGAGTAAACCCTTGTTTCTTCGATATTCGAAATGTGAGCATTTCAAAAAAACCGAAACCGACTTAACCACACAAAACGGTTATAACCGGTTATTAAAACCCGGGCCGATCACCCTACTATATATAGAAACCATTGGAATGTTCTTATTTCAGCTGATATGTTAAACATTAATATGTAAAGTTAAAGAAAGACAAACTTTCAAAACAAGCGAAAATTTTAAAAACAAAGATTGTTCAAACTTAACAGCAGAATTAATATAGTTTAGCTTAGCCTTGGGCAATCATAAATGTTTTCCAAATGGTGGTATCCAAATGTAATTTAACACAAATATCAACAAAAGTCGTGCTACCCATTTTGATGATGATCAGTCAATAATTAGCCGTATCGTATATATTTTATATAAAAGGCCCACGGCCGAAAATTACTTTCAATTTTAAATATCTTAACAATTTTGGTTTAGAGTTTAATTTTCTTCCGAAAATTAAACTCTAATAAGTTTTATAACCGAAATCATGCTGGAAATCGTACTAGAAAATTTAAAAGAAAGCGGTATTATCAAGATCATAATTATTCATAGTTCACACTAGAACACCAACTTCCTACTAAAAACTGTTAGTATTGATCGATAGCAGACTCAAGGTCTATTAAATGGCTAATAGTATAATAACTTTAATTAACAGTAATCCTTTAATATTGTATAATATGTAAAAATACATAAAATGTCCAATGCCTGAAGCAGACTTTAAATTTCTATTATTTTTAATTAACGGTATATTAAACAGCTTCTTAAAGACGATATTACTTTTGTGTCAATGTGATATCCGAAAACAAATTAAATATTAAAAGAAAAGTGTTTATACTCGGTGTAGGGTATTATATGGGCGGGCTTAACCGACTGAACTGTTTTACTTGTTTATTATTTATTATTGAAAATAATTATCATATAATTATCATACAACAACAAACATCCCAAGAAGGACCAAAGCCCCAAAAATTCAAGCACATGAACATTTTGTTAAATTTTGACTTGAATGCAAATTATTGAAAGAAATAAAAACGTTCGTCAATTATTTGCATTTTTTACACAACGCAGACATTAGTTTGCTATTGTACACTTACATTATTAATTTTACCTATTAATAGGCTTTTGAATGTTTGTTTTGATCTTCCTCTTTTGGCATTTTTAACGCTTGATAAGGTAAACTTACGACTTGGCTAAATTTGTGTTCACAACCACAATAGTTGTATCATACAAAATCAAATCTTATCATGTCATATTGTCATAATGTCCTAATATTTAACAATTGTTTTTATTGCTTTTCAAGCAAAAAATATCCTAAAATAATACTACTTTCTATGCTATGTTTATTGTGTTATCGTAACCAACCAGCAAATACCAACGCCGAATGCCTAAGAGTCGGTTAAGCCGAGCCGCCGAGTCGTGATATATTAGGACATTAGTATATATGACTGATAAGAGACCTTGTGAATTGACAAAATATTTCAAAAATAAAATAATGAAGTGCTGATTTTGGTGTCCAACTGATATTGCTGTTTTTTGACGTAGCAGGACATACACACGACAACTCTATATTGTAGAATTATTGTAACATGATTAAGTTATTTTTTATGTTTGCTTATGTTTTATTTAAAATTCATGTATTTGTTTTAAATTTTCACTTTAGTTTTAAGGTAGTTTTTGTTATTTTGCAATAACTTGATGTCCCGTGGCGTCAAAAACTTTATTAAAGTAATTTTTGTTTTGTAAAGCGTATTTATTTTTGACAACATGGCGTTTGCACAACAAGCAGCTATATATCTTCAACAAAATTTTTCGAATTGTATTTCCAATGACATTTATCAAAAGCTAAAAATCTGTATATTTATGTTTATTTACATACATAAAAATTGCAATTTTATTAAACTCAATATAAAAGTTATTGCATAACAAATCTTTTAGAACTCTTCAATAATTTTTTTTTTTTTTAATATAAATAGCATGTATGTATAATATGCATTGGATATTCAAGTTTTATTAAAATCTTATACAAAGAACATAGGGTATGCTACGCAACATCTCAATTAAATATCAATCATACTCAATGTAGTCCAATAAAACATATTTTTACATGTGTTTACATACATAAATAAATATTGTAAATACATATTTTCGAAAAAACATTTAAAAACAACAACGAAATCTCGATTTGTCTTTTGTGTTATGATGGTAAGTATAAGTTTTACCCAAAGGTGCTTTATTATATTGCATTTTAACATCTGCAACTGTTGAAAAATTACAGCAGAAATAATAGCGCATGTGGAGCAAATAAAAGTGACACATTCCCAGCAATTTAATTAAGGGTGATGATTTACTTTTTTAAAATTCTATGATTTTCTTCTACAATTTTTTACATAAGTATAATTGTTGATTTTAAAAACTGCTTATTCAGCCTAACCTCTTTAGACGAATTGTAGATCTTAAATCAATAAAGTCGACTATTATTTTAAATTAACCCACTAACTGGCAAGACCGTTACAGTTATCCGATGAAGCCAATAATTTTTTTTAAAGTAGATGTAGTCAATAAAACCTTAAGTTTTAATTTTCAGGAGAAAAAATCATTCTGAACGAACGCCAGGTAAAAAATTGTAAAGGCCGCCTCTAGGCGGTCTTGCCAGTTAACGTATAATATGACACCAAAGGAAAATTTTATATATAAGCAAATTTAATTGAGAGAAAGGAACAAACAAAGTTAAAATACGTATTATTTTCAATAGTGGTAGTTCCAGAAATAATTTTTTGTCAAATTGACAGCATAACTATAGGTCTCATTTGGAACAAACGACTTGGGTGTCACATTTTTTGCAATGTTGCACCTTTGCTTAGTTTTTCTCTCCACCCAAATAAGAAAAATATCGTCAGCATCGAACTGAACATCAGCTACTTGATGAGCTCCTCTTTTCCCAACACCTGATATGTCAGGCTGTAGTGATAAAGCCTCACCGAGATTTTGAACAGATGGTCATCCTACAGACGATATATTTTTAAAGGAAACAAGTCCACAAGCTATTTGCTCCCGCAAATCTGGAAGCTGTAAAAGCAGTTTTTTAATCAGACATATTGTTGGAAGCATTGGCCTCATCGGCCTGCAGACGTTTATATAAAAAGAATGCTTTTGTAAAGACCATGCCCACAAAAAAGTAGAACAACCTAATTATAATATTGCGACTCTTAGTTCAAAAATGGTATCGACCCTGGAATCAGGAATCTCCAAACATTTTAGGTAGCTCCAATGTCCGGTATAACAGGTAAAATTATATTATCTTCGGACCCATTGTAGATTTAAAACCGGTTGGCAAAACCGTTTGAATCACAAAGCACAAACAATTTTATCCTTCTTTTATGCGGCTTATTGGGCATGCATTTTCGAATATGGTGTTTCGTCTCTGGAACATAAGTGGAATCAGCAACACTGTCATCGCTTTCATCTGTGCTGTCTACAGAACTCTACGGAATCGATGAACTCAAGAAATTGTTCATCAGACATTTGCTCCAAATTGATATTTTTCGATTTCTGACTTATTTTGTGTCTATAACTGGATTACTAAGTCATTAAAAAGACCTTCGTAACGGCATATATAAGGCCAAAGTAAGTCGGTCCTACAATTTACCACTTTTTAAGATTATTTAAAAATTTTAAATTTTACTGGGAGAACATTTACAAAAGTACAACTGAGAAATGCATTTGCATCATGTAGGCATTCCTAAAAACAAATATTTTTATAACCTCCACCACCACAAGTGGTGAAAGAGGGTATATATATGTTTGTAATTCCGTGTGTAACATTGAGAAATATTCATCTGAGACCCAACAAGGTATATATATTATTGATCCTTATGAAATTCTAAGTCGATTGAGCAATGTCCGTCTGTCTGTCCGTATGTCTGTCTTTGTAAAACACTCTCACGTCCAAAATATATAAGCACAATAAATGAAATGTATACCATAATTTTTTTATAATTTTTCTAAGCAGTTTGGTATTGAAAATCAGTAAAATCGAATTGGTAGAACCAGGGTTATGGATCAAAATGTAAGACAACCTTCAAAAATTTTGATAATTTTCACATGATTTTTGTGACTTTTGGTAAATTCTTTGCAGAGAATACAATGCAATTTTTCACTCATTATTTATATTATAAAAGGAAAAATTCTGTTGAAAATGGAAATAATCGTTCCATAATTTCTCTTAGCCCCCATATAAATTTCTTCCCGAAATATGGTGCTATGTCATATAAATGCCCGTAGAATTGCAGTATCCATACAAAATTAAGCACAACTAAGTTTCGTGCAAACAAAAATCGCGAGAGCAATTTTTTTTTTGTATCGGGCACTATTTGACCATATCCCCCATATAAAGTTTACTATCGGTATTTCGTTGAAATTCAACCTGTATAATGCTCATGTACACGAAAATCGCTGTAGAGAATTTCATGAAGATCGGCCCATAATTGGTTATAGCTCCCATATAAGGACCACTTCCAAAAAACACATTAATTTTCATAAATATCGGAAAAATATGGTTATCGAATTAAAATTTTACACAAATCGGTAGTATTAATTCACAAATGATACTACTAGATTGTGTGAATATCGGTTCATATTTGAACATAGCTCCCATATAAGGTCCGTTTCTGAAAATTACTTAAATACTAATAAATCTCTTATAAAAGCTTCTATCTGGTTAAAATTTCAAATAAATATTTCCCATATATACGAAAATCGATGTGTTGAATTTTATGAAGATCGGCCGATAATTGGTCATAGCTCCCATATAAGGACCACTTCTGAAAAACACATTAACCTCTATAAATATTTTAAATATATGGATATCGAACTAAAATTGTATACAGATCATTTTTTTGTATCCAAACATTATACTACTGGGTTTTCTGAATATCTGTCCATATTTGACCATATCACCCATATTAGCTCCATTTCCGATAATCACAATAATACCCATAAAACTCTTGTAAACACTGTTATGGAGAAAAAATACATTAATGCATATATACACTCATATCGGTAAAAAATGTAACAGATATAAGATTCAAGTAGATTTGGTGACTATGGGTTAATAATTATATATATAAGGCTCACATTTGAAAACTCATTAGAACAGAAAAAAAAAATATACTTTTGAAGTTTGACTAAATATATTTGTTTACCCTTTTTTATACTCTTTTACTTCACTTGTGGTGAATAAGGAAAATGTTGAGCCAATCGGTAATGTTAACCAATTATTAAGTATAGAAATTGTTAAATAGTACATTTTATTCATATTATAAAATTATAGACTCTGTTGGAAATGGTAGGAATATGCAGTTATTTCAATTATAAATTGCTGAATTAGATAACATTTTTATAAATTTGAAATAAAACATCTTCTGCGCAAACTAGTTTTTCTAACAATATATAAAATACTACTATACTACTATATTTTAAATAAACTTTTATTTTTATAATTTTATTTTTATAAATGTAATTTTTATAATTTTCATCTACTTTAGGTAGAGGGTATTTAAGATTCGGCATAGCCGAATATAGCACTATAACTTGTTTTATATTAAAAATTCAGTTGAGCGAAACGACTGTCAAGACGAGGGATATTTCCATTTTGATAGAAATTATTAAGAAAAATTTATATAGACATTCAAAATTTTTAAGAAACATTTTATGGTATAAATTTCTGACATGTTTATCTTTGCATACTATTAAAATTATAATGTAAAAAATGTACTCATTATTCTTTTTCCTTCGGAAAATGCTTTTTGGTGATATACTCAAAAAACTAAATTCCCTACGAAGTATGTAAGACAAGTTTATAAAAATCGCTCAAATAATTAAAATGAAATTTTTATTGAATTTTTGTGGAGATCCTCTCTTGATTGCACTCTGTATTTGTTATATTATGTTAACCATAAAATAGCTTGTAATTTAGGAAAATCTTTAGAAAATGCAAGATAACTTATTTGAGATATTCTTTGCTAAAGGATAATTTGTTGGTTCACGAGCCTGGGCTCAAAGGATTTATCAATGGATTTTTAAAAACAGTCAATATATTATAAAATTTCAACTTTGAAACTCAAATTTATATGACCATAAATAGCATGTGTAATAAGTGCTAATAAATTTTAAATGGGTAAGGTCGATGGCTTGTGTTTCCTCTCTAATAATAAAAAAAAAACTTTTCTAATTATAAATAGTAACATGTATGACCTTCAAACTATTTTAAAACAAAAAATGTTTTCACTTACAAACTCCTACATAAAATGAAAAGTATCCATTAGGTGTTTATTTAAACTAAAACTTTTAATTAAATTTAAAGGTACTGCTTATAACAATATTACAGGCGATATAAGTTTTTTTCACCAATTTTGTTTTTGATACTTATTTCTTTTTTTCCAAAAACCGATGAAAACCAGAGAGGCACCAACAACTGTTTTTATGGCATGTCATATGATATGATGATGATGTTGATGTTGAAAGAAAAATATAAATCATGTAAGTTATGATTTCGTATGTATGCTTTCATTCATTCAGTCACTCGCTCATTCATCCATAAGATATGGATATTCAAACAATTACAAGTATGTAGGTACACATGTACCCAACAGAAAATATGTTTGCACAACGACCTAGGTGCATACGAAAGTGTATTTCAGTGCATAAATAGTTGTTTATTTTTTTGATTTTTTTTTTTTTTGAACAATAATGTAATGCAGATAGTGACTCCTTGTATATCTACAACATGAATTGTATGCAAAGTGAGACAGACGTTTGTTTTAAAATGAAAATCATGTCTGACTTTAAATCTTTTAAAAGGATATGTACATTATACCAGTGCCGATTTATACAGCCAAACATATTTTTTTAGATTTTTTCAAAGCTAGCTTGGTAAAAATGCTTAAATTTTCAAAAATTATACCAATTAATAGAACGGTCTCGATACTATCAGCGTATGTTTAAATATTTAATAAATATTAATTAAAACTACTCGGCAGCCAAAAAAGGCTCATCGCGCGACCATATTGTTTATATATATTATAATAATGATACGCTGAACACAAATAATTTAAAGTCGTACGGTCAGTTTTCAAGATATTTCCATTTTAAGAATTTAACTCAAGAACGTGGATTTCATTGCAGTTTCTGGTATGTACGGAAGATGAGCACCCAATTGAGAATCACTTTTATACCCACCACCAAAAAAGATGGGTATATATTACTTTTGCCATTGCGTTTGTAACACATTCACATATTCATAATCAGGCCCAACACGATTGGTCCCAAACGAAAGGAGCTCTCTATCTGAAGTATTCCACAAATACTCTCTGTTGATAAGGTTTGTTTGATATTTAAAACGGGCAATAGCGGTCAGTGATTTCATCTAGCCCCCATAGAAATGTCCCCCGGAATACTGTTTGAGTAGTCATAAATATGTTAACCCTCCGACGGTTGAGTCATCCATTGCCCTTATACGAAGTACAAAGTCCACAGGGACCTATTTCTATTTGTGTGGAATTTTATATGAAAATGCATTTTTTTAATTTTTTTTTTGTTTTTATTTATTATATTTACTAATTATACATGTATAATGAATGTTAGCAAAAAATTTAAGGAACACGTTTGTGATGTGTTCAAACAATAAAACAAGCCAAAAGACAGTGCATTTATTAACGATTTCTTGAAATTTCAGTACAAGGTCCCAGCGGACCTTTTCACACGTTCCCGTACTAAACACATTTAAATCTCAATAGAAACTAAACTATTGGTCGGATCGCTTTGATTTTTTTTAAACGATTCTACCTTCTCACCCGCCGGAGGGTTAATTATTCGGCAATACTGATCAAATTTTGCACAAATTAGTTCTAACTACTCCTAAATTATACTGTAAAGTATGGCGAAAATCGCGCAACATGTGTTTCAAGTCCCCATACAAGGTCCCTCTCAGTAATTAATATCGTGATGAAATTGGACATAAACAAGTTTTATATGAACATAAATCTTTCTACCATCTTTTTTTTTTTTTGTTAACTTGTAGATGGTGGGTATAAGCCGAATATAACACTCTAAGGCCCATTATTACAACTTACCAATAGTTAAAAGAAACTAGCTGAAGTTGTTTTTAACTCATTTAACAACAGCATCAGCTGTTCTTCGCCATGTAAAAAACTTGGACAAAAAGTCAAAAATGTTTGAGTTACAATATATTGGCAGAGATTTTGCAATTATTGAATAATGAATCAATAAAATTAGTACCAAAATAGAATACATTTGATATTAATCTTTCCTTTTCTATTTTTCCACCATAAACTGTTTTTTTCTTTAGTTTCCCGGTTACATTTGTTGTTTGTCACTTTTTGTTTTTTTTTTTTAAATTTTCCAAGTCAGCTGTTCAGCGATGCCACTTGTCTATATTTTGTTGTATATTGTATGAAAACATTTTCTACATTTGAGGTGACACCCAGTTAAAGTCGGTTCAATTTAAAACATACTTTAATTTTGACTATAGTTAGAAAATAATAAAAAGCGGGTTTTTATTTTAAAGTTGTTTTTAAAAAGAACCGACTTTATTGTTTGACTATGATTATGGGCCAATATGGATATCTAAAAATAAATATTTCAAACACCTTTCATGGACGAATATAATGCCATAGTATTTTGCACCTACAATGGGTCAAAATAGAGAAAAATATTTTTTTAACCGAGTTTTTTTCACCAATAAAATTTGTAATAAAATTGTATATGGGGTATTCACACGGCGTGCTATCAAGTCATAATTTCGTCGGTCAAGCCTGACCATATAATACCCTACACTAAGTAAATGAGCAAAAACTTTTTTCTTTTAAAATTTCAATAATTTATATTCGTGAGTAGTTTTCGAAGTGGGCCTTATATGGGAGCTATGACCAATTATTGATCGATTACCATGAAATTTGGTCGCAGTTTATGTTTATATAAGAGTTATTTATGTTGAATTTAATGTGTATACCAACGTTTTTTTGGAGATTTATGAACGTTAAAGTGATTTACGGAAGCGGGTCTTATATGAGAGCTATGATTAATTATCGACCGATCATAATAAAATTTGGTGACATGAATTCGGTATATATAAAACTTATTTGAAACAATATTTGTGTAGATACCTACATAAATTAAACATTTAAGACGATAAAGTCCAATTTCTGGATGACATTTGTATGGGGGCTAATAGACCGATTTCAGCCAGTTTCAATAGGCCTTGGGCCGAAAAAAATTATAAGTACCAAATTATATTGAAATATCTTCAATAAAACACGATGATTATCAACACTTTATTTTTCGATCCTGGTTGACTAATCGGAGGAAATGCCCATGTTTATTTTATTGTTTTTTTTTTTTTTCTTGTACCAGCACTCAGGATATGAAAATAGATTATAGGAGAGAGTAACAAATGTTACTATAGTACGATCATTACCAACGATTTTTGCAGTAAATTAGTTGGATGACACGTGCATAAAAGACGAGACGCTGTGAAATTAAAGTTAGTCTGCCAGCAGGTGGCCAAGCGGTAAGAAAAACTCGATGTTAGCAACGAGGAGTACGAATCAAACTGGTAAATATGTATTGATTTTTGGATATTGCTCATACAAAATACTAAAATCTCGCCTAAAAAATGGTTGGGTGAATGCCAAATAAAAAAATGCGAATAAAAAGTTTTTGACAAACAAATTGTAAATACAAATTCTGAGTAGGGACCTCATGACCTAGCGGTATGAAATATACTTTACGCCCTATTCTCATAGCTCCCAAATATACAGTGGCTCACAGCTTATTTCGTGTATATGACTTTTTATAAAAGATTTCGTTATATTTTTATAATTATCTTAGATATTAAAACAAAAAACACGACAAATATTTAAAAATATATTATTATTTATTGTATGTACAAAAAAACTAAAAAACAATTAACATTTTTTAAAATATTTAACAAAAAAGCGAAATGTTAAGAAAAGTAACCTCACAGCTTATTTCGTGTAGATATTAGATTACTATATTAATTTATTACAAACAATAAATTCAAATAATTCTTGTCATATTTCAAAGAAAACTAATATTTTGTGGGATTTCCCTTTTCTTTTAAAACTGCTTTAATTCTATATTGCATAGAATTATCCAGTTTTTGTGTATATTTCGTGGCTATCTTCTGCCATTCATGTTGGAGTGCATTTTTAAGTCCTGCTTATTACTTATCTGATGTTTTCTAATATTTCTCTCCAGAACACTCCACAAATTCTGAATAACATTGATGTCTGATGATTAAACTGGAGTTTTAACGATGTGGGGACAATTGCAAATAAGCTATGCTTGTACAAGTTGTGACATGTGCTTTGGTTCATTGTCCTCGTAAAACCTAAAATCGTCTCTTATACTCAATTTCTCATCACCTAGCAATAAATTATTTTTAAATAAGTTAAAATACAAATTTTTGTCCAAAGTGTCATCCATAAATACTAAATTTACGACCCCTGCTGACGACATGCATCCCCACACCATGTCATGGCCTCCACCGTGTTTAACAGTGCCACCTAGATTTTTGAGTTGCACATTCTAAGCAAGATTAAATTTGCTTTCATCAACAAATTCAATATTTTTGGGTCTGATGGAAAGTCATATGTTTGGCGAAAACCAAATACGAAACTGCTACCCCAAAAATCTAGGTGGCACTGTTAAACACGGTGGAGGCCATGACATGGTGTGGGGATGCATGTCGTCAGCAGGGGTCGTAAATTTAGTATTTATGAATGACACTTTGGACAAAAATTTGTATTTTAACTTATTTAAAAATAATTTATTGCTAGGTGATGAGAAATTGAGTATAAGAGACGATTTTAGGTTTTACGAGGACAATGAACCAAAGCTCATGTCACAACTTGTACTAGCATAGCTTGTTTGGAATTGTCCCCACATCTTTAAAACTCCAGTTTAATCATCAGACATCAATGTTATTCAGAATTTGTGGAGTGTTCTGGAGAGAAATATTAGAAAACATCAGATAAGTAATAAGCAGGACTTAAAAATGCACTCCAACATGAATGGCAGAAGATAGCCACGAAATATACACAAAAACTGGATAATTCTATGCAATATAGAATTAAAGCAGTTTTAAAAGAAAAGGGAAATCCCACAAAATATTAGTTTTCTTTGAAATATGACAAGAATTATTTGAATTTATTGTTTGTAATAAATTAATATAGTAATCTAATATCTACACGAAATAAGCTGTGAGGTTACTTTTCTTAACATTTCGCTTTTTTGTTAAATATTTTAAAAAATGTTAATTGTTTTTTAGTTTTTTTGTACATACAATAAATAATAATATATTTTTAAATATTTGTCGTGTTTTTTGTTTTAATATCTAAGATAATTATAAAAATATAACGAAATCTTTTATAAAAAGTCATATACACGAAATAAGCTGTGAGCCACTGTACATACAAAATTTCATAAAAATCGGTTTAGTAGTTTCGGAGGAGTTCAATTACAAACATTGTGACACGAGATTTTTATATATTAGATAATGTAATTTGAAAGTAAATTTTTAATTAGGCTTAAGTTCATTTATTATAATTAATCTGTAATAATTCAAAGAATATCACTAAATACTACAATATTTAGACAATTGGCAAATTGGAATGCATTTTCTACCCTGCCAAGGGCGTCATCAACAATCTTTATTGTCATGGTCTATTGTAAATTCCATCTATTTAACTTACTATTATTAGGAAATAGAATATGGGAATCATATATTTTATTATTTGTAAGTTAGACGAAATTTCAATTATTTTTATTATATAATATGTGTATTCTTATTATTACAAATTTATTATATATTAGTATGCTTGTTGCTGTAGCCAACCTTTGGTTGACAATATTAGCTATGTATGTTTTTTTTTTTTTTTTGTGTTTTCTTCTTACTCTTTATTGTTGATTCATTGAATCAAACTAGAGATAGAAACTGATTTCTTTAGTCTTACTGTGCCATGTGTATTTTTTATTTTAATTTTGGTAATTATTCGAACTTTTTATTTTATATAATTTGAAAGTAAATTTTTAATTAGGCTTAAGTTCATTTATTATAATTAATCTGTAATAATTCAAAGAATATCACTAAATACTACAATATTTAGACAATTGGCAAATTGGAATGCATTTTCTACCCTGCCAAGGGCGTCATCAACAATCTTTATTGTCAAGGTCTATTGTAAATTCCATCTATTTAACTTACTATTATTAGGAAATAGAATATGGGAATCATATATTATAATAAATGAACTTAAGCCTAATTAAAAATTTACTTTCAAATTATATAAAATAAAAAGTTCGAATAATTACCAAAATTAAAATAAAAAATACACATGGCACAGTAAGACTAAAGAAATCAGTTTCTATCTCTAGTTTGATTCAATGAATCAACAATAAAGAGTAAGAAGAAAACACAAAAAAAAAAAAAAAACATACATAGCTAATATTGTCAACCAAAGGTTGGCTACAGCAACAAGCATACTAATATATAATAAATTTGTAATAATAAGAATACACATATATAATAAAAATAATTGAAATTTCGTCTAACTTACAAATAATAAAATATATGATTCCCATATTCTATTTCCTAATAATAGTAAGTTAAATAGATGGAATTTACAATAGACCTTGACAATAAAGATTGTTGATGACGCCCTTGGCAGGGTAGAAAATGCATTCCAATTTGCCAATTGTCTAAATATTGTAGTATTTAGTGATATTCTTTGAATTATTACAGATTAATTATAATAAATGAACTTAAGCCTAATTAAAAATTTACTTTCAAATTATATAAAATAAAAAGTTCGAATAATTACCAAAATTAAAATATATTAGATAATGTTCAGCAAGTATGATGAAAAGAACCAGATATATTTCAGTGCTACCAAAGCTCTGAAAATATTTTACTTAATTGTGCGTAACAAAAATTCAAGATTTTTCCTTTAAGTCAAAGGCCAAAAAATGTTACAGATCTTTTTTGACCCATTTTTTTTTTTTTTTTTTTCTAAAAATCTAACGTAGTTGTTGACATTTGGAATTTAATAAACATCAACCACTCACTTTTATAAAAAAATTAATTGTAATTTAAAATTTTGTGTCTATAATTTTGTTTAAAAAGACAACAACACGACTCTAGACTCCGCTGAGACTATCCCGGGAACCAGCGGAAAGACGTATCTTTATAAACTTCTTATATTTTGGAACCAGCATAATAAAAAAATTTTATTCATTTATTATTAAAATTCATTCTGGGTTAAAAAGAAAAATTTATGGTCATATCAATCATTAAAATGTTTTTTCAATATTTGGCAACAGTCCATTAAAATTAAAAATGTTTCTTATACCCTACATCATCAAAGTGATAAGAGTATATTGGGTTAGTGCTGATGTTTGTAATGTGCAAAAATATAGTACCAACACCCACCTTAAAGTATACTAATCGAGCACATTAGTATACTTTAAGGTGGGTAACTTTCGATTAAGCGATGTCCGTCCGTCCGTCTGTCCGTCCATGTAAACCTTGTAATCAAATTACAATTCGCAATTTCAAAGATAATTCGACAAAATTTGGTATAAGCTTTTAATGCACCAAGAACAAAGCCCACATATGATTGCCCTATCTGAAAATTGTTAAATATCTTAGTAATATAGATATCCAAACCAAATTCAGCACAAATAAGTTTTATAAAAACCGAACTCTCACCACCAAATGTTGTCATAATTAGTCATAGCTCCCATATGAAGCCCACCATTTTAACGAGTATAGATTTCTCAAAAGTGTTGGTATCTAGGCACTCTAAATTCAAATAAAATTGGACACAAATAAGTTTCATATATAAAGAAGACACGTTATATCAATTGGTCTATAACATAGTGCAATATTACAAAGAACACACGGCCATGACGGTTAGTTTGGCGATTTTGGTGATCAATATTTATGGGCCTCCAAAGGTTCTGAAAACCAGTGGGCCCTCAAAAAAAGGTGTCACCAATTTTTGGCCAACAGCTAATTCAGACCTGGTGATACCGCTCAACTATACATGGTAATAATATAGCCAAGAGTTTACATCTTTTGCCAAAAAATAGCTTTTTCGTGTATTTTTTTTCACTTTTTTTTTGAATAGCTTACAGGGACTCCTAATTTTTCACTAACAATATTTAGTAAAGTTGTAGCTACGGTAAACCTGAGCCACTCTTGTGAACAGACCAGTGCAATCTGAACGTATCTAGGTACTCTAAATAGCTCACAAAAATCACCTTAAAAATTTTCGTTTTTTACTATTTTTTGAAACAAAGATTTATTGTTAAAATAGTATGATCAAGTCCTCACTTCTATGTTGTTCTATATCATTTACTCGGCTGAGGTGTTTTCGAGTTGATTTACAGTTGTTCAGCTTCGTAGGCGGAATGGAGATCAATGGGTGTCACCTCAAAGTCTCTCATTTTTAAAAAAAATCCCCGAAAAGCCATTTATGATCCGAATGAAATATTTTTTTTCCAAAAAAGTACACGAAAAAGCTATTCTTAGGCAAAAAATTTAAACAAAATTAGTTTAGTGACTCCTAGCTATATTATTGTTATATATAGTTAAGCGGTATCACCAAGTCTGAATTAGCTGTTGGCCATAAACTGATGGCACTTTTTTACTACCCTTTCGTAGTAGAGTCAAACCTTACTGTCATGACTGTCTGCATTTCCAAAAGTCTTCATTTGTTGCATAGTGTAAGTAGTCATAGCTTCCATATACATTTTAAAAGAGAACTGTTTATAATCGTCTGCTCGGTGTAGGGTATTATATAGTCGGGCTTGACCTACTATACTTTCTTACTTGTTTTTTTATTATTAATATGCCATAACATTTTTTATAATTTTTATTACAAACAAAATTCTTATCAAATGTGCTAGCTGTCGAAAAAGGCAATTCACATAAGACTACATACAGTAAACTGTATGAAAACCTGCAGATGATTTTATGATGTACCATCAAGATTAAGGACGAGGCCTAGATTTGGATTGAATCTTTATTAAACACACATGTCACATGTCATATACACAAACAAAAATGTATTTCATGTTATTGTTTTCTATAAAATTAATCAGAAATTTCCCTTACCATATACTATCATCCCAATACCCAATCATATTGTAATTAAATTTACGCACTAAACAAACAAAACGTACTCATTTTCACAATTTTATTCAAACAAACAAATAATTATTTTATTTTCTTTTATTGTTTTTATTTTTTGTTTTGTTACATTTTCCTATATTTCCTTATTATAACATTATTTAGAGCTTCCGTTTCCTTTAGAAATATAATTATTTATACATAAATTTCCAAAATCAAATTATTCCGGCATTGTGTGAGTTTTTAATCTATTTGTTTCGCTGTTTGTATTGCGACCATAATATTGTTATTTAGGGTATATTGCTTGCGTGTGTATTAAAATGGAAATGAAACAATTTAATAAAAATTAAATATTTAACAATGTAATTATCACATAATTTGGATTATTTAATAACAATAATAATGTTCTTTCTTCTGTTTGCAAATAAATACAAACTGCTTATACCTGCAGGTACTTGCTTGTTCTAATGAATTTTAAGTTATAAATAATATATAAATCTTACAGTTAGTATACCTTAGAGACTTCTGTTGTCATGGGCATTACGAATATTATAATTAAGTTGTTATTACAAGTGTTTTTTTTTCTTATTGAAGTTAAGCAAATAGAAGTTAAGGTTTTAGGAGAATTTTAAGTTTTTTTTTGTTT
Organism: Calliphora vomitoria; assembly: GCA_942486065.2. Taxonomy (NCBI): domain Eukaryota; kingdom Metazoa; phylum Arthropoda; class Insecta; order Diptera; family Calliphoridae; genus Calliphora; species Calliphora vomitoria. Next base: position 154,758,571 of record OW818029.2, read on the forward strand.
AATCCAGTTTAAATTTTAAATGAAATTATACACATTTAAACTTTTGTTAAGTGCCATGTAATTTAACGTTTTGTTTGAATTTATGAATTTAGTGGAATATATTTTCTGTACCGCTATATGCTTCAGCAATATTCAGTTAAAAGTTATTATACATATATTTTATTATTGAACTTATGTATATGGGCATTTCCACTAAAAGGTCTACCGGAATTGTTAATAATGAGATTATTTTTTTTTTTAGCATTCTATTAAACCATGTCTATTTGTTTATAACATAAAGTATTTTCAGCAAATATTAGTTGCTATCATGATAAAATTTACCTCAAATCTGCAAACAAATGGTGTTTTTTTAACTTGAAGCAAAAATCTTGAATTTTTGTTACGCACAATTAAGTCAAATGTTTTCAGAGCTTTGGTAGCACTACAATAAGTACATATATCTTTGGTAGCAGTAACATATGTATATCTGGCTCTTTTCATCATACTTGATGAACATTAAATTTTAATGAAAACTGGATTTCTCCGGGTAAATCGTTGTTTTTCGTTTCCTTCATAAGTGATTGATATTTCTGTTTTTTTGTGACATTTATTTAGTTTTAAATATCAACAACAGTTTGGTTTATACTTGGGTAAAATTGTACCCGAAGATCGTTAACATCAGTAGTTTACACGGATGAACCGACATCGTTTAGAAAGTGATTCTGAGTCGATGGGTATACTTTAAGGTTGGTGTTAGACTAACATTTTTGGACGTTACAAACATATGTACAAACTAATTATACCCTCCCTACTATGGTAGTGTAGGGTACAAATATATTTAAAGTTTTTGTTTATTATTATAACATTTTTACTAAATGTTTATATCAAAATCCACTCATCGTCCCACTCTGAATTTCTCATGTGTTGTTAAGCATACATAAGCTTATAATTGAGGAAAATGAAGATACCTTTTTTAAAATTTCCTTTATTCAATGACAATTTTTTGGTTCAATAATCAGTATTCTACAGAAAAACATTTGCTATGAGACCAATATTGTAAAAATTGGATACGCGGTTTTAACCTTTTTTTAGTTATTTTAACATTCAATTTAAATTGATTTTGTCTTCTATTTACTCATATGTGATCCCAAATGAGAAAATCAAAAAATTAAAAAGTCATATAATAGATAATTCATCAGCCTATAAAATAAGTCTCTGAAACGTATCAAATTTGAAAATTGTAGAAAAATCTATTTTATGGAAAGTAAAATAAAATATTTATTTTTTTTTAAATTTTTGATATTTGATGTTTTTTCTAAAGGCTTTTATGATTTAAAAGATTAAAAAAAATTGTATTTAATTTTTAAATTTTCTGTAAGATATTCCAGAAAAGTTTAAAAATTTATTTTGAAATTTTTTAGAAAATATTGCTAACAGTCACGGTTATATATCATAAATTGCCCAATAAGGCATGCAAAACATTTTTGGAACCATTTATTTTTTCAAAATTTTACCTCTAGCAAATAATGGGGAAATGACAAGATGCTGGAAATTTTTGCATTAGGTAAACGAATAATCAAATTCGTATTTTTTTATTTTCCTTCAAAGTTGAGAAATATTGATAAAATGGATAGTTGGTAAATATCGATTTACCTGGACAAAAACAAAGCAAAAGCTGACCAAATTACCTAAAAATGGTCTGTTATTTTGAACACTGAAAATCAGTCAACTTTGAAGGGCTATATCTTCTAAACCAAAAATATGATTCTAATAAAAGTAGCATATTTGAAATTGTTGTACAAATTCCTGTGAAATGTGTTTATTTAATGTTTTTAGAGGCACATAAAATGTTTGATTTTTTCAACCTCACTTGTTTTACAGGCGCCACTATGCGTCGTTGACACCTTATAACTTGATATGAAAAAATTCAAAAAATTTCATGTACATATTAGTGGACTGCACAATCACATTAATTTTGCCGTCTTCACTGAATCACATGAATCACTACACTCGACAATGCTGTAAAAATCCTTCGCTTGTACTCTATATCATATACACATTGAAAAGTGAATGAGTATTGTGCGCAACAATTTGACTTTGTTATGTATACCATCATGCCCTTGCAAGTATATGTTTTTGCACTGTCAATGTTATGAGACAACGTTTGTATGCACTGTTTCAAGAATTATTCGAATCATTCGAATTATTTTTGTAATATAGCATGAAGTCAATAGTCACTTTAGTGTCTCTTAGTAACCTATAGTGAAGTCTCTCTAAACGTTTATTTTGTACCGCACTTTAGAAAGTAGTTAGTTATTTTACCCACCAGAAGCAATCCATTGGAGAGTTATCGAAGAAAGGTTTGTTTACAAGCTATCGTTTATTGGACTACCTATGATATGTCTTTTTAACAGGATATTTGAGACCAATTAGCACCCGTACATGCTAGTATAACTAGTTATGAATCTGATGAAGTTACTAGTTAGGTAGCTAGTAAGGTAACTGACACTATTTAACCAGTATGTGAATCCAATGAGTTGACTACTTTGGACCAGCTATTAGACAGTCTCATTGTAGTCAAAAAGGGTCAATTGACCCCCTACTTAGGACACGCACGTGTTAAAATAACTAGTCACGTAGCTAAAGTAACTAGTTCCCGCCCTAAATTATGGGTATCGTGGGTTTTTCCGCAGTTTTTTTTTTTTTTTTTTTTTTAAGTGATACAATTTTTACGTTATTTTTTATACCCTCCACCACCACAAGTGGTGAAAGAGGGTATATATAAGTTTGTCATTCCGTGTGTAACATTTAGAAATATTCATCTGAGACCCAACAAAGTATATATATTATTGATCCTTATGAAAATTTAAGTCGATTGAGCAATGTCCGTCTGTCTGTCCGTCTGTCCGTCTGTCCGTCTGTCTGTCTGTCTGTGTAAAACACTCTCACGTCCAAAATACATAAGCAAAATTAATGAAATGTATACCAAAATGTTTATATTTTTTCTAAGCAATTTGGTATTGAAAATCAGCAAAATCGAATTTTTAGAACCAGGGTTATGGATCAAAATGTAAGACAACCTCCAAAAATTTTTGATAATTTTCACATGATTTTTGTGTCTTTTGGTAAATTCATTGCAGAGAATACCATGAAATTTTGCACTCATTATTGATATGATAAAAGCAGAAATTCTGTTGAAAATGGAAAGAATCGGTCCATAATTTCTTGTAGCCCCCATACAAATTTCTTCCCGAAATATGGTGTTTTGGCATATAAATGCCCATAGAATTGAAGTATCCATACAAAATTCAGCACAACTAAGTTTCGTGCAAACAGAAATCGCGAGATCAATTTTTTTTTTTTGAATCGGGCCCCATTTGGCCGTAGCCCCCATATAAAGTTTACTTCCGAAAATCACTTAAATACACTTAAATATCTTACATATATTGGTATTAGGTAGAAATTCGACTTGCATAATCCCCGTGCACATGAAAATCGCTGTAGGGAATTTCATGAAGATCGGCCCATAATTGGTTATAGCTCCCATATAAGGACCACTTCCAAAAAACACATTCATTTTTATTAATATCTGAAAAATATCATTATCGAATTATAATTTTACAGAGATCGGTAGTATTAATTCACAAATGATACTACCAGATTGTGTTTATGTCGGTTCATATTTGACAATAGCTCCCATATAAGGTCCATTTCCGAAAATTACTTAAATACTAATAAATCTCTTATAAAAGCTTCTATCTGGTTAAAATTTCAAATAAATATTTCCCATATATACGAAAATCGATGTATTGAATTTTATAAAGATCGGCCGATAATTGGTCATAGTTCCGATATAAGGACCACTTCCGAAAAACACATTAACCTCTATAAATATTTTAAATATATCGATATCGAAATAAAATTGTATACAGATCAATATATTGTATCCAAAAATTATATTACTGAGTTTTGTGAATATCGGTCCATATTTGACCATATCACCTATATTAGCTCCATTTCCGATAATCACAATAATACCCATAAAACTCTTGTAAATAATGTTATGGAGGAAAATATCAAGCAAAATATGCCTCAAATACATATAAATCACGTAAAAATATTTAATTATATCTTCCAAATAAGTCGCACATCCGAAAAATACATTAACGCATATATACACTCATACCGGTAAAAAAAAGTGACAGAAATTAGTTTCAATTAGATTTGGTGACTATGGGTTCATAATTATATATATAAGGCTCACATCCGCAAAATTCATTAGAACAGAACAAAAATATACTTTTGAAGTTATACTAAATGTATTTGTTTACCCTGTTTTAAACTCTTTTACTTCACTTGTGGTGAATAAGGAAAATGTTGAGCCAATGGGTAATGATTGTTAAATAGTACATTCTATTCCTATTATAAAATTATAGACTCTGTTGGAAATGGTATGAATATGTAGTTATTTCAATTACAAATTGCTGAATTAGATAACATTTTTATATATTTGAAATAAAACATCTTCAGCGTGGACTAGATTTTCTAACAATATATAAAATACTACTTAACTAACATATTTTAAACAAACTTTTATTTTGTTTAAAAAAAGTGGTTTTATTAAAGAAAGTACATAATTTGCATATAGTCCAAAATGTGTATTATATCAGAATTCATATATAATCCATAAAGTGGCTTTAAAATTAATTCGGTTATAGTCCTAATTCGCTTATAGTCCACAAAAATTGTGCAACTGTATTTGTAGGCTATAAGCGAAAACTACTGTAGTACGTTAAGATTCTACCAATCTTCATAATCGGTGTTAAGTCCCAATAAAAAACACTGAATACGGATATTAGATGTACCAATGTAATTTCTATAATTTGCATATAATTTAGGTGGAGGGTATTTAAGATTCGGCATAGCCGAATATAGCACTCTAACTTGTTATTTTGTAAAACAATAAAATCTTATTCCTAGAATTTAGGAATTCCTATACACACGTACATTTAATAATACAAAAAAACTAGATATATACTGCTTCTTTTTGACCTAAAATCATATACCATTAACTCGTTGTATATTTACTCTCATTGTTATATATTTGGTCAATTCACAAGGCCTCTTATTATGTCATATTGTCATAATGTCCTAATATTTCACAATGGTTTTTATTGCTTTTCAAGCAAAAAATTGTCTCTCATTCTATACTCTGTTGTTTGGTCCTGTTTTGTAAATAATGTTCTGTTTTATAAAGTATTTTTTTCTGATTTTGTCCCATTGTTGGTCCAAATTACTATAGCCTTATATACATCCCAGAAAAAACTTTACGTACAAATAAGCCGAAAAATAAGTGGAATTTGACTATTAGACTACTTATTTTTTTCAACTGGTATAAGTACTTATTTTTGTTCGCGATGTCCCAAAATTAATCCTTTATATTTTGGCCGGAAATAAGTTAATTTGTTAGTAGAGTTATTTATAGAATTTTGTATTTACAAACAAAAAATAAAAAATAAGTCGTAGCCACAAGTCGAACCGACAACTATCCGTTTGATAGTCTGTTGTTATACTCACTACACCACTACATAGTTATTTTATTGTGTGTCAAATAATGGTTTTCACACGATAATACAATATTCTTTTTTGGTTTTCTAAAAATAAACATGCAATAAAAAAATGGGCAAATTGAAAAAAAATAACAGTTTTTTTTGTTTTGTTTGCTTATTTTGTTTTTTTTTTTTTAGACTTTACTACTTAAAATGTAAGTTATTAAAAAAACATTACCTGTAGCTTTGTAAGCGAAGTTTTTGCTGGGATCGTTACAATGGACTTTGAAATATCTATCATTAAATATTCATATTATCTATATTAATGACTTAGTAAATCCAAAAATAGACAAGAAATTATATCTGGATATTCTCGATTTTAAAAACCAACCGAGCCGAAGGAATTTCCTATACACTGATGTATGAATCATGTATGTAAGTTATTTGGGGGCTAAGGAAAGTTGATTTCAACATACAGACGGACATGGCTATATCGACTTCGGACATGGCTATATCGATAACGATCCAGAATATATATACTTTGTAGGGTCGCAATGAAATGAAAATTACAAAAATCCGGAAGAATTCCCTTTGTATCGATGTATCGTAATTTATTTGGGGGATACGGAAAGTTGATTTCAACATACAGATGGACGGACGGACATGGCTATATCGACTTCGCTATCTATAACGATCCAGAATATATATTCTTTGTGGAGTCGCAAATGAAAAATGTAGAAATTACTTTACAAATTTAAATTTTCAAATATTTTTTTAAACGATATTTAAAAAAATTGTCTTCGACTACAATAAACACTAAATTGGGTTAAGTGGCGCCGATTTGAATTTAGTGAATTTTTACGAAAATGTAGATTATGGTTCCTATTTTCTAATATATAACTTTAGATTGTTTCTTTATGTAGTTACTTAACAAACTAATTTAATGGATTTAAAATTTCGTGAACAACTTCGATCCCAGATATGAATGAGTTAAGCTATTCTAGATCGAAGAAATGCTCATATCTTATATAAAGGGCGATTTATTATGAGTTTTTTTTTTTAAATTTTAAATAAAACACTTAAAATATAATTGAATGACCCGAGAGATCAGACTCAAACATTAACATTTTAAAGATTATTTTAATCAAAACTAGGTGGTCCATTCGGATGTTCCAATTTTCAATCACTAGCCTAAATATACTGCTGATACCACTTACACATGTGGATAAGGGTATAGAAATAAGTCATATACAGCCTTTTTAAATGAAATGTTACTATTTACTCATAAATTCTTATGTCATGTATAAGATCTTTAATATTTATTTGTAATATTAAATGCATAACAATAACTGCTATTTTGTATCATATTTAACCGTATCACGATTAAAATAAAAAGTTCTCGTAGAATTTAAAATTTCTTCGCACATCCTTTTTAAAAGCTGTCAACATTTTTAGACCTTTTTGAATAATACGCTTCAGACAAAATTATATGAATGCGTTAAATATTTGCATACTCTTTTGTTTTAATTTCTTATTAATTGCCAAAAGTCAAAAGTTACAAACGTTTTTTTTTTTTTTCTTTTTGTAAATGCTGCTTTTGAAAATATATTTTATTTATTTTATCTCTAATAAAAGTTTTCTACGAACATACCATAATACATACACATTTATTTAATATTTATTCTTTGTTAAAATGTCTTGAAATGTAAGATTCATACAGTAGTGGTTCAAAATAGTTCTTATAAACCAAGATTTGTTAGATTTGACAACAGATTCAGATTTTAATATTTAAATAAAATGTAACTTATGATTAGATTTTCTTTAAGGTCAGACAATTTTCTTAGCATTAACTTTACATTTTGTTATAATTTTACCCTTGCCTGCAAATAACTTCTTTTATTGCTGCAGTAATTCTTTGGTATTTGTTGACACATGTCAACCATTTCTTTGCAACACTAAAAAATTTCTTGCTCTCAGAATGTCAAGCTATTTTTAGCAATTATTTTTTAAGCAGTTTTTGTAAGTAACGTTCTATATTGTAAAACTGCTGTATGTAAGTTTAATATTTAGTTTTATATATGTTTTATTACCTTAATTATAAGAGCGTTACTTTTCTTATAAATTACACACATACACACTTTAGTTTCACACGCATGATGACACGTGCATACCCAGTAGTTCTGGGTAACAGTACAGAAGTGTGACTAGTTACTTGATCAACAATATTATGTAGAATCATCACTGGTTACAGGTCTAGCTATTACACAGAGTTCGTTATAAAATATTGTACTATATCAAGTATGCTTATGTTGGTTCTATTACATTTCATAAACGATATTTACAATATTTAATGGTTGTTATACTTATTCTCGGAAGTGGATACTATGTGTCAGCTAAGGCGAATTATAGACTAATCGTCACAAAATCCATTTTGGTTCGATATCAATATATATACGAAAATTATGTACGGATTCATATGAGGCCCTATCGTACCTTCAACAAACGGGCAGACGCACAGTGGTGTCACTTTTATAGGAGAGAGCGACAAAAATAGTAATAGCTCGAATATCGTCTTGAAACTTCTACAATATATTCCATCCAAAATGAAAATTAATTTTAAAAAATGGGCGTGGACACTTTCACTTAACACCTACTTTATATCTATATATAAATAAAAGTGAATGCGAGTTTGTATATATGTTTGCTGGTTTGAAGTCTATAGGCGGTTAAACGGATGACCAGATTTTCTTGAAATTTTTACAGATTTTGACCCATTGTAGGTCCAACTTACTATAACCATTTATATGATGAATTATTTTATCATAATATGTTCTTCTCAGATTATGATATCCATAAGCCGAGAGCAACATAATATGGTAAGTCCTTCATCGTATAAATGGTTGTCACAAACATATATTTGTTTACTGTAACCATATATATGGCTGGTACAATCATGTGTATCGTAAATTAACCATATTATTGTTACCGCAATCATATAAATAGTTACTGTGACTATAATATTGTTAAAAATATTGAAATGATTACAGTAAACATGCACAAATGTTGAAATGGTTACAGTAACATTCACAACTATATTTTTTTTTTTTTTGTCTGCGTGTGATAATTCAATGGAAAGTAATGAGGAGCAATCATCACTTTCCACACGAAATTCTTCTTGAATCCAGTTGTTTATGTCAGCATTCGTGAAAATATATTCCGCACCAATTTGAGGAACATGTGTACCAATAGTTAAAAGATCTTCGTTTTCTCCCAGAATTATATTTTGTAAAATATTTAAGGGCATGTTATCCTCTTAACTCCATGGATAATAAGATGAGATTTCGAATACAATTTCTCGCCCGTAATTTTTAAAAATCTAATTTAATGTCGACCCTTAAATTTCTTTAACCATCTTTCTCCGTTTTGGTTATAGACATTGTAATCAAATTTAAAAAAAAAAAACAGATAAAAGTCGCGGAAATAGAACCCGTTTTTCGTAAACTGTCGCGATTTTAAAAATTAAACCGTCGCGATAACTGGGCCGCGTAATGGGTAGTCGCGAATACCGAGCTTGACTCTATCTCCATCCATTTGATTAACCATGATATGTAACTGGTTTCTAAAATGCAATACAAAAAAAGTTTAAACTGACTACTCTCTCAATTACATAGAGGCACTAAAGAGAACAATTGTGTGTTAAATGACTCATAAATATACAAATTCCAATCAATCAAATAATTAGTGAAAATTACTATGTAAAATGGAAAAATAGACTACTTGTAAAACTGCTGGGTATATGTATCTATGATTATTTTGCAAATATACAATTTACCAAGGCATTCAGAGGGACACATATTATATATGTACTCACAAGTAAGATTTTTCTTGAACATCATCGTATATTTTTATTGTTCTTTTGTACGAGTTTTATGTAGTCATTCATTAAGTTTTTCTCATTGTATTCATCTGTAGTAGTTGCGTTCATTTGGTTATATATTTAATGTGTATTAAGGCGGTAATAGAGTTTGCCACATAACTATAGGGTTTCTGCGAAGTATATTTGCTTAATTAGTTTAGTTTGGTGATTCACTTACAGAAGAAAAAAATACTACAACTTTTGATTTACCCGGAAACGGAATACAACAACACATCATGTAAATGCATTGTACAAAACTTTTCGATGAGCAAAACTAAATTTAATTTTAGGATACCATGATATCAAGGAGATGATGCCTCATGCTATATTGCTTGCGAAGTATAGCTATACCGTTTCGATTTTGTACTCTTTTGATTCTATGAACGGAATTGCCCTCCTAGATAGATCGAGTAATTTAATAAAGTTGGATTTCATTTCGTGTTATTTGAAGTCAAAGATCTATGTCAACAAAGCCGTGAAGGTAATTTTTCAGATGATATACTCTTTATGACTCTTCAGATTTGGAAATACGCATGTTAATATAACGATATCGGTCTGTCTGTTGATTCAATGAAATCAAAACTATGAAGGCCTTACATGTATCATATATTGTCCATACCAACATTCTAGAGAAACAGAAAAATCATCGTTGAGAATACCATCAGAGAAGAATTCTCAGTTTAGAGAGATTCCTCCTTATATTGTTAAAACCAGTTTTCGCCGGATTTCACGAGGCCTACATTCTAAAGTCCTAAAATCTGTTGTTGTTCGAATTGTTCAACAGTGTTTTAAATTATAATTGATGCTCATCTGAGAATATCGATTAAGCTCAACCTACTATCAACCTCTCAACATACCTACATAAAGGGCAAATCTGTTGAGATGGTCCCTCGAATATGGGGAATATACAAAATGGTTGTTTTCTCGACATTCAACAGGAAGCCATAATATAAACATCTATAATTCCCTTATTGCCTTCATAGAGAGACTTCTGACCTGCAGGGCATTTTCCTCTGCTTTGGATGACAAACCGAGGGATTCCTGAAGGATATATTTTATAACCCCTCCTACACGTACTGCTCGACTCTATGGTTAACAAGACTGTTGCTTATGGCTGAAAAATATTCTTAGAGCAATCAGGATGAACTCACTATGAATCTCGCTAAGCCTAATCTAGTACTCCTCTCAAGAAAATACAAGATCCTGATATTTCCATTACTCCGTCTTAATGGAGTGGAACTAACAGTATAGCACAAAGTATCTGTGATTTATTCTGTATCGAGATTGTCTAAAGACGATGTGGCCATTTATTCATGTAGAAAGACCATACACTAAAGAGTACCAAATTGCTTTATGACATGGTCGTTAAGCTCTTTTTTGGTGATTGGCTCTCTGGAGATCCTATGTAAAACGGTATTGATGATTACAGGTCATCAATCTAAAGCCGTCTTTGGTATATTAAACTGGATTTATGTTGGGCAGACTGATGAACATCTTTAAATCGACTGCAGTGGCTGGCTATAAGAATCGTGAGAAGATTTTCTTTAAGGGAATCGTAATATTTGGAGTATAATTTGTAATCAAGCTAATCTTGATTTTTAAAGGGAAACTCTAACTTCTATGTACTAAAAATCATAGAGAAAATATACATAGAGCGGAAATTCTTCTGTCAAAGACCTAACTCAGTTGTCAAAAACGTAAGTGGTGAGAATGTATTAGTACAAAAAAACTATGTGAAAACTAAAACAACACTCGTATGTGTAACTTTTTTTAAGTAATTTTTTTGTTTAAGTTTTGATTTAGTTTCCGCTCTATGTATATTTTCTCTTTGCTAAAAATATTTATATTAAAATTTCTATAAGTAAGTATGTTTCTGACACAACTATTAATAAAATGAAATTTGCTAAATGAAACCTTCATGACAGGACATAATTTTAAAATAAATATGTAAATATGTGTGTGTATTTATTAATCAGCAAAATATTATACACAATATATGAAACAATCAATTGTTAATCATTGTAATTTTGATTCTGTCTAATGAGAAATTAAGTTAAATTAATTAAATGCATTTAATAAGTTAATATGTAAAGCAAAGATATACATTTATAAGCAACCATTATCTCCAAGCCACACATAAACATGTCTACATAAAACAGACATCTTAATGGAAACAAACAAAAGAAAATTATTTACAAATCATGTTTCTGTTTAAGAAATTTTTGATTGAATTTTAAACAGTTTAAAACTAATTTAGCTATTTTTTGTTTAAAGTTTGTTAATGGCTTCTGATATTTTGATATTAGAGGAAATGAACATTTTCGACACGGCATTTAATCTTATCCGTTTCAAATAGGATCATAGTATACCAATGGTTATGCAAAATATTTAAGTTTACCAAAGATTATAAATTCGTTGTGGTTTGTCCTTTATCGAGGTGTAAAATTGCTCAAATTAAATACCTAGTTGTGCCTAGTTTCATTTAACCAAAACATTGTTCTTGAACAAAGGATAATTCTAAAAGGTATCTTCTATTTTCTGAAGATATTCCTCAATTCTAAGTCATTGTAACACTTACAAAATTAAGAGTAACACAATGTACACTGGTCCAAATGCTCAATCTAGCTGGAAAAAAGTCATTACTCGCTTTTAAAAAGCCGTACCGACATGAAACTTGGTACATTATAGATTTCATCAATATCAACAATTTGAGAAAAAACAATTTTTTTCTTTTTTTTTTTTTTTTGAGCATAAATGTGTGTTTTTGTATGTAAATTTTTTCTTTGTGGGTTTGTTTGAACCCTATAAAAGGCGAAACGGCTTGACTGATTTTCCTGATATTTTCACACCGTCTTTCTGTATGTGTGAGAGGAATTAAAGGCTACCTTTCATTAAAAAATTTTAAGTGGGCGAAATGCCACGCCAACCTACATGTAGAATACTGATATTTGAGCATGAATGTGTTTTTTTGTATGTAAATTTTTTTTGCGAGTTTGTTTGACCACTATAGACGGCGAAATGGCTAGACCGATTTTCTTGAAATTTTCACACCGTCTTTCTGTATGTGTGAAAGGAATTAAAGGCTACCTTTTATTAAAAAATTTTAAGTGGGCAAAATGCCACGCCAACCTTAAAAATAAAAATACAGCTCCTTCCTTGTAATGGACTTGTTAAACTCTAAATGAAATAAAAATCGTTGAGGCAAAAAGTGGCAGCTAAGTTTTTAAAGATTAGAAAACTAAATCTATATAGGTGACGACAACATAAAAATTAAAGCTTAACTCTGTTAAATTACCATTTGAAATTCTAATAGAATTTGGACATTGAACAAAAATTTCACATTTAAAACACAAATGTACATAATTGCATTTTTTTCTAAACAAAACATAGTTTCTGAAAAATTTAAACAGTAGTTTTTACTCTTACCTTTGTTATATTAATTACACCAACAATTTTTTTTTTAATTGTTCTTATTATTTTTTGACGACACTTTCCCTTGCACTGTTAAATGTCACTAGAGATATTAATTTTTTAACAAAGAAGCAATTACTTGTTTTTGAAGCACTGTATCAATGCTAGTGTAGCTATTTACAGAAGAAAACATATGCCGTTATGTACTATGGACACTTGTCAATATATTACCATACAAAAAATTTGCTTTTGAAACATTTAAAAAAATGACTTTTTCCGGCTAGATTGAGCATTTGGACCACTGTGCAATGACCATCTCATGAGATAATAAGCATTTAGTAAAAATGTTCTAATAAAATAACACGAAATATAATTTAAGGCATAAATAATTGCCCATTTTTTATAAACTTATTCTTATAAAAGGTCTTTACGAATTTTGACAGTTGATAGCGGCCATATTGTTGATGCTAAATCTCTCGAATTAGCTGTAATTTATTCAGGTTGTTTTGCCAAATCGCCATGGATGGATATAGCTTGTAACAATGCCATCAAATTATAAATTTGTTTTATCAAATATGGAGATAGTTATGTTTAAATAACGCTATCCGTCTGTCTATTGATTGGTTGTAATCAACATTACGAAGGTCTTATATATATCAAATATTGTGCATATCAACATTCTACAGAACCAGAAAAATCATCATTGAGCATACGAACAGATAAGACTCCCCATTTTAGAGAGACTCTTCCTTACAAAAAAACAGTTTTTGTCGGTTTTCAAGATATCTACATTTTAGAATTTTAAAGCCTGTTGTGCATTCACGCAGAAAAAAAAATATAGTTGTGCATTGTTACTGTAACCATTTCAACATTTGTGCATGTTTAATGTAACCATTTCAACATTTTTAATAATATTATAGTCACAGTAACTATATACTTGATTGTGGTAATAATGATATGGTTAATTTATGATTCACATGATTGTTTCCATCATATGTATGGTTGCGGTAAACAAGTATATGTTTGTGACAACCATTAACGTTGTTTAACCATCGTCTTATCCTAAAAAAAAAACACTTACGATGTTTAATCGCGTCCCAGCATTTAAGCAAGGAGTCAATGTATCCCTTATAGACAGTAATCGTTACAAATATCTTATCAGTTGGCTGACTCCAATTTGTATATTTTTGTCATTTGACACGTATGTGCCCTTTGTAGTGCAGAGTGAAGACAATTGGTTACTTTATACATCCCAGGTAATCTTGCGTGAAGACAATTGTCACTTAACTGTCTCTAAGTAATCTGAAGTTTAAAGTGACAAACGTTTTGTGAGTAATTTATTCAAACTGGTTTTATACAAATTGTGTTGATATAATTCTCATACAGTTAATTTTAATTTTTGCTTAAGTATTCTGATATCCAATGTAACAAGCATGAAGTCAATAGTCACTTTAGTGTCTCTTAGTAACCTATAGTGAAGTCACTTTAAACGTTTATTTTGTACTGCATTTTAGAAAGTGGTTATTTTACCCACCAGAAGCAATCCATTGGAGAGTTGTCGAAGGAATTTCGTTTACAAGCTATCGTTTATTGTACTGCCTGTCTTTTAGCTGACTATTTGAGGTCAATTAGCACTCGTACATGTTAAAATAACTAATTATGTAGCTGATCAAGTTACCAGTTAGGTAGCTAGTAAGGTAACTGACGTTATTTATCCAGTGTGTGAATCCAATGCGTTGACTACTTTGGACCAGCTATTAGACAGTCTCATTGTAATCAAAAAGGGTCAATGGACACCCTGCTTAGGACATGCACGTGTTAAAATAACTAGTCACGTAGCTATTGAAGTAACTAGTTGCCACCCTAAATGATGGGTAAAATCACTAGTTCAGGACTGTCTGCTAGAACTGCTGGGGTGTGTTGTTTTCCACACATACGACATGTCTACGTTATTTCCACTAACAAAAAATATGGTTGTAATCAAAATCAAAATGATTTATTATTAATAACATATTGTTCATCTTTATTATCTTGTATATGTCTGTCATTATAAAACACTTAATAAGCAATTGAATTAATTGTGAAAAGTAGTTAAATTTACAACAAACTTAACATAGGAATACTCACATAAGTATATTAAGTATTAAGTACTTTTATTTAATATAATATGTAGAATTTTTAAGATTATATAATAATTAAAGCTCAATTTATTAATTTAAAATAACACTTAGGATTTTCCGTTTAGTAATTAAATTTAGGTTTTTCTTTTTAGTAATTAAAACTCATCAATGAATAATTTCGATGTATTAATATTTGTATTTCGTGGTCGCATTTTTGGTGGTGGTTGCAATATATATTTGCAATCAGTCGTATCTCAGATATTTCCATCATAAATAAATATCAATATGAATTGTGGTTTTTATCAATAGGAATCCAAATAAACTATTTATTCGTAGTTAAAATGTATAAAGCAAATTCATTACTAGAGTGCTCGGCAAAGTAAATCAACAGTGGCAATAGTACCTTATTTACCTTAGATATAAAATTAAACAAATGAAAACCAGTGTTTAAAAAACTATACTTCAACAAAAAAACAAGTAGTCTAGTTAAAAAAATTAACAAAAACTCGGAGTCAATCAATTACTACTACTACTGCTACTTTCACATATTAGTAGCAGTAGTTGTAGTAGTAGCAATAAAAGACAAACTTAAAAGTAGCAGATTAATTTTTTTATATTGCTACCTTAAACAAGTTAGAGCGCTATATTCGGCTATGCCGAATCTTAAATACCCTCCACCTAAATTAGATGAAAATTATAGAAATTACATTAGCATAAACACTCTAATATCCATATTCAGTGTTTGTTATTGGGACTTAGCTCCGATTATGAAGATTGGTAGAATGTTAATGTAATACAGTAGTTTTCGCTTATAGTCTACAAATACAGTTGAACAATTTTTGTGGACTATGAACGAATTAGGACTATAACCGAATTTCTTTTTAAGCCACTTTATGTATTATATATGAATCCTGATATAATACACATTTTGGACTATATAAAAATTATATACTTTCTTCAATAAAAACACTTTTTTTAAACAAAATAAAAGTTTATTTAAAATATAGTAATATAGTAGTATTTTATATATTGTTAGAAAAACTAGTATATTGCAGAAGATATCTTATTTCAAATGTATAAAAATGTTATCTAATTCAGCAATTTATAATTGAAATAACTACATATTCTTACCATTTCCAACCGAGTCTATAATTTTATAATAGGAATAATATGTACTATTTAACAATTTCTATACTTAATAATTGGTTAACATTACCGATTGGCTCTACATTTTCCTTATTTACCACAAGTGAAGTAAAAGAGTATAAAAAAGGGTAAACAAATTTATTCAGTCAAACTTCAAAAGTATATTTGTTCTGTTCTAATGAATTTTCCGAATGTGAGCCTTATATATATAATTATGAATCCATAGTCACCAAATCTACTTGAAATTTATATCTGTTAAATTTTTTACCGATATGAGTGTATATTAGGGTGACAGCCGATTTTTATACCCTACACCACCATAGTGGGGAGGGTATAATGGATTTGTGCAGATGTTTGTAACGCCCAAAAATATTAGTCTAACACCCACCTTAAAGTATACCGATCGACTCAGAATCACTTTCTGAGTCGATTAAACGATGTCCGTCCGTCCGTCCGTCCGTCTGGCTGGTTGGCTGTCCATGTAAAGCTTGTGCGCAGAGTACAGGTCGCAATTTTAAAGATATTTCGGTAAAATTTGGTACATATCATTTTTTCTGCCCAAGGACGATCCCTATTGAAACTGGCTGAAATCGGTTCATTATTTCACCTAGCCCCCGTACAAATATCCTCCCGAAATTGGACTTTATCGGTCATAAATGTTTAGTTTATATAGGTATCTACACAAGTTTTTGTCCAAATAAGTTTTATATATAGGGAATTCATGTCACCAAATTTTATTATGATCGGTCCATAATTAGTCATAGCTCCCATATAAGGCCTGCTTCCGATAATCACTTTAACGAGCATAAATCTCCTACAAATGTTGGTATACATATAAAATTCAACATAAATAACTTTCATATAAACATTAATCACGTGACCAAATTTCGTGGTGATCGGTCCATAATTTGTCATAGCTCCCATATAAGGCCCACTTCCGAAAATCGCTCACGAACATAAATTACTGAAATTTTGAAAGAAAAATGTTTTTGCTCATTTACTTAGTGTAGGGTATTATCTGGTCGGGCTTGACCGACCATACTTTCTTACTTGTTTTTTTAGATTTCAAAGAGTGCCGGGTGGAATATTGTGACACTAGGTCTAAAAGATAAGTACTGAAAATTTGAGCCAAATCGGACAACGATTTCGGGACGCGCATCGAGGTCAAAGGTCAGATATATGTAAAATTTTACTATTTGTATGAAATAAATTTGTAAAACTTCTTAACATTCTGCATTATGTTACATAAATATGTAGATTTATTTATATTAATGAAAATTACAGTCAAAAAAATATTTTTCAGATTAAACCTATATCTCCTTTGGGTCAAATTGACCCACAAACTGTATTATCGTTAAAATTCGGAAAAAATGCAAATTTTTCAGTTTTTGTTAAAATTTTGCTACTAAATAATTATTTTTGCAATCGAATGCATAATAATCGAAATGTGTACGTAATTGTCGTTCTAATAAGATATAAAAGACAAAAATTGGTTAAAAAATGTTAAAGTTATTAAAAATTCCCCAGACCATTAACATGTCTCAGGCCACTTGAACAAGAAATGTAGGAACAAAATTAACATATTTTAAGAAATATTAAAATAAAAGTTAATTTTTACTTAAAATACATCCGTATTTACATTCGTATGAGTTTTTGTCTTTGTAGAATACCGTTAACCTATTGGCAGGGATGGCCAAAAAAATTAATTTTTTTTAACGGCAGTTTCAAATCTCCATTTTCAAATTTTTAAAAATTTTCTTAAACAAATTTCAAAATTTTTTGATCATCACATTGGGATTTATTGAGATCATAATAGAAAATAAAAATATGAAAAAATTATATCAATACCTCTTACAGTTTTTCCGTACCCACGATTTAAATTTTCTGATTTTCGGGAAAAAATATTTGTTTGGTCATATTTTGGCAAATGAGAGCAATTTCCTTACTGTTACGAATTTTAAGTAAAACATATACAGAATCTTATAACTCAAATAATTTTAGATATACTATGAAAGTTTTACTAAAATCGGAAAACGTTAACCCTTAAACCGTGAAGGTCAAAGGTCAAATTTTTCAATATTTGGAATTTCTAATATAAAGATGCCGAAATGTTATATATTTTTGGGCCGATTTTAATGAAACTTGAGAAAAATATAACATAAAGTCTATAATATACAATAACAGTGCAAAAATGGAAATTAACCGTTAATATAATTTGGGGTCCAAACTTTTAAAATCGCGAAAACCGCCGTCAAATATAGAGTCATTTTGACCCCAAGTGCTTTTAAGGGTTAATTTTCATTTTTGCACTGTTATTGTATATTTAAGACCTTAAGGTATATTTTTCGCAAGTTTCCTTAAAATTTGATCACAAATTTATAATATTTCGCTATCTTTCATTTAGAAATTCCAAATATTGCTAAATTTTACCTTTGACCTTCACCATTTAAGGGTTAAAGTTGTCTGATTTCAGTAAAACTTTCAGGGTATATTTAAAATGATCTGAACTATAAAATTCTGTATAGGTATTACTTAAAATTCGTAACAGTAAGGAAATTGCTCTCATTCGCCAAATTTTGACCAACAAATTTTTTTTTCCCGAAAATCACAAAATTTAAATCGTAGGTACGAAAAAACTGTAAGAGGAATTAACATAATTTTTTCATATTTTTATTCTCTATTATGATCTCAATAAATCCCAATGTGATGATCAAAAAATTCTGAAATTTGTTTAAGAAAATTTTCAAAAATTTTAAAATGGACATTTGAAACTGCCGTTAAAAAAAATATTTTTTTTGGCCATCCCTGCCAATAGGTTAAAGGTATTGTACAAAGACAAAAACTCATACGAATGTAAATACGGATGTATTTTAAGTAAAAATTAACTTTTATTTTAATATTTCTTAAAATATGTTAATTTTGTTCCTACATTTCTTGTTCAAGTGGCCTGAGACACGTTAATGGTCTGGGGAATTTTTAATAACTTTAACATTTTTTAACCAATTTTTGTCTTTTATATCTTATTAGAACGACAATTACGTACACATTTCGATTATTATGCATTCGATTGCAAATATAATTATTTAGTAGCAAAATTTTAACAAAAACTGAAAAATTTGCATTTTTTCCGAATTTTAACGATAATACAGTTTGTGGGTCAATTTGACCCAAAGGAGATATAGGTTTAATCTGAAAAATATTTTTTTGACTGTAATTTTCATTAATATAAATAAATCTACATATTTCTGTAACATAATGCAGAAAGTTAAGGAGTTTCACAAATTTGTTTCATATAAATAGTAAAATTTTACATATATCTGACCTTTGACCTCGATGCGCGTCCCGAAATCGTTGTCCGATTTGGCTAAAATTTTCAGTACTTATCTTTTAGACCTAGTGTCACAATATTCCACCCGGCACTCTTCAAAAATCGAACTCAAATTTTTTTCCATACAACTGATTGTCACTCTAGTGTATATATGCGTTAATGTATTTTTCGGATGTGCGACTTATTTGAAAGATACAATTAAACATTTAAACGTGATTTCTATGTATTTGAGGCCTATTTTGTTGATATTTTTCACCATAACATTATTTACAAAAGTTGTATGGGTATTATTGTGATTATCGGAAATGGAGCTAATATGGGTGTTATGGTCAAATATGGACCGATATTCACAAAACCCAGTAGTATAATGTTTGAATACAATGTATTGATCTGTATACAATTTTAAATCGATATCCATATATTTAAAATATTTATAGAGGTTAATGTGTTTTTCGGAAGTAGTCCTTATATGGGAGCTATGACCAATTATCGGCCGATCTTCATAAAATTCAACACATCGATTTTCGTATATAATGGAAATATTTGTTTGATATTTTAACCAGATAAAAGCTTTTATAAGAGATTTATTAGTATTTAAGTAATTTTCGGAAATGGACCTTATATGGGAGCTATGGTCAAATATGAACCGATATTCACACAATCTAGTAGTATCATTTGTGAATTAATACTACCGATTTATGTAAAATTTTAATTCGATAACCATATTTTTCAGATATTTATGAAAATTAATGTGGTTTTTAGAAGTGGTCCTTATATCGGAGCTATAACCATTTATGGGCTGATCTTCATGAAATTCCCTACGGCGATTTTCATGTACATGGGGATTATGCAAGTTGAATTTCAACCTGATACCGATGTATATAAGATATCTAAGTGTATTTAAATGATTTTCGGAAGTAAACTTTATATGGGGGCTATGATCAAATAGTGCCCGATCCAAAACAAAATTTGTCTCGCGATTTCTGTTTGCACAAAACTTAGTTGTGCTGAATTTTGTATGGATACTGCAATTCTATGGGCATTTATATACCATAGCACCATATTTCGGGAAGAAATTTGTATGGTTGCTACGAGAAATTATGGACCGATTCTTTCCATTTTCAACGGAATTTGTCCTTTTATCATATAAATAATGAGTGCAAAATTTCATAGTATTCTCTGCAATGAATTTACACAAAAAGTCACAAAAATCTTGTGAAAATTATCAATATTTTTGGAGGTTGTCTCACATTTTGATCCATAACCCTGGTTCTACCGATTCGATTTTGTTGATTTTCAATACCAAACTGCTTAGAAAAATTATAAACATTTTGGTATACATTTCATTAATTTTACTTATGTATTTTGGACGTGAGATGAGAGTAATTTACACAGGCAGACAGACAGACGGACACTCGATCAATCGACTTAGAATGTTATAAGGATCAATAATATATATACCTTGTTGTACCATATATCTCAATGTTACACACGGAATGACAAACTTATATATACCCTCTTTCACCACTTGTGGTGGTGGAGGGTATACAGTTAAATGTACAGAAACACATTTATAATTATGTAGAAGATAAAGATTTCCTATGCTAATTATATGGCAACGTATGAAATAAGTAGATGGTAAGTTTTACACACAAAAAACTCGATCATTCTATTAGCAACACGAACATCTGAGACGAATAAAAACGAATTATTCTTTCAAACACTCTCAAAACAACAACAATATATTATATTTATTTTTTATATTTTTGGTATTATGGCTGAAGATTTTGTTTTCTGACTTCTTCTATTGCTACCTCAATTGCTACTTAACTGCTAATTCTTTTACTATGTCAACTGATACCTTACTGCTACTTTTAAATAATATAAATCAAAACTCGATGTAGGGCAGTAGCAATGATTTGTACATTAATGCTACTACTCCATTTACAATTCATGTTTTATTACTACTGCTCTGTTTAGAGTTTTATTTTTTGAAGGTAGCAGTAGTTTTAGAAAAAACAAGAAAACAAAAATAGATAAATGCTACTGCTACCGGCTACTGAACATTTTTAGAAGCAGTAGTTTTAGTAATAGTTAAAAATGTTTTAGTTATCGTAGCAAACACTGATAAAAACATTGTAAACAAAATAAAAAATTAATTCTGCTTAGTAAAAAATGAATTCCAAAAGAATATGTTTTTGGAATGCAAACAGCCTTAGCCAATATAGAAATGAAATTAGTACAACAATTCCTGCAACTTCAGAAAAATTATGTAATGCTCGTATGTAAAACACACTTTACCCCAAAGAACTGTTACAGAACCAACGGAAAAAATTCTCAAAATTGTTATAAAGATTCAATTGCAATTTTTTGACGCCCATTTCGGAAGCATTTCTAAATAATTTTGTAAATGTTCATGTAATGTTTTCATATAAAAATATATAGTCTACCGAGAAATACAAGCCATCTGAATTCAGTTGCTCCACAACTTTTAATTTTCTCATTTTCTCATATTAAAATTAACGCTTTACAATTTAAACACCATTTATCCATTTTAATAAATATTAATGTAATTAATTTACATATCTGCCGAGTCCAATAGTGCCACCTTTTACTGTCTGTGCAATAGTAATTATTAAATATGTGGAAGTGGTTTAATGATACTGTTATTATAGACAAACTTTTCACTTCTAATGCCTGCAAATGGATACTATATATGTATTTGAGTTTTTTCCCGATGCTATATGATGTTTATAAAACCTCAGGCAAATAGTTAAAACCATTGGAAAATTTTGAAAATTTACCTATACTAGCATCGACAAAGAAACTTATGAACCCGCAAATATACACATATATATCTGCATACATGAGGTTGCGTATATTTCGCATGAGTTCACACTAGGATGGCCCTTATTTTGCACATTTACTATAATTAATGCTCCTAGGGTATAATTGCTCCCGTCATCTAACGAACCAAATAATGTACATCTGAACAAAATTGAATAACGGTTAAAGGTTGCACATTTTAGTTTTGTGTTTTGGTCCAAAATAGCATTATTTTATACAATATTGAAAAAAATCCAATAAAAAATAGATTTAGAATTTCACTTTAAATATTTGCATAACCTTCATTATGAGCGACAAGGGTATATATAAGTTTGTCATTCAGTTTGTACATTTTTCATTTGCGACCCCATAAAGAATTATCTGGATCCTTGTAAATAGCCTAGTCGATATAGCCATCTGTCCATCTGTATGTTGAAATCTACTGTCCGTAGCCCCAAATAACTTAAATGCAAGATTCATACATCAGTATAACCGCTATAGTCCCAGTTCAAAATCTATTTACAATCGAGAAAATTGACCCGCAAATGGCTGAGATATAAGCAACAAACCACGATTACTTCGATTCACATATTTTTGATCTATATCTGGATTACCATGCCATCAATATAGACAATATGGATATCAAATGATAGATATTTCAAAGACCTTTCCTACCACGTATACAAAATTATAGTAATTCAGACCCACAATGAGTCAAAATTAGAAAAATACTTTTTAACCAAGATTTTTCAGCAAAAAGAGTTTTTTGCCATAAAATTGTTTTCACTATTAAATTTATAAAAAAAACATTTTTTCTAATTTTTGTTTATCTAAAAACATTTATCAATATATCTGCTATAGTCCCGGGTCAGTTGCTATTTAACATCGAGAAAATCGACTCACAAATGGCTGAAATACAAAAGTTAGACCTTAAGAGCATCGAAAATCCAAAAAATGCTAATTAAGGTCCACCTTAGTACTCACATGTATGTATGTGTTACTTAATTGTCTTCAGATCGTTAAACATTAATATTGTATTGCATACATTTAGGGTATTCAAGGGAAATACAATCAATGCAACTATGAAAACAAACAAGTATGAATGTTAGTAGTTGTGTTTGCGTGTGGCTTTATATAAACAAAATCTAGGTGAAGTCAATACAATGATAATTGCATAAACTGACAAATTGTAAACACCTGGCTGCTTTTCACTACTTAATGCTCAAACATAGACTTATGAATGCACATAAGGAAACAGAAACAAAACAGCCACATGCAACTTTACACATTTGCATTATGGTGTAATGTGTTATAAAACATTAGACAGTGGTTTAGCTTTGTATTGTAAAATTCTAATATCTACATAGTTTTAGCTTTGTAATATGTTAATTTAAATAACTTTTCAATTTAATTAATTAGTCTAATGGATTTTAAAAAAACCTTAGAAATTTCAGATCTTTTTGGACTACAACCTACGCAACTACACCATTTTTCATAGTAATTGAGAAAATTCCAAATGAAATTGAGAATTTCAAATTGAAATTGAGAAAATTCCAAATGAAATTGAGAAATTCCATTTTAAATTGAGAAAATTCCACATGAAATTCAGAATTTTCATTTTAAATTGAGAAATAGAGTTGTGCCGCTCTGAACTAAAACGCTCTTTTTTAGTGATTCAGTTAAAAGGTTGTACTACGTCTACAAAATAATTACAAAAACAACAGCCAATTTCTTATTTTGTTTGTGATACACTAAAACAATGTGTCTGTTGTTTTTGTAATTGTTTGGTAGGCGTAGTACAATCTTTTAACTGAATCACTAAAAATGAGCGTTTTAGTTCAGACCGGCACAACTCTATTGAGAAATGTCCAAATGAAATTGAGAAATTCAACTTTAAATTGAGAAAATTCCAAATGAACTTGAGAATTTCCATTTTAAATTGAGAAAATTCCAATTGAAATTGAGAATTTCAATATGAAATTGAGAATTTCAATATGAAATTGAGAAAATTCCAAAGGAAATTGAGAAATTCAAATCGAAATTTAGAAACATAGAGAAAATATACATAGAGTGGAAACTAGAAAAAAACTCAAACAAAAAAATTACTTAAAAATGTTATACATACGAGTGTTGTTTTCGTTTTTACATAGTTTTTTGTACTAATAGATTCTCACCACTTAGGTTTTTGACAACTGAGTTACGTCTTTGACAGGAGAGTTTCCGATCTATGTGTATTTATCTATGTTTAGAAAATTCCAAATGAAATTGGGAAAATTCCAATTAAAATTGAGAAAATTCCAAATGAAAGTTAACATATTATTTTAATTAACAAACAGGGATTTAAAAGATAATTGAGAGGTATGCTTGGGGAAATATTATGGCTTCAGTTTTTTTTGTTCTTTATATAGAGGGGATATTGAGTTCTTGATAGATGGCAAGAGTTTGTCAATCAGTTATCTGAACTCGTTCTGGTACGTGACAATGCCCCTTGTCTCAGTCGTCTACGTGAAATTTCTGACAACTCTCTAGCAAAACTTTTACGATTGAGTCCCTATTCACCAATGCATGACCCTGTTGAAATAATTTGTTCCAAAATCAAAAGTATTGTGAAGTCAAGGATGAATATACCAACCGTACATCCTCCTAATTTAGGAGAGCAGAGGATTTTATACCTTGGAGAATTAATTAACGATTCCAAGTCCTGTATTACTTACTGGAGATTGCAGTACAGCTATGCAACATACAACATCATTGTTATTTTTTTCATATTTGTTTAGTGTATATTATTTATGTAGAGTAAAATACAATTTTCTCAATTTAATTTGGAATTTTCTTAATTTCATATTGAAATTCTCAATTCCAATTGGAATTTTTTCAATTTAAAATGGAAATTCTCAATTTAATTTGGAATTTTCTCAATTTCATATCGAAATTCTCAATTTCAATTTGAATTTTATAGTCTCAATTTCAATCAAAAATGGTGTAGTACTTATGTGTATTTATTTATATTGTTACGTTTTTACCTTCTAAAAACGGGGTTTATTTCCTTTAAATAAACCGGATACTTTTGATTGCAAATAAAAAGCAGTTTTAGTAGTTTAAAATTTGTAACAACTCTTTATTTATTTAAAATGTACAACAACAACAGTTCAAATATTCACTCACTGTCTTTATACACGTTTATCAATTCGCAGAAATGCACACACACTATAACGTACAACCTTAAATGTACAAGACAGTTGATGTTAACTCTAACAGCGATAATGATCAACTCCACGACTGCCAGCCCTGCCACTATTTATACACGCACCATCTATCGGGAATCTTCTACAATGCTCTTAACGGACATACTAGTACATTCGAATTCTAGAGCTTTCGATGTTAATGTTAGCAGCTTAAGCATTTAGTGTTGCCATACTTACAAACAATGCTAATAACCGCATGCTATCAACATTGTTGATAAGTAGAAGCTTCTACTGATGGACGTGTTTATAAACATGATGAATGTTGCAGGCAGTCGTTACGGACCGTTAAATTCAAATCGCTATTGCACATTCGTTACAATATTATTTATTGCAAGTACACTATGCTACTTGCTTATCAAGTTTAACTAACTGACGTTTTATTACATCTGGTTATATGTAAAGATGAACATATTGAACAAAAATTTGTTTTTTCGCATAACCCACTGTGCAAAACTTACTTATTCCCTGAAATATGGAATTACACCGTCTAACAAAAATCCACTTTTATCTTGGACAAACAACTATTGAACTACAATAAAAAGCTGTGAAAGGATTTCATAAAACAATAAATGCTTTTAATTATTGGGTGTATAACATAAAAATGAGGGATTCACAAGAGATGGTCTAATATTTAAAGGGTACATGTATGTAATTTACTCTCACTTAGTTGTTAAAGATTATATTGTAAACAATGCGGGAGAAGGTTTGTTGGGTTTTGACACGAAAGACAAAGATCGCCCAGACCAGCAAAAAAAGTTTGATGACCATGAATAGGAGGCATTACTCCTTGAAGATTGATCTCAAACTCAACAAAAGTTAGCCAAATCATTGGGAGCTATATAAAAAGCAATTCCAAAACGTGTCCAAGCAACAGGATTCATCCAAAGGCAGGAAAACTAGGGTACCATACGAATTGAAGCCGAGAGACCTAGAAAGACGATTTTGCATCATTACTTGAGATGAAAAATGAACCCATTATGATAACTCGAATCATAAGAGATCGTATAAGAAGCGCGGCCAACCAACCGAATCGACACCAAAGCTAAATATCCATGGCTCTAAGGTAATGCTCTGTATTTGGTGGGACCAAAGAGTCTATTATGATTTGCGAAAATCTGGCCAGACCTTCATAGCGAACCTGCTCCGCATTGGTCGAAAAACACTCAGAATATGAGGCCAGACATGAAAGCGTATTACTCCATCATGACAACGCTCGGTCACATATTACAATACTTGTTAAAAACTATTTAGAAAGAAGTGGTTGAGAAGTTTTAAAGTAAACCGTTTTATAGTCGTCTGATAACCATATGTTTCGATCGATGCAGAACGATCTCTCTGGGATACTCTACACTTCAGAACAGAGTATCCGAAATTGGCTTAATTCGTTCTTGGCCTCAAAAGATGAGAAGTTCTTTTTCCGCGAATCCGTATGTTGCCAGAGAGATGAGAAAAGGTCATAACTAACAATTGCCAATACTTTGAATAAATTTATATTGTACAAATGTTTCAAAATAAAAGACTTACATTTAAAAAAAACTGCCGCATTTTTAAGTTATACAGCCAATAATTTCCAACTTTATTTGTAGTTGTAATGGTATGCCTTTTGCGATTTAAAAAAAAAAAAAACTATGTTTTTAAAAATAACTACAATATAAATAACGATACATACACCCCTACGAACGGCAGGAGTATTATCCACTCTTCCGATACCGCTCACTACTTACAATGCTAGACAACTAAATAAACACAAAGTTTGAAAACCCTCATTATTGAAGATGTCACGCCCACTGTTCTGATTCCACCGATTATTTTTTCAACTACGTTCAATAGCAACACTATTATAATTCTTCAGAAAATAATGTGAATTATAGTGTTACGTTTTTATATTTAAACAAGTAAGAAAGTATGGTCGGTCAAGCCCTACCATATAATACCCTACACTAAGTAAATGAGCAAAACCATTTTTCTTTCAAAATTTCAATAATTTATATTCGTGAGCGATTTTCGGAAGTGGGCCTTATATGGGAGCTATGACCAATTATGGACCGATCACCATGAAATTAAGTAGTGTGATTAATGTCTATATGAAAGTTATTTATGTTGCATTTTATGTGTATACCATCATTATTAAGAGATTTATGCTCGTTAAAGTGATTATCGAAAGCAGGCCTTATATAGGAGCTATGACTAATTATGGACCGATCGTAATAAAATTTGGTGTCATGAGTTCTGTATATATAAAACTTATTTGGAGAAAAACTTGTGTAGATACATATATAAATTAAACATTTATGACCGATAAAGTCCAATTTCGGGAGGTAATTTGTATGGGGGCTAGGTGAAATAATAGACCGATTTCAGCTAGTTTCAATAGGCTTGGTCCTTGGGCAGAAAAAATTATATGTACCAAGTTTTATCGAAATATCTTCAAGATTGTGACCTGTACTCTGCGCACAAGGTTTACATGGACAACCAGCCAGCCAGCCAGACGGACGGACGGACCGACGGACATCGTTTAATCGACTCAGAAAGTGATTCTGAGTCGATCGGTATACTTTAAGGTGGGTGTTAGACTAATATTTTTGGGCGTTATAAACATCTGCACAAATCCAATATACCCTCCCCACTATGGTGGTGTAGGGTATAAAAAACGGTGGTTTATTTCCTTTAAATTAACCTATTCTTTTAATTGAAAACAAAAGCGAGCAGTATCAGATCTTCATTTATGTAGATTTACACAACACCTTAAATATTCACTGTCTTTTAATACACACACTTTAAAAATACACATGTATAATTAATGTTTAAAATAAGCAATAAATTATTCATAAACTTTGTTACAAAAATAATTAAATTACAATTCAACAAAAACAAATTGGAAAACTAGAGCAGGTTAAAACCGACCACGAATGTGCAAACTAGTTTTAAGTATAACTAATAATATGGAGTGAAAGGTAGACTATACTGATTTCAAATGCAATCATTGTATTAACCTATAAGGAAGTTGTATTCAACAATAAGTCTCCTTACTACTAAGGACTATCGCTTTCATAATTTATGGAATACTGTTAAGTTAATGTTGCTTTCTCGGCAGATTTCACATTAGATAATTATCAGAACTCAAATCTACGAGCTCTACATAGTTTCTCATTCCAGAGGTGGTCAACTTTCGCACCCCATATACTAATAGGGTATTTGCAAATTTCATTTTGTGAAAGCTTATGTCCTCCTGTAAGATTCGTTCTTTCGTCATTTTACAATCGGAACTATTTTTTTCGACGGACACTAGTGTGCGACGGTAACAATGAGTTAGGTAAGGTTCCATGGGCAGCCACTCTTCTAGCAGCTCACTTGGGTCCATTCAATATCTAAGGTGTAAACAGCTGGGTATTTATCATACGTCCATTGTTTTCAGGCTAAACCAACCAGATTCCCTGATGAAGGAGTAAATTCGTCTAAGATTCATCCTTGATAACTCATCTAAGCATGATAGGAATGGAATTTCGAGAATGCGTTCCCTCAGGTTTATCAGAGCCGGGCACTGGCAGAATAGGTGGGACACCGTATCCTCTTCTTCTTCATTATGACAGCTCCTACAGTAGTCATTGTACCGTAGGCCCAGTCTTTTAGCATGTGTCCCAATAAAACAGTGTCCTGTAATGAAGGAAACAATTAGCCTTATTTGCTCTCGACGAAATTCCGTAAGTAGATTCGTCCTGCTAGCATCATATGTATAACACGATATAACACAGAAAGACTCGTTGGTCTTCCTGCTTTGTGCAGACTCATATAGTATCTGCTGTACAGCCATCTTGCAATTAACAAGGGAAATACCAGAAAAGGGGTCGATGTCCTCATCATCCATCATCGCACCCACTCCATCTGCTATACAATTACCCTGATTTCCATCGTGACCAGGGACCTATATAAGCGTTATCATACAATGTCTCGCTATCTCATTAAGGGATACCCGGCATTCCTCGTTTAACCTAGATGTCGTAAATACACCCGCTATTTCATTAACGGCAGCCTTGTTATCAGTAAATATGCATATATCACCAGATATTTGATAAAACCTCAGCCAGTTGGATGCACGTTTAATGGCCGTAACTTCCGCCTGAAGAGCCGTACAGAAGTTAGGTAGCCTGAAGTAGGATTTGATCCCAAAGTTATCAATAAAGAAACCTCCAACGACCCTAATGTCCCTTTTCGAGCCATCAGTATATACCCTTACGACATCGTCAGGGCGAAGAGTCCGCGCTGCCATAAATCCCTATTTGGGATTATAGTATGCAAATGCCTATCGAAAAAAGGTTGCAGTAGTCGACATTACTATGTAGGTGTCCATAGTAGTCTAACAGCAAAGTTGAGAGTTGAAAATAGTAAAAAGTGCCTTAGAGGGGTTATAGTTTATAGCGCCTGTAATCAGTATCGCGATAGTCCTAAGAACTCGTTCAATGGCCTTCCGGTGGGTAGCATTGTCCAAGGCGTGCCACCACACCAACACTCCATAGAACAAGATGGGTTTAACAACTGCATTAAAGATCCAATTGATACCCTTTGGCATAATACTCCATTTAGTACCAATTGCCCTTTTACAGAAATAGATGGCAACATAAGCCTTATTAATCCTGTTTTAAATATTCAAATTCCAAGATAATCTTTTATCCAGAATTGTGCCAAGGTACTTTGTATTATCCTTGATGTCATGCGTAATTCCATTAAGTCTATGTGGTCTAAAGTCATCGATCTTATACCTTCTAGTGAAGAGAACCAATTCCTTTTTTTGTGGGTTCACACGAAATCCACTCGAAATACTCCACTCACTCAGTGTACATAATGCCGATTTCATACAAGTAGATATTGTATCCAGAAATTTACCAGATATAAATACTGCAACATCGTCAGCATAGGCGACTGTCTTGATCCTACTGTTGTCCATCCTGACCAACAGGGTATTCATAGCTAAAGTCCACAGAAGTGGTGATAGTACACCATCGTGCGGTGTTCCACGATTGGCCACTTTTGAAACACTTATGCCACCTAGTGTAGCACATATGACTTTATAGCTGAGTATCTTTCCGACTAGCTAGCGCACACACACGCAGAAAAAAATATAGTTGTACATTGTTACTGTAACCATTTCAAATTTGTGCATGGTTACAGTAACAATTTCAAAATTTTTAACAATATTATAGTCACAGTAACTATACATATGATTGTGGTAACAATAATATGGTTAATTTACGATTCACATGAATATTTCAACCATATATATGGTTACAGTAACCATGTATATGTTTGTGACAACCATTTATATGATGAATAATTTTATCATAATATATTGTTCTCAGATTATGATATGAGAGCATCATAATATGGTAAGTCCTTCATCATATAAATGGTTGTCACAAACATATACATGGTTACTGTAACCATATATATGGTTGAAATATTCATGTGAATCGTAAATTAACCATATTATTGTTACCACAATCATATATATAGTTACTGTGACTATAATATTGTTAAAAATTTTGAAATTGTTACTGTAACCATGCACAAATTTGAAATGGTTACAGTAACAATGTACAACTATATTTTTTTTCTGCGTGCATATATCAATTCCAAGTTCATCCATCGTAGTTAGAATGACATCAGGTCTGACATTGTTAAAAGTCCCTTCAATATCGAGAAGGCAACAACTGAATACTCCTTATGCAGTAGCGACTCTTCAATGGAGCCAACTAAATAATGAAGAGCTGTTTCCACAGATCTGCGCTTGGTGAAGGCATGTTGGGATTTAGAGATGAGTTCTATTGGAATGGTCATTCTCAGGTATACATCACTAACCCTTTCTAGGGTTTTAAGCAGAAAGGATGCGAGACTAATTGGTCTATAGTCCTTTGGTTTAGTATGAGTCGCCTTACCTCCTATATCTTCATTCTTTTGAATGAGTAATGAGTAACTTCATTCGATATTGAACAAAAAACTCCAAGTTGTCCAACTTTAGAGAGCTATAAAATATGAAACATATACGATATGGGCATTTAAGCGTAAAATTGCATTATTTAAATTTCAACAAAATCAAACAAGATCTCACGCTTGTGAGAAAAACCACAATGTAATATTTTTTGTGAACAAATCTTTTTTTAAATAATTTTTTTGTTCAAAATATGTAAACAACATTTTTGTAGAAAAAAATAATGTTACCGTTTTTGACCGATTGTTGGTATGAATTACTTATACGTCGTTAGAGTTATGGATACCTGACTTACCAATTCATATATAGATAACAAAAAGAGATTAACAGTCGAGGTAGTCGTAAATTTTATCTAATTTCTAAACCATTCAAAAGGCTATCTTAGAGGGGCTATTGCGGATATATTGATGTATCAATCATGTATGTAAGTTACTTGGGGCTTCGGTTCCTGTCTGTCATACAAACGACTCCGTTTTCTATATCGAACCATAATATACATACTTTATGAGGTCTGAAACGAAAAATTTTTAAATTACAAACGGAACTTATATACTTATATACATATACCCTTATGACTCATGGTGAAGGATACAAAAAAATATATATAACAATAAATATGGTATTGAAGTTAAATAAATATTTTGACTACAAAATCTTTAGGTGTGGAAAACAACACACCCGGGTAAACAATGTAAGTTTTTGTGAGGCTAAGATGATGTTTATGTGTAGCGTTGAATATATATTTCTCCAGAGCAGCAATAACGATATACAGTTCACATTTTAGAGCTGCCAGTATCATACAAATTATTAAGAAATAATTTTCTGTTTGTAGCAAACCTCAACACAAACCCACAATACCCATAAATCTAAGTTGTGTTGCATTTAATTATACAACAAAATGTCAAAACTAAAAAAGATATGCAATAATAGAATGTATTATTAAGAGAAAATTAAACCAACAAAACAACAGTAGTACACGCAGAAAAAAATATAGTTGTGCATGTTTACTGTAACCATTTTTGAAAATTTTTAACAATATTATAGTCACTTTATGATTGTGGTAACAATAATATGGTTAATTTACAATTCACATGATTGTACCAACCATATATATGGTTACAGTAAACAAGTATATGTTTGTGACAACCATTTTTATGATGAATAATTTTATCATATTATGTTGTTCTCAGATTATGATATCCATAAGCCGAGAGCAACATAATATGGTTAGTCCATCATCATATAAATGGTTGTCACAAACATTTACTGTTTGTTTACTGTAACCATATATATGGTTGATACAATCATGTGATTCGCAAATTAACCATATTATTGTTACCACAATCATATAAATAGTTACTGTGTCTATAATATTGTTAAAAAAACTTATAAAATTATTGAAATGGTTGCAGTAAACATGCACAACTATATTTTTTTTCTGCGTGTAGCTTTATAATACACAAACAATAAAACTAAATATAATTAATAAATTTAATTCAAACTATATATAGTTAATTAATTGTACAGTTTCCAAATAAAGTCTGGCTCTATATTAACAGTAATTTAGTTTTTAATCCAAGCAAACACAACAATATTTAAAACTTTCGGCAAACGTGTTGCCTGGATCAAAAATATTATCGCGCCTAATGATTATGATAAGATTTCTAGTCATATCAACAGATAAACACTTTTTTCTCAAATTTTAAAAATTGTATAGATACAAATATTTTTATGTCGTGGAAATGTTGCTAATATGAAGGGCCTTCCAATAGGGACTTCCAAACTTTGAAAGTTAACAGCGCTCATATTGTTGTAACACCATCAACGGATATAGAGTTCAACAACATGTGCAAATGATAAAATTTTGTTTTCAAAATAGATGTTTTGCAGGAGCGATTTGAATGCTAGGTCATCTCAAGTGGAGAGATGCCATGTCGACAGATGTAGTTTTAACAATATGTCCGCTGTCAACTGTCAAAGTTCAGAAGTCGCTATTGGAAGACCCTTTATATTAGAGGCATTTCCACGATATAAAAATATGTGTATCTATACAATTTATAAAATTCGAGAAAAAATGTGTTTATCTGTCGTAAACTTATCATCATCATTAGCTGCGATAATATTTTTGATCAAGGCAACACGTTTGCCGAAAGATTTACATATTGTTGTGTTTGCTTGGATTACAAACTAAATTACTGTTAATATAAAGCCACATTTCATTTGTAAATTGTATAATTAATAAATTAATTATATATAGTATGAATTAAATTTATTAATTATATTTAGTTTTATTGTTTGTGTATTATAAAGTACATACTACTATTGTTTTGTTGGTTTAATTTTCTCTTAATAATACATACATTCTATTGTAGCATATCTTTTTTAAGTTTTGACACATTTGTATTATAATTAAATGCAACACAATGTAGGTTTATGGGTATTGTGGGTTTGTGTTACGGTTTGCTACAAAAAATAATCATTTTATATTAATTTTCTGAACTGTATATCGTTATTGCTGCTCTGGAGAAATACATATTCAACACTACACATAAACCTAATCTTACTCTCAAAAAAACTTAAATTGTTTACCCGGGTGTGTTGTTTTCCACACCTACCATTTTTGTAGTCAGAATAATGATTTAACTTCAATACCATATTATTATTTACACTTAGTAAGGGTATATATAAGTTTGTCATTCCGTTTATAATCGGGAAATGGCTTTCACATATCTGTCGCATTTCATGTCAAGTAAACCAACTTTTGACATCGATGTCTTCCGATTGGGATGATCGGTCGAGAACTTTCTGAGTTGCAGGAGGTCAAGATTTTACATTTTGGCCAACCAGGTGTTTTTTTCACATCCATGTAACTTATTACCTATTGTTCTTAGCAAAATATGTCCCAAATAGTTTAGATAGCTATTTATTTAATCTTTCGGAAAAAATATTAAATAAATCTCACAAGTATGTTGAATTCACATATCACAAGTACGTGTGAAGAGAGTAATTATTGTTACTCTCAGCTTACTCTCAGTTTCGCCTCTAGTTGTACCCTATGGTTTTTCCTTTATCAATTTAAAGAGACCTTAATTCCAACCAACATCTTCGTATTGGGTTTGTAGTCTAGAATTTTGAAGGACGAATTTATAGAACAATATATCTTGGG
Organism: Calliphora vomitoria; assembly: GCA_942486065.2. Lineage (NCBI taxonomy): Eukaryota > Metazoa > Arthropoda > Insecta > Diptera > Calliphoridae > Calliphora > Calliphora vomitoria. The sequence continues at coordinate 154,793,240 of OW818029.2, forward strand.
GTCAATTAGCTACATTTCTGAGACGCTTGGTCTTCGGTACCCTATGGTTTGGGGTTTCCTGGACAATTTTATAGAAAATTATTTTATAAAATTAAGTGATTTCACTAAAAAAGAAAGATAAGCAATATATTACAATTCAGTAGTATTTACATAAAACAAACAAAAAAATTGGTTAGAAAATTTGGAGGTAATTTCTTATAGTAGTGACAAAGTTTTAAGCCAGCGAGAAAACTCTTTAGCTTTCCACAGATGGTGGCTTTATCGTCAGTAAAGCAAATCAAAATTTTATGTACGATTGCTACTTTCTTCAAATAAAGCCAATTCTCGCTTAAATCGACTTTCAGCATTTGATTTAAAATATCTGGGGTATTCTTTTCCATTTGTATTTCGGAATTATCATCATTATCGCTTTGAACAGATGAGGGAACGTTGTGGTCAAATAGGCGTTCATACATTTGCTGTCCTATGATTTTTAAAACTGTCTGTTATTTTTTAATTTAGGTCATTATGTTGTGAAGTTTTTAGGTAATTTATCCATGATGTAAGTGTGCTGTTATATTGTTTATTAACTTTACATTTTATTGATTGAAAAATTTTTTGAGAAACTGAAGAATTTATAGATAAAAGCTTTTCATAAAGAGTGTCCATTTTAGCATCACCTATCTGCAAAATGGTCTCATTTCGGCTTAATCCATCTACTGTATCCTTAATGGGGTTTAAAACCTCCGCTTAAATTTCTAAATTTGGAACAAGCTTCATCAAACAAAGATGTTGTAAAGAAAATTTTATAAAAAAATTTTTTTTTTCAAAATTTTCACATTTTATTTTTAATTTATTTGTTCTATTATTGGATATCTATATTGTCTGTATTAAAAAATCGATGTTATCCTCGTTTTTTCCTTATATCTCAGCCAATTGTGGGCCGATTGTTTTGATTTTAAATAGGGAAACAGCAAAAATATTAATCTGTTGCAGTTTTCCACGCAACGGTGAGATCCTGATTAATTTTGTTAAAATTTAAGTAATAAATTCTACTCTTAAATTCAATATATGAACCATATTTTATAGTTGAAGAACTCGAACACTTTAGTGAAAAATTTGCAATGTCCAGTATCGAATGGAATTACCCAGTACTCATTGTCCCTGTCGCACAGTAGTGTCGGTCGGGAAAAAGTGGTAATAAATGTATATATTCTCAACTACTGTTCTGATTGTAAAATGACGAATCTTACAGGAGGACATAAACTTTTTGAAATTGAAATTTGCTAATACCCCATTAGTATACAGGGTGTGCAATTTGACTACCTCTGGACTAAGAAACTTTGTACAGCTAGTAGATTTGAGTTCTTATAATTATCTAATGTCAAATCTGCCGAGAAAGAAACATTAATTTAACAGTATTCCATAAATAATGAAAGCGATAGTCCTTAGTAGTAAGGAGACTTATTGTTAGAAAACCTTTTTTGAATACAACTTCCTTATAGGCAAATAAAATAATTGCATTTGAAATCAGTATAGTCTACCTTTCAATCCATATTATTAGTTATACTTAAAACTGAACTAGTTTGCACATTTCGTGGTCGGTTTTAACCAGCTTTAGTTTTCATATTTGTGTTTGTTGAATTGTAATTTAATTATTGCTGTAACTAACTAACTTTATGAATAATTTATTGCATATTTTAAACATTAATTATACATGTAATGCATTCCGATTTGAACAAATTTTATGCATAAACATTAAAAATAAATGCCAAAGTTTTGGACAAAAAAAAAAAAAAAACAGATTATAGAGAAAATGTTTTTTCCACTAATTAAAGCTGAAAACGATTGTTCAACAACATATTTTGCACAAATTTTAATTCTAGTAACAATGCACGGTGGTCAATACTGGCCAAAAAATATTAGAAATTGCATACAGGGTTTGGTCAAAAATGTATCGAAAAAATTATGTAATTTATGTAAATGGCTTTAATTAGATTTAGAATTAAAAATAACATAACCAGGGCCTATATTCAAAACCCACTATCTTAAAAAACACAATTTTTCAGGAAAACCCAAAAACGGTTTTTTCGTGTATTACTTGAGTTATTAAAATTCGGTATCCTACATTATTTTTTTAAAGCAACTACTGAATCTCACATTAATTGGTTTTTAACATTTTGCATTATTGAGGACTTTGTGATAGATAGAAGGATTTGCTTCACAAGAATATTCAATGTGTGTCTATGAAAATAATCAGATAGAGGGTTTTGCATTTTAATAAAATTAAATTATTTTGATTTCATTTATGAAAAAATGTTTTTTTTTTTTGTTGCTTTTTGGAGTTTGATTGAAAAAATAGAGGGTTTTGCATTCGGAAAAACTTAATTGAAAAAGATAGAGAAATAACAAAAATGCAAACGTTATGTTATGAAATTCACACCATAGATGAGGTCTATTTTACTGAACATTTTACCATCAAAAAGTAATTTTCGTGAAAGGATTTTGAACATAGGCTCTCGATAAATGATCCATTGAAAAAATTTCGACATACAAATACATGGTTGTGTCAAATAAGCATAGACATAAATAACTCTCAAATTTACATAATTTTTTAAATTTACCAAAAAAAAAAAAAAAAACCGATGAAGGCACTGAAATCGTTCTAGTTGTTATAATGACACGTAATTGCAGCTGAAATTTATAGTACAGGGCATTCCAACAAGAGGTGTTATTTTGGTATTCAAAGAAATATGGCATTTTTTGAGATCGGTTTATTTCATAATCAAAAGGAAGGTATGCCGTTAATAATGAAAACCAACATCAGCCAAATGGCCACCACGACCACGTTTACAGGACCATATCCTTTTCGTGAAATTTTCCATAACCAAATCGCAAAGTGGCTGCCCTATGTCCTCGATAGCCTCACGAATTCTATCTTTGAGGTCTTGAATCGACGCTGGGCTGTTGGTGTAGATCTAATCTTTCACGTGGCCCTAAAGGAAGAAGTCGCAAGGTGTTAAATCGCAAGATCTCGGTGGCCAATTGTGATAGCCTCTTCGAGAGATAACACGGTCCGGAAAATTTTCCCGTAAAAGTGCAATGGTTTCCTTGCTCGTGTGGCACGTAGCGCCGTCTTGTTGAAAGTAAACGTTGTTCAGATCAATATAATCCAACTCCGACTAAAATACCAAAGAACGACAAGGAATGGACAAACCTGGGTTTTCTTCAACACTTTGGGCTACAGCAGCAATATTCCCAGTTGTTCTTGAGCGACGTGCACGGGTTTTATTCTTCACATCACTAACTCTAACTTGTCCCAAAAGCTCGAATTTTTCCACCAATTTCTGTATTGTGGTCCGACAAGGTGCTTCACGACGACCCAAAAATGCTTTAGTTTTGCGAACTGTGACTAAAAGATTATCACAATTTTTGTATTGAATTTTAATAACTTCAATGCGTTGTTGAAGGGTGTATCGTTCCACTTTTAGTAATGGCGTAGTTTCTACTTGTCAAATGTCAAAGAATAAAAGCTTCAAAAGTGACAGCAACCGAAATACCGGGTGATTCAAAATAACACCTATTGTTGGAAAACCCTTTACTTACTTGTGATACTTTACAGTATTAGATGTAATTTACACTTAACCTCTAAGAACCTCTTTTAATTTTTCTCTGGCCTTTCAAACTAAGGAATGAGATCGTAAAAACCTTAACACACATTTTTTTCATTAAAACTTTTAAGTATTTTTTATCAAGTTACCTTTGTAAAGTATGTCAGTTATTATGTTTAATGTCAATTATGGTCATTTGTGGTAAATCTGATTAAAATGAGTGATGAGAAAAAAGTGCATACTAAAATTATTAAATATTTTCAACAAAACCAAGTTGGGTCCTAAAAAAAGTTGGCCAAACACTCAAAGATCTGCTGTTAAACTGATTCCAATGTTATTAGACAGTATCGGGAGAACTTTTCCGTAGATAGAAAATCTGGTACAGGTAGAAGGAATGGTACACATGATGTTTCTAAAGCCAATAAATAGAAAGCATTTTCCAAAGAGCTTCCAACACATCCGGTAGGAAAGCAGTCCGGTTAGCTCAGTACTCGGACTATTTGGTACGAAAAGTTAAGGCCAATGCAGGTTTAAAAAACGTAAAATTTAAAAAAATATATACCTTCTGCATAATGGATAACTAAACATAAGTTCTGGAAAATTTTTCGCAGCTTCCGGGTCAATATAATTATGTTGCCGATGCTCGAGGGAATATTGTGGAAAAGTTTAGGACCCAAAAGCAGAGAATTTGTCAAAAAAGTTCTTGGTATGACAAGCAATATGCAGTTGCCGCAATAGAAGCCAAACATTTGTTACAAAGGGCTCTGTAAATATCGAAATTTTCATCAAGGAATCTTTACAAAAGAGGATGCTTCCATTCATAAGACATCTTAATGTGTCCACTTATTTTTGATCTGATTTGGCATCTTGTCACTATGGTAAGCAAGGTCTTAAGTGGTAGAAGAGCAATAATGTGGTATTTGTACAAAGATAGACAAATTCTCCAAACTGACTGGAGCTAAGGTCAGTAGAGAGATAATGGGTTCTTGCTAAAAGAGAATTGAAGAGCACAAAAAGGTATCCAAAAGTGTGGTAGATTTAATGATTTTAATGGAATGGTTTCCGGAAAGGGTTCCTAAATTCATCAATATTGATTAGAACTATAACAAGTAAGAGAGCTATATTCGGCTGTGCCGAATCTTATTTCACCAAATTATACTTTAAAATAAAAATTTTAAATGTTTTGAAGTAAAAAAAATTATTTTTCAAAATTTAAAAAAAAAAAAATTTTTTAAAATTGTTTTAAAATTTTTTTTCGAAATTTTTTTTTTTTCTAAAATTTTTTTTTTTAAATTTATTAGTGAAAAATAATTTATGACAAACATTTTTTTTTGGTAAAAAAAAAATTCGGGTTAAAAAATATTTTTACCGATTTTGATCCATTGTAGGTCCAAATTACTATAGCCTTATATACATCGTTGCAATGGACTTTAAAATATCTATCATTAGATATCCATATTGTCTGTATTAATGACTTAGTAATCCAGATATTGGAAATCGGCCATTTGTGGGCCGATTTTCTCGATTTTAAATAGCGAACGAGCCGGAAAAATTCCCGATATATTGATGTATCAGTTATGTTATTTAGGGGCTTCGGAAAGTTGATTTCAACATACAGACGGAGATATATATATACTTTGTGGGGTCGCAATGGTGAAGGGTCACTCATGGTGAAGGGTATAAAAATAATATTTTTGTAAGTTGTAATAATAATTTCAATCAAATAAAAAAATCAAAACTATAGATTTAGTGGTATCTTTTTATTAACATTTATGTATGTTAAGATTCCCAATCAACTCCGTAATAAATACGTGGAATGGTTAACTGCTAACTGTTTTTTAAAAACGTGTGCTAATTTGCAAAATAAAGAAAAAAGGCTGTGCTTTTTTTCATTCAAAAGAAAAAATTACATTTTCAAAATATTAAAATAACAAGAAAAAAACATTTAATTTTATAGCACTATAAATAAACATATAGTTACTTTATAGCCAAAATAATAATGATACTGTAGATTCTGAAGTGTTAGGAAAAATTTACAATCAAAATTTTATGAAAATTTTGATTGTAAATTTTTCTAACTGCTAACTGTTTTTTAAAAACGTGTGCTAATTTGCAAAATAAAGAAAAAAGGCTGTGCTTTTTTTCATTCAAAAGAAAAAATTACATTTTCAATATATTAAAATAACAAGAAAAAAACATTTAATTTTATAGCACTATAAATAAACATATAGTTACTTTATAGCCAAAATAATAATGATACTGTAGATTCTGAAGTGTTAGGAAAAATTTACAATCAAAATTTTATGAAAATTTTAAAAAAAATAAAAATAAAATTTTTGGCCGGAATTTACCACCGTGCATTGATAACATGTCAGCCATTTGTTGACAAATCAAATACATATCTTTATTTCTATTGTAACTAATTTTATGTTGATTAGAGTATTATTTTTATGTCCTTTTTGTTAATTAAAATTTCCAAAAAACGCTGACATAAAATCCATTATATCAAAGTAAGAGTGTTTTATTCATCTTTGCCGAATCTTGTATACCCAACATCATTATGTGATAATAAAATATTATGGATGGTAGTAACATTTAGGTACATATAAAACTTGTTTATGTCAAATTTCATTGCGATATTATTAAGTTTAAGGCAATTATGAATGTTCAAGTCATTTTCTGAAGGGGACATTGCATTGGGACTAGGGACAAATGTTGCCCTACTATATTTTATATAATATTACTTTACAGTATAATTTCATAGCACTTAGAACTAATTTGGGTAAAATTTTATCAGGATTGCCGCATAATCAAAAAATAAATCTTATCAACAGAGAGCTTTTCTTTTCAACATACAGACAGACAGACACACGGGGATAGTTAGATCCTCTCAGCATCTTATGAGAACCCAGTATATATATACTTTTACGTTCCATGATCAATATTTCGGTATGTTACAAACAGAATGACAAAATCAATATACACCCCATCTTTTTTGATGGTGGGTATAAAAATAGTTTTGTGAACATTTGCAAATTTAATTGGGTTTTTACTATTTAAATATTAAACAAATATTAAACTATTTGTATGTATATCTACTTGTTATGTATATCCTTTTACATAAAGTTAGTTTACACATTTTTATCCCCATAAAAATTGTGTTCATTTGAAATGAAATCGTTTTTAACCATTTAAATGTTCAACATATATTTAATTCAATTAAGTATGTCCAAAAATTAAAAGCCATTTAAAATGATTGTATACAAAATCATGGCCAAACTTGGTTTTGCTTCCATTAATGCAATTTTGCCAATCGATTTTCGATGAATGGTTTTATTCTACGTCTATATACAAGTGCGAGTGTGTAAAAATTACAATCTCTGTTGCACATAGGTAGAGGGGTATTTACATTCGAAAAACTATTTAAGCAAACAAATAAAATGTGTTAACTAAGCCACAACGAATTTAAGTTACGCTAGGGACGAATACTTTCATTTTCATCAAACGATTCTAAATTGAATTATCATCACTTTTCTAGCAGACAGTATTGTGTTTTGAACCAGATTCATCGGTACATAATAGGATGTCCCCGCACTTTTACAATTTTCGGTGGTTTTTTTATGGTTTTTCGTCGTCTAGAAACCAAATGCTGACAATATTAGCAAAATCGGGTAACGTTTAGATGTTACACATTTTTATTGATATTTCGGGTTTTGATAGAAATATAAGAAAAATAAAGTTGAAAACAAATTACGTACATATATAAAATATTTAAAGTGCAAATTTAACCACTTGTGTATATTTCGTATGCTACGCAATGTCGCTGTTTTTTGAAGAATCCTGCTGATCGCAAAACTTTTGAAATTTCTGCTTAAGTAGCTTTAAATGATTTTTCTCTTGTTGAGTTTGACTATTATCTTCATGAACAAATGCCTTCAATTCATGGCCTTCAAACTTGTTTGGCTGGACTGATCGCGCTTTGTCATCCGTGTAAATATCACCACTTCTCTCGCACATTGAAATCGATGGAACGCACTTACAATACGCTTCAGTGTGCTTCAGCGGCACTTTTTTTTCAAACTTAAGAAGTAGAGGAAAACTTCCCGCATATAACGCTTTGTTGGCACAATTTTCCACATTTTCGAAGCAAAAAATAGTTGTTGTTTACACTATAATGTTCAATAACTAAGTGAGAACAAATGAACGATATAAACCCTTCAAATATTTTAGTCAAACGCCTTAAAAATTTACTGATAGCCTTATGTGCATTTCAAAATACTTGAGTCTAAAATCTTTCAGTCAACAATTATTTAATAATTTAATTTAACGAGACTTAAATAAAATGCTTTAATTTAATATAATTTGCTTATACATAAAGGATCTTACAAACTTTTACAGTTAATAGGCGCCATATTTTTGAAGCTACATCTCTCGAATTGGCTGTCATTTATTCAGTTTTTTTGTGCCACATCACCATGGATGGATATAACCTTCAAAAACAAATGCAAATGATAATATTGTTCTATCATAAAATTTTCATCAAAAATCATCTTGAGTGATGAGGCTCATTTCAAAATTGTTGAATTTGGCAATTACCGATCCACATGAGATCCCAGAGCGTTCAATACATCCATCCGGAAAAAGTCACTCTTTGGTGTGGATTTTGGGCTGGAATCATCGGTTCGTATTTCATTGAGAATGACGTTGGAAAAGCTATCACCGTCAACGTCCTGAATTGGTACGTACACCAACGACATGTGATTTCAAGAGGATGTCACGTACACGCAGAAAAAAAATATAGCTGTGCATTGTTACTGTAACCATTTCAATATTTCTGCATGTTTACTGTAACCGTTTCAAAATTTTTAACAACATTATAGTCACATTAACTATATATATGATTGTGGTAACAATAATATTGTTACGTTTTTACCTTTTAAAAACGGGGGTTTATTTCCTTTAAATAAACCGGATACTTTTGATTGCAAATAAAAAGCAGTTTTTGTAGTTTAAAGTTTGTATTCAGAATGTACAACAACAACAGAATTAAATAGTCACTCAGTATCTTTATACACGTATATTAATTTGCAGAAATACACACACACACTTTACAAGTATACAAGTACAAGACAGTTGATGTTAACTCTAACACCGCCAATGATCAACTCAACTCCCGACTGCAGCCTCTGCCACTATTTATACACGCACTGCCATCTCTCGGGAATCTTCTACAATGCTCTTAACGGATATACTAGTACATTCGAATTCCAGAGCCTTCGATGTCATTGCCAGCAGCCCAAACATTTAGTGTTGCCATACTTACAAACAATGCCAATAAACGCATGCTACTGATGGACGTGCCTTCAAACATGATGTATGCTGCAGGCAGTTGTTACAGACCGTTGAATTCAAATCGTCATTGCACATTCGTAACAATATGGTTAATTTACGATTCACATGATTGTATCAACCATATATATGGTTACAGTAAACATGTATATGTTTGTGAAAACCATTTATATGATGAAGGATTTAACATATTACGTTGCTCTCTGGATATCATAATCTGAGAACAACATATTATGATGAAATTATTAATCATATAAATGGTTGTCACAAACATATACATGTTTAATGTAACCATATAAATGGTTGATACAATCATGTGAATCGTAAGTTGACCATACTATTGTTACCACAATTATATATATAGTTACTGTGACTATAATATTGTTAAAAATTTTGAAATGGTTACAGTAAACATTCACAAATATTGAAATGGTTACAGTAACAATGCACAATTATATTCTTTTTCTGCGTGTAGACGTGAACTGGCCACCGAGATTGTGCGATTCTACCCCGTTAAACTTTTTATTGTAGGGTTTTTTTTTAAGTCGCATTCGGATAAGCCACAAACCACATAAGTAGTACCTCAAAGCCAACATAACCCATGTCATCGGTAAAATTTGGCCTGATTTATGTGTCAGAGTCATGGAAAATTTTATATATTGTATGCACATCACCCAGTGAATCCTCGGCGTACAATCGATGGGCCTTTCAAATGAATAAGACATATTAATGAAAGAAGCTCGTACTGCAAGATCCGTTACATATTACTAATTTTGTAATTTAATTTGTTGTTAACAAACAAATTATTAAAATTTTTCTGGTTTTAAATATATTTTATTTAGTATACTCGACAACATTTTATAAACAAATTTCTAATAATAAAAAAACCACCCCAGTCTTAATATTTAATTTGATAAATTGCTCTAAGAAAAGGCAGGTATTGCATTTGGTTTTCATGGTTTCGCCCAGTAAAGACAGTTTTTACTGCAGATATGTTTCGAAATACTGCACAGTGGGGCAGAATCAAAATTTTTTGGAAATAAATCTGGCATTTCTAAATGGATGGACCGATCGGGATAAAATTTTACGTGGGGGTAGCCAAGGAGTATTCGAGTTCAAGTTATTAAAATGGACCCAAATGCTGCAGGCGCAGCGCTATGGTGGCTGAAAATATGGTACCTTCCACATGTAAAATTTTTAAACACGTGCCTTTTTTTTGTTTCCCATCCGATTTCAAAGATTTTTAAATTTTTGGGAAGCGCTCGGCTACATCTTGAAAAAATATACTTACGTGTGCTACTTATCTCTTATAATTTCCGAGTTATAAGCATTTCAAAATTGAAATTTTCAAATTTTGCCATAACTTGGTCTCATTTTTTTAAAATATAGGGCGTACTTTTGAACCAAATTGACTCAAATTTTTTTCATTAGTTAGATAACTATATTACAAATAATATGAAAAAAATATCAGAGCAATATCAATTACGGATCCGAAAATAAATGATTTTCAATTTAAAAATTCAAAAATTTTTAGATTTTTGCTGTTTTTTGGGCGAAAAGGTGACTTAACTTTTTTTTATTAAAATAAAACTTTCTTTAAGAACATATAATAGTTTTATGTTTTTCTGTAAGATATCTTTACGGAGAATATTTTGATATAAAAAAACATGTCATATTTTTCGAATACGTCGCCCCTACGCCCTTCGGAATTTGACCTATTTTTTATCAAAATTTTAACTTTAAAGCTGGGATCAGAAAACGGAGAGAAGCTTTGGAAACCCTGATGTAATTCCTATTTATTTGTAAAGTTTTTTCCTAGCCCCGAAGGAAATGTAGAACCTGTGGGCAAAATTGTAAATAATACAATTTTTAGGATTTTCACTCCAATTTTTAGGAATTGCGGGATTCTCTATGATCTTTTGACAAGTCTTTTTACACTTTGTTATTTAGAATGAGAAATTAAAAAAACCCTGCAAATTTCGTTTAGTTTTGTTAATAAATAAAGATTTTATTACATTTTACATATTTATTGAGCTCTAAAACTAAAACTTTTATCAAAATATTAGGAACAATTTGGTCCACATTTTTTCCGAACTAATTTTTTTTTTTTTTTTGTTTAGATAAGTTAATTTCTGATATTCAAAAAAAAAATTTCAAGTCAATATCTCAATTATAATAAAAAATATGCCACTTTAAACTCCGTCCTTCAAAAATATTGCACTTTTTCATATTTTAATGTAACTAAGTCAAAACCATTGACTTGTTGTTGAATAAAATATTAAGAAAATTTTAAAAAATTTTTTAGTTTGAAAAAGTGCCATATTTTTTTTAAATTAAAATATACAAAACCATCCACTATATTTTTAGTATCATTTATTTTAGAAATAAGAGATTATGAATATTCCCTAAAAATGAATGTTTAGCCTAAAAACGTTTTCGTCTACTTAAACCAATATTAACGCTCTACATAGTAATGAACAATAAAAGTCTTTAATGTTTGCCATTTCGCCAGAAAATTCACTACATTTTTAAGGCCATTTGTTATTCAATTTATGCATGTAGAAAAAATAAACAAACATTACATACAATATAGTAAAAATTTATATATCAACAAAAATAAATAAATAAATTCATGTGTATGTAAATAACTATACAGTGAAAGTGTCTACAGATTTACATTTAAACTTGTAATATGGATACATATGTATATCTCTACCAAGCAGTTAAGCAAGTAGTCAATGTATCCCTTATAGATAATAAATGCCAATAATGTCTGATCACTTGGATGACTCCATTTCACATATTTTGGATAATTTAACACGTATGTGCTCTTTGAAGTGCAGAGAAAAGTCAGTTGGTTACTTTATACATTCCAAAGACAATCAATTGTCACTTAAGTGTCTCTAAGTAATCTAGAGTGCAGAACCTTTAAACGTTTGTTTAAAGCAATCGGTTATTGGACTATCTATGAGCTGTCCTTTTTAACTGAGTATTTGAGGCCAATTCTTACCAAAACTGGTTAAAATAAATAGTTATGTAGCTGATCAACTAACCAGTTAGGTAGATGGTAAGGTACCTAACTCTATGTAACCGGTATGTGAATTCAATACGTTGACTACTTTGACCAGCTATTAGACACATTATAATCAAAACGGACCACTTGATCTCCTGCTTAGGACATGCACGTGTTAAAATAGCTAGTCAAGTAGCTAGTTGTCATCCTAAATGATAGTTAAAATCACTAGATCGGTGCAGTCACCAAGAACTGCTGGATTGTATGCAATTCTATGTGTGTATGTGTAAATAAATAGGTGTGAGTGCGGTTAACTGTGTTGATTGGGTTTAAGTATAAATTGCATTTCACATATTGACTAATACACTTAAAACTCTCCAAAAATTTAAACCTGTTCAAGCACATAAATTCAATTATGATTTCTGTTGGTCTGAATAAACTGTTAATATGTATATCTACACACGAACAATGTATCGTTTGTCTTCATGTATCCATGTTGTGTATAAATACCCAGCTAACACAAAATCAAATATTTGCCAAATGGTGGATTATTTCTTGATGTTATCTCAAAAATTTTTACTAATTTTGAAACAAATTTTTTTTAAACAGCACCACTAACTGCTGAAAGTACTAAGGACTGAGATCGAAAAATTCTTAACACACATATATGTTAATAAAATTAAAACCATTAAATTCACAGTATTGATATTTCTATTTCATTGAAACTATTATTACAATTTATAAAAAAAAATATTTTTTTATAGTTGTAGTCAATAGTAATGAAATTTTGAACCTTTTGCGGAAACCCTCCCATTAAGGTTTTACAATGTTTTCTGTCACTTTGTTCGAACAGGTAGTCCATCTCCGTTTAAAATCTACCACACTTTTGGACACATTTTTTGTGCTCTTCAAGTCTCTTTTAACAAGAGCCCAATATCTATCCACTGGCCTTAGCTCCAGGCAGTTTAGATGATTTGCCTCTATTGGTACAAATAGCACATTATTGTTTTTGTACCACTCAAGTCCTTGCTTACCATATTGACAGGATGCCAAATCAGGCCAAAAATAAGTGGACACATAAAGAAGTCTTATGACTGGAAGCATCCTCTTTTGTAAACATTCCTTGATGTTAATTTCGGTATGTATAGCGCCCATTGTAAAAAATGTTTGGCTTCTTTTTCCGCAACTGCATATTGCTTGCCATTCCAAGAACTTTTTGGGAAAATGTTCTGCTTTTGGTTCCTAAACTTTTCTACAACATTCCCTCGAGCATCAGCAACATACAAATACTCACCCGGAAGTTGCAAAAATTTGCAGCAGGTATATTTTTTGTATAAAATTTTACTTCAATTTTCAAGCTCTGTCTTTGGCCTCTAAATTTTTAGCAGAGTTCTTTTCAGGAACTTTTTGAGCCTTGTATGTTTTTAAACCTGTATTGGCTTTAACTTTTCGTACCAAATAGTCCGAGTACTAAGCTAACCTGACTGCTTTCCTACCGGATGTGTTGGGAGCTCTTTTGAAAATGCTTTCTATTTATTGGCTACAGAAACATCATGTGGACCATTCCTTCTACATGAATCAGGTTTTCTATCAAGGGACATGTTCTCCCGATACTGTTTAGTAATATTGTAATCAGTTTGCGGCAGACCTTTGACTGTTTGGCCATCTTTTTGTAGGACCATGTTGGGTTTTGTTGAAAATATTTAATAATTTTAATAAGCACTTTTGTCTCGTAACTCATTTTAATCAGATTAACAACAAATGAACATAATTGACATTAAACATAAAAACTGACATGCTTTACAAAGGTAATTTGATCAAAGAAAATATCAAATTAAACTTGGGTAAAAAGTTTTAATGAAAAACGTGTGTTAAGAATTTTTCGATCTCAGTCCTTATTGTACTATCATGCAATTATAATATCATTGTCAAATATTCTACTTTAAAAAAAGAGTTTAAATTTAAATAATTCTGAATTTGTGATAAAATCAAGTTTGCTGGGTTTTTGTATATCAATTCAAAATCAGCTCTAGCAGACACATTACTTTAAGGTAGGAGGGTTGTGCTGATAAACTAAACCATCAATTACACACTCCTGATATGTGTTTGATTTTTGATGGATTTTATGAGCGATACAATTTTAATTGTCTTTTTCTTGTAGCTAATATAACTTAATATAATATATTTTTATATCCTTCAGCATGAGTGGCTAGGGTATATATAAGTTTATCATTCCGTTTGTAATTTATACAGTAATTTTCGACCTTACAAATTATATATATTCTGGGTCGTTATAGATAGCGAAGTCGATATAGCCATGTGCGTTTGTCCGTCTATATGTTGAAATCAACTTTCCGTAGCCCCCAAATATCTTACATACATAATTCATACATCAGATAGTTGGCCTTCTTATGGCAATAAATGCAACGAGTTTGCTTTTCTTTGCGTTCTACTAGGTGTCCTTGCCCATCAAATCGCGAGTATATATGAAGGTTGGCGCAGGATTTGCTTGAACGCCTCTTTATGGAAATTTTAAAAGATTATATTTGCAATCGCTCTTCTAAAAACTAAATGGTCCATAGTTCCGCCATATAAAGGATATAATAACCAGACAAATAAGCGGAAAATACCACTTTATTCCTCTAACAGATGTTCGCTATAGTCCGATGTTTTGGTCGGACTTATCTTTGTACTCGTTGGTAATGAACTTTTGCATTTAGCACAGCTATCTAGTGTGTTTGACTGAAAAACGAAACGTTAGCGGTTCTACACCAGTTGAAGCCTTTCATTTTTTTATACCCTACACCACCATAGTGGGGAGGGTATAATGGATTTGTGCAGATGTTTGTAACGCCCAAAAATATTAGTCTAACACCCACCTTAAAGTATACCGATCGACTCAGAATCACTTTCTGAGTCGATTAAACGATGTCCGTCCGTCGGTCTGGCTGGCTGGTTGGCTGTCCACGTAAACTTTGTGCGCAGAGTACAGGTCGCATTTTTGAAGATATTTCGATAAAATTTGGTCCGCATCATTTTTTCTGCCCAAGGACGAACCCTATTGAAACTAGCTGAAATCGGTTCATTATTTCACCTAGCCCTCATACAAATGTCCTACCAAAATTGCACTTTATCGGTCATAAATGTTTAGTTTATATATGTGTCTACACACGTTTTTCTCTAAATAAGTTTTATATATACAGAATTTATGTCACCAAATTTTATGATGATCGGTCCACAATTAGTCATAGCTCCCATATAAGGCCTGCTTCCGATAATCACTTTAACGATCATAAATCTCCTAAAAATGTTGGTATACACATAAAATGCAACATAAATAACTTTCATATAGACATTAATCACACTACCTAATTTCGTGGTGATTGGTCCATAATTGGTCATAGCTCCCATAAAAGGCCCACTTCCGAAAATCGCTCACGAATATAAATTATTGAAATTTTGAAAGAAAAATGTTTTTGCTCATTTCTTAGTGTAGGGTATTATATGGTCGGGCTTGACCGACCATACTTTCTTACTTGCTTTTTTTTTATTGGTACATGTTCATGTAACTACTTATAACTACTATTTTCCTGCTGCTCGCAAACGTTTTCAAATTGCTGATTTTGTAAAGCTCTTGAAACAATCTTCAATCCAATACTTGCATTCAGTACAGGTTCCGTGTGATAGGAACCTTTTGGTCAAACCAAATACAGAGCATTACCTTAGCGTCATGGATATTTGGCTTTGGTGTCGATTCGGCTTCACATACGATCTCTTACACTTCGGGTTATCGTAATGGATCCATTTTTCATAGCAAGTAATGATTCGGTGCAAAAATTTTATAGCGTTCAAGCTGCATTTCAGACATACAAAATCGTCTTTGAAGGTCTTACAGCTTCAATTCGTTTGGTACCCAATTTCCCTTCTTTTTGGATGAATCCTGCTGCTTGCAAACGACTGTACGATTTTGCTAGCTCTAGTTGAGCTTGACAACAATCTTCATGCAGTAATGCCTTCAATTCTTGGTCTTCAAACTTCTTTGGCTGGCCCGGGGGATCTATGTCTTCCATATCAAAATCACCAGTTCTGGTAGGAAAAATTTTTTATGAGTGGAAACGCTGACTCAAAAATTATTATTATCTTTACTTGGACGGTGTATCGAAAGTCAAAAAAGTCTACCATAATATAGGGGCCACCATAGTGTCCATCTGTTAGTTTAAACTTTTTTATAATTTTCCAAACTATCCTCGTATTAGCCACTTAACAGTCACAATAAAATTTGGTTAAATGGTAGAATTTAGTTTTTTTTGTTTTACCAAATAAATAGTTTGGAGGTGTTTTTCCCTTTACTCTCCACACTTATACAACTGGCAGTCTTAACAACTATCAACAAATATTCACTACAATCGTTGCCGTTTTCACAAACAACAACTGGCTGACTGAAATTCATCGCTAACTAATGAAATTAGTGAATTGTTCGTATAAGTAAGTTTGAGTATTTTGAGTTTTTTTTGTGCTGCTCAACTAGTTTCCAGTATTGAATATGTGCACAGTTCACCAAGACTTCCACATCTACATGGGAATGAAGAGTAATTGAGAAAAGGATTTAATTAACACATTGCATATGATATTGGTATGGTTATGGTATGCTATGGTTTGCTGCACACGATTGTGGGGGTACGTTTGTACTAAATTGTAAGTAATTTCAGAGCAGAAAAGGATATTACAGTGGAATTGCATTTTATAATTATCAAGAATGTAAGTGTATGTGTCTGTATACATGCGTTTTATGTGTGTATTTGTGTTAATAATACGCTTAGTATTTAATTAGTATTCATTAGAGAACTTTGGAAATTTTAATTAGTTCTTCAATCAAGTTAACTACTTAAGACAATTGCTCAAAGCAAAAGTTCGATGGAATTTCAGTAAAAAAAAAACTGCCAACTTTTAAAAACTTTCAGAAGAAAGTTAAATTAAGTAATATACTACTACAGATATACACATTTAAAAGCAAAATCATTTAAATTTGTTGACAAAATTTGCTTGCTTTAATTCAAATGTTATTGGTGTTACAATTATAATAATATAATTATATCCTTACAATAATTGCTTATTTTGTTTAAATATTTACCTTTTCAGTATCTTTTTTCATTAATAATACGGCACATTGCCTGCCATTATTTATCCAGTCATTTATAAACATAAATAACAGTGAAAAAATTATTACTTCAATATTTTTCATAGTATATTGGTAGTTGTATTTTGTTCAAGTTCGCAAAAATGTAATAAAATGAACAGTTTTCAAATAAATATTTTAACAACTGCAATCGAAATAAATATTTATTCAAAACATGTTAGTTCAATCATAGCAACAAACGAATCCATCAATACAATAATAAAGGGAGAATAGAAAAAAAAAAAAAAAAATCAATCAACATGAATACTAGGCTGGCCCTTATTTTGCACTTCAGCGATTTTTGATGCTACCTAGGCGTAGAATTATACTCCGTCACCTAAACATCATATACTGATTATTTGATGAAAAATCGGATATCATTTAGAGGTTGCACAGTTTTTTTGAATCAAAGTAGCAATATTTTCCAACAAATTTATTTCCTTTACCCATATAATTATGCTTAATTTCACGTATAAACAAGTAAAAGAGCTATATTCGGCTGTGCCGAATCTTATATACCCTTCGCCAAATTATACTTTAAAATAAAAATTTTAAATATTTTTAGGTAACAAAATTTAAAATTTTTTTTTTTCGAAATTGTTTTTAAATTTTTTCCAATTTTTTTTTAAATTTTTAAAAATTTTTTTTTTTTTTAAATTTATTAGTGAAAAAAAATGTATGCCAAAAAAAATTTGTTGGTGAAAAAAAAATCGGGTTAAAAAATATTTTTACCGATTTTGACCCACTGTAGGTCCAACTTACTTATATACATCGTTGCAATGGACTTTGAAATATCAAATATTAGATATCCATATTGTCTTTATTAATGACTTAGTAATCCAGATATAGATAAAAAAATAGACCAAAAATCGAGGTTGTCCAGATTTTTTCCTTATATCTCAGCCATTTATGGGCCGATTTTCTTGATTTTAAATAGCAACGGAGCCAGAAGATTTCCCGATATATTGGTGTATGAATCAATTATGTGAGTTATTTGGGGGCTATGGAAAATTGATTTCAACATACAGACGGACATGGTTATATCGACTTCGCTATCTATAACGATCCAGAATATATATACTTTGTAGGCTCGCAAATGAAAAATGTAGAAATTACAAACGGAATAACAAACTTATATATACCCTTGCCACTCATGGTGAAGGGTACAAAAAGTACTATAATTTGGAACAAAAAAGTACCATAATTCCCCTTTTTGTGGATTCTAATTCATATGTGTTTACTTTCCTGTTTAAAGATTCATTATTTTATAAAATTCATAAGGAACCATTAGGTCAACCTTTTTGCTTAATTCTTTACTCAGAATACTATTTGTCTATATATAAGTTAACCCATTAACGCCGAATATGTAGGAAAATACCCAAAAATAGAGCAATTTTAGAAAAATTCTAGGAAAGCAATATTAAAAATCTTGGATAAAGATAAAGTAAGAATCGAGCTAACTAAAATAATTTGTTCGGTAATATTAGGTCATGCCTTGGTGGGGAACTAGTGGGCCAAAGTTGAGCAATTTTACAAAATCACAAAATTTGAAAATTCGTTGCTCTAGAAAACGGAGGGAGTGGAAGTCCGTAATCCCCTCCTTGTGTCTAGTAGTCTTGGATGTCCTCTATCAGTAAAAAAAAATAACCAAGTGACTAATCCCACTTTCCTACAAGTATGTACGATTTTATGGATTGGGTATAAAAATATCCATTTCGGCATATGTGGGTTCTAAAACATATGAAATATGAATTTAATTTTTCAAGAACAATTTATTTTTTTTTTTAGAAAATCATAATAAAAAACATCTAAGGGTATAAGAATACATGATTAGATAAAATATTTAAATGGTGAAAGGTTGACACTACCTAACTAAATT
The DNA here is from genome assembly GCA_942486065.2 of Calliphora vomitoria. Classification (NCBI taxonomy): domain Eukaryota; kingdom Metazoa; phylum Arthropoda; class Insecta; order Diptera; family Calliphoridae; genus Calliphora; species Calliphora vomitoria. The sequence goes on from OW818029.2 coordinate 154,812,247, forward strand.
TGTTTCGACCATGAAATAATGATGCCAAACCAGTTCTTTTTCTGATGGTGAATACCACAATTATTTTATGTTAAAAAAAAATGGTAGTTATGTGTGTGTAGGGTTTTTTAGACCCCACAGTTCGAAGTGGCAGTCCGGAATCAGCAATCTCACCTACTTTCAGGTTTCCACTAGCCACAGAGTTAGTTAGGTGACTAGTTTTTATACCCTACACCACCATAGTGGGGAGGGTATATTGGATTTGTGCAGATGTTTGTAACGCCCAAAAATATTAGTCTAGCGCCCACCTTAAAGTATACCGATCGACTCAGAATCACTTTCTGAGTCGATTAAACAATGTCCGTCAGTCCGTCCGTCTGGCTGGCTGGTTGTCCATGTAAACCTTGTGCGCAGAGTACAGGTCGCAATCTTGAAGATATTTCGATAAAATTTAGTAAATATAATTTTTTCTGCCCAAGGACCAAGCCTATTGAAACTGGCTGAAATCGGTTCATTATTTCACCTAGCCCCCATACAAATGTCCTCCCAAAATTGGACTTTATCGGTCATAAATATTTAATTTATATATGTATCTACACAAGTTTTTCTCCAAATAAGTTTTATATATACAGAACTCATGACGCCAAATTGTATTATGATCGGTCCATAATTAGTCATAGGTCCCATATAAGGCCTGCTTCCGATAATCACTTTAACGAGCATAAATCTCTTAAAAATGTTGGTACACACATAAAATGCAACATAAATAACTTTCATATAGACATTAATCACACCACCTAATTTCATGGTGATCGGTCCACAATTGGTCATACCTCCCATATAAGGCCCACTTCCGAAAATCGCTCACGAATATAAATTATTGAAATTTTGAAAGAAAAATGGTTTTGCCCATTTACTTAGTGTATGGTATTATATGGTCGTGCTTGACCGACCATACTTTCTTACTTGTTTTTAACATAGGCTTGTGTTAGGAGGAAGCGAATGTACTCTTTGGAGACACAAACTACAGTTTGTCGATTATAAATGGACAATTTATTCTGCATACGATTTATTATGACAGGTTAAATAAATTCTTTCTGAATACAATACAAAAAAACAAGATTCAAATGTCCCCCATCTCTAGATTACGATATGTCTCCACTTTGCATTACAACGGGTACATTCGGGACGAATGACCCTACATATAATTCACTGTATTTGACGGGTGTATTTGGTCCATGTCGAATTGCTGGGGAGTGTTAAAACTTTTCTGTCGTTTGTTTGTGTACGTTTATGTTACATTAAATATCATTATTTTTCCATTCCTCCTAAATTTGTTATTCATTTGTGAAAACTATACTATATATTTTCTACCTAATGTTTCCTAGACATTCTCTATATTCACCAAAATATGATTGTATATTATCGGGACCAATATTTCCATTATTGTGAACGGTCAAGATGCAACTGTAGATTTTTCATTAGTTAATTGAATTTCATCAGACATTATAAGGAGTGAGATCGTAAAATTGTTAACACACGTTTTTCATTAAAACTTTTAACCAAAGTATTATTTGGTTTTTTTTTGATCAAGTTATCTTTGTAAAACATGTCAGTTATTATGTTTAATGTCAATTATGTTCATTTGTTGTTAATCTGATTAAAATGAATGACGAGAAAAAAGTGCGTACTAAAATTATTAAATATTTTCATGAAAACCCAACATGTTCCTGCAAAAAGTTGGCCAAACAATCAAAGGTCTGTCGTCAAACTGATTCCAATGTTACTAAACAGTATCGGGAGAAGTTGTCCGTTGATAGAAAACCTGGTTCTTGTAGAAGGAATGGTCCACATGATGATTCTAAAGCCAATAAATAGAAAGCATTTTCAAATCACCTCCCAACATATCCGGTAGGAAAGCAGTCCAGCACTCAGACTATTTGGTACGAAAAGTTAAAGCCAATGCAGGTTTAAAAACATAGAAAACTTCCTGACAGGAAGTCTGCTAGAAATTTAGAGGCCAAAGGCAGAGCACGGAAATTGAAGTCAAATTTTATAAAAAAAATATACCTGCTGCTTAATGGACGACGAAACGTACGTTTGAAACATTTTTCACAGCTTCTAGGTCAATATTTTTATGTTGCTGATGCTCGAGGGAATGTTGTAGAAAGGTTTAGGACCCAAAAGCAGAAAATGTTCCCAAAAGAGATCTTGGTATGGAAAACAATATGCAGTGGCTGCAAATGAGGCCGAACCTTCGTTACAAAGGGCTCTATAAATACCGAAATTTACATCAAGGAATGTTTACAAAAAGGACGTTTTCATTCATAAGACTTCTTAATGTGTCCACTTATTTTTGGCCTGATTTGGCATCTGTCACTATGGTAAGAAAGGTCTTACGTGGTACAAGATCAATAATGTGGTATTTGTATCAAGAGAGGCAAATTCTTCAAACTGCCTGGAGCTAAGGCCAGTGGAGAGATGTTGGGCTCTTGTTAAAAGGGAATTGAAGACCACAAAAAAGGTGTCCAAAAGTGTGGTAGATTTTAAACGGAGATAAACAACCTGATCGAACAAAGTGACAGAAATCACAATAAAATCCATAAAAGAAGGGTTTCCGCAAAGGGTTCAAAATTTCATCACTAATGATTGGAACTATAAAAATATTTTTTTTTTGTAAATTGTAATAATAATTTCAATTAAATAAAAAAAATCAAAACTGTAAGTTTAGTGGTTTCATTTTTATTAACATATATGTATGTTAAGAATTTTTCGATCTCAGTCCTTACCACCTATCCTTGCTTCATTCTTTACTCAGAATACTATTTGTCTATATATAAGTTAAATAAAATATAAAAAAGGACCATAACACAAGCCTAGTTTAAAATTTGACATTTCGTAAAAATGTTTGTGACAAACGTCTAAAATCTGTGTTCACGTGCTGTTTACCCGGATTAATTCTAAACTTTGCACTCGAGTTAAAAATAAAAAACTGGCTTAATAATTTTTAATAAAAAATTTATTTTCCACTTTTTCGCGCTTAAGGGTACGAATTTAAAAAAAAAAGTACCAAACCCTTGTTATACCCTACACCACCATAGTGGGGAGGGTATATTGGGTTAGTGCTGATGTTTGTAACGTGCATAAATATTTTTCTATCACCCACCTTACAGTATAACAATCTGCTCACGATTACACGATTTCACTTTTACACGATTTTTTTTTTTTTTTTTGAGTTTCGTTTACATCGATCGATGTGGAAATTACTTCAATTTACACGATTTTTTTAAATATTTTTAGCAAAAATTATTTTTTTTTTAGAAAATATATCCTGCACAATTATCAAAAATAGTTATCCATAAAAAAATGAAAACATAATCAGGAAAATTGTAGCAGCTGAAGCTAAAACGAGCCTGAATACAACTTCATACGTTCGGGACATTACAATTGAGAATATGGAAAAGGCACTAATGATTTGGATAGAAGATCAAACTCAATAGCGAATTCAAATTGATACCAATGCTACTACAAATAAAGCTTTGAGGATAAAGTCTTCACAGTGGACTTTTCTATAAAAAGCTAATAAAAGTGCAAGTGAATACAAAGTTTTTTTTGTACCAATGGTTCCAATGATCCCAATATGAAGCCATTGGTTACGGCCATTGTTTTTAGTGACGGGTTTCATAATATATTTGTCCCAGATGCAAAACAGTGTTCACACAAAAAGAGATTGCCATTTAAAGTGCCTCTAGCAATTGAAAACGCTCCTGGACATCCACAAGACTTGCTACGTGAGAATGTGCAAGTTATTTTTCTACCAAAAAATACTACTTCTTTGTTGCAATCTCCAAGTATTGTGAAGTATTATCTAGTGACGAAAGTGATATGTTGCCTACCAAAAAGATTCGATTAGCAGTGGAAGACAGTGATGAAGAATTGATTGGAAGTGATGACTGATATATATCATCACCTGAAATGCAAAATGGCGTAACAACCAAAACTACAGCGCATCATGGCACACGTCATCACAAATTTGTAGCTTTCTACTTTTATTAAAGAAAACAAAATCATATCTGTAACCACAACACTTCTCACTTTATTAAGTTTTTTTGTCTATCCTGTAAAATTTTAAAAAGTGATGATACGGTATTTTGCACTTTAGGTGACAATATACATACATAATTAATAATTTAATTTACTTCAGAATAAATGAATTTTCTAAACAAAATTTTAAATTTATTCATATTTGGGATTTTTCATACAAACATCTTCCATTTCGACTTACACGATTTTTTAAGGAACGCATCTATCGTATAAATCGAGGGATAGGTGTAAACGCAAATCATCCCACAACATTTTGTAACGATAGGTCCATAATTAGTCATAACTCCCTTATAAAGCCCATTTCCGAAAATCACTTTATCGGCCAAAAAGTGCAAAATAAGAGCCACCCTAATGAACATGAAAGAAGCCAGACTAGAAACATGATGATGTTCATCATCATCGCCGTTTTCGTCATTGAAAATGTATATATGAGGCGCAGTACAAGACTGCAAATATCTACAAATTGTTGGTTCCAAAACGTATTAAAATAATTTTTCAATAAACTCCTTTCAACTAAATAAATACAATATGATGATGCTGACTGCATGCATTTTAGCGATAATGTGATTTTGCCAATATGAAATTATTATGAGTTTCCATTTGAGTGAAAAACTATTTTGAATTTATCAAAATGCTAACTCGTATGTATTATAATGGTCATTTATTCATTCACATGCAAACACACAAGTGTTGCACACAAAATATCAAAATGTGTTTTTTTTCTACAATACATAATCATGTTAAATTAAATTGATGAAATAATTTCATCCAATTAGTTTAATTTTATGTGAAAATATTTGTAGATTATAACAAAGTACATCACAGACATGATTTTCAAGGATAAAAATTAGTTGAATATTATTCCCCATGTGGGAATAATATGTAAGAGACGAAGAACTATTCCCTTGTATTTAAAGAAAAGTTTTGTTAATAATATGAAAATGAAATGATTTAACTAAAAAAAAGTATTCACATGCCAGCACGAATAAATTATAAACTAAGTGTTATTACACATTACTAACAATGATATTTCCTTAACAAACCGAAGATATCATTAGATTTATTAAAGGATCGCGTGATGGATTAGGCTTTTAGAAATAATCATACATAATCCCTATATACAAGTCCTTGACAGACAAAAAGTTTGTCCGTTAAACACTGACTTCGCCTAATATATATTTTTGATTTAGACGTCCTTAGCCGGTCTCAAAGATTTTCCTCACTAGGGTATGTACAATAGAGTGACGATTAGTTGTATGGAAAAAAATTTGTGTTCGAATTTTGAAGGGTGCCGGGTGGAATATTGTGACACTAGGTCTAAAAGTTAAGTGTTGAAAATTTTAGCCAAATCGGACAACGATTTCGGGACGCCCATCGTGGTCAAAGATCAGATATATGCAAAATTTTCCTATTTATATGAAATAAATTTGTGAAACTCCTTAACTTTCTGCATTATGTTACAGAAATATGTAGATTTATTTATATTAATGAAAATTATAGTACAAGAAATCTTTTTGAGATTAAACCTATATCTCCTTTGGGTAAACTTGACCCACAAACTGTATTATAGCTAAAATTCAGAAAAAATGCAAAGTTTTCAGTTTTTGTAAAAATTTTGCTACTAAGTAATTATTTTTGCAATCGAATGCAAAATAATCGAAATACGTACGTAATTGTCGTTCTAATGAGATATAAAAGACAAAAATTGGTTAAAAAATTTTAAAGTTATTAAAAATTCCCCAGACCATTAACGTGTCTCAGGCCACTTGAACAAGAAATGTAGGAACAAAATTAACATATTTTAAGAAATATTAAAATAAAATCTAATTTTTAGTTAAAATATAAAATATATCCCTATTTACTTTTGTATGAGATTTTATCTTTTTAGGATACCGTTAACCTATTCGCAGGTATGGCCAAAAAAAAAATTATTTTTTTTAACCGCAGTTTCGAATCTCCATTTTCAAATTTTTAAAAATTTTGTTAAACAAATTTCAGAATTTTTCGATCATAACATTGGGATTTATTGAGATCATAATAGAGAATAAAAATATGAAAAAGTTATGTCAATACCTCTTACTGTTTTTCCGTACCTACGATTTAAATTTTGTGATTTTCGGGAAAAAAAAATTTGTTAGTCGTATTTTGGCGAATGAGAGCAATTTCCTTACTGTTACGAATTTTAAGTAAAACCTATACAGAATCTTACACCGAAAAAAATTACGACAAATTAATTACCAAATTCGTCAATACAATTATATATATAGTTCAGATAATTTTAGATATACTATGAAAGTTTTACTAAAATAGGAAAATGTTAACCCTTAAACCGTGAAGGTCAAATGTAAAATTTTTCAACATTTGGAATTTCTAAATGAAAGATAGACAGGGTGTATAGAAAAGTCATGTCACCAAATAGTATAACGATTGGTCCATAATTAGTCATAGCTCCCATATAAGACCCACTTCCGAAACTCATTTTCACGAGCAATGATTTCTTAAAATTGTTGGTATTCATATAGTATTTAACACATGAAAAATTTTGTAAATTTTCGAGTAATTTGCCAAATAGTTTAGTATATTTTTAGCAAATTTTCAATTTTTTTATATAAATTTTATATAAATTTTTATAATAAATTGTCTTTTTTGATGAAATTTTCAGAGGTTGTCTCGGATTTTTCCTCATAACCCCATTATTTATGAATTTTGTTGATTTTAAATAGGAAACTTCACGAAAGCATGTCTGACAGAATTATTAAAGATTTGGATCCCGAAGATATCTGGGTCTTCAGAAAATTGATTTCAACAGACAGACAGACAGACTTTATCATCGCAGTTTGGAGGATTTGCCTCTCTTGGTACAAATACCACATTATTGTTCTTGTACCACTCAAGACCTTGCGTAGTGACAGGCCAAAAATAAGTGTACACATTAGGAAGTCTTATGAATGGAAGCATCTTCTTTTGTAAACATTCCTTGATGTAAATTTCGGTATTTATAGAGGGCTTTGTAACAAATGTTTGGCTTTTTTGCCGCAACTGCATATTGCTTGCCATGTCAAAAACTTTTTGAGATAATTTTCTGCTTTTGGGTCCTAAACTTTTCTACAACATTCCCTCGAGCATCGGCAACATTAAAATATTGACCCGGAAGCTGCGAAAATTTTTCCAACGTAGGTGTGCAGCAGGTATATTTTATACCCTCCACCACCATTCCGTGTGTAACATTGAGAAATATTCATCTGAGACCCAACAAAGTATATATATTAATGATCCTTATGAAATTTTATGTCGATTGAGCAATGTCCGTCTGTCTGTCCGTCTGTCCGTGTGTCTGTGTAAAACACTCTCACGTCCAAAATACAAAAGCAAAATTAATGAAATGTATACCAAAATGTTTATAATTTTTCTAAGCAGTTTGCTATTGAACATCAGCAAAATCGAATTGGTAGAACCAGGGTTATGGATCAAAATGTAAGACAACCTCCAAGAATTTTTGATAATTTTCACATGATTTTTGTGACTTTTGGTAAATTCATTGCAGGGAATACCATGAAATTTTGCACTCATTATTTATATGATAAAACGACCAATTCTGTTGAAAATGGAAAGAATCGGTTCATAATTTCTCGTAGCCCCCATAGTAATTTCTTCCCGAAATATGATATTTTGGTATATAAATTCCCATAGAATTGCAGTATCCATACAAAATTCAGCACAACTAAATTTTATAGAAACAGAAATCGCGAGACCACTTTTTTTTTGGATCGGGCACTATTTGACCATAGCCCTTCCGAAAATCACATAAATACACTTAAATATCATATATATATCGGTATCAGGTTGAAACTCGACTTGCATAATCCCCATGCACATGCAAATCGGTGTAGGGAATTTCATGAAGATCGGCCCATAATTGATTATAGCTCCCATATAAGGACCACTTCCAAAAAACACATTAATCTTCATAAATATCTCAAAAATATCGTTATCGAATTAAAATTTTACAGAGATCGGTAGTATTAATTCCCAAATGATACTACTAGATTGTATGAATATCGGTATTTATTTGACCATAGCTCCCATAAAAGGTCCATTTCCGAAAATTACTTAAATATTAATAAATCTCTTATAAAAGCTTCTATCTGGTTAAAGTTTCAAATAAATATTTCCCATGTATACGATAATCGATGTCTTGAATTTTATGAAGATCGGCCGATAATTGGTCATAGCTCCCATATAAGGACCACTTCCGAAAAACACATTAATCTCTATAAATATTTTAAATATATCGATATCGAAATAAAATTGTATACAGATCAATATATTGTATCCAAAAATTATATTACTGAGTTTTGTGAATATCGGTCCATATTGGACCATAGCACCCACATTAACTCCATTTCCGATAATCACAATAATACCCATAAAACTCTTGTAAATAATGTTATGGAGAAAAATATAAAGCAAAATAGGCCTCAAATACATAGAAATCACGTTAAAATATTTAATTGTATCTTTCAAATAAGTCGCACATCCGAAAAATACATTAACACATATATACACTCATACCGGTAAAAAATGTAACAGAAATAAGTTTCCATTAAATTTGGTGACTATGGGTTCATAATTATATATATAAGGCTCACATCCGGAAAATTCATTAGAACAGAACAAAAATATACTTTTGAAGTTTGACTAAATATATTTGTTTACCCTGTTTTAAACTCTTTTACTTCATTGTGGTGAATAAGGAAAATGTTGAGCCAATCGGTAATGTTAACCAATTATCAAGTATATAAATTGTTAAATAGTACATTTTATTCCTATTATAAAATTATAGACTCTGTTGGAAATGGTAGGAATCTGTAGTTATTTCAATTATAAATTGCAGAATTAGATAACATTTTTATACATTTGAAATAAAATATCTTCTGCTTAAACCAGTGTTTCTAAAACTATGTAAAATACTACTATATGTACTGCTATATTTTAAATAAACTTTTTTTAAAGTGGTTTTATTAAAGAAAACACATAATTTGCATATATTCGAAAATGCGTATTATATCAGAATTCATCTATAATCCATAAAGTGGCTTAAAAAGAAATTCGGTTATAGTCCTAATTCGTTTATAGTCCACAAAAATTGTGCAACTGTATTTGTAGACTATAAGCGAAAACTACTGTATTACATTAACATTCTACCAATCTTCATAATCGGAGCTAAGTCCCAATAACAAACACTGAATATGGATATTAGAGTGTTTATACCAATGTAATTTCTATAATTTTCATCTAATTTAGGTGGAGGGTATTTAAGATTCGGCATAGCCGAATATAGCACTCTAACTTGTTTTTTGTATAAAATTTGACTTAAATTTCCATGCTTTGCCTTTGGCCTTTAAATTTTTAGCAGAGTTCCTGCCAGGAACTTTTTGAGCCTTGTATATTTTTAAACCTGCATTAGTTTTAACTTTACGTACCAAATAGTCCGAGTACTGAGCTAACCGGATTGCTATCCTATCGGATGTGTTGGGATCTCTATTGAAAATGCTTTGTATTTATTAGCTTTAGAAACATCACGTGGACCATTCCTTCTACATGAACCAGATTTTCTATCAACGGACAAGTTCTCCCGATATTGTTTAATAACATTGAAATCAGTTTGACGGCTGACCTTTGATTGTTTGGCCAACTTTTTGTAGGACCAAGTTGGGTTATGTTGATAATATTTAATAATTTTAGTACGCACTTTTGTCTAGTCACTAATTTTAATCAGATTTATATTGACATTAAACATAATAAATTACATGCTTTACAAAGGTAGGTTGATCAAAAAAAAAATAATCAAATAATATTTGGGTTAAATGTTTTAATGAAAAACGTGTGTTAAGGTTTTTTCGATCTCAGTCCTTGTGAGGAATATTTATGTCAAGTTTCAAGTAAATTACGATATTTAAGTAATTTTCGGAAGTGGACCTAGGACAAAAAATGAACAGATTTTCGAAAAATCCAGCAGTTTGATTTTGACATACATATTACTTATCTGCGTAAAACTATTGGTTCGAAAATACTAGTAATTTATGTGAGTTACTGTGTTTTTCGAAAGTTGAAAATACGATTGGACACAAACGAAAGAAGCTAGCTGTCTGAAAGTTTTCACAAATACTGTCTGTTGATAAGGTTTGTTTGGTATTGAAAATGAGCAATATCATTCCATGATTCCCCCATAAAAATGTGTCTCCAGAATACTGTTTGAGCAGTCATACTTGTTGGTAATGAGCTTAATATTGGATTATGGTCAAACATGGACCGATCCAAACACAAACTCGTTTTGTGATTTCTTTTTACATGGAACTTTTTTTATTTAGTATTATCTGCAATGTATTTAGAGCAAATAGCAAATTATTTTTGAAAAATATCAACTTTTTGTGACAGACGGACGGACATAACCATATCGTCTTATAATTTTTTAAGGAACCAGCATATATGTATTTGTATATACTTTTAAGGATCTACGACCAATATTTCGATGTGCTATAAACGGAATGACAAAATCAATACATCCCCTACCTTTTTAGTGGTGTGTATAAAAATCCTAAGGACTCCTAAAGCTATTTTCCGTATTTCCTTATATACAATTTTGTATAAATGTATTTATTGTCATTATTTTGAACGAACAGTAAAACACTTACAGTAGCATATTTTCTAACATTTATTGAACCACTACAGATAATATACAAAAGCTGTCGAAATAATATTATTTTGTAAATTTATTTATTTTTAAAGCAAAGGCTGTTACCCCTTGGCATAAACGTGTATTTGTCAAAACGTCTAGAGCCTTTAGCCATAAACGATTTACAACGCGAAAAAATGTAAATTAAATTTACAGTCATCACATTAAAATTTTCAAACGTAAATTCTACATTGTAATAAATATATCATTGCAAATACACACATGAACTCTATAATTTTCTCCTTTACACTGTTGCAGCAAGTAAAAGGAAAATACAGGAGAAAACCTTTTTCTGCTGTTCTTTTAGCAGTTCAAAATACATTTTACGTTTTAGACTAGTGTGAGTTCTTTTGTTTTTCGAAAACAACAGCACTTTATTACAATTACATTTAGTCGCTTTGCATTGGCCCAGAATAAAAAGAAGCAACAACATGGAAATTATTCTACCAATACCATAGTCATGCCGATGATACTTTGTAGTATGGTAAATGTTGCAGAAAAAAACAATTTGTATGTTTAACTAAGTTCCTGAATGTATGTCTGTACATTTCTGGTCCCTTAGACAATTAGTTTTACCCCGAAGAAATTTGCATAAAATCTAACAAAAAACATTGTTAGAGCTAAAGATTGTCCTTCAACTTGAATCTGTAAGGTAGACAAATACTTGAAATTGGAAGAAGTAAGGAATGTGTAAATGTAGATAACAATGGCAACAACTCTTTGAGGGGATACTTGATTAAAATATTGTGTTTAAGTTAATCATTCTTTCGTGTGTAACCATCTTGACATTTAGGAGAATTTAAGGTAACAGGGCGATTGTGTTCTTAAAGAGAATTTCAAAGTAAACCTTAGGTAGGCGGAGATTAAAATTTGATGCGAAAATGAGAGAATGAGCCAGTATGCATTATTTCAGTATGATGTTTCACTATCAACCGGAAATTGTCTTGCAGTGGTTTAAGGAAAAACATCAAAGGAAATTTAATTACTTGAAATAGTTATATGTAATAAACAATGTTAAATTTTGCAGAGTTTGGTTTTGGAAAAATCATTTAATATAACACACTTACATCAAATAATTTTTGATTCAACTACTTTGGGCTAAGATATGTTAATACTTATAAGAACTTACAGATATTGTAACTTAGTTTATATTAAATCTAAGACGATCCAGCTATGTGCCACTTTCTGTCTATTGTTAGCATGATAATACCTCGTGGATAGGGCGTAGGAGAACGATATTTGTCCTGAATATTCTGTATTAATCGGAAATGTTTAATGTTGAGAATTAGAAAAATCGGTCACATAGAACCAGAATTGTGTACCAAAATGTGAGACAACCTCCAAAAACTAGATATTAAATTTTACAGAGTTTGGTTTTGCAAAAATGTCCTGCTATATTCTTCAATTATCTTGCAGATAATATAATGAAAATCTACCCACATTGTTTTTTTATATAAAGACCAGTTTGTTGAAAATGGCAAGAATCGGTCTTTGGTTTCATTCAGCTTCAACACAAATTTCTTCCCGGAATATGACTCTATGGTTCATAAATGTCTATCTATAAAGAATTCATGCTTATCTAGGCAGAATCCGTACAAAATTCACCAAACATAAGTTGTATATAAAAAGAAATCGCAATTAAATACTCATTAATCAAATAGCGTTATACATCGAATGTGGCTATTGAATGACATTAAAATTTTTGAAATCGGAGTTAACAAAAAGTTGGAATTTTGGCCGATGAAATTATATGAAAATCTTTTCATAACACAAGGCAACAAAATCTAAAAAATTCTAAAGGATTTTTAAACCACTACACAATTTTGATGTATTGTAGTTCCAGTAGTACCAATATGGTCCAAATTTTAAATTCTATGGAGAGGCTCCTTTTCAAAAAATTTTTAAGTAAAATTATAAATTTTAGACGTTTCGCATATAATTAATGATAACTCAAAAAGGGTTTGTCCGATGTTTTTAAAATAAACTTGGAAAAGTTGAGATTTACATAGCATTTAATATGTTTGTGTATTGCGTTTCAATAGGTACAGTAGTTTCCGAGTTATAATAACAAATTGAAGCAAAAATAAATTTTTTACGTGAAAATACAAAATTTTTTGTTTTTAAAAAATCATGAAAAATCGAGAATGGCAAAAAATGTTCAGATTTATTACTCTATCGCAAAGCCACATCTAGTAGAAACAAAATAAGATACAGGTCATAAACATCGGATGATTCTTTCCGAACTTATTTACAATTAAGTGAATTCGCTAATTTCCACAAAATTTGAGTTTTTTGTTTGATATACATAAAATTGAGTTAATAGGGTATTCAATCGATTAACCGTTAATCGGTTAACCGATTAATTTTGGTCGGTTAACTGTTCGAATAATTTAAAATTGCCGGTTTTCGAATAACAAATAAACCGATTAATTTGTGTCGATTAACCGATTAACCGAAATTTTTTTTTTTTTTGCACTTTATATAGAAACTCATGAAACTCATTAACTGCTAGCAATAGTTTCCCACACTGATTATTATAGATATGAAACAAATGACAGTTCTCAAAAAAGTAATATCGAACCTTTGAAAAGTGGTTTTCAGAGTGAAAGAAAAAATACAATTTTCAATAGGCAACAAGTGTGATATATATTTGTCCCTCTTTTTAAACCACAACCACTTTGACATTTCCTTTTGTTTGTTTTCTATTGCCAGCCGATTCATACCTGTGTAATTTCTGGTTTTCTAGAAGTATTGCACAAAAATTAAAAGTAAGGAATTTGTAAATGAACCTTTTTCTAGAATGTACTATGATTAACTTTGTCCTAATGAGTCGGAGGACGACATGATAATAGATGAAACTAAAGACATAACTGAAACGAGTCTTTTATCAGAAACTATTAAAAGTATTCAAAATCTAAAAACTCCAAAAAGGACTCCAATGCACAGTGGATATTATAAGGTGTATGCATCTCATAATTGATTTTTGCAAATGTTTCAAATTAACCATAAAACAAATTCTATCGTAAAGCTAAGATGTCAAGCAATAATTATTTGCAGAAATTATAGTTATTATGTCAACAGAAGTATTCAAAAATGGCGACAGAACACACTACTTTCTACTTTAAAGATATTTTTAATATTTATAATTATTTGTTTTAGGATTGTTTTAACTCGTTGGAAAGGGTATCTTGTCCAGATGCTATTTTCGTTATGAGTATATATTGTTAGCAGATTTGAAATTTATTCATTTAAAATATATAATGTTTTTTGGCTTACCTACGCAACTTTGACTAGGACTTTAACTGTTGGCGCCGTTTGCCGCCGATCTTGTTTTAACATAGGATTAAACTTTAACTTATTATCTAAAAGATGTATCAAAACTAGTTGCCTTTTCGTGCCTATAAACAAATAATAATACAAGAAAAATGTTAGACTGATTTTAATTTATTCGAACTTTTTTCGAAAAAGTTTAATAACTTTTGCAAATATAAACCGATTTGAACAAGTAATGTCTCGTTTTTTTCACTATAAACTTGTTTTTAAAACAATGTGCACAAAAAGTATGTTTTCATAGAAAAAATTAAAATAACTATTGTAGAATTTGAAAAATTACAAAAAAAAAATAAAGAAAATGCTAAACTTTTTATAAAAACTTAAATAATTTCTTGAAAGATTAATTCCTTGCCTCTCCATAATTGTTTAACATTTTTGAATCGGTCTAAAAATATGTAAAGTAGAGGTACTAATGTACTACGGCTTACCCTAAAAAAGTTTTTTCAAAAAAACTCAAAATGTTGAGGGTGTTTCAAAATCTTTAAAAACGGTTTTAAACTTTAAACTTCGAAAGAATTTTTTTAAGTATCATACATTTGCTACCAATGGAGTTTTATTTTAATTCTACTATAGCTGAACATGTTTTTCAAAAACTGCAACCTTTGAGCCTTGTAAATATTGGGGCTTAAAAGTCTACGGGCCGAGGGTTGTATTTTTCCAAAAAAAAAAAAATAATTTAAACGGCTGTTAACAAATGTCAGTTGTTCATACTATTAAAACTAATGAAAAAGTACATAAAAATACCTCTTTTACTTGTCTTAACATATGACTTTTATACAAAAACTAAAAAAAATCAAATATGTATTTATAACCGTTCATTACTTTTTTATTATGATTCGATTTTTATGATTAAAAAAGCAAATAAAAGCTTAAAGTCCTACCTATTCAAGAAAAAAAAAATCTTATAAAAATCTTCATCCATTCAAAAGTTTCAGATTTTTAATCCGAAAATTACCAAAATTTTCCACTGTGCAATCGTTAAAAAGGAAAACATTTCAATTATATTCTTTTTTAAGAGAAGATCTCACTAAAATCCTAAAGAAACTCACATGAATCTCAGATACCATATTTTTTTTTTTTTTGCTTTTACTTTCTTTGTTGAATTGTTATGATTTCTTTGTTTTTTATGATTTTGTTGTTTTTATTTATAAAATGCTTAAATAAGTATACAAAATTTGTGGTTCCATTTTCAATTTAAAATTAAGTTAATGTTCATTTTTTGACTGATTGAATTTCGAAAACATTTTCTACATGCTACGTACAATTTTTAATACATATACTGCGTTTCAATCGGCTCAGTATTTTTGGAGTTATAATTACAAATTGAAGCAAAAAAATATTTTTTACGTGAAAAAATTAATTTTTTTAGTTTTAAAAAAATCATGAAAAATTAAAAGCGGCAGAAATTGTTCAGATTTATTAATTTATCGCAAAGCCTCATGTAATAGCAATAAAATGAGGTAAAGATCATCCACAGTTTATCCACAATTAAGTAAATTTGCTAATTTTCACAAAATTTTTAGTTTTTTGTTTGATATACAATCAATCATTCGATTGATTGAATTTTGAAAACATTTTCTTATGTACACATTTTCACATCGAAATTCATTTCATTATATCGATTGCGGAAACAAACTGACAAACGCTCATTAATGTGCGAGCACGCTGAATTGCTCTAGCCCTTTTTGAGTTATCATTAATTATGTGGAGAAACTTCTAACAAAATTTATAATTTTACCCAACATTTTTTTAAAAACATATCTCTATATAGAATTGAAAAGCATGACCATTTTTGTACTTAGGTAGCCATGGTGCATCAAATCTGTATAGTGGTTATTTAAGCCTTTTTTTGCTGTTGACCTGTTTAATTGGTCATAGCTCCCGTATAAGGACCTTTTCGCAAGTGGTCCTTATACGGGAGCTACACTTAAATTCGCATAAATCTCTTATTGATATAGCTATCATGTCAAAATTCGACATAAATAATCCTCATATCTACAGAAATCACATTAAAATTGGTCATAGGTCCCATATAAGGATCACATCCAAGAACATATTAAAATCAAAATATATTGCACAAACATGTTACGTATTCAAAAATCAAACTTGGTCAATTCACAAGGTCTCTTATCAGTCATATTGTCATAATGTTCTAATAAATCACGACTCGGCGGCTCGGCTTAACCGACTCTTAGGCATTCGGCGTTGGTTTCTGCTGGTTGGTTACGATAACACAATAGACATAGCATAGAAAGTAGTATTATTTTAGGACATTTTTTGCTTGAAAAGCGGTAAAAACCATTGTGAAATATTAGGACATTATGACAATATGACATGATAGGAGACCTTGTGAATTGAACAACTATGTTTTTGTGACGGGTGAACCAACGCGCAACAATCTGTGTCCGTACTAATTTGGTCAATTCACAAGGTCTCCTATCATGTCATAATGTCCTAATATTTCACGAATCGGCGGCTCGGCTTAACCGACTCTTAGGCGTTTGGCGCAGATCTCTGCTGGTTGGTTACGATAACATACTAAACATAACATACAGAGTAGTATTATTTTAGGACATTTTTTGCTTGAAAGGCAATAACAACATTTTTAAACTATTGTGAAATATTAGGACATTATGAAAATAAGACATGAATTGACCAATTGTTTTATAGTTTTTAAGTGACATAGAAGAATATAAGAGCCACCCTAATATACTTAACTGATTTATTTTTCTGAATCTTAAAGATTCACAATTAATTTCAGCAGACATATGAACACAAAAGCATGCCTCCTTTCAAGGTTATTTTATTTCTTAAGACTATTTTAGTTTTGTAATTTCTTTTGCGCTGTATTAAACAATAAAAATCTCATTTTGAATGCTAAAGCAGAGGAAAAAAATCTTAGATGTTTAATCGCATTTATTCCTTTAATTCCAAAAACAAAGAGTTGTGTATTATTTGTAAAACAAAATAGACAAATAATCTCTATTCAAAATTTCAACAAAGAACATTTTAATATAAAAATACAAATTAATGCAAAAAATATCAACACAAACAAATTAAAAGAAAAAAACATTAATTTAGCAATAGAGACAAAAAATACAACATTTTAATCTTATAAATACAAATCTTAAAACAAGTACAAAATCATATTTTTTTTTTTTTTTTTTTGTACAAAATTAAACAACAAAACTAGAGTTAATTAAAAACAAAAGAGACACTGTGTGAGAGTAAGTATTATTTAGCATTAATAGAGATTTCATTAAGCTCAGCTTGAAATGAAATACACACAATACGAATACTTACAACAAAACTGGCTTAGAACTAGTAAGAGTGTTTTATGCGGCTGTGACAAAATCTTATATACCCAACAACAATATAATACGGGCAACGATTTTTATAAAAAAAACTTTTATCTGGTTCATCAAACGATTTAATTAATTTGTCTTCTTCTAACGAAATAACTTGCTAGATTCATGCATTTAAATCTTATTGGGAATAAAATATGTATAGAGGTAAGGTCGACAAATGTTAATTTTTGACACATAAGTTAGAAGGTGTAGCTTAAGTTTTTAATTTGGGCTTTAAAAACTAAGATAGGGCGGAGCCTAAAGTCCACTAAGTGGATAACTTTCTCACTTTCATATTGATAAAACATGTCTATATTATTGTCAAATTTCAATAAAAACCATTCATAAACAAAACTTTTATTGCATTTTAAAAATTAAAATTTTCCAAAAAATTAGATACCATTTTTGATTCCTATATTTTCGAAAAATTTCTTCTATCAATTTTTTAATTCATAAAAACTTTATAGATTTTTGAAAAGAATACACAATTTCCTACACCTTTATATAAAATATGTGTATCTTATATTTCCCAGAAGTCTCATTAATGGCTTCCAAATACATAACTCATACTAATTAACAGTGTTCTCTGATTTTTGGTAATGCAGTAGTCGGCAATGCAGTTCACAAAAATATATTACAAAACGACAAGATTCTATAATTTGTCTGTTTGTTGCTGCTTTTGCATCCATAAATAATCTATAAAAAAGTATTGTAAGAGATGTGTCACAAAAACAGTTGGGTATATAATGAATTACCTCATCTGGCATAAAATTATATAATTATAGCGTACTCTGGTTAAGGTTGAGTGCACAATTTGACTTCCATATAATACCTTTTCACTATTTATTTAATCGAAATTATTATTTCATATAAGTAGCTTGTAACATTAGTTTAACATTATTACTCTAAAATACATAAAATTTAAGTAAAAATTGTGAATTTAGACCTATTATAAAATACATTTTCTTTAAGTTGTGGCAAAAAGTTGGCAATAATCATTTCACGGCCATTTTAACAACACTATATACTAAGAAAAAACAAAATAAAAAAATATTTGATTTTATACGATTTTTTTTAATTCCTACAAACTTTTCTTTGTTGAATATTCTTTTTAAAAATTTATTTTTTTAACCGATAAAAAATAATTTTAGTCGAAATGTTTAATAAAAATTGTACCACTGCAAAATTTTTAAAATACTAAGCCACTCAAAAAACGAAGGCTTAAACTGATTTAGAAAAAAACAAGTAAGAGAGCTATATTCGGCAGTGCCGAATCTTATATATCCTTCACCAAATTATACTTTAAAATACAAATTTTAAAAACTTTTAGGTAAACAAAATTATTATTTTTTTTTTTTTTTAATTGTTTTTCAAAATATAAAAATTAATAATTTCTTTCAAAATTGTTTTCAACAAATTTTTTTTTTTCGAATAAAATTTTTTTTTTAATTTTTTTCAAATTTTTTTTTTAATTTTTAAAATTGTTTTTTTATATTTACTAGTGGAATAAAAATGTAACCAAACAATTTTTTTGCTAAAAAAAACAGGTTAAAAAAAATTTTTACCGATTTTGATTTAAAACAAGTAAGAGAGATATATTCGGCTGGGCCGAATCTTATATACCCTTCACCAAACTATACTTCAAAATAAAAATTTTTAGGTAATTTTAGGTAAACAAATTTTATTTCCAGTTGTTTTTTATCATTTTTTGGAAAAAAAATATTTTTAGAATTTTTTTTTTTTAAGTTTTTATGTAAAATTTTTTTTAAATTTTAATTTTTGGTTCAAAATTTTTCCCGATTTTGACCCATTTTGACCCATTGTAGGACCTTTGCAACGTCGTTGCAAAGGTCTTTGAAATATCTATCATTTGATATCCATATTGTCTATATTAATGATTTAGTAATCCAGATATAGGTCAAAAAATAGGTAAAAAATCGAGGTTGTCCTGGTTTTTTCCTTATATCTCAGCCATTTGTGGACCGATTTTGCTGATTTTAAATAGCAAACTTCTCGAAAGCATGTCTGACAGAATTATTGAAGATTTGGATCCCGAAGATACCTGGGGTCTTCAGAAAATTGATTTCAACAGACAGACGGACAGACAGACAGACAGACAGACAGACAGACAGACAGACAGACAGACAGACAGACAGACAGACAGATAGACAGACAGACAGACAGACAGACAGACAGACAGACAGACAGACAGACAGACAGACAGACAGACAGACGGACAGACAGACAGACAGACAGACAGACAGACAGACGGACATGGCTTAATCGACTCCGCTATCTATAAGGATCCAGAATATATATACTTTATAGGGTCGGAAAATTATATTATGGAAATTACAAACGGAATGACAAATTTATATATACCCTTCTCACGAAGGTGAAGGGTATAAAAATATCTAAAATTTATTAGTGAAAAAACATTTTTTTGGTAAAAAAATATTCGGGTTAAAAAATATTTTTCAAGATTTTGACCCATTGTAGGTCCAAATTACTATAGCCTTATATACATTGTTGCAATGGACTTTGAAATATCTATCATTAGATATCCATATTGTCTATATTAATGACTTAGTAATCCAGATATAGATCAAAAATAGGCCAAAAATCGAGTTTGGCCCGGGTTTTTTCCTTATATCTCAGCTATTTGTAGCCGAGACGAAGGTGAAGGGTATACAAATTTGAGAATTATTTTATTGAAGCAATTCGATTCATTTTTTTATTCAACAAATTTTTCCTAAATTTGACTGACCTCTGGTGAAGTCTAGAATAGTCAACTAAAACCAATTCCAAACCAATTTATTTGAGTTATGTTATTAGCTATAATTTAATACACACAAAAAAATCCATAGGTTATATTTCCTAAAAATATAGTAGAATGGCATTTACAAAGTTTCTCAGTTAATATAATTAAAATTTTAGATAATTTCATATATACCCTTTTGCACCAAAAATATTTTTAATTGACAATAAAATAAACAAAAAATATACCAAATATCAAATTACTAATTCCAATAGTTATATTAACATAGTTTTTATGTAAAGTGTATTGTTTGAATTACCTTTTGGCATCGATAATAAAACTTAGTTTTTAATTTTCATATAAAAAGAAATTAACTATTTAAGCTTAGTTAATATAGCCTCGATTATTTTTTTGTGTGTATATATTTTATCATATTTTGAAACTAAATTTTTTTTGATTTTTATCTAAGTATGAGACAAATGACCGAACAGTGGGGAAGAATCAAAATATTTGGAAATATTTGGGACTTGAGCGTAGCCAAGTAACATTCGAGTTTAAGTTATTAAAATGGGCCCTGCCCATTTTGGATCCATAATAGAAATTGCTTGTCTACCTAACAAAAAAAAAATGCCCAAAAGTACGACCTATATTTTTAAAGGTATTGGAAATTATAAGAGATAATTAGCACACGCAAGCATGTGTTTTCAATACCCAACCGAGCGCTTTTCAAAAATATACAAATCTTTGATGGGAATCAAAAAAAATTGCACTTGTTTGAGCCCCCATAGCGCCGCCCCTGGAGAATAAGTAGGCTTCGTTTTAAAAAGTTAAACTCGAATATTCCTTGTCTACGCCCACGTCAAATTTTATGCCGATGGTGCATGCAGCCATTTAGAAATGACAGATTTATTTCCACAAAATTTTTATTCTGCCCCACTGTGCACAGTGCGACGCTTTTATATATATTAGGATTATAAATGTTGAATGGCAGCCCGATAGCGATATTTGTAAGTGATTTATACATATTTAATTGATTTTTGATTGTTATGGGCCGATATTCAGAAAATTTAGTAGTTTTATTTTTGTAACATATAACTAAAATTTTGGTTTGAAATCTGCAGTTTTAAGATATTTATTTAAGTTAATGTGTTGACGAATGTGTTCTTTTTTTGATGGTGGGTATAAAAACTTGTCCAACCACTATTGCAAGCGAATTCCCATTTCTCATAAATTTACTGAATCTGGTAACATTAAATCACAACCTAGCTGTTTAAATAACATCTGTTATTTAAACCATTATTAAAGTCTCAACAGCAGTCTTGTGTAAACAACGAAATCAATAGGTTGTGTGAGCCGCTTAAAAAAACAAACAGCAAACGCTACACCAGCTGAAAGTGCGTCTTATTTACACTGTCATTAAACAAAATACTAAACGCGTATCACCATCAACAACAACAACAATAAAAAAGAACAATCAATATCATCTCTCTACATTGTGGTGGTATAAAATAACTATCAAAGATCAACGTTTAAGTTCATGTTGTCGTTTTAAATCAAGATAACAAACACACATGCATACCAAGTGAAGTAACAACAACAACAAAAGAAGTGTATTCAAAATGTATAATAAAAAATCGGAATATTTTATAAATATTTTAAAGAATTTAAAATGTTTAACATGTCTATGCTTAATTGCATGCATAAATTTTAACAATATTTATGACGTTAATGCACAAAGTAAGTAACCAAAGATGGGCTCTTTTAAACATAGAACTTATACCTATTTATTGTTGGTTTGTTGGTAGAGTCATATAAATAATTCACACGCAATTATCATGTATTTATATTCATATATTTATACTTACAACCCAGTCAACTTTATTATTTAACAAACTTAGTAAAATATAAATTACATTATTTATGTATCTATATTAATGCTTTAAAATTTCATATACAAATGGTGATAGATAACTATGGTGAAAGAGGTTAAAATCCTTATAGAATTATTCTCTTTTAAAATACAAAACTCCATCAATTTATTTAAACGTATAATCTTTAAATAATTGTTTAAAAAACGCTGTTTATACCCATCAGCAAATAGATCGGGTCAAAATGATGAATCCGAAGTTTTGCATTAGTAGTTACCGCCAATAACTCATGTGTCCAAAACAGAATAAAATAGGTTGCACCGTTAAACAATTTTCGAGCAAAATATATGGAAAACTTTGTTCGGACTATATAAGATTCGGTACAACCGAATACTGTCATTCCGAGTGCCAAATTTAAAGAGACAGATTGACCCATAATTGTCACAATATGTGAAAGTTTGTATCTTTCAAGTTTCAAAATAATCTATTGAGCGATAATAAAGTAATTTAATATCATTCATAAGTAGGCTGGTTCATTTGAGTGTCATAAATCCTGTTGGAATGTTGTTTCTGTTCTGGTTAAACAATATGTTTCCCATTGTAAGTTTGAATTGCAATAGCGTTTTATACGTCGCACAGTGGCGCCTGTGCAACAAGTGAGGTTGCAGAAATGGCAGTGCCCCTAAAAAATATTGAACAAACCTATTTTACAGGCAATTGTACAACGATTTCAAATATGCTACTCTTATTACAATCAGATTTTTGGTTCAGAAGATATAGCACTTCAAATTTGACAGATTTTCAGTGGTAAAAAAAACACCATTTTAATGAAATTTGATCCGCACGCAGAGCAAAAATATAGTTCTGCATGTTTACAGTAACCATTTCCACATTTTTAAAAGATTTTTAACAATATTGTAGTCACAGTAACTATTTACATGATTTAGATAACCATAATATGGTTAACTTACGATTTACATGATTGTATCAATCATATATATGGGTACAGTGAACAAGTATATGTTTGTGACAACCATTTATATGATGAATTACTTACTATATTATGTTGCTCTTGGCTAATTGATATCATAATCTGAGAACAACATATCTATATAAATATATAAATGACTTTGTAAGTTTGTTTGTTTGTTTGTTTGAGCATCACGCCTAAACGGCTGAACCGATTGAAATTTGGAACGTAGATAGATCCTTACTTGAAAGCATCAATAGGCTATAACTTTTTTCTATACTTGGACCACAAAGGGATAAATAGGGGAAAAACCGATTTTTTTATAAAATTCTTACATATTTTTTTTTACTACGACAGGGGTAGCGAAGCGCACCGGGTCAAGCTAGTTATGATATAAAGATTCATCATAACAATAGATACAATATCTCAAAAACTAGGTAACGGATCGGGTTGTGGAGATTTTTTTATAAGTATTTAGTATTGCTGAAAACCTTAGGACTTGAAGATTGATATTTTAATGAACTGAAATAATTTTCTATGTTTTTCGGACGTAATTTACCTTAAAAAAAAAAACAAAAAAATAATAATATTGTGATTTTCCATCAAGAAAAATATAAAATTTTAATTAATGTAAAATTTTAAAGGTTAAAAATATCAAAACCAAATTTGGAAATGATATAGATCTGAATATCTTTAAGTTAGTGGCATTAGAATTGCTGACAGTCTTTGTATCCAAATACCGAAATTCCTAAAACGGGGAAAATGTGTCCCAAAACTGAGTTCTTTTTTTAAACGTTATTTACAGTGTGATTTTAAAAGTACTTTGTACGTGTTTAACTAACATACAGAGCTATACAAATATGGAGCTTTTTCGAGGATCGGTGCTTTGCTTTTACTCAAATCAAACATTTTTTTTTAACATTGGACAAGTTTGGTTTTGCGGCCTAGTGAGCCAAACTTCACCTAACACGCTTTTGAATTAAGTTCTCTTTTCGCATCATATAAAAATTGTATATAGTCCCGAAGAAAATTTGTTTCTATAGAAGAAAAAATATAGGGACTTTTTTGGGAAAAAACTTAAAAAATATACATATCCAAAATTTAAACGTAAAAAGATGTTTTAATTTTGATACATGTAACTTTTTATAGGGATACTTGTTATCAAGTTTACTTTATTTTCTTTAGAATTTTATTGCAAATATACGTGATATTTAAACAAAATAGTTTGACCCTCTGTAGACCCTTCATATCTAAAAAACGAAAAAAAGATCGAGCAAAATTAAAAAAGAAATTAAACCTGAATATCTCTTGAACTATAAGAGATAAGCTACAGGTGTCTAAATTCTAAATTTCAGCTAATTCGGATCATAATGGATTTTTGGAAATTTGTTTAAAATATAAGAGACTTTAAGGGAAATTAAAAAAATACTTGGTCAATTCACAAGGTCTCTTATCAGTCATATTATCATAATGTCCTAATATATCACGACTCGGTGGCTCGGCTTTACCGATTCTTAGGCATTCGGCGTTGGTCTCTGCTGGTTCGTTATGATAACACAATAAAAATATCATAGAATGTAGTATTATTTTAGTAAATTTTTTTCTTGAAAAACAATAAAAACCAGCAAGTAATTGAACATATCTTTCCGTTCCTTGTAAATGTGACGGAAATATTGAGATTTATATAACCTTTAATCCGTTTATATATAGCGTTTCAGTCGGCATAATAGTTTCGGAGTTATAGTAACAAATTGAAGCAAAAAATACCTGAAAATAGCAAATTTGTTTGTTTTAAAAAACTCATGAAAAATCTAAAACGGCAGAAATTGTTCAGTTGTTTATCGCAAAGCCATATATAATAGCAACAAAATAAGATATCGAACATAAAAATCGATGGATTCTTTTCGAATTTATTCACAATTAAGTGAATTACCCCATTTTCACAAAAAGTGAGTAAAAACCAGTGAATTATTTTTTTTTCCTAAGACAATGAAAATTATTGGAGTACTACCTAAAACTATTTATTTTATAACCAAACTTAATATTCAGCCTAATCTGCAACAAACCAAAACTTTTATTTTTTAATCGACGGATAAAATTTACTCACTTTTGAAGTTGTGTGTAGACCAAAAATAGGTAAAAAAAAAATCGAGGTAGTTGCGGTTTTTTGCTTATACTTATCTTGATTTTAAATAGAAACCGCTTGGACTATAGTGGATATATTTATGTATAGCTTAGATATTTTGGGGCTACGGAAAGTTGATTTCAATGGGAAAACGGACATGACTATATCGGTTCAGAATATACTTATATCGTTTCTGGGGTCGCAATTCAAAATGTAGATATTAAAAACAGAATGACAAACTTATATAAGTATACCCTTGTACTTACTCGTGGTGAAGGGTATGAATAGATTTTACTGGAGGAAATTTTCTCCGATATTTAGACAAAAATTGTGAAATGTAAAGCTGGAAATAAATATACCACTGAGGCAAAGCAAATTCTGCAACTCCACCGCATAGAAATACCAATTTTCGCATAAAAACTGTTTAATTTAGCTATATTTTTTTATATCGCGTTACTTATAAAAAATAATTCTTTCTGTGGACTCATTTGCGAATGTACTTTGTGTGTATATCAAAAAATATAAAAAATTTTAACGCGTTTTCGATTTTTTCAAAAAAACTCCACATAGCACTTTTTGGAAAACAGTCTTTATATTTCAATATTTTTACCTACATACATAGGCTAGAATATTAAGTTTTGGTATAAAAATTTTGGTATATTTTGCTTGGTATAACAGTGTATTCAAATAAAATAAACAAAAACTTAATTTTTTACATAGCGATATTTATAAAAAATATTAACTAATTTTTAAGATCAGATTTTATTACAATTATTTACAATGATTAATTAAACGATTAGTATATGATAACAATAACAAATTAATTAAAAATTATAATGATCAGTTAAACGATTAGTTTAGGATAACAATTACAAATTAATAAAAAAGTATAAATAAAATAAGCTAGTATGAAAGGTTATCATAAAATGAATGATAATCCTTATGCATAAATTTTTTTACGTGATTGTAGATTATAATATTTAGCTTAATCAATTTTTAAATTTTGAAGGCTTGGGTTCAACAACTTTATTTTTCTTTGCTCTCTTTTGTTGTAAAATTTCCCATTTATTTGAGTGACGTACCTCTTTAAAAAGAAGAGCGCGAATATCAGTTACTGTTGCTTCCCCAGGCTTTTTTCCGGGACTTATTAAAGTGAAATTCCCTGGGACATCTTCATAATTTTTAAAGAATTTAAAATCCAAATAATTTATTTTGTATGGTTGCGATGGCCTGGCTAGTGCCATGCGACTTACATATTCACTAGGGGAATATATAGGGGGCTGAAAAACTTTTTCCAAAGTTGAATGTATACTATCCACTTCCATCATAGTATGGCCTTTTTCTTAAATTAATTGTTCAATTTCAAGGCCTGTGGATGAAGATATATTTGCTAAGGCGCTGCATAAAACTTTTTTTTTTATTTTGGTAACTGCAACCATCAGATATGAGCAGTGTTGCCAGTTTAGCCTTTTTGAGGCTAAATTTAGCCTTTTTATTTACTCTTTAGCCTCGAAATTTTGGTTTTAGCTTCGTGGCTTTTTTCTAGCCTTTTTTTAATTTCAAAAAAAAGCCACGAAGCTAAAACCAAAATTTCGAGAATAAGCAGAACATATAAAGGCTAAATTTATATTAGTGAGACATTTTAATTTTAATTCATTACTGTTTTTCATTTAGCTTTTCAACATACTCAAGAATTGTGCAATATTAAAAGAACAAATAATAATTGTCAATATCAAGTGTTTCAAAATGAAATAGAGTATTTTACTTATATCTGAAAGCTACAATTGTCTAGCAAATTCACTTTCAAGACAAGATTTTTACTACGCATTATATTCATCGTTATAGAATGGATAAGAGTCCCACAAACTCCTGAAGGTTTGTGATACTCGATGGCTGTCATTTGAAATAGTCGTTAAACGTATTGTGCTCCGAGTTAAAACCAGCAATGCTACAAAGCCTAACATTTAAGTGATTAATATACTGATTATAATTTGGTGTATTATCTTTTTTTGAAACCAGTATTGCACAAAGTACAAAAAGTAAATAAATCATTTGTAAGAAATTCAGCGGATTCAACAAAGCTGTTTTCTGATTTAAAATTTCTTCTCCTTAGTTTGTGTTTTGAAATTGTAATACAATGCAAAGAATTTGATACATTATCGTCCCGAATTGAATATTGTTTAATGTTTTCGCAACATTTTTCATACAAGTTTGAAGAATGAGAGATAAAATAAAGAACGGTTTAATTAGTGAAGATTCTGAAGATTCTCATATGAAAACGCTTCGCTAAATCGATTTTTATTCGTTGATGATACACTTAAAATAGTACTCGTAAAACCAGAAAAATATATTATGTATATGAAAAATTAAACTGCGAATGAAATTTTGAAGATTAAGCCTACAAATGGAAAAATATAGAACAAACAATGTCCATTTTCTGACATGGTTAATCTAGTATTTTATTTATATTTTTAGTCCTTCCTTCAAGTAATGCAGAGGTTGAACGACTTTTTAGTACAAGGAAATTGAAAAATTACACAAATATTAAGGGTCCTGCAATCTGTGCATTTTTAGACTCTCGCAAATGAACTGTCAAAAATTGTATGGAAATTCGTTTGCACAACTCCGTTAAGTTTGCGCGAGAATTAAGACTCGCAAACTTGAATTTATTGTGCATTTGATGAATCAGCTGCTTTTGTTTACTTTTATTTATAAGAAATGAAAATCAAATAAAAAACAAATATTTTGTACATGTGAAAATTGTGTGACTTTGGAACAGAATTATTGGATTGAATGCCATTGTGTATGGAAATATTAACCAACAGCATAAGCAAAATCTTCCAAACTATGTTTACCATTGTTTGTTCCAAAGATTTCACTTTCATTAGAAATTTTTAGAAATTTAAATTTATAAAATTTTTAAAAGATTTTTTTAAGCATTTGTTGAATTGGTTTTTGTTTGACATTCTTATTATATAGACATTTTCTTTATAAAATTGCACAAAATTTAAAAGGCGGGTTCATGAAACACGTCGCGCAAATTTGCATAAATGGGAAACTTAAGCGTTTAAATGAGTACCCTTATTATTTATTGTATTTTATTTATATTTACCCAAATTCTAGTTCTCATTCTGCCGATTATGATGAAACTATTATACCTGTTTTATAATTATACATGTATCTTTAATAGACTGAAAATATATTAATATATATTTTATGTAGTTATTTCGAAACACTAAAATAGTAAATACTTAGTACTTAAATTAAAAAAAAAACACAAAATTTGAGTTTTGTCTGTATAAAATATATGTGTATATTTATTATTAATGATTAATGTTATTTTTTGTTTGCTGTTGAAGTGTACTTTTATAATTTTATTTACTTTTATGAATTTTATGACCATATTTTCTAATTTTTTATTTAAAAATATATATAAACCCAAATTCTTAATATATAATATTTTAGCTTTATTTTTTGGCCTTTTTTTAAGGCAGTTTGGCTTTTTCTGGCATTTTTTTGAAGTCAATATAGCTTCTTTTTTTACCAGCTCCTGGCAACACTGGATATGAGTATTACCTTTTTATATTTTAAACAATAGTCTTTTAAAAATTGTATAATACAACTTGTTATATTATTTGCCGTTAAGCCTCCATCTCCTTCATGCCACACATACAAAAAAACATCTTTGGTGTTTTTAACATAAAAAGTAAAGTTGTGAACTGCAAGCTTTGTTTTGTAATATTGTTCCGAAACTAAGAGTTTTTCAGATAATAAAATACTATGCATATCCATCGTTACAACCAGCACTTCTGGGGACATTTTGCTAATGGCTACTTCCATTGCAGGTGTAGCTTCATTCTTTTTGACAATATGATGTTGATAATCTTCTTCTTTTAAATTTCCCTTTTCATATGCCACGCATGTATCGCATTTATCTTTTCGAGATTTAAAAATTGATATTTTTTGCTGCTTTAAAATATTCCAAAACTTATTTCTCATAAATGCTACTTGATTATTTTAGATTAGATTTGATCCATCTTTGGAATGTATTTGCGTCTAAATTGAAAGTTTCTAAAATTAATTTTTTCAATACTCTATGCCTGACACCATCAGCTGTAGGCAAGTAACAATCAAAGTAAAATTGTTTTCTTATTGTAGTTGTTTCTGTTCGACGCTTTAAAGCTTTGGTTCTTAATTGAACCAATCTTTTGATGAAGGCTCTTTTAGCAATCCATGATGACAACTTCCATAAATATTCGAGCATTTCCTGACAACATCGTCAACTGCATCGCATAGATGTGACCTTTCCGTTTTTTTAAAGCCAAATGCTTACAGATTAAACTTTTATAGATCTTGCATTTCTCTGTCTATATTTTTTACCTAAAAGCCTCATTTTCTTACGTCTTTGTTTTACCTCTCTTTTTATAAGAATTACATTTTTATTAATGTGGTTTTCATCATTTTCTACAATTGCTTCAAAACAGGGACGATTTGGTCCTGGGCTGATAATCATATAATACGAATGATTTGAAATGTATCATAGTATTTGAAACTGCTGCCCATTTTAGAATCCAAGCTTTGGGATGTTAGAATACTTAATTACTTAAAATTTTAAAACCCTTATTAGTAGTATAGGTTACAAGCTCAAATTTATGTTGCCAAATTATTTACTGGATGTTTCAAATGGATTTGGGAACTCTGATGCTTAAAATGATCTGTATTACGTGTTTATACAATACACAATCATTGTGTGCTGATCTTTGTAACGCCCAAAAATATTTTTTTCCAGTAACAAATGCATAATATCAGAGTCTTTCCTAACGAAAGAAGGTAGCCACAAATACTCTTTGTTAATAAGGTTTATTTGGTATTGAAAATGATCAATATCGGTCCACAGTTGATGTTAACTCTAACAGCGCCAATGATAAACTCAACTCATGACTGCCAGCTCTGCCACTATTTATACACGCGCCATCTATCGGGAATCTTCTACAATGCTCTTAACGGACATACTGGTACATTCGATTTAGTCAACATTTAGTGTTGCCATACTTATAAACAATGCTAGTCTCCACTAATGGAAGTGTTCATAAATATGATGAATGTTTCCAGGCAGTAGTTACAGACCGTTAAATTCAAATCGTCATTGCACATTCGTAACAATATGTTGATATCCTGATAAAATTTTGCACAAATTAGTTTTAATTACTATGAAATTATACTGTAAAGTATGGCAAAATCGGACAATATTTGCCCCTAGTATGAGTACTATGTTCTAATTTTCTTATAATAATTAATATCGTTATGAAATTGGACATAAACAATTTGTATATGAACTTAAATCTTTCAAACATCTTTTGTGATGATCGGTTCATAATTTACCCTACCCCCATATAACACTTATATCAGAAAAATATGTATCTATACCCACATATTGATCTTGGATACACAAGATTCAACACAGTCCAATATAACACTCTTACTTGTTTCTTAAATTAAACTGGTTTAAACCAAAAGCCAAAAAAACATTTGCAAATTCCAAAGAATCGTATATTTTCCCATATACATGTTTCTCGTCAACACAATTATATACTTAATATCTTGGGGATTTACAACCAATTGAAAAAAAAAAACAAGTAAGATATTACGGTATACCCTACAGTGAGTAAATGAGCAAAAACATTTTTCTTTTAAAATTTCTATAATTTATTATCGTGAATGATATTCTGAAGTGGGCCTTATAGAAGAGCTATGACAATATATACACCGATCGCCTTGAAATTAGGTTGTGTGATTTATATCTATGTGAAGTTTTTTATGCTGAATTTTATGTGTATACCAAAATTTTTAAGATATTTATGCTTGTTGAAGCGTTTTTGTGAAGCGCGCCTTATATGGGATATATATAAAACTAATTTGGAGCTAAATTTGTGTAGATACCTATATAAATTAAGCAGTTATGACCGATAAAGTCCAATTTCGGGAGGACATTTGTATGGTCGCTAGGTGAAATAATCCACCAATTCCAGCCGAAATGTATTTACCATATTTTTCGACCTGTACTTTACGCACAAGGTTTACATGGACAGACAGCCGGGCAGACGGACGAACGAACAGACCGTGATTATGAGTCGATTGGTATACTTCAAGGCTGGTGTTAGACTAATATTTTTGGACATTACAAACATCAGCACAAACGCATTATACACTCCTCACTGTGGTGGTGTAGGGTATAAAAATACATCTACCACTAAACACTTATAAAACATGTTGTTGGGTTGTCAATAAAACGCAATGAGTCATGTTTGAAAGCATCATCAACAACTGTAAATTGTTAATTTAAATACAATAAACAAAACAAAAACTGAAGCCAAAAAGCAAGCGTGTGTTAACCGGCTTTTGATTTTGTGTATTAAATATTAAGCTTTTATTATTTTGTTTTAATAATATTTTGTGATTTGGTATTCCCATAAGTATTGAAATTAAAAAAAAAAAGTCATAATTAATTGCTACAATTTCAGAAATACTTGATTTTAATTATTTTTGTATTTATTCGAGTTGTGTCTACGTCTTTACAGTTCAATGAATTTTTGTTTAAATTATCATTGCAGTCATAAGATTATCATATTTATATTGAAAGTATCAAATTGTTGATTAACATGTATAATCATTTTTTTAACAATAATTGTATTTTTTTTATTATTTTAGATAAATATTCTTTGTGTAATATATTTGCAA
This sequence comes from Calliphora vomitoria, assembly GCA_942486065.2. Lineage (NCBI taxonomy): Eukaryota > Metazoa > Arthropoda > Insecta > Diptera > Calliphoridae > Calliphora > Calliphora vomitoria. Next base: position 154,844,205 of record OW818029.2, read on the forward strand.
AAATAATGTTATTAAAAAGTTTTACTTTTCAAAATAATATTCATTGTTGAAAATAATTTGTATGTAACTTGCACTGTGTACTATCTAAATATGTTTTTATCAGAAACAATTATTTGATTTTGGGTTTTCACAATTTGCTTTTCCATTTGACCTATGATTTATTTTGTTAAATCATTAAGAATCTCAAGGTCTTGCATTGGAAATATTTATATAAATTAAATATATACATATATATATATATATGCATACAGAATCTCTATCTGAGTCAAATTTCCTCCCGAATTAGGACTGTTTTCTCATAAATATCTAGTTCATATTGGTATCCTAACAAATTTCTCCGCAAATACGTGCCGAATCTTATATACACTTCATCAAACTACACTTTAAAATAAAAATGTTAAATATTTTGAGATAAACACAATTTGCAATTTTTTTTTCGAAATTGTTTAAAAAAATTATTAGTGAAAAAAAAATTATAAAAAAAAACTTTTTGTGTTAAAAAACAAGTAAGAGAGCTATATTCGGCTGTGCCGAATCTTATATACCCTTCAACAAATTATACTTTAAAATAAAAATTTTAAATATTTTTTGGTAAACAAAATAATTTTTTTTTCCAAATTTGAAAAAAATATTTTTTTTTTCAAAATTGTTTACAACATTTTTTTTTTCGAAATATTTTTTTTTATTTCTTTTCCAATTTTCTTTTTTTTATTAAATTTACAGTGAACAAATTTTTTTTGGAAAAAAAAAATCGGCTTAAAAAATATTTTTCCCCACTTTGACCCATTGTAGGTGCAAATTACTATGGCCTTATATAGATCGTTGTAATGGATTTTGAAATATATATCACTAGATATCCACATTGTCTATATAAATAACTTAGTAATCCAGATATAGATCAAAACAAGTAAGAAAGTATGGTCGGTCAAGCCCGACCATATAATACCCTAAATGAGAAAAAACATTTTTCTTTCAAAATTTCGATAATTTATATTCGTGAACGATTTTCGGAAGTGGGCCTTATATGGGAGCTATGACCAATTATGGACCGATCACCATGAAATTAAGTAGTGTGATTAATGTCTGCATGAAAGTTATTTATGTTGCATTTTATGTGTATACCAACATTTTTAAGAGATTTATGCTCGTTAAAGTGATTATCGGAAGCAGGCTTTATATGGGAGCTATGACCAATTATGGACTGATCACCATGAAATTAAGTGGTGTGATTAATGTCAATATTAAAATTGTTTATGTTGCATTTTATGTGTATACCAATATTTTTAAGAGATTTATGCTCGTTAAAGTGATTATCGGAAGCAGGCCTTATATGGGACCTATGACTAATTATGGACCGATCTTAACAAAATTTGGTGACATGAATTTCGTATATATAAAACTTATTTGGAGAAAAACTTGTGTAGATACCTATATAAATTAAACATTTATGACCGATAAAGTCCAATTTCGGGAGGACATTTGTATGGGGGCTAGGTGAAATAATGAACCGATTTCAGCCAGTTTCAATAGGCTTGGTCCTTGGGCAGAAAAAATGATATGTACTAAATTTTATCGAAATATCTTCAAGATTGCGACCTGTATTCTGCGCACAAGGTTTACATGGACAACCAGCCAGCCAGACGGACGGACGGACGGACATCGTTTAATCGACTCAGAAAGTGATTCTGAGTCGATCGGTATACTTTAGGTGGGTGCTAGACTAATATTTTTGGGCGTTACAAACATCTGCACAAATAGGGTATAAATAGGCCAAAAATCGAGATTGGATCGGTTTTTTTCTTATATCTCAGCCATTTGTTAGCCGATTTTCTCGATTTTAATTAGCAACCGACGCGGAAGAATAACCGATATATTGATGTATGAATCAAGTTTGTAAGATATTTGGGTCTTAAGAAAATTGTTTTCAACAGACAGACATAAGTTATATATATATGGTTACAGTAAACAAGTACATGTTTGTGACAACCATATTTATGATGAATCATTATATTATAATATGTTGTTCACAGATTATGATAACATTATACAGTAAATCCTTCATCATAAAAATGATTGTTACAAACAAATACTTCTCTACTGTAAACATATATATGATTGACACGATCATGTGAATCATTAGTTAACCATATTATGGTTAGCACAATCATATACATATTTACTCTGACTATGATATTGTTAAAAAACTTGTAGAAGTAGTGAAATTGGTACAGTGGACATGCACAACTATATTTTTTCTCTGCGTATTGAAATAAATCAAGTGTCTAAACTTAATAATGATCGATCCAAGCTTAGTCATAGCTTTCATATTAGGCCCACATCAAAAAATCACTCACAAATAAAAAAATATTGAAATTTTAAACAAATTGTTTTGTACTCAGTGTAGTTTATTGTATGGTTAGTAGGGTATTCAATTAATCGGGTTTCTGATTTAATCGGTTAGTCTAGCAAATAATTAATCGGGGTTTAGATTTAATTGGTTATTAATCGGTTAATTTTGAATTATTCGATTAACCGAGTAATTTCTATTTTAATTTTAAATTGAGAATAAAACAACGAAATTTGTGTGCCTATTTAAGAATTTTATTGATAAAAAGAACAAAAACATAAAAAACAAATAAAACATAACAATTCAACAAAACCAAATAAGTAATAGCAAAACAAAACAAGTAAGAAAGTATGGTCGGTCAAGCCCGACCAGATAATACCCTACACTAAGTAAATGAGCAAAAACATTTTTCTTTCAAAATTTCAATAATTTATGTTCGTGAGCGATTTTCGGAAGTGGGCCTTATATAAGAGCTATGACAAATTATGGACCGATCACCACGAAATTTGGTCACGTGATTAATGTTTATATGAAAGTTATTTATGTTGAATTTTATGTGTATACCAACATTTGTAGGAGATTTATGCTCGTTAAAGTGATTATCGGAAGCAGGCCTTATATGGGAGCTATGACTAAATATACCGATCATAATAAAATTTGGTGACATGAATTCCCTATATATAAAACTTATTTGGACAAAAACTTGTGTAGATACCTATATAAATTAAACATTTGTGACGGATAAAATCCACTTTCGGGAGGACATTTGTATGGGGGCTAGGTCAAATAATGGATCGATTTCAGCCAGTTTCAATAGGGATCGTCCTTGGGTAGAAAAAATGATATGTACCAAATTTTATCGAAATATCTTTAAAATTGCGACCTGTACTCTGCGCACAAGCTTTACATGGACAGCCAGCCAGCCAACCAGCCAGCCAGCCAGCCAGACGAACGGACGGACGGACATCGTTTAATCGACTCAGAAAGTGATTCTGAGTCGATCGGTATACTTTAAGGTGGGTGTTAGACTAATATTTTTGGGCGTTACAAACATCTGCACAAATCCATTATACCCTCCCCACTATGGTGGTGTAGGGTATAAAAATGCTATCTGAGACCTTTTTTATGCACATGTGAGTTTTTTAGGATTTTAGGGAGACCTTCTGAAATAAGCTTTTTAAAAAAGAATATAATTGAAATGTTTTCCTCTTAAACGATTTTTTATCATTAGTTTTAATAAAACTTGATTTGGAAAGAACTCTCTCACTGATTAGATGTTGGAGAAATCAAAAGTAAGGCATGATAAAGAATATCCAATTTCTCATATAAAATCCTCATATATATATTTGAAGTCCTTTTTGTATTTTTTTAGATTATGAATACTTTTAATAGTTTCTGATAAAAGACTCGTTTCAGTTATGTATTTAGATTCATCTATTATCAAGTCGTCCTCCGACTCATTAGGGCAAAGATAATCATAGTACATTCTAGAAAAAAGTTCATTTCCAAATTCCTTAGTTTAAATTTTTGTGCTATACTTCTAAAAAACTATTGCTAGAAGTTAGTGTTCATGAGTTAATACATAAAATTAGTGTGCTTAAAACTATATTTCTATATAAAGTGCAAAAAAAGAAATGTCGGTTAATCGGTTAATCGACACAAATTAATCGGTTTATTTGTTATTTGAAAATCGCCAATTTTAAATTATTCGAACAGTTAACCGACCAAAATTAATCGGTTAATCGATTGGCGGTTAATCGATTGAATACCCTAATGGCTTGATCGGCTATACTGCCATACTTGTTTTCTATATACTTTTATTAGTCTACATATGTTGTGTAACTAAACATTAAATATGTTCAACATTATCTGCTTATCGTATTAGTCGCTTAAATCAATCTAATAGTAAAGTATTTAGACTATTTATTGGTTTTACCCATTTTTGGGGGATTTACAGTGTGATTACTTACACACAACTAGTGCAATTACGACTGGTGGTTCTTTCTACTACAAAGTGCAATTGCACAAAATATATGTATGTGCAAATATTGTCATTTGCTTAATAATATTTTAAACATTCGACTTAAATGTTTGCATTAAAATCAACTTGCAAATTGACGTAAATGAAATAAATAATTATAGAATGATATTGCTGATTTCATATCAAAATATAGACGAATAACCTTTAAAAATCTTAATTTCACAACATAATGTCTACTTTATAAAATTGTTGGGTTTTTTTTAACAAAATGAAATACTAACATTCCTTAGAATTGTCAATGGTTTAAAATTAGTTTTAGATTTTTGTGCATTTTCTGTACTTAAAAGTATCTATCTGTATTTATACTTATTACCAAAACATATCTATGTTAAATTCTGGGTTCATGTACTTAAATGTTATCAGGAACAAAATATGTATAAGTACGAATAAGGTTTTTCATATATTTTGATCCACAACTAATGGCCGATCATCATATTGTGTTAATGTTTGGACCTTGCTATTAGCATTAACTATTGTGCCAAATTTTGTCTAGTTTTCCTCGTGTATTATGATCTAATAGCATTTAAGTGACATACGGTGAATTGACTCATTAAAGTGCTCTACATTAAAATTTGACGTAATTTTTTCATAAATTTAGTAAATAACGCTTTATAACATTTAAAATTTTTATGAAAATGAAAAAAAAACTACCAAATTTTTTCCATAGCTCCCATATATGCACCATTCTCGGAAATTTCTATACCAATTCACTGCGAAAACTTATAGTTTTTGCACTCAAAAATAGAGATTGAATATTTTTCTTTTAAAATGTTTACTCAAACGTAAAGAAAATCGTGGATTTTGACAAAGTTATGAAGAAAACTCAAAAAAGACCGAAAAAACCGATTTTTGGCAAAAGCTCGAATTAAGCGATCTCTAAACCTCTTCCAAAAAATCTAATACTTTACTCTATAAACTTTTAAATTAAGCATGATCACCCCTGAAAAAAAAAAAATGTTTTATGCACTTAAATATATATGTGTTGGATGTGTGTCTTATATGAGAGCTAAGTATAAGCTATTTAAGAGCGATCGTCATGAAACAATATACCGGAATTTTTATGTATTTGAAGCTTATGTTATTTTTATTTTCGAAGGAGGATCTTATATAGTAGCTATGACTAGTTAAGTACTAATTGTTACAAAATCCAGTAACAATAGAAGTGTTCGGTGCTCTTCGAAAGAGTGGTTCGACTTCTATTGCCTTAGCAATATCTGTTAGACCCTTTTTTGCTTCTAGGTTTTCTATCAATGTTCTAATCTTTAGCTATTTTTTAAAGTTTTAATTATTGTTCACGTACTTAAAGACTGAGATCGAAAAAATCTTAACATTTTTCATTAAGACTTTTGACCCAAGTATTATTTGATTTTTTTTTTTTATCAAGTTACCTTTGTAAAGCATGTTAATGTTTAATGTCAATTATATTCATTTGTTGTTAATCTGATTAAAATGAGTGACCAGAAAAAAGTGCGTACTAAAATTATTAAATATTTTCAATAAAACCCAACTTGGTCCTACAAAAAGTTGGCCAAACAATCAAAGGTCTGCTATCAAGCTGTTTCCAATGTTATTAAACAGTACTGGGAGAACTTGTTCGTTGATAGAAAACCTGGCTCAGATAGAAGGAATGGTTCACATGATGTTTATTAAGCCAAAAAAAATGGAAGCATTTTCAAAAGAGCTCCCAACATAACCGGTTAGCTAAGTGCTCGGACTATTTGGTATGAAAAGTTAAAGCCTAACAGGAAAGCTGATAAAAATTTAGAGGCCAAAGACAGAACACGGAAATTGAAGTCAAATTTTATAAAAAAAAAAATATTCCTGCTGCATAATGGATGACGAAACGTATGTTCTAGCAGATTTTTCGCAGTTTCCGGGTCAAAATTTTCATGTTGCTGATGCTCGAGGGAATGTTGAAGAAAAGTTTAGGACCCAAAAGTAGACAAAATTTCCCAAAAAGTTCTTGGTATGGCAAGCAATATGTTTGGCAAAAAAGCCAAACATTTGTTACAAAGGGCTCTATAAATACCGAAATTTACATCAAGGAATGTTTACAAAAAAGGCTGCTTCCATTCACAAGACTTCCTAATGTGTCCACTTATTTTTGGCCTGATTTGGCACCCTGTCAATATGGTAAGAAGGTCTTGAGTGGTAAAAGAACAATAATGTGGTATTTGTACCAAGAGAGGCAAATCCTCCAAACTGCCCGGAGCTAAGCTAGTGGAGAGATATTGGGCTCTTGTTAAAAGATAATTGAAGAGCACAAAAAAGATGTCCAAAAGTGTGGTAGATTTTAAACGGAGATGGACAACCTGTTCGAACAAAATGACAGAAATCACTATAAAAACGTTAATGGAAGGGTTTCCGAAAAAGGTTCAATATTTATTTACTAGTGATTAGAACTATAAAAATATTTTTTTTTTTTTTTTTGTAAATTGTAATAATAATGTCAATCAAATAAAAAAATTAAAACTGTAATTTAGTGGTTTCGTTTTTATTGATATATATATACATGTAAAGAATATTTCGATCTCACTTCTTATGCACCACTACAAGTGGTGAATTAGAGTATATATGTATAAGTTTGTCATTACGTGTGTAACATTGATAAATATTCATATAAGACCCAACATAGCATATTATTGATCCTTATGAAATTCTAAGACGATTGAACCATGTCCGTCTGTCTGTGTGCCTGTGTTAAACGAAAATCAGCAAAATCGATATAGTAAATCTAAAGTTATGAACCAAAATGTGAGACAACCTAAAAAAAATATTTACAATTTTCATATCGTTAGCTTAGTACGCAAATGTGCCAAGTCACGTTTTTTGAATTTTACAGGAGAGACAAAAAACGTTCTGTCTTTTTTTCTTTCAATATTCTTTAGATCTGTAAACGCAGTTCTCTCCTATAATCTGTTGGCTTTAAGCATCAGTTGAAAAAATAAAATAATTGAAATGACTTTAGAAACTGAAGCCATTTTTAGGGACTTAGCTCTTTTGATTTTTATGATTTTGTGTTTTTTGGCTGGACTTTTTCACATTTTCTTATCATAAATTTTAATTTCTCGTTTTATTATTTTACAAATTGGTTTTATTATTTTATATTATTTAAGTACATAACAAAAAACTGTCTTATTTCATAGCTGTAAAGGAAAATAACTCAAAATCTTATATTATTATTTCATCCAAATTAAAATTTAAATAAATTAGTTTTTTATTTAATTTTTTTTATTTTACAGTGAATTATGTAACCACACTATAGTGATTACATCAAAAAATTTTAATCTTCAAAGTATAATAGCAAATAGTATTGAAAAAGCAGATTTAAATAGCATATTCAATGTTTTTTGTGGACTTAGCACTTTTACGTATCACTGAAAAATCATCAGTTAGAAACAAAATAACGAAATTTTTTTATTGCAAAATATGTATCATATGTTTTACTATCTTTCTGCATCAAAATCTTAATTTCAATCAAAAGTGGACTTGTTACGTTTGCGTACTAAGCTAACGATATACTTTTTGTTATTTGTGTAAATATATTGCAAATAATACTTTAGACTCGTTACTTTTATAATAAAAGGACTAACTCTGTTGAAAATTATTAGAATATATGTATATATATTTCGTCTCGAAATATAGAAATTCCTACAGAATTACAGAATTACATTATACATAAAAAATTCTTCCAAAATAAGTTTCGTGCTAAAAGGAATCACAAGACTAAATTTTTCGTGGAAAAGTACAATATAGGGACTCACTAATACACCTATACATACATTTATTAACTAAATTTTTAGTGAAAAGTTAATGAAATATTTATGTTTAATTCCTAAAACACTTTGGCAGTAGAAATCACATATTGTTCAATTCTCTTTAATATAATTATTCATAAAATTCTATAATCTTAAATTTTTTTCTTCTTCCCCTCCAAAACCAATAAAGGTAGCTGCTCTAATCCCAACCGCAAATCTGGTCTCTGTGTGTCGATCTACCAGTGCAATAGTCTGCTGAGCGTGATACAAAAAATCAACATTTCACCACAAGAATTGCAATTTTTACGAGAATCTCAGTGCACAAATGGTCATGGCAATCCACCATATGTCTGCTGTACAGCAGACAAGAACTATGCTCAAACACCAACCACCTCTGCCACTATTGTGGAACAAACAACTCCAACAACGCCGCTGATAAAAGATGCTGCACCAAGTAATGGTTTGGGTAATGTGCTGCCACAACCACCACGTTGTGGTCCAGATCCTTTGGATGGTAAAATTTACAATGGCATTGACACTGTACTAGATCAATATCCATGGATGGTTTTGTTGGAATACAGAAGTAGTAAGTTGTTATTAAGTTTTTATTTTAGCTGTTGCTTTTTGTTTTACATTTTTATGCATTTTGCTTTTGTTTCTTTATTTGTTGTGTAGAAAATGGTCAACCAGTTTTAAATTGTGGTGGCAGTTTAATAAATCAACGTTATGTTTTAACTGCGGCTCATTGTGTTAAAGGCGAAATTGAAACATCAGTTGGTCCTCTGTAAGTAAATTTAAATTCAAAATTGTTAATTTTGTTAAAATTTAAGACAATATATCTTTTATTGTGATTGGGAAGAAACAATACCTGTTGCAAATTTGTTAAACCTTGGTATACAGGTTCTTTATGGTCATATAAACTTTTAAGTTGCTCAAAAATTTTAAATTCGCTTTGGTTTGTTTTTATTATTGTTCATATTTGACATTTTATATAAGAACGATGAATAATCGCTTGATTTCAATAGTATGTAACTTTTTACTCGCTTATCCAATTCATATACTCATTAGGGTGGGTCGATTAAGCAATCGATATTGTACCATAGATTTTTCAATAGCTTTCGGCATGAGGAAAAAAATATCCACTACTACATATCAAAAAAAAAAACATTTTCGAGGCGTCAGAATTTCTAAAAAGGTAAACAAATTTACTTATTTTTTAATTTTTTTTAGTAGGTAATCTAGTAAGCCAGCAAGTAATATTGCAGCCAAGGCATTATAATTTTTCTAAATACAGTGAGACCTCGATAATCCGTAATGGTCGGGTAATGGTTCGGGATAATAAATTTTCCCGGTTAATTGAGTACCAATTTCTAGTAGTTTTTTAATAATGACAGTTTTTCGATAAGGAATTTTAAAGCTCCATATTGCACTGATTCATCGGTTGGATTAAAGTCGTCCAATTGGTTGGAAAAAATTTCACAATAAAGTTTTCAGTATTGAAGTCCTGCACGTCTGCATGTTGTCCAATGGCAGAATGATTTTACTATAATCTTTTAGAACGATTTTCTTAAAATTCTCTCTCACTTCTGGTACTAAGTTATTGTTAAATCATTTTCATGGACATTTTTTAAAGCTCTTTCCAATAACTAATGCTTTGCACTTGTGTGTACCAACAGCATTAACGCAAACCAATAAGGTTAGTCTCTCCTTTGAGACCTTGTGTCATTCTATGAAATTTTCATTAAGTCATTATCCATTATGTTTAATTGGTGAGTTTTTTCATTGATTTGAATTCATTTAATTTTTCCACTAAAATTGTATGAATATTTTTCTTAAATTTTGAGTGGAATATTTTCGACTTTCCTGCACTGTTAACCAGAAATTGGAGTTCCTTTAAATCGTTCCTTCCGGAACCATTCACAAACTGCAAAATCTACTTTTGGTTCCTCAGCAGTTTTTAAAGTTTTTCGGTTTCCAAAGCCAATAACAGAATCACTTTGTTTTTTAGAATGTCTAATACTCTTTACGCCAAAAGCTATCGAAAAATCGATGACACAATATCAAAAAATGTTGGCTTTACAAATCGATTGAGGGAATTCCAGTTTTTCGTTTTATTCACATTGTGTTAGATTGTTCAAAAATAATCGAAAAAAAATTATAATACCGGATAATAGAGGTAATTACGGTTAATCGATGCAAAAAAATTTAAATCGATCCAAAAACATTTTCTTTTTCTTTCCCGGATAATTGATGTTGCAGGTTAATCGAATTACCGATAATAGAATTGTTACAGTTTCCACTTGAAACAAACAAAGTTTCGGCAACATATGCATGATTATAGTGGCAAAATATATGTAACTACCATTTTTTTCTCTGCGTATAAAAAAACATTTATTTTTCCACTTAATTTTACAGCTAATACAAAAGAACAACCAATTGAATTGACCCAAGTGATATTACAAAAATTAAGGACTTTAAAATATACACAAAACTCTTTTTTTCTTAAATACATCCCTAAGTTTCAATTATCTGGAGAAATTCCAATGGTGCCATTCTGAATTTTATATATTTATGTTTTTATACCCACCACCAAAATGTTATTGATTTTGTTATTCCGTTTGTACCATATCGAAATATTGGTTGTGGAACCAACAAGTAACATAGCTATATTCGGCTGTGACTATATACCCTTCACCAAATTATAAAAGAATGTTACATATTTTTACGTAAACAAAATATACAAAAAATATTTTTTTTTCCAAATTTTTTTTTTTTAATTTATTAGCGGAACAAATTTTAAGGAAAACAATTTTTTTAATTTATTTTTCAAAATTTTTATTTTAATTTTTTAAATTTGTTTGTGAAAAAAATTTTATAACAAAGAATTTATTTTATGTGAATAAAAAAATTCGGGGTAAAAAATATTTTTCCCGATTCTGAGCAATTGTAGGTCCGACTTACTTTGGCCTTATATATTATATATTATTGGATATCAATATTGTCTATATCAATGACTTAGTACTTAATCCAGATATAGTTCAAAAATAGGTAAAAAATCTAGGTTTTCCTAGTTTTTTACTTATATCACATCCATTTGTGGACCGATTGTGTCGATTTTAAATTGCAACCGACCCGGAGAAATTCCCGCTATATTGATATATGTATCATGTATGTAAGTTATTTCGGGGCTACGGATTGCAGTTGATTGAAACATACAGACGGACATGGCTACATCGACATCGCTATATTCGCCACATATAAGTATATCAGAAATAGGTAAACATTCGGTTTTCCTTAATCGCAGCCATTTGTGAGCTGTTTGTGTCGATTTTAAATAGCAACTGAGCCGGAAGTATACCCGATAAATTGATGTATGAATCATGTATTTAAGTCATTGGTTATAACCGAGGTGCCCCAATTTGGGCTACTGTGGCTCGGTTCCCCATTGGTGTTATAAGCCCAAGTTCAAAACTGAAACATGACAACCCCTCCTCTATAGCCATGGGAAATTTTATTAAAATCGGGCTATTCGTTTAGAAGTTACAGATTTATTTCCACTTTATGTTCATTTCCCCCACTGTGCGCCGTTTTAAAGGTCTTTGAAATATCCATTATTAGATCCATATTGTCTATATTAATGACTTAGTAATGCATATATAGTTAAAAATTAGTCCAAAATCAAGGTTGTCCTGTTTTTTTCATTATATATCAGCCATTTTTGGGCCAATTGTGTCGATTTTAAATAGCAACCGAGCCGGAAGAATTCTCGATATATTGATGTCTGAATCATGTATGTAGGTTATTTTGGGGCTACGGATAGTTGATTTCAACATACAGACAGAAAGACTGATATAGCTACATATATCGACTTCGCTATCTATAACGATCCAGAATATATATACTTTTTAGGGTGAAAAATAAAGAATTTACAAACGGAATGACATACCCTTGCCACTCATGGTGATGGGTATAAAAACAAACGAAATTCCCCAAGAAGTTTCTTGTGTGGCAAGCCATTTGCAGTTGTGATATAGGAAGCCAATCATTTCTGACATCAGTCACGATAAACACAGAAATATATATTACTGAGGGCTAGTTTCTTACTTGCCAGTTAAACGTAGCCTGACACGCTGTTATATTAAACCTGAAATACATTTAGCCGGGATATAACTAATGATTGTGTTTCTCACTTATAGATGAATTTTGTTTTAACTTTGTAAAAGAAAAAGTGGCATTAAAGTATATAAAATGCATATTAAAAATTATATTGATGTTAATAAAGCAAATCAAAACAAAGAGCTGCTGTGCTGATTTGCTTATTTTATTTTTCAGTTGTTTGTGCTTTGGCATTTAATACTTAGCTTTAACTCACCTAGATTATATTCTAAATAAACAATAAGTGACCAACACAATTTTTAGTTTAATCTAGTTTTAAACGAATAATGTAGATTATCTTTATCCCAGAAACTAGCAATTTTTGCATTTTTTAAGTTTTATTTAACTTACTACAAGTGTAAGTTTTTTTTTTTTTGGCTCACTCTAATTACATTTAAATAAATGAAATAGATGATTTTTGTGAAAGGTTTTAAATTAACTTGAAAATAAATTTGAAACAATATAAAATTAACAAGTTGCATTTCTTTTTATCTCCATCTTTTAGCTCCCGCATACGTTTGGGAGAATACGACATTAGCTCTGAAATCGACTGTCTTGGCTCTGATTGTAACAACAAAGTTCTGGAATTGGGTTTCGAAGAAGTTATACCACATCCGCAGTACGATCCCACAAACATTAATCGTTATCATGACATTGCCCTTATACGTTTAGATCAGGATATAGACTATAATGATTTTATACGACCTGTATGCCTGCCAGTGGCAACTACAAAACAGGACATCAACACGGGAGCTCTATTAACGGTGGCCGGTTGGGGCAGAACTTTATTGGGTAAATAAGATACATATTTCTTGAGAAAAAAATAATATAAAGTGTATTAATTTTAATTTTTTAGCCCGTCAATCTAATGTTAAAAAACAGCTGGATGTTCCTGTTAACGATCACAATGCTTGTGTTCAAAAGTTTAGCAGTAGAAAAATTAATATTGGTTCTTCTCAGTTGTGTGCTGGCGGTGAGTTTGCCAAAGATAGTTGTGATGGTGATTCTGGTGGCCCATTGATGCGCAAGGCCTATATGAAACGTTGGTATTTGGAGGGTATTGTTTCATTTGGCAATCGTTGTGGTCTCGAGGGTTGGCCTGGTGTTTATACACGCGTTGCGGACTACACAGATTGGATACAAAGCAGTTTAAGACCTTAGATTTCTTTTATTAATTATAAATGGATAAATTATAAATTAAATTTTGTACTTTTATTTTTTTGAATTCGATAATTTTGTTTGTTACTTTTTGTTTGATGTATTTATATAATAGTAAGTTCTCATTCAATTTATATACAACGTATTTTCAGCTACAACCTTAGGAGTTAGTCTCTTTCATTAAACAATAAACCCTATTAACGTATGTGGCAACATATCGTTAGCTTAGTGGGAAAATGTGTCAAAATTATTATCTCAGTCATCTCACCTTTTGTGGATAACCATTCAAAATATTTCATTAATCTTTTCATGGAAACGCATTTATTAAAAAAATATGTTTGATTTCGAGATATTTTAAAATCTACGTTGTTTACTCTCTTGTGTGGTTTTCCACACATATGCAATTTCTATGTATTTTGTACTAAGAACAGCTTTTTCTGTTGGCAAATGAACTGATTCTGCTAAAAAGGGCTATTATATAAGCATACTCATAACCGAAATGTTCGTGTAAAATGTGTTGAAGAACGATTAATTTGTTAACAAACAGATACAAAAATATAAAGATAAATGTGTTATTAATGTCAAATCATGATTTTGACTATAAAAAATTATGTTGCTTGTGTAAAATACATAGACATATCGAATGTGTGGAAAACAACACATGACGATAAGCAGAGGTTTCTCAGTCAAATGCAATTGTGCGCCAAAACTGTATAAGAAATAGTTTATTCATTAAATTTCAACCAGAGCTTCGAGTTAATTAATTCACATTCAAAAGCTTTTATTTAAATTTAATTGATTCATCGTTAAATCAATTCGTAATGTAATATATTAATAATAACAGAATTCAGTTAGCGTGTGAAAGATTAAATTTTTTAATTCATTGTTATATTGATGGGTGTTCATTCACAAAATCAAGACGATTTTGAATTATAATAATAAATTGTCTAGAAAACACACTCATTATAATTCTCTGTCAAGTTTTTGAATTATTTTTTTTCTCATATTTGAAATTACCTACCAAGCAAAAACATTCATTGCCAAATTATAAATATTTACACAATAGTATTTTAATTTCATTATATTAACACGGCTAATATCTTATTGATTTAAAAACTCATTGATGTTAAGTCTCGCATAAGCCGAATGCGGTTTTTATTTTCAATAACTTATATGCAATTATGAAGGGTACATATCTGTCATTTATTGAAAATGTCAAATTTTGTACCAACGAATCGTCGTATGCAGGAAGTTATGCTTTACTTCTTTAATTTGAAAAAAAGTGCTGCTGAAGAACACCGATTACACTCCAAAGCTTATGGTGAATGTGTTTGTTCGATTTAGAAGTGGTGATTTTCACACGGAAGACAAATATCGCCAGGCCAGCCAAAAAATACTGAATACAAAGAATTGGAGGCATTACTCCATGAAAATTCTAATAAAATTCAACAAGAGCTTGCATAATCACTCGGAGCTACTCAATCAATAATTTCAAAAGCAGCAGGATTCATCCAAAAGCAGGGAAATTGGGTAACATAAGAATTGAATCCGAGAGACCTTGATAGCCGATTTTGCATGTCCGCAATGATGCTTGAACACTATAAAACAAAATCATTTTTGATGAAAAATTTAACCGAAGTGTAAGGTATCGTATGTGAAGCCCGGACAAACAGTCAAATCGACACCAAAGTCAAATATCCATGGCGCTAAGGTAATTCTCTATATTTGGTGAGCGCAAAAAGGTCCTATCTGTTATGAGCTATGCTAACATCTGGCCAGGCCATCACAGGGAACCTGTACCGAATGGAACAGATTCGTTAGAGATATTCCATCATGACAAAGCTCGGCCACATTATGCAATACCGTTTAAAAAGTATTTAGAATAAAGTGGTCGAGAAGTTTTGCCTCACCCGCTTTACAGTCCAGACCGTGCCCCGTCCGACTAGTATTTGTTTCGATCGATGCACTTTAACTTTGCAACCCAAAGAAGTAATCCTTAAGTAAATATTAGAAAATAGTCTGCTACATATCCTTATAGATAGCAGAGTCGATTAAGCTATGTCCGTCCGTCTGTCTGTCTTTTTTTTTTTTGTATTGGAGGTGGAAACCTTACATGGTCCCAATTGGGTATGTTGGATTCATACCGACTAGAACCACCTCCATCGTCAGCACCACACTCCACGGGACTGCTGTTACGTATTACGTCGGGGGGTGGTCAGCTTTTTTCGCTGATTCACCTTTTCTTATTGGATTTGTGACTGCTCCACTCGCATTTGCTTTCGAATCTGCTCTTCCCTTCTTAAGCATTCATTTACGTACGTTATGAATCCTTTTATACTATCCCAATATTCTTCAGATGTCAGCATTACATCTTCAATGTTTTCTGTTGTTAAGCTGCACCGTATTTGAGTCTCTAGTTTTGTTCTTTCCTCTTGGAATCTGTGACATGAGAATATGACATGTTCTGTGTTTTCATCCTGCTCCAGGCAGACTGGACACCTAGGTGAGTCATCATGTCCGAAACGGTAAAGATAGCTTCGATAACCTCCATGTCCTGTCAAAAATTGCGTCATGTGATAGCAGATTTCACCATGTTTGCGATTTATCCATTTCTCGATATTTGGGATCAATTTGTGCGTCCATCGACCTACCGTAGAGTTATCCCACCTTTATTGCCAGTTTTGTATGGACAGTGTTCTTTCTGTTTGTCGAATTGATCTGTACTGTATCTCTGTGTTTATGATCTTTTCTTCGTATATCTTTGAAAATTCCCGTGCTGTGATATCTATAGGGACTATTCCCGCAACTATACATGATGCATCAAGAGATATGGTGCGATATCCGCTGCATACACGTAGACAACTTCTACGGAAAATGGACATCATGTCCTTCCTGTAGGTGCATCTTAGTGAACCATTCCAGATGGGTGACCCATATAGCAGGATAGAGTTTGCCACTCTCGATAGCAGTATTCTGCGGCTTTGCCTTGGGCTTCCTATATTTGGAATCATCCTGGCCAATGAATTTACGACTTTGGTAGCCTTTTGGCATGAGTATTCAGTATTCCGTTTAAAATTTAGTCGGTTATCGATAATCCCACCCAGATATTTTATTGCTTCCGTGGAAAAAATTTCGCTTCTTCCAACTTGGATCTTTAGGACTTCTTTTGCTCTCCTGCAGCTTATCAACACGGCCTCTGTTTTGTGTTATGAAAGTTTGAGGTTCGATTTTCCAAGCCATTTGGACTACTACTGCCACATCATCCGCGAATCCAACAATTTTCACCTCATCCGGTACTTGAAGCCTTAACACGCCATTGTACATGATATTACATAGTAATGGGCCTAGGACCGATCCTTGGGGATCTCCCGCCGAAATGTTTTGGAACTCAATACCATTGTCCGTTCATACCACACGGTTCTATCGGAAAAGTAATCTTTTACTATTCTTATAAGATATAAGAATGCAGCGTGGAAATTATATTATCTAGTGTAATTACCGCACAGTACTTTCTCGCACTTCCTTTACCTTGAATTGCTTTCTTCGCCATGTTTACTACAAGATTTATTGCGTCAACCGTTGATCTCGCTTTTCGGAAACCGAATTGTGTCTGCGAAATTCCTTGAGATTCTTCTACAGCATTTAGTAGCCTGGTATAGATCACCCACTCCAAGCACTTGCCTATTGAATCTAGTAGGCATAAGTTTTTCCAGGTTTGGGTATCAGGATGAGTTTTTGTTTCATCCATCTCGTTGGAAATATACCATCCTTTAAACATTTGTAAACTAATGTGGCAAACAGGAGTGGTGTTGTTTTTAGCGCAATCTTTAAAGCCTTGTTTGCTATCGGGGGCTGGGGTTTTTTTGTCACCAATCTTTGAGCGTAGTTTTAATATCTCTTTTTCAGTTACTGGCAGTGGGTCAGATGTATTACTGCTGTGTAACTCGCCTGTTTCACCATGTGGAAATAGCGTAGAAACAATTTATGTAATCAGTATGGGGTTCGTTACCTGTACTGATTTTGTCCCTTTTAGTCGAGACATTACTACTCGATATGCACTACCCCAAGGGTTGGAGTCAGCTTCATTACATAACTGTTTAAACGAGTCCGCTTTGTTTTTATTAATGGTTTTTTGTAGATTATTTCTTGCCTGGTGGTATGCTTCTCTTTTTATTTCAAAGTAGGGTCGTGATCTTCCCCTCTGGTAGATACGTCTAGTTTTTAAGCACACTTTCCTGAGTGCTGCTATTTCCCCGTTCCACCAGTAGTTTGCCTTTCTTCTGATGTTATTTCTTCTTCTTGGCATTGAAGCATCGCAAGCCATAACATTTGCCAATCTCTCAGCCATATCGGTTGGCCTATCATATTCGATGCTTTGGTTGGAGAACTATTCTACAAAGGCAGCCAAGTCCAATTTATCACTTGCCCAACCTTGATAGGTGACCGTTATTCCTTGAACATATGTGGGATTTACGTTGTCTACGGTGAATATTATTGCCTGGTGGTCACTGTGGGTGTAGTACTCACTTACTTGCCCCTGCTAGTTCTGTCTGTCTGTCTGTTGAAATCAATTTTCTGAAGACCCCAGATATCTTCGGCATCCAAATTTAGGATGCTATATTCTGAAAGTGGGCAATTAATGCATCCACAGCAAAGGTGAAGGGTATATAGGATTCGCCATAGCCGAATATAGCACTCTTCCTTGTTTTAAAATAAATTTATCAAATTTGTGACCAAAAACTAATTTTCCTTGAAATAAAATCGGTAACCAAGCTAACTTATAATACAACCGTTAGATTTGGCATTGTTAATCCACATTAAGCTTTTTTTAGATTCGAAAATTATTTTTTAATTTTGTTTAGAAAATATATTGAACATTTAAAACTTTGGATTAAAGATAGGCATGAAAATTTCTGATTTTTTGGTATCAAAAAATATTTATATTTTATACTTATTTAAAGATCTATGGTAAATAAAATACAAACAAATATTTTTAATTGAAATTTTTTTTAAATATTGACAAAGTATCGAAAACTCGGAGCTTATAGAACATTTTCACCTTCGTATTATCGAAAATCCAAGATATGCTTAATTACCATTCATTATATGGGTTCAACTTCTTTTATTCATTATTTTAAACACAATTGTAGCAAACACATTAGGAATATGCGCCTAAGAAAAAATATCCTTAAACATATCAATCAGATCACTGGTTGATGCAAACACTTTTAATGTATGTGGATTTTCTTACATACATATGTGTCATATTAAACATCCCATTACATATAAAGGAAATACACTTCGGCACCAGTTACTCCTCAGAGAATGACAATTTTCATACTGCACTTAAATTCCCACCTGTTGTGCACTGTCGTTGATAGCACACAACCAGCATCTTACCACCGAACACTTAGACGTAACAGCCATCATCATCAACTTTGTTCTTCATTAAGCTATTTATAACTATTCAAACATAAATGATGGTTTATATTGAAAGAAAAAAAGAAAATGTATGGAAAAATTGTATGCATACGAAACTTTAAACATAAATTACAAAGCATTGAACAAAAATGAGAGAAAAAGAAAAAAAAAAAAAATAATATTATAAAAACTATAGTTAAAAGAGTGTAGTAGTGTTGTTTGTTCAAAAGTTTATGCAAATTTTTAGTATCAGCACATAATTTATCATAAACTTCACATACACATGATGCACGTTGGTAATGCCCCTACACAGGTGGATGAATGCAATAAATTTGATGTGTAAAGAAATCAAATATGAATTTTGTGGAAGAAATTAATGTCTGGCAGAACTGGAAAATAAATCAGGATTATAAAAAGGAGTTTTTTTTTAAATATGTAGAATTTATGAGGAGAATGAATTGAGTTATTGATTTTTTGTTAAAAAATATATAAACAAGTTTATAGCTCAGGAAATTAGGAAACGAAACATTTCAATAAAAAAATAAATTCTTGAACCTTTACTTCTTTGAATTCGTGTGCATGGTCATACAAAACCTATAGTTCTCCAGAATTTCGAAATTTGCTGTAGGTTGGTTTTTACTGAAGTTCAAAATTCATATTTGTTAAAGTAAAACAGTTAATAACTTTTTATATTTCTAAATGTTTTTTCATACAAATCCGTTTCCCATCAAAACAGGATGTAGCATAGAAAATCATCCTTGAACAAAGGATATCTTCCATTTTAAAAATATATATAAAATTAAGAATGTTACCAAAGCGAGTTCTCGGTATTATTGAAATTCAGGAATATGTTGTTGCGAATTTGCATTAGCAATTTGTATTTAAAAGTATGTAACGACTGCCTGCATTGATTTGCAATCAAAATAATTAAAAATTCGGGATTTACAATAGATGACGTATCTTCTGAACGTGGTTTTTGTCATTATGAAGATTACATATCTGCCATTTATAAAAGTGAAAACAAAAAAGTTTTTTTAGCTTCGAATATGTGGAATATCGTGCCAACAAAGCGTCTTATGCGGGCTTAGTTTTGCTTTACTTCTTTAATTTGCAAAAAATGCGCAAAGAGGAAGTGTTTACCCACCCTACTGCAGTTTTTGATAACAGCGGGTCCAGATCAAATATTGTAAATGAAAAAAATTGAAAATTTTTGGTACCGAGGGGATCAGGTCCATCCAAAGAACGCATATTTGTTATGTAAAATTCAACTTTATTGCAAAAATTCTCAAATCGCATAGTCGATTTTAAAATTTAGTAACCCACTTTAGATGGCCAAATATGTTTCTAAGTAAAGGGTTCGGATAACCCCGCACCTGGTATGGATATAAAGCCACAAAACTAAAAGATCCCATTTTTGGGATTTTTCAAAACTTTTGGGAATTGTTGGATTCCGGTTTATATTTTTCCATTTGCAACGGAAATATATATATATATATAACTGTAAGATTTCAATAAAAAATATTCATGAATAAACATGTTGCACCTTATTAAATACATATCTTTCACCAAAATTATTTTGTTTAACAACTATGGTAGTGTAACCATATATCCTTAGTTAAGTATACTTCCCATTCATTTGATATTCCTCCAATGAGAAACCGGAATATTCGCGGTTGTCATAGAATCCAATCATTGTCGGAATCGATTTTGAAAACGACAAAAAAGGTACATTTGACTTATGAAATCCAATGTAATCTTTTCTTTTATCGATCAAGAATTTAATTTCAGATCGAATATAAAACCGATAACTTTCGTTTTCACGAGACCAATGTACTTTTTCTGTCGTTTTCAAAACCAATTCCGACAATGATTAGATTCTATGACAACCCCGACAACCAAATTTTTTAAATTTGCGAATTCAATTTTTAGAGTTGACTGTTTGGTGCACTAAACCAATATAAATATCGCTGTAAGCATGCTGCTTGTATTTATACTAAAACTGTAAACGAAATATTCAATAAAATGAAATGCGCATGTCCAAAAATTAGGTGACTTTTTCGTTGACAAAGCAGTACTTAAGCACATACAAGACAGTTGTTGTTGATTAAAATTCTTTTTTGTTGAGGCATGCGCAGTAGTGACTAAAATTCTATTATTTAAAAGGAACGCAAGTGTGTGTACCTCTTTGTAGATATTTAACGCGTGTGCATCAGCTATTTATACTAAAACTTTAAACCGAAGCGCATGGGAATTTTCTACTGATGGACGTGTTTATAAATATAATGAATGCTGCAGGCAGTCGTTACAGACCGTTAAATTCAAATCGCTATTGCAAATTCGTAATAGTACAAATCTCACATGGTAGTCTTTACCATGTTATTATTGAAAGCAAATAGAGTATCAAAAAGTCGTTATTGTACTTACTATTTTAAATAAAAATGTTGCAGCCTTTTAAGGAACATTAAGCAAATATTTGCATATGAATATAAAAAATATCCCACAAAGTTTATTTTATAATATATTTTTTATTTTTTTATATAAATATGTAATTAAGTTTTACTATTTGTTTTATGCAATATCATCACATCAAATAAATGTGTATAATTTCAGCGCATTAGGTACATCAACAACAAACTTTTAAGCATTTTGTTATAATAAAACTTTATTTTTTGGTGATAGTTTAAGTACAACCCTTCTTGAATATCAGCAAACTCTATATGTAAAGCTGCTTACAAAGTTGCCACAAGCCAGCTAAATAGTTGCTACTGAAACAAAAAACAAACAAATTGCGGAAACATTGTTCAAAAATAAAATAAAAAATTGAGATGAAAAACATGCATTATCAATTTGCGTAACAAAATACAGCAAGGATATTATACAAACATGTGGTACAAGCTGTTGACTGTTTTGACGAATGATAGTTATTTAAAGCTAGTTGCAGCGACAAAAATTTCCATTGTTTGTTGCTGTGGTATGAAGAACTGTATGACAATATTAAAAACAAGTAAGTGTGCTATATTTGGCTGTATCGATTCTTATATATCCTTCACCAAAAAAGACTATATTGAAATAAAAAAATAAATTTTTGTTGAAAAAAATGTTTGGTGAAAAGAAATTTAGAGAAAAAGGAATGTTAATAAAAAAAAAATCGGTGTATAAACTGAGGTAGTCGCGATTTTTTCTTATATCTCAGTTATTTGTGGGCCGATTTCTAGATTTTTAGCATTATAAATTGTGCTATAGCGCATATACTGATGAATCAGTCATGTAGGGTGGAAGGGGGATCATGCGCCATAGGGCCACATGAATGACTTAATAATCGAGTAATCGATTTTTTATCATCCCTGAAATTTGGATAGTTTAATTTTACATATGATGTGAGCCAGACACGATTAATTGTTTTTCAAAAAGCTTGTAAATCTTTTTTGCTAACTTCTTTAGTTTTTTTCATATAAAAAAGATATTGGTTGGTAAAATGTCAATAATACTAAACAATAAATGGTAAAAGTCTTTTTGATCATTTTATTTAAAGTAAGAAACAAATTATATTAAACTTCAAAACTCCCCCTGCACAGTGTCAGATTTGTGTAATCTAGAGGGACTAAAGTCTGAATTTTCAAAACGGGTAAATAATTCAATGATTTTCGAAACACAGTTTTGATATGTGGCAATATTTCGCCTACCTCCCATACAAATGTTAAAATCATAGTGTTAATATTTATACCCTACACCACCATAGTGAGGAGGGTATAGTGGGTTATGTTTGCTGATGTTTATAATGTGATCCTGAGCAACACCTACCTGCTCAGGATCACCGTCCGTCTGTCCGTCCATGTAAACTTTGTAATCAAACTACAGGTCGCAATTTCCATTTCCAAGCTTTTCCATTGCCCCAATGTCGATGCCTATTGAATTTGGTTAGAATCGGTTCATTATTTCTCCTAGCCCCCATACGATTGCTTTCGTCCACTTCACGGTTGTTTCAGAACAAAACTTTTTTACGAAATTGTTTAGCATGGAAAAGTCTACAATTTTGTCGCTTCCAGTACTAATATTTCTACATATAAAATCAAAAACACGTTTATGTCTTTCATTTTGCTTTGTTGAAAGCCAAATTTCGAAAATTTCAATACGAAACATTTGTTTGGCCATGATGCTTTTATAGGTCAAATATTTCCGGGGGTCAATTGGAGTGGATTTTCTTCTTTGTTTTTATAAATAGTAAGGTTGGTAAACGGTATAGTAAAAAAAATTTCACTGAATTCAACTGAACTGAACTCTGTAACTTTTTTTCTATTGAAAATTTTAAAATTAAGAAAAAATCTTACCTAAAATGAATGTTTTGAATATCACTCATAAACAAATTTAGCAGGCCTTATTTTGAAATGTAATGAAACTCTTATTTAGTTTATTTAGTTTAAATATTGTATTTTACTGTTCAAAAAGAATTTTAAAAAAATATCAAAAAATTGTTTTTGTAAATACCAGGGTTGTTGTTTATTGTATTCAATAATTTTTTTTTTTTTTTAAAAGAGGTTTTTTAAATTAAATCCCGCTAAAACAATGAAATCTGACACTGTGCCCTGGGGCAATTTCGCCAGAAATGTAAAAAAATATATATATAAAGATCTATCCCAGCTTGATTGAAACAAGAAAAAAAATGTAAGAATATGTCTTATGGTTTTAATTTGAGATCGCCTCAAAAAAAAGTGGCGTATGGTCCTCCTTCTCCCCATGTAAGTTATTTGGGGCCATCGGAAAGTTGAGTTCAACATACAGACGTATAGATGAACATGGTTATCTATAGCAATCCAGAAGATATAAAATTACAAATGAAATGACAGACTTACCACTCATGGTGAAGGGTGTAATGATGGAAGAAGTTTAATAAGCATCAATGTCAACATGTATTTATTTTAACTTAGCGAATGTGGCTCATCAAAAGTGAGTTGATATAAAGTTTAAATAAATTAAATTGTGAGTCTATGTGGCATCATACAATTAACGATTTAAACGTATTAGACCGGCTAATAAAATATAAGTAAATCATTTAAAAATTAATATTTTAAATATCAATAGAGTTGTAGAAAATCGGAAGAAATTAGAAGTTTTAGTCAATTGACGAGGGGAGCATTGTAACTTTGAGGGTCGATATTCAGTTTTCACTTCTTTATTCCCTACTAGCTTGACCCGGTGCGCTTCGCTACCCCTGTCGTAGTCTATGTTGGAAATTTCAATAAAATCGTTTCTGCCGTTTAGTATTTATTGTTTAAGAACTAAAGGTACCAATTTTACCTGTTTTCCCCCTGTTTACCCCTTTCTGATCCAAGTATTGAATTTATAGCCTATTGACGCTTCCAATTAAGGATCTATCTACGTTCCAAATTTCAATAAAATCGATTCAGCCGTTTAGGCGTGATGCTCAAATAAATAAACAAACAAACTTACAAAGACATTTATATATTTATATAGATGTACACAGAGAAAACAGATTCGTGACAGCAAACGAATTTGTTGCCAATCCAATGATTCTACCGTAGTAATAGAAATTTGCAGTTGTGACTAAAAATTTTTAGAAGAGTTAACAAAAGTTTGGTTGCTTCAGCCGAAATTCTTCTTAATCAACTGACTTTCTGTTGATAGAACCGAAAAATTCTATGTGTGCAACCAAATCATTCGATTGGCTACAAATTCGGTTGCTATCACGTATCTGTTTTCTATGTGTGTCTTACGCTTCGGATTATCATAGTTGATCCATTTTTCATTGCAATTAAAGATTCAGTGTAAAAATGATTTTCGTTTGTAACGTTCAAACAGCATTTCAGACATAAAAAATTGTATTTCAAGGTCTCTCAGCTTCCGTATGCTACCAAATCACCCTGATTTTGGAAGAATCCAGCTGCTTGCAAATATTTTGATATTGCTGCTTCAGTAGTTTAAATTAATTTCCTAAGCTCTTGTTAAGTTTGACAACGATCTTCATGGATGGCTCCAATTCTTGGTCTTCAAATATGTATGACTGGCCTGGGCGATTTTTGTGTTGCGTGTCAAAATTACCACTTCTCGCACCTTGAAACCGATGGAACACATTTACCATAAGCATCGTTGTGCATTCAGTGTACTTCAGCGACACTTCCCGCATATGTCGCTTTATTGGCACAAAATTTTCGAAGCCAAAAAATTACATAGTATAAGCTATTAAAAACTAAAATCGCGTTCAAAAGATATGCCATCTATTGTAAATCCCGCATTTTAATAGAATATTTTTAGGCGCCGAAATTAAAAATAGGTTTATGGGGCATTTCATGTCAAGTGAACCAACTTTTGAAATCGATTGCACCATGGTTAGTTCTATTGGATAGTAATTCAGACACAGTTTTTCAGCAAGATAGATCGAGAACTTTCTTAGTTAGAGGGGGTTAAAATTTGACATTTTTGCCAGTGTTTTTTCTCATTCATGTAACTTATTACCTATTGTTCTTAGCAAAATGTGTCCAATGTAGTTTAGATAGCTATTTCATTAATCTTTCGAAAAAAAAAAAATTAAAAAAAAAAAAAAAAAAATTTTAATTTTTTGAATTTTTTTCCGAAATCGAAAACTTTTATTAAGAAATGGCCCCCTTTTTTCCCAACAGAAAACTTAAATATTTCCCTTGAAGACCTATTTGGTCGCTTAGTGGGATGTGAGTTAGATATCTATCAAAACAAATGTTTTTTAACTCAAAACATAAAATGTTTGACTTTTTTTGCATAATCAAAAATTTGTTTGACTTTTTTTCCAAAATGAGCCATTTTTTAATTTTTTTTTCTCAAAAGAAAGCTTAGGTCCGTTTTTTAAGAGGGGTTTGGTCGCTGAGTGGGATATCTATCAAAATAAATATTTTGTAACTCAAGACATACAATTTTTGATTTTTTTTTTTTTTTTTTGGAAAATCTAAACTTTTTCCCAAAATGGGGCCTTTTTTAATTTCTTTTTGATCTAGAGAAAGATTAGGGGCATTCCTTTAAGAAGTTTTTGGTCGCTTAGTGGGATGCGAGTGGGATATCTATTAAAATAAATATTCTTTAACTCAAGTCATAAAATTTTTGATTATTTTTTTTTTGCAAAATCTAACTTTTTTCCCTAAATGGCCCCTTTTTTTATTTATTTTTTTCTCAAAAGAGAGCATAGGTCTATTTCTTTAAAAGCTTTTTTTATTATCAGCAGCGATGTTTTTTCCCCTTGAACGTATAGTTAAGCAAAAGAAAACAGTAAATTAGAGTCACTAACAAACCTAATAAAATGTCAGAATTTTTCAAAGTTTATCTGCATTTTTTATTTCAATTTTATAAAATTTTAAAATGTTCAACGCTTATTTTTCTCCTAGAAATCTGTCAAAAACATAGCTTACTTTATATTGGAATACAAAAGTAGAAAGTTTATATTATTAGTTTAACCAAATTATCTGCATTAAAATAATTTCTCTCATTATTCAACATCATGGCTTAACATTAAGACTTCAATTTGGCTGGAAAATACTCAATACTTTAGATAAAGTAAAGCTGCTGAACCAATACAAATTGCAGTGAGTAAAAAATATGTTTAAAAAAATAAACTAACAAAGTTTTACCCAAAAAAAGCACACAGAACTTTATGTATTATACCAAAAAAAAAAAAAAATAATAAAAAACGAAATGTTACGCCAAAAAAAAAGTTTATTTAATTTAGTAACCATAATACAGTCATCAAAACCTAACTGGAAAAATGTATAAAAAAATTCTTCATAGTAAACTGGAAAAAGCAAACACTCTTACACACACAGACAAGAGAAAAGAGCACTCTAATGCAATTTTCAATAACCATCAAAAGTAAAACTTATTTATCAACAAATATATTTATACCTAGTTGTATATACATGTTCATTAGGGTGGTCTCAAGGTTTAAAAATATTGCTATATGAACCAAAACTGGAAACTTAAAAAAAATGTTCGACCTCTTAATATTATCTTATTTTTTCTTCAGCACTTCGTTTCTACATGATGAAACACAATTAGACAATGGAAGCTTCGCTTGATTAAAGGTTCAAAATAAAGGCCACCTTAATATACATTCATATATGTATGTATGTACTTGCTTTAAACAAACATTTACTTTAACATACATACATACTCAAAATAAAATTCATATAGTATTTACCTTAACTAACCAATACTTACAAATATTTACTTATACACCCACACAGTAAGTATGATTTTTTTTACACCTAGCTAAACTATACTATATAGCATTTTACACAGTTGTGTTCCAATCTAACATAGTAGTGAATGCGGACAAGAGTTTCAAAACTAGCACATGCTGTTGAACAGTAAGTTAAAACTACAGGTACTTTTTTATATTTCATTCTTCCACACTTTTCTGGTGCACTTGTGGTTGCAATCAGCAGAAAAAAAATATCAAGCTCTAATGGCTTATGCCAAACACATATTGATCAAAATTACTTTAGTATAAACATAAGTATATAATATACAATATTTTAGCAGTGTGCTATATAAGTTTAAGAACATTCGATATGTAC
The DNA here is from genome assembly GCA_942486065.2 of Calliphora vomitoria. Lineage (NCBI taxonomy): Eukaryota > Metazoa > Arthropoda > Insecta > Diptera > Calliphoridae > Calliphora > Calliphora vomitoria. The sequence continues at coordinate 154,871,640 of OW818029.2, forward strand.
TAAGGACTGAGATCGAAAAATGTTTAACATACATATATGTTAATAAAAATGAAATCAATAAACTTACAGTTTTGAATCTTTTTTTATTTTATTGCAATTATTGTTACAATTTATAAAAAAAAAAAAAAATATTTTTATAGTTCTAATCACTAATGATGAAATGTTGAACCTTTTTCGAAAACCCTTCCATTATGGTTTTTATAGTGTTTTATGTCACTTTGTCTGTTTGGACACCTTTTTTGTGCTCTTCAAATCTCTTTAAACAAGAGTCCAATATCTCTCCACTATACTCAGCTCCAGGCAGTTTGGAGGAATTACCTCTCTTGGTACAAATACCATATTATTGTACTTGTATCACTAAAGACCTTTCTTACCGTAGTGACAAATGTCAAATCAGGCCAAAAATAAGTGAACACATTTAGAAGTCTTATGAATAAAAAGATCCTTTTTTGTAACATTTCTTGATGTAAATTTCGGTATTTATAGAGCCCTTTGTAAGAAATGTTTGGCGTTTTTGCCGCAACTGCATATTGCTTGCCATACTATGAACTTTTTGGGAAATTTTGTCTGGTTTTGGGTCCTAAACTTTTTTTCAACATTCCCTCAAGCATCTGCAACATAAAAAAATTGACCCAGAAGCTGCGAAAATTTTTCCATATGTACATTTTGTCATCCATTATGCAGCTGGTATATTTTTTGTATAAAATTTGACTTCAATTTCCGTGCTCTGTCTTTGGCCTCTAAATTTTTAGCAGACTTCCTGCCAGGAACTTTTTGAGCCTTGTATGCTTTAACTTTTCATTAGCTTTAACTTTTCTTACCTAATAGTCCGAGTACTGACCTAACCGGGCTGCTTTCTTATCGGAGGTGTTGGGAGCTCTTTTGAAAATGCTTTCTATTTGTTTGGCTTTAGAAACATCATGTGGACCATGCCTTCTACCTGAACTGTTTAATAACATTGGAAAAAGTTTTTTAGCAGACCTTTGATTGTTTGGCCAACTTTTTGTAGGACCAAGTTGGATTTTGTTGAACATATTTAATAATTTTAGTACGCACCTTTTTCTGGTCACTCATTTTAATCAGATTAACAACAAATGAATATAATTGACATTAAACATAATAACTGACATGCTTTACAAAGGTAACTCGATAAAAAAAAATCAAATAATACTTGGGTTAAAAGTTTTAATGAAAAACGTGTGTTAAGAATTTTACGATCTCAGTCCTTATATTTCGCAGGTTAATTTAAACAGGAAGACGAATAGGCAATCGAAATTTTAAACCAAAAAAATTCGAAAAGTCGACTAACTAATAAGTCATATACTCGCTTATTTCGAAAAAGTATTGGGTGTATGACTAAAAAAATGCGGGACTTACAATATATGGCGTATCTTTTGAATGAGGTTTTTCATTTTAATAACATATATGTCACCTTGAAGGGTACATATCTGTCATTTACTCTCTCCTAGTTATGGAACATTATAGTGTAAACATCAATGTTTATTTTATTTGCTTCGAAAATGTCGAATTTTATACCGACAAAGTATCATATGCGGGAAGTTTTGCTTTACTTCTTTAATTTGAAAAAACAGTGGCTCTGAAGCACACCGATTACTCATCAAAGCTTATGATGAATGTGTTCCATCGGAACACGGAAGACAAAGATCGCTCAGGTCAGCCAAACAAGTTTGAAGGCATTGCTCCATGAAGATTGTAATGAAACTGAACATGAGCTGGCAAAATCATTGTGAGCTACTCTAGCAGCCATTTCAAAACGTTTTCGTGCAGCAAGATTCATCCAAAAGCAGGAAAATTTTGGTACTTTACGAATTGCAGCCGTGAGACTTTGAAAGACGATGTTGCATGTACGAAATAAAGCTTGAAAGCTATAGAATAAAAATATTTTTGCCCTGATTCATTACTTGGGATGTAAATAGATCCATTACGATAACCCGAAAAAAAGCCGAATAAACACGAAAGAAAATATCCATGGCGCTAAAGTAAATCTCTATATTTGGTGGGAGCAAAAGGGTCGTATCAAAAGGGTTTGGTATTTTTTGAGATAAATGATCGGATGTTTATTTCATAATAAAGAGGAAGGTATGCCGTTAATAATGAAAAACAACATCAGCCAAATGCCCACCACGACCACGCTTACAGGACCATATCCTTTTCATGAAATTTTCCATAACCAAATCGCAAAGTGGCTGCCCTATGTCCTCGATAGCCTCACGAATTCGGTGGCCAATTGTAGCCAATTGTGATCACCTCTTCGAGAGGTAACACGGTCCTGAAACTTTTCCCGTAAAAGAGCATTGGTTTCGTTACTTTTTGAAAGTAAACTTTGTCCAGATCAATACCATCCAACTCCGACCATAAGAAATCATTGATCATCTCTCGATAGCGCAGAACGACGTGAAGTGGACAAATCTGGGTTTTCATCAACACTTTGGGCTACAGTAGCAGCGACGCGCACGGGTTTTATTCTTGACCTCACTAACTTGTCCCAACAGCTCGAATTTTTCCACCAATTTCTGTATTGCGGTCCCATAAGGTGTTTCACGACGACCCAAAAATGCTTTAGTTTTGCAAAATGTTCACCATTTTTGTAGTGAATTTCAGTGTGTTGCTGAAGCGTGTATCGTTCAATTTTTGGTACTGGCGTAGTTTCTACTTGTCAAATGTCAAAGAATAAAAGCTTCAAGAGTGACTGCTACCGAAATACCGGGTGATTCAAAATAACACCTTTTGTTGGAAAATCCTTACTGAAGCGAGAATTGTTCGAAAAATGCCCAGAATATGACAACGCTCGGCCACATGTTTCAATACCTGTTAAAAAGTATTTACAATTAAGTGGTTGGGAAGCTTTGCCGCACCCACTTTATACTCCAGACCGAGCCCTTACCGACTATTATTTGTTTCGATCTATGTAGAACGCTTTCTCTGAGATACGCTTCACTTTGGAGCAGAGTACTCGGAATTGGATTGATTCGTTTTTGGCCTCGTTCTTTTGGCTTCAAAATAAAAGTTAAACAAACTTAAAAAAACCCTCATTATACCCTACACCACTATAGTGGGGAGGGTATATTGGATTTGTGCAGATGTTTGTAACGCTCAAAATTATTAGTCTAACACCCACCTTAAAGTATACCGATCGACTCAGAATCACTTTCTGAGTCGATTAAACGATGTCCGTCCGTCCGTCCGTCCGTCCGTCCGTCTGGCTGGCTGGCTGGTTGTCCATGTAAACCTTGTGCGCAGAGTACAGGTCGCAATTTTGAAGATATTTCAATAAAATTTAGTACATATCATTTTTTCTGCCCAAGGACCAAGCCTATTGAAATTGGCTGAAATCGGTCCATTATTTCACCTAGCCCCCATACAAATGTCCTCCCGAAATTGGACTTTATCGGCCATAAATGTTTAATTTATATATGTATCTACACAAGTTTTTCTCTAAATAAGTTTTATATATACAGAATTCACGTCACCAAATTTTATGATGATCGGTCCATAATTAGTCATTGCTCCCATATAAGGCCTGCTTCCGATAATCACTTTAACGATCATAAATCTCCTAAAAATGTTGGTATACACATAAAATGCAACATAAATAACTTTCATATAGACATTAATCCCACTACCTAATTTCATGGTGATCGGTCCATAATTGGTCATAGCTCGCATATAAGGCCTACTTCCGAAAATCGCTCACGAATATAAATTATTGAAATTTTGAAAGAAAAATGTTTTTGCTCATTTCTTAGTGTAGGGTATTATATGGTCGGGCTTGACCGACCATACTTTCTTACTTGTTTTTAAATCGCGTTTTTTAAGGGTCTAATTTTATAAAACGAAAGGACAAACTTTAAAATAAAATTCAATGGAAAATATTCAAGCTTCAAGCCCTTTTCCCAGTATTTTACATACAAATTGCGTTTCGTTTTATAAAATGAGGCCTTAAGTTTTAGTTTTTTCTGCAACAAAATTAAGAACCATATACTTTTAATATTAAAAGTCGAAAATTAAAAAAAAAAAAAAAAACAACCTTTTATTACAACTGTAGAACACTAATCCTTGCCTCTAGTCATTAATTCTATCCCCTTATACGTAATTTAATTAATTATGCATTACCCATACGTAAAATATGTACATATGTATATTAGTAAGGGTGACTGTCGATTTTTTTAGATTTCAAAGTGTGCTGGGTGGAATACTGTGACACTAGGTGTAATAGTTAAGTGCTGAAAATTTGAGTGCTGAAAATTTGAACGATTCCGGAACGCGCATCGAGGTCAAAAAAGTTCTAAAGTAGACGATCTAACAAGACAGAAATTACTGTCATGATTCTTTCATGAAATTTCGTATGATTTCTTCCACAATAATATTGAAAATTGTTAAATAAAATAATAAAGTCGGGCCACCTTTTAATACTTACATTTTTATTTGCAAAGGCTTTTCCGAAAGGGACTTCTATACTTTGACAGTTGCTAGTGGCCATAGTGTTGATGCTACATCTGTCAAATTGACTGTCATTTAGTTACTTTGTTACGCCAAATCACCATGAATGGATATAGCATTTAACAACACGTGCTATTGATAAAATTGTTTTATGAAAATGGGTGTTCGTTCGGACAACGTTCCGCCAGCTTCGCCTATTTTACAATGAGGCCCAATTCTGGATGAATGGGTACAAACAAAATTGTTGAATTTGGGACGATACAAGTCCACGTGAGAATCAAGAGAATATATCATTGTTTGATGTGGATTTTGGACTGGCGATGTCATCGGCCCATATTTCGTTGAGAACGACGTTGGCCAGCCCTTCACCGTCAACATCGAGGGATATAGGTGTAATCATCGACCTTACTTACTTTCGCCACCAAAGGCATACGTGCAACTTAGCTCGTGTCACATTGGACATTCAGCTCGAACGATTTGAGGGCATTCTAATATCACGTGGTATGCATGTGAACTGGCCAGTTATTTAGTGCTATTTGAACCAGTTAGACTTTTTCTTGTGCAGTTTTATTAAGTCGCAGGTCTATGCGAACCACAGCGACCCTCAAAGCCAACGCAACCAATGCCATCGGTAAAATTCAGACTGATTTATGCGCCAGAGTCATAAAAAATTAAATTGAAATTGTTCGCAACTCACCGAAGCCTGGGTGGACATTTGGACAATGTTATATTCCATACTTAAAGGAATATATAATATCTCAAACACACTTTGTTTATTTTAAATTTTAAGATAGGATGCACTTAATAAAATACCCTTTAGAATCATGATATAAATGATATATGAAATAAACTATTAAGCTAAGAGTAAGTTCTCCCCTAATGAAAGCGAAATTAGCAAATTACAAATTTAACGCGAATGAGCAAGCAAATCTTTAAAAAGTGAATACATTTAATATATAAGATTTTTGAGCAAAATACAATAATATAGAAAACATATGTATGTAGTTATTTAGGTTTAAAAATGTTAATGCTGTAATTTATGCTATTGCTTTCCAATTTCAAAGATATTGAAAATTACTCTTAAATTTTATAAAATTTTCATAATTTAACTATGGAAAAAATAAATATACAAAATTTAACAAAATTGTTATGTTTATGATATATAGGTAATGATTAAAGTAAACAAAGTAATTATTATTTTACAAATGTATAAAATGAGGGAAATTTCAATGTGTGATACCACAAATAAATATTTAAAATTTTCTCAAAGTTACTCTGAAAAATTATACTTATTAAGCAAACACAACAAATTTTTAATACTTGAATACATTTTGCAACCATTTATTTATTTACAATGTGGATGTTATTTCACTTGAAAAATTAAAATGTATGTGTCAAAGAAATTCGATTACAGAAAAACATATTTGTCAAATGCACACACCTACATATTTATTTCCAAAAAATAAATAAAAATTCAATAATAAAGCGATTTTTTTTAACCCCGATAGAAACTTGAAATTGTAAAAAATAACAAAAACATGTAAATTTCAACTAAAACAAACATTTTTTTATTCGAATAACATTTGAAAATTATTTCAACGTGCAGTAACAATCTCCATTGACCATAAAGCGAGTTACGGCTTCAGTTTGTATAATGCCTAAAATATTCTTCAGAACTCGGGCAGTTATGAAATTTCTATCCGGACTCAACGTGAACAAATCCCCTGGTCCAGATTTTATACCGGCACTTGTTTTAAAAAAATGTCCATCATCTCTGGCCCGTCCACTTAGAAACCTTTTTTACCTTTCATATCAATCTGGGATTTTCCCCAATTGTTGGAAGGTTGCCAACGTCCAGCCAATCCCAAAAAAAAAGGCGACGCCACCAATCCGGACAATTACCGCCCAATCGCAATTTGTTCGACGCTCTCGAAGGTTAAACATGTTAAACTATCACCTTATTAAGTATTTAGAATCGAATAGACTTCTGAATGACAGACAATATGGCTTTCGTAGTAGTCGTTCAACTGTGGACTTAATGGCGTTTCTTTCAGAACAGTGGTGTCAATCAATACATCGAATGTGAGAGAGTAAGGTAGTCGCACTCGATATTTCGAAAGCATTTGACCGGGTGTGGCATGATGGATTAGTTTCGAAATTGATCTCGTTCGGAGTCGGGGTTGAATTTTCTGGTTTTATTTCTAGTTTCCTTCGTGGACGTACTATAAGGGTAGTATTAGATGGGGTTTGCTCCGATAACTTCATATTGAGCTCTGGAGTCCCCTAGGGCTCTATTCTTTCTCCTTCCCATTTTTTAGTTTTCATGAGTGATTTACTAACAATCACTTCAAATCCAATCTATTCTTTCGCGGATGACAGTAATATCTGTCACTCATATTCATTTGACCACAGACCAACTCTTTCTGATATTAAACTCTCAAGAATGAATATGGATGACTCGATAAATTGTGACTTTATAATAATCTCCAGATGGGGTGAATTGAACCGGGTTAATTTTAACGCACTCAAAACTCAGTGCTGCCTATTGACACACAAACGTCTTGAGATTTCACCACAATCAATTCTTCGTATGGGTAACCCAACTGTTGGAGTTTCAGATAACCTTATGATTCTAGGCACGAGAATACTTTGTGACGTCCGTTGGAACCGTCATTTATTCGATGTTGCGAAGGAAACTTTTAGGTGGTTGGGCTTCTTGAGACGCTGTCGGACATATTTCTCCCTTTCCGACCTTCATCGAATATACACTAGCTTCATTCATCCGAAGATGGAATATAATGGGCAGGAGCTGCAAGGTCAAGTCTAGAGCTGCTGGACCGGGTTCAAAGAAGGTAGGTTGATCTTATAGGTGATGAAACTGTTACCCGGTTTATCGATACTTTAGAACATTTTACAGATATTACCACGGGTGTTGTTCAGCGGACATAAGTAATATCATTCCTAATACGCTTTCTTTCGGAGCACACGACTATCACACAGATCGCACCAATTTGCTATACACTTGAGTACCAACCGCACGACGAATTATAATATTAATATTAGCCTCATCGCTGAAATTTGTGTAGATACCTACATAAAATAAACATATATGACTGACGAAGTCCAATTTCGGGAGGACATTTGTATGGGGCTAGGTGAAATAATGGACCGATTACAGCCAGTTTCAATAGGCTTGGTCCTTAGGCCAAACAAAATATAAGTACCAAATTTTATTGAAATATCTTCAAAATTGTGACCTGTACTTTGCGCACAAAGTTTACATGGATAGCCAGCCAGACGGACGGACGGATGGCCATCGTTTAATTGACTCAAAAAGTAATTCGGAGTCGATCGGTATACTTTAAAGATGGATGTTTGGTAAATATTTTTGGGCTTTATAAACATCTGCACAAATATATACCATCCTCACTATGGTTGTAATCTGATTAAAATGAGTGACGAGAAAAATGTGCGTACTAAACAAAACCCAACTTGGTCCTACAAAAAGTTGGCCAAACAATCAAGGGTCTGCCATCAAACAGATTCCAATGTTATTAAACATTATCGGGAAAACTTGTCCGTTGATAGAAAATCTGGTTCATGTAGAAGGAATGGTCCACATGATGTTTCTAAAGCCAATAAATAGAAAGCATTTTCAAAAGAGCTCTTAACACATCCGGTAGGAAAGCAGTCCGGTTAGCTCAGTACTCGGACTATTTGGTATGAAAAGTTAAAGCCAATGCAGGTTTAAAAACATGCAAGGCTCAAAAACTTACTGACTGGAACTCTGCTAAAAATGTAGAGGCCAAAGACAGAGCACGGAAATTGAAGTCAAATTTTATACAAAAAGTATACCTTCTACATAATGGGTGACGTAACGTACGTATGGAAAAATGTTCGCAGCTTCAGGGTCAATATTTGTATGTTGCCGATGCTCGAGGGAATGTAGTATGATAGTTTAGGAACCAAAAGCTTCAAACCTTGAAAAGTAACCTAATGAGGGTTGTAGGTCTATTTGAAGACATACTAAAACCGTTTTCAAAGATTTTGAAAATTTTTATACCAATTTCAAAATTTTGAACAACTATGGAGAGGCAAAGAATTAGGTTTTCATAAAATTGATGCATAAATTGTATATTCCAAGAAAATTTCGTAATTTTTAAAATTCAACAATAGTTCTTTTAATTCTTTTCTATGAAAAGTTATTCTTTTGGCACTTTATTTTAAAGACAATTTTATACAGAAAAAAAAACGAGAAAATACTTGTTAAAATTGGTTTATATTTGCAAAAGTTAGCAGCTGATTAGAGTCTTTATTTAGTACAGCGGGTATCTAGGATTTTGTCCTGTCTGGATCATTGTTGAGGTCATTTAGCTGAGCATGCTGTGGTTTAAAACAAAAGGCGGGTAGAATATCGTTGGCTAAAAGACTGATATTTGAGCTAGTAACAAATTTCGGGCACACACGTTGACTCCTATTGGACGGGAGCGTTTGAAGTCAGAGATCATATAGCCAGGCCGGATGTTACTGCTTTTGATCATTGTCCTGGGCTTTGCTGATTCACTAGCTAGCTAAGATGGTAGGGATTAGATAGATTGAGCGCTCTGTGCAGTCAATGTATGAGAAGTTGCCAATTGTGTGTTCCTTGCAAGTCCCACAATGGCGGTGATAGATGTATTGATTCTATCCAGTATTAAGAGCACCGTGAGGTGGGGCTGTATATGCAGGTAACCAAGATAATGTCAGACACATTCTGTAATTTCTGACTGTTTTGCAGGAATTATAGAAATACTTTCTTAACGAAACTCTAATAATTTATTTTCTGGCAATAGGGTGGTAGAAACAAAGATCTGACGGATAAATACTAGAAAATACTTAAAGTCAAAGGCCCTTAAAACAAAACATTTGTCTTCTCTAGACAAAAACATTGATATATCATACTTTAAGATCCGGCTGTAGATGCTAAAATATAACGAACAAATATATAACAAAAAAAAAAATCGAAACTGCAATTATACAATCAGAACATGTGTTTTGAAAGTGTCTATGTCCAACAGCTCTTATTATATTTGTCTAATTTTAAATGGCCATTAAATTGACTATATTTTTAATATTTCTTAAACCAGTTATTTATTGCATTAGTGAATGTGCTCCATCGGAAATGGTTTGTGCTGTTCAGAAGTATTGATTTTGATTCGGAAGACATGGATCGTCCAGACCAGCCAAACAAGTTTGAAGACTAAGAGTTGGAGGCATTACTCCATGAAGATTATTGTTAAGCTCAACCAGAGCTAGCAAAATCATTGGGAGCTACACAATCCTTTGCAAGGAGTAGGATTCATCCACAAACAGTAAAATTCGGTACCAAAAGAACTGAAGCTGAAAGACATTCAAAGACGATTTTGTATATCTGAAATGCTGCTTAAACGTTATACAATTTTTGCACCGAATCACTACTTGCGATTGAAAATGGATCCATTACGATAGTCCGAAGCGTAAGAGATCGTATGTGAAGCCGAATCGACACCAAAGCCAAACATCCATGACACTAAGGTAATGCTCTGTATTTGGTTTGACCAAAAGTTTCCTATCATTTCAAAATCAAAACTATTTTGATTTTTCATACTGCATTGTCTGTGTGTCGCATACATAAACAAAAATTTCAAATTTACCAACACATGCTTATTGCATGAGCATGAGCAGTATGTGTCTATGGGCCCCTTTATAGTCATACATCCAATACAATACTAATTATATCGACCATAGGGTAACATAGAGACGAGACGTAATTGTCAAAACCCTAAGTCTATTGTCAAAAACCTATCTCTTGCAACAACAAAATACATGATATTTTATGTATTTTGTTATTGTATGAGACATATGATTTGTTGTATTTTTGTTTGACAAATTGGAGTGTCTTGTCTCTATGTATAATTCTCTATGATATCGACGAATTGGATAACTAAAATTACAATTGGTTTACTGTAATTTTTATCTGTATATATTTGAAATATTACGAAAATATCTATATACTAGTATACTTAATATAACATACGAAAAATATACATTATGGGACATATTAACCTTAACAATTTATTCCATTTATTAATACTTTTTATATTATCCACAAATTTGCAGTTTTTTCCAACCACATCCTTTCATTTATTCCATTTGTAGCAGGTGTCATCCAGATTTGATCATCATTCATTCGTTCAGAAATTTTAGTTAAAAACACAACATTATGTATACAAATTTGTATTTCATATACGATACTCCTAAGTACTGGCAATAAATTCTAGTACATTTTTTTTATTTAGTTTTTTTTTTTTTTTTTTGTGTCTATTAAACATAAATATTAGTTGGCCCTGCTTTTTAAATCGCTCGATGAACAATGTTGGAAATGTTCTTTCCACACTTCCTGTTTGCTAACAATTTCTATAGACTCGATATGTCGATATTATAAATCAATGTTTAGCCAATGTATAAAGACATCATTTTACTAAAGTGTCTGCACTTTAGACTAATAAATTGACAAAAAAAAAAAAAAAGACGAAAGAGTGGAAGGGAAAAAAGCTGTGGAAAAAAAACAACTTTTAGTTGCAAGTCTGATGATGGTTACATTAAAAAAACATCCATCCAAACCAAAGCAAACCAAACATCTGTACATATTTTACAATGTACATTAGGATGGTTCACTAAGGAATAAAATATACAATATATATTGTACAATTGACGTCACTAAAAGTAATTTTAGCTCTAATATGTTGCACTTCAATGTTCCGCAATAATTAGAACATACATATTTGTTCAATGAACAAGAAGTTCATGATCATATTAAAATTATAATTATATTATACTATGATCTACATATTTCTAGAATTTGAACCACTCTAACTGTTGTAGTATGTTTTAAACTCGAAGAAATCTCCATAAAAAACTATATATTTATAGGGAGAAAACAAACATTTTCGTCAAATCATCGGACCTTACCCTTTCCAAATTTATTAAAACTTGGTATATATGTTATTTATGGTCATACAAAACTTGAAGTTTCTCAAAATGTTTAAATTAGCTCTGGTTTGTCTTTTATCGAGGTTAAAAGTTAAAATTTTCCAAAGGGAAACAATTTCTACTCACATTTTTCAATAAATTTAAAAATATTGTTACGTTTTTACCTTTTAAAAACGGGGTTTATTTCCTTTAAATAAACCGGATACTTTTGATTGCAAATAAAAAGCAGTTTTAGTAGTTTAAAATTGTAACCACTCTCTATTTATTTAGAATCTACAACAACAACAGAATTAAATAGTCACTCAGTGTCTTTATACACGTATATCAATTCACAGAAATACACACACACACTTTATAACGTACAAGTATACACGTACAATACAGTTGATGTTAACTCTAACAGCGACAATGATCAACTCCACTCAACTGCAGTCTCTGCCACTATTTATACACGCACTGCCATCTTCCTCCGAGAAGTCGAGATTGTTCTTAACGGTCAACTAGTATGTTCGATTTCTAGAGCTTTCGATGTCATTGCCAGCAGCCCAAACATTTAGTGTTGCCATACTTGCAAACAATGTCAATGATGGACATGCCTTCAAACATGATGAATGCTGCAGGCAGTCGTTACAGACCGTTGAATTCAAATCGTCATTGCACATTCGTAACAATATTCAGAAAAATATAAAAACAAGTTTGTTATTTTAAAAAAAGTTTAATTTTTAATATGTTTTTGTGGAATGAATGAGTCTATTTTTCAACAAATAGGCAGATTTTATTGAAATAAATATAGGAACAAAGCCTGTATTGCGGATAACAGACAAATTCAGGTAATATTTTTCAAATTTGTACTTTAACGTGGGTGTTACCTTAAAGTACACCAATCTGCTCAGTATTACTTTATGAGTCGATTAAGCGATGACCGTCCATTCACACAAACCTTGTAATCAAACTGCCGGTCGCAATTTCATAGATAATTCTGCAATATTTGTCACAATCTTTTGACCCAAGGACGAGACCATTCAATTTTGGTTGAAATCTGTTTATTATTTCTCCTAGACGCAATACTACTAAACTAACTGAAAATAGTTAAGCTCTCATTAATATCTTAATTATACAGATAGCAAAATAAAATTAGTTATATATAAGCTGAACCGACACAAACAAATTTAGTTCCGATTGGTCTCTCTCGAAAATTTCGTTAATGAGAATAAACCTCTGAAATATGCTAGTATACAATAGAAAATTCCAATGAGCTTTCATTACATAGTTGAGGTCTCTGCAACCGAAATAACTAAAAACAAGTAAATGAGCAAAAACTTTTTTCTTTTAAAATTTTAATAATTTATATTCGTGAGTGATTTTCGGAAGAGTGCCTTATATGGGAGCTAATAACAATTATGTACCGTTCACCATGAAATTAGGTCGTGTGTTTTATATCTATATGAAAATTATTTATGTTGAATTTTATGTGTATACCAACATTTTTAGGAGATTTATACACGTTAAAGTGATTTTCGGAAACGGGTTTTATATGGGAGCTATAACTAATTATGGACCGATCATAATAAAATTTGGTGACATGAATTCCTTATATATAAAACTTATTTGGAGCGAAATTTGTATAGATGCCTATATAAATTAAACATATATGACTGATAAAGTCCAATTTCGGGAGGACATTTGTATGGGGGCCGATTATACTGGACCGATTACAGCCAGTTGCAGTAGGATTGGTCCTTGGGCCAAAACTATTATAAGTACCAAATTTTATTGAAATATCTTCAAAATTGCCACCTGTACTTTGCGCATAAGATTTACATGGACAGCCAGCCATCCAGCCAGTCAGACGGACGGACATCGTTTAATCGGTATACTTTAAGGTGGGTGTATATATACTTTAAGGTTAGGCGTTACAAACATCTGCACAAATTCAATATACCCACCCCACTATGGTGGTCCAGGGTATAAAAATCACGATATGGTGTTAACTATAGGCATCTTACATGGCTCAGTGGTTTCAATTTTAAATGATCACTTAGATATGAGAAAGCTTTCCGCAAGATCGCTACCGCATTTGCTCACAATCGGGTGCACATAGGAGTAAACAGGTGTGAAGTTTCCATTGAAAAAATTCCTGAATTAGGCTACGAAATGCTCCATCTTCCACCCAAATCTCCGAATTTAGCCCCGAGTAACTATTTCTTGTTTCCAAACCTGAAGAAATGTCTCGGCGGAAAAATAGTTGACTCCAACGAAGGAAGGGATACAAAAACAAGTTAGACAGAATAGTCGATCAAGCATGACCATATGATACCCTACACCGAGTATATCATTATAAAGAGTGCTCTTTTAAAATATATATGGGAGCTATGACTTATTATAAACCGATTGTTATAAAATTTGGTGACATCACTAGATGTTGGACAAAGTGCATCATAGATCTCAAAGTAGACTACGTTGAAAAATAAAATAATTTTTTATCAAAAAAAAAAAAAATGTGTTTCATTAAAAAAGGCACATTATTTTTGACCCACGCTCGTAACATCAAATGTTGTAAACTAAGCTCTTTCTACATCGACTAACTGGCAGTAAGTCTTCTTCATTTCTGTTTCAGCAATTAAAAATTATTATTTCAAAATATTTTGATTTAACCTTCGCTTTCATAGTATCTACCGAGGTAGATATTTTGATCTTCAGTTGTTAATAACTTACACAGTTTTTATCAACTTTTAAATTGCTTTCAGCTCAGTTATCAAAATTTTAGAAAATTAACAATTTTAAAGTAAATATATACCGTGGTATATGTTAATTTAACACATTTTGTTCGTAAGCCGTATTTTTCCGAACTTGAGTCCTTATAGCAGTTTTGGAACTTCGTTTGTATAAGGCAATGCTGAGCACATTAGCTTTTTACATTTGATGTATTCTTGGCTAGTAGCTCTCTTTCTTTTATACTCTCTGTAGCAACCACCCTTTTGCTTAAGTTTATACTGTCATCATTGTTCAAACTCTTATCTAAAATACATTCCATAGCAGTCTTGATAAACAACTATACTTCGTGTGTTCTTTTTGTCATACATAAAGTAAGCTGCTAGGGCTACAGTATCGAATAATTTAAAAAACATCGCCACAGTCCAACGTCTTGTTGCTCTTTCGGTTGAGTATTTAGACAAAATTTTGCCTACTGTTTTGCCTGCTTTAGATTTATTGAAAAATTTTATGATTTCATGCTTTTGTTTTGTACTTCTTATAATATGAATTAGATATTTTGATAAAAAAATGTGTACATACATAAAAACGCCTTACATAAATTGAATGTATAAAATCATTATCTACCCAGGTAGCTACCATGAGTTCACGTACAAAAATGTCTTCATGAAAGCGTAGGTTAAAAGAGTTTATAGTTTTTTTTTTTTTTAAGTATCAAAGCGTTAATATTTGTTTAATTATTATTTCGTTTTATAAGCCTAAAGATTTTGTAACTTCACATATACAGTTACCACTAATCACAGTAATTTATAATGAGATTAAAATCAAGGTTGATTTGCTAATTTGCCAGTATTAATCCCAACATATTAGAACTAACATATCCATAATTTTCTCTGAAGAACAATTTTAACTTTAGCAATTTAATTGCTAATATAATTTAAAGAGTCATATTTTCTGGAAACGCTGTTGTGTAGTATTTGGGCAATGAGCGATCCATATATAATTATTTTGATTATATTGAAAATACTCGTATACACAAAAACGAAAATTTATTTTTTCAAATACATCCCTAAATTTCAACGATATCGACATTAACACTTTGATTTTGTTTGTTTCTCTTTTAAAACCCATACGAAAATCTCCTTGCATACGATGCCTTTTTTGTCAACCATGCTTGCCTTTTTTTGGTATACAATCAGAAAAGAGCTCAAACAGAATATCAAAAAAAAGTCATGAAAAACAGAAAACTTGCCTTTTGTTTAGACGTCACAATTTGCTAGTATGAAAAAACTCATGATTTTAAGTCATGACTTAAAGTCATAATATTAATGCCCCCTATGTGAAGAATCCCAGGAACTCTTCTGAATATATTGTTACGAAATTGTATTTGAATTCACATATAATGGTTGTAAATGCTGGTTTAAAGTTGCATCATGTTTCTCAACGTTTCTATTTCTGGAGACTTCTAATTGTGGATTAACAGCAGTTTACATAACTGTGGACATTACTAACATAGCTGTGGAAGATACCACATGGAATTAAAGCTTTGAGTTGATCATTTTAGAAGTAGAACTTGCATGATGCTTCTGGAAGGAAGATGGCGATGCGTATAAATAGTGGCTGCTGTTGTAGTCGGTATTTAGTTTATCATAGGCTCTGCTAGAGTTAACATTAACTGTATTGTACATTATAAAGTGGCATTTAAATATGAGTATTTCTGTGAATTACAAACGTGAATTTGTATGAAAACACTGAGTGACTATTTAAACTGAATTTGGTTGTGTAAATTTTAATAGATAAAGAGTTGTTACAATTTAAAACAACAAAACTTTTTTATTTGCAATCCAAAGTATCCAATTTATTTAAAGGAAATAAATACCGTTTTTAAAAGGTAAAAACGTAACAATACATATACTTATAATCGCGCAATGGCTCAAATATAAGAAAAATCTTTGGAAAATGGAGATATATTTTTTGAGATATACCTTATTCAAGGACGATTTGATATGCTATTTCCTGTGTGGATAGGATAAGGATTTGTAGAAAAAATTCGAAAATATACAATTCATTAAATTTAATAAGAGATCAAAAGTGATCAACTCTGTTTGTCTGAGTTAATAGTTTTAATTTAGGTAATTTGCACGTATGAACTTTGAATCTATATAAAAACCAAACTAAAGCTCATTTTAAAATTCTGGAGAACTTTAAGTTTTGTATGACCAGGGAAAATATTTATACCAAATATTATCGAATTCGGAAAAGTAAAGATTAAAACATAAAAATTTTTGTTCGAAATTTTTCGTTTCGTCTCCAAACAAAAAAAAAAAAGTTTACTTTTGCTGTTACTTTTGCTGCTGCTTGTTGCAATATAGTTTGTATTTTATGTTTTTTCAACGGCGAAGTTTTCATACTCTCTGCAAAAAAAAAAAAAATCAAAAGAAAAAAATATTTGTCACAACTTGAGGCATTTGTCTTAAATTTCCCATGTTTTCTGTTAGAATATGGGTTGGTTTATGTATTTTCTATAGTATACAGTATAAATGTAAGTACATATTTGTGGTATGTTAGTCTGGTAATGTTTTCTTATGCATTTTGTTTAACCTATTGTGGGCTATCATTACAAAATAATTTATTTTTTATATTTTAAGTAGGTTTGCTGTACTCAATCCCACTGTGCAATGCTTGTTTTGTTAACTTTCACAAATGAAAATTCTACTCAATTTTGTCAAAACTTGACCTGTCTGAGTTTGATTTTGTGCTTAAGTGTTATTAAGTCAAACAAATGTCACAAACGTACTTAATTTGTAGCTTTATTAAAAACTAAACAAAATTTCCATAGATTTTATAACTATAATGAATTTTTGTATGATTTCATTTTGAAAGAACTTTTCATTGAACAATTCATTGCCTTAAAATATGAAAGTAATTTTAGTCGGTCAAGCCTTAAATACCCTACAGAGAGCATGATTATAATGAACAATTATAAGTAGTAATAACTTCAATATAAGGAGTTATTATATTGGAGTTATTACCACTTATAATTATTCTGTTTTTGATTCCATCCTTGTTTTTAGTTTACTAAAATCTGCCTGCTGCCTTTGCAATCAATTCTAGATTTGTGATATGATGGAGTTTTTCTTGAATTCATCACTAAGACTATGCTTCAGACAAATATAAACAAATAGAGACAAATTACGGATTGTTGGCTAAGATAAACCAATAAGTACAAACCGGCATAGATGTGCAGTAAGGAGGCTTTTAAATTGGACTTTATCGTTTTTAGGTCCTTTCAAGGTCTTAAATTATCCGTTATCTAGAAACCAAATGCTGTGTGTTCGATTCCAATAAAAGCTGCATTATTTAGCATCTTTTGACTGCCATTGATACCAGACTACCGTGTGACTTGAGGAGACAACAAAAAAACCGGGAATTAATGAAGCAAAATATTCTTATCGTTTGAACTTTTACATTTGCTTTTAATTTTATATTAGCTTGGAGTTTTCTTGATATAAAATAATATTTTTAGAAAAGATTTTTCACAGCTTTACAAAAGATACTTGCGAAAAACAAAATAAAGTCAAGGTAAAAATCGAAAGTTTCAAAATTTAAACTTAAATAACTTTTGAAGTAAAACAGATAGCTTAGAGAAGAAAGGATTTTCTATATTATCCATTTAACTTTATAATGAAAGTACAAGTTGCGAGCTTTATAAAGCTTTGAAAACTAAATAAGATACATTTTTACACCCTGTTTCTCAGTTTGTATTATTTTGCTCACAAATTCTGAAGCCTACATCATTTGGCAATCGGACCAGTAGTTTAGAAGAGACATATTTATTACCACTTTTCTTCCAAAACCCCATTGAGTTGCTTTCCAACACAATTATCAAATTGGAGTGTCGTGAAAGATACATATGAAAATATTTATAAAGACTGAATTAACACCTTTTTTTATTACAAATTTTAGGTAATTTCTAGATTTTCTTTCTTAATAAAAATCTCACAAAATTAAAGTCCTGGATTTCTTTCAACTATACGGCTTATATTATCAATTCCATATTTCACATCATGAACAAAAACATTATACAGTAGTGTTATTTAAACATGAGCAAAACTAATATTACCATCAATGCTGTAAGCTATTATTACTCGTTAAAACATTTCAAAACTTTTAAGAGCAAAAAAAAAAAAAAAAACTAAATGTGTCAAATTACCATGAATAACAACGAATCTGTCATGCTGCTATACTTTTTTTCATTGTTTATTGAATTAAATCAAATCGATGATTTGCCAATTTTATTAACACAAAATGACCTAAATACGTTGTTATACAAGTTTTAATTATGAACAATCAGAAAACTATTTAGTGGCAATTGGAAATTAATTGAAATAAGTATTCATACACAAGTATATTTACATATAAAAACTGTGACGAGTAGGACATTGTTGGATTTAAGAATTTACTAATATAGAGTAGTTTTAATCATGATAGGATCTCGGGTCAAATTTGACCCATTTTTAAATTAAAAATTGAATTTTTTCCAAAAGTGAGTGGTTGATATTATTGACAATTTAAAAAAAATGAAAAATATATATTTTCATTTGGGTCAAACTTGGCCCGAAGATCGTTAATGTCAGTAAATTTTAAGACTTTATGAAGGTTAAAGTGGATCTAGCATAATTTTTCGAAGCTAAATCGTGTCAATATATTGCTGAATATTTGTTAATGCTTCTCTTGCGCTTTTATCACGCATGATTTCAGTTCAAGTTGAGCTCTTTGAAAGCAAAAGATTTCCTTACCTGTATAGAGAAGATGGAAGTTCTTCTCCCTTAAAAGCTGTACGAATTTGCTTAAGTAAATGTTCAGTAAGGTGACTGTTAAATTGGACTTTATCATTTTTAGGTTCTACCAAGTTCTTAAATTCTCCTTTATCAAACTCCAAATGCTGTGTGTTCTATTCCAATAACAGCACTATGACCGAATTTTCAAATTTTACGGCTAAAAGTCGATTTTTCAACATTATATTTTAAAAAAAAATGTATGCCGTGGCCAAAATATTGGAAAGAAAAATAGATACAAGTAATAAAAATTGACAACCCATAATTATACATACAAAATACAACCGAATTCATTTCAACAATTTTGGAATATTATTTACTAAAAAAAATGAAAAATTAACCAATTCCGTTGAACAAATCTATTGGCACACTTAACCAGATTCTTCAAATTTTATCGATATAGCCATCTTTCTCAGAAAATCCCATTGTTTCTTCTTTAATTTAACAGTTTCTAAACTGTATATAAGTCTCGGACTTATTGACCCCCCCTCGTATCTACCATAGCGAGAGTGAAGAAGATTCGTGGTGGGACCATGAGGGAATTTCAAGATAATAAACATTTACTTCAAATTTCCTAGAATTTCGAAGAATAATAAAAAAAAACTTCAAACATACACAGAAAAAATTATAAACGAAATATTTCCAAACAAATGCTTGTTTAAAACCAAATTTTTGTTTTATTTATCTTTTTATTTGGTTTTATGAATATATTTGTTGATCTTAAATTTTGCTTTTAACAATACTGACAACTTTTTAAATTATCAAAAACCCATATTTGTTCTTCAATTTTCTTAATTTATTGTACTACAAATCAATTACGTTTTTATAATGTGAACATTTTTATAATATTTTAAATAATACACAACACTTCTACATAACATTT
The DNA here is from genome assembly GCA_942486065.2 of Calliphora vomitoria. Lineage (NCBI taxonomy): Eukaryota > Metazoa > Arthropoda > Insecta > Diptera > Calliphoridae > Calliphora > Calliphora vomitoria. Next base: position 154,891,545 of record OW818029.2, read on the forward strand.
TTTTTTTCTTTATTAAAACTTTATTTGGTTTTAACAAATATTTTAATAAAATCAAATATTTATTTTAAATGAATATAAAGTTTTTTTTTTATACTATGAACCAACAACAATTTTTTTGACAGACTGTTGGAAAAATAAATATTTAGAAAATATATAAATGTTTAATGGATGGATGAAAAGTTTAGAACCCAAAGGGATCTGTAATATGCAGGCCAGGCTTGGGTTTAGTTATATTAAGGAATATTGGAGTTCTTCTTACGTTTAAAGTTTGGTAGGTATCAGATTACAGTGCTTGGTAATACCGTTAAGTGTTCCGGTGTAATTTCAGAAGATCAAGCTCCCAATTTCGTCTTCTCCTTGGGAGAATACTTAACAATTGATTATCAATTAAAATAAATACAAACAATGTGACAAATTTTTCTGTCTTCCATTAGAGGGAAATTGGATTTACGTTTTTTGGAAAGGTCGCAAGTTTGACTGAAATTCCACACATTACTTCCTATATAAGTTTTCCATTAAACATGTTGTATATAGAATAATTTAAGTTCTATATATTGTGTATATTAGTTTTTTCTACAGAAGATATTGCGTATACCAGCATTTTCGACTGAACATGTTGTGTATAACAGTATATTCAATAGAAAATGTTGTGTATAACAGTATTTTCTAATGCAAATACTGTTTATAACTGTATTTTTTTTATAGAAATTGTTGTTCATAACTGTATTTTCTATATAAAATATAAAATAGTTTTCTAAAAAAAACAAATTTGTTTGCAATAGAATGTTGTTTTCTATAGAAAATGTTGCTTATAACAGTATTATTTATATAAAATGTTCTTTTTAACTGTATTTTCTATAGAAAATGTTGTTTATAACAGTATTTTCTAAAGCAAATGTTGTGTATAACAATTTTTTCTTAGGAAACTGATGTCTATAACTGTATTTTGTTTAAAACAGTATTTTCTATAGAATATGTTATTTATCATAACAGTTTGATTTTGTGAATTTTGTGATAAGTCCTATTTCAGTAAATTATTTATTTGACTTTATAAATTTTGTGTTTGAATACGAAATTTTATTTTTTATACCCTACACCACCATAGTGAGGAGGGTATATTGGATTTGTGCAGATGTTTGTAACGCCCAAAACTATTAGTCAAACACCCACCTTAAAGTATAAGCACTTTCTGAGTCGATTAAACGATGTCCGTCCGTCCGTCTGGCTGGGTGGCTGGCTGTCCATGTAAACCTTGTGCGCAGAGTACAGGTCGCAATCTTGAAGATATTTCGATCAAATTTGGTACATATCATTTGTTCTGCCCAAGGACCAAGTCTATTGAAACTGGCTGAAATCGGTTCATTATTTCACCTAGCCCCCATACAAATGTCCCTCCGAAATTGGACTTTATCGGTCATAAATGTTTAATTTATATTGTTATGTACACAGTTTTTTCTCCAAATAAGTTTTATATATACGGAATTCATGTCACCAAATTTTATTATGATCTGTTCATAATTAGTCATAGCTCCCATATAAGGCTTGCTTCCGATAATCACTTTAACGAGCATAAATCTCCTAAAAATGTTGGTATACACATAAAATTCAACATAAATAACTTTCATATAGACATTAATCACACCACCTAATTTCATGGTGATCGGTCCATAATTGGTCATAGCTCCCATATAAGGCACACTTCCGAAAATCGCTCACGAATATAAATTATTGAAATTTTGAAAGAAAATTGTTTTTGCTCATTTACTTAGTGTCGGGTGTCATATGGTCGGGCTTGACCGACCCGGTTTGAACGAAACTTCACATGCACAATGAGGAAGTGTTGTCGAATTTAAGTTTTGTATTTGAACCACATGGGCCCACCAGGGGCTCGGCCAGTGGTCTCCAAAGTAGGACACCTCCGGTATGTTAAATTTTTAAAACGATAGTATTTCTTCGTTTGTGTCCCGATTTCAAAAAACTTACATATATAGAATCTCCTCAACGGCACTACAAAAAACCTTGTCGTAGCTATCAATTATCTCTTACAGCTTATGAGATATTCGCATTTGAAAATTAAATTTTTAAACTTTTTACCCACCTTACTCCAGTTTTTTTATAACATCGGGTCCAAATGTTTCCCGATTTTCTCCTTTTTTCCTTTCTTAGACTAAAAACAAATGTATGTATCAAATAAAAATAATAATTGTTGAAAAATCATGACTGACTCCAAAGTTATTGCATTTGAATTTAAAAAATTTGAAAAAGACAATTTTTCGCTAATTTTTTTGGAATAAAGTACTTTTTTTCTTTTTAAGTTATCTAAAAAATTTATACGAAGATGTATAAGGAATTTATACTTTTTGAAAAGCTAATTTTACACAAAATATTTTAAATGAAAACCGATTCTAAAATTGTTGATACCGAGCGGACCAGTTCCATCCAAAAAATGCCTATTTTTTATATAAAATTTAACTTTAAGACAAAATTTCTCAAATCGCATAGTCGATATCAAAATATACTAACTTATTTTAGATGGCCCAATATGTTCTTAATCTATATAAAATCTATATAACTGTGAAATTTCATTAAAAAATATTCATAAATAAAAATTTGATTTCAATTCGCAAAATAAGTATCTTCGCAAAAACTCAATAAAAAGATTTGTTTGTCATATTTTTCAAAAAGGTATTCCATGCATTTTTTAATTGTCAAATGTTATACATATTTTTGAGAAATATACAAAATTCCCTATACATTGATATATAACGTTTCTACCTCATGTTTTTTATGTGGCAATTAATTAGGGAAAACTTAACATATAGCAGAGTATTTACCGATTTGCAACAAATTTTTTTACAATTAAACAGTTGTTTACAAACAAACAGCTGTTTACTAAATGCAAAAACTGTCATTTGTCAGGGTTAAATTTTAATTCACATTAGTGTGCTGTTAATGCAAATTAACTCTGTCGTCTGTCTACGGTATTATACAAAACGCAGACACTCAACTTACTGAGTATATCACAAAAAGCATTTTTCTGAAGGACAAGGAATAATAAATTTAAGAACTTATATTATCTAATTTATAAATAGGCCACACGTTTTTTTTTTTTAGGTACACTTTTAAATATGTTATTTCCACCAATATTTAAGCAATGTATATGGTTTAAACGGTTTTTTTTTTTCTCTAGATATGCACAATATAAAAAATTCCTTAAAAGTGGTAAAAAGCATTTTAAAAGTGGTCGAATTTTGACCACTAGGCGATCCTAGTATATTTTAATATAGTACATTGCCCAACATTTTCTACGTTATTATTGTATTAGTTGGACATATTTATTAAATATGTATTAGATTTATATTTTTAATATATTTAAGGAAAATCTTTGGAAATGGAAGATAACTTTTTTTAGATGTCATTTGTTAAAGGAAGATCTTCAATAATATCCTGTTTCAATGATATCCTGTTTTAGAAAAATCATAATTTATTAACAGTTTTATTTATGTGATTTGCAAGCATCTAATGGATGTTTTATCGGTAACTGTAATTGAGCTGAAAGGGTATTTATTAGAGGCGGCATTGTAGCCAACCTTGATAATTACACTTTAAGCTTCTTGTTAACTAAAGGGTTAAATGTTAAAGAAAATATTTTAAAAATGTGTTAAATTTATTTTCTTGTTTTTCATGCATTCACCACGTTTTTTGTTTTTTTTTACATTTCTTGCAACTTCACCACTCACTCACTCATTCATTCATTGTAAATATAATTTTATGGTAAACGAGCAAATATGTAGTGTATGTCCATTAGGATGGCTCAAATATTGAAAATTTTATAAAAAATTGGATGACGTTTAAAGATTGACATTTTGTTTAATGTTTTGAGTTTTGGGTCATAGAACAAAATAAACATAAAAGCGTTAATGAGAGACGAACACTTTTAGTCTGCTGTCAAAGACCTAAGTCGTATCACAACAAAATACATGCTAATCAATGTGGTTTGTTGTTTTGCCAGCTATTAAATTTGGGAGAGACGAAATATTTTTGCGCCTCTACTTCTGCCCTATGTTTTGGGTCAAAGTAGCACTATTTTCAAAAAAAGAAAATATACGCTGAAAAAATCCAATTAAACAGAGTTATTGTACAAATGCCATAAAAAGAGCTCAAATGGCAATCAACTGTGGCGGCAGCCATTTACATGACATCATATTCTCGACTTGATGTAAAAAAAAATTAAAAGACCAAATAAAAATAATCCACAAGAAGAATCAAAATTTTTAATTTTTTTTTTAATTACAGCCAAAAAACATCGGAAGTTTACTTTTGCGCCACCATGTATTTCATTTACCCATGATTGTTAAAATATAAAAAAGAAAAATCTTCGGTCATCGTTAAACCATTATATTATAAAATTATTTCTTAATCGAAATTTAAAAAAATGTTTTTGATTTTAATAATATCTAAATGAGGTTTATAAACATAAAACAAATTTAAATCATGGGAGCATCGAAAAATTACAAAATATGGTCCACCCTAATGTCCATATGTATGCACTTTCATATCCTTGCTCGCATGTCTGCTTTACAATGTATTTTGCTTTATTTTTATCCTGTTTTGTTAAGGACAAAATCCAAACCTATATGTGTTAGTTTGAGAGTCAGTTGAGAGAGTGTTTCTTTTTTTATCCAAAAAAAAAAAAAAAAAAACATGTTTATTCTATTATAGTTTAATATTTCTCCCTCATATAGGAACAGCATGTGTTTTTATATGACTACATGTAAATTAGTGCAGATGTCTGGAAAAAGAACATTTTATAGATTATAAAAATAGGATGACCCAGTAACTATAACTAGCATCTAGACACACATAGATAGATGAGAATAAACGTGTGTATGTAGGTGTGAATACATTATGTACAGTTAGGAGTAAAACTGTAAATGTTGACTATGACATATTTGTTACAATAGTAACAAAAACTACGTATAATACTCAACAATGCTCAAAGGTGTGCATGTCTGGATATAACAGGTGCCATTTGCAGTACCCCATGGCGGCTTTTGATATAATATTAAACCTACTACCATTGGGAATTAGCCCTGCTGTTAGGTTAGAAAAAACTAACGAATGTTCGGTTAATGGACCATTTGGTCCATATAAACAGCTAATGTAAAAAACAAGTGTTGGATTCCATTTTTTTATTTTTATTTTTTAATCAACATAGATTAAATATTTAATAGATAATTGTGGGATTTCCCTTTTTTGATTTTTGTTTTAAAGAAGCTCAAATATTTGCAAATGATTGGTTCACTCTGTGTGCAGTTTTTTTCAATAAAACAGACGTGTTTTACTTACGACATGGCAAACTTGAACGAAGATGAAGTACAAGAACTGCTCAATGCAGAAAGTGACTCCCATAACAGTAGGGTTAGGTGAGACTGTGGCGGCAAGAAACTTAGTTAGACGACTATTTGAGTTATCTTTAGTGAAACTATTTCGGATAGGTCACACTACTATATTGTATGAGGCAGGTCTTATCTGTCAGGACATTATTCAAACGGGAATCTCTGATCGTAGGGTCTCGACTTTCGGTGTCTCACCACTAGTAGAGTTTCCCAGTAGGAATGATTGGGTTGGATACGAGCAACTGTTCGAAGAGGGTACAGTTCTTATGGATGGATCCTAAATTGACTCTGGTACAATAGCCGGGGTTTATATGGTCGACCAAGATATTAAATGGTCATATAGACTCTCTGAAGATTGCAGCGTGTGATCTTCGCAGTGATCTTTGCGATTTGGCAGTGATCTTCGCGATCTGGAAAGCCACAGAGTTAATAAAAGCACATGTCACAGAGAAATCTTTAGTCACTATTTATGTGAACAGTCAGGCTTTGAAATGTCATTTAGCTTAGTAAGATAGCTCTTGAAGGGTTATTTAGTAGTACACTACTTAATTAGGTTGAGTTGAGTACCAGAGTACTCTAACCTATACGCAAATGAGGTAGCCGATGAACATGACCGATGAGACATGACTCAGATCTAGACCAGGCTACTAGGGAATTGGGAGTAAGACCTCCGTTTTGTCACTATTACAGGCTAATATTTGAAAGATTCCGTGACTCCACCTACCAATCCTGAAACAGTAGGACGAATTGTCAAGTGTCCAACACCTTTTAGCCAAAACTGAGTGCAATGGCAACCAAAACATTAACTGGGTTGGATAGGTGTAGTCTCAGAAGTCTACTAGGGGTTATAACCTGTCTGTCTCTGCTAAATTGGGACCTTCATAGGTAAATCGGATAATAGGACACACGATTTTGTAGGGTGTATGGCCATGTTGGAGACAGTAGAACACATTATGTGCAACTGCTCGAGACTACAGAGTCATAGATTTAAATGGCTAGACAACAGATTTCTAGATAAACTAGGGAGTGTTGCTGGCTGTAAATTGAGTAACATACAAGGTTTTATCAGGGGAATAAGTTGGCTATTTAAAAGGCATTCTACAGTGAATTTAAATATGTAACTATCTCTAAGACACTACCATTCTCCTTCCCTCTTTTCTCCACGTCCCTCTTTTTCTTTAACCAGACTCTTGAAGGGAATCGCAATAGACCTTCTTCGAGTGGAAGTGTACAGAGTGCACGCCTTCCAAACTAAACTAAAACAAACAACTGCGTACAATAAGAATAACATAACTCACGCAAATTTTGAGAAACTCACTATTATAGTTCACCAGATATTTAATAATAAATATTTGTATTGAAGGGGGCAAGTCCCTTTCTCGAAAATAACTATAAAATTGTTATGGGATATACCATCTGTCTACTCTAATACAACTCATTTTTATTATTATTTTATTATAATTTTCCAAATATTCAATTAGAACTATATTCTTTATATGTGAGGGGTCATTCCCACTAAGCCGACCATACTCAATTGCAGCTAAACATCGTAAAAATATAAGAAACTGAATCAGACAAAGCTTAAAGACTTTGAAAATTACAATTTTCTTTCATTCCTATCTCTACAATTTTTAGATAAACTTCGTACAGTGCTAAGCAATACAAGCATACTAATCTTGTAGACTTTCACAACTGTTGTTCACTAAATACTGGAAAATAACGGCATATCTACAGCGAACTAAGCACCATGGAAAAATTTTAATAATTCCAAAATTATAGTTCTCCAGAGGTGCCACACCCATTGTTTCGATCCGTCCTATTTTTGCTTAAAGCAGTGATAAGAAGTTGATTCGTATAAAGTTTGAAGATATTCGAAATTAACTAATTACTTTCTATGGGAGGTTCCACACCCACTTATCCAGTTCCGACTATTTTTTAATTATTGTTCACCAGATATTCCATACAAACTATTTACTTTGTATGGGAAGTGCCACGTCCACATGGAATAGTTCCTTCCTATAAGGTACAAACCAACAAACACATAAACAGACATACATTAATATATATATGTAGATAGTATTGTTTATTGCAGCATACGAATATTCTACTTTAAAGATATTTTGATGACTGCATCTGATATTGAAATTATTATCTTATTTTGTCCCCCACTGTATACTCGTACACTGCATGTACAAACATTTACGTATTTTCACATTTGTAAATATAGTAGAGTAAATAAAAAAAAATATATATTTTGTAAAATTATATTTTAATGGAATTTGCAACATCAACAAATGAAACCAACAACGAAAAACTACAATTATTTTCAAAATTAATTTATATCAGAAAGTGGTTAAAAATTTCACAAAAATATATATAAAACAGTTTGTTGTTCTACAACTATTTGTTTGTTTTTATAATTAAATAAAAATTGTAAGGGAATATAATAAAGCAAAAGTTGGTAATTGGTTTTACAATATAGTACATAGTTAGTTTACTTCATAAATGAGTTGAAATAACTAAATAAATAAATATAAATTCTAAATAACTGATAAAAGCATAATAAGTGGGAATTACAAAGATTGTGCCAAAATAGTTTATGGATATGTAGAAATATAACCAACAATTGAATGCTTTGGTGACCAATGGAGTAAGTTTATAACACCAACCGTGCTGGATATTATAGACTCTGTGTAATTGTAGGACAATGTTCCAATGCTTTTTGATTAAATCGATAATAATTGCTATGGGCGCAAAAAATAATTATAAGCTATCATTTTGGACCAATCTTTTTAGATATTTTTTCCAAGCTGTGCCAACGAGTTTTGTAAGGCTTATGTTTGAAAAATAGTTATTTTCTGCATAATGTTACATTCACAAAATTTTTGATTATTTAAGGTAATTCTTTAATGAAAATTGTTAAATTAAACATAAAATATTAATTTAACTTTTGAACATCATTGCAAATCAATGATGAGTCATTGAAAGTCAAAACTAAAAAAATTCTAAAATGAAAATGTTTCCGACATCGGAATAGTTTAGAGTAGGGCATAATCGTTCGTTTTACTGATTGTTCATTTTTGTTCAGAAGAAATAAACGAATAAGTTTGTTCTTTTTGTTCAGTTGTTAATTTTTAGTTTGTGGTGTTTGGTTATTGAATAATTTCTCAGTGAATGTATTTACAGATAGTTGACAACAGCTTTTGGAAACAATTTTGTTTAATAATGATGAAAATATTTTTAATAATGCTATACAGAAATGTCAAACGAACAAAAAGAATAAAAGAACTATAAGACTGAACCCCTTAACATTGTTCAATTGAACTTGTTCGTTCATGAACAAACCAACTCTAGAATAGTTATTTCTCTCAAAAATATGTATTTTAGATTTTATTCATTAGTGTTGGGGGGGGGGGGAAATAAAGAAATTTAACAAATTTAAAATAAAATAAAACGGGGATTAGTTTTCTGCAATGTGAGGGTTTATTATAATGGTTATACCAACCTTTTTGTTTGAGTTGACACTGATAACTAACTTCTAGTTACAAATCTTTTTTTGGGAGAAGTAAACAATTCAAGCAAAATAACTTACGAGTAACTAGAAGTACATGTTCTCTCTGAGCACATACAATAATATTCAATAATGAGCACTTAAACACTAAATTAATTTTACACTTGAACATCCCGGCCCCCTTGCTACAGTGCAACTGAAGGAAACCTGAGATTACTTACAAAAAGTTGATACCATACATAAAATCCATTTTCTTAGTTCAAAAGTATAAGTATTAACAAATTAAATTTCTAATTTGCCAGTTAATATTACAAAATTCAAGGATAATTCAACTAGTTGAATAACAATGGTTATAAAAAATAAAATAAGCTATGTTAGATAATACAGCAGTACAAAAAATCAAACCCCGAATCTGCCAATAATTATCCAGCCTAGCACGGTGTCTTGTGCCATGGGAGTGCCAATAGATTCAGGCTGTAGGCTGGATTTGATAATCCGTGGATATATATCGGCGCCCAGGATGATGTTGATATCTTCGTTTTTGTAGAAGTTGGGATCTGCGAGACGAAGGTTTGTGTAGAGAGAAGCAACTTTTTCATCAATTTTCTCTTTTGGTTGTTTACGTGGGAGATTCTTGTCAACTTTTGCGGTAATAGCACATATAGGTGTTTCTTCAAAGCGTGGTCGAATCTTTACCTTGGCCCAGAGGTCAGAACCAATTTTTTCCACAGGAAGCTTGTATCGTTCTATGAGAAACTCTGCAATAGAACTCACCTCGGTGCAAGGGTTAAGAAGACCTCTTACGTTGCCCCATTCTTGTCCAAGTTCAAGTTTTATTACAATAGTAGGCAGCAGAGTGACAGTACTCAGACTTGAGCATGATTGGCCAACAATACCAGTCTGGTTTTCACGTAAACGTTCATGGCGGTGCAATAAAGTGTGATGCCTACTACCACATTGGCGGCAGCGATCTGTGCTGCGGCACCGGTTGACAAGATGAGAGTGTGCTAAACAGTTCTCGCAGTATCGATATCGTTTGACAACCTTTTCTTTCTCTGCAACATTCATTTTCTTAAATCTGATGCACTTTCGGAGCGAGTGGTCCTTGTTACATAAACGGCAGTCAGAAGACTGTCTATTACGGCGAATGTTGCGTTGGTGGTGGCTACGGTTCTGTTCTTCCAATGGAGATAGACTTCTACGATGGTGACGGGGCATGGTTGTTGCTGTAAGTAAATAGTGAAATTATTATTAGGAGTGTTCGTGGTTGGGAAGTAATACTAATTTTACGATTGGCCTAGTTACGATGCCATTGGCAGTTCGTATGTCGGCGACTCTGACTCTGTGATCTTTACCGCGTATTATATTTTCAATACGGCCAAGACGCCATTGGTTAGGGGGCAAATTGTCTTTTCTTATAATTACAAGATCTCCGATAGCGTAATCACGCTGGGGAAACTTCCATTTGAAGCGCTTGTGGAGTTCCTTGAGGTATTCCTCTTTCCACCTTTGGGCGAAATGGTGATGCAAAATTTTCAATTTTTGCCACCGATTGACGTAACTCAGTGAATGATCAGATAAGTCAGGTTCTGGGGGTGATAGGAGTACGTTTCCAATAAGGAAATGACCAGGGGTGAGTACGCCCAAATCTTCAGGATTATCGCTTTGTGGACTGAGTGGTCTTGAATTTAAGCAAGCTTCAATGCGGGTTAGCATAGTGGAAAATTCTTCGAAAGTAAAACTCTGACTGTGAGAGATTCGTTTAAGATGCATTTTGAAGCTTTTGACACCCGCCTCCCAGAGGCCGCCCATATGCGGCGCACCTGGAGGGATAAAGTGCCATTCAAGCGGCGCAAAACTATGTTGATCGAGTAATTTTCGTCGTATCAGCGTTATGAATTGAGATCTGTCAGCGTGCAAAATATTGGAGGCTCCGACAAAGGCAGTGCCATTATCTGAGTAAATAGCTTTTGGAGAACCTCGACGTGAAAAAAATCGTGCAAACGCAGCTAGGAAGGCCTGTGTCGAAATTTCACTCGTACCTTCGAGGTGTATAGCCTTAGTCGCAAAGCATACAAAGACTAATACGTAACCCTTGGTAACTTTGCAGCCGCGTCCTGCATACGTTTTGATGTCAAAGGGTCCAGCAAAATCGACACCAGTATTGGTAAACGGACGGGAAAGTGTGGTCCTCTCAGGGGGTAAGGCCGCCATTATTTGCTGGCTTTTCTGATGTTTTTGAATGACACACGATCGACATTGGGATAAAATAGTTTTGATCAGGACTTTAAGCTTGGGGACATAATAATAGAGACGCATTAATCTGTACAAAAGAGAATTTTGACCATGTAGCGAATACTTGTGGAGATATGTTAGGAATAGCCTCGTGTAACATCCATGGTAGGGCAATAATATTGGTAGTCTCTCATCATAATTTAGCGAAGGAGAGTTACATAAGCGACCGTTTATCCTCATAACACCCGTGGAATCTAAAAATGGATTAAGTGTTAAGATATGACTTTTTCTGGTCACGTTGAGACCTTGGGATAATAAGTTGTATTCTTTCTCAAAGTACAACTTCTGGCAGGCAATAACCAGACGGGTTTTGGCATTATCCAGTTCTGCGCGTGTTAGTTCATTGGTCGTTACTAGTTTATGACGCAATTTTCGACAGCAGCGGTAATAAAAACGATACACCTGGCAAATAATGCGCAAGGCTTTGGGAAAATCTGAAAAGTCCTTCAAAATATCAGTAGCGGTGAGTTGAGACAGATGAACACGAATAGGTTTCGACTCCTCTTCTGTTGAAAAACTAGATGAATTTTTAGGCCATTGGTCGGGAGGAAGTCTTAGCCACGAAGGTCCATGCCACCATAAGTCGTTTGATATAAGTTGTGCAACTGTGAGTCCACGAGATGCCAAATCAGCGGGGTTACTTTTGGAGTCAACATGAAACCAAGATTGACTCCCTACTTTTTCGACAATGGAAGAAACCCTATTTTCAACAAAAGTTTTCCATCGATTAGGTGGTTTTTGTAACCATGCCAACACTATAGTTGAATCGGTCCATAGATAGAGGTTGCAGTTTCGAAGATTCATTTGAGATTGGACATTATCAATCATGATAGCCATTAGTTCAGCTCCACAAAGCTCTTTACGAGGTAATGAGACAAACTTAACGGGAGCCACTTTCGTTTTAGCTACTAGGAGGTGAGACGAGATACAACCTAAACTTTCGACACGTATGTACAGTGTGGCGGCATAGGCCTTTTCCGAAGCGTCACAGAAACCGTGTAACTCGATGGAATAAGAGGGATCAAAGTCCACGAATCGGGGAATTTTGATGTGTCCTATATCGATGTAATCATCTAAGAATGCATGCCACTGGCATAGTGTTGATGGCTTAAGATCTTCGTCCCAGTTTGTCTCATCTTTCCAGATTTGTTGCATAATCATTTTGGCTACTATTATTTTAGGGGCAAGCCAACCGGCGGGGTCAAATAGTTTGGCAATTTCAGACAAAACTGATCTTTTCGTAGTTGAATTTCGATCGGGAGAGTTCTTTAGTTGAAAATAAAAATGATCACTTCCGGCGTTCCAACGTAAGCCTAAAGTTTTAGTGGTACAAGAGTCTGATAATTTCAGGAACTCTGCATCTAGGAGATGATCGGGGGAAAGACCTTTAAGCAAGTAATCGTTGTTTGCCGTCCATTTTCGAAGAGAGAAGCCAGCTGAATGGAGAACTTGGATGAGGTCGTCTCTAGCTTTCAAAGCAGAAGACCGTGTGTGAGCACCGGCTAAAACATCATCAACGTACATGTAATTCCGCAGAATATCAGAAACGATCGGATTTGATTGTTCATTTATTTTAGCCAATTCAAGTAATGTGCGGATCGCCAGATATGGGGCGCAGTTGACACCAAATGTTACGGTGTTTAGTTCGAAATCTTGGGGATCTTCATTAGGGGAGCTACGGAATATGATACGCTGAAATGAGGTATGAGATGGGTTTACCAGAATCTGGCGATACATTTTTTCGATGTCCGCATTGAATACGTATCTGAAAAGTCTCCATCGCAGAATGAGTATTGTCAAATCTGCCTGTAGTATAGGACCGGGGTAAAGCAAGTCGTTAAGACTATTCCCATTTGATGACGGACTAGACGCGTTGAAGACTACACGTAACTTTGTGGTAGTGCTGTCGGGTTTAAGAACCGCATGGTGGGGTAAGTAGTACTTGGTATTAGCATTTGATGGGGTGACATGAGTCATGTGTTTGAGAGATGAATATTCAGTTATAACTCTATCATATTCGGATTTCAGTTGCGAGGTTTTCATCAATCTAGTCTCGTTCCTAATGAATTGAGTGAGGGCGATATGACGGGAAGATCCGATGTTTATTTTTTCTGGATACTCGCGCCGGAAGGGTAGCGAAACAACAAAACGTCCATTTGCCGTGCGATATGTCGAGGATTGAAAAAGATTTTCACAGTAAAGGTCTTCATCGGTAAGTCGAGGCTTTTTTGGTACTTCTTCAAGTTCCCAAAATCTTTGTAGTTGTTTGTTTAACACGACCTCGTTATAAAATGATGAGACCGAAGAGACATGCGTTTTTGTCGCGATTCGGCCTGTAACAATCCATCCGAAAACGGTTTGTTGTGCCACTAAAGATTTGTTATTGTCCCAACGCAACCCATTTCTTAAAATCTTTGGATATACATCACCACCAATCAATAAATCAATTTCTGAACTCTTATTAAGATGAGTATCAGCCATTTGTAAATCTGCAAATTCGCTGTTTCTTAAAGTCGATAACGGGTAATAGGGGAGCTGGCTTGTTAGTTTCTTAACGACAAAGGCATCGGCATAGGTTTCGAACGAGCTGTCAATAGGCGAACCTATACGAATGTAACATAGCTGGCTTGAGGTAGCAGTCAAGGCATCGTTTAGCCCATGAACCTCAGTTTTCGAAGAGCGAGTCTTTAAAGATAGTTTACATTGAAGTCTTTTTGATACAAAAGTACCTTCAGATGCAGAGTCAATTAAGGCTCGAACGGTACACTTAAGGTCGTTTGTGTAAATATCAACAAGGGCCGTACCAAGTAAGACTGTAGAATTGGTAGTGGACTGTATTTGAGTAGAATATGCGCGTCGCATCTGATTTGCAGCTTCAGTAGAAGTAGAGGGATTATTGTTTGATTGTAAGGGGTTGGTAACACTAGAAGTGTTCGGCTCAGTTTGCGGGGTCGAAGCTACAGTCAGAGAACTCGATTGAGGATTAAAATGTTGGACTACAGTCGATGAGTTTTCCGTTCGATGGAGTAAAGAATGGTGCTTTTGTTTGCATAAGTGACAAACATATTGGCTCCTACAATTTCTGAACTCATGGGATGTTCCAAGACAGTTCGTGCACCGATTCTGTCTTTTGACTATCGTAAAACGTTCATCTATAGACATTCCCAGAAATTTAGGACAAAGTCTAAGGGGATGAAAATCAGAACAGAGCGAGCATTTAGTGGTTTTATCATTAGAAACACTGGTACGATAGGTATTAAGTTTCTTCTGATCTGATGGAATGTTTCTTTTTGAAGTAGAAGATTTCCCATGATTGGAAATATTAGGATTAGCAAACGTGGTGCGAATATCGGCAACGGACTCTAAAGTCTGAAATCTGGATGTCAGAAAAGTATCCATTTGCTTCCATGTTGGCAACTCGGTGCTACTTGGTAAAGATTGTTCCCAGAGGGTAAGAGTAACGTCCGGAAGACATGTCGAACAAATGTATACAAATATTACATCCCAATTACCGGTGTCAATTTCGAGAATACTTAAATTTGAGACACAATCATTAATGGTACGTTGAATAGACCTAATATGACTACCGGTTTCCTTAGAAATGGGAGATAGGTTAAAGAGAGTTTTCAATTGAGCGTTTATGAGGATTCTTTTATTTTCATATCGGTTCACTAGATTCTGCCAAGCCATTGTGAAACCGTCATTTGTTATTGGACACATTTTTAGCAATTCACGCGCCTCTCCCTGTGTCTTTTTTATAAGATGACACATTTTCTCAACTGGAGATAATCGCTTGTTGTTCCGGTATAATGCCGTGAACATGTCACGAAAGGTAGGCCAGGACTGATAGTCCCCGTGAAAAATTTCAGTATCGCAGGGTGGTAGAGTTATATTTGGTGTAGTGTCCATTTGAGGGATTGTAGAGGGGTTAGAAGCAGGGATCGGAGCGGCTTGCTGGCAAAGACTATCCAACAGCTCATTGGATTTTGCAAGAACCTTTACGTGAGCTTCGAATGTGGAAAAAAATCGGGATTTTAAAGTTTCAACTTGAATATCTTCCTCTAATTCATTGAATTTATTGAGGATATCATCGTAGCACGATCTAAAAACTGACCATAGGCGCACAACTTCATCCTTGTGCACCTCTAATGTATGAACCGAGTGGCTGTCAACAGAAAGTGAATCAAAATATGCTTGGAATTCTACAACCCTATCCGAAGCCCGTATAAATGAGTCTAATACCGACATAATGAAACTCAAATCGAGTATTTATGACCAAGATTGAAAATATAACAAATCCACAGAATAAATTTTCACAGCAAAGGAAATGTTATTTTATTCGATTAAAAAAACGTGTTTTGAAAACAACAAAATACACCAAAAAAAATTAACAACCGACTAGGTGATCAAAATAAAAGTCCGAGTTATAATAAAAATATCAATGGGATGTTAAAATAGCGATTTCTTGGCGATTTATAATGGTTCAAACAAAATATTTATGTGCTTCGATGAAATAGTAAAATCAATAATATTGATTAAGAAATCAATATGAGCAAAAACTTGTTTACAGTTATTATATTTCGTTTCTTATTTCATATAATTTATTCAACTGGTTTTGTTTAATATTTATATATTTTATAGTAAGTATTTAATTATTCCATATATCAATATGGGAGAAAAAATAAAATTTCGTTAGGAAACAGTGTAATAACAAACGATAAAAGAAAAAGAAATGTTTACAGATAAATATCCGTTAGCAGATATAGTTAATTTATCAGATACGAAATATTCAGTACACACATTCGCACATATGTAATATAATGAGAGACCGTTTTTTGTATTTTGTTTTGTTTACATTTGAAAATTAAATTTTTTTTTTATTTATGTTGGAACAAAACGTGATCACTGTTGATATGTTGTATTGTGTTTTATACTAACAGCAGGTTGTGTGTGGTCCGAACAAAACTTTAGCTTTCTGTTAAATTGTTTGTTGTTCATGTATAACATGTATAATGTTGTGTGTGGTTTGAACTGCCTAAAACTCTGTTAAGTGATTGCACACATTTATGTTTAACTTCAGGTTGTGTTTGGTTTGAACAATTTCTTTTTTTTTTCTTTTTAGAGAGAGTTTTCGGAGATGCTCTCAGTTTGTTTAAAAACAGAACTTATAAATATGTAATCGTGTTTGAGTTACATTTACACTGTTTACAGACTGATGTTAACACAATTTTATTTTATTTATTCACTTCACTAACAGATTATTGATCTGTGTGGAATTTGTTTTAATTTATTGGGGATATTTTACTTCACAAAATATAATAACTGTATAGCGAAGGTTTTGTTTTTGCACTTTTTGTATAATTTGCACTTGTTGTTTTTTCTTAATAAATGTATATATGCATATAAAAAATATATTGACACTTACTTTATTGGTGAAGTCAAACAATATTTTTAAAAACAATAGATGATTTAAACTGCTTCTATTGGGCTCAGCTTCTTATGTATTCCACTAATTTGTTGATGTATTTCGAATTCAAATATTGGGGGTTGATTTTGTGATATTTCACGGGGTTTATTACTCTGAAAAGAGGTTATTTGTTAAAATTTCTTCGATTCGCCAATCCGGCTCGATTGGACCAAAATGTTGGGGGGGGGGGAAATAAAGAAATTTAACAAATTTAAAATAAAATAAAACGGGGATTAGTTTTCTGCAATGTGAGGGTTTATTATAATGGTTATACCAACCTTTTTGTTTGAGTTGACACTGATAACTAACTTCTAGTTACAAATCTTTTTTTGGGAGAAGTAAACAATTCAAGCAAAATAACTTACGAGTAACTAGAAGTACATGTTCTCTCTGAGCACATACAATAATATTCAATAATGAGCACTTAAACACTAAATTAATTTTACACTTGAACAATTAGCATCTAAAAATTATTAAGAAGTTGCCAAAATATTACAAGTTTTAAAAACTACATTTCATTACCTCTCCATTGATATATAAAACATTATATCTGATTCTGAAAAATATATATTTATTAAATGAAAATTCTCTACCATGGAGTCTATGAACCTAACAATTGCAAATTTATGAACGAGCATAAGGTCATCAAATTAGTAAATGTTAGGTTAATACAAGTTTACTTAAGCTCACTTTAAATATTCGCACATGCAACTGACCAATCAGCAATAAGCAAAAGTGAAACATATACATGGGTACATGTATATGTTTCATGAAAAAATGAGGTACATGAAAAAATGAGAAGTGCATAGTAAGCAGTCTTTGATTTGAACAAAATAGTAGAGAATTTTTTACAAGGTGTGTGAATTGCATGCATTATTTTAAAGTATAATAAAGAATTAGGTATAATGTTTTATATATCAATGGAAAGGTAATGACATGTAGTTTTTAAAACTTGTAATATTTTGGCAACTTCTTAATAATTTTTAGATGCTAAAGAATAAAATGTAAAATAAATATTTTTAAGAGAAATAGCTATTATAGAGTTGGGTTGTTCATGAACGAACAAGTTCAATTGAACAATTCAGTCAATTGAACAATGTGAAGGGGTTTAGTCTTATTGTTCTTTTATTATTTTTGTTCGTTTGATATTTCTGTATTGCATTATCAAAAATGTTTTCATCATTATTAAAAATATTTGTTTTCAAAAGCACTTGTCATCTATCTGTAAATACATTCACTGAGAAATTATTCAATAACTTAGTTCAGCCAAACACCGCAGACTGAAAATTAACAACTGAACAAAAAGAACAAACTTATTCATTTATTTGTTCTGAACAATCAGTAAAAAGAACGATTGTGCCCTACTCTAATCTACTCCGATGTCGGAAACATTTTCATTTTATAATTTTTTAGTTTCGACTTTCAATGACTCATCATTGATCTGCAATGATGTTCAAACGTTAAATGAATATTTTGTGTTTAATTTAACAATTTTCATTAAAGAATTACCTTAAATAATAAAAATTTTTGTAAATGTAACATTATGCAGAAAATAACTATTTTTCAAACATAAGCCTGACAAAACTCGTTGGCACAGCTTGGAAAAATATATCTAAAAAGGTTGGTCCAAAATGTTAGCTTATAATTATTTTTTTGGAGAAACTATAGATATGTATTATATGTTATAAGATGATTGCTTTAGCATATCGCAAAGAAATATTTATACTGTATTCGGTGTGGTATTCCCTTCTTTAGGATTTTAGAACAAATAGGCTATATAAGAAATTTCGACACAAATGTCGTATCGCAATGACACGACACCTTTTGGTACCAAATGTAAAGTCGTAAATAAAAATATGATTTAGGAAAAGCAAATCCTGCAATTCCCAACAATTAAAAAAAAATTCCGATACAGTTTTTCGAACAAAAATTAACGAAAATTCTAAATTTTCTCAATTTTAAAATTGATTAATTTTGTACTAATAAAATAATGCTTTGAAAATTTTCCACAATATACAAATATGATATTATTTAAACAAAAAATGATTGCTAAATTTTAAATCTAACAATTTTTTGTCTTTGGACTATATTAGGTGATATACAAAACGAGAGTAATGCTTGCTGTCTTTTACATAAAAAATTAGTTGAATAACAAAACAACAGTGATGCTTACTGTAGATTTACTTACAAAATCAATTCAAATTTCAATCAATTCAAATGAGTTGAAAATGAATGGCTAATTCTTTTTTCTATGTCATTTGAATTAATTCAAAATCAATTTAAATTAATTGTAAATGAATTGCTATGATTCATTCACAGCTCTGGTATTTATTCAGCAGAAACTGTTCGAAGCAATCGATTCAGCAACCCAAAAAGTATTGAGTAAGCGTGTACGAGGTTCTGCTTCGGAATGTTATAGTAAGAACGGAAATGTGGTATTTATAAGGCAGGTTTTAAAATTCATAAAAAATTATTATATATATAATAAATTTTTATAAATTTTCAGGTGGTTTGCCAGATATGGCAAACAGGTGAGACAAAAAAACATCAAAATATGTAGAAGTTAAGCGTCCAGAAGTTGTGCGCCTATACAATGGAAATATGGATGGAATAGACTACTAGATCAAATGCTACAGTGCTATAGAAGCAACATTCGTATTTCAAAATGGACCGTGCCAGCTTTGGGATTTTAGAACATGTGGTCCAAATTTAAAATTTTGATAAAAAATAGGTCAAATTCCGAAGAGCGTAGGGCCGACATATTCGAAAAACAAGACATGTCTTTTATACCAAGATGTTTTCCGTAAAGATTCCTTATGGAAACACTTAAATTGTTCTATGTTCTTAAATAAAGTTTTTTTGTAATAAAAAAAGAGTTAAGTCACCTTTTCTACCAAAAAACTGCAAAAATTTACTATTTTTTGAATTTTTAAATTGAAAATTGTTTTTTTGGATCCATATTGATATTGCCCTGAAATCTTCTATATGTTATTGGTAATTTAGTTGTTTAACTAAAAAATAAATTCGAGTTCATTCGGTTAAAAACTAAGCCCTATATTTAAAACAAAGCGGACGAAGATATGGCAAAATTTTAAAAGTTCAATATTGAAATGCCTATAACTCGGAAATTATAAGATATAAATAGCACGCGCAAGCATTTTTCAAGACCTAGCTAAGCGCTTTCCAAAAATAAACAATTCTTTGAAAAAATGGCACGCGTTTAAAAATTTTACATGTCGAAGGTACCCTAACATGCCGCCCCTGGAGCATTTGTAGGGTTCATTTTAATAACTTAAACTCGAATACTCCTTGGCTACGCCCATGTCAAATTTTATCCCGATCGGACCAGCCCTTTAGAAATGCCAATTTATTTACAAAAAATTTTGATTCTGCCACACTGTGCATCCTGGCAGAATCCATGTGAAAGCAGACAGCAGTCACTTTGAGTAGTTTCATAGTTATTATGTGTATATACTTTTAGACATTTTTTACATATTTTTCAGTTTTCAAATCGCGATATTTTTGAACTGGAATGGGTTTCCGATAAAAAATATGTGCGGTAAATTTCACTAAAATCGAAGATGTCAAATCCGAAAACTACCGTTTTCATTCGGTTTTGATATGGATTCTCCCTGCTTTAAAATTACTAGTTCAAAATGGTAAGAACATCATTTAAGCACCATAACTAAATTCTAGCTAAAAATCTGCATATTTTTTTAATTTTATGTAAATGGTAACATAAATTTGGACATTTACGAAACATTGACTTGTTTATTTATAATTTTGTAAATATTTTTTTTTTCAACAACTTTTTTCCCTTTGCAATGTAAATTTAAAAAACAATGTAGAACTTTTGTTGCTATACCACTAATTCACTTGCTTTTAATGCTTAAAAATAAAAGCTAATACTCCCCCCTTCTTATCGCATCAACCATAAACTTAACTTTTCAGAAATTATTCTCTTCTAAGCTGTTTAATACTTTGGATTCGTAAAATCTTTTAGAATGAAATTTCTTATAATCGATTTAGTTTCATGTTTTTTTTTTTTTTTTTTTTTGTTTGTTTGGTGACAATTCAATTTGCATAAACGCTTTGATAACCGCCACTTACTGTTTTTGCTCTGTGCGTTGCTCAAATATTTATTCTTTTCTATAAAATACCAGACAGTGTTTTTCTATTTTATTTTATTTTTTTTGCCACAAGGACGACAGCGAGTAAAAATTAAACAAAATTCTATGCATTTCTAGATTAAAGTGAGCAGTGGAAAAAGAGAAAAAAACCAAAGTTAAATGTAAACAAATCCAAAGATAAAGTCAAGGATTTTTATGCATGCTTAAGTATGTGAATATTTTATGATACTTGCTGTTCTGTATAA
Source organism: Calliphora vomitoria (assembly GCA_942486065.2). Lineage (NCBI taxonomy): Eukaryota > Metazoa > Arthropoda > Insecta > Diptera > Calliphoridae > Calliphora > Calliphora vomitoria. The sequence goes on from OW818029.2 coordinate 154,912,592, forward strand.
AATAAAAGGGAAAAAACAAAATAAAATAAAAAAAAGAAATTAAAAGCATAAAAAGTGAACAACTAACAAAGGAATATTTATGAATAAAACACATAATATTTATGAAAAGAAAAAAAAAGTAACCAACAAAGTTAAATAATAATAAGTTAAAAAACAGAATTCCATTTAAACATGAACCTAAAAGGAAAGCAAAGGAATGCGTAAAGCAAAAACAAATTATGAATAAAATATAAAACTTGTTTAAATATCGTCAATGGGTCAATGAACTTTGTAATATGGGTTGAAATTTCAAATGTTTTCTATTAAAGAATGTGCCAAAAAAAAAAACAACATATCCATGTATTAAGTTAAATAAAACCTAAACCGTTCAATATAAAAATTCTCAAAAATATGTAAATTTATTGAAATATTGTACAAATTCATGAAACATTAAATTATTGGCATATTACTCGCTATTTGTAAATTTATCCCGTTTTTCCGGTAACCCTCCCATTAAAGATTTTATAATTGCTTCCGTTACTTTGCTTAAAAACAGACATAACCTACGATACCTTTCCCATGTTCTTTAATTCCATTTTTTACAAGACCCCAATATCTTTCCCTAGGCCTAAGTTCTAGACAGTTGGTTGGATTTGCCTCCAGTGGTACAAAATTGACATTACTGTTTGAATACCTCTCAAGGACCTTTTTTCCATAGTGTTGTGATGCCAAATCGGCCCAGAAATATGAAGGCTCTCTGTGCTGTTTTAAGAAAAGTAAAAGCTGTTTTTGTAGACTCTCCGTAATATATATTTCTGTTTTTATCGTGCCTGATGTCACAACTGACTGGCTTCTTTTGCCACAACTGAAAATGGCTTGTCACACAAGAAACGTCTTTGGGAATTTTGTATGTTTTTTTGTCTGGAATTATTATTCTCAATCTTGACCCGGAAGCAGTGAAAAGTCTGCCAGTACAATTTTAATAGCTGTACCTCTTATAGGTGTCCGATTTAAAATTGGCGGATTTCGAGAAAATTTTTGTCAAAAAATTATTTGAAATAATTTAAAAACAATAAGACTCTTTCAATAAGCTCTTCCTATGTTTATATTCAAACAAGTAAGAAAGTATAGTAGGTCAAGCCCGACCATATGATACCCTACACCGAGAAGATGATTATTAACAGCTTTCTTTTAAAATGTATATGGGAGCTATAACTAATTACGTACCAATCGTTATCAAATTTAGTGACATGAATTTTGTATATACACAGTCTTACAAAAGTTTACATACCCCTAACATATTTCATCTTTATTAATAAATATTTAGTGAAAAATTTTTTTATTACTTTTTCTATGCTATTTCGTATTTATTGAGATAAAATAAATACAAAACTAATTTATTTTCAATAAATTCTACTAAAAAACATAAAATAATTCATTTTTTGGCATAAAACTAATTTGCAAATTAATATTTTGTGTGGCCTCCTTTGGCTTTAATTACAGCAGATAATCTATTTGGCATGGACAAAGCCAATTTTTTTGTTATTTCTTTAGTAATTTTGCTCCATTCTTCCATCAACGCTTCTTTGAGTGCTGGAACTGAAGTTACTTGTCGATTTTTTAGACCTCGTTTTAAAATATCCCATAAATGTTCAATAACATTAAGATCGGGGGACTGCGGGGGATGTTCCAATTTGTTTTTAACGTTATATAGAAGCCATTTCTTAACTAACTTTGATTAATGTTCCGGATCGTTGTCCTGGAGAAATATTGCGTTGTCCTCCAGATCTAGAAGTTGGACATTGGGAATGTAGCTATCCTTTAAAATATGTATATACATGGCCTTATCCATAGCACCATCGATGAACCTGAGCTTACCGACACCATTTGCCGCCATACATCCCCAGACCATGACTGACCCGCCTCCATGTTTTACGGTGCAATTAACATTTTGTGGTAATAACTCTGCATTAGGCTTTCGCCAAACTTTTGTTCGTCCATCACCTCCAAAAACCATAAATTTACATTCATCTGTGAATATTATCCTCTTCTAAAATGAAGAGTCATTTACATGTGCATTTTTTGTCAAGAATGCGGGGAGGTCCACTACGAGCTTTGCTTTCATAATTCCATTTTTTTTTTTGAAATTTTTTATTATTGTTTGGACTGTGGTTTTACTTAGATTTAATAAAATTTAAATTTCATTAAAAGATATGCCATCATTTCTCAACTTAATGACGGTTTTTCGAATTGGCTCAGAAATTTCTATGCCTTTGCACATTTTCTACCACTAAAAATACTTTTTGATCTTATTTTGCCAGTTTGATCACTTTTAGTGAAAGTAAACTTTCTACCACTGATTTTACACAAAGTATCATACAAATTGTAGCGTATTTAATTGTTATTTATTTAAAATACCAACAAAATATTATAAAATATGATGGAAATATATTTTGTAAGTGCGTTAAACTAAAATGTAGCTACAAATCTTAATAAAATTATATATATTCCAAAAAAAATAGAAAAATTTCAAACGTATGTAAACTTTTGTAAGACTATGTATACAGGGTGTCCGCCGGTAAACATTAATCTTCACAGTTCATATATGGCAGTCGTGAAGTAGACACGTGGCAAATTTATTATGGAAAAATATTCGACAAACCAACATGTTTTAATTGCTAAAACGTTTTATCAAAATCAATCATCGATTACTGCGATGATGAGAAAGTTACGTGAAATTTTGAAATAGTGATGTTGATTGGCCTCCATGGTCGCCTGATTTGACCAACATTTTTAAGAGACTTATGCTAAACGAAATGATTTTCAGAAGTGGGCCTTATATGGGAGCTATGACTTATTATGGACTGATCATCATACAATTTATAGGTGCGAGTAAGGATTTTATAAAACGTATTTGTTATATATATATAACTAAGATATTTATGAGAGCTTAACTATTTTCAGATAAGGCTATGGGGGCTAGGATGAAAAAATGAACCGATTCTAACCAAATACAATAAGCTTGGGAGAATTGATAAGCTTGTACCAAATTTTGTCGCATTATCTTTGAAATTGTGACCTGTAGTTTGATTACAAAGTTTACATGGACGGACGGGCATCACTCAGCAACTGCTCTTGAGCTGATTGCTGTACTTTAAGGTGGGTATTGGGACAATATTTTTGCATGCTACAAACATCAGCACTAACCCAATATACCCTCCCCACAATGGTGGTGTAGGGTATATTAAGACATAGTGTGTGTAAGATATCATCGATATAGCTTTGAAACTTTGAAGCTTGTTCGCATAAAATCGCACGATCTCGATGCCAGTTCACATCACGTCTACATGAGATGAAAATGCCCTCAACGCACTCGTGTAGAATGTCCACTGTGGCATGAGGTATGTAGCACGTTGCGCCATCCTGTTGAAACCACATATCGTTGGTGGGCATATTCAGGCTAAAATATGTTGCTAATCATCGAGCTATAGCGCTATACGTTGGCGGAGATGGGCTGGACAACTTTGTTCTCCAAGAAATATGAACCGATGACGCAGCCTAAAATCTACAAAAAACCGTGACTGCTTCGGGATTCTCTTAAATCTCATGTGGATTGGTATCGTCCGAAATTCCAAATGTTTTTTGCTGACATGCATCATTCATCCAAAAATCTGCCTCATTGCTGAAGATGATTTTTTTTTAAATGAAAATAGGGTCAGAAGAGAACCTCCATTTTGACAAAATAAATGACAAAATCTTCTATATAAGTGTATAATAGAGATGAGCGATATTTCCATACCTGTGCTTTAATCACCGTGATTGAAAAATCACTTGTAACAACTGTTACTGAGTATAGCAAGTAGCAGGTACATTTAAGTAGTTTTTTCATATTGTTAAATTCCGTTCTTTTATATTTTTCAAAAATCTCTGGAACAACTGAACTAAGAAACTGTTAAAGGTCGTTCTTTTATATTTTTCGACATTCACTGGCAATTATTATAAAACTTGAAACTTCATCTAAAATGTACAACCTCTCATCGTTATGTGATTTTGCTATAATTTTCTTTTAATGAGTAGTATGCAAAATATGCAAGCAAAATAAGCAAACAAAATACGTATGTTTATCGCTTGCATAGTAATCTTTGAACTAGTCAATAAGTCTGCCATTTCCATAAACTTCCACTTCAAACATTTGCAAATTAAATTAGTTCTTAGGATATAACTAATTTACCCATATCTTTGTCTATACTGCTTAATTGTTTATGTATTTATGCAACAAGAATGTATTCACAAAACAAATTTCCCAGCAATACTGACCGCAATTTCTACAACAGTGTTTATATTTTCGCTTGGTTGCTTTTTGAATATCTGGTTGGTTTAATGTTGTTTTTAATTTGTCAGCACATTCTTAAAGTTTGCTTTGTTTTATATTTTTACATCCTGCACCATTGTTATATGAGTACTTATATAAAATAATCTTGTAATTTTGTTGGTAATATCCACAATATTCTTTTGCGATCTATTAACATCTGTTAAACGATGTCGGATCAAATCAGCTCCTGTATAGCTCGTATAACCAAAGTGACTATTCACAACGGCCTCTCATACTCCACATAACATGCAAATTTTGAATCAGATTGCTTGCCATCAGATTTCGACAAAGACCGTTATTCTACAGAAATCGCTAACTTTAAAATTTATCGAAAATTTCATAGATATATTATTAAATTCAGAAATATTTTTCACAAAAAGGTCCAATTTACCACTGCAGAGTGGGGCAGAATCAAAAGTTTTTGGAAATAAATCTGGCATTTCTAAACGGCTGGTCCGATCGGGACATTTGACTTGGGCGTAGCCAAGAAATACTTAAGTTTAAGTTATTAAAATAGGCCCAACAAATGTTCCAGAGGCGGCGCTATGGGGGCTCATTCGACATGTAAAATTTTTAAACACGTGCCATTTTTTTGTTTCCCAACTGATTTTAAAGATTTTCATATTTTCGGAAAGCGCTTGGTTTTTAAAAAACAGGCTTGCTATTTATCTCCTATAATTTCCTAGTTATAGGCATTTCAAAATTTAAATTTAAAAATTTTGCCATACCTTAGATCGATTTTTGAAAAATATAGGGCCTACTTTTGGACCAAATGGACTCTAATTATTTTAGTTACAGAACTAAATTACCAATAATATACAAACGTATTCAGAGCAATTATGGATCCAAAAATGAACGATTTTCAATATAAAAATTAAAAAAATAGTAGATTTTTGCAGTTTTTTGGGGCGAAAAGAAAAAAATTTTTTAAGAACATATAACAATTTTATGTTTTCCTGTAAGATATCTATACGGAGAACATTTTGGTATAACAAATATGTCCGATTTTTCGAATATAAATTTTTTATAAAAATTTCAACTTTGGGTCTCATGTTCAAAAATCCCAAAGCTGGGATCAGAAAATGGAAAAAAGCTTTGCAAACCCTGATGTGTTCCTATTTATCCCCAAAGTATTTTCATAGCCTCAAAGGAAATGTGGACCCTATGGCAAAATTGTAAAAATACCATTTTTGGGATTTTCTCTCCAATTTTTAGGAATTGTGGGATTCCCTTTGACCTTTTGACAAGTTTTACTTGTATACGCAAACTTAAAATTTTACCTTGATCACACAGGCCGTTTAGAAATGCCAGATAGATTTTCAAATATTTTTGATTCTGCCCCACTGTGCATTGCCACTTCGATGTTAACAATATAAAGTAAAGCTATTTTGAAAATAAATCTCTCATATGTCCGAAATAGACTGAAATGCTTACATTTCATATTATAAACATATAAGGGTATATAAAACGTATTCCATTGGAGATTTCCATAATTTCGATATAAAGTTAAATTTGACATGTAAAGGATCCTATTAAATATTGGTAAAATATCTTCTCTTAGAATAATTTCTGTAATAATATATTTAAGAAAAGTACATATGTAAAAGTTGAGTGTACTTTTTGATAGAAAATGTAAAACTGGGAATAGTATAATGAGAGCAATTATTCAGAGCAATCTACATCGAAACAAAAAGCTCTGAAATTGAGCCACTCATTAACCAATTCTGGTGAATATTTAAATAGGAATATTACTTATGCCGTTTTGTTTGCTTAAAGTCTCTCTTGTTCCTCTAAGTGCAGTGTTTCACTCAGCCTTTAAGATTTTGTCAAATCTGTGGATCATGAAATTCTTTGAACTTTGCATTAAACTTACACAATTTTCAAAACAATTTCCACAAATAAATCTCTAATTTTATAAATTCAGTAAATTTACAACAAAATTAAAATTTCCCCAAAAAAAAAACTAATTTTCCTCTTTAAAAACGCAGACATCACTGAAAGGTATATAAGATTCGGCACAGCCAAATATGCCACTTAAAGTTTTCATTATTTAGATTGTTGTTCACTTTAACAACTTAAACAAAAACAGTTAACAACCGCATAAATAAAGACATTATTTAAACCATTAAAAACTCCTTAAAAAGTAAAATACGCCCTTTTTCTAAATATAGACTATAATCATATTGTTGATTTTGTTTTTCATTTGGCGTAGAGTTTTCTTTCTGTTTAATTTTTATATTTTTTTGCCCAAGCTTGATATATTAGCAATTTGAACAAGTTTTAAAACAACAAGTTGAAAGTGGCCATTATAGAAGAAGTGAAGCTAGAAGACAAACAAAAATATAAAAATTTCCCCGACTTGGCTCTTGGGCTCCGTCATAAACCAGCACACTTAACTAAAAATTTATTTGCCAACTCCTGGGGTTTCTCCTGCTACTAGTTTTTAATACTTCCCTTAAAGAGCAAGCCAGGAAAGGAAATTTAAATGAATATAACGCCAAAATAAGTAGAAAAAAATTCCTCATTAAGAATTTTTATTTTTTTTACTTAAATGCAAGAGACACTCAGACACACACACTGTCTCACTCATACACGCATAAATGAGCAATAGGGTAGACCTTATATTCGATTTTCTCTGCTAGGTCTGCCAATGTTCTATGTTATTTAAGAGCGAAATGCTGCAAATTTGAACATTTTAAAACAATTTTTTTTGAAATTTCGAGTTTGTGGTCAAACAAATTGAAAACATTATGTGTTTACAATAAATCCAATTAAAAATAATATTTGTATCTTATTTAGACATAGATGTTTAATTATGAAATATAAAAATTTTTGATATCGTTAACCCACTATAACTTAATAGCCAAAAAATCATAAAACATCGTGCATACCTCAAATCCCAGATCAGAAATTTTACATTTTCAATATTTTTTTACAACGAAATTTCATTGTTTACCATATATATGATTGTATCAATCATATATATGGTTACAGTATACATGTATATGTTTGTGACAACCATTTTTATGATTTCGGTTTTACAATATTATGTTGGTCTCGGCTAATTGATATCATAATCTGAGAACAACATATTATGATATAAAGATTCATCATGACAATGGTTGTCACAAAAATATACTTGTTTACTGTAACCTTATATATGATTGATATAATCATGTGAATCGTAAGTTAATCATAATATGTCTACCACAATCATGTAAATGGTTACTGAGACTATAATATTGATAAAAAACTATAAATAATAAAAAATGTTGAAATAGTTACTGTAGACATGCACAACTCTAACCAATCTCTAAATTATTTAGATAAATATTATTAGCGGTATTGTCATCTATAAAAATATTGTCATCTATAAAAATTATTTCTATATGGTAAAATATAAGCATGAACTGAAGCTCTAAAGGATGCAGCAACATAACTAAAACAAATATTCTTGTTATAAGGTCAAATGCATACTAGTTTGTCTTTCCGTTTGTAATTTCTACATTTTTCATTTGCGACCCCACAAAGTATATATATTTTGGATCGATAAAGATAGCGAAGTTGATATTGCCATGTCCATGTAGGTGTAGGTGAAATCAACATCCGTAGCCCCCATATAACTTACATACATGATTCATACATTAGTATATCGGGAAATCTTCCGGCTCAGTTGCTATTTAAAATCGATAAAATCGGCCCACAAATGGCTGAGATATAAGGAAACCAAGACAACCTATATTTTTGTCTTTTTTGATCTATATCTCGATTACTAAGTCATAAATATAGACAGTATGGATATCTAATGATAGATATTTCAAAGTCCATTGCAACGATGTATATCAGGCTATAGTAAGTTGGACCTACAATGGGTCAAAAACGGGAAAAATAATTTTTATTTTTATTTAGTTGAGCTTGAGGTCAATTTTTTAATAAACAAATTGACCTCAAGCTCAACTAAATAAAAATAAAAATTAGTAATAAAAGGTCGAAAAATTAGATAATTTATTGGGAAAAATAATTTTTAATCCGAATTTTTTTCACAATATTTTTTCAATAATAAATTAAAATTAAAGAAAAATTAAAAAAAAAAATTTGAAAAAACTTAAAAAATTAAAAAACAATTTCGAAAAAAAAACCCGGTATTTCGGTAGCTGTCACTTTTGAAGCTTTTATTCTTTGACATTTGACAGGTAGAAACTACGCCATTACTAAAAATGGAACACGCTGCAACAACGCATTGAAATTATTAAAATTCACTACAAAACTGACAGTCACAGTTCGCAAACCTAAAGGTACGGTCACACATGTCAAATATTTACTCAAAAAAGCGTAACCACTTTTTTTATGTTTTGAATTTTCCTAAGTAAAAGGAGTGTTTGAAATATATAAATGAATTAAAATATATTTTATTTAGCGGTTACGTCTTTTTCGTCAAATATTTGCCATGTGTTACACTACCTTATAACATTTTTGGGTAGTCGTGAAGCACCTTGAAGGACCGCAATACAGAAATTGGTGGAACTGTTGGGACAATTTAATGATGCGAAGAATAAAACCCGTGCACGTCGCTCAAGAACAACTGAGAATATTGCTGCTGTAGCCCAAAGTGTTGAAGAAAACCCAGGTTTGTCCATTCCTTGTCATCCTTTGGAATTGGGTATTCCAGAAACATCATTACTCCGTATTTTGGTCTGAGTTGGATGATATTGATCCGGACAACGTTTCCTTTCAACAATACGGCGCTACGTGCCACACAAGCAACAAAACCATTGCTCTTTTACGGGAAAAGTTTCCAATTGGCCACCGAGATCTTGTGATTTGACACCTTGCAAATTCTTCCTTTGTGGCCACGTGAAAGACAAGGTCTACGCCAACAGCCCAACGTCGATTCAAGACCTCAAAGATAGAATTCGTGAGGCTATAGAGGATATAGGCCAGCCACTTTGCGATTTGGTTATGGAAAATTCCATGAAAAGGATATGGTCCTGTAAGCGTGGTCGTGGTGGCCATTTGGCTGATATTGTTTTTCATTATTAACGGCATACCTTCCTCTTTATTATGAAATAAACATCTGATCATTTATCTCAAAAAATTCCATTTTTCTTTAAATACCAAAACCCTATATATGTGATATTTTAAAAAAAAATTTCGACCATCCGTATGCCCGCCATATTTGAAAAATATAAAAAGATGGAGTAAAAATAAAAAAAATTAATAAACCTAAATATATATATTTTTGGAAGATCTCCCCAAGCTCATTCGGATCATAAATGCATTTTTGGCGATTTTTTTCAAAATTTGAGACCCGTGGTGACCACCATTTAGGGAACATGCACAGGCTCCCATTACCCCTACAAAGCCCAACAACTGTAAATAAACTCAAAAACACCTAAGGTCGAACCATTTCGTAACAATATCTCCAATATTTCCCGAGATACCGAATTATTTCCAAAAAAAGAAAAAAAAAAACGTAATTCTAAACCACTGGGCATCGATTGAATCAAATAGTTGGCGGACGAACCAGGGTTTGGCTATAAAGTAGGTGATGCAAAACTTTCACTTCATTCTAAATAGTTTTTAATAGGTACTGCAACATGTGACCGAGCGTTGTCATGATGGAACATTACAGCTACACGCAGAGAAAATACATGGTTTGTAGTAAACATAATCTAAGAGCAACTTATTACGATAAGATTTGTGATTGTTGTCCAAACATATTATTATCATTATTAGTGAAATAATATATATTATGACTACGCGTATAGAAAACGCTTAACATATAATGGTTGTACATAATATTATATGTTTACCTATTTATCATTATTTAGTTGTTCGAAAAATAGTTATGTATTAGTTTCAGCAACTAAACTATGGTTGAAATTAAATTAAAACAATAATTGTATGTTCACGACAACAATATATTGTTACAAGAAACATAGTATAGTTGTCGTAACCACGCCGAACCATGTTTTTTCTCTGCATGTATTATGTGTTCATACACGTATTGGAAAAGTAATTAATACATACATTTATACATATTCCCTTCAAGAATTATTTGATAAATTACCTGAATCAAACATCACAGGTGCTTGGCTGATCCTTTACAATACAAATATATACAAAACACAAGTTGTGAAAGATAAAATAACTAATTCCCATCCCTATGCTAAGCCCAATAGAAAATTTCTTTATAAAATCTTAAATATGTGCACGTAACTTTCTAGCTGACCATGAATATGACAGTTTCTGCATCTGGAAAACTGTTGCAATGAATACTTTATATAGCCTGTAATATAAATTGTGCATGATTTTAATGGTATAAAAAAAAGAATTTTGCTTCAAATTTAAAACATCATTGAGTTGAAGGTTAAAAACTTAAAGTAAATTTAAAAAAAAAAATTATTTGAAATAAAACTGTTGAATATGATTTGCTAATAGTTAATTAATTCGCAAAACTGTTAATATCATAGCCAAAAACCTCTAACTATATAACTAATTTCATATAGTTTTGAGGTCTTTGTTGCTTTGGACCATTTTAATCCCATACTTAAAAGAGTGAATAATGTCATAGAAATTTAAAATAATAAGGACTGAGATCGAAAAATTCATAACACATGTTTTTCATTAAAACTTTTAACCCAAGTATTATTTGATTTCTTTTTGTCAAGTTACCTTTGTAAAGCATGTTAGTTATTATGTTTAATTCCAATTATGTTCATTTGTTGTTAATCTGATTAAAATGAGTGACCAGAAAAAAGTGCGTACTAAAATTATTAAATATTTTCAACAAAATCCAACTTGGTCCTACAAAAAGTTGGCCAAGCATTCAAAGGTCTGCCGTCAAACTGTTCGCAATGTTATTCAACCGTACCGGGAAAACTTGTCCGTTGACAGAAATCCTGGTTCAGGTAGAAGCAATGGTTCATATGATATTTATAAAGCCAAAAAAATGGAAGCATTTTCAAAAGAGCTCCCAACACATCCGGTAGGAAAGCAGCCCGGTTAGCTCAGTGCTCGGACTATTTGGTACGAAAAGTTAAAGCCAATGCAGGTTTAAAAACATACAAGGCTCAAAAAGTTCCTGACAGGAATGCTGCTAAAAATTTAGAGGCCAAAAACAGAGCACGGAAATTGAAGTAAAATTTTGTAAAAAAAATATTCCTGCTTCATAATGGATAACGAAGCGTATGTTATGGCAAATTTCTCGCAGTTTCCGCGTCAAAATTTTATGTTGCTGATGCTCGAGGGAATGTTGAAGAAAAGTTTAGGAGCCAAAAGCAGACAAAATTTTCCAAAAAGTTCTTGGTGTGGCAAGCAATATGTAGTTGTGGCAAAAAAGCCAAACAATTGTTACAAAGGGCTATATAAATACCAAAATTTACATCAAGAAATGTTTACAAAAAAGGATGCTTACATTCATAAGACTTCTTAGTGTGTCCACTTATTTTTGGCCTGATTTGGCACCCTGTCAATATGGTAAGAAAGTTTTTGAGTGGTAAAAGAACAATAATGTGGTATTTGTACCAAAAGAGGCAATTCCTCCAAACTGCCTGGAGCTAAGGCCAATGGAGAGATATTGAGCTCTTGTTAAAAGAGAATTGAAGAGCACAAAAAAGGTGTCCAAAAGTGTGGTCGATTTTAAACGGAGATGGACAACCTGTTCAAACAAAGTGGCAGAAATCACTATAAAAACCATAATGGAAGGGTTTCCGAAAAATGTTCAAAATTTCATCACTAGTGATTAGAACTATAAAAATATATATATATTTTTTTTTTTTTTTTTTGTAAATTTTAATAATAATCTCAATCAAATAAAAAAGAATATCAAAACTATAGGTTTAGTGTTTTCATTTTTATTAACATATATGTATGTTAAGAATTTTTCGATCTCAGTCCCTAAAATCGTAAATACGTAATCCAAGTAATAATCAGAAATTTAATATAACATAATAGGATTTGAAATTTATTTTAAAAAATAATTTTTAAAATTTTGCTCAAAATCCTAAAATTTCAAATATTTGTAGTATTTTTCGAAAATATTGGTACTTTGAAAAAAACATTTGCCACAAATCTTCTACCACAAAGGCAATAGAAATTTAAAAAGTGAAAAATAAGGGCCACCCTAATGGGTACACATACATACAATGTCAGTAACATTGCATAAAGAACTATGTATGTATGTTTGTGTAAAAAGAGCCAGACCACAAATTTCTTTTTTGTTGTGCTTGTGCGAGAATGTGTGCCATATTAAATGGTTCTTTAAACAAAAGTAACAACCAAAACCACCATATAACTACAAGTAGTGTAAAAGAGAATAAACGAGTAAAAGGAAAGGGTAACAGAGAGAAAAAGGAAACGGAAACTGTAAAATGGACATAAATTGTAAAACAAAGTCGCTTATTTATACACCCTGTAGTTTTTGATAATGAAATTAAATGCAAATTAGCTTACAATATTTTGTAAAAGAATTTAATACTCTTTTAAGAATAAATCTTACTCAAACAACTAAATGTTTGTTTAAGTAATTGGTTAATTTTATATTCGTCTAAAAACTATTGCTGGCTGTAGGGTAAAATATTTCAAAAAAAATTATGCTATGGCATTTCTTTACTATAGATCACAAAAAGCTTTTCCATATTTCTCAGCCAGCGAGAACTTAGTATACAATGGCGATGAAACTATTTGCCCATAATAATAATGATAATAGTGCATTTGTGTCTGTTTCATTATTTTCTTTTTCCTCACTTTTCCATACAATTTTGTTTATTGGTCTCTTACTCATCCATTCTCTAAGTGTTTGCTACAAGTTTTTATGTTTTTTTGTTTGAAAACTTATTGCACAAAAAAAAAATCGATTTCAAAAGACACTTGAAACTTATTAAATGAAGTTTCATTTTTCGGTTATTTTCCTTTGTCACTACTAACCACACTACTGCCATTTGTACTTCAGTTTTATTTGCGGTTAAAGGGGGGAAAAAAGGCCGAACAAGAGAAGTCTTAAAGTATCCATCCAAGATAAACTAGCGAGACACAATAGAGACACATATAATTTATTGACAGAATATAAAATATAAAATGAAACCACAAGCAGTTATAAGTGTTTTCGATTGCATTCGAGCAAATTTTAAATTTATTGGTAAATTAATGAGCGAACGTACAAATAAATGAGAAAAAAGTAAATAATAATATTAAAATTAATAATAAGGAGTAAATGAGAAAAGTTTTTGGTGCCAAAAACTCGTCTATACATAATTAAAATTTATCAATTTTGCAAATTTCCTTTCAATAATGGAGGGTGAAACATCATCATTAAGAGTTGTCAATTTTCTTGGTGGCTGTATTTAATTAAGTTGTCCAAGTAATCAAATGTTATTCACAAGAAAATGAAAAATCAATAATTATTCATAATTTTGTCTTAAACAAATTAATTTGGAGTAGCTCTTTGCGTATGAGTGATATTGAATTAATGAATGGTAATTAAATATCAATCATACGCTTCACATTGATGTCAGTTGTGATCAGGGAAAAATTAAATATGCTCAAAATAATTGAAAATAAGTAAAGAAAAAGTATAAAAGCTGGCAAATATTTACACTAATATTCAGAAAAATTCGTGAAAAAAATCATTATTAAGGACAGAGATCGAAAAATTTTTAACATACATATATGCTAATAAAAATGAAACCAATAAACTTACAGTTTTGAATCTTTTTTTTATTTGATTGAAATAACTGTTACAATTTACAAAAAAAAAAAAATACTTTTATAGTTCTAATCACCAATGATAAAATTTTGAACCTTTTTCGAAATCCCTTCCATTATGGTTTTTATAGAGCTTTCTGTCACTTTGTTCGAACAGGTTGTCCATCTCCGTTTAAAATCCACCACACCTTTGAACACCTTTTTTGTGCTCTTCAATTCTCTTTTAACAAGAGCCCAATAACTCTCCACTGGACTCAGCTCCAGGCAGTTTGGATGAATTGCCTCTCTTGGTACAAATACCACATTATCGTTCTTTTACCACTCAAGACCTTTCTTACCATAGTTACAGATGCCAAATCAGGCCAAAAATAAGTGGACAGATTCAGAAGCCTTATAAATGGAAACATCCTTTTTTGTAAACTTTCCTTGATGTAAATTTCAATATTTATAGAGCCCTTAGTAACAAATGTTTTGCTTTTTTGCCGCAACTGCATATTGCTTGCCATACCAAGAACTTTTTGGGAAATTTTGTCTGCTTTTGGGCCCTGAACTTTTCTTCAACATTTTTTGTATACAATTTGACTTCAATTTCCGTGCTCTGTCTTTGGCCTACAAATTTTTAGCAGCGTTCCTCTCAGGAACTTTTTGAGCCTTGTATGTTTTTGAACCTGCATTGGCTTTAACATTTCGTACCAAATAGTCCAAGTACTGAACTAACCGGGCTGCTTTCCTACCGTATGTGTTGGGAACTCTTTTGAAAATGCTTTCTATATCGTCGGCTTTAGAAACATCATGTGGACCATTCCTTCTACCTGAACCAGGTTTTCTATCAATAGACAAGTTCTCCCGGTACTGTTGAATATCATTGGAAACAGTTCGACGGCAGACCTTTGATTATTTGGCCAACTTTTTGTAGGATCAAGTTGGGTTTTGTTGAAAATATTAAATAATTTTAGTACGTACTTTTCTCTCGTCACTGATTTTAATCAGATTAAGAAGAAATGATCATAATTGACATTAAACATAAATGCTTAAATTAGTTATATTGTAATACAAAATATGGTTACAAGGTACAATTAACTATTTTATAAAATATCCAAAAAATATTAGTTTTTGAAATAAAATTAAAAAATTTTATAAATTGTATTGCACGCTGCTCGCTCCTGTCAACAGGCATTTATCAGTTGACTCCTGTTAAAATTAGAACAAGCTGCGTCTTTTAGTTTGTATTTCACAGCCATTGATAGCAGACTACCTCTTGAGTTGAGGAGAAATTGGAAAAAATTTAATTTCGTCTGCTCCTTAAACATAATTTTTTTAGAAAAAAAAACATCAATTGAAAAAAAAAATATGATATGGTGTTGGCCGATTGAAAGTGCGAAAAATTGTGGAAGCCATAGGCATCTCATATGGCTGAGTGATTTCAATTTTGAATGATCACCATATTCTCCTAATATAGCCCCGAGTGAATATTTCTTGTTTCCAAACCTAAAAATACCTCTTTTGACGACCTCGATAAATCTAATTTTTTGGAAGAGATACAAAAATTTTAATAAATGTTGGACAAAGTGCACAGACTTAAAGACAGATTGTGAGAAATAAAATAATTTTTTATCCGAAAACCTTTTGACCCACTCTCGTATAATATTTCTATTATTTTTTAATTGCATTTCGACAGGGATAGCTTTAAAATAAAAAAACACTATCTAAATTAATTTTTTTTTCCTCAACCCCGGATCAAATGTGGACTTTATGGACAAAATTTCAAAAAAAATATAAAAAAGGTTTTTATAAGTTTTTGGGGCTATAAAAGATAAATATCAAATTCGATCATGTTTTTTTAAAAGTGCGCCCACAAAAAAAAATTTATGCGTTTGAAAATTTTGCATATCTGACGTGCCCTAATTTCAGATCCAACAGCTGCGATCTTTGAAAAAATTTAACTCGTACACTTTTATATCAATCGCACTAGCCGGTTAGAAATGGCCGATTACTTTCTTAAATATTTTGATTCCGCCCCGCTTTGGAATCTAAGAAACAGCACATAAAAGTTATTGCTTTAATATTTATGTTTTTATACCTACCATCAAAAAAGATGGGCTGTATATTAATTTTTTCATTCTCTTTATTCCACATCATCATATTTTTCGCACCTCCACATTTTTTTATATATTCTATGTCCACATAAGATTCCAAAACGATCTCGCTATGTCCGTCCGTCAGTCTGTCTGTTGAAAACACGATAGGGTCGAAAGGAAAAGAACAAGCTGTCTGATATTTTCTACAAATACTCTCTGTTGATAAGGTCTGTTTGGTATTGAAACTTGGCGATAAAGGTTTATTAAATTATACCTAGATCTCATACAAATGTCAACCCGGAATACTGTTTCAGCTGTGATAAGTTGTAACGTGGTTTTTTCATCGCCTGAGGTAGTTCAGTCGAGTGAAAGCTGTCTTCAGATAACACTTTTTACATTTGTTATACTTCACAATATATTCTGACAAGTCGTTTGTCAGCTATGACCAATCAAGTGCAACAGGTAAAAAAATTAGCATACAAAATTATTTCGCTAATTTAACTATTAACTATTATTGTTTTCAACTTTTGTTCATAAAACAATATTGTTTACTTATGGTTCTACTACTTATTTGTATCCTTTTATTTTACTATTGGATTAAAAATGGATATTAAGGACTGAGATTGTAAAATTCTTAACACACGATTTTCATTAAAACTTTTAACCCAGGTATTATTTGATTTTTTGATCAAGTTACGTTTGTAAAGCATGTCAGTTATTATGTTTAATGTCAATTATATATAGTTAATCTGATTAAAATGAGTGACCAGAAAAAAGTGCGTACTAAAATTATTAAATATTTTCAACAAAACCCAACATGGTCCTACAAAAAGTTGGCCAAACAATCAAAGGTCTGCCGTCAAACTGTTTCCAAAGTTATTCAAGAGTACCAGGAGAACTTGTCCGTTGATAGAAAATCTGGTTCAGGTAGAAGAACATCTACATGATGTTTCAAAAGCCAAACAAATAGAAAGTATTTTCAAAAGAGCTAGATCAGTTACTCGGACTATTTGGTACGAAAAGTTAAAGCCAATGCTGGTTTAAAAACATACAAGGCTCAAGAAGTTCC
This sequence comes from Calliphora vomitoria, assembly GCA_942486065.2. Taxonomy (NCBI): domain Eukaryota; kingdom Metazoa; phylum Arthropoda; class Insecta; order Diptera; family Calliphoridae; genus Calliphora; species Calliphora vomitoria. The sequence continues at coordinate 154,929,795 of OW818029.2, forward strand.
TGACAGGAACTCTGCTAAAAACTTGAGGCCAAAAACAGAGCACGGAAATTGAAGTCAAATTTTATACAAAAAATATACCTGCTGCATAATGGATGACGAAATGTACGTATGGAAAATTTTTCGCAGCTTCTGGGTCAATTTTTTATGCTGCAGATTCTCCAGGGAATGTGGAAGGACCCAGAACCAGACAAAATTTCCCAAAAAGTTCTTGGTATGGCAAGCAATATAAAGTTGCGACAAAAAAGCCAAACATTTGTTACAAAAGGGCCCTATAAATACCGAAATTTACATCAAGGAATGTTTACAAAATATTATGTTTGCATTCATAAGACTTCTTAATGTATCCACTTAGTTTTGGCCTGATTTAGCATCTGTAACTATGGTAAGAACAATAATGTGGTATTTGTACCAAGAGAGGCAATTCCTCCAAACTGCATGGAGCTGAGTCCAGTGAACAGATATTGGGCTCTTGTTAAAAGAGAATTGAAGAGCACAAAAAAGGTGTCCAAAAGTGTGGTCGATTTTAAACGAAGATGGACAACCTGTTCGAACAAAATGACATAAAGCACTATAAACTCCATAATGGAAGAGCTTTCGAAAAAGGTTCAAAATTTCATCATAAGTGACTAGAACTATAAAAATATTTTATTTGTAAATTGTAATAATAATTTCAATCAAATACAAAAAGATTCAAAACTGTAAGTTTAATGGTCTCATTTTTATTGAAATATATGTATGTTAAAAATTTTTCGATCTCAGTCCTTAATAAACGTCCTTATACGAAAAATATCAATTTGGAGCAAATGTCTGATGAAAAACTTCTCGAGTTCATCGATTCTGTAGAGTTCTGTAGACAGGACAGATGAAAAGTGTTGCTGATTCCACTTATATTCCAAAGACGAAACACCATCTCCGAAAATACATGACCAATATGCCGCATGAAAGGGGGTTCAAATTGCTTTGTAATTCAAACGGTTTTACCTATCGTTTTTAATTCTACAATGGGTCCGGAGATAATATCATTTTACCTGATACACCGGTCATTGTAGCTATCTTAAATGTTTGGAGATTCATGCATTACATCCTATATTTTGATAACTTTTACAAATCGAAACCGCTATTAGTATATTTACGAACCAGAGGAATTTATGGGTTAGGCACGCTGAGAGCTACTGATTTTGTTTGTAATATTTCTTGTTGATCATGATTTGCTTTTGTGTAAGCTGTGAAATGAACCAAGAGAAGAGATGGTTTTGCGTATAATACATGATCTCAATACTTATAGTCGATGTGAATACTGCATTACGAATTATGTCCTCCCGTCATCGAAATATGTAGGTATTGAACGTTCCTGGAGAACAACAATCAAAGGTTCCTTGGTATAATAGAAAGCAGAAGAAATTCATCGAAATCAACTGCCATCAAATTATTCGTGAATACAATGATCGCTAGGGTGGAGTAGGTCTCATTGATGGTCTCCAGGGTCGATATAATATTTGAGCTATGACTCGCAATATTATAATTAGGTTGTTCTACTATTTTGTGGGCATGGTCTTTACAAATGCATTCTTTCTATACAAACGTCTGCAGGCCGATGAGGCCAATGCTTCAAAAAATGTGTCCGATTAAAAAATTGCTTTTACAGCTTCCAGATTTGCGGGAGGAAATAGCTGCTGGACTTGTTTCCTTAAAAAATATATCGTTCGTAGTATGACCATCTGTTCAAAATCTCAGTGAGCCTTTCTCACTACAGCCTGACATATCAGGTGTTCGGAAAAGAGCTGCTCATCAAGTAGCTGATGTTCAGTTCGTTGCTGACGATCTTTTTCTTGTTTAGGTGGAGAGGAAAGCCAAAAAAAGGTGCAACATTGCAAAAAATGTGACACCCAAGTCGTTTGTTCCAAATGAGACCTGTCGTTATGTGGTTAATTTGACAAAAATTGTTTCTGGACTACCACCATCAAAAATAATGCGTATTTAAACTTTGTTTGTTCCCTTCTCTCTGTTTATATATAAAATTTACATTTGGGGTCATATTACACTCAAACCGGCAAGACCGCCTACAGGCAGCCTTCACAGTTTTTTACCTGTCGTTCGTTCAGAATGTTTTTTTCGCCTGAAAATTAAAACTTACGGTTCTATTGACTACATCTACTTGAAAAAAAAATATTGGCTTCATCGGATAATTTTGATAGCCTTGCCAGTTAGAGGGTTAATGAAAACTCAATTGATTTACCCTTTCTGGGAGTCGATAATAAGTTTCTTTATTGTGTTAGTTTTAATATAGTTTATATATAATATATTTTATACAATGAATTAAAAACACCTAAGATAATACTATCGGATGCAGACGGTTCTGGTGATGCGTATCTCAGATTCTTCGGGTATTCAATAATAGTCGGCGGTATGATGTATTGGCATGACTCACTAACTGGCAGATTGTCACAAGTGAGAGCCACGGAATTCCGGCAATGCTTTTCGTCGGTTCAGGATCGGGTTATTACTACTATGATTATAAGTACGTCCGGATGTAGACGGCTCTAGTTATATTTATATCGGATTCTTCGGAATTTCAATAATTGTCGGCGGTACGATGTATTGGCATGACCCACTAAATAGCAGATTGTCAAAAGTGTCAGAATCGGATAATAACTAAAACTATAATATTTTAGATACTTAGTCTATAATACAAGTAAATGAACTTAACTAGGGGGAATAGTTATCCGAAGATCCTGTATTGTACAGTTGGCCGAAGCCTCTGTCTTGAACAGTCGGCCGTAGCGCCTATATTGACAGTCGACTGAAGTCGCTGGTAAAATGTATTATCGGTACTCGAACTACGTTGACCGATTTATGTCAGTCGACTTTGATAAATTAAAACAACTGGTTTAATTTTAATAGTGTAACTAATAGTAAAAAAAATACTATCATTTAAGTGAAACTATTTTTGGAGGAAAAATTTGACACAACACAAGTTTGAAGCACAGGAAAAGTAGTTTCATGTAAAAATTAAGTTAGTTACAAAAATGTTTGTCTGCAGAAATTAAAGCTAGTGTGATACAAATCAAAGCAGCATATATTTGGTAATTTCTTACCTAAAAATATAAACTTTTTTTTTGAACAAATTTTATTTAGGTGTTTGCATCCTTTGACATATCTTTAGTCAGATTTTGTCTTAATTACTTATTTTAATTAATTACAAACTTGCTAAAAGCCTTAAATTTTTCACATACATTCGCAATTCACGATCTAAAATAAATATGTACATATAATTTCTTAACAACACAAACAAAAAACAACTTCAACATTCATTCATTTATTAAAACACATTTCCACTAACTTTGAAGAATGTTTCATTTGAAGTATGTTTGTGGAAATTTGCATTTCATGTTGGTTTCAGAAACAGCAAACAAGTTCTCTTGAAGTTGCAAAAACCTAAACAAGTCACTTCTTTGAAGCAATCAAATTAAAAAACGAAACTAACAGCCATTAACAAAGAATGTTAAGGATTAAAAATAAAACGCTTCTTTGGCTTAAGAAGAAAAATAAAATGAGAAGAAAAACATGAAAAACCAAACACAAGAAATGCTTAAAGAAAAAATAAATGAAGTTACAAAAAGTGAGAACAACTACAACTTTAAGAGCATTTAACCCGTTATTTCAAAAAAAAAAAGCAATGAAACTGTATAACTTTGACCCATTTCCTTTTGCAGCCAGTGGTAAAAGTACTTTAACCATTTCACGAGCTCTTCGTTGCTTATCTGTAGCACTTTATTTTACAGACGATTTCATGGTGTAGTGTTGTAAAATACAATGCAAAAAAGTCATTTTACTGGCGCCTTAAGTCACTATAAATAGTTAAACAAAAATGATGGTTGTTCCCTTGCTGTGTGTTTTCTGCAGTTTTTGCCATTGAAAGATTCGTGTAGCAACAAACCCCTCCCCCCCCGCCCCCTCAAAAAAAAAAAAAGGAAAAGGGAATAAGCAAAAAGCACAGGTACAAATGAAAGATCAAACTAAGGAAACTCAAAACAAAGAATCAAAGAGTACAGGATATTTCGAACAACTTTTAAACAATGGACATCGTTAGTCAAAAGGATGTGTTTACTTTCTGGAACACATTTAACTATAATCATGTGGAATTTTAGCTTTTCTAAAGCCTAAAATTGTTCTCATTCATCTAAAACCAAAATGCTGAGCCAAATCAAATAACGTTTTGGTTGCACGTTATATTTGAAATTTAAAATTTTGAGCAAAGTTGCAATATTTAAAAAATGTATAAAAAAATTAAATTCTGAAAAAATGCAATTATATAATGTTGTAGTATTTTCTAACATGTTGGAAATGTTAAAAAATGTTATCTGATTCAGCAATTTTTAAATAAAATAACTACAGATTCTCACATAGAGAAAACAAATTCGTGATAGCAACCGAATTTGTTGCCAATCGAATGATTCGGTGTTTACATAGAATTTTTCGGTACTATCAACAGAAAGTCAGTTGTGAAAGAAGAACTTCGGTTGAAGCAACCAAACATATGTTACCGCTTCTAAAATGTTGTAGCTACAACTGTAAAATTCGGTCATTAAGGTAGAATCATTCGATTGACAATAAATTCGATTGCTATCACGAATCTGTTTTCTCTGTGCAGCATTTTCAAAATAGTTTCTCTTTTAATAAAAGGAGTAAATTGTGATCTTTAACACTTCTGGAGGTCCATAAAAAAATGCAATTAAAGTCAGTTGGATGTATGTATATTTTGCTTAAAACAATTATTGGGGTAAAATAGTGTTTTAGGAGCAATACAAAATAGTTTTTATGTTATTCAGATAACAAATTTGGAATTAATATATTTTGGTCCGATTCAAAGAACTTATTTCATTTTGTTATGATGACGATTGTAAATATTGCTTTTTGAAATGAACTAAGTTTGAAATTATAACTTTTGCTTTGAGTTATCTATTTCTGTATGAGTTTTATAGAAACATTTTAAACATTAGCTGACATTCAAATAAGGACTGAGATCGAAAAATTTTTAACATACATATCTATATATATAAAAATGGATGTTTGTATGTATGTGGGTATGTATGTATGTATGTTCCGAATGAACTCAAAAACGGCTGAACCGATTTTGATCAAATTTTCAGGGAATCTTCAGAATAGCCTAGCGGGTAACACTGTAGAGTCAGATTTTTGATTTTCGGTCTGTGGGCGGAGGGACGTGGCAAAATTAAATTTTCACATTTTACCGCATCTATATATATAAAAAACGGCTGGACCGATTTTGATGAAATTTTCATGGAATCTTCATAATAGCCAAGCGGGTAACAATGTAAATTCAGATTTTTGATATTCGGTCTGTGCGCGGAGGGATGTTTAAAAATCAAATTTTTTCATTACAGATGTGTGTTGTATGTTTCGTATGGAATCAAAAGCGGATACACCGATTTTGATAAAATTTTTACGAAATCTTTAGAAAAGCCTAGCGGGTAACACTGTAAAGTCAGATTTTTTATTTTCTGTGGTCTGTGGACGGAATGACGTGGCAAAATCAAATGTTTATACTACACCGCTAATGAAATCAAAAAAAAAAAAAAAAAAACACTAATAGTTGATCGAACTTTTCTTCAATTCCTATAGATATTTATTTATATACAGGCTTACAGGGTCAGTGATTATTGTAAAAAAAAAAAAATGTTTCAACAAAATTTTTTTTCCAAAAAATTAATTTTGTCCCAGCGAAGAAAGGAATACATTCCAACACATCTCCGGTACTATTTAAGTTCTTTTATATTATCAATCGATAATAACCAATTTTGTTTACTCTTGCATATTAGGTGGATAAATAAGAAATGTTCATACAAAATTTATAAAAATAAAAAAAGGTAATATTTTGAATAACTCTCCGCATTCCACTTTAAAAAAAAATAACGGTTTTATTCAAATAAAATTTGTTTTCGAAAGGGCATCTACGTCTAGGGACGCAGAAACGAGAGGAGGAAAAGAATCACGGCCTCAGCAAATGCATCGCAGTGCATCTTCATCGAGTACTGCAGAGACACCTCAACAGCATATCGAAAGACTAGAAGCTAATCGCTCCCCAATGGCTCGATCAAGAGAAAGAATCGATTTAAAGTTGCCGGCATTTTATTACAATAAGTATTACGACACCAGGAATCACAAGGACGTACTTATTGGGGCAATGAACAAACATTGCTTACATTGCAGCAATGTGCTGTTATTCTGCCACCAGTTGAGCCGCCTGAACTTTTCCTAAGTTACATTTCCTGCGCTAATCCTATTTCCAAGCACTTCCTTCAAAATATCCAGAAGTGCAACTTATGATGATGTGAAGTTTCTTCAAATTATGATATCACTGGAAATGAATCTATATAAGCCGAACCGCTATCAACAAACATACGTGTGCATATGCTGCAATACCCTTGTGCCGAAACATTCTCAAAACAATTGTAGGACATCGGAAATGGAAAAATTCCAATTGATCCCGCAACAAATGAGATTTCGTTCCCGGACTTCTGCCAAATGCAAATGAATATTCAATCCGTTGTCGACAAATTATTCCCAAGTCTTACAACCAACTACGAAAATTCGGATTGGTTGTGGGAATGTGGAATTTTTGCTCCAAAAAATTATGATGTCAACAAGCACAATGAGCAAATACAATTAAAACTGCCTGGCGAAACAATAAAATAATGAATTATCCTGCAGAATTTTTGAATTCATTGGAACCAGCCGGACTGCCACCACGTGTATTAACATTGAAGGTTGGATCACCGACATTGTCCGACACTGTATGTTAAAATCGAGATGCAATATAAAACATATGTTTTCTAAGGGCCAGCAACACGGACCGGGTTCAGCTAGTATGTTAATAAAAATGAAACTACTAAGCTTACAGTTTTTAATCTTTTTTTATTTGCTTGAAATTATTGTTACAATTTGCAAAAAAAAAAAACTTTTTTAGTACTAGTCACTAATGATGAAATTTTGAACCTTTTTCGAAAACCCTTCCATTATGGTTTTTATAGTGCTTTATGTCACTTCGTTCGAACAGGTTGTCCATCTCCGTTTAAAATCTACCACACTTTTGGACACCTTTTTTGTGCTCTTCAATTCTCTTTTAACAAGAGCCCAATATCAACCCACTGGACTGCCTCTCTTGGTACAAATACCAATGCCTCTCTTGGTACAAATACCACATTATTGTTCTTTTACCACCCACAGATCACCTGTCACTTACCATAGTGACAGATTCTTAATTAGGCTAAAAATAAAAGGACACATTAAGAAGTCCTTGATGTAAATTTCGGTATTTATAGAGCCCTTTGTAACAAATGTTTGGCTTTTTTGCCGCAACTGCATATTGCTTGCCATACCAAAAACTTTTTGGGAATTTTTGTCTGCTTTTGGGTACTAGACTTTTCTTCAACATTCCCTCGAGTATCTGCAACATAAAAAAATTTACCCAGAAGCTGCGAAAAATGTTCCATACGTACATTTCGTCATCCATTATGCAGCAGGAATATTTTTTGTATAAAATTTGACTTCAATTTCCGTGCTCTGTCTTTGGCCTCTATATTTTTAGCAGCGTTCCTGTCGGGAACTTTTTGAGCCTTGTAGGCTTTTAAACCTGCATTTGCTTTAACTTTTTGTACCAAATAGTCCGAGTACTGACCTAACCGTGCTGCTTTCCCACCGGATGTGTTCGGAACTCTTTTGAAAATGCTATTTTTTTGGCTTTAGAAATAACATGTGGACATTTCCTTCTACCTGAACCAGGTTTTATATCAACGGACATTGTTTAATAACATTGGAAACAGTGTGATAGCAGACCTTTGAAGTTGGGTTTTGTTGAAAATATTTAAAAATTTTAGTACGCACTTTTTTCTGGTCACTCATTTTAATCAGATTAACAACAAATTCATATAATTGACATTAAACATAATAACTTCAGTATCAATTTGTTAGTGAACACGTGCAAACGTGTTCTTTGTACGATCATACAATCGGTTTTGATTTAACAATTTGGTATACAAATTTTTTCGTACTAATTGTGCTAAACAGTTAAAGAGAACTCTCTTATATTTTCCTACATACATAGTTAAAAAAAAAAAATAAAATAAAATAATAAAAAAATAATTAGTGGACAAATAATTAATAAACTAGAATATATGGAGATAAGAAAGTTGAGTGATCCTCCGGATCGCTTGAATGCAAAAAATCAATCAACATTCACTACCGATAAAAGTAAAAAATTAATAATTTCTACTATTGGTCCAAAGTACCTTCTTATGAAGAGAATACAAAATAGTTTAAACAAAAATGATTCAAAAAATGAAAACAATCAAACCTTAACAAATGTTTCACCCTTTCTCATCAAAAAAGTTATTGACTGCATATGTGATAGCGAAGTAGAAATTTGTAAAAAAATTCGTGATGGTGGTATATTAATTAAAACTAAAAATCATTTACAAGCAACAAAACTTATTACACTCACTTCCCTATCTCCGACTATACAAGTAGAAGTACGCGAACACAATAGTCTCAACTTTTCAAAAGGTGTAATCTACTCAAACGACTTAAGAGGAATGGATGAAAATGAAATTCTTAATGAACTAAAAAGCCAAAATGTTTCTGAAGTGAGAAAAATATTAAAGAAAACTGGAAAAGATCTCATTGAAACTGGACTTATAATCATTACCCTAGCCACTATTAATTTGCCAGAATATTTAAATATTGGTTACGAAAAAGTTAAATTACGCCCTTACGTCCCTTATCCATTAAGATGCCGTAAGTGTCTCCGATTTGGGCACACAACAAATTCATGTACCAACAATAAAGTCTGCCCAAACTGCGCTCTTGTTTATCATTTTGAAGAAGAAGACGAAACGTGTAATAATCCGATAACATGTGTTAATTGCATAAACAACAACAACGAAGACAACAAACACAACGCATTTGACAAAAAATGCCCTGTATTCTTAAGAGAAAAAGAAATTCAAGCCATCGTCTCTTTGGAAAAAGTAGATAGAAAGAAAGCAGTTGAAACATACAAACTACGTCACCTTAATGGTCAACCTACATTCTCTTCAGTAGCGAAATCAACTACATCTATTAACTCAGCATCCTCTTCAATTAATAACAACTTCAATACTCTTAATGTAACACCTAGAGAACAAGTGAAATACAATGATATTGAAACACCAACATGCTCCAACATTGAATCAAAACAACTCTCCCCAAAATCAAAAACTGTTACCCTTCTACCTAGAAATACCTCCAATAGAAACAAATTAACAATAAAAAGAAAAAACAACAAAAATATAGGAAACAAACCAAAACAACCTAAATCTAAAACCATTGTTGATGACATTGACTCAGTAGATTCAATGTCACAAGATAACGAGTAATATCATGTAATATTTACAGTATGTATTATCTGGGAAGCATCGTCCAGGGTGGTGACTGAGATAATACAAATAACAGTATTCTGTGCTCTGTTATTTTTATTTGCTCATCTTCTGCTTTGGGCGATACTGTTCAGATAATACATATTATTAATTCTTCACAATAACTTTAATTTTATTCACACAATTGTATATTTCATTCTCTTTTAATTTTAAGTCATCATGTTATCTTTAAATATTTTACAGTGGAACATTAGAGGATATATTGTGAATTATAATGAATTACAAACTCTTGTTAAAAAACATAATATTAAACTTATTTCAATACAAGAATCACACATTATTAAAAATATTAATATTCCAGTACCGACAAATTTTACCATTTATAACTATAATAACTCCAACTCATATGGTGGTGTGTCTATTTTGATACACAACTCCATTCTCCATAAACATATACCATTAAACAACGACTTCGAAGCTATTTGTTTGGAAATTCATTCTAAAATAAAATTCAATATTATATCTGCTTATATTTCACCAAATGTAACTTTTACTTACAATAACCTTCAGAATGTTCTTGGCAATTCCCATATTCCTACTATAATTACAGGTGATTTTAATAGCTGGCATCGAAATTGGGGTTCCAGTAGAAATAACAAGAGAGGAACTATTATAGACAAATTTATGACTAATTATAACTTTATATTACTAAATGACAAATCCCCTACACATTTATCTACCAAAAATACCCTTACCCATGTAGACTTATCTCTATGCTCTCCTGAACTCCTTGTACATTCCAGTTGGTACATAGAACAAGATTTATGGGGAAGTGATCATTTCCCAATTATTTTATCTTTATTTAAAAACCACTATGATCCCAATCAATCAATTAAACCTCACTTTAAAACGGATATAGCCAACTGGAACATTTACCATAAAAAATGCTTATTTCATGAAACCAATAGACTAATTCAATCTAATACTAATAAAGAAGCTGCAAATTTAAGGAAAATTATCATTCAATCGGCAAATGAGTCTATCCCCCAATCAAAACCACATTCTAAACATAATACTGTTCCATGGTGGAACCAGCAACTTTCTTTTCTAAAAAGAGAGAAGAACAGGCTATGGTACATATTTAGAAGAGATATCAACAATGATAATATGGTGAGATATAAAAAAGCAAATGCTTTGTTTAAAAAGGAAATTAAGGCTGCTAAACGAGAGTCACTCTATAAGTTTACTTCCGAAATTAATCCTAATACCTCTCCTAAAAAAGTGTGGCATAACATCAGACGTTTTTGTGGCTACAAAACGTCATTTAATATACATTGTATCCAAAGTGATGCTCCTTCCCATAGCAGACTAACCAATCAATTTGATATTGCTAATGAATTAGGTAAATTCTGGTCCATCAACTCATACGATAATATGTTCCCAAGGAAGTTTCAAACAAGTAAATCTATGTTCAAAAATAGTCTGATTAATATCAACCCTAGCAGAGGGGCAAAACTTATTGAACAAGATATAAATAATATCGAATTTCTTTCTTGTCTACACAGACTCAAGGGAAAATCCCCAGGTCTAGACCGAATATCTTATAATATGATTAAAAATTCACCGAATATTGTAAAGAGTAGGATTTTAAGATTATTTAACAACATATTTAATACACATATCCCTCAACAATACAAAACATCCTTAGTTATTCCCATTTTGAAACCAAATAGTGACCAAACCATGACAAAATCTTATCGACCAATTTCACTAAATTCTTGCATTGGAAAAATCATGGATAGAATTATTGCAAATAGAATTTGGTGGCTAATATCCTCCAATAATCTTCTTCACTGCAATCAGATGGGTTTTAGGAAGGACAAATCTACTGCAGACGCACTTATGTTTATAGAACATTTGGCTGCCAGCAGTATAAATACTAGAAATCACCTTACACTCATTTCTCTTGATTTTGAAAAGGCATATGACAAAGTAGGAATTCATACGGTTATTGAACAACTTATTTTATGGAAGTTTGGTCCCAAAATTATAAACTACGTGATTAATTTTATGACAAATAGAAAATTCATTGTCCGCGTGGGGAAAAAATATTCCCTTTCGTTTAATTTATATAATGGGATTCCGCAAGGCTCTCCACTGTCCGTCATACTTTTCCTTGTAGCATATAATAAGCTATGTAATATAATATCTATACACAAAAACATCAGCTTTTGTGCTTATGCTGATGATTTTAACTTAGCAATAAAATCAAACAAAAAAAGAAATCCGAATATCAATATCAGCAATGTAATTAAAGATATTCTACAATGGTGTGAAGAATCAGGTGCAGTTTTGTCGAGTAATAAATGCCAATACTTACACATATGTAGAAAGCACAATTGCACCTGTAATATCAATGCAGGTGATATACAACTCAAACAGACTGATGAACTAAGAGTATTAGGTGTAACTTTTAACAAAAACCTCAGATGGAATACGCATATTGCGAACGTAGTTAAAGACTTAATAAAACGTACAAATATAATTAAATGCTTATCATCATTAAAATATAATACTAGTACTATTATAATTCTTAGCGCATTCAAAGCATTGATCATATCAAAAATTAGTTACGGATTATTCATTTATGGTATGTCAGCAAAAACCTCTTTGAAAAAGATTAGAACACTAATAAATTCAAACATTCGTTATGCTCTTGGTGCACTTCGAACAACTCCCATTTACAATATATTATTTGAAGCTAATATTCTTGATTTAGACTACTTGTATGAACTTGAATTAAATAAACGAATTAAATCAATAATGTTTTGTTATGATACTCCGCTGATGAAAATTATTCAAAATTATTTAAAATCTAAGAAAGTTCCAAGAATTCAATCATCATTGTACAGGGCTATTAAGATATCATTAGAATATGATCTTCCAACAAAAATACTAAAACCCTATAATTTAACACATCCACCTTGGTTACTAAATCCAGAATGCATTGATTCAAGTTTGTCGTTCTATAGGAAGGACAGCACACCATTATGGCAATATAAGTTATTATTTAGTGAAATTTTGAACAAATACCACGACAGAACCTTTATATATACAGATGGCTCTAAAACGAAAGAGACCATATCTTATGCTGTTACTTTGGAAGACAGAGTAATCTATGCTTCCTTGTTACCTAACTATAGCTCGGTATTCTCTGCCGAAATAATAGCTATTTATAAAGCAATTGAGTATTGTAAGAAATTAGGCAAATATGCAATTTGTACCGATTCATTATCAGCAATACGCTCTATCACTAATATTCACAATAATAACTACTATGCAGTAAATATCAGAAACACAGTTATACAACAATTCCCTAAGTTTGTTATAATTTGGATACCTGGTCATTCATTAATAAAAGGAAACGAACTCGCAGATTATACTGCCAAGCATGCTATTGAATCACCGTTAATAGGAACAAATAATATAAACTTTTCGGATATTAGGAAATATGCCAAGGAACAGACAGCTGAGCGCAACTTAAATATTTGGAATCTAACAAATTATTGGTACAAGATAATTAATTATAATAAAAACAATATTTTTACTTGGTCATGGAGCAACCATGATATAAGTCGCAAAGACTTTATAAAATTCATAAGACTTCGTTTGGGACATACCCAAATTACACATAATTACATCATAAACAAAACCAATCCCCCTGTATGCGACTGTAATTCTGACTGTCATCTCAGCATTCCACATATTCTTTCGGACTGTTCAAAATATGAACAACACAGATCTAGAATTTTTTCTCATAATAACCCTCTCACCTTACTTTCCTCACCTACGGAACACTTTATTAAACAAATAGTACTTTTTTTGAAAACAACTAACTTATATGATAATATCTAATATATATGTAATTAATACCAATATATAATCCTATAAATTTTGAATAATTAATCTTATATAATCTAGTTTTTTTTTTATATATATTTATTAATATGTTAAATGCTAATGTTAAAAATAATTATTTTAGCTTAAGGCCTTGCTGCTATAGCTATATATACATTTAGTATATACATTAATGTGTTATCTAAAATATTAATAAATAAATAAATAATAACTTACATGCTTTACAAAGGTAACTTGATCAAAAAAAAAAATCAAATAATACTTTGGTTAAAATTATTAATGAAAAACGTGTGTTCAGAATTTTACGATCTCAGTTCTTACTAACAAAATTTAAATTGTATTTCAATCGCATGTAATTTTCTCCTCCATATTGTCAGATAAGGTATCTTTGTACTTACTCCACAATATTTGAACAATGTTGGCCATAATGTTTTTTCAATACTTTACCAACATTTTCTTTATTTTCTAAATTAACCCTCTAACTGGCAAGACCGTAAAAGTTATCCGGTGAAGCATATAATTTTTCTTCAAGTAGATGTAGTCAATAGAACCGCAAGTTTTAATTTTCAGGAGAAAAAATCATTCTGAACGAACGCCAGGTAAAAAATTTTGAAGGACGCCTGTAGGCGGTCTTGCCAGTTTACTTGTAATATGACACCAAAGGTAAATTTTATATATAATCAAATTTAATTGAGAGAAGGGAACAAACAAAGTTAAAATATGCATTATTTTCGATGGTGATAGTTCCAGAAACAATTTTTATCAAATTAACCACTTGAAGACAGGTCTTATTTGGAACAAACGACTTTTTTTCAATGTTGCACCTTTTTTGGCTTTTCTCTCCACCTAAACAAGTCAGCAACGAACTGAACATCAGCTACTTGATGAGCAGCTCTTTTCCGAATACCTGATATGTCAGGCTGTAGTGAGAAAGGCTCATCGAGATTTGGAACAGATGATCATACTACTAACGATATATTTTTTAAGGAAACAAGTTTAGCAGCTATTTCCTCCCGCAAATCTGGAAGCTGTAAAAGCAATTTTTTAATCGGACACATTTTTTGAAGCATTGGCCTCATCGGCCTGCAGACGTTTGTATAAAAAGAATGCATTTGTAAAGACCATGCCCACAAAATAGTAGAACAACCTAATTATAATATTGCGAGTCTTAGCTCAAATATTATATCGACCCTGGAGACCATCCATGAGACCTACTCCACCCATGCGATCATTGTATTCTCGAATAATTTGAGGACAGTTGTTTTCGATGAATTTCTTCTGCTTTCTATCATACAGAGAAAACTTTGATTGGTCTTCGCCAGGATTGGTTCTTCTGAATCGAGAAGACATATTTGTTATCCTTCCATAATACAGTATTCACATCGACTGCATGTATTCAGGTCATGTATTCTACGTAAAATAATCTCTTCTCTTGGTTCATTTCACAGTTTACACAAAAGTAAATCATGATCAACAATAAATATGACAAAAATATGAAAAAAAAATTAGTACCTCTCACTGTGCCCAAAATAGACTAACAGCAGCTCCTAAATAGACTAACAGCAGCTTCGATTTGTAAAAGTTATCAAAATACAGAATGTGATGCATGAAATTAGGAATCTTCAAACATTTAAGGTAGCTCCAATGTACGGTATAACAGATAAAATGATATTATCTTCGGACCCATTGTAGATTTAAACCGGTAGGCAAACCCGTTTGAATCACAAAGCACGAACAATTTGATTTCTCTTTTATGCGGCTTATTGGGCATGTATTTTAGAAAATGGTGTTTCATCTTTGGAACCTAAGTGGAATCAGACACACTGTCATCACTATCAATACTTTCATCTGTGCTATCTACAGAACTCTACAGAATCGATGAACTCGAGAAATTGTTCATCAGACATTTGCTCCAAATTTATATTTTTCATATAATGAACTTTAGTAATATCCATCTTTAACACAATAGTAAAATAAAAGGAAAAATAATAGAACCATAAGCAAACAATAGAGTTTTATGAACAAAAGATGAAAACTACAACACCGCCTTGAGGAGGCCTGCGCTATTTAGTTTTTAAATCAAACTTATTATTTTTTCCCCTTCGAATACGTTTTAATACTTAAATATAAAATGTTATCTACTTACCGTAAAATTTTGATGTCGATCATTTTATTCGAAATGTTGTTTTTTAATAGTTAAATTTGCGAAATAATTTTCGATGCTAATTTGATGACTTTTTGCACTTTATTGATCATAGCGGACAAACGACTTGTCAGAATATATTGGAAGGTATAAAGAAAATGTAAAAAAAGTGTTGTCTCAAGGCAGTTTTCACTATTTTGAAGCGAAAAAATGTTTAAATCACCACTGGGGCCCAAAAATCGAAGACCGCCTTGAGGTGATCTTACCGGTTAGAGGGTTAATTACAACACCAAGAGAACTCCATTAAGAAAACTGAATGCTATTTAACACTTTTTATCCATATACCATATAGAATATTTTGATTTCTTTTCCTTCTCATTCCTCTTCTCATTTTTTTGGCAACACAAAAAATCGGTGCAAAAAAAGGAGTTTAAAATGTTAATTTCTTTTGGTTTCTCTGTTTCAACCTAAACCAACCGTCAAACGAACAAAGAGGTATAACAAAGATGTTGATAGTAGTAAAATTGCCATACACAGTTTAAAAGAGACCATAAATGTTTGGTTTTGTTACCTCCAGCTTTTGGGGAAATGAACGTTATCCAAACGACTTAATACTGTTCATCTTTTAAATATGACGTTTAATGCGAACATACAGATAGAAATACAAATGTGAGATAAAAAAATATTGTTGGTCAGTTAAAGTTTTTTTTTGTGTGTGAGTAAAATCTGACATTTATTGGTATCTAACAAATTTTCCTGTTTTACAGACACTTTATTAAATGAAAATTTTACCAATTTCCTTTTATGAACATGAAATCAAAACTATTTTACATGGATTGTAAATGTACCGAAATATGTAAAAACGCTTTGTATTACATGCATGTTACTAATATTAGCTTGCATTTTGACACAAGTACGTATGAAGGAAATTTGTTTGATTTTAACTTGTATGATGATTCCAAAAAGTCTCCTTGAGATGTAATTTGGTTTTGTGTTATTGCAGGTGGGTATTTATGAGAAGATATTTGTTTCAAAATTTTATAATTTTAATTCTACAAAACATCAAATTGCTTAAATCAGTCAAATGCCAGACTCCGTTATAATGGGGAACAGGCATAAATGTTAGGGAAAAAATGTTAACTTTAATTCTTAGTTTTTTTCCGAAATAATTCACGTTACTTTGTTATGGAGTGTAGACTGCTTACTCATCCTCTGGTTACTCAAAATATTACAATTTAATATATGTATATCTCTCACCTATGGCTCAGGGACCCATTCTTTTCTTTTACAATTTGTAAATTTCTTATAATCCAGCAATATTCTTGAAACATAAACATGAGTAGTTAAAATGTAGTATTACATGAGAGAACATCGCACTTTCATGCAGTACTCTATGGCTCTCTTAAATTCCGACCGAAAAAACCCTTCAATCAGACGCCAAGGCTGGTGATCATTTGAAGAATAAACGGACAAGAATTAAGTGTCTATCACCTGTCGTTAGATGTTCAGTTCAAAATAGGAACAGAGTCCTAATATAGCTAAATTGATGTACACCGCTATTGTACATCGTCCAATTATTACATATGGATCTATGGTATTGTGGACTGCAACTGGGAGAAAATATTTTGTGAATCAACTAATATAAAGTTCAGATATTTACATGCATTGAAATCACATGTGCACTACGTACAAGTCCTTCAGAAGCACTGATATTCACATAATGACCACTGCTGCTGGGTTGTTGTAGATCAAAAACATATGGACATGCGCCAATTTCAGTCCTATTTCCCACTACACTTATTATTATATTAACTATAATACTACGCATAACGACTTTGAAAAAGTGTTCAATGCTTAAGTCCCCTCTAGAAGAACAGAGGCTTTGCCGGGTGGCGCGCATCCGAAATGTCTAATTTTCAATGACTCTGGCGCATGGGTTGTGCTGGTTTTGCAGGCCGCTCAGATTTTTGGCTTATTCACATAGACCTGTGACTTTTGAAAACTTCACGAGATAAAGTCTAATGGGGTCAAATTGTACGATCTCTGAAGCCAGTTCATCTCCACGTGAATTGGCAATGCCCTCAAATCGCCATGCTCATAAGGTTTGTAGCTGGTATCACCGTCCTGTTGAAAACTAATGTCGTTGGAGTTCATATCATCCAATTCAGGCCAAAAGAAGTTTGTAATCATCGACCTAAAGTGCCCGCCGTTGACGTTGATGGCCTGGCCAACGTCATTTTCAAAGAATTATGGACCGATTCGGGATGCATTGGACGCTCATGGAATTTATGTGGATTGTATCCTCCCAAATTCCACAATGTTGTTTGTTGAAGGACCCGTTCATTCATAAATTGGACTTATCGCTGATTTTTTAATGAAAATTTTAACATTTGCACGTATTGTTAAACACTATATCCGTGTATGTTGATTTGGAAAAACAAACTGACAGCCAGTTCCACAGATATAGCTTCAACAATATGACCGCTATCAACTGTCAAAGTTCGGAAGTCCCTACTGGAAGACCCTTTACTACTAATTTATGAAAACTTTTTTCAAAAATATTGAGAAATATATTCAGTTTGGAAAATTTAAAAAAAAAAAAAAATTAAATAAAATAAACCGGCTCTTTCACGCGGACGAATTTGATATGATTGAGAATAGATCTTTATGAATGAATGTTGTCCGAATGAATGTTGTCTATTTCAGACTGAAATATTTGCTATATTGGAAACATGCAAGTTAGTATATTGTTACGAAATTGTACTTGAATTTAAATATAACTGTTTTAACGGCTGTTTTAAAGTTGTATATTGCCTCTCAACAGCAGTGCTTCACAAACTTTAACAAATGTGTGGGTATTATTAACATTGCTATATAACATACAACATTGAATAAAAGCTTTGAGTTGTGCATTGTTTGTAATTATGGCAACACTAAATGATTAATGCCTAACATCGAAAGCTCTAGAATGCGAATATTCTAGTTTTAAGATCATTGTAGAAATAGAGCTTTCTAGATGGTAATACAGTGTATATAAATTGGCCGTGAGAACACCATAGATCAGTCTAATTTGAAGCATCGTTAAGTAAAGACATCGACTGCATTGCCAGTGTATACTTGTAGAGTGTGTGTATTTCTGCGAATTTATAAAAGTGTATAAAAACACTGAGTGACTATTTAATTCTGTTGTTGTTGTACATTCTAAATAAATAAAGAGTTGTTACAATTTTAAACTACTAAAACTGCTTTTATTTGCAATCAAAAGTATCCGGTTTATTTAAAGGAAATAAACCCCCGTTTTTAAAAGGTAAAAACGTAACAATATGATAGAAATATTCGTGGGAATTGAGGTATTTTCGGCGATTATCAGATAATCAAGCTTTTCTGTATCTAAAATGAGTTTACTACCATGACTCTATTAGTCAGTGGTAATGAAAGACATGGCAGTGTCGTATATCTGGTATTTCATTACTTTTGGTCTCTCCGCATATATACTACAATGGTAATGCGCAGGCTAGAATGGGATCTGCCTTCAATAGCTCTAAAGCGGTGTCTGTTGCAATTCCGCTGGGAACTATTAAAGGTATTATCATCAGACACTTTCTTCAAAAAGCTGAATAAACATTGCGTAATTTGGACATGTGTTGGACAACCAACATGAACGGAAACCAGTTGGACACATCTAGGTTGCTGGCAGTATTAAGCGGTCACTGTATGCTAGGTAAGCATGAAAGTCGACATGGACTCCCCAAAGAATAAAAACTGTAGTAGACAGTTCTAAAATATATAGCCATTCAATATAGATCTGCATAAGTTTAAGTATTCAAAACTTGTGATTTCAATATCAGCAGACTTAATAAAACTTTTCAAACCAACCCACTTGTATAGTTACAAAAACATTAAAGTTTAGTTTTACAGCAGCAAACAAAAAATAAAAATAAACAAATGGGGGAACTAGCAAAAAATGTCTGGCATTTAAAAGATATTCTGAGAATGCAATGTCAATAGGAGACATTGTTTTCATATTTGCTTCAAATTCTATAGTAAACTATAGATGTTAGTTAGTATGTATTTCCATACAGATATTTAGACTTAAACATGAGAGGACAATGCATATGTACGTACGAAAGCATTTCTAATGCATTTAACTGAAAAATAATAATAATGGAACTACAAATGTTAGTGTACCAACGAAACGGTTTCAAATAGAAACACAGATATCCACACAAACATACAGTATGTATGGATGCATGGATATATATTGTACATTAGGACACTTATACAGACAATAAATGGGGTTATTATTGTGTTTAACATGCATTTCAAATATAGTATTCAGTATAAGGACTATAAGTATAACTGATATTTGTATTGGTACTTGTATGTATTTGTTCTGTTTAACATTTATAGTTTTTGTGGTTTCACCCTCCAAGTGCAAGCCGCCGTCAATGTTAAACCAATTGTGGGTTCTAATTTATACACATATATTGGTACAAGTGCATTAGGATGGCTCTTACTTGGCACTTTTTCGATTTTTGATGTTCACATGATCTAATATTGTTGCCCATTATCTAAAAATCAAACGCTAAAATTTTGACAAAATCGAACAACGTTGCAATATTCTCGAAAAAAATAAATTTTTGAAACAAACACACTAAAAATAGCTTTTGCATTTGATTTAAATACACACATATAGAAAAAATTATCACCAATTCTTTTTTAACTAAAGTATTTTTTGATTTTAAACTAAAATTACACGGTGCTACGGTGAAAAAAAACTTGGCATACCACCTAGCGTGGGTTATAGGTCTTGCTGAGTACATTACTTATCTACCTGTAATAATTAATAATAAACGTACGGATCAAAACGCATATTCTAACAATTATACCTATTATGGATAAGCATGAGGACCGATTTCAAATTGTCGTATTTAAAAATATATTGTGTTTGCTGAAAAATTTTTCAGAGCAACGAAAATTGAAAATGCCCAATATGGTGCATCCTATTATGTAGGTTTGTTTATTTTACATCTATAAGCACTATTGTTGTGTTCTGCCTATTCGACAATGGGTTTATGTTTTTATATAAGTATTTGTCTTATGAAAATATTCATATTTGTTTGTGTGTATGTATGTAAAAGCAAACCCGGTTCGCTTTGCTACACCAATTATAGTAAAACTATCAAAAGGATTTAAAAAAAATGTATTTTACTTATTTAATAACGGTTTCTATTGTAGTTTTTAAGGATATGATACTGTGAAAATATGTTATCGAATAACAAACAATCTACAAACAGTTATGATACGAGTATCAAATAAAACATTTAAACACCATTTGTTCTGAACTTCCTTTTACGACTCTAAAGAAGAATAAAGAAAAAGTTCCAATAATGACCTCATATAGCACTATATCATGTTTCTAGGTACATTATTGTGCGTAAGATATCTTACGCATCGAATTATTGTAATGGATCCATTTTTCATCTCAAGTAATGATTCGGTGCAAAACTGATTTTCTTTTATAGCGTTCTAGCAACATTTCGGTCATGCAAAATCGTCTTTCAAGTTTTCTCGGCTTCAAAGTTATTTACAATTCAAAATATTTGAGATTTTATACTAAAAATCAATGTTTAGTATCAAATATTAGTGATCACAGATTGAGTTTATTTTCTCTAATATCGCAGTATTATTTACGATTTAAAATATTTGATTTTTTTATACTAAAAATTGATTTTTGGTACAATATATGAGTGATCAGAGATTTGAGTTTTTTAAAATTAAAAATCGATTTTTGGTATAAAATAAGATTGACCGCAGATTGAGCTCTTTTTCTTTATTTAAGATATTTGAGTTTTTTATATGAAAAATTGTATAAAGTATAAGTGATCGCAGATTAATTTGGCGTATATTCTTCTATATAAAACTCTTCATATAGCAACAACAACAAGATAAAATCATAATATATTAGATGCAATTGCAAAACATCCGATAATCATATTCACACGTTGAGTGCTCATTGATAACTAACCAAATAAACACAACAATTATTTTGCACAATTGTATGTTGAAAAAATAACAACAAACAACAACAAAAATGAAAATAAACGAAACGCACTCAAATACATACAAAATACGCATGCGTTTGATTTATAATTCTTATTCATTTCATCTCATTCCAGGTGTGTGTGGTGTTTACGTATGATAGACTTGCTCATATGAGAACTCATTATAAACAACTCTCTCTTTATATATACCCTTCTCACGAAGATGAAGGGTATAAAAATAAAAACAAAATAAGCAAAGCAATGAAATCAACACACATCCAAACATACGTTTTGTTGCTTTTTTGTAAAATCATGCAATAAATTGTATTTTTTTGATGAAATTTTCAGAGGTTGTCTCGGATTTTTGCTCATATCTCCATTATTTATGGACGAATTTTGCTGATTTTACATAGGAAGCTTCTCGAAAGCATGTCTGACAGAACTATTGAAGATTTGGATCCCGAAAATATCTGGGGTCTTCAGAAAATTGATTTCAACAGACAGACAAACAAACAAACAGACAGATAGACAAACAGACAGACAGACAGACAGACAGGCAGACAGACAGACAGACAGACAGACAGACAGACAGACAGACAGACAGACAGACAGACAGACAGACAGACAGACAGACAGACAGACAGACAGACAGATACCCTTCTCACGAAGGTGAAGGGAATAAAAATTTTATTTTATGAACAAAAGTACCAATAATAAAAACGTTTTTTCGAATAAATAAATTTCTTTGACTTTCCAAAAAGTTCCAAACTTATATTTGCTAGTTTTTAATAAGTAAGGAGTACTATTTAAAATTTATTTCTATGTTTAGTGGCTTTAGAGATACTCGGGTAGCAAAAAAGTAAGAAAAATATAGATTTTAACCATTTACCCCCCCCCCCCCCCTAAAAAGTTTGAATTTAAAAAAATACCAAACACGTGTCTGCTAACTTTTACCTTCATTTTTATCTTCTAAACCTTTGAATTTCCAAAAATCTGTTCTGAGTGGATCTACAATGTATAGTCCAAATTTCATGTTTCTACCTTTTGGCGTTTGGGCTGGGCAATGTTGAATCAGTCAGTCACTCAGTAACGTTACTCTTTTATATATATGTATTAGGGTGGCTCTAATAAACGAAAGTTGGATTTTTTTCCAGTCACACCCCACCGTTTGGTGAACATTAATTAACAAAATTGTAGGTAAATCGGTTGGGGTTAACACCCCAAGTGCCATTATGGGTTAATTTCCAAAGCATAATTGAAATATACAAGGTTGCTCCACTTCTCTCTCACGAAAATATTTTTGAAGTTTATTGGAATTATTTGAAATTAGTTTTTTTTTAAACAATAAAAAAGTCTTTGCCACATATGAAAAAAGGGAAATAACGTTTAAGGAATATTTAATTTTAATGTGTAATTTATATTAAAAATTTGTTTCGGCTTCTTGTTTTTTGTGTTTTTTTCTTTCTTGGAGTCTGTATAAGGGATAGTTTATAACTATTTCAAAAATGAATTTCCATTGTTGTGCTGTTATTATAAATACTAGACTTCATGTTATATTTTTCTTACGTTTCATCAAAATCGGCAAAAAAAAATAACATTTCGCTATCTTTAAATTAGAAATTCCAAATATTGAAAAAATTTTACTTTTGACCTTCACGATTTAAAATTTAACGTTTTCCAATTTTAATAAAAATTTCAGAGTATATTTATAATTTTCTAGACTATAATATTCTGATTAGGTTTACATTCATAACAGTAACGAAATAGGAAAAATGGACAAAATTTCAAAATTTAAATCGTAGGTACGGAAAAACTATAAGAGATATTAATTTTTTCATATTTTTATTCCCTATTAAATTCTCAATAAATCCCAATGAGATTATCAAAAAATTCTGAAATTTGTTTAAAATTTTTAACTGCCGTTAAAAAAATTGTATTTTTTTTTTGTCATATCAGCGAATAGGTTAACGGTATCCCACGAAAACAAAAACTCACATACAAGTAAATATGGATATATTTTAAGTAGAACTGAGCTTTTATTATAATATTTCTCAAAATATGTTGATTTTGTTCCTACATTGTTATAGTGGCCTGAGACACATTAATGGCCTAGAAAATTTTTATATACTTTTAAGTTAAATTGCAAAAGTTTTACAAAAGCTGAAAAATGCATTTTTTCCCCTTATAAATACATCTCAAAACTTCAAAAGGCTTGCGGCACGTCTTAACCCTAACCAATTTAGCTAAAATTTGTTTAGGATAATTTTTGACCAATATTCACCAAACTGGAGGGGTCAGACTGGCAAAAATCCAACTTTCGTTTATTAAGTGCCAACCTAATACATATATATATATATATATATATATAGATTGTTTTGTTATTTTTATTTTTATAAGGATTGTGTGCAATTTAATGATCATTCATATGTGACCACACTTTATGTTAAACATTTTACCATTCACAGATATATATAAAGAATAAAGAACACGCTACAATTTGTGTATTAAGTATTATAGAGGCTAGACGTTAATATAAATTTTTTTAGTCATTCACACCAATCACCTCAACATGAAGCTCTTTCAGCTTATCTTTCGTTGTCTTGATTTCTTTCACGCAGAAAAAAATATAGTTGTGCATTGTTACTGTAACCATTACAACATTTTTGCATATTTACTTTAACCATTTCAAAATTTTTAACAATATTATAGTCACAGTAACGATATATATGATTGTGGTAACAATAATATGGTTAATTTACGATTCACATGATTGTATCAACAATATATATGGTTACAGTAAACATGTATATGTTTGTGACAACCATTTATATGATGAATAATTTTATCATAATATGTTGTTCTCAGATTATGATTCCCATAAGCCGAGATTAACATATAAATGGTTGTCACAAACATATACATGTTTACTGTAACCATATATATGGTTGATACAATCATGTTAATCGTGAATTAACCATATTATTGTTACCATAATCATATATATAATTATTGTGACTATAATATTGTTAAAAATTTTGAAATGGTTACAGTAATAATGCACAACTATATTTTTTTTCTACGAGCATATATTATTATGTAGCGTTAAAAAATGTAGCTCATTTTACGGTCATTCTGCCTTCTGTCTACATTATTGTAGTTAATTCCATCTACTCTCCCTCAATCTAACTCTTTACTGAAACACAGTGGGGAGAATAAAAATATTTTGGAAATAATTCTGCCTTTTCTAACTGGCTGATCGCCTTGACATGGAAATAGTTAAAATGCTCTGAGATGCTCCTGAGAGGTCTGTGAGGTCCGTTGTCAAAACTTAAACTCGCCAATGTAAAATTTCATATATATTGAATCAGCTAGTTAGCAATGGCAGATTTCTTTCAATTTCTGTCCCATTGTGCTCCTTAACAGTGCGGTTGTATGTGTGTCCATGCGTATGATTGCATTTGCGTAATATTTGGCATTTTATTGTGTGGCATACAATTAGTATAATGTTTGTTTGACTTTTGCCAGGACCAACAGTAGTCCTGCATAGACACATCCATGTATGCATTTACATATGTATTGGCAAAATTTCACATTCCTATTTGACACAGAAAATTTAGTTATTTGAAATTTTATTCTTTATCATATTAACAACATTTCAGATTCTAAAACTACGTTTGGTTAAATGCTTTTTCTGTATGCGAACTACAACTAACATAAAAATTCTAAATAATACTATTAAAATTTTAGAAACTGCAAAGATGTACAATGTAACACGCTTGACTAATTGAAAAACAGTAAATAAATTATACAAACAAACATACATACAAATACCCAGTGATATGTAAATTACCTAGGAAACAAACAACACTAAAGTTTTTGAATTTAAATCAGGACAAACTCCAGCTAATATCTATATTTTGCAAAAGTGTGTATGAATATTTTATAATATTTTCCAAAATTATTGTCACAATATTATTTTACTTTATTGTGTTTTATTAAAATGTGCTATGCATATTATAATTCTGTACTAATAGTTGGTATTAATCACTAGTAAAATATAGTTTATATTATATACATAAAATTTGGTTACATTTCTGTATGAAGCCAGTAAAAATTCTAATATTCAGACATACACATTAGGGTGACAGCCGATTTTTTTTTTTTTTAGATTTCAAAGAGTGCCGGGTGGAATATTGTGACACTAGGTCTAAAAGATAAGTACTGAAAATTTTAGCCAAATCGGACAACGATTTCGGGACGCGCATCGAGGTCAAAGGTCAGATATATGCGAAATTTTACTATTTATATGAAATAAATTTGTAAAACTCCTTAACTTTCTGCATTATGTTACAGAAATATGTAGATTTATTTATATTAATGAAAATTATAGTAAAATAAATCTTTTTGAGATTAAACCTATATTTCCTTTGGCTCAAATTGACCCACAAACTGTATTATCGTTAAAATTCGGAAAAAATGCAAATTTTTCAGTTTTTGTAAAAATTTTGCTACTAAATAATTATTTTTGCAACCGAATGCATAAGAATCGAAATGTATACGTAATTGTTGTTCTAATGAGATATAAAAGATAAAAATTGGTTAAAAAATTTTAAAGTTATTAAAAATTCCCCAGACCATTAACGTGTCTCAGGCCACTTGAACAAGAAATGTGGGAACAAAATTAACATATTTTAAGAAATATTAAAATAAAAGCTAATTTTTACTTAAAATGTATCCGTATTTACAGTCGTATGAGTTTTTGTCTTTGTAGAATACCGTTAACCTATTCGCAGGGATGGCCAAAAAAATTTATTTTTTTTAAAGGCAGTTTCAAATCTCCATTTTCAAATTTTTAAAAATTTTGTTAAACAAATTTCCGAATTTTTGATCATCACATTGAAATTTATTGAGATCATAATAGAGAATAAAAATATGAAAAAATTATGTCAATATCTCTTACAGTTTTTTCGTACCTACGATTTAAATTTTGTGATTTTCGGGAAAAAATATTTTTTTGGCCATAATTTGGCGAATGACAACAATTTCCTTACTGTTACGAATTTTAAGTAAAACCTATACAGAATCTTATAACTCAGGTAATTTAAGATATACTGTGAAAGTTTTACTAAAATCGGAAAACGTTAACCCTTAACCGTGAAGGTCAAAGGTAAAATTTTTCAATATTTGGAATTTCTAATGTGAAGATGCCGAAATTTTTATATATTTTTGGGCCGATTCTAATGAAACTTGAGAAAAATATAACATAAAGTATAAAATATACAAAAACAGTGCAAAAATGGAAATTAACCCTTAATATAATTTGGGGTCCAAACTTCTAAAATCGCGAAAATCACAGTCAAATATAGAGTCATTCGCCAAATTATGGCCAAAAAAATATTTTTTCCCGAAAATCACAAAATTTAAATCGTAGGTACGAAAAAACTGTAAGAGATATTGACATAATTTTTTCATATTTTTATTCTCTATTATGATCTCAATAAATCCCAATGTGATGATTAAAAAATTCGGAAATTTGTTTAACAAAATTTTTAAAAATTTGAAAATGGAGATTTGAAACTGCCGTTAAAAGAAATAAATTTTTTTGGTCATCCCTGCGAATAGGTTAACGGTATTCTACAAAGACAAAAACTCATACGAATGTAAAAACGGATATATTTTAAGTAAAACTTAGCTTTTATTTTAATATTTCTTAAAATATGATAATTTTGTTTCCACATTTCTTGTTCAAGTGGCTTGAGACACGTTAATGGTCTGGGCAATTTTTAATAACTTTAACATTTTTTAACCAATTTTTATCTTTTATATCTCATTAGAACAACAATTACGTACACATTTCGATTCTTATGCATTCGATTGCAAAAATAATTATTTAGTAGCAAAATTTTTACAAAAACTGAAAAATTTGCATTTTTTCCGAATTTTAACGATAATACAGTTTGTGGGTCAATTTGACCCAAAGGAGATATAGGTTTAATCTAAAAAATATTTTTTTGACTGTAATTTTTATTAATATAAATAAATCTACATATTTATGTAACATAATGCAGAAAGTTAAGGAGTTTTACAAATTTATTTCATATAAATAGAAAAATTTCGCATATATCTGACCTTTGACCTCGATGCGCGTCCCGAAATCGTTATCCGATTTGGCTCAAATTTTCAGTACTTATCTTTTAGACCAAGTGTCACAATATTCCACCCGGCACCCTTCAAAAATCGAACTTAAATTTTTTTCCATACTACTGATTGTCACTCTATTACACATACTACAATAGAATGTTAACTATTTTTTTTTTATCATGATGATGTCATTGGAGGTAAGCATAATTGAAATATACAAGGTTGCTCCACTTCTCTCTCACGAAAATATTTTTGAAGTTTATTGGAATTATTTGAAATTATTTTTTTTTTTAAAAATAAAAAAAGTCTTTGCCACATATGAAAAAAGGGAAATAACGTTTAAGAAATATTTAATTTTAATGTGTAATTTATATTAAAAATTTGTTTCGGCTTCTTGTTTTTTGTGTTTTTTTCTTTCTTGGAGTCTGTATAAGGGATAGTTTATAATTATTTCAAAAATGAATTTCTTTAGTTAACATTTTTTTATTAAATTTTTTGTTTGCAGTTTTATTTATTTTCCACTTTTAAATAAACCAAAAATGGGATTTTAAGAATGAATACGGTAGCACAATGTTTCATAATTATAATAAACGTCAGAACGTTAATATGGCGTCGAAAAGAGAAAGTGAGACTACCTTCTATTTTTGTATCATGGAGGTAAGTACTTATAGCCAGTGTTGCCAGGAGCTGGAATAAAAAGAAGCTATATAAACTTCAAAAAAAGCCAGAAAGAATTAAGTTTGAAAGATAAAATAATATATTTATGAAAATATTCGATGCATTTCTATTTCAACTTCTGTATTAACTCAAAATAATAAATTTTTGTTGATATAAAAGTAGTAACTACACTATCACGAAAATTGTCTCAGATGTGGTTTTCGAGATGAAAGAGTAATAGGAATATGTTGAAGTTTTTACAGTAGATAGAAATTGATGTAATGTAATGTTTTTAATGAAAATCGAATATTCAAATCTCTGTATTACTTAAAGGAAGTAACAGAAACTTAAATACTATGCAGAGAAAACAGATTCGTGATAGCAACAGAATTTGTAGCCAATCGGTTGCACACATAGAAATTTTCGGTGCTATCAACAGAAAGTTAGTTGATAAAGAACGATTTCGGTTGAAACAACCAAAATTTTGTTACCCCTTCTAAAATTTTATAGCCACAACTTTAAAATTCGGTTACTAAGGTAGAATCATTCGATTGGCAACAAATTCGGTTGCTATCACGAATCTGTTTTCTCTGTGTAGATTCACCCAGTCAGAAAATGGATTTTCTTGTAACGCATTTTTAAACTCTCGCACAACTCTACACAAAAGTCGATTGTTGATTCTATATTTGTCCATTTATAGTTTAAAATATTCCGCCACTGAGCCTCAAGTGGAAGTTTTTTCATATTGGCCTTCAACGTTTGTCACAATTGTACAATTAGTTTAACTATCACACTTTTGCCCTATTATTTGTTCAGATACTTCACTATTAAACCTTTCTTTATTTTATCTGTCATATATTCTTTAAACTTGTATGAAAAAAATGATTTATTTACACAATTATAAATTTAGCTTTTTAAATGCTATTTTGAAATTAACAAAATGTTAAAAAGCTAAAACCAAAATTTCGAGGCTAGAGGGTAAATAAAAATGCTAAACTGGCTTATATCAGCCGCTTATAATTAAGACATTACTTTCATATCACTAAAACTAGTTACAAGTAATGACTTTAACAACTCATTGCTAGAAGGATTCTTACTAAGTACCATAAAGAGGGATAAATTTTACATTAAAATTTCAGAAAAGTATCAAAATTCATTGCTAGTAAGAACTCACAGTAGCCGCTATCAGTAAAAGCGGCATGTGTTCACTCAGAAATTCTTTAAATTAGACTAATATATCTTTCGACATGTAAAATTTTTAAACTTGTGGCATTTTTTTGTTTCCATTCCGATTTCAAAGTCTTTTAATTTTTATTGTTTTGATAAGTTAAGTTTTGGTCCGTCCTTCAAAAATATTGCACTTTTTCACATTTTAGTAAAAAATGTGAGAACCATTGTTGTTGAATAAAATATTAAGAAAATTTATGCAAATTTTTTGTTATGAAAATGTGCAATATTTTTGAAGGACGGAGTTTTATAGTGGCATACTTTTAAATTTAATTGAGATATTGAATTTAAATTTTTTTGGTAAGACCAAAAATTAACTTATCTAAACAATTAAGGTTAGTTCGTCATAAATTGGATCAAATTGTTCCTAATATTTGCAATCCTAATAAAATTTTGATACAAATTTTAGTTTTAGAAACTCAATAAATATGTAATATGTAATAAAATCTTTATTTATTAAGAAAACTAAATGAAATGTTCAAGGTTTTTTAAATTTGTCATTCTAAATAACAAAGTGTTAAAAAACGTGTCAAAAGGTCAAAGGGAATCCCGCAATTCCTAAAAATTGGAGCAAAAATCCCAAAAATGGTATTTTTAAAAATTTTTCCTTCGTGTCTGGGAAAATACTTTTGGAATAAATTGGGAACACATTGAGATTTGCAAAGATGCTATCCGTTTTCTGATACCGGCTTTGGAATTTTAGAACATGTGGCGCAAAGTTGAAATTTTGATAAGAAATAGGTCAATAATTCAGTCATGTAACAAACAGAAGAAATTTTAGTCGATTCGGTCCAAAAGTACGCCCTATATTTTTAAAAAACCGGACCAAGGTATGGAAAAATTTTAAAATTTAAATTTTGAAATGCCTATTACTCGGAAATTATAAGAGATAAATTGCCCAAGCACGCATGGAAACAAATAAATGGCATGTGTTTAAAAATGTTGCGTGAGTCCCACAGCGCTGTCCCTGGAGTATTTGCCATATTTAATGCAGGGGTACATGCAAAAAATATTTTTGTAAAAAAAGTATCGAAAATATGACCCTTAAGCATTCAAATTTCAGAAAAATGCAAAAATCCATTTGAAATATTTTAGAAGGACTACTATTCTACTTAAATTTAATTTCTGGGATATACAAATAGTCCTAAAAATCGATTTTCTAAAACGAATAATTGAAAAATCGAAAGTAAAACGAGTAAATCATCTGGATTTAATGTACAGAACACCAAAGTATGTGATTTCGGTTTCGATTTACAGAACAGCGGGGATAATTACGAAATTTTGTGATATTGGTGACCCATTCCTGGTTTTAGTTGATGTCTACTAAAACTATATTCTACTAGGGGCCATTATTACAACTTGCCTTTATGTTCGTAATAGTAAAAGGTAACTTTAAGTAATAGAAAAAGTTAACTTTTACTACAAGGTGGCGCAAAAGTAATCCTCCTATCAGAAAATGCTATAAATTTTGCCGATTATTGGTCAAATAAATAGTCAGCAATATTCCGCGTTCTGGAGCAGTGTAGCGTAACATTGTTTATTAACGTGTATTTCGCAAGTGTTTACTACACAAATGTCAAAACAGAACTGACATTATTATTTTGCGCCACCTGTTATTTCGAACATAAAGGTTAGTTGTAATAATGGCCGTAAATCAAATAGTGTTTTCGAAGTGTAATTTTATTAATAGTTTTTCAATTTCCTTAACAAATGAACAATTTAAATATTAATAATTTAATTATGTAAGTAATACAATTATACAATTGTTAAATTTTTACTGCAATGTTTTTCTAACATACATACAAATATCTCACTAACCAAATAGTTTAAAAATACATTTAATAAATTAACATTTACTAAAATTATGAAATTTAATTTTATTAATGGTTTTTCAATTTCCTTAACAAATGAACACAACAAATATTTATTAATAAATTTGTTAGTTTTTACTGCAATGCTTTCCTAACCTATATAAGACACTCACTGATCAAAGAGTTTAACTCCACTTTTAATAAATTTACATTTACTAAAAGTATGAAATTGCCTTAAATATGCAAATTCCTTGCATTATAATTTATTATTAAATATTTCAAAGAGTTAATCTATTTGGCAAGAAGTTAAAGTAAACAGTTAAACAGCATAGAAATATTGCTAATGTATGCAAATGCTCAATACATATTTAAACAATAAATATTTAATATAATGAAATGAAGACTCAATCATTTTCAATTAATACACAGCACAACAAAATTGAAGTTTTTTAAATTTTCTGAAATAAAAATAGCTGATTCTTATGTATTTTCATCTGCTGATGATGAGGTGTCATTAGTTTTTTCCTACCAGCTCTAGTTTTAATATAGTGACATTTATTATTTCCATAATTTACACCTTATTTTATATTATTCGGTCAGTAGTTCGGAAGCGGTCCTCAAAACCATAAAATACTTTCGAGATTACCAATCTCCTCAAAAATCTGTTTTAGTTGAGTGGAGTCATATTACTGATAATATCATGATATCTTACTGTTATAACAAGGATGTTAAAATTCATGTGTTTTTGGTTTATTGAGTGGAGTCACATTACTAAACATATCATGATATCTTACTGTTATAACAAGGATGTTAAAATTCATGTGTTTTTGGTTTATTCTTTAATTTTTTTTTTTTTGTAAATTTTCTGAAATCAGAATAACTGATCCTTATGTATTTTTATCCGGTGATTACGAATGTAGTTTTTTCTACCACCTTTTGTTTTAGAGAATACTTTAAATTTCCCTTATTTAACTCCATCCAAATTAATTTGGTTTTTATGTTAAATTTTTATACCCTCCACCACCACAAGTGGTGAAAGAGGGTATATATACGTTTGTCATTCCGTGTGTAACATTGAGAAATATTCATCTGAGACCCAACAAAGTATATATATTATTGATCCTTATGAAATTCTAAGTCGATTGAGCAATGTCCGTCTGTCTGTCCGTCTGTCTGTCTGTCTGTCTGTGTAAAACACTCTCACGCCCAAAATACTTAAGCAAAATTAATGAAATATATACCAAAATGTTTATAATTTTTCTAAGCAGTTTGGTATTGAAAATCAGCAAAATCGAGTTGGTAGAACCAGGGTTATGGATTAAAATGTAAGACAACCTCTAAAAATTTAGATAATTTTCACATGTTTTTTTCTGATTTTTGGTAAATCCATTCCAGAGAATACCATGAAATTTTGCACACATTATTTATATGATAAAAGGACAAATTCTGTTGAAAATAGAAAGAATCGGTCCATAGTTTCTCGTAGCCCCCATACAAATTTCTTCCCGAAATATGGTGCTATGGTATGTAAATGCCCATAGAATTGCAGTATCCATACAAAATTAAGCACAACTAAGTTTCGTGAAAACAGAAATTGCAACACCAATTTTTTTTTTGGATCGGGCACTATTTGACCATAGCCCCCATATAAAGTTTACTTCCGAAAATCATTTAAATACACTTAAATATCTTATATATGTATCGGTATCAGGTTGAAATTCAACTTGAATAATTCCCATGCACATGAAAATCGCTGTAGGGAATATCATGAAGATCGGCCCATAATTGGTTATAGCTCCCATATAAGGACCACTTCTAAAAACCACATTAATTTTCATAAATATCTGAAAAATATCGTTATCGAATTAAAATTTTACACAGATCGGTAGTATTAATTCACAAATGATACTACTAGATTGTGTGAATATCGGTTCATATTTGACCATAGCTCCCATATAAGGTCCATTTCCGAAAATTACTTAAATACTAATAAGTCTTTTATAAAAGCTTCTATCTAGTTTAAATTTCAAACAAATATTTCCATTATATACGAAAATCGATGTGTTAAATTTTGTGAAGATCGGCCGATAATTGGTCATAGCTCCCATATAAGGACCACTTCCGAAAAACACATTAACCTCTGTAAATATTTTAAATATATGAATATCGAACTAAAATTGTATACCGATCAATATATTGTATCCAAAAATTATACTACTGGGTTTTGTGAATATCGGTCCATATTTGACCATAGCACCCATATTAGCTCGATGTCTGATAATCACAATAATACCCATAAAATTTTTATAAATAATGTTATGGACAAAACTATCAAGCAAAATAGGCCTCAAATACATAGAAATCGCTTTAAAATATTTAATTATATCTTCCAAATAAGTCGCACATCCGAAAAATACATTAACGCATATATACACTCATATCGGTAAAAAATGTAACAGATATAAGTTTCAAGTTGATTTGGTGACTATGGGTTCTTGATTATATATATAAGGCTCACATCCGGAAAATTCACTAGAACAGAACAAAAATATACTTTTGAAGTTTTACTAAATATATTTGTTTACCCTTTTTTATACTCTTTTAATTCACTTGTGGTGAATAATAAAAATGTTGAGCCAATCGGTAATGTTAACCAATTATTAAGTATATAAATTGTAGATAACATTTTTATACATTTGAAATAAAATATCTTCTGCATAAACTAGTTTTTCTAACAATATATAAAATACTACTATACAACTATGTTTTAAATAAACTTTTATTTTGTTTAAAAAAAAGTGTTTTTTTGAAGAAAGTACATAATTTGTATATAGTCCAAAATGTGTATTATATAATGATTCATATATCATCCATAAAGTGGCTTAAAAAGAAATTCGGTTATAGTCCTAATTCGCTCATATTCCACAAAAATTGTGCAACTGTATTTGTAGACTATAAGCGAAAACTACTGTATTACATTACCATTCTACCATTTTTCATAATCGGAGCTAAGTCCCAATAACAAACACTGAATATGGATATTAGAGTGTTTATACCAATGTAATTTCTATAATTTTCATCTAATTTAGGTGGAGGGTATTTAAGATTCGGCATAGCCGAATATAGCACTCTAACTTGTTTCTTAATAACTTAATACCTATGAAGCAAAGACGATGTTAGTGATGAGCAAGGTAAAAGATTTCAACAAAATATGCGAGTAATGGAAGAACGATATTAACGATAATGATTGTATCAATCATATATATGGTTAGAGTAAACAAGTATATGTTTGTGACAAACATTGTTATGATAAATCTTTATATCATAATATGTTGTTCTCAGATTATGATATCAATTAGCCGAGAGTCCGGTTAGCTCAGTACTCGGACTATTTGGTTCGAAAAGTTAAGGCCAATGTAGGCTTGAAAATAGACACTGCTTAAAACGTTCCTGACATGAACTCTTCTAGAAATTTAGAGGCCAAATATAGAGCAGAGAAATTGAAGTAAAATTTTATACAAAAAATATACCTGCTGCATAATGGATGACGAAACGTATTTATGGAAAATTTTTCGCAGCTTCCGGGTCAATATTTTTATGTTGCTGATGCTCGAGGAAATGTTGTAGAAAAGTTTAGTATCCAAAAGTAGAAAATTTCCCCAAAAAGTTCGTGGCATGGCAAGCAATATGCAGTTGCGGCAAAAGAAGCCAAACATTTGTTACAAAGGGCTCTATAAATACCAAAATTGACATCAAGGAATTTTTACAAAAGAGAATGCTTCCATTCATAAGACTTCTTAATGTGACCACTTATTTTTGGCCTGATTTAGCATCCTGTCACTATGGTAAGAAAGGTACAAGAGTGGTACAAGAACCATAATGTGGTATTTGAAGAGTACAAAAAAAAGTATCCTAAAGTGTGGTAGATTCTAAACGGAGATGGACAACCTGTTCGAACAAAGTGACAGAAATCACTATAAAAAACTTAATGGAGGGGTTTCCGAAAAGGTTCAAAATTGCATCACTAGTGATTTGAACAATAAAAATATATTTTTTTTTTTTTTTTGTAAATTGCAATAATAATTTCAATCAAATGAAAAAAATCAAAACTGTAAGTAATTTTAGAATTTAAGAATTTTTCGATCTCAGTCCTTAACTCTTACCACCTCGTGCAGAGCTGTCTCTGTAGCTGACTATTAGAGAGCCGTATTGTGGTCTCTAGTTGATACCTTATGTGAGCGTCAATAAGTCTTTCCAACTTTTTAAGCTGGAAAGATGAAAGACTAACTGCACGAAAGTCCTTCTCCTTCTCATGACTTCATTTGCCAATTTTAGGAATAAAAGCGACCTTAACCCTCCTTCAATTAGCCGGAACATGGTTGAGGGAGAGACAGAGCGTAAATATTCTATGAAGTCAGGAAATAATATGCCTTTTTGCAATTTGTAGCATCTTTGGCAATATACCATCCGGCCCAGGTGACTTGAATGGTGAGAAACTATTAAATATCTTAGTTATAAACATATCCAAACCAAATTCTGCACAACTAAGTTTTATATAAGCTGAACTCGTGCTACCAAATTTACTATCGATCGGTCTACAATGTTCCATAGCTCCCATATAAATACCATTCTCGAAAATTTCATCATGCACAATTTCTAAACTATGTTAGTATCCAAATTAAATTCAACACGAATATTCGAACCGGTTTTTGATGGAAAAACCCCAAAACCGGTTTTGAAAAATTACTATTATCCGAATTAGTCAAAAACCGTTTTTTTTTAATACGTCGAATATTTAATAACTCTAAATATGTATCTCAAAACTGAGGAATGATTAAACAATTATTTCTAATTGTACCCCTAAAC
This sequence comes from Calliphora vomitoria, assembly GCA_942486065.2. NCBI lineage: Eukaryota > Metazoa > Arthropoda > Insecta > Diptera > Calliphoridae > Calliphora > Calliphora vomitoria. The sequence goes on from OW818029.2 coordinate 154,966,036, forward strand.
ATTGTCAAGTCATTCAACATGTTGCCTAAATGTGTTAAAAAAGCTATGCTTGTATATGAAAACTTTTAATGATAAACTTACTGTTATTGAATTTAAATATAAAAATTTAACATTACAAATCTAAAAAAAAACTTTGTCCTAAAAAGTTATAAGAAACTTATCCAAAAATTATACCATAATTTTGTTAAAAGTTATAGATTATGACACTAAGTGAAGCGGGAAAAAATACATGCTTTAATATAATACCTATAAAGTTTCGAAATGTGTTATACTCAAAATAAATATAGGAATTATTTTGAAATGTTTTATACACAAAAGAATGTACTAAAAAATCGAAGTATTTATCGCACAGATAAAAAAAAGTACGTAAGTATAACAAGTTTGTAAGTATGCTAATTATGTATCTCACAGATATACAAGCGGGTATAACACATGCATATAGATATTTAGTAGGATTCTTCAACAAAAGCTTTCAGGATATGCTGTACTGCTAAGTTCCTTACATAAATAACACATACAAAGATTCTGTTAAATAAATTAACTTTTTTAACAAAAGCTCTATCCACCCTTAAAAAAGCCTTGTAGACGCATAAAAAGCTTTAAACATTTAGCAACTACACAACCCCTTTTCAAATTAATGTACACATTGCAATACACAATTACCCTCAAACTGTTTGCTATAACTTTAATGTTCCACATTCCACAATTCATTTTGTGGTACTTGTAGCATGCATTCATATAACTCAACATCCACTTATGTACCATCCACTTAATTTCCACAAAGTATATGCCATAATTCGAAGTTAGTAAATAATATATAATACCATAATATTTTCATCATAAGCTTAAACAACAACCTACATGTTAACAAATAAAAAGAAACAACAAAAGCATTACAAATCTAAATATTAACAGTTGAAAAAGCTCTTAGGGCTCAAAGCTTTTGTTATCAAAGCCTATTGGCTTAAAAGGCCCCTCAAACGAGGGACTGGGTATATTATACACCGGATATAAAGGCGCAAATTCACAGGGACCAAATGCATGCTGTTCATCTTCATTGATATTGTTGCGTACCGTGTGATAAGACTCTTCATATGAAGGAGGAGCTAAAAGTTTATTTGAATTTAATGAGAATCTTGAGAAATTTCCAAATTTAATAAATTACTTACGGCAATTTGGTGTTATCAATTCCAAATTAGGAGCTGAGCTCATTTCTTGTTCTAATTCCAAAGGCAAATCTATCGCTCTTTCCCTATACATGCCATTATTACCAGTTGGTTGTTGCTCTATCACCTCCATACTGCTGGTATTGTTGGCTAATGGTACATTGCCTATAATAACGGGTATGGTTACCACTTGACTTTTGTGGAAACTTTTCATTTTCACCTCCATTTCCACTTGATAAACAATTTGTATGACACCACATGTTTGCAGGCAAGTGGGTGGTGTGGCCGGTACATGAATTTCATCTCTTAAGGATCTGGTGCAATATCTTAGCACGCCATCACTTTTCACCTTACTCACACTGATACGTTGTACATTATGATGTGTGGGATTTTCACTTATGTAGCGCACAATCATGACTAGAGCAAATTTAACTTCGGACACTGCAATATTGCTGTTGTTAATGATTAAAGCTTGCACGGGTATACTTTGGCCGGGCACATAGCCAGCTTGGGGAATTTTAAGTTCCATTTTCAGGGGTTCAGTGGTACAGGGGCCACAGCAAAATGTGCGATATGCTTCGCTGTTGGAAGGAATCTGAAAATAGTAATATGTTTAAAACTTTTTCAATTCATGCTAAAAATTTCAATAGGCTTTTGTCATAATTTAGTTCAGATCTTTTTATATCCATCAACAAAAAGAATTTTTCATTCCTTTTGCAACATGTTGAAATATTGATCATCGACCCACTAAAGTATATACGTATGCATACTAGGGTATTCAATTAATCTGCTTTCTGGTTTAATCGGTTAATCAAGCAAATAATTATTCGGGGTTTATATTTAATCGGTTAATAATCGGTTAATTTTAAATTAATCGATTAACTGGATAATGTCTATTTTAATTTTAAATTGATAGTAAAGCCATCAATTTTGCGTACTTATATAAGCATTTTGTTAATAAAAAGAACAAAATCATAAAGAACAAACAAAACAAACAATTCAACAAAAAAACAAGTAAGAAGCTATATTCTCAGAAGCTATATTCAAAATTTAAAAAAATTTTTTTTTTTTAAATTTGTTTTCAATTTTTTTTTCGAAATTGTTTTTTTTTAATGTTTTTTTTTTAATTTTTTCCAATTTTTTTAACATTTTTTTCCAATTTTTTTTTCAATTTTTTTCTAATTTCTTTTTTTAATTTATTACTGAAAAAAAAAATTGTTTGTAGTAAAAAAAATATTCGGGTTAAAAAATAATTTTCCCGATTTTGACCCATTGTAGGTCCAAATTACTATAACCTTATATAAATCGTTGCAATGGACTTTGAAATATCTATCATTAGATATCCATCTATATTAATGACTTAGTTATTATGTTTGTAAAATATTTGGGGGCTACGGAAAGTTGATTTTAACATTCAGACGGACATGGCTGTATCGACTTCGCTATATATAACGATCCAGAATATATATATATACTTTATGGGGTCGCAAATGAAAAATGTGCAAATTACAAACGGAATGACAAACTTATATATACTCTTGAGTTTTTTTTAGGATTTTTGGGAGATCTTCTTAAAAGATATTTAAAAAAAATTAATATAATTGACACGTTTTCCTTTTAAAAGTTTTTTTTTTTTCATTAGTTTTAATAAAAGTTGACTTGGAAAGAACTCTATCACTGATTGTAGATGTTGGAGAAATCAAAAGTAAGGCATGATAAAGAATATCCAATTTCTCATATAAAAACCTCAATTATACTATTGGAGTAATTTTTGGAGTTTTTTAGATTGTGAATACTTTTAGTAGTTTCTGATAAAATACTCGTTTCAGTTATACCTTTAGTTTCATCTATTATCATGTCGTCCTCCGACTCATTAGGACAAAGTTAATCACATTCTAGAAAAAAGTTCATTTCGAAATTCTTTAGTTTACATTTTTGAGCTATACTTCTAAAAAACAACTGCCAGAAGTTAATGTTCATGAGTTAAACAATAAAATGTGTGTGCGTAAAACTATATTTCTATATAAAGTGCAAAAAAAAAAGAAATTTCGGTTAATCGACACAATTTAATCGGTTTATTTGTTATTTGAAAATCGCCTCTTTTACTTATTCGAACAGTTAACCGATTAACGGTTAATCGATTGAATATCCGAAAGCATACTTTTGAACTTTTTTTATTTTCGATTTTTTTGTGCAAAATCGGATAACGTTTAGAGCTTTCTGACTTAATTTGAAGTTTTAGGTCAAAGTAGCAATGTTTTCCAAGAAATTAAAAAAATTAAATGTTGAAAAAATCCAAATAAAAATAGTATTTCTGTTTCTTTTATTCATAGATGTTTAAATATAAACATTTGCTGACATCGTAATGTGCAAGGTGTATAAATAAGGTAAAGTTACGAACACAGCAGATTTTTATTTGTTTGTCAAACTTTCTTTATACATTTTGTTGTTATTAAAAAAATATATTTTACATAAAAAATATTAAAAAATTTTAAATTTCTTAAAAATTTTTCCAATCTCACATTTTCAAATTAGTTTTAAAATAATTTTCAAAAAACTAAAAAAAATTGGTTTTGATTCCAATCAATACTATTTAACAGCCTGTCCCACGATGTCGAACGTTTTCGTTTTAAAACAATGGTGTTCATTTCACTGTGCCTTCCCGCTGACGATAACACGCATACCTAAATTGGAGCGGAAGGCGTTTTTACTCGTCAAAAATTCTCATGCCCATACAATTTGTATGCAGCATACCGAAATAACGCGGCGGCAACACTGTGCAATTGGAAAATCCGATTTTGATAGCGCGTTTTCATGTTTTCCAATCCCAATTCATCAAGTTGCGGCAAAAAAAAACTCATTGATCATTGCTCTGTTGCGCTCGCCATTCACAGTAACCGTTTGGCCCGCGACATCTTTTAAGAAAAAAGCTCCGATGACTCCTCCAGCGAAAACAGCACACCATACATTGACTTTGAGCGGGTGTAATGGCTCTTCGTGGGTTACACGCGGATTTTCAGAGCCCCAGAAGCGTAAATTTTGCTTATTTACGTACCCGCTAAGATGGAAATGGGCCTCATCACTCATGATTATTTTTGATGAAAAATCATCTTCCTCTTGGTGGTGATTAAGGATGGCTTGAGCGTATGTTAGACGCGATTGGCGGTCAGCAGCTAACAGCTGATGCACCGTTTGGACTTTGTACGGACACATCTTCAAATCTTGTACCAAAATTCGCTGTAAAGACCGTCGACTGATACCCATTTGCGTGGCACGTCGTCTGGTCGATGTCGACGGCGCTTCCATGACATCCTCGGCTACAGCAGAAATATTCTCTGCAGAACGGCTATTCCGGGGTCTGCCACGACTGACAGCATCTCGTGTTGTGCCATTCTCTTCGAGACGAGCGGCTAAACGTCGCAGGGTTTCACCAGTAGGCGTTGGACGGTCAGGAAATCTGCGACGAAATTCACGTTGTGCCAAAGTCACCGACCGATTATTGGTCAAATAAATAGTCAGCAATATTCCGCGCTCTGGAGCAGTGTAGCGTAACATTGTTTATTAACGTGTATTTCGCATGTGCTTACTACACAAATGTCAAAACAGAACTGACATTAGGGGCCAATCGCAAAATTTATAGCATTTTCTGATAGGAGGATTACTTTTGCGCCACCTTGTACTTTATTGTTTAAATAATCCGGGTTATTATATGTATTTTTTGATGACCAGAGTTTTATAAAATTGTGTTAAGTTTCAATTTGTTTGGTTTTCAATACCAAAAATTTAAACTCTTCTACCACAAATAAAATGAAGTCTCAAAAATTAAAAAAAATTGTTTTCATTTGTTCAAAATTAACGCTTTTTGGGATTAAATAAAATGCGTAAACGTTTTCGGATTTTGCTCAAATTTCCAGCATCATCAAGAATAACCCTCTGTCTAGTGAGCTTCATGGGTCGGTAGAATTATAAGTTCATATGTCTTCACAAATAACGATGGTCAAGAGACATGCTTACTAACTTTTTCGTGCCTCAGTTGGAAGGCATTAGTATTGCACACATGTGGTTTCAATAGAATGGTGTCCTGTAGATCTGTAGACCTGTTCATGTGAATTGACGCCATAAGATTAAGATTATTTTCTTTGGGGATATGTAAAGTCCCAGATCTATGTAGATAAACGAGAAATTATTGAGCACATGGAAGCGAATATTCGACGCGTTATTGCCGAAATGCAGACTGTGTGGGATATGTAAAAATTGGACCTACATGTTCGCTATTCATTCGCTAGAAGACTCGGCCACATGCAATGGTTTCAATGCCACACAAGGGCACGTTGCGCCGTTTTGTTGAAAGCAGAGTTTGTTTTTGCTTCACTGTGTTTCAGTTTTACTTATTTGCTTAACTACAACTACGAGAAAATAAACAAGCAAAGTCAAACAGCAAAGTCAAAAAATAAAAAAATGCTTATTAACTTATAGTGGTACAGTGAGATGATATCTGCTTGCGCAGCCAGTCGCAGCGATTAAATTCACAAATGCTGAAATGCGGTGAGCAGTTCAGTATTTTTGTTTTTTCCTATGCTTCGGCTGTGCTTTTTGCTGCGCTCTTTCACTTACAAACAACTGCTTAATGTTTTTCTTAATGTTCATAAATAATGTATGTATGTGTGTATGTATGTAACATTTCAAAGAGAATGATGCAAACACACAGTTAAGGCTGGGTTAGCCGACCGTAATGTAATGTAACCTTAACGGAACGGAACAGCTGATCGTTTCTATTGTGTGTAAAGTAGTTAAAGCAGTTATAGTGACAAAATGTAACGTAACTGTAACGTCTGAACCTGTTAAAAACAGAATTTCTTTACGTTTCTACGTGACATTTACTAACGGTGTTGTCAACTTGTTGATTTTAAGTCTTGTATAAAAAATACTTATTTTGCTCAGAACGCTTAAAAATATTTGCAGTGTTCTAAATACATAAATAAAAAACAAAACCTTTTAATGTTATGGTAATATTTACTTATTATACAAATTAATTCATACAAGCATTTATAAAATGTATACTAATAATCGGCGAAAGTATTTAAGTTTCAAAATATTAAATTAATATTTTGTATACACAAATTAACTATACTAAGGGCCATTATTACAACTTGCCTTTATGTTCGAAATAGTAAAAGTTAACTTTAAGCAATATAAAAAGATACTCTTAAAGTCAACTTTTACTATTACGAACATAAAGGCATGTTATAATAATGGCCCTTAGTATAAAGTACAATACAATATTAATTAATTTTTAAGTTATCGGATCTTTAATAAATAAAGTCCGTATGACAAGGTAATAAATAATATTTATAATTGTCTCCTAGTGGACAATGATGATGAATACATTATGTGTAAATAAATACGGTTTATATGTAAGTACTATTACAAAACAAAGTTTAATAATCTTTTTTAAAATCGCAGAAAAAAATATAAAATCGCTTGAACAGTATTTTAAACAATTGTGTTGATAACACCTTCAAACAGCTGTTTAAATTTTGAAAATTTCAATCAGCGACAAGCGCGAAATATTAAAGAAAAACTTAAAATTAAACAAAACGTATTAAATTTATCTTTATTAAAATGAACGACGAACAATTGATTTTATTGGTACAGGACAATGAAAGTTTATACAACAAATATAGTTCCGGCTATATTTTGTTTTGTTTGTTTATGTCAAAAACATATGACACGTTTTTAATGTTCTATAATCGCACTAAAGTGTTACGTTAAGTCAACATTACGGTTACATTACATCAACGGTCGGCTAACCCAGCCTTTATGTCTGATCATTAAAAAAAACCTTAAGCAGTTGTTTATAAGTGAAAGAGCGCAGCAAAAAGCACAGCAAAAGCATAGGAAAAAACAAAAATACTGAACTGCTCACAGCATTTCAGCATTTGTGAATTTATTCGCTGCGACTGGCTGCGCAGGCAGAAAACGTCTTACTGTACCACTATAAGCTAATAAGCATTTTTTTATTTTTTGACTTTTGCTGTTTGTTATAGCTCAAGGCGTATTTAATAAGGTGACAGCAGTGGCGAATTGAAATAAATACAAGCGAATTCACTTATTTTTTATATATGGAGTTTGACATAGTGGCGTTCCGGCGAATATTTTTTATACATGTAGTTTGACATTATCGCGTGCTAGGTCTGTAATCAGCTGTGCTCCCGATGGCACCTTATTAAATGCATCTTGTTATAGCTTGTACGCAATTGCTGAAAAACTGTAAGCAAATCATTTTTTTAGGTGCTTTTGCTAATTTCAAGCAAGCAATACAAACACTGGTTGAAAGTAAACGTTGTGCAGATCTATATCATTCATAAAACGGTGTAATGACCTTTGAGGAATGCCCAATTCCAAAGAACGACGAGGAATGGACAAACCTGGGTTTTCTTCAACACTTTGGGCTACAGCACAAACATCACTAACTTTTCCCAATAGCTCAAATTTTTCCACCAATTTCTGTATTGCGGTACGACAAGGTGCTTCACGACGACCATGATTTTAATAATTTCAATGCTGTTGAAGCCTGTATTGTTCCATTTTTAGTAATGGCGAAGTTTCTACTTGTCAAATGTCAAAAAATAAAGGCTTCAAAAGAGACAGCTACCGAAAAGAGTTAATTCAGCCATGAATTCTATTTGAAGAAAAGCCTTTGGATGAAGCTAAAGAATTAAATTTTTGGAATGAATTTTTCATAGTTCTGAATATAAGAAACTTATTTGTTTTTCATTCAACTAATATTTGTTAATTTTCAATTCAAATCTGGGTTCCAATACGACAAATAGTTTAGGTGAAAATGGTTTATTTTAGTTTCGTACTTTCTACAATACCTTAAGGTAGAAACAGGATGTATGAATGTTTCCTTACATAACTGTATTGCGACAGGAATGTACATAAGGACTGAGATCGGAAAAACCTTAACACACGATTTTCATTAAAACTTTTAACCCAAGTATTATTTGATTATTTTTGATCAAGTTACCTGTGTTTTAAATCTATTTTGTTCAATTAATGTTAATCTGATTAAAATGAGTGACGAGAAAAAAGAACGTATTAAAATTATACCATTTATCAACAAACCCCAACTTGGTCTCACAAAAAGTTGGTCATACAATAAAAGGCCTGCCGTCAAACTCATTCCAATGTTATTAAACAGTGCCATGAGAACTTGTCCGTTGATAGAAAACCTGGTTCATGTAGAAGGTTTCTAAAGCCAATAAGAATTTTCAAAAGAGCTCCCAATACATCCGGTGGAAAATCAGTTCGGTTAGGTCAGTACTCGAACTAGTTGGTATGATAAGTTAAAGCCAATGTAGGTTTAATAATATACAAGGCTCAAAAAGTTCCCGACAGGAACTCTGCTAAAAATTTAGAGGCCAAAGACAGAGCACGGAAATTGAATTAAAAATGTATACAGCTTATATATTTTTATATTGCTAATGCTCGAGAGAATGTTGTAGAAAAGTTTAGAACCCAAAAGCAGAAAATTTTCCCAAAAAGTTCTTAGCATGGCGAGCAATATGTAGTTGCGGCAAAAGAAGCCAAACATTTGTTACAAAGGGCTCTATAAATACTGAAATTTACATGAGGAATGTTTATGAAAGAGTATGCTTCCATTCATAAGACTTCCTAATGTCTCCACTTGTTTTTGGTCTGATTTGGCATCTTGTCACTATAGAAAATAAGGTATGGAGTGCTACAAGAACAGTAATGTGGTATTTGTACCAATAGAGACAAAACCTCCAAATTACCTGAAGCTAAAGCCAGTGGAGAGATATTGGGCTCGTGTTAAAAGAGAATTGAAGAGCACAAAAAGGTGTCCAATAGTGTGTTAGATTTTAAACGGAGATGTACTAGCTGATCGAACAGAAAGCTCAATAAATACCTTAATGGAAGGGTTTCCAGAAATGGTTCATAAATTCATCACTATTGTTTAGAACTATAAAAATAATATCTTTTGTAAATTTGATATGACAATTATTCAAGCTTGAGGTCCTTTTTATAAAAATATTTCAATTTTTATTTCAATATTTCGCTACATCAATGTGTAGCATCTTCAGGAAAATATTTGTTTTTGTTATTTCAAAATAAAATAATAAAAAAGACCTCAAGCTTGAATAATTATCATATTAAAGTGAAACAAAAAGGTCAAATAAAATCAAATAACTAAATATTTTTTGTAAATAAATAAAATAAAATAAAAATCAAACCCCAATTCAATTTTATTAACATATATCTATGTTAAGATTTTTTCGATCTTAGTCCTTAATTGCCTAAAATTTTAGTATTTTTAAGTGAATTCATGTTAATATTATTATATTATTCTAATATTTTGCAGAACATGTTTTTTCAAAATCCAAGAAACAATTCCTAAGGAAAATTACCTCCTGTCTCTTTATATATTCTTTCTTGGAGCTATCTAATCTAAATATGTACAAACGTGTGTCTAATTATCTTACCCTTATCTGCGGTGACTCAAAATTCAAATCTGTCATTCTTAGCACCGTAAAACCCCTTTTATAAGTCTGATCGAATTTCCAGGGTCTTATCAAAGCCACTTTCACCGTATAACGTATGTGGCCATGTAGACCCTCAAAAGATGAGGGACAATTTTGAGGTAACTGACAGGCGAATGTAAAGTTATGGACTCCAGTGGCAATAGTAGTTCTAGAGCCTAAAAGAAAAATATTTAAAAGTATATAAATTATAAATTGAATATAATTACTTACTGTTTTCCGAACCCATCAAATATGTGGTTGAGGATAAATAATCCTCTCGTCCTTGGTACATACGACGTTTATTGAAACTTTTTTCACTCCATAATACATTAGCAAATCCAGATAATTTTAATTGTATAGCTGAAATTATAAATATTTCATAATTAAATTTAATAATAAAGATTTCTTATCTATTTTCGGTTTTTGCAAAAATATGATACAAATTTTAAAAACACCAACCATCACTAACTGTATAAATATTAAAGAATTTTTTTTTACACATATTTTTTAATCTTATCCATATGTGTTACTTACTCTACATAGACTTGTATGTATTTATATTCATTTCTTTATTTAAATTAACATTATTATCATAAATTCTTATACTATAGAAATATTTAGTACTTGTACTAAAATTTCCATAAATTTTTTAAATTTTTAATTACGCCATTCTTCCAATATGACTAATTTGTTTTTGTGTTATTAAATAAACATTATTTTGTTTTGCGCCAGATAACACTACATATAAATAATAAAAGAATTAATACATCTAAATATAATATTAAACATATTTAATACCCATCAATAAAAAATGAAAATTGTGCAAAAACTCACTACATACCCTTAACATCCTTGGCTTTATCACATTTGAGTATAATGTTACCGCTCACCAATTGCCCGGCAAAATAGCAACCCGTTTTATTTTGATCAAACTCTATATCGCACGTTACGACCATTGTGCCCGAGCCACTAAATTATAAATACTAAACTAACTACCACATTTTTTGTTTTAATGAAATCAATTAAACGGCTACCAAAACTCTCTCTCTTCTCGTTTATCAAAATAAAATTCAGTACTCGTAACACTGTTTATCAAACAAAAGTGAAATATGCTTAATAAGTAAAAAAAAAAAAACAATAACTGAGCAGCACCTTTTAATCAGTAAAAACAAAAGTATTTTTATTTAGTTTAATTTAAGTCTGAAAACAACAATAATTTTTATAGTTACTAAATTAAAGAAATTTTTCTTTTTTGTATATATTTTTTAAGTAAATGATAAGCTACACCAGAGAATTGTTATATTTGAAAATACTTTGATAAAATTAAATGGAGCAACACAGTGGTATTGAACGTTTTTACTCTAGAGAGAAATCAATTTTGATAGTTTGCACTTTCATTGAAGAGAAGTGCATTTTATCACTATCAATGTTAATCAAATAAAATAATTATTAAAAAAAGTTTATGACAAATTGTTAATACAGTGGAAACAATAGACTGTGTTAACACAGCTGAAATATAAAATTTGTATTAAGTATATTTCAACGTCATTTTAAATGGTAGTTCCCTTGCAATTGTGTCAATATTATTATGATCGGTATAGATATATATATATGATTTCATTTATGATTTATAAAACCATTTCTGATTTTAGGTTTTTTTTTCACTTCCATTTTGAGTTACCATATTTTACAGTTTATTTGTATAACCTTCATCTCACCCTCAAACAAAAATTACTTTATTTACCCTGTTTTGTTGTTTTCCACATATACGATATGGCTAAGTAGTATATTGCACCAGCAGCTTATTTCTTTTGTATTCAATCTCATGATTTACTTTCAATAACATATTTATTTTTATATTTTGTTTTAATCTGTTATATATTACTCAAACATTTCGGTTATGAGTACACTTCTTAATACACCTTTTTGGCAGAAACTAGTGCAAAACACATTGAAATTATATATGTGTAGAAAATCACACACCAGGGTAAGTAACGTCACTTTTAAAATATCTCATTATCAACAAATATTTTTGAATCAAATAATGCTTTTTCTGTGCTTAATTGCTGCGAATATCAAGACATTTCAAGAACATCACTTTTTATTTAAATAGTTATACAAAAGACTAATTTTCTGAAGACCAAATTAATCTAGTAAATCATTTGTATCACGGAAACAAAACTTGGTAAACTCATAAGAACAGAAAAACTTTCGATTGAAAGTCAATTTCTTAGTTTTTATACCCTTCACCATGAGTGGCAAGGGTATATATAAATAAAGTCATTCCATTTATAATTTCTACATTTTTCATTTGCGACCCACCAAAGTATATATATTCTGGATCGTTATAGATAGCGAAGTCGATATAGCCATGTCCGTCTGTATGTTGAAATCAACTTTCCGTAGCCCCCAAATAACTTACAAACATAATTGATACATCAATATATCGGGAATTCTTCCGGCTCGGTCGCTATTTAAAATCAAGAAAATCGGCCCACAAATGGGAAGGAAAAAACCGGGACAGCTTCCATTTTTGGCCTATTTGTGATCTATATCTGGATTACTATGTCATTCAAATAGACAATATGGATATCTAATGATAGATGTGTTAATGTTCTTAAAATCATGTACGTTCTTATAATTTGAAAAAATTTTATAATATAACACTAACAACTTTTTTTCTTTATTAAAATTTTGTGTGGTTTTAACAAAAATTTTAATAGAACCAAATATTTTATTAAATTACTTTATATTAAAACAAAAATAAATTTAATGTTCATTTTGACAACTGTAAAAAATTTTATATTTTGTAAAATATTATGGATAGTTTTAACGAATTTTGTATTATATTAAAATTTCGGTAAGTATTTCGAATTCTCGGAAATATTGTTGACCGTTTCAATATAATTTGAAGGAGAATAGACGATAGTGTGCTGTGTATAAAATATTTTTAGAGCAAGTATTCTGTATAGATGTATTTTCTATAGAAACTATTGTGTATAACAGTATCTTCCATAGAAATTATTGTGTATAACAGTACTTTCCATAGAAAATATTGTATATAACAGTATTTCTATAGAAAATATTGTATATAGATATATTTTCTATAGAAACTTTTGTGTATAACAGAATTTTCCAAATTTGTATAACAGTATTTTATATAGAAAAGATTAAGTATTTTCTTTAGAAAATATTGAGTTTAACAGTATTTTCCTTAAAAATATTGTGTATAACTGTATTTACCATAGAAAATATTGTGTAAAAGAGTATTTTCCATAGACTATATTGTTTATAACAGTATTTTCTATAGAAAAGTTTGAATTTAACAGTATTTTCTATAGGAAATTATAAATATAACAGATTTACCGTAGAAAATATTGTGTATAATAGTATTTTCCATAGACAATATTGAGTGTAGCAGTATTTTCTATAGACAACGTTGTGTATAACAGTATTTTTTATAGAAAAGATTGAGTATAACTGTGTTTTCTATAGAAAAGAATATCTTTTCAAAATCAATCAATTGTTTTTATGGTTTTATTAAAAATATTGTTTGATATTTGTGAGGAATTTCAAATGATATGTTTCATTAATAGTAATAATATTTTAACAAAAAAAAAAAATATATAATAAATATTTACAAATTTAGTGTTTAATTTTGTGATTTTTGTGATAGGTACCATTTCAATAAAATATTTAGTTGACTTTATGAATTTAGTAATTGGATTTGAATTTTAGTTTTTTCTGTGCACTTATTATAAAATAAGTGTTCAAAAAGCAATAATATCAGCTGGATTTTAATGGTACAAATACCAAACGCTTTTAGAATTTTTGTAAATTATAAAATAATTTTCGTTCTTATGATTAGTCCATGATTTCACCTAACATATACTCCCGAAATATTAATATATTTGGTATATTATTTATCCACCTACAAAAAAAAAAAATACATATTTTCATATAAGTATACATCACTGCTAAATTATGTAAGAATCGGTCCATGCGCCAAGCTTTATATAAGGGCATACTTTCACTTAAACGAACATAAATTATTTTCATATAAACATAAGACTTTCTTCTAAATTTTGTAGATATTGGGTAACAAATTACTCTTATATTACATCTAGTCACGAAAATCACTTTAACGCTCAAAACTCTCGTATAAATGTTTTTCCAAAAAAAATTATTAGAAAAATTCGTTTTTACTTCAAATAATTTTTTGCTTTTAATCATGCAAAGCATACTTTAATGAAATTCATATAGACATTTTTAAATTTTTAAAATTTTTGATTTTTGCCCGTAATTTCAAGAAATAGATATCTACGGTATAAAATTCGCAATAGATAAATTTTCCTAAAAGGTAACTTGACATTAATTTTAAATCAATATCTACTTTATGATAGATATCCATTTGTTTAAATTATGGGCATTTGTAGCTTATCGCTTTATTTTTGATCTGCTTAAACTCCCAACTTTTATTTTTATACCCATCACCATGACTGGCAATGGTATATATAAGTTTGTCATTCCGTTTGAAATTTCTACATTTATCATTTGCGAAATTAATATGTATGTTTAAATCAACTTTTCGTAGCTCCCAAATAACTTACAGACATGATTTAGGAGTAAACCAGGACAATCTTGATTTTTTACATTATTTTTATCTATATTTGGATTAATAAGTCATTAATATAGACAATATGGATATGCAATAATAGATATTTGAAACAGAGTTTACAATTTCTGCTATATTAGCCGTCAATTGCAGTTAATATCAGTTTTCATCTATCTGCATACTAAAAATATAGTTACTATTTTAATTTTGTATAACTCTGCTAATATAAATTGATGTTACTATTCATATATTACTATACAAATTGCAATGTTAGTTTGCAATTTCCAGTAGCAGATAAAACCAGTTGTCAACTCGTTCGTGTAGTACAACAACCAATATGTGTTTTATTGTGCTTTAGTAGCACACACACTTTTTGTGCCGTGCTAATATTGCGCGACAGCATTCGTTTTTATACCCTCCACCACCACAAGTGGTGAAAGAGGGTATATATACGTTTGTCATTCCGTGTGTAACATTGAGAAATATTCATCTGAGACCCAACAAAGTATATATATTATTGATCCTTATGAAATTCTAAGTCGATTGAGCAATGTCCGTCTGTCTGTCCGTCTGTCCGTCTGTCTGTCTGTCTGTCTGTCTGTCTGTCTGTCTGTCTGTCTGTCTGTCTGTCTGTCTGTCTGTCTGTCTGTCTGTCTGTCTGTCTGTCTGTCTGTCTGTCTGTGTAAAACACTCTCACGTCCAAAATACATAAGAAAAATTAATGAAATGCATACAAAAATGTTTATAATTTTTCTAAGCAGTTTGGTATTGAAAATCAGCAAAATCGAATTGGTAGAACCAGGGTTATGGATCAAAATGTAGGACAACCTCCAAAAATTTTGATAATTTTCACAGGTTTTTTTCTGATTTTTATTAAATCCATTCCAGAGAATACCATGAAATTTTGCACACATTATTTATATGATAAAAGGTCAAATTCTGTTGAAAATGGAAACAATCGGTTCATAATTTCTCGTAGCCCCCATACAATTTTCTTCCCGAAATATGGTGCTATGGTATATAAATGCCCATAGAATTGCAGTATCCATACAAAATTCAGCACAACTATGTTTCGTGCAAACAGAAATCGCGAGACTAATTTTTTTTTGGATCGGGCACTATTTGACCATAGTCCCCATATAAAGTTTACTTCCGAAAATCATTTAAGTACACTTA
The DNA here is from genome assembly GCA_942486065.2 of Calliphora vomitoria. NCBI lineage: Eukaryota > Metazoa > Arthropoda > Insecta > Diptera > Calliphoridae > Calliphora > Calliphora vomitoria. The sequence continues at coordinate 154,981,539 of OW818029.2, forward strand.
AATATGTTATATATATCGGTATCAAGTTGAAATTCAACTTGTATCATCCACATGCACATGAAAATCGCTGTAGGGAATTTCATGAAGATCGGCCCATAATTGGTTATAGCTCCCATATAAGGACCCACTTCTAAAAACCACATTAATTTTCATAAATATCTGAAAAATATCGTTATCGAATTAAAATTTTACACAGATCGGTAGAATTAATTTACAAATGATAATACTAGATTGTGTGAATATTGGTTCTTATTTGGCCATAGCTCCCATATAAGGTCCATTTCCGAAAATTACTTAAATACTAATAAATCTCTTATAAAAGCTTCTATCTGGTTAAATTTTCAAATAAATATCTCCCATATATACGAAAACCGATGTGTTGAATTTTATGAAGATCGGTCGATAATTGGTCATAGCTCCCATATAAGGACCACTTCCGAAAAACACATTAACCTCTGTAAATATTTTAAATATATCGATATCGAACTAAAATTGTATACAGATCAATATATTGTATCCAAACATTATACTACTGAGTTTTGTGAATATCGGTCCATGTTTGACCATAGCACCCATATTATGTCCATTTCCGATAATCACAATAATACCCATAAAACTCTTGTAAACAATGTTATGGAGGAAAATATCAAGCAAAATAGGCCTCAAATACATAGAAATCACGTAAAAATATTTAATTATATCTTCCAAATAAGTCGCACATCCGAAAAATACATTAACGCATATATACACTCATATCGGTAAAAAATTTAACAGAAATAAGTTTCTAGTAGATTTTGTGACTATGGGTTCATAATTATATATATAACTTCACTTGTGGTGAATAAGGAAAATGTTGAGCCAATCGGTAATGTTACCAATTATTAAGGATATAAATTGTTAAATAGTACATTTTATTTCTATTATAAAATTATAGACTCTGTTGGAAATGGTAGGAATATGTAGTTATTTCAATTATAAATTGCTGAATTAGATAACATTTTTATACATTTGAAATAAAATATCTTATGCGTAAACTAGTTTTTCTAACAATATATAAAATACTACTATATTTCGAATAAACTTTTATTTTGTTTAAAAAAAGTGGTTTTATTGAAGAAAGTACATAATTTGTTTATAGTCCAATATGTGTATTATATCAGGATTCATCTTTAATCCATAAAGTGGCTTAAAAAGAAATTCGGTTATAATCCTAATTCGCTTATAGTCCACAAAAATTGTGCAACTGTATTTGTAGATTATAAGCGAAAACTACTGTATTACATTAACATTCTACCAATCTTCATAATCGGAGCTAAGTCCCAATAACAAACACTGAATATGGATATTAGTGTGTTTAATTTATAATATAATTTCTATAATTTTCATCTAATTAAGGTGGAGGGTATTTAAGATTCGGCATAGCCGAATATAGCACTCTAACTTGTTTTTTTTTGTGCTTGCAATTTTCTCTAGCAGCAATTTACTTTTCTTTGGTTGCTCTGCTATAGTTGCACTAATATTTCTTGTTTTGATGCTGCTAGTTTCTTTATTGAACATGACATGTTCAAATGAGTCTGTTTATATCGAATATGACGAAAATCGAAAGATCCAATGTAAATTTGAGATACTTTAAACTACTCAAAATGATTTTTGAGACTTAAAACTTGTTTGTTTATCATTAAAAAACAAACGTGTTTTTAATCTTAATAATTTTTTTCTTCTTTTTTCTTCTGATTCGCAGTCATAAATGTATATAATAAATTATTATTGAAAAACATAAAATATTTATATGCCAAAAATAACATATATTGTGTGTGTTTACTGATATGATGTTATACACTTAGCATTAACAGCAACTAACAGCATCAATTGAAGATATGTAAATTGTGAAACCAAAGAAACGTAAATTGTTGCTAGAAAAATTTGCCAGCACATCAAAATAAAACGAATCGCATGCAATATTAGTTCGAAAAAAAAGAGTGTGCTACTAAAGCACGAACATATATTTTGATGGATGTGCAATGGATTGTGTCTGCTACTAAAAATTGCAAACAAGATTTGCAATTTTAATAGTAATACGAATGAACAGTATGAATATTTATAGTAGTTGATTGTGGTAAAATGAGATAATTTCATATTTACTGCGTAGTCCAATGTAAGAAATATGTTGCTAGAGCTAAATATCGAAACCCTGATTTGAAAGACTTTTGCAAAGGCGTATGTAAGGCCAATTGGTTAAAATCGGGAAAAATATTTCTTACTCCGAATTTTTTTTTTCACCAAAAAAAATTTTTTCTTATAAAATTTTACAAATAAATAAAAAAAAATAAAAAATATTAAACATTAAAAAAAAGAAATTAAAAAAATAAATTTAAAAAAAAGGTTGTCTTAATTTTTTTTTAAATTTATTAATTAAAAGGAAACCTTTTAAATTATATTCTTTTCTTAAAAAATTATTTCAGAATATCTCACTAAAATGCTAGAAAAACTCACATGTGTATATAAAAAGGTTCTCAAACACCATATTTTTTACTATTATTTATTTTTTTGTTGAAATGGTTAAATAAGTACACAAAATTTAAAATTAAAATATAAATTATTCGGTTAATCGAATAATTTAGATTTAATCTAAACCCTGATTAATTATTTGCTCGATTAACCGATTAAACCAGAAACCCGTAGTATTTAGATTTATGTCTATTTAAGTGATTTTAGGATTTATGTATATTTAAGTGATATTGAGGCTATGTCAAATACGGACCGATCCAAACTAAATATCGTTTTGTTACTTATTTTACATGGAAGTTATTTTTGTTATATTTTGTATGATTTTGTATTCTATAGGCCTAGAAGAAATTCTGGACCGATTCATACCATTTTCAACATAAATTGTTATCATCAAAAAACTTCATAGTATTTTCTGCAATACATTCAAAGAAAATAGCAAAAAATTTTTGAAAACATCTACGTTTTTGAGATTGTCTTACACATTGCTCCATAAATCTGCTTCAACTTGACCTATTTTTCCCATTTTAAATACCTAACATTTCCTAGAAATCCGCAAATTTCAAATCAGACTATATGCTAACCTATAATAGGTTTAACCGTTAAAATTTGTATTTTTAATTCGCATCGAATATCCCAAGAATGCAAAATAAGGGCCAGCCAAATATACTTATTAAATTAACAATAATATAACTTTAATATCTTGCTCCAGGGCAGGAAGCAACTTTTTATTATAAATGTAAAAATATTAACAAAACAGGGAACTTTATTTTACAGCCAAGTAGTTTTATCGGGATCTGTGACCGTCGGCGGGATCACAGGACCATCTGTTTCATCTCCATTCGAGGGTTGAAGGCTAGTAGGACTTGGAATATTAAACACAGGATATTTGGGTGTAAAATTTTTTTCGCCATAATCATGAGCAGATTCCTCAGAAAGTTTACCCTGAGGCATATGAGTAGCTTCCATGTAGACAGGAGGGGCTAAGAAAAATAAAATTACACAATAATAATATGAAATAATTACAGATTTTATAAAAATCAGTTCTACTTACGTATATTACCCATAGCAGACCAAGGTTCCATATTCCTATTGCTAGTAGAAGGATCATTATTATTTTCGGTTGTGCACACACCACTGCCATTATTTTCCGTTATATCAAATTGTCTAAGCATGGGCTGCTGTTGCACCACCATGCCATCCATTTGTAGGGGTACATTGCCAATGGTAACGGGTGTGTGAATACATTGATTAGTAAACATCATACCTTCCATCTTGGCCTCCACCTCGACACGATAAGCAATTTGTATGATGCTGCACAAAGTAAAGCATGTGGGTGGGGTGGCAGGAATAGGCAGCAAATAGTTGAAATGTTTTTTACAATGTCTTAGAACTGGATCGCCTATCAGTTTAGAAACAGTTCTTGTTTCTGTTTTACTCTTATGCTGCGGATGTGTACTAAACAGATTAACAATCATTACCAGGCGCACACATATTTCATTAATCCTAGCTTTGGTATCGTTTGTAACTAAAATACTAACGGGTATAAGTTGACCCGGAACATAACCAGTTTGTGGCAATTGTACGTTTAATTGTAAGGGATCACTTTTGAAAGGACCACAGCAGAAAACCTTGGAAATATCGGTCTTAACAGGAAGCTAAAATAATGAAAAATAATACAAATTATTAATCTATAATAATATTTAGATTTTCAAAAAATTTTTTTAGCTTAAAACTTTTTGAATTTAGAAAGATGTTGACCTTCGTACCTTCAACTCTCCATCATAATTTAAATCCTTTATATTAACCACAGTAAAACCTCTGGTATAAATCTGATCAAATTTCCAGGGACGTTTCAAAGTAATTTGAACCCAGTAGCGTATATAACCAGAGAAACCCTCAACTGAAGAGGGACTCTCAGGGGGTATGTGACAAGTGAAAGGAAAACAATGGACACCAGGTTCTATGATCACAAACTCACTATCAGTGGAAGCTAAAGTAATAATAGCTTACAATTCAAAGGAATAACAAACAAAACATAGAAACACTTACACCCTTTGTTAGATACAAATAAATTTGTTTTCGATTTTATATAATCAATATGACCAGTATAATCAACTGACTTTTTATCATCACCCATGCCTTCATCTTCAGACCAACTTGTATGAGCATGACCTTTTATTTTCAAAGTAACCGCTAACAAAAATATAGAAAATCAGTCTAAATTTACATTGCTTTGGTTAACAATGATGACTCATTGGCATAATTTTTGCCCATCAAATATACCTTTGACTTGTTTCTGTACATCCGCTGTTAAAGTAACCTTTCCACGCACCACTTGACCCGCCAAAAAAGTGTCACTTCCATTATTTTCAAATTCTATGAGACAATTTACAACCATTTTCGTATTTTTAACAAATAATTAGTTTTAATCTTTCAGTTCTCACTTATCCTTGATATTATATTTGTTCCGTTTTGTTCAACTAATTTTTAAATACTGTATTGATTTGTGTTTGAACAATTGAATTGTGAAAACACAGAAAGAGTTCCCCAAAAACATACACATGTACGCTTGATCTTATCTTGTTAACGATAACTGTAAAAATGCTCTTAACGATAACGTTTTTTAAGAGAATTCTATTATGAAATTGAGCAACTAAGAGCCATAGTAAAATTTCTTATCTGTAAAAATCACATTAACCACAAGTAATCACATAATTTAGTTTACCGTTAGTCATACAAATTGAAATGTAAATACCCATTATAAAACATATGGATTTTATCATATCATAATTTTTTGGATAAAAAAGGGTTTTTTGGTATGTATTTTGTGTATATTTTATTAACTTATATTGTTAATGTTCATATTGTGTTCATTTAGGAAAGGATAATTTCATGAACAATTAAATAAAAGTGATAAAACATACAAAAACACAAAACGCGACGGACAAAACAAAAGCACCCCCCTATAAGATGTTTAAAAATTTGACTATGCTACTGCACATTTGCAATGTCAGTTACCGGGACTCACAACGGATACATTTTGAAATACTAGAAGATAAAAATAAAGGGAAGCGTAGCCTGTATAATTTAAGTTCTATATAGTTTATTGTGAAAAAACAATGGATGGCAAGGAACAAGTACTCCAGTGAATTTAAAATTAAATTTATTGAAGACTGGAAGCCGGGCTTATCGCGGCATGAATTGAGTAAACAATATTCAATTAACAGATCAGTTATTTCCTTGCTGATTCCAAAGTTTTTGCAGTATGGTCGTATATCACCGGGGCATTCTGGAGGACTTCCGCGTAAAACCACACGATATGATGATTCCATGATCAAAGGAGCAATGCAAAACGATCCTACAGCATCATCTAGCCAAGTGAGAACAAGTTTAAGATTATGCGTTAGCGAAAGAACAATCCGTAGAAGAGCAGTAGAAGAACGATTATTCAGCCAACGACCAGCAAAAAAAACCGTTTATATCAGCTAAGAACAAGAAAGCTATACTGGAGTTTGCCAAAGCCCACATCGACTGGAGTGTCCAAGAATGGAAGACAGTACTGTTCTCTGATGAATCCAAATACAAATTAAAAAGTTCCTATGAAATAAGGCGTGTACGCACACGAAAAGTAGAAAGACTGAATCCTATGTATTGCAAAGGAACAATTAAACATGGAGGAGGCAATGTAATGGTCTGGGGTTGGTTTTCTGGTCAAGGAATTGGGCCAATTCATAAAGTTAATGGGATTATGGATCGGTTCATGTACCGTGATATATGGAAAGATGTAATGTTGCCAAATGCCAGTGAAGAGATTCCACTTATAGGGAGGTTCCAACAGGATAACGATCCTAAGCACACCTCCAAAGTTTGTAAGACTTGGCAACAGATCAATAAGATTGAAGTTTTTCGTTGGCCTGCTCAATCTCCCGATCTCAATCCTATTGAGAACTTGTGGGATATTGATAATATGAAAATAAATCGTGAATATTGCGGAAATAAGGATCGGCAATTTTCACGATTAATTTCAAGGCGTTACTATAGCCTGGGAAGGAATATTGCAAGACACCATAAAAAACTTAATATCTTCTATGCCTAAGAGATGTGCTTGTGTCATCCAAAACAAAGGATTTGCAACAAAATATAAATTAAAAACTTTTTTTAATTTTATCCATGAAGGGGTGCTTTAGTTTTGTCCGTCTTATTTTCCAGCTTTAAATATCTTTTGATTTAATGTTACCTCTTATAGAAAGATTAACTTTAAAAGTATTTGTTTATCAATAGTAAATATATTAACAATTGAAAATAATACATAATACAAATTTAAAACTTTGTTTTTATACAAAAAAATACAATATGAAAAAAATTCACTGAGGGGGTGCTTTAGTTATGGCCAATACTGTACGTGCCTATTAAGGTGATCCTTATATTAGCCTTTTTCTATTTTCAGTGCCCCTAAAGTCTGAAAATTTGAGCAAAATCTGATAACGTTTGGAGGTGGCACATTTTATTTTAAATTTCGAATTTTGTGTCAAAGTTTCTATGTTTAACGAAATGTAAATAGTAAATGTAGAAACAAATTAAATTAAAACAATTTTAAATATTTTTAGGTAAACAAAATTATTTTTTTTTTTTTTAATTTAAAAAAAAATAAAAAATTTCTAAATTATTTTTGAATAATTTTTTAGAAATTGTTTTTTTTTATTTTTTTATTTTTTTAATTTTTTAAAATTTTTTTTTAAATTTATTAGTGAAAAAAAATTTAAGAAAAAATATTTTTTGCAGAAATAAAATTCGGTTTAAAAAATACTTTTCCTGATTTTGTCCCATTGTAGGTCCAAATTACTATAGCCTTATATAAATCGTTGCAATGGACTTTGAGATATCTATCATTATATATCCATATTGTCTATTTTAATGACTTAGTAATCCAGATTTAGATCAAAAATAAGCCAAAAATCGAGGTTGTCCCGGTTTTTTCCTTATATATCTCAGCCATTTGTGGACCGATTTTCTCGATTTTAAATAGCGATCGAGCCGGAAGAATTCCCGATATATTGATGTATCAGTAATGTTTTTAAGTTATTTGGGGGCTACGGAAAGTTGATTTCTAGATACAGACGGACATGGCTATATCGACTTCCCTATCTATAACGATCCAGAATATATATACTTTGTGGGGTCGAAATGAAAAATGTGGAAATTACAAACTAATATATACCCTTGCCACTCATAGTGAAGGGTATAACAAGTAAGAAAGTATGGTCGGTCAAGCCCCACCATATAGTACCCTACATAATGATGAGCACAAGATTTTTTTTTTAATTTCAATAATTTATTTGATTTTCGGAAGTCGGCCTTATATAGGAGCTATGACTAATTATAGACTGATCGTCGTAAAATTGGGATGTGTTATTATTGTTTGTATGAAACTTATTTCTGTTAAATTGTATGTGGATACCAACAGCGAATTATGCTCGTTAAAATAGTTTTCGGAAGCGGGCTTTATATGGGAGCTGTGACTAATTATGTACCGATCATCATCCGTATACATAAAACTTATTTTGAGCGAAACTTGTGAAGCTAATGTATGTACCAAATTTGATCGAAATTGCGACCTGTACTTTGCTCACAAGGTTTACATGGACAGACAGTAATGTTATAACCCGGTTAACCGGGCTGTCCTCGAAATCTCGGTTTCTTGCAAACCGGTTAATTTAAAATGTTGATTTTCGGTTAACCGGTTTATTCTGTTTATATCACTTGGTTAACCGGTTTTTAACCGGGCACTAAAATTATACAATATAAAACTCTTTCGATACAAATTTTAAAGAATTACAATGATTCTGGATAGTAGAATCAATTGCTCACTATGAATCTATTAAAAATTTAATTCCGCATATTTCTAAAGGTAGGGTCACACATGACAAATATTTGACGAAAAAGACGTAACCACTAAATAAAATATATTTGTATTCTTTTATTTATTTCAAAAACTTATTTTACTTAGGATGATTCAAAACAAACAATTTAGTTTTATTTTATTTGATGCTGTTTGATCTTACAAAACAATTGTAAGAGTAAACACGTCAAACAAATTTGTGCTAAAAAAAGGGGTTACGCTTTTTTGAGCAAATATTTGTCATGTGTGACCCTACCTTAAGAGTTTAGGATAAATTAGTGATGATTTTAACAAACGTTAAATTGAATTTGATGTACATGCCTTCTTTTAATAAATTTTACTTTATTATTGTGTTTTGTTCTTAAGATTTAATTTTATTAATCATTTGGTTAGCTTTGTGTACAAATGTGCTAAGTTCCTTTTCAGAAATATTACAGGAGAGACAAAACAAGTTCTAAAATCCTTGATTTTAAATATTTTTTAAATCTGTTAAAGCAGTTTTGTAACTTATTTGGTATGATTTTTAATGACAAATAATCACAGTTAAGCATCTTATAGGCTCTCTTTTTGGGACTTGGAATAATTTCTGTTTCATATGAGAAAGAAGAGGTGATAAAAGATTCAATTTGACTGAGATAATAATTTTGAAATTTTTACAAAATAAAATGGACTTAGCACTTTTGTATATATAGAGTTATTAAATATTAACCATTCCCGACTACTAAAAACTAAAAATACTAGGATGGCCGTTAATTAACAAAAGTTATATTTTCATCCTGAAAAAATTTTAGGTAAATCGGTTGGGGTTAAGATGTGCCGCAAGCCCTCTGAAGTTTTGAGATGCATTTACAAGGGAAAAAATTGCAATTTTTTCAGTTTTAGTAAAAATTTTGCCATTAAAAAATTACTTTTTCAATTTAATTTAAAAGAATAGAATTGTGTGCGTAATTGTCGTTCTAATGAGACAAAAAAAAACAGAAATTGGTCAAAAAATGTTAAAATTATTAAAAATTTCCCCAGGACATTAACGTGTTTCAGGCCACTAGAACAAAAAATGTAGGAACAAAATTAACATAATTTGAGAAATATTAAAATAAAAGTTCATTTTAATTTAAAATATATTCATATTTACTTGAATATGAGCTTTTGTTTTCGTAGGATACCGTTAACCTATTCGCAGGTAAGACCACAAAAATAAAATTTTTTTTAACGCCAGTTTCAAAACTCCATTTTCAAATTTTTAAAAGTTTTCTTAAACAAATTTCAGAATTGTTCGATCATCTCATTGGGATTTATTGAGAATATAATAAGGAATAAAATTATGAAAATACCTCCTTAGGTTGCAATCATAGGCATTCGAGGTAACGAACTGATAGATACATATGTATTTATTTATTGTATTTATTGAATTTAGAAGATTTTCTATGACTGAAAATCGATAAATTTCATAATTTCTCTAATGTTCAATGTTTAAAGTCACCCATTTTATACGCAGAAAAAAATATAGTTGTGCATGTTTACTGTACCCATTTCAACATTTGCGCATGTTCACTGTAACCATTTCAATATTTTTAACAATATTATAGTCACAGTAACTATTTACATGAATGTGGTAACAATAATATGGATAATTTACGATTCACATGATTGTATCAACCATATATATGGTTACAGTAAACTAATACATGTTTGTGACAACCATTTTTATGATGAATAATTTTATCATAATATGTCGTTCTCAGATTATGATATCCATAAGCAGAAAGCAGCATAATATGGTAAAACCTTAATCATAAAAATGGTTGTAACAAACATATACTTGTTTATTGTAACCATATATATGGTTGATATGATCATTTGAATCGTAAGTTAGCCATATTATGGTTACCACAATCATGTAAATAGTTATTGTGACTATAATATTGTTAAAAAACTTTTAAAAATGTTGAAATGGTTACTGTAAACATGCACAACTACATTTTTTCTCTGCGTGTAGGAATCGGCATATTTTTAAGAAAATTTTAATTGGAGAATTCATAAATATATAAGAAAAGTAAAAAACGTTTGTTAATGTATCGCATCGAATTTTGATACCTTACCACACTTTCTAATAGGAAATGCTAGAGTTGGAAAGAAATATTCGATTTGGTAACAACAAATCCCGCAATTCCACAAAAACCCAAAAAGGTTCCCAATTTTTTTTTTTTTTAATTTTACACATAAAGTCCACATTTGGTGCGGAGATGATAATAGAATAATCTAAATGCTTTAGTATACATCGTAGTATATACAACCGCTGCTCGTTTTATAATCCCAGCTTTTTGTAGCCTTTTCACACTAGGGTACATCTAACATTTACCATCAATTTGCAAAGATGTTAACATTTTGTTTCCCTTTTTTTATATATTTTTTTTAATTTTACAAAAATTAATTTTATTTTTAAAGAAAAAAAATTGTTTAGTTAAAAAAATTTGTTGGTGAAAAAAGAACTCCGGTTAAAAAATATTTTTTCCGATTTTGACCCATTAGACCGATTTTCTCAATTTTAAGTTTCAACTGAACAGGTCTATAGCGGATATATTGATGAATCATGTATTTAGGTTATTTGATGGCTACAGAAAGTTGATTTAAATATACAGACGAACATACGGATATGGCTATATCTACTCCACTGTCTATAACGATCCAGAATATATATACTTTGTGGGGTCGCAAATGAAAAATGTAGAAATACCAAACGGAATGACAAGCTTAAATTACCCTTGCCATTCATGATGAAGGATATAAAAAATGTAAACAAATATTTTTATAAAAATGATTTTAAAACCAATTTTTATTTATGTGTATTATTGAATGCAATGTGATTTTGAATATTTAACAATTTACAAGTGTTCAAATGTTCGTCATTTTATACTCTTCACCATGAGTGGCAAGGGTATATATAAAAATTTTTTAAATTTTGAAAAAAAAAAAAATTATTTTGTTTACCAATAAATATTATTTTAAAGTACAATTTGGTGAAGGGTATATAAGATTCGGTACAGCCGAATATAGCTTTCTTAATTGTTTTAAATACAGTAGCCTCGGAATGGAACTTTAAGACCAAATTATTTTAATCTTATTTTTGCAAATTATATTCCACTCTAAATATTACATATTCATAATCTAAACCAGACCTGTGATAAGATTTTCCAAACAAAAATTTTTGCACTTACCTTTAACAAAGGACTGTCATAATTTAAATTTTTTATTGTTAGTACTGTAAATCCCCTAGTGAAATTCTGATCAAATTTCCAGGGACGAGCTAGTGAAACCTGTATGATATAACGTACATGGCCATGAATACCCTCATAGGATGAAGGGCAGTTAGCAGGAATATGGCAGGCAAAACTAAAAGTATGAATACCGGGTTCTATTAAAACCGCTTGATCTGAAACAAACAAATACTATTAATTTATAAACAAGTTAGCTTAAATTAAATCACTTAAATACCAGTAGCATTTGGTGCTAGTAAGCATGTTACAGTATTCATATAGTCCACCTGGCCCCAATATGTGGTATCCCTATTATTTTGTGAACCTTTCTCCGACCATCTGGTTTTCGCCGAGCCATTTATTTTTAAAGTAACAGCTGTAAACACATTTACAAATATCAATTGTATGTGACGTCAAAAGATGATTCTTTTAGATACATAAATTTAAGACAAATTAAGTATGAGTCATTTCATTTTGTACTTTACCTTTAACTTGTTTTATTTTATCAGCCTGTAAGGTAACTATACCCGTTATCACCTGGCCAGCATAGTATGTAGCTTCTGGATTATTTTCAAATTGTATATCACACGTCACAACCATTTCAAAGCCGCTTTAAACGCTTTAAATCTATAGTTAGTTATTGTTTCAAAGGTTCATTTAGTACTTAGAGTTTGTTTTGATTTTTAAATGCTTTAAAGTTATTATTAAATTTTATTTCTACGAGAGTCACAAAATACAAGCAAATAAAAATTTAACTAAAATATATTAAACAGTTAAAGTGTTTTTTAAACAGCAAGTAAACGTAAACAGTTCAATGCGAAATTTAGTCAAATACAAAAAGGTAGATATTTTTAGTTGTCGCAGATATTCTTATCGTTATTGTGATAATAATTGAACTGCTCTTAACATGTTTCGTATGGTTAACTTCGAGAAACGATTTGGCATATGAAACACACTTTGAGTATATTTAGTTGAAAATTTATGAGATAAAAAATAATATTTTGCTTTATTTTGTACTTTTGTTTATTGTGAACTTGTAACATTGCAAACAAAATTATATAGTTATATATCTACACATGAAATTAAGTAGGTAGAGGTGACTTTGTATGTGTCCTACATTACAAATATCGAAGCTAAAAAAATTTGTTTAAATGGATTTTAAGTGTTAAGTATTAATGAGTATTAATTTGTTGTATATATTTTCTAGAATATTTCCTATATTTAAATTTTTCTTTTACTTTTTCCTCACCTTGCTTAGTAGATTTTAAAAAACACAAATCAGTATTATGTTAATGCTCCAAAGAAGTGATTAATTTAGTCGTATTTTAGTCTTATATCTCTTCAATTACTATTATGCGACCCATAAAGTAAATATGTATATTTACGAACAAGAATGCGACACTCGCATGCCTTTAAAGTGAAAAGAATAAAGAAATCTTATTAGCCTTTTAAATTGTTCTATAGTATTTATTTTAGTAGCACTCTGTTTAGTGGAAAATGTGGGGTTTGTAGTTTCCCATATATATGCAAACAACAAGAGATTAAAAACGCGAAAAAAATAGGAAACGTTTTTGACTGCATCAGGGACAATTTTCAATAAATTTAAGCTTAGACAATTAAATTGTAAGTATTAAAAAATGGAAATGTTTGAGCTTCAATATATAAGAAACATTTGGAAAATGGTAAAAAAAATAAGGAAATTGACCACTGCAAGTCAATTTCGTTATTTCTTTACCATCTTTAAATTCCCTTGGAAAACTTCTGGTTGGAATCTGAGGGTTTTAATATAATTGTCTGACATTATTAGTTTAGTACAAATTGACTTGTTATTGAATAAAATATTAAGAAAAGTTAAAACAATTTATACAAAGTATGAAAAAATGCAATATTTTTGAAGGACGGTGTTTTAAAATGGCAAATTTTTAAATCTAATTGAGATATTGACTTGAAATTTTTTTTCTATGACAAAAATTTAACTTAACAAAACAAAAACTAGTTCGGAAAAAATTTGGATCAAATTGTACCTAATATGTGCAATCCTATTAAAATTTTGATACAAAATTTAGTTTTAGAAACTCAATAAATATGTAATATGTAGTAAAATCCTTATTTATCGACAATACTCAATGACATTTCCAACGTTCTTTAAATTTCTAATTCCAAATAACAAAGAGTAAAAAGACCTGGCAAAAGGGAATCCCATAATTCCCAAAAATTGTATTTTTTACAATTTTACTCATAGGTTCCACATTTCCTTCGGTACTTGGAAAATACTTTAGAGATAAATAGAAAACACATCAAGATTTGCAGACTGCTTTTCGTTTTCTGATCTCAGCTTTCGGATTTTAGAACATATGAAATTTTGACAAAAAAAATACGTCAAATTCCGAAGGGTGTAGGGGCCAAGTATTAGAAAATTAGGACATGTTTTTTATACCAAAATCTTATCCGAAAAGATACCTTCCAGAAAAACATAAAATTCTTATATGTTCTGAAAGAAAGTTTTTTTTAAATAAAGAAAAGTGTTAAGTCACAGGAAATTCCTAAAAATTGGAGCGAAAATTCCACAAATGGTATTTTTTACAATTTTACCCAATATGTCCACATTTCCTTTGGTATTGGGGAAATACTTCAAGGATAAATAAAAACCACATCAAGGTTTGCATAGCTGTTTTCCGTTTTCTGATCCCAACTTTGGGATTTTAGAACATGTAGCATAAAGTTGAAATTTTGATAAAAAAAATAGCCAAAATTTCGAAGAGCGTAGTGGAAACATATTAGAAAAATAGGCCATGTTTTTATACCAAAATGTTCTCCGTAAAGACACCTTACAGAAAAACATAAAATTGTTATATGTCCTTAAAGAAAGATTTTTTTAAATAAAAAAAGAGTTAAGTCACCTTTTCAAAAAACAGCACAAATCTACTATTTTTCGTTTATTTTTGAATCCGTAACTGATATTGCTCTGAAATCTTTTGCATATTATTGGTAATTGAGTTGTCTAACTAACGAATTTGAGTTTATGCGGTTCAAAAGTAGGCCCTATATTTTAAAAAAAGCGGTATGGCAAAATTTTAAAATTTCAAATTTGAAGTGCCTATAGCTCGGAAATTGTAAGAGATAAATAGCACACGCACACATGTTTTTTTAAAATCGGATGCAGAACAAAAAAATGGCACCTGTTTAAAAAATTTACATGTCAAATGTACCCATAGCGCTGAGCCTGGAGCATTTGTAGTAATAGCTTAAACTCGAATACTCCTTGGCTACGTCAATGTAAAATTTTATCCCGAACGGACCAGCCGTTTAGAAATAACAGATTTATTTCCAAACAATTTTGAATCTGCCCCACTGTGCGCTGGGCTGTTGGCGTAGACCTTATCTTTCACGTGGCCCCAAAGGAAGAAGTCGCAAGGTGTTAAATCACCTCTTCGAGAGATAACACGGTCCGGAAACTTTTCCCGTAAAAGAGCAATGGTTTCGTTGCTTGTGTGGCACGTAGCGCCGTCTTTTTGAAAGTAAACGTTGTCCAGATCAATATCATCCAACTCCGACCATAAGAGTAATGGCGTAGTGTCAAAGAATAAAAGCTTCAAAAGTGACAGCTACCGAAATACCTCTTGTTGAAAAACCCTTTATATGTGTTAATTTTCACCTGACATACACTCATACCTAAATAAAAGCGGAAATAGTTTTTTAGTTGTCAAAAATTCTCATGCCCATACAATTTGTATGCAGCATACAGAAATAACGCGGCGGCAACGCTTTGCAATTGGAAACTCCGATTTTAACAGCGCGTTTAATAGTGAACTTAGTTGTAAAACACAATAAATGTAAACACATCCATATAAAAGAAGAAACAAATAAGCAAGAAAATCATTTTTTAAACTTTAATATTTAGTTTTTTTTTTATAAAATTTTAGTTTACAAATCACAAAACAAAACTCAGAAACACCAATATTATAATGTACTTTATTGTTTAAATAATCCGGATTGCTATATATGTATTTTTTGATGACCTAGTTTTTATTGTTTGATGTGGCGTTGCCGCTCTTGTTTAGGTATGACATTTCAGCGTTAAAGCCAATGGGAAAAAAGCGTTCCGCCTTCCGCTCTTATTTATAAAATTGTGTTAAGTTTCAATTTGTTTGGTTTTTAATACCAAAAATTTAAACTCTGTTCTATAATTGAAATTCTACCACAAATAAAATGAAGTGTCAAAAAATAAAAAATAAAATTTTTTTCATTTGTTCAAAATTAACGCTTTTTGGGATTAAATGTGTGGCTACTTTAAACCAAAACTTGAAACTTTAAATAAAATGCGTAAACGTTATCCAATTTTGATCAAATTTCCAGCATTACATCAAGAAAAACCCTCTGTTTAGTGCGCTTTATGGTTCGGTGGAATCATAAGTTCATATATCTTCACAAATAACGATGGTCAAGAGACATGCTTACTAACTTTTTCGTGCCTCAGTTGGAAGACATTAGTATTGCAGAGATGTGGTTTCAATAGGATGGTGTTACATGTCACACAGTCAATCAATTTATTAAGAGAAACATTTGGCGAAGGAATAATTTCAAGACCTGTTCATGTGATTTGACGCCATTAGATTATTTTCTCTGGGGATATGTAAAGTCCCAGATCTATGTAGATAAACCAGAAATTGTTGAGCACATGGAAGCGAATATTCGTATTTCTTTAAATTTTGGACAACAGAAGTTTTCTGAGTAAGATCATTTATTTCAGTCTAATAAACTTAGTCTGTATAAGAGCAAATTTATAATTATGAATAATAGAACTTAAGTGTCTGGTTATAATGGTACTTTCCATATGTCAAATAATATTAAAAATAAAACACTTTCTAGTTCTCAAATATTATTGATAATAAAAGCAAATATTTTTTAAACTATATTGTATTAAAATGACTCACCTACCAAGAACTTTATAAATCTTTAATAATTTGTCAAAATTAAAATAAATAAATAAAACTCAAACAAATACATACATATGTAATATGGCAGCAATGTCTAGTGACTATATATCACTATTTATCAGATACAAAAACGTTATCATTTTGCTGATATGCGAACAATACCTGCAGAGAGCAAAACACAGAGAGAGAGTGAGCAGCACACAAAATATAAATAAACAAATTAACCTTAAATAACTCTAAATAACAACAAATTTATTAGTCTTATCTTAAACAAATATTTATGACAACAACTTATATGTACACACAAACTATAGTCAACCGTTGCTCAAACGTAAAACTTAGTATTTCAGTTAATTGTTTTAACTCGTTGGTAAAGAAAGCATTTATTAAAATGCGCTAACGCGTCACAACAAATCAATAAAATATGTTAATTGGTTAAATAGTGTTTTAAATAAATAGTTAAATAGTAATTATTAAATTCCAAAAATGGCCAATAATTGTGTTATAACATTCGACCAAAATGAATACGGCACCTATTTTACCGGCCAGCTATTAACCGGAAAAGTTGTAATAACTTTAAATAAACCGAAAAAGTTTAAAGGTACACATATCGATAATTGTACAAATATACTCTACCCTGCAGCCACACGATCAAGTTTTTCTTGACTATTTGTCAAAATTTACAAAAATTTAAAGCTGTGACGTTGGCTGCAACTTGAAAGCAATTTTACTAAAAATTGTTAATCAAAAATGTAATCAGCTATTTTCTTGCTTGAAAATTGAAACACCAACTTGAAAGAGAAATTGAATGCAAGCTCGTTTCAATTCTTAAAAGTGTGAGTGTATTAGTAAAAAAGTGTGAGTGTATTAAAACTTGAAAGGCAAAACTTGATCGTGTAACCTTCAAGTTAGCAAAATTTCACAAAAAACATAAAGATTATTGAAAAAACAAGCAAGAGAGCTGTATTCAGCTGTGTTGAATCTTATATACCCTTCAGGAAAATAGACTTTAGATAAATATTAAAAATAAATTGTGGAATTTTTTTTTTTGTAAATTTAGGTAAAAATAAATTTTATTGACAAATTTTTGTTGGAAAAGATTTTGGTGAAAAACAAATGGAAAAATAAGGTAGTCGCGGTTTTTTGTTTCTATCTCAGCCATTTGTTTTTTTAACAGATACAGTATATGAATTTTTTAATTTACGAACGGAATGACAATCTCATATATACCCTTAACACTCATGGTGAAGCGTATAAGGACTGAGATTGAAAAATTCTTAACACACATATGTCTTAATAAAAATGAAACCGCTAAATTCACAGTTTTGATTTTTTTTTTTTTTTTTGAATTTTATTACAATTTACAAAAAAAAATATTTTTATAGTTTGAACCTTTTTTGGAAACACTTCCATTAAGGTTTTTACAATGCTATCTGTCACTTTGTTCGAACAGGTAGTCCATCTCCATTTAAAATCTACCACACTTTTGGACATTTTTTTGTGCTCTTCAATTCTCTTTTAACAAGAGCCCAATATCTCTCCACTGGACTCAGCTCCAGACAGCTTGGAGGAATTGCCTCTCTTGGTACAAAAATACCACATTATTGTTTTTGTACCCAAAAATAAGTGGACAGATTAAGAAGTCTTATGAATGGAAACATCCTTTTTTGTAAGCATTCCTTGATGTTACA
Organism: Calliphora vomitoria; assembly: GCA_942486065.2. NCBI lineage: Eukaryota > Metazoa > Arthropoda > Insecta > Diptera > Calliphoridae > Calliphora > Calliphora vomitoria. Next base: position 154,999,828 of record OW818029.2, read on the forward strand.
TTCGGTATTTATAGAGCCCATTGTAACAAATGTTTGGCTTCTTTTGTCGCAACTGCATATTGCTTAACATGCCAAGAACTTTTTGGGAAAATTTTCTGCTTTTGGGTCTTAAACTTTTCTGCAAGATTTCCTCGAGCATCAACAACATAAAAATATTGACCCGGAAGCTGTGAAAAATTTTCATACGTACGTTTCGTCACCCATTATGCAGCAGATATATTTTGTGTATGAAATTTTACTTAAATTGTCGTGCTCTGTCTTTGGCCTCTAAATTTTTAGCAGAGTTCTTGTCAGGAATTTTTTGAGCCTTGTATGTTTTTTAGCCTGCATTGGCTTTAACTTTTCGTACCAAATAGTCCGAGTACTGAGCTAACCGGACTGCTTTACTATCGGATGTGTTGGTAGCTCTTTTGAAAATGCTTTTTTTTTTTTTTTGGCTTTAGAAACATCATGTGGACCATTCCTTCTACCTGAACCAGGTTTTCTATCAACGGACAAGTTCTCCCGATACTGTTTAATAATATTGGAATCAGGTTGAGGGCAGACCTTTGATTGTTTGGCCAACTTTTTGTAGGACCAAGTTGGGTTTTGTTGAAAATATTTAATAATTTTAGTAAGCTCTTTTTTCTCGTAACTCATTTTAATCAGATTAACAACAAGTGAACATAATTTACATTAAACATAAAAACTGACATACTTTACAAAGGTAATTTGATCAAAGAAAATATCAAATAATACTTGGGTTAAAAGTTTTAATGAAAAACGTGTGTTAAGAATTTTTTGATCTCAGTCCTTAATAACATGAATTTTATATGTTAAAATGGGGCCGCTCACAACTTTTTGTGATACTTATAGGAATATAATACATTTTTAATATGTAAGTTTAGCAGTTAATATAAGGTTAGTTAAAATTCCAATTTCTTTTAAATTTTTCAAATTCGAAAACATTTTTCAGTTTTGTACAAAAAATATATCTTATTAGAGTTCAACTAACATTGACTTTTGCGGTTGAGAAGACAAAACCAAAAATGTCAGACTGAACAACTGCACCTGAGATAGTGGTGGAGGTATCACATACATTATCCATAACAGGGATGGATGACTAATTACTCATAAGAACGAACTGAGCTTACGATCTCATCATTTCTGATTGCCGTAATGGCATCAACCAGAAAAAACACACTGAAACGACCTAGGAGAATTCAGAAAGAATATCAATTATGTCCACGGTCACCACTATCCGAATCTGAACGGGGCTCGTCTGCATTCTACAGAATTTCCATTTAGCACATTGAGAGAAACATGGTGAAATGAAGTCTCGGTCACACCACAGCTTTACGCAGCAACTGAAGTTGTATAATACATTAATGGAGCCAAACCACCAAATTAGATTTTTATAGACGATATATCTCTATATACTTATGCTGAAATACCTTGGTAAAATGGGAGTTGAGTACGTGACATCGATTTTCAATCGGCCAATGCGGAACTTATATATATTTAATGGGAAAAAACATAGAGTCATCCCGATTATCAAGCCTGTAATGAACGCGAATGGGGAGCAATCTTACAGTCTGATATACTCTTGCTAGTTATCGAGAATATTCTTGATGCTCTTATCTCCTCCCATAGATGGTACGTCACCACCACAACATTAACCATCATTGCCAACAACATGAAGATGTGTATTGTTGCTTGGGTTAATATAAGAACGCTTGGAGCACCGTAGAGTTCCTTAGTGCGTGGTCCAATCACCATTCCTGTTTAACACTTCGACGACCATAGGCAAATGTGTTTTCCCGGATGCTTTTAATTGTTTGTTTGAGATTATTTGGTATATAAAATTTCCATTCAACCCACTGGCAATGCAAAATTGGGACTCAAAGTCCCAAAAGGAATTTTTTTTTTTTACTACTAAACAATAGTCAATGAAAAACAAAAATAAATCAAAATCTAGATCGCTTCAACCGAAAATGTAGAGGGTCAAAGCAAGACCTTTATATTCCCCGTATCTCCAAAAGTACTTAAGCCACTTCGTGTGCGGACGACATCATTATGGAGACGGGCCATAACGATCGGAGAAATACACAAGTATATCATCTATTTCAGAAAACTAAAGCTCTCCCAGTTATGTAACATGACATCACGCTGACAAAACAGATCCTCCTAGAATGTCATCGGATGACTCATCCTAGCTTGAACGTAACCTAGTTGTAATCTCCCCTGAGGCTTGTCAGGAAGAACCCTAGAGTATACGAAGAGAATCTACAGAGTTATGTACAGAATCCATTGGATTTAAGTTCGAATTCGGCAGCTATGAACGACACTCATATATATGTAGGATACCGCGTGCGTGTCTTACTTGGAGGGCGATCGACTAAGGCCGGGATAGAACAGCATCTTTTAAACACGGTTTTTATTTAATAACTTATATGTTATTTTGAAACGTATCTGTTATTTATTCACACTTAAATAGTTATTGAACACAAAGTTTTTTTTTTTTTTTTTTTTGAGAAAATGTCGAATTTTCTTTAATTTAAAAAAAGTGCCGCTGAACCACACCGAAGATTATGCTCACCGAAGATTATGATGAATGCGTTTCAACGCTTTCAAAGTGCGACAGATGGTTTGTTCGGTTCAGAAGTGGTGATTTTTACACAGAAGACAAAGATCGCCCAGGCCAGTTAAAATAGTTTGAATACCAAGAATTGAAAATTGTTGTCAAATTCAAGAGCTTGCAAAATCATTGGGAGCTACTCAGTCAGCAATTTCAAAAAGTTTGAAAGCAGCAGAATTTATCCAAAGGCAGGGAAATTGGGTACCATACGAATTGAAGCCGAGAGACCTTGAAAGACAATTTTGCATGTCCGTAAAGAAAATCAGTTTTGCGCCGAATCATTACTTATAATAACCCGAAGCCTAAAATATTAGATGTGAAGCCCAGCCAGCCTAGTCGTCACCAAAGCCAAATTTGACCAGCCTATCACAGGGAACCTGTACCGAACGCAACTGAATCGTTTGAAGCGAGCATTGGGGGAATGGTCGTTTTTCTCCCAATGCTCGCTTTTCCCCCAACGCTCGCTATGCGGCCAGACATGAAACCGTAATATTCCATGATGACAACGCTAGGCCACATAACTGTTAAAAACTATTTAGCAAGAAGTGGTTGGGAAGTTTTGCCTCACCGCTTTATAGTCCAGATCTTACCTCGCCTGACCACTATTTGTTTCGATCAATGCTGAAGTCTCTCTCTGTACGCTGAAAAAAAATATATTTGTACATGTTTACTTTAACCATTTCAACATTTGTGCATATTTACTGTAACCATGTTAACATTTTTAACAATATTATAGTCACAGTAGCTATTTATATGATTTTGGTAACAATAATATGGTTAACTTACGATTCACATGATTATATCAACCACATATATGGTTACAGTAAACATGTAGATGTTTGTGACAACCATTTATATGATGAAGGACTTACCTTTTATGTTGCTCTCGGCTTATGGATATCATAATCTGAGAACAACATATTAATAACAAGTTAGAGTGTTATATTCGGCTATGCCGAATCTTAAATACCCTCCACCTAAATTAGATGAAAATTATAGAAATGACATTAGCACAAACACTCTAATATCCATATTCAGTGTTTGTTATTGGGACTTAGCTCCGATTATGAAGATTGGTAGAATGGTAATGTAATACAGTAGTTTTCGCTTATAGTCTACAAATACAGTTGCACAATTTTTGTGGACTATGAGCAAATTAGGACTATAACCGAATTTCTTTCTAAGCCACTTTATGGCTTATATATGAATACTGATATAATACTCATTTTGGACTATATACAAATTATGTATTTTCCTCAATAAAAACACTTTCTTTAAACAAAATAAGAAGATATTTTATTTCAAGTGTATAAAAATGTTATCTAGTTCAGCAATTAATAATTGAAATAACTACATATTCCTACCATATCCAACAGAGTCTATAATTTTATTATAGGAATAAAATGTACTATTTAACAATTTATATACTTAATAATTGGTTAACATTACCGATTGGCTCGAATATTTCCTTATTCACCACAAGTGAAGTAAATGAATATAAAAAAGGGTTAACAAATATATTTAGTCAAACTTCAAAAGTATATTTTTGTTCTAATGAATTTTCCGGATGTGAGCCTTATATATATAATTATAAACCCATAGTCACCAAATCTACTTGAAACTTATTTCTGTTACAGTTTTTACCGATATGAGTGTATATATGCGTTAATGTATTTTTTAAATATTTTAACGTGATTTCTATGTACTTGAGGCATATTTTGCTTGATATTTTTCTCCATTACATTATTTACAAGAATTGTATGGGTATTATCATCGGAAATGGAGCTAATATGGGTGCTATGGTCAAATATGGACCGATATTCACAAAACCCAGTAGTATAATGTTTGGATACAATATATTGATCTGTATACAATTTTAGTTCGATATCCATATATTTAAAATATTTATAGAGGTTAATGTGGTTTTCGGAAGTGGTCCTTATATGGGAGCTATGACCAATTATCGGCCGATCTTCATAAAACTCAACACATCGATTTTCGTATATATGAGAAATATTTATTTGAAGTTTTAACTAGATAGAAGCATTTATAAGATATTTATTAGTATTTAAGTAATTTTCGGAAATGGACCTTATATGGGAGCAATGTTCAAATATGAACCAATATTCACACAATCTAGTAGTATCATTTGTGAATTAATACTACCGATCTGTGTAAAATTTTAATTCGATAACGATATTTTTCAGATATTTATGAAAATTAATGTGGTTTTTAGAAGTGGGTCCTTATATGGGAGCTATAACCAATTATGGGCCGATCTTCATGAAATTTCCTACAGCGATTTTCATGTGCATGGGGATTATGTAAGTTGAATTTCAACCTGATACCGATATATATAAGATATTTAAGTGTATTTAAATGATTTTCGGAAGTAAACTTTATATGGGGGCAAGGGTCAAATAGTGCCTGATCCTAAAAAAAAAAATTTGGCTTCGCGATTTCTGTTTGCACGAAACATACTTGTGCTGAATTTTGTATGGATACTGCAAATCTATGGGCATTTATATACCATAGCATCATATTTCGGAAAGAAATTTGTATGGGGGCTACGAGAAAGTATGGACCGATTCTTTCCATTTTTAACAGAATTTTTCCTTTTATCATATAAATAATGAGTGCAAAATTTCATGGTATTCTCTGCAATGAATTTACCCAAAGTCTCAAAAAATCATGTGAAAACTATCAAAATTTTTGGAGGTTGTCTTACATTTTGATCCATAACCCCGGTTCTACCAATTCGATTTTGCTGATTTTCAATACCAAACTGCTTAGAAAAATTATAAACATTTTGGTATGCATTTCAATAATTTTGCTTATGTATTTTGGACGTGAGAGTGTTTTACACAGACAGACAGACAGACAGACAGACAGACAGACAGACAGACAGACAGACAGACAGACGGACAGACGGACAGACAGACGGACATGACTCAATCGACTTAGAATTTCATAAGGATCAATAATATATATACTTTGTTGGGTCTCAGATGAATATTTCTCAATGTTACACACGGAATGACAAACGTATATATACCCTCTTTCACCACTTGTGGTGGTGGAGGGTATAAAAATAGTTGCCACAAACATATACTTGTTTACTGTAACCATATATATGGTTGATATAATCATGTGAATCGTAAATTAACCATATTATTGTTACCACAATCATATAAATAGTTACTGTGACTATAATATTGTTAAAAATGGTCAAATGGTTACAGTAAACATGCACAAATGTTAAAATGGTTACAGTAAACATGCACAAATTTTGAAATGGTTACAGTAAACATGCACATCTATATTTTTTTTTCTGCGTGTGGGATACGCTTCACTTCAAAACAGAGTATCCGAAATTGGCTTGATTTGTTCTTGGCCTCAAAAGATGAGCAGTTCTTTTGGCTCGGAATCCATATGTTGCCAGAAATATGAGCTAAAAAGTTTACATTTTTAAATCATACGCCAATAGTTAATTGAGCTTTTGGTCAGTTTTATAAAATAATATTTGTATTATGCTAAGTATTTGCTATACTCCTTTTTATAGCTTCTTAAGGGAAAAATAACAATTAATAATAAAAAACAATATGTAAGAACATTTTTATTTTATAAAACTGACCTCTAGTTCAATTAACTATAACTAAAATTGTCTTATATATTTAACTTTAATAGAAATTGACCATAAATCAAAAACAATTTCATAAAGTTCTACAACTAGTTTGTCTTAAATATAAAACACAACAGCTCATGTAAAACATTTAGGAAAATTATATGTTTTTTTATATAAATCTCTATTAAATTATTAAATACACTCATTGTTTTATATCTTATCTAAAAATAACTACAAAAAATAGTCAACGAATAAAATATCTATATACGTAGTTGTATACATTTCACTTAAATTCACTTCATTGATAACACTGCGCTGTGTACTTAATGTGTACTTGATCTAATAAAACAAACCATTAAAACATGCATAATTAAATGGCTCTTAAGCGAAAATATTTGTAATATATTAATTGCAATCAAGTGCTATATATACAATATCTAATCAATGTGTTTCTTTATTTTTCCTCCATTCAGGCATTAAATTGCAAATTAATGGTTATGCCCAATGTCAATGGCGCGAACGACATGGACGTAAGAAACCCATTTACAAAACAAATTTGAAAAAGAGAAATATTTTCTATGGCCATGAAGATTATATAGCATCGACTACATATTTGGTGGGCTCTGAGGAAGGACAAAATTTTGCCATAGATTCGGGTACACATACATATACTTTCAGCTGTCCCATACCCATAAATTGTCCCTCGTCATATGAAGGTGCTTTTGGACATATTAGATACATGGTAAAGGTGACATTTATCAGATCAGGAGCCTCGAATCGCACACATACTAAGGGATTTACGGTATTGAAGTTATTGGATTTAAATAGAGAGTCTGCTCTATTAAAGGTAAAGATAACTTTTGTAAATAAAAGTTAAATACTTATTTAACTTTATTATATCTCTCTAATTTTAGAGTCCTGCCTGTAATGAATCCTTTGAGAACTTTTGCTTCTTCAATACCAAGGCTGTGCACTTAAGAGTGGATGTCACACAAACCGGTTATGTGCCGGGGCAAATGATTTTGATTAGTTCTCATGTCAACAATGAATCCAGTGCCGATGTTAAGAAACTTTTGATTACTTTAAATCTGCGAGCCACTTACATATCAGACACACCCTGTATGCGCACTATTTCCGAGAAACTTTGTTTGGTTAAGAAACACTGTGGTCCAGTGGCTCGCCATACCTGCCGAGATTTTGCCGAAATCATAAGAGTGCCAGCCACACCACCATCCTGTGATCATTTGAGCAAAGTAGTGCGTATTTCCTATGAGATTTGTGTAAAGGCCATCATGAATCATTTTATGCGAAATCCCAAAACCGTAATACCAATAACGATAGGTAATGTGCCATTAGTTACACCAGCCATTGAAGTAGAACCACCCCCTATTGATGATGTGCCCACAACTTCTGCATGTGCTATGCAGCGGGCCGAGGGAGATGATCATAATTTGTTGAGTGAAGAAACGGAAATTGAATATGAATTGCGTAAGTATTTTAATAAAATTAGAGATTTATGGTTTTAGTAAAAATTATCCTTTTGTGTAGCACCTCCCTCTTATGAAGAAGCCATGTTTATGACCACTAATATAGCAGATGACGATGCCAATACTGTTAGTGAAAATGCTCAATTTACTCCACGTTATCCGGTCTATGATGTTGATAATATTGTAATGACGAATGCTATGGCTCTGAGTCCTCCACCAAATCCTCCTCAAAAACGACGTAAGCGTAAAACGAATTCAACTCAACCTGAAATGTCGAGCATCGAAGAAAAGCCATCCAGAGAGTCGCCAGTGGAGATTTAATTTTTTATATTTTGTGTATTTGAGGAAGTTGTTGAAAAGTATATTTAAATATATTTAATAAATTTAATTTTAAAATTCCATTCAGGGTATTAAGCTTCTAACATACCAAAATATTAGTCTAACACCCACCTAAAAGAATACCGATCGAATCACTGTCTGGCCTATTTAAACTGGTAAAAATCGTGCCACTATTTCACCTAGCCCACATAAAAATGTCGTCCAGAAATAGGTTTTTAACAGCATTAAATGCTTGATTTATATAGGAATCCTTACAATTTTATTCCACAAAAAAGTTTTATATACAAATCAATCAAACCTACAAATATTCCATTATTGAGTAAATATATCTTTCAGTTGCTTTCGTTCAACTCATATATAAATAATACTTTGATAGTTTTATTTTCATGAAAAGTACATTTATTTCTTGTAAAGCTTATTTCAGAATATCTTAAAAGTCTCGAAATAAATGAGACATCAATACAAAGAGAATTGGGAAAAGGTACTTATTAGAGTATAATTTCAAAAACATTGAGATATGATTCGAAGAAATGCCGGTCATATTATATCCCACAACTGCTACAAGCTTATATGCCAAACGAACAGAAAATTCCTATTTTCTGATTTTTCATTTCGGATTTGACTATTTCACTTATTGAATATTGGAAAAAAAACGCAAAACTTTATAAAAAGATACACATATAGTTGCAAATAACTTTTAAACTATATAATGCGGAACTTTAATTTTAAATAAAGATATAACCTTAGAAATGGTTTAAATAATATAGGTTTTACAATAGCTCCTTGGTTAACATTCGGTGTACAAAGATCAAATACAAGCACACCATTTTAAAATTCTTAAAGACAACCGTTTTTTATGTTTCTATTTGGTATCATCTGAAAATTTTTTTTAAAATTTCACTGCCTTGCCGACTACTGCATTACCAAACATCAGAGACTCCTACAGGATTAAGCTATTTATTGCATTTTATGTATTTTAAAGCCATTAATGAGACTAGTGGAATAAATAAGATATACATATTATATATCAGCGTAGATGACATTGTGTATTATTTTCAAACATTTATAAAATGTCTAAGAAATAAAAAATTGATAGAAGACTTTTTGCAAAAATATGGGAATAAACAATTTAAAAATCCCAAAAATGGTATTTTTTATATTTTTGACTCTGTTGACGGTATCGAGATCCGAGCTATAAACTCCCTTTCAAAATATTTAAGAACATAGTGGAGCATATAATAGAGGTTTTCATTTTTTGATATTAGCTATGCGATTATAGAAAATTTGGCATAAATTTTAAACTTACATAAAAAATAGGTCTACTTCGTAAGGCTCTTGACCACGCAGTTAAATTAATATTGAAATTTTTTTTTCTTCTATACTACTTTATTTTGTTTTTTTTTTATTTTCTGTATAAATAAAGATTAATTTAAGTACTTTTTTCGAAAGAAAATCGTGATAAAACTACTTTTTTAATTTAAGTACACATAACTATTGACTTGGTATCGATTTTGAAATAATTCTTTCTTCATAATACTAACACATTTTCTGTTAATTAAAAACTATATATACTTGAAAAAAATCAGGAGAAATTTGGATCTGCTATTTGCAAAAATGCAGACCAAGGTAAAGAAAAAACATGAAATTTTAATTGCAATGGTTAGTATCTCGAAAACTATAAAGGATAAAATGTAGATATAGATATGTTTTATGTAGCTCTTTTCTTGTAGATTCTACATATATACAAATCTTTCAAATCGGATAGAGACCAACATTTTGGCATTATTTTTGATTTTTAATATACCCGAGACACCCCAATTTGGGGCCTGAGGCTCCGCTTCACCCAAGTGTTGAAATTCCAAATTCAAAACTAATCTCTGCAACACCTTCTCTATAGTCGTAAATTTTATAAACATCTTAATATCGTTTTACAAGTTACATATTTATTTACAATTTTTTTTTTTCATTTCCCCCACTGTGATCCAAAAGGTCGGTTTTAGGTTCTCGAACAACCACGATATGAGATTTTTTAACCATCCTCAGGTGCAGTTTATTGTTAATCTCTCCATATGCAAAGAATTATCTATTCTTCCTTTCTTTATTTAAAAAAAAAACCCAAACATAGTCAAGCTCAATAAAATTTTATCGTATTTTAAAAAATATACACATATCCCTCGATTTACACGATACATTTTTTACACGATTTCACTTAACACGATTTTTTTCGTTTAAATCGAGGGATGTGGACATTACCTCAATTTACACGATTTTTTTAAATATTTTAACAAAAATTAATTTTTTTCAGTAAATATATCCTGCACAATTCTCAAAAATAGTTATCTATAAAAAATTAAAACATAATAGGGAAAAGTGTAGCAGCAGGAACCAAAATCAGCCTAAGTACAACTTCATGCGTTCGGGACATTACAATTGAAAATATGTAAAAGCCGATCATTAGTGGCTTTAGAAAATTAAACTCAAAAGCGAATCCCAATTGATACCATTTCTATTACAAAGAAACTTAATGATCAGCTACCATCAAGTCATGGTTGGTTTGAAATATTTAAGCTAAGACATTCCTTATTGAAGATATTTCTATATTTCCTTATTGAAGATATTTCTATATAATTTGGTACATATACTTATTTCGGCGCAAGGACGAAGCCTATTGAAACTGGCTGAAATCGGTCCATTATTTCACCTAGACCCCATACAAATGTCATCCCGAAATTGGACTTTATCGGCGTTAAATGTTTAATTTATGTAGGTATCTACACAAATATTGTTACAAATAAGTTTTATATATACCGAATTCATGTCCCAAAATTTTATTATGATCGGACCATAATTAATCATAGCTCCCATATAAGACCCGCTTCCGTAAATCAATTTAACGTTCATAAATCTCATCAAAATGTTGGTATACACATAAAATTCAACATAATTTTATTTGTGTAAGTACCGGATAGGGACCTACATTTATACACTTTTAAAATAAATTAATCGCTTTTAAATATTCCATTCCATTTCGCAGATTTTTACATTTCACTACTGTCAGCCAAAGTTGACTTCTATTTTACGTACGTTCATTACCACATGTTTATAACTATCATTACGAAAACTTAAACTCGATGAAAACCATCTTTCGCACCAAACATAGAGCTACCAAAATGCTATCGAATCGCAAAAAATGCTAGAAATAGTTTTGTTTTCTATATTCTTTGGACATCAAAAGCATACGAACGTACGTTCGTGACCCCAGGACATGGCCATATACAAAATACGAAAGCAAAATTTCCGCGTTAAAAATGGGAAGCTCCATTTTGATTTCAGACCCATGGTATCGACGGCAATCCTTCTTAGAATTCATCGTAGATTACCATTTTGATAACCTCTTGGTGCATTTTTTTTATCCATACAAATTGACTTGAAAGCTTGAAAACTTACTCTTATATTTATACATAATTAAAAGGAAATCGTGATTTTGTGGCCCAGCCATTTGAAGCAAATTTTCTCAATTTTAAATAGCAACCTAAGTTCGACTATATCTGATATATTGATGTAGCAGTCATGTCTGTAAGTTATTTGGGGTCTTCAGACTGACTGACAGCTTTATTGACCACGCTATTTAAAACGAACCAGAATATATATACACAAAAGAAAAATGTGGAAATTGGTAGGCTATAAAATTATTTTTAAATGGAGCTCTAAAAAAAAGAAAATAAACTTTAAATTAGATCAAACTATTTATTATATTATAAAATTCATATGATATTGTTACGAGTGTGCAATAGCGATTTGAATTTAACGGTCCGCAACGACTGCCTGCAACATTCATCATGTTTATAAACAGGTCCATCAGTAGAAGCTTGTACTTATCAACAATGTTTAAAGCATGCGGTAATTAGCATTGTTTGTAAGTATGGCAACACTCCATGTTTAAGCTGCTAACATTAACATCAAAAGCTCTAGAATTCGAATGTACTAGTATGTGCGTTAAGAGCATTGTAGAAGATTCCCGATAGATGGCGCGTGTATAAATAGTGGCAAAGCTGGCAGTCGTGAGTTGAGTTGATCATTGTCGCTGTTAGAGTTAACATCAACTGTCTTGTACGTGTATACTTGTACATTATAGAGTGTGTGTGTGTACTTCTGCGAATTGATATACGTGTATAGAGGCACTGAGTGAATATTTGAACTCTTGTTGTTGTACATTTTAAATAAATAAAGAGTTGTTACAAAATTTAAACTACTAAAACTGCTTTTATTTGCAATCAAAAGTATCCGGTTTATTTAAAGGAAATAAACCCCGTTTTTAAAAGGTAAAAACGTAACAATATAAAATCTTGTAGCGACAAGTTCATCACTAGGAAAATATGGCGACAAGCTTTTAATCATATAAATTTAATAATGTAATAGTTTGATTTAATTTAATGTTTATTTATTTCTATTTACCATCATTAACACGAAGTCTGGTTATATGTTAACTTATAGTTATACCGTCTGTTAAAATTATTGTTTTATAAAAACTGTGAGTATAAAGCTTTAGGCTAAAACCTAACTATACATTGTGATAATGGCGGCCACTTCTGGGGAGTCTGTGAGGTCATTTAAAATTCTATAAAATATTTCGCTGCTACGCATGTGTAAAATCGAACAGCCAGTAATAAATACCATATATATTTCCACAGATTTTAATTCTCATAAATCCATTTGGACAAGTTGGAAACATTATAGTGCACACTAACCTCTTACTATAATGTTTCCAATTTATCAAATGGAGTGGATATGAAGCCATAATTTTTGAACCCGAACTATAACGTCATAGGGTATAGGAAGATAAATAAAATAATACATTTTCTAATTAATGATTTCAAAAGTTCAATTAAGTTGTTTGCTTGATTTATATTTATATATATTCTTAAAATCTGCAACTGTAGTCTTCAAAATAATCTTAATAATCGACACAATTTCCTTTTCTTATAGTTAGGACCTAAAACGTAATTGTAAACTGGTGTTCTTAATTGTATAAAAGTGGAAGCGATTTGAGCAAAATAACTGGCACATGTTGATTTCATTCATTTTCACTGCACTGAGTTGGTACGCTAGCGTTCGGTATAAAACCAGTATAGCAACAAGTTGAACAAATAAATCAAATTGATTGGTAGATGTAAGAAAATCTGCAATATTTAAAAATGTATGAATATTACAATAAAATAAAAAGTAAATGCTAGCTTACCCATAATATCAAGACTTATGTATATTTGTTCGTAATAATATCATTTCATTAGTGAATTTAAACATCCAGCCCATAAATGTAATTGACTTTAAACAATAGTTTGCTTGTAAATGGGATAAAGTGGTCTAAAATCGTCGATACGATGATTTTCATCGGCATCATTATCAATAAATGGCGAACCACTGCGTACGCTCTCCTCAAATGAGGGTTGATCTTTAAAACAAACAAAAAAAACGGAGAAATATTAACTCCTTAAAGCATGTGTTTTGTATTAAAATTTGTTTACTTACCATTTTCATAAAACTCCTGCAGACTATCACACGATGATATTGAAATTTCCGAAGCGGATGGTGTCAAACTGCTTTGAGCCTTCAAGGATCTACTGGGAGACCTAGGACGTTTGTTTATAATATCACCTGTTGCTATCGCTGAAGATGTGGCCGTAGATGAACTGGCTAAATCTGCTGTACTACTACTGTTGGACTTTAGTGCCATCACACGTTCCTGTGCCAAAGTCGCTGGTCGCTGCTGCTGCTGCCTGACCAAACTCTCCTGCAGTGGTATAGTGCCAATGACAATCGGTATGCAAATGGGGAAATCTTTGTGACTACTGACATGAGCTATCACCTTCATTAGATATTCCACACGTATGAAATTACAATTAACTTCACTTGGTGGCACCGAGGGTATAATAAATTGTCCCTTCCACAAGCGACTAGACAAATGTTTGCACGGTTCAATGAACGTGATACGCAAGATAATATTTTCATCGGTGAATTCTTTTTTCTTGGGCAACAACAAATCCGTTGATTTGGCAATGCATAGGAATTTTTGTGAGAACTCTAAAGTGTAGCCGTCGACATCAGTCATCGATTGATTATTTATGTGGTATGTGTATTTGACTGTTTGGCCAGGTGCGTAGGCACCGAATGGAATTTGAACGTTGTAGAAAATCTTGCCACTAGTGTAGGGTGTATAAGAGTCATCCACAGAAATGTTAAGCTGTTAAAAAACAAAGATTATTACTTAGAAAAACAATGCAACTTTATTTTATTTATTTAATATTGTGACATTTCACAACATTGGAACGGCATGCTCTGGCAGTAATTTTTTTAATCCAAAAAGTTTGTTTAATCTTGGGTTATTGGATAATGTTTAAATCTGTATTTTATACATATGCTTATGTTTGTTATTTGACTTGTAACAATGAAATTTTCTTTATATGTTGGCTTTATAAACAAAATAGTTAATTGATAAAAACTAAAACAAAGCTGATATAAGGCCTACATGACTACCTACTAGGCTGATCGGCCCGGTTTTTAATAACCGGTTATAACCACTTTGTTTGGTTATGTCGGTTTCGGTTTTTCGAATATCGAAGAAACCGGGTTTTTCTCCTCAAATAGCCGGTTTTTTTTAAAGTGTGTTTTTATCGGTTTAGTGTATTAAAAACTTTGAAAAAATATTCAAAATCCAAAAAATTTAAAACGAATACTCCAACTATTTTAGAAGACTTTTTATATTTAGGCAAATGTCTAAAGAGATCTGGAAAGCTTGAAAACTTACTCAATGCTTTGTTAACTATATGTCCTACAAGTACACTGAGTGAAAGATCATTTGCAATGTCTGGCTTTATAAAAACAAAAGAAAAAGTCGATAAACTCCAAAGCATTTAAACTGTGTTTTTACACCCTTCACCTTCGTGAGAAGGGTATTTATAAGTTTGTCATTCCGTTTGTAATTTCCACAATATAATTTTCCGACCCTATAAAGTATATATATTCTGAATCCTTATAGATAGCGGAGTCGATTTAGCCATGTCCGTCTGTTGAAATCAATTTTCTGAAGACCCCAGATATCTTCGGCTCCAAATCTTCAATAATTCTGTCAGACATGCTTTCGAGAAGTCGAAATCCATCCATAAATAACATAGATATGAGCAAGAATCCAAGACAACCTCTATTTTTGGCCTATTTTTTTATCTATATCTCAATTACTAAGTCATAAATATAGACAATATGGATATCTAATGACAGATATTAATATTTTTTAAAACGAATTTTTTTTTCACAAAAACATTTTTTTGTCATAAATTTGTTTCACTAATAAATTAAAAAAAAAAATTATATTAAAAAAAAATTTTTTAAAAAATTGGAAAAAACAATTTAGAAAAAAAAATTTTTTTATATTTTTTTAAAATATAATTTGGTGAAGGGTATATAAGATTCGGCACAGCCGAATATAGTTCTCTTACTTGTTTTTCTAAGAGATTATTTTAAAAGAAGTAATTAAAATTAGAATGAAAAAGTATTTAAGCGTTTGCTTTAATAACTATTAGGATCACCCGGTGGTCGAAATCCGACCACTTTTAAAACGCTTTTTACCACTTTTATGGAAAGAATTTTGAAAGAAAATCTTTATATTGTGCATATCTAGAGAAAATAACCTTTTAAACCATATATGTCTCATCAATATTGGTGGACAATAACATACTTTAAAGTGTAGCACAAAAAAACGTGTGGCCCATTTTTATCGTTACACTAATATAGAAGGACCCTATCTCGTGTTTTTTTAACTCGAAATTTCGTTTGGGGTTTGAAAACGCCAAATTTCTAGCGTTTTCGTTGGTCAGAATCGAAAACGAAAAATTTAAGCTTTTCGGATTAAGATTATTTTAATACTTTAATACAAATTTTTTTTTCTTATTTCTAGGTGTTTTAATATTTTGCCAAAAAAAACAGTTAACAGATTATTATTGAAAACCCGAAACCGGTTTATATTAAATTCGAAAAAATGTCGAAGAATCGATCACCTACTTAAGGGTATCCAAAACTTTTCCCTTGGGGAGTCTCCGAACGAACAAATAGGCTAAATCCTCCATTTCAGCATAATATAGATTAAATGTAAATCTACTTAAAATGTCTCTCTTTTTTAAGATTTGTATGATTTCGACTAAAATTCGATAAATCGTATATTTATTTATATATATAAAAGAGAGTGACGTTAGTTACCCACGAAAATTCCCGAAATATCTCCGAAAAAATACGAAGAAACTTTATTTTGCGTGTGTGTGACAATTGTTTTTGTAGCAATATTATTTGAAAGATGCCGAACTGAAATTCATGCAGAAATCATTAATAGCAAGTTTAGAATTGAAGGCACTTCAAATGCCCAATACTCCCCATAAAATTATTTATGACACCTCGACAAAAAAAAAAAAAAAAAAACTTCAATCAAGATTATTTCAAGCTGATTTGTTTGGCCAAATATGAAAAAGGAAATTTCAACTTAGACAAAATCTAGCATCAAATGTCAACAATATAAAGGTCGAATTTCCAGTTACTGATGAATGATTCAATTGATTAATTGGACCACTTTCAGGTGAATATAGATATTGCCTTACCTGCGTTGACAGATTTACTCGCTGGCCAGAGGCAATACCATTGAGTGAATGGATATGAAGTTACGTACCGAAAGAATTGAAACAATCGGATTTCGATTTCCTTCGAGATTATACAGTTCGTCCACCTCTCCAATCTCTTTATAAAGAACCATTCCACGTTATATCAAAAACTAAAAATACATTTGTAGTTGATGTTTATGGTTAACATTATATCGATTGAAACCCGCTGTTATTTTAAAAAACTAATCTGAAAACGACCTTGAATCGAAACACAGAGTACTTAGATCTGGTAAAACCGGTCGAATCAATATCTTACATTATTACTGGAGGAGGAATGATGTGGTGGAAAATTGACCACAGATTTTCTGCAATTTGAAGGCAAAACAATGTTTGCATTATTACACTTGGAATGATTCATCGAAGAAATTTCAACGTCGAAAGCAAGGCGCTGTAGTTCCTGGTCATCCGGATGTGCGATCTACTTAATCTCTTGGCTGTATTTATACAGTTCACCCGAAGAATGATGAATGCTATTAGTTGCAACTATTGCTGGTGTGTTCGTGGTCCGAAATCATTTAAGTCAATTCGAAGTGTCAATGGTGTAGTGTTGCCAACATTTCGTGATGCATGTCAGGAGATCAGTTTGCGTAAAATCGGTAATAAATCGTGTCCGAAATTTTATATAACCAAGTCAACTTTCAAATGCGTGTAACTCGCTAACTATAAGTGAAAAATATCACATGCCAACATATTTTGCAAAGGCTTTATGAATGTATTTGATTTTGGACGAATCACAAAATTCGAAATCTTTTACAGGTATTAAACATGAATGTTGCTCTACTGTGAAAGTTATATTTCGATTACTCTTAACAAATTCTGCATACTTTGAGAACAAATTCCCGAAAGATGCATTACAAGTAACAGAGCTATATTCGGCCGAATATACCCTTCACCAAATTATACTTTAAAATTATAAAAAAAATTCGGTTTTGCCCCAGTTTATCCCTATCTGGTCCAAGTATTGAAAAAAATTATAGCCTATTGACGCTTTCAAGTAAGGATCTATCTTCGTTCCAAATTTCAATAAAATCGGTTCAGCCGTTTAGGCGTGATGCTCAAACAAACAAACAAACTTACAAAGACATTTATATATTTATATAGATAAGATATGGATACCCTTGCCACTCATGGTGAAGAGTATTAAAATCGACAAGAATTTCTCATATTACGATGTGTTGTATGAAAAATTCTAAATATTACAAAATTTAAAATTTGTTTTTTTGATGGTCATTGCTAGTTTGATCCAAAACTGGAAACTTATACGATTTTATTAAAATTTTAGATCTTGAGAGCATCGAGAATCGAAAAATAAGGGCCTATCTAATGAACATTTATTAATTTCCATTAAGAAATGGAAATTGCCTTAAACAATTGCTTCTGAAGTTTGTAAATGCTCATATGTTTTAATGGCTATGCTAGGTATTTATGCATAATTAAAAAAATGTGTGCTAATATTGCAACATTTTTAATGGATTTTAAAGCTTCACCAGCTGAAATTTAGCTGCAAAACAATTTTATTAAAACCAATGTCACCAAATTAGCAGCAAATTGTTAACTATGTACATTCCAACGACTGTTTTCAAACAAAATAGTATTAAACTCTGCATTCCATTATTAACATGCACCATGCAAAATTTATTTTCAATTATTTAAATCCATTGCCAGCAATGTAAACCAGACATCTGCACTCACACACCACACAACCAATTGAAACATACGTATTACACTTCACTTACCTTATAATCACGATGTAAATTTAAATCAACTTTTTGCAAAACCGTTAATGGTTTTTTAAATACAAAATTATCTAGACCAAAGGGACCTTTCAGTTTCAGCGACAGCACATAGCGTATATAGCCGTATTTACATTCACAGGAAGTGGGACATAATGGTGGTAATGTTATGTCGAAAGTATAGGTGTATGTGCCCGGTTGTAGAACATTCTCAATACGCAAATTAGTGCCGTTGTCAATATAAGTTTCATGCGATTTATAATATGTAGTATGACGGCCAGCATGTTCGCACCACTTGATTTTGGCCTCACCCAATACAAAAATACGCACGTCTTGGGAAAGCGATTACATAAAAGTATGGATATAGAGATATTAATAGATGTTTTTCGTTGATTTCCTTAGAATTTAACTTTTCCACTAAACTTACTTCTTACATCTTGTACAAAAGATATATTAACAATGGCTTGGCCACTTATAGTTTCACCACTATAGTATACAGCATTTGGTTTGTTTAAAATAAATTTACAAGTTGAAGGCATTTCAATAAAAATTTTATTTCTTTATTTGTTTAACTATATTTTTTTTTTTTTTGTTTGTTTATATTATACTTTTATTTTTCATACACAAAAACGTTTGTTTGCTTATTTAGTATAGCATTAAGTTGTTTAAATAAAATTTTCATTTACTTTCACTTGAGCTCTGCTGGTGCATCTAGTATCCTGCAAGTTTTATTTTATACTGAATATAAAATTCATAACAAGTTTTATTTTGGCATCACAGTTAGAATATACATGTGCATTGTGCATTGTGCATTGCCATTGCTATGACATCACTTGCTACTACTGTGTGTCCAAATAGCTGTAAGTCTGTTTTGGGGTTTTTAAATTGTTTTTGGCACTCGATGCGGTTAAAGTTCATTGGTACATGTACGGCGATTTTTTGTTTTTCAAAATATATATTTCCTTTAACGCCTGCCAATTATTACAACCAGAACATTAAATTCTATTTTTTATTTTGTATTTTTTTTTTCTTGGTTCCCTAAAATATGGCAACAGATAGTGTGGTGATTACAGTGATGTATTGGTTGAAGGAAATGGTATAGTAATGGAAAAACTTTTAAATCCTGTCTATAAATATTTCATATACTTCTTTTTTTTAAAGAGATGCAGCCATTGAAGAGAAAACAAACAAAGTATACCCTACGTAAATGCACAAGTAAGAATAGTCGACATCCTATACGACTGCCAAAAGTTGGCAGCTCAGCCGTGCTGACAGGGAACCATGATACAAAAATAGAAGGTAGTCTCACTTTCTCTTTTTGTCGCCATATTAACGTACTGACGTTTATTGGAATTATGAAAAATCGTGCTACCGTATTCATTCTTAAAATCCCTTTTTTGTTTATTTAAAAGTAAAAACAAATAATACAACAAGCAAAAAATTTAATAAAAAAATTTTAACTAAAGAAATTCGTTTTTGAAATAATTGTAAACTACCCCTTTTACAGACTCCAAGAAAGAAAAAACACAAAAAGCAAGAAGCCGAAACAAATTTTTAATATAAATTACACATTCAAATTAAATATTTCTTAAACGTTATTTCCCTTTTTTCATATGTGGCAAAGACTTTTTTATTGTTTACAAAAAAATAATTTCAAATAATTCCAATAAACTTCAAAAATATTTTTGTGAGAGAGAAGTGGAGCAACCTTGTATATTTGAATCATGGAGGGAACTGGTTCTTTTATTCCATTTTTTAGATTTTCGGTGCTCTCAATTTCTAAAATTATTCTCTGTCATCTAATGACCAAGCATCCGATTTTTCCCAAATTTTCTGTATTTGGTTATTGGCTAAATGACAACAAACAAAATGTTGTACATTTTAGCAAAATCGGAACACGTTTAGAGGTGACACATTTTTTTGAAGTATCAAGTTTTGGGTCAAACATAGCAAAAACTTCACTTACAATTCTAAATGTAACCACAAAATATGCGTATAATGTATTATTTGATGATGATGTATAATATCTTCATCATGTTTATTATAAATCTAAGAATGACAATACGAGTTCAACTCACTGGCTTACAAAATACTTTATTGCAGGACAAGCTAAAATCGCTTACTGTTGGTACATTTGAGAAATATCATATAATATGTGCTTTTGTAGTTCATTTATCTACATGCTGATAAAAAATATAGTTGTACATGTTTACCATAATCACTTCAACATTATTAAAAGTTATTTAATAATATCATGGTCACTGTAATTATGTTTATGATTGCGGTAACCATAATATGTTTAAATTATCACTCACATCAAAACAAATCAAATGTTTCCAAACAATTGGACATTATTGGGGAACTTTAAAATAAAATTCTTAATAAATGCGAAATTAACCCTAAGCTATCCTTTGTTGTGTCTTATTTCTGAATTTCTGGTTAAATTTTTTTAACCCCTTAAATCCCTATTCTAAAAGTTCTTTTGCTTTTTTTAAAAGAAGAACAAAAAAGACCCATACCTTGAGGAGGTAGAGGGTTAACATATTCTACAAAAATATTCTCCTTAACATTTTACATAAATTACCTGAACACATTTTATACCTAAAATATAAGGGTCACATGGTTCCTCATGCCGATTAACAATAAGAATGTGCCAGAACTGGGAAAACTTAACCCCCCCTCAAATGAAATTCAGATGTATACTTTCAAAACAGCAATACACGTGTCTATTTTTTTTTTTTTTTTTTGTCTCCTCTATCAAAATTTGTAGGACCTTGTAATTTTGGAAAAAATTTGATTTTGTTCTACAGTGTTATTTTAAAAAGCTTTTAAAGTTTTTGATCAGTTATATTTGAATTTATTGCCATTTTGCGATTAGTGCCTTGAGGCATGCTTAAGCATTAGAGGGTTCAATTTTAACCAAGCCTTAAATGTTTTTTAAAAAGCAAATTTCAAAACCGACACGTTTACACATAGTCTTTATGGTTTATGGCATAGGGCATAGATGACTACTAGATAGGTAACTGAGAGCCAAAAACCGAAGCCTGTTGTCTAAAACCTAATTCGTGAGAATTTATTGCATGTATTTTGTTATTGTATCGCCCATACATACATATGTATGAAAAGAGAGTAATTTTGTCCATTGATATTCTATCTCCTTCCATTCTATGGGTTTATTCTATGTTCTATGGCATAGGGTAACATAGAGACGATACGCAATTGTCAAAAACCTATCGCTGGCAACAACCAAATACATGTTAGTCAATATATTTCGTTGTTGTATCATATTTAGATTTATGGTATTTTTTTATTTTTATTTTCTATTCTTATAAAAGCTCATTTATTGAGCTTTCATATAAAAGCTCAATATTGTAGAAATTCTGTGTTGTATTAACTGTTTTAAATAGTTTTTATTTGGTTTTCATCAAGAATCAATTGCAATTAGTTTTTGATTTGTATGAAAACACTAAAAAAAATATCAGTAGTTTTTCAATCAAAAACTGAATTAACCCAAAAACTACTAGTGTTTGTTAAGTGTAAATGGCATATAAATACAATTGATCAATTCACAAGGTCTCTCTCTTATCATCTCATATTGTCATAATGTCCTAATATTTCACAATGGATTTTATTGATTTTTAAGCAAAAAATGTCCTAAAATAATACTACTTTTTATGCTAGGTTTATTGTGTTATCGTAACGAACCAGCAGAGATCAACATCGAATGCCTAAGAGTCGGTTAAGCCGAGTCGTGATATATTAGGACATTATGACAATATGACTGATAAGAGACCTTGTGAATTGACCAAATATAAATTACAAACATTTTCTGATATGATACCAGAAAAAAAAAAAAACAAAAAATTTCATGCAAATCAAACATCAAAACTCAAATTCTACATTTTCAAACGAAATTTTAATAAATTAATTTTTTTTTTTTCGATTCTAAAAACGCTAAATGAGAATCAAAAATGCAATATTAACGGTTGTAATTATTTTTATTTAGGAACCGATTTTTAATTATTTATTATAGTCTGTTTTATAATATTTAATTTCAGATTGTTTCTTAGGGTTGCTAATTTACGATGTTTAAACATAAGACATACTAGTACATTCGAATTCCAGAGCCTTCGATGTCATTGCCAGCAGCCTAAACATTTAGTGTTGCCATACTTACAAACAATGTCAATGATGGACGTGCCTTCACACATGATGAATGCTGCAGGCAGTCGCATATTCGTAACAATATCATAATAAAGTGGAAGTCATGCCGTTAATAATGAAAAACAACATCAGCCAAATGTCCATCACGACCACGATTACAGGACCATATTCTTTTCATTAAATTTTCAATGACCAAATCGCAAAGTGGCTGCCCTGTGTCCTCGATAGCCTCACGAATTCTATTTTTGAGGTATTGAATCAATTCTGGGCTGTTGGCGTAGACCCTATCTTTCACGTGGCCCCAAAGGAAGATGTCGCAAGTGTTAAATCACAGGATATCGGTGGCCAATTGTGATCACCTTTTCGAGAGATAACATTTTCATGCATTTTAAGGACCCAATCAGCAAAGACACGTCGTTGTTTATGATCGGCCGGTTTTAGTTCTTGTGTTAACTGAACTTTTTAAGCCTTAAGACCCAAGTATTTATGCAAAATACGGTGTTATGACGTTTGTGGAATGGCCACTTCCAAAGAACGACGAGGAATGGACAAACCTGGGTTTTCTTCAACACATTGGGCTACAGCAGCAATATTCTCAGTTGTTCTTGAGCGAAATGCATGGATTTTATTCATCACATTACTAACTTGTCCCAACAGCTGCTTCACTGCAAGATTTTAACCATTATTGCAGTGAATTTTAATAAATTTCAATGCGTTGTTCAAGCGTGAATCGTTCCAGTTTTAGTAATGGCGTAGTTTCTACTTGTCAAATCTCAAAGAATAAAAGCTTTAAAAGTGACAGCTACCGAAATACAGGGTTATTCAAATTTTTGTACTCTATTGAACTTTGTCTATTATTGGATTATAGCAAGTCATGGGAATATCATGAATATAGCCTTGCCTTTGAAGTGGAAAAGGAACTGATGTAGAAGAAGTAAAAGTAAACATAATAGGGCTTATTGGCCTCTACGGACGCTTGATCTTATTCGAACCCATGTCATCATTGAATCTTACAAAAATTATATACTTTTCTAAGGAATAACTTTTGATGAAAATATGATTACTAGGAATCATCATATGTTTAATTTGGATCATAATAAAATTAGTATGGATCACATGATGAACATGTATGTCAATTTTATGATCATATTGGGTTATAATATGATGTTATAAGATAACATTATAATTAATAGGCAAATTGATCATAATATGATTTTTATGATACTAATAACGATAATAATATATTTGGACTACAACAATACATCTTATCATAACGTGTTGCTTTTAGATAATTTTTACCACAACCATGTCGTGCATATGCATGAAATTTTATAATTTTGTTTGGTTATTAATGTCAGAATTGTTTTTATTTTATGTTTTATAGTTGAACATCTAAGTATGAGTAGATGAACTACATACATTTAAAAACGATTAACTGGGTTTTTTCAACATTTAGTTTTTCTTCCAATTTTCTCAAAAATATTGCAAAACTCGAAACTTCAACTGAAATATGCAATCTCTAAATCGATTTTTCTGAGAACAGTTTTAAAGCCTAAGAAATCCAAAATGTTCAAAATAAGGGCCATCCAAATGGCTCCTGTAGTAATTTTAATGAAGACTTATTTACTCTAAATTTTAAATTTCACACAAAATTTACTTTTTTTTATCAAATCATGAAAAAATTATAAAAAAAAAAATTAATTTTTATCTCACTGGCTGCCTTTTAAGGCATCCTTCTAGTCGTTCTTAACCTACCACTCAATGGTATTTAACTTACTCACCATTTGAATTATATTTAGTATCAATTGCTTGTTGCTACCCCCTCAATAAAAAATATTTTGTAGGTCATGTCTTCAGTGCAAAAACTACATGTAGCTCAAACACTCATACCAAACTTTTTTTGTATTTAGTAATTTTATGTTTATAACACACATGCGTAATTAAGATCAAATTCTATATTCTATATTTTCTTACTCTGCCATTCAGCTCGACGGATGCAATAGGAAAATTGCATATAAAACAAGATGTTTGAATAGAAAATGAAATTTCTGTCCAAATATGAATGACATTTGATGTTTTATTTTCATCTTAAGGGCCTGCAGCTTGTTTTCATTAAGTTTTGTAAGAATCTCAATTGCATAAAAAAAAGGGTAAATAAAAAAGCAACTGAACAGTATTACGGGTGAGTGAGAAATTAAAAAAAAAAAAGGTTCAAGGTCTTGTTATGTTATATAAAATTTATAAATGTGTCAGTAAAAAGATACTTTAAGAAATGTTGAAATTTTCAGCTAAAATAAATGGGCAAAGGAAACGTGCTTAGGAAGTTAGTTTTTAAGGTAAAATACACAACAAGAGTACACAAGCTGGCTAACAAGTGCTTGTAGTTATGTTAATTGTTATAAGAAAAACTTTTTTAGATTTTGTTTTTATATAAATGGCACAACACTTTTTTGCCTAAGTATACTTGTTATGACTAATTAATATTCCTCATACGTAGACATGATTAATGCAAAAATGCAACTGAGAATAATGCAATTTTTAAATTGTATTTTTCTCAATTTTTGTAAGCATGAACAAAGTCATTCGAATTTTTATTCGTATACATAAATTTTCAATTTAGAATCAAACATTATTCGATTAATAATTTTCAAATTAACGAATATTCGAATAAATTTATTTTTGAGCTAAAATTTTAAAAATGACGTGTAATTAAATACCAATTACTTGTAATTGATAATTGTCGGTTGCCAATTACCAAAAAGTAATTGGATTTGTAATTGGTAAATTTCAATTACTATAGCTAGTAATTGGTATTTTTCAATTACAAATTACATGTAATGTATAGAATAGCGCTAAGTCCGAATAAGGTTTTCCTTTTACTAGTTTGATACAAAAATTATTAACGGTTCAACCAAGTTAGCAATAACTAGTCACAAAATCCAGTAGTATGTTTTATGCATACTTCAAATAAATGTGTGTTAAATTTTTTATAGATATTGATATTATACGCGTTAATGTATTTTTCGGATGTGGTATATTTGTCCGAAGTTTCATTAAAAGTAACTTTAACATTTTGTAACAAATATTTGTCTTTCATATTCCATTAGAACGACTGTTCGAACGAAATTTCGATTTTTTCCCCCATGTAAATGCACCTCAAAACTTCAGCGCCGACGCGCCATCAGTCAACGTTACACAGTAGGACAGAATCAACATTTTTTTGGAAATAAATCTGGCATTTCTAAGCGGCAGGTTCGATTGGGATAAAATGTGACGTCGGCGTATAAACATTTTAACAGACAACAATAACTTCCGGCTCGTCGTTATTTAAAATCGAAAAAATCGGCCCACAAATGGCAAGTAAAAAACCGGAACAACCTCGATTTTTGTCCTATTTTTGATCTATATCTGGATTACTAAGTCATTTATATAGACAATATGGATATATAATGATAGATATTTCAAACTCCATTGCAACGATGTAAGGCTATAGTAATTTGGACCAACAATGGGTCATAATCGGGAAAAATATTTTTTGACCCGATTTTTTTTTTTAACAAAAAAATGTTTTTTTCAAAATTTTTTTTACTAATAAATTGTAAAAAAAAATTTCAAAAACAAATTGGAAAAAAATTAAAACAATTTGGAAAAAAAAATTTTTTTGAAAAATCATTTTTTATTAATTTTTTTTTAACTAAAAATATTTTAAATTTATTAGTGAACGGTATATAAGAGTCGGCACAGTCTAATATAGCTCTCATACCTGTTCGTTCTCATTTAACAGGGCCTGAGTTGCCAATTACGATGCACATAATTTGTTTATGAAAACGCAAAAGTAAATTTTTACACCTACAATAAGCATTAAAACACAAAGCGATGTCGAAACCTTTTTTTAGAGTACACCACCATTAGTCTTAGACCATATATTGCGATCTCGTTAGGATCGTATATTTAAATATTGAAGAATCTGTTTACAATAAAACGTTTTGAAAAAAGAAACCAAAATTAAAAATAAATACACACTTACGATATAAGCAGCCATACTTTATTGTTTGAAAAAAACATTTATTCAGTTTACTTAGCAGTCTTGAAGAATTAAATTGTATAAATTCTAAATAAATAAAAAAGTGAAAAATATTAAATAAACAATGCATTAGTTGCAGACAATAATTTTTGTATAAATAAATATATGTAAAAACTACATTATTAAAAAAATATATATATAAAACTAAACCAAATTATAACATGCCTTCGACCTGCAGATTTGATTTCAGTAAACCAAATGCCACATATTTTAGTGGTGAAGTAATAACGGGTACAATCACACTTAATACAAGCTATCATAAAACTGTAAGGGGTGAGTAATGCAAAGGGGTTTATTTCTTGGAATGGTGATGTCTATATTTGCCTATATATAAATGACAGAAATTTTGAATTTCTATTCTAATTTTGTATAAAATTCTAAAAACCCAAATTTCGAGTTAATAGATCCATTCCATAGTAAATAAGTTGTTTTAATAACTGACAAAGTCTTGTGAACCAGCATTTTGTCCTAATTTCATAACCTTCATAACAAACACATAACATAATTTGTTATGTGTTTGTTATTTTCCTTAAAAATTTAAAAATATATCGGTTCAAAAACTATAAATGCGTCTTCTGAAAAATTAAATTTTTTGAGTTATGACGACATTGCAGCAAATTTGCGATATGTAAAGGACCTTTTGTTAAGCGCTACCAATAAAAAAATAAGGAAAAAGTTTAACGTTACACAGTTGCTCATTTTGCTCAAAATCAAAAATTCCATTATAAAATTTTGAGAATTGATCTCACTGATAAAGTACCAAAAACCCGTTCATAAATCGGATAATAAGTGTTAGAGCTGCTCAATTTGTTAAAGCTGAAGAACAAAACGTCAACTTCCGGATGATGAAAATGAGGGCTCCGCTTCGGAGCACCTTGTAGCTTCTCAAATCCACATAAGTGAATTAGTTAGCTCCAGACCAGATGGCAAATTCTCAGCGTTACTCCAAAAATCGATTTCAACCATCATGCCATGGCTTATTATGCTTTTTAGGAACAGCCTGGAAACAGGATGCATTCATAAATAATGGAGAGAGGTTACAGTGGTATTTATCCCCAAAGCAGGAAAGGTAAACCATAGTACCGCCAAGGACTATAGACCGATCAGTCTGTCATCGTTTTTATTGAAAACACTGGAAAGATTGATCGATATACATGTGAGAAACATCCTCTCCCCTGACAATTTCTGTAGGACACAACATGCATACTTTAAAGGAACGTCGGTGGAGATAGCCTTGGATGACGTTTTTGAAACAATAGAGGGAACACTTAACAAAAAGGAGTAAGTTATGGCATCTTTCTCGGATATGGAGGGTGCGTTTTATAATGTGAATATGTCCGCAACAGTTGATTTACTGGGTGACTTAGGTGTTGATCAGCGGATAAAAACTTGGACGGAAAAAATGCTTAAGAGCGCTATAAACTCTAATATGAGTAGTGGTAGGACAAGGACAGTTATAACAAGGGGCACACCACAAGGTGTTGTAATCTTTCCACTACTGTGGAATCTTTTCGTAAATAAAATCCTTTTCAGGCTCAGTAGGATAGGCACCAAAGTAGTCGCATATGCTGACGACGTTGTGCTTCTTATTCAAGGGAAGTATCTTCCCACAATAAGTGAACTCATGGAATCAGCTCTCAGTGTTCTATTATCATGGGCCAGAGAAAACGGTCTAAGTGTAAACCCTGCCAAACCAGAACTGGTTCTTTTCACCAGGAGATACAAAATTCCAGAATTCAGAGCTCCACGACTGGATGGTACTTTTCTAAAGAATCCAAATATCTTGGTCTAATTTTGGACTCTAAGCTCTCGTGGAAACGTAATGCTGAGAGTCGAATGAAGAAGGCACTATGTGCCTTCTGTATATGTAAAAAATCCTTTGGGAAGAGACCATAAACCATATATTGTACACTGGATGTACACCACGGTCATAAGACCTATTTTGACCTATGGGGCTCTTGTTTGGTGGAGTGCGGTGGACACCAAGACTCACCTTTCTATTCTTTACAAGACACAAAGACTAGCATGTCTTGAAATTACTGGCTCTATGCTAAATATAACTCCCCTTGATATATGTCAAATGCATTTCTGCTAAGTCTACTCTACGACTCAAACAGTCGAGCGGACTGAAGCATGATCGTATTGGTCACGGCACCATCTTACAAAAGATAGACATGCCATTCATGGGGCATGAAACGAACTACATAGTACCTACACTGATAGGACGTTTAAGATCAAGATACCGACAAGAGATGACTGGGCCGCGAACATTGTCGTAAGGGACGACGTAATCTGAGTCTACACTGATGGTTCAAAGACAGACGGAGGCACAGGCTCGGAAATTTTCTCCGATGATCTGGACCTTTTTCTGTCTCTTTGATTACCCGATACCTGCACGGTTTTCCAGGCAGAGATATATGCCATCGATAAAGCCGCGAGAAGAATCCGGGAACTGAATCTCAAAAATTCGACTATACATATTTACTTGGACAGCCTTGCATCAATCAAGGCTCTTAACTCCAACATTATTAAGTCGAAATGTCTTCTCAGTTGCATCCAGTCACTGGCACAACTGACACAACATCACGTGGAGTTGATATAGGTCCCAGGACTTGAGTGCATCCGGGAATATGAAGTATCTGACTAATGCTCAACGAACAGGTCGTCCCTAGATGAAACTCCCTTGGTGACCGTATCGAAATTGGTAAATGAATGGGTTTTGAGTGAGACGGAACTCAGGTGGTCAAATATCATTACTTGTAGAATATCCAGATTGCTCTGGCTCACTATAAAAGAGGACAGGACCAGGACTCTTTTGTCTCTTAGTAGGAATTCGATTAGGCTTCTTATTGGTATAATATTTAAAAACGAAAACAACACTCAGATGTGTGATAATTTTCAGTAATTTTTTTGATTGAGTTTTTTTAGTTTTCGCTCGAACATATTTAACAGTTCATCTTTTTTAATTTCTTACAACAATTTTAATAGGGATTTATTTGAAATTAAAAGTTTAAATTCTCACGTAATAAACAATTTAAATATTTTTGCCATAGAGAACAGACATAAAACGGAAACTATTCGGTCTACGACCTAACTAAATTGTCAGAAACATATGTGGTGAGAATGTATCAGTAGAAAAAACTATGTGAAAACAAAAACATCACTCGTGTGTGTGATTATTTTGAGTAGTTTTTTTGTTTGAGTTTTTTCTATGTTTCTCTCTGATTCTTTCTTCGAAACATGTTTCTTAAATTTTATTGAACAAAATTCTTTACACTTTGAATCTATAAGGCTTTATTTGATTTATGTAGCTATAAATATGTTTTGTATTTATTTTCAGATATATTAAAAATTTATTAATATTTATTTAAAAATCTGTTGAATCAGCATTAATGCATCACATGGTTCATAATTTTATCAGCAAATTGAATAAAGATAATAATATTTGCTGATTAACAAGTTATTTAAAACTATAAGTCATTATTATTCATTACTAACAGAACCGGCCCACGTTGCTGATCGTTAGGTTAGGTTTCCAGGCAGCCGCGAAGTGAAGAAGAAGTGCAGCTCACGTGGGTCCAGGCATAGGTCCCTTTGTGTTACCTGAAAGTATAAAGGCAAAAAGAGAAGAACAGAGTAGATATGAAAAGAGAGAATAGAACAGTCAGTATTTGGTTAAGGTTGAAGAGTGAGAGGAGAGATACGAGAGAGTAAGAGATAGGATACAACAAAAAATTTACAAAACGATGAACCTGAAAGAAGACACGGCAAATATAAATACGAGTTACAGAGTTGCTATTAATTAAACGAACTGTGATATTAAACTAAGTTGTACAATTGTTGTTATATGTAGGTATTTTATTTTTAATATTATATGTTTAATGTTGAATCTAAGAGTAATTTAATGTAAAAGAAATTATCTACAAAAAACTGTAAGTGTTCTAAATGTTTGTTTTGAAAATATTGTTTTAATTTTAAGTTTTATTATTTAAATAGACGATCCCTTGAAAAAGTAGACATAACATCTACGAAACGTCGGGAAAATTGTAATCAAAATATGATTTTTTATTTACATTGAAGAAGTTCAGGCCCTACTAGCTTAAGAAACTCAACAACTTTAAAATAATCAAATCTGGCCAAATATAAACACTAAAAAAAATCCCCATATTAGGTCTGGTTAGCCAATTACTGTTCCTTACAAATGCATAAATGCACTCAAGCCTCATATTCGAGAGCTCAGAGAGACTAGTTAGGAAATGAAGATTTTCCAATGCCAGACAGTGACAAAGAAGATGAAAAATTGTCTCATCCTCCTCGTTTTGACAACTTCTGCAGAAGTCGTTGTAGAGCAAGCCAAGTATCCTCGCGTGGTTGCCAAAAGTGCAGTGACCGGTAATGACCGCCACCATACCGCTCAATTGTGAGCGCGTCAAGCCAAGAAGATATGTTCTTCGTCCACGATTTAGCCGGGGCCATATCATTTTGGTAATAGTATATGTGGGTTCACAACCCCATCTTGCCAGAGCAAGCTCATAGTAGAAGTTACTAATGCATTTGGATAACGAAATCCCACATAGGAAGTCTATGTGTCCGTCATGCAGCATGGCGCCCTTTTTCGCCAATTCATCAGCAACACAGTTGCCTATAGTATCTCAGTGTCCACGTACCCACTTGAGTACGACTGTTGAATGTCTCGCCATCCTGTTTAAGGATATCCGGCATTCCTGGACCAAATTAGATGTTGTATATACACCTGCTGATCCTTAGAAAACATCTGTTTTATATTGCATCTCGATCTCGATTTTAATATACAGTGTCGTACAAACCAAAGCACGGACTCACCTGAGGTGCTCATACAAAGTTGTAGCAGATATCTATAAGTACATGCCCTTAAATGCAAATGGGATATTATATTTATGAATTCATCTTAAGAGCAAATTATTTGATGTGTCAACTCGGGAGCAATCCCCATGAATTTTTCAAATGTAAGCCAGCAAATAGTCAACGATGGGTCTTGTGCTTTGTTATTGGTTATAGTAAAGTCAAGACGAATCGGGATATCATTTTATGTCATCGAAATCATTACGTCTTCGCCTGTGAATCTGCCACCGATGATTGTGCCTCAATTAAACTCGGTGTGCATTTTTTGTTGGTCAATCATGTTCCGTTGCATAATTTTGGAGTGTTTAAGTTGCGGAGAAGCATTATCGGTGATCCAACCTTCAATGTTAATACCGGCTGGTTCCTAGTTTTGTTTTTCTACCTAAAAAGGTTTATAATAAGGTTAAATATGTTTTAGTTTATTTTTTTTCTTACGAGTTTGATATCTGTGACATACCTGATAATATCTAAAACATTAAAAGTGTGTTTGTTTGTGTTTAGTGACCTATCTTAGAATCCCCTCCAAGTATATTACTATGCATAAGTGACAGGTCCCCTTCATATCAAGTATTAGCTTTAAAGATAGTTCGAGGAACCAATAACTGGAGGACATTATGACAATATGACATAATAAGAGACTTTGTTAAATTTCTATACGGTTAGCATGTTTACTTTTAATAGTTTTTTGATCTCACCATTTGTGAGTGTTGATGTTTGTCTAAGATATGCTATTTTTACAAATACATTTTGAGTGTCTGCAATTCTCATTCGCTCTATAGATTTTTTGTATAATATCTTTAATATTTTTAGAGCGAAAAACAAAAATTTCATTGAATTTATCAAAAATTAAATAGGAATTTAGTACCTTATAACTAAACCCTAATAAAATAAAATTTTGTATTTTCAAAAATAAATTTTCATAATAATATGATTACTTTGGATCATAATATGAATTAATTGGGTCATAAATACGATTACTTTGGGTCATATTGTGATTGATTTGCATCATTATATGATTATTTCAGAATGTATTATGATATTTTATGATACTAATAATGATCATAATATGTTTGTATTACAATCATAAATCGTATCATAATATGTGGCTCTTCGATTATGTTTACCACAAACATATTTTTTCTCTGTATGTATATCCAATGGGTTAACGAGCTACCGTATTATTTCTTAGTTAATTTCTGAAAAAAAAATAAATATTTTCTCTTTTCTCCTTATAGACGTCAGCATTGTCTTCCTGGGCGAAGGTAGAGTCAACTTGAATGAACCTCACTCATCAAAGAATAGCCATCAAGAAGTTTACTGTAGCATACATGAAGTGTACGTTAATAATAATACAATAGTACATGGAAATGGAGTTTTGCCAGCCGGCACACATACTTATTCATTTAATATACCCTTGCCTTGGGAATGTCCCACATCCTGTGAGGGCAGATATGGCCATGTGCGTTATGAAATATCGTTAAAACTTAACAGATACTATCGTTTCGACAATGTCTATAAAATGCCAGTTACTATAATAAAACATTTTGATTTGAATTTATGTCCAGCTTATAAGGTAAATGATTTTATATTAAATATAAATCAAATTACAATAAATTTTTTTTTTCTAATTTAGCTACCACTAGTGTTGGAAACTATTAGTAGTTCATGCTGTTGGCCCTGTTCAAAGGGTAAAATATTTTGTACTCTAAAAATACCCTTTGGTGGCTATGCTCCTGGTCAAACTATTAAATATGCTCTGCACATAGTAAACCAAACCATGGACGACACTGAGGGTTATTTTATAGAATTCTCTAAGAAAATGATTTTCAAAGCAAAACCTCCACAGCGTGGTGAGCGTAGTTCTAAAGATGTTTTAGTGACCAGATCATTTAATGAAAACTGTCTGCGTCTAGCTAATCGTATTATAGAAGATGAAATATATATACCATCTACGCCTCCGACTACCGACATATCAGGTATTATATGTATTGCATATACATTGAAGCTTACTTTAAAACTGGGATGCTGTATTTCAAATCCAGTTATAAAAGTACCTATTGTCATAGGTACTATACCACTGAGGGAAAGTATACCAGCTAATCCGCCTTTGATGAGCGTAACTCAGGATCATGTTGTATCAACTGCCCCAGAACTGGCTGAAGCAGGTGACATAAGTGTTGGTGGGGATTTCCCACCCACTAATAATGAAATGCGTTAGTCTTGTGTTTTTCAATATTTCAATAATTAATATTTATATAACATTTCTTTTTAGAACCACCCACCTTTGAGGAGGCTACTCGTAGCGATTCTCCTTTCATTAATACCGATCATCCTTACGGTGGAAAGTAATTATCTTGTATACTTAGATTAGTAGATTATAAGGTTTTTTATAGTTTTTTCAATGGTATATATGCCATAAATACATAAAATGTTTCCAATAAATGTTAATACTCATTATATAAGTATTACATACATTTTATATAAAGTTTAGATGTATCACTCAAAAGTTAAAAGCAATGTTCATCTGTCTGTTGAAAGCAACATTCCGAATAGCATACAAATATAATACACGAGTATAGCAAGCCATTGATATACGTGAAAATCGAAACACTCATAGCAGAAATATAAACAAAACAACCGATTACTAAGTCATGTACATATACAATATAGTCAGAATTCAAAGGTATTTCAAAGACCTGATGTTTTGTAGTTTAAAATTTGTAACAACAACAGTCTAAATAGTCACTCAGTGTCTACTTACACGTTTATCAATTCGCAGAAATGCATACACACTTTACAATGTACAAACTTAAATGTACAAAACAGTTCATGTTAACTCTAACAGCGCCTATGATCAACTCACTCACGATTCCAATCTCTGCCACTATTTATACACGCGCCATATTTCGTGCATCTTCTACAATGCTCTTAACGGAACAACTAGTATGTTCGAATTCTATAGCTTTCGATGTCAATGTTAGCAGCTTAAACATTTAGTGCTACCATACTTGCAAACAATGCTAATAACCGCATGCTATCAACATTGTTGATAAGTAGAAGCTTGTAATGATTGACGTGTTTATAAACATGATAAATGCTGTGTATATTCTTGCAATATTTTTGTAATTCTTTATTAACGATTCTGTAAATTTTAATTTTTAGGACATTGACAGTAAAGTTACACTTGCAATTATTAAAAATAAAAAATTAATTAAAATTGTTTGTTAAGAGCAGTTTTTGCAATCTATTAATCATAGCTATTTAAAGACAAGTTAGTAAACTATATAGGGCTGTGCCGAATCTTAAATACCTTCCACTTAAATATAAACAGAACTACAAAAATTACAGCTGCGTAGAGAGTAGAATATCCATATTCAGTGTTTCTTACTCATGGAATTATACATATTTAAGTTAGTTTATTTCATTCGATATTAGAATTTTATATTTTGTTAGAAATACAACTTAAGCCAGAAAACAATTTATTTCAAATATTTAAAAATGTTATCTACTTAATATAGCAATTTGTCACTTTATAGCAGGACTTTTCAACAATTTATATTTGATATAATTAATAATTGGTTTACAGCTCAACAAAATGGTATAAACAGGTGAAGCACAAGTGTATACAAAAGACTAAACAAATATCTAGACATACTTCAATGGTAAGTTTTTGTTGTGACTCAATTTTACATATGAAAATGAATTTTAAAGTTATCTTAACAAAGAAAAAGTACAAACATATTCGCATTTACTATAGTTTGGAGCTTAAGGACTGATATAAAAAATTCTTAACATACATATACAGTGGTGGCCATGAGATTAGCTCACTAGCTACTTGCTATTTTTAAACGCAAATATTTCCTATATTTCTTAATTTTTTTATGATATCTTTTGCATGCGTGTTACTTGTCCTTCTAAGATCACGTACCATCATGTCCAGCATTATTCCTTTATATATATTTTGCGTTTTTCTATCCAGAATAGAATAACCTCAAAAAAACACTGGACAGTATTTTAGCACAAAATAAAAAAGTTTATTCATATTAAAAAAGTAACAAAACAAAAAAACTTATTTCACTAAAAACTTAGTACTTAGTTGGATACCCTTTATTTTTGATCACAGCTGCTAGTCTCCTTGGCATACTTTCTACAAGGGCCATACAGCGATCCACTGAAATATCATTCCAAGCTTTTTCTACCTCTTTCCATAAATCGGCCAAATTTTTAGGCTTTTCTCTTATTACATGCTGCTCCACATCATTCCAAAGGTTCTCAATAGGATTGAGATCCGAAGATTGGGCTGGCCATTTTAACACGTCGATATTGTTCGATTCCAAGCAACACCTCACTAAGCGTGAGGTGTGTTTTGGATCATTATCTTGCATAAATCGCCACCTAAGTGGCATGTTGTCCTCTGCATAAGGTATCATTGTATTTAGAAGTATATTCTGGTATACATACTGGTCCATACGAGTATCAATCTTTTTTATAGGACCAACACCATACCCATAAAATGCTGCCCACACCATCACATTACCCCCACCGTGTTTTATTGTTTTACTGGTGTACTTTGGATTATGTTGCATGTTCGGAGGACGCCATACATACCTCTTACCATCCGATCCGAATCTACAAAATTTAGATTCATCACTCCAAAGGACATTTTTCCAAAAAATTAACGGCTTTTCCAAATGCTCACGAGCAAAGGACAACCGAGCTTGTATGTTCTTTTTTGAAACATGTGGCTTATGCTGAGAAATGTATCCACGTAAATTTTTTTCATTAAGTCTTCTTCTTATCGTTCTGCTGGACACGTTGATACCATATTTTCCTGAAATTTCTCTCTGGATTACGGTGGAGCTCTTAAATGGATCTTCGACAGAGGCTCTGTATATTAAAGAGTCCTCTTTACGTGAAGTTTTTCTGGGCCGAGGAGCCTGAGTAACATTTTTAGATGTTTTATATTTCTGAATATGTCTTAATGCATTATAAACCATCTTCCTGGAGCATTCCAAAGTATAAGCAATCTCACTTATACTTGTTCCTCTCGAGTTCATTTGTTGAATAATCTTTCGTTGTTCCTCTGTACACCACTTTTTTTTAGCCATATCTAAATAATGTTTATTAAGTCAGTTTGTCTTCCTCATTGATTAAATAATACCTAAACTTACCAATTAATATACCCTCAAAAAACTTTTAAAACATTTAATTATACTTATATGTGCTAAAATTGTGTCCAGCTTATTTTACATATTACTGCACTAAAATGCAAATTTGAAAGAGAATAGCGATAGAATGCAAAAAAAAAGTAACGGGACTTATTGATCACACCATAAACAACACTAATTACCAAAAACTTTAGTTTATAATTGCAATGAAATGAAATAATTTGCTTTAGAAAACAGCAAGTATGAAGTGTGCTAACCTGTATGTTAATAAAAATGAAACCACTAAACTTAAAATTTTGATTTTTTTTTTATTTAATTGAAATTATTATTACAATTTACAAAAAAAAAATATTTTTTTTTTTTTGTAAACCTTGTAAACCTTTTAAAACCTTTTTCGGAAACCCTTCCATTATGGTTTTTATAGTGATTTCTGTCACTTGGACAACTTTTTTGTGCTCTTCAATTCAATAACAAGAGCCCAATAACTCTCCACTGGCCTTAGCTCCAGGCAGTTTGGAGAATTCGCCTCTCTTGGTACAAGTACTACATTATTGTTCTTTTAACGCTCTTTCCATAGTTACAGGGTGCCAAATCAGGCCAAAAATAAGTGGACACATTAAGAAGTCTTATGAATGGAAACATCCTTTTTTGTTAAAATTCCTTGATGTAAATGTCGGTATGTATAGAGCCCTTTGTAACAAATGTTTGGCTTTTTTGCCGCAACAGCATATTGCTTGCCATACCAAGAACTTTTTGGAAAGTTTTGTCTGCTTTTGGGTCTTAAACTTTTCTTCAACATTCTCTCGAGCATCTGCAACATAAAAAAATTGACCCAGAAGCTGCGCAAAATTTTCCATACGTACATTTCGTCATCCATTATGCAGCAGGTACATTTTTTGTATAAAATTTAACTTCCATTTCCGTGTTCTGCCTTTGGCCTCTAAATTTTTAGCAGAGTTCAGCCAATAACTTTTTGAGCCTTGTATGCTTTTAAACATTCACTGGCTTTAACTTTTCGTACCCAATAGTCCGAGTACTGAGCTAACCCTACTGCTTTTCTACCGGATGTGTTGGGAGCTCTTTTGAAAATGCTTTATATTTATTGGCTTTAGACACATCATGTGGACCATTCCTTCTACCTGAGCCAGAGTGTATCAACGGACAAGTTCTCCAGGTACTGTTTAATAATATTAGAAAAAGTCTGATAGCAGACCTTTAATTGTTTGGCCAATTTTTTGTAGGATCAAGTTGGGTTTTGTTGAAAATATTTAATAATTTTAGTACGCACTTTTTTCTGGTCACTCAATTTAATCAGATTAACAATAAATGAATATAATTGACATTAAACATAATGAAAAACATGTGTTAAGAATTTTACGATCCCAGTCCTTATCAAAGTAATTAAAACCAATTTTTATTTCTTATAAATCGATTAATTGAAAATATTTAAGAAATATTTTTTTCTGTGTTGTAACAATAGTTTTGGTTAATCATAAATGATGACTAATCGATTAATTAATTAACATCCTAATAATAACTTTAGCTTTTCTAAAGCTTACAACAATAAATTTCAGTGAATTTATCAATAATATTTATATTGAAAATTTAGCACATTTAAATTAAAACCTATTTAGTGATGATTACTAAGAATCATAATATGATTAGGTTGGGTCATATTAGGATCATGTATGCCAATGTTCTGATTTCATAATATGTTTGGACTGCAATAATAAATCTTATAATATACATGCAATTTTATAATTTTTTTGTATCAAGTTTATTGGGTTATCGATGTTAGAATAATGTTATTTTTTGTATTTAAACAGCTGTGGGTAAATTAACTATAAAAACTATTTTTAACTGGATTTTTTTTTTTTTTGGAAAATATTGCTTCTTTGACCCAAAACTTTAAATTGAATGTGCTACTGCTAAACGTCATTCGATGTTGCTTAAATTTTAAGCATTTAGTTTTTACATGGCTGAGAAGAGTTTCACACCTAGACAGCATCAGCAATCCAAAATGTGCAAAGCAAGAGCCACTCAAATGGTTGCTGTAGTAATTTTCATGAAACAATTCATTTATTCTTAATTTAAAATTTCACACAAAATTTTCTTTTTATTTTATTTTTTTCATCAAATCATGATACAATATTAAAAAATTATAATATTGATCTCTTTTAAAGCATCCTAAGCATGACTAAGATCAAATTCAATATTTTATGTATTCTTAATCTGCCTTACAGCTCGATGGATGTAATAGAAAAAGTGCAATTAAAACAAGATACTGTAATAGAAACTACAATTTATGAATTACATTTAAAGTTTAATTTTCATCTTAAGGGCCTAAAGCATGTTTTCATTAAGTTTTGTAAGAATTTCAATTGCAACAAAAAATGTGTAAATAAAAAAGCAACAGGTGAGTGAGAAATTAAAAAAAGGTTCAAGGGTAGTTATATAATATAAAATTTATAAATGTCTCAGTAAAAAGATACTTCAAGAAATGTTGAAATCTTGAGTTTAAATAAAAGGACAAAGGAAACGTGCTTACGAAGTTTGTTTTTAAGATAATATACATATATAACAAAAGTACACAAGCTGTCTAACAAGTGCCATGTAGTTATGTTAATTGTAATAAGAACAAGTACGAGTGTTATATTTGGCTGTGCCGATTCTTGTATACCCACCATCAATATGGTGGTATACATACATATCATTTAGTATATTTATGTTGATATCAATATAACTACTATATAAATTATTTATTGACAATAAAATATTTGTCTGACATAGGGATTATATCTGGGTCAATTATGGAATGATTCTCACAAAAGTTAATAGAAAGATCTGGGTTTATATAAAACTTGGTTATGTCCAATTTCATCACGATATTAATTATTATAAAAATATTATGAATGTTCAAGTAATTTTCTGAAAAGAACATGTACTTAGAACTACTTTTTGTAAAATTTTATCAGGATTGCCGCATAATATACATATTTATGAATGCTCAAACTGTATTACGAGGTACATTTGTATGGTGACTACGTGCAATCATGTACCGATATTAGGCCATTTTCAATGCCAAACAAACCTTATCAATAGAGAGTATTTGTGGGAATTTCCAGTCAATAAGCTCCTTTCGTTTGGGCCCCATCGTGTTTTCAACTGACAGACAGATGGACGGACATAGCTAGTTCGTCTTAGAATCTTATGAGGACCCATAATATATATACTAATATGGGTCTGCGACAAATATTTTGAACGAAATGACAAAATCAATATAGCCACGCATCTTTTTTGATGATGGGTAAAAAACTTATTTAAAATCTTTTTTGCTTGAGTATACTTAATATAATGAATTAATATTCCTCATACGTATACATAATTCTGGCCAATATGCAACTGAGAAAAAAGCAATTGTTAATTGCATTTTTCTCAATTTTTGTTAGAATGACAACACTAGTCATTCGAATAATCGTTGAAAAAATTATTTTTAGCATTTTTCAATTTAGAATAAAAAAAGCACATTGTTTTCAAGCTAACATAAAATTGAAATTTGAATTAAAATAAGTTTTTTTAAAGTTATGATTTATTTTATTTATGGCCATTATTACAACTTATATACAAAAGGTAAAATATCTTCATCGTAATTCAATTCAGAATCGGCATTCGCTATTTTGATAAATAATTGAAAAATGTCAAATTCATGTTCAGCATACAAAAAATAGTAAGAAAACAGAAGAAATTATTTCCATTTTGCAAATTAATTGTGTAAGATATAGAAATAACAAAATGCAACTAAAACAGCAAACAAATATAAGTTT
Source organism: Calliphora vomitoria (assembly GCA_942486065.2). Taxonomy (NCBI): domain Eukaryota; kingdom Metazoa; phylum Arthropoda; class Insecta; order Diptera; family Calliphoridae; genus Calliphora; species Calliphora vomitoria. The sequence goes on from OW818029.2 coordinate 155,040,452, forward strand.
GTTATGAAATTCACACCATAGATGAGGGATGTTTTACTGAACATTTTACCATCAAAAAGTAATTTTCGTGAAAATCAAAGATAGAGGGTTTTGAATATAGGCCCTCGATAATATGTTGTTCTTGCCTTATGAATATAATAATCTGAAAACAACATATTAAGATATAATAATTCATCAAGAACATGATTGACATAAAAATATATTAATTTACTTCCATCATATATATGATTGCGACAATCATGTAAATTTTAACCTTACCATATTATGTGACTGTAATATTGTTAAAAAACGTCTCAAATTTTTGAAATGGTTACAGTAAACGTGTACAACTATATTTTTTCTCTGGGTGTATTTAAAAAAATATATCAAATAACAAGTAAGCGTGTTATATTCAGCTGTACCGAATCTAATATACACTTCACCAACGTATAATATAAAAACAAATCGATGAACAAGTCAACAAATCGAGGTAGCCGTGTTGTTTTGCTTAGCAACCGAACCAGGACTATAGTTTTCTGAATACATAACTTACATACTTATATGATTGATACACCAATATATCGGATTTAGTGTAACTTAGATTGCTACTTAAAATCCAGAAAATTTTTTTTTCACTCGCATTTTTGTTGACAACATATTTTTTAAAAAAAATTCTTTTTTCATCAACAATTTTGTCATTCCGTTTGTAATTTCTATATTTTTCATTTGCGACCCCACAAAGTATATATATTCTTGATCGTTATAGATAGCGAAGTCGAAATAGCTATGTCCGTCTATCCGTCTGTCCGTCTGTATGTTGAAATCAACTTTCAGTAGCCCCCAAATAACTTACAAATTAATTGATACATCAATATGTTGGGATTTCTTCCGGCTCGGTCGAGATAATCGGTCCACCACAAATGGCTGAGATATAAAGAAAAACCCGGGACATCGTCTATTTTTGGTCTATTTTTGATCTATATCTGGATTACTACAAAAAAATTAAAAACCTTGATTCTTCATGTGGATTATTTTTATTTGGTCTTTTAATTTTTTTTTACATCAAGTCGAGAATATGATGTCATGTAAATGGCCGCCGCCACAGTTGATTGTCATTTGAGCCCTTTTTATGGTATTTTCCATCACTCTGACCAAAACTTTCGGCGATAGGTCCTCACATTCTTGACGGATATTGTTTTTATGAGCTGCAAGAGTCTGAGGCTTGTTGAAATAAACCCGCGACTTCAAAAAGCCCCACCAAAAGAAGTCTGGAGCGTTCAAATCAGGCGATATTGTTGGCCAAAACGGGAGATTAGGCGCCCGGGAAATGCATCCTTCAGCATATCGGTTGTGGCACGTGCAGTGTGTGCCGTTGCACCGTCCTGTTGGGACCACATGTTTTCCAATCCCAATTCATCAAGTTACGGCAAAAAGAACTAGTTGATCATTGCTCTGTAGCGCTCACCACTCACAGTAACCGTTTGGCCCGCGACGTATTCGAAGACAAAAGGTCCGATGACTCCTCCAGCGAAAACAGCACACCATACAGTGACTTTGAGCAGGTGTAATGGCTCTTCGTGGGTTAAACGCGGATTTTCAGTGCCCCAGCAGCGTAAATTTTGCTTATTTACGTACCCGCTAAGATGGAAATGGGCCTCGTCACTCATGATTATTTTTGATGAAAAATCATGTTCCTCTTGGTGGTGATTAAGGATGGCTTGAGCGTATGTTAGACGCGATTGGCGGTCAGCAGCTAACAGCTGATGTACCGTCTGGACTTTGTACGGAAACATCTTCAAATCTTGTACCAAAATTCGCTGATACCCATTTGCGTGGCACGTCGTCTGGTCGATGTCGACGGCGCTTCCATGACATCCTCGGCTACAGCAGCAATATTCTCTGCAGAACGGCTAATCCGGGGTCTTCCACGCCTGGCAGCATCTCGTGTTGAGGCAGTCTCTTCGAGGCGAGCGGCTAAACGTCTCAGTGTTTCACCAGTAGGAAATCTGCGACGAAATTCACGTTGTGCCAAAGTCACCGACCGATTATTGGTCAAATAAATAGTCAGCAATATTCCGCGTTCTGGAGCAGTGTAGCGTATCATTGTTTATTAACGTGTATTTCGCATGTGTTTACTACACAAATGTCAAAACAGAACTGACATTAGCGGCCAATCGCAAAATTTATAGCATTTTCTGATAGGAGGATTACTTTTGAGCCACCTTGTAAGTCATTATATAGACTATATGGATATCTAATAATAGATATTTAAAATTCCATTGCAGCGATGTATATAAGTCTATAGTAATTTGGACCCACAATGGGTCAAAAACAAATTTTTTCACTTTTTTTTCACTAATAAATTTAAAAACATTAAAAAACAATTTGGAAAAAATTAAAACAAAAAAAAAATTTTGAAAAAAAAAAAAAAATTAAATTTGGAAAAAAAATTTTGAAATTTGTTTACCTAAAAATATTTAAAATTTTTATTTTAAAGTATAATTTGGTGAAGGGTATATAAGATTCGGTAAAGCCGAATATAGCTCTCTTACTTGTTTCACCAAAAATTTGTTTTCTTAAAGTATACTTTGTTATTTGTTTATACTGTACATATTTTTAAGTAGTTGATACTGATTAATCTAATAATATTGTAATTTAATTTTTTTTTTGTTTGAGTTGATAAGAATTTGAGTCATTATAGTAAAAATACCATTTTTTCAGAATTCCTTATAATTTATAAATTAAAAACAAGAATTGTGCAAATGTAATTAAAAATTAAAATAATGTAATCGTTAATTAAAACTACTGTGGCATTAACTAGTGTTTGTTAAAAGCTCTTTTTTGTTACTAAAAAATGCTGTTTTGCAAAATACGTTTGCAATACTACAAAATCTTAGGTATAACATTGAAAGCACACAAGTTTTTATTATAATTCCCATGTAGTACTACTACTTGTTGAAGGGGATTCCCACACAAAACCAAAAATACCCAACCAGTGCAAACAAAATATACATATGTATGGAAAAAAGCACTTTCATTGCAAACTGATTACAGACCACAAAAACTAAACAACAGCCAAACTGAGAACAGCAAGCTCTCTCACCCAATACACAAATTGATGATGTCATTATCACCCAATACATGCTCTCTTCAGTAAAATAAAACTCTTAAATTTCATGTGTAGATACATTTTTTATTCTTACAATACAAGCTATCATACTTTATTGTTTGAAAAAACATTGTTGGACATTCAGTCAGTTTACTTAGGAGTCTTGAAGAATAAAATTGTGTAATTACTAAATGATTAAAACAAGCAAAAAATATTAAATAAACAATGCATTAGTTGGAAACAATAATTTTTATATAAATAAATATATGTAAGAACTACTTATGTACATATTATTGAAAAAAGTATAAATATAAACAAAATTATAACATGCCTTCGACCTGCAGATTTGATTTAAATAAACCAAATGCCACATATTTTAGTGGTGAAGTAATAGCGGGTACCATCACTCTTAATACAAGCAGTGATAAAAATGTAAGGGGTGAGTAATGCAAAGGTTTTCTTTCTTGGAATTGTGGTGTCTATATTTGTATATTTTGAAGTGCTATTCTAATTTTGTAAAAATTTGTACCAACGTAGGTATAAAGTTTAAGATTCTTATGCTAAGTGCAGCATAACTTTAAGTTAAGAAATGACCAGACATGGTGAAAATTGGGTTTAGAATAATAAGTTTATTATTTAAATTTGTATTGAAAACTGGTTGTTTTAAAATTAACTTCTCACCAATACAAATATCAAACAATAATTATACCCTACACCACGTGTGGCAAGTACATCCATATGCATACATTGTAGTTTTTTATACCATTTGCAGTTTCTACAACGTTTATTTGTGACACTACACACGCGAGAAGAAATATACTTGTACATGTTTACCATAACCATTTCAACATTTTTACAAGTTGTTTAAGAATGTTATGGTTATTGAAATTATGTATATTATGTTCAAGTTGCCATTCACATGGTTGTAGCAATCATATATATGATTGTAGCAATTAAGTATATGTTAGTGGCAACATTTTTATGATGCAATAATTCACCATATTGTGTTGTTCTTGAATAGTTATCATATTCTGAGAACAATATATTATGGTGAAAAATTACATCATAATGAAAATGATTTTTTTTTTTACCTTTTAGAAACGGTGGCTATTTCCTCATAGTGATAATCATTGGAATTGGATTACTAACTCATTAATATAGACAATGTGGGTATCCAATAATAGATATTTCAAATACCTTTCCAACGGCGTATATAAGGCCAATTGGTCAAAATAGAAAAAAATATTTTTTACCCCGAATTTTACTTTTCACCTATAAGGTCCAACTTATACACTACAATAAAAATAATGAAAAGTCCTAAAATTTTTTTTATATGAAAATTTTAAGAATTTGTTTTATTTTAGTACTAAATATAATACATTTGGATACACCCTTTTAATTTTCCATCTTGAGCATGAATAATCAAAGCATTTTGAATGCCAACTCTTGAATAGGCCACGTTTAGCTATCCATGAGAGAAGCACGGCTCCTCCAAATTCAATCCGCATATATGAAGCGTTTGTCCTTGCGCCTTATTGATGGGCATGGCAAATAATAGACACACTGGGAATTGCAAGCGCTTCAATTCAAATAGCATGTCTGTTGGTTTCAGTGGAATACGCGGTATAAGCACAATTTCGCTTTGACAGTCAATATTGTGGCTTCAATCAAATTTGGCTTCAATTTTTTTACTGTAAGTCTTGTGCAATTACATTTAAATTCCGCAGTTAAATTATAGATGAGCCGCCTTTTAAATTCAAACTATGCGGTGGCTACTAGGCGGTTCCAATGAATTCAAAAATTCAACTCGATAATTTACTGCGTCATCCAGTTTCATTTCGGTATCAACAGATTTGTGTGATATCACTGAACATGGTAACTTTTCTTGAATGTGACGTTGTACATTTTTTTGTGCAAGTATTGCGCGTTCTCTCAACCAATCGTGATTCCTGTAACATTGTAATCTATATTCTATATAAATATATAAATGTCTTTGTAAGTTTGTTTATTTGTTTGTTTGTTTGTTTGTTTGTTTGTTTGTTTGTTTGTTTGTTTGTTTGTTTGTTTGTTTGTTTGTTTGTTTGTTTGTTTGTTTGTTTGTTTGTTTGTTTGTTTGTTTGTTTGTTTGTTTGTTTGTTTGTTTGTTTGTTTGTTTGTTTGTTTGTTTGTTTGTTTGTTTGTTTGTTTGTTTGTTTGTTTGTTTGTTTGTTTGTTTGTTTGTTTGTTTGTTTGTTTGTTTGTTTGTTTGTTTGTTTGTTTGTTTGTTTGTTTGTTTGTTTGTTTGTTTGTTTGTTTGTTTGTTTGTTTGTTTGTTTGTTTGTTTGTTTGTTTGTTTGTTTGTTTGTTTGTTTGTTTGTTTGTTTGTTTGTTTGTTTGTTTGTTTGTTTGTTTGTTTGTTTGTTTGTTTGTTTGTTTGAGCATCACGCCTAAACGGCTGAACCGATTTTATTGAAATTTGGAACGTAGATAGATCCTTACTTGGAAGCGTCAATAGGCTATACATTTTTTCAATACTTGGACCAGAAAGGGATAAAAGGGGGAAAAACGGGTAAAATTGGTACCTTTAGTTTTTAAACAATAATTACTAAACGGCTGAACCGATTTTTACATCGACAGGGGTAGCGAAGCGCACCGGGTCAAGCTAGTAGAAAATATAAATCGAACCAAATATGGTAAACCAGCACAAAAATCGGAGCATGTATTATACTAGTTGTGTGTACATAATATTCGACACAGCCGAATCAAACATTATTACTAGTTTTTGCTTTAAAATAGCTCTGTTCAATAACTAAAAGTTGTTACTAGTTAGTAACAATTGTTACTGGAAAAGCGTTCATTAACTCAAAAAACTAGCAAGTAGAGAAAAAATCAAGAGCGTATAAATTTTAGAAAGTGTTCTCTCGTTGCAAACTATTACAAGTTCTATTTTGAACTCGTAATAGTTAGCAGCTTATATTTCATATGTTTTGTGTTATTGTTTATTTATTTACAATTTTATTTTTGTGGTGAATAAATAAAATTGAAGAAAATGTGAATATTTATACATTTTAAAAGGAAAAAATATGAAAATTGTGTGTATAAATTTTTTGTTACTGGAAAAGCGTTCATTTACTTTTTACTATTTTTGAGAATTTAAGAGAGTATTTTTTTATATTTTGATTTTATTCTCTCGTTGCAAGTATTTACTGGGAAAGTAAATGAACAGACCTAATGTCTTCCTAGTATATATTGCATTTCCTAGTATTTAGTAGTAAAACAAAATGTTGTTTTGTTTTGGAACATTTTGTATACAATTTGCTTTTCATTCACAAAACAATGAAATAAGAGCGCCTTGGTTTTTATACCCTACACCACCATAGTGGGGAGGGTATATTGGATTTGTGCAGATGTTTGTAACGCCCAAAAATATTAGTCTAACACCCACCTTAAAGTATACCGATCGACTCAGAATCACTTTCTGAGTCGATTAAACAATGTCCGTCCGTCCGTCCGTCTAGCTGGCTGGCTGGTTGTCCGTGTAAACCTTGTGCGCAGAGTACAGGTCGCAATCTTGAAGATATTTCGCTATTTATGCTTTTTTTCGCTCTGTAAACCACAACCATTGAAAAGTGGTTGTATAACGTCATAATAACCATACGCTTTGATATTACTTTTTTGACATCTGTCATTTATTGGATATCTGTAATCATCTGTGCTATAAGGCTTTATTTGATTTAGCTATAAATATTTGTTGTATTTATATCCAGAATTAGAAAACAATTAATTAATTTTTATTTAAAAATCTGTTGATTCATCATTAATGCATCACATGATTCATTCTTTTATCAGCAAATTGAACAAAGATAATAATATTTTCTGATTAACATGTATTAATTCAATTGCAAAATATTATGTATGTTAAACATTTAAAAACGATAATTTATCATAATTCAATATTTCATCATAGATAGAATTTAAACGAAATAAATGGCCTACATTTTTAAACCACATTTTTTTTTTTACTTTTTGTGACCGATAGCAACCGAACTAGTTGCCAATCTAATGATTCGTTTGCACACATAGAATTTTTCTATTCTATCAACTGAAAGTCAGTTTTGTGACCCCTTTTAAAATTTTGTAGCCGCAACTGTAAAATTCGGTCACTAAGGTAGAAACATTCGATTGGCAACAAATTCGGTTGCTATCACGAATCTGTTTTCTCTGTGCAGTATTATAATATGCAAAACAGAAAAAGTATTTTTGGTGCCTAAAATGTGTAATTTATCATATTCTACTAGTATATTTCCATGTTAAACTGACAGGTCGCCTTCATATCAAGTGCTAGGTTTAAAGGTAGTCTCGAGGAAACAATATCGGGACTATGATACGTTAAACATTTCCAGAAAAGGCAAAGTTTGTCAGTCTCCTGAAGGATTAATATACATTATATGCAAGTACTTGGTATAATTGAACATAACAATGAAGCGTCATATGCGGGAAGTTTTGCATTACTTATTTAATTTGGAAGAAAAAGTGCTGATTGTTTATCAAAGCTTATGGCGAATGTGTTCTATCGGGTTCAATGTGATAGACAAATCACCCAGTCTGGCCTAAAAAGTTTGAAAGCCAATAATTGGAGGCATTACTCCATTGTTGGCAAACTCAACAAGAGCTTGCAAGATCATTGGGAACTACACAAGCAGCAATTTCAAACCGTTTGCGAGCAGGATTCATCAAAAACATGGAAACTTGGTACCATACGAATTGAAGCCGAGAGACCTTGAAGTATGATTTTGCATGTCCGAAATGATGTTTGAAAGCTATGAAATAAAATCCTTATTGCACCGACTCATTACTTGCGATTAAAAATGAATCCATTACAAACAGCCAAATCGATATCAAAGTCAAATATCCATGGCGCTAAGGTAATGCTCTGTACCTTAGCGCCATGGATATTTGGCTTTGATATCGATTTGGTTGGTTGGAGCAAAAGCAACCTATCTATTTTGTTCTGCTAAAATCTGGCCACTCCACCACATGGAACCTGTACCGCTCAGAATATGCGGCCAGACATAAAAACGTAATATTCCGTCATAACAACGCTGAGCCACATTATGCAATACATATTAAAGACTATTTAGAGTGAAGTGGTTGGGAAGTTTTGCACCACCCACAACTAATCCGTTTGAGGCGAACATTTGCCAAAAAACGTAAAGAATATGCGGCCAGACATGAAACTGTAATATTCCATCATGACAACCATAGGCCATATTATGCAATACATGTTAAAGACTATTTAGAATGAAGTGGTTGGGAAGTTTTGCCCCATCCGCCTTATATGACCTTGAACCGTCCGAACACTATTTGTTTTGATCGATGAAGAACGCACTCTCTGGGATTCGCTTCACCTCTGAAAAGAGTAACCGAAATTGGTTGGATTCGTTCTTGGCCTCAAAAGATGAGCAGTTCTTTTGGCTCAGAATCTATATGTTGCCAGAAAGATGGTCTAACAGTACTTTGAATAAACTTATATTGTACAAATTTTTAAAGATAAAAGGTAACTATTTCAAAAAATCTTGCATTTTTAATTTTTATACCCAATATATTCCATATTATATTTTTCTTAAAAGTTGGCCAAGATTTGATAGGACTAAGAGTGGATACGTTCCCTCAATTGGTCCAATTTTTATTATTTATATTCACTTTCATTAACCCGGCAATTCTCATACCCTCGCCAAAGCGAGAAACAATTTGTTTTTATTCTAAATAGTAAAAATACTTCAAGTTTACACTATAAAAAAGTTTAAAATAAAACAAGTAAGACTGCTATATATGGCTATGCCGAATCTTATATACCCTTCACCTTTGTTGTGGATGCATTAATTGCCCACTTTCAGCGTATAGCATCCTAAATATATCAAGAAAACTTTACATTTAATTGCTGACGATCAGATTATACCCTTCTCACGAAGGTGAAGGGTATAAAAACAACAAAATACACAAAACAATGAAGCCAACACCACACATTCAAACATACGTTTTATTGCTTTTTTGTCAAAGCATGCAATAAATTGTTTTTTTTTATGAAATTTTCAGAGGTTGTCTCGGATTTTTGCTCATATCTCCGTTATTTATTGACGGATTTTGCTGATTTTAAATAGGAAACTTCTCGGAAGCATGTCTGATAGAATTATTGAAGATTTGGATCCCGTAGATTTCTGGGGTCTTCAGAAAATTGATTTCAACAGACAGACGGACATGGCTTAATAGACTTCGCTATCTATAAGGATCCAGAATATATATACTTTATAGGGTCGGAAAATTATATTGTGGAAATTACAAACGAAATGACAAACTTATATATACCCTTCTCAGGAAGGTGAAGGGTATACAAAATAATGCTGGTTGTGTTTTTATACCCTATACCCATAGTGGGGAGGGTATATTGGATTTGTGCAGATGTTTGTAACGCAGAAAAATATAAGTCTAACACCCACCTTAAATTATACCGATCGACTCAGAATCACTTTCTGAGTCGATTAAACGATGTCCGTCCGTCTGGCTGGCTGGCTGGCTGGCTGGCTGGTTGTCCATGTAAACCTTGTGCGCAGAGTACTGGTCGCAATTTTGAAGATATTTCGATAAAATTTAGTACATATCATTTTTTCTGCTCAAGGACCAAGCCGATTGAAACTGGCTGAAATCGGTTCATTATTTCACCTAGCCCCCTTAAAAATGTCCTCCCAAAATTGGACTTTATCGGTCATAAATGTTCAATTTATATAGGTACCTACACAAGTTTTTCTCCAAATAAGTTTTATATATACGAAATTCATGTCACCAAATTTTATGATGATCGGTCCATAATTAGTCATAGCTCCCATATAAGGTCTGCTTCCGATAATCTGTAACGAACCTAGCCGCAAGGGCCTAACTCTCAAGGGGCCGCTACCTATAAATACCGGCCGTGCTCATGGAAAAATGGGGTGGTTCTTACCCCTATCGAGTTAGTTTACGGATCAAAACACAAAAAATAAAAATTTAGGTAGCTTTATACCAAATCGACTCAAAATGTAAACAAAAGCCAAAAACAAAAGATAAAGTGAGAAATATGTAAACAAAAAAAAAATAAATAAATAAAACAAATAGAATAGAGATAAAAGGATATGAAAGATGCTAGGTTGAAGAGGGATAGGTGCAATTTCCCCTTCTATTGTCTATACCCACCCTAACCATGCTATCGTATGATATAAATTTTAGATAGCCCAAAAAAAATATTGATCTACCCGTATAAGTCCTTAACCTTTCATGAAATAAAAACTAGAAGAAATTTAGCAATTCATATTGCGAATAGCAAACAATTCATTTATTACATACTTGTAATATTTCATAAAAACAAAATAATAATCCTAATCAAATTAAATAAATTTAAACAAATTATATAAAAAAAAAAACGTTTAAATATTGTACAAATTTTAAATAAAAAATTAACGTGTAGAAATTTTATATTGTGAATTTTAAACGCGAACTGTTATTAAATTGATTATTATTATAGCATAACATTGAATTTGTATTTTACCTTTGTAATTAGGATTTCTAAATTTTGATTATATAAAGCAGCCCTAAAGTATGCTACAGTAATTTATACTTTCCATTTATGTTAATAACATTGCAAAACAATTAATAGGAAAATTTATGTTTTATTACAGAAAAGCAGAGCTTTTCTTCTTAGAAAAGTATATAATATGTTATTAACAGAAATACTCAATATAACAAATCAGTTTATCATGAAATAACATGAGTTATAAAATTATAAAATTGTATGTTAATGATGTAAAGAAATTTATGTTTTTCTAACAGAATGTTAATGAAAATGTATGCATGATGTGAAAACAAATTAACAATTCAAAGTAATAAAATATATGTTATCAACAAGTTACTTATAAAACATACAGCAAATTGTATGTTTATTATTATTTTGATAACATGAAATTCAACTAAACAGAAATGTTACTCAATTTTAACATTAGGCAAAAAAAAAAATCAATTCGCTTTCACATCATATAGAGTGAAGATTTAATAATGATTTAAAATTTGACTTACCATTTGATATCCCACGAAGACTCCAGGCCTGTTGTCCCTCTGAGATTTGGCAATAAAATTTTATGTTAAATATTCACTCAATTATTTGGTGTTATGTTAGTGTATGTCTGATATGAAATGTGTATGAACAATATATGTTATGTCAATAACAAACAAGAAAATTTAAATCTTTATGAAACAAACAAAACTAAATGTACAAAAACAATGTTATAGAAAAAAAAAAAAAAAAATGAATTGAAAACAAATTTACATATACATATGTACTAAAAATCAAAAAAAAATTATCTTTAAAATATTATATTTAAATAAATTTTGTAATTAAGTTATGTCGAAATTTCCTTCGTTATTCTAACGAAATGATGAAACAAAAATGAAGATTCTATAGGATTTCGAAAATTCCTCTTGGATATAATAAATTCTTGTCAAGAAAATGTGTATTTATAGGACTTGTCAGGTGTTAATATGGATTTGAGATAATAAGGATACAAATTTCCTTATTTCTGTGTTCAGAGATTATCTTGATGTTATATAGCCAACATGGGTACTTGAATGGTATGATAACTGTACTGGTACTGATATACATATATCTTGGGTTACTCCAGATGTGAACTAGGAGATTCGATCTCGTACCTTTCCTTTTTCAATGGCAAATATTTCGCAGGCCGGGGTAAAGGATCTTGCCACAATACAAATGTGAATCGTCTCCCAGATCCTTGTCCTGGTTGGAGCAAAGGATCTGTATCGAAACGCAAGGAAATCTATTGAAATGAAAATATTCCCTTAGACAATTTAGAAGAAAACCAAATTCTCGAATTGTTGCTTACCAAAAAAAAATTGAGACTTATGGAATTCCTTCACTTTACAAAAACAGCAAAAGGGATATTGGACACAATTTGTACAATATTAAGTAAGTATCTTCCTTCCGATACAAATTAAAAAAAAATTGAATTCAATCACGGAAAAAAACAAAATTTTCTTTAACGATTGTTCCGCACAATTTAAAAATTCAAAATACAATGAAAAATTTTCTAATGAACAAAAAAAAAATCGAAAATATTTTCAAATCCAAAGTGATTAAAATAAATTTCCTGAAATAAAAATTTTCAAATTCCATTTCATTTTATTTAAGTGTCTACAAAACAAGTGCCTCACAAATCACTTTAACGAGCATAAATCTCTTAAAAATGTTGGTATAGACATAAAACGCAACATAAATAACTTTCATACAGACATTAATTGCACCACTTAATTTCGGTCCATAATTGTTCATAGCTCCCATATAAGGCCCACTTTCGAAAATCGTTCACGAATATAAATTATTGAAATTTTGAAAGAAAAAGGTTTTTGCACATTTACTTAGTGTAGGGTATTATATGGTCGGGCTTGACCGACCATACTTTCTTACTTGTTTTAAACCATATTTGTTTTAGCTGATTTCTGAAATGTAAATATTTTCCCTTTTCTCCTTTCAGATGTCAGCATTATCTTCCTTGGCGAAGGTAAAGTCAAATGGGAAGAATCTCACTCATCAACGAACAGCGATGGAAGCAGTTCGACTAGTACAACCTACTATAGAACACATGAAGTGTACGTAAATAATAATACAATAGTACATGGAGATGGAGTTCTGCCAGCCGGCACACATACTTATTCATTTAACATACCCTTGCCCTGGGAATGTCCCACATCCTGTGAGGGAAAATATGGCCATGTGCGTTATGAAATATCGTTAAAAATTAACAGATACTATCGTTTCGACAATGTCTATAAAAGGCCAGTGACTATAATAAAAACTATTGATTTGAATTTATGTCCAGTTTATAAGGTAAATGATTTTATTTTAAATATAAAATAAATTACATTTTAAATAAGTTTTATTTTGTTATTTAGCTACCACTAGCATTGGAAACTATAAGTAGTGCATGCTGTTGGCCCTGTTCAAAGGGTAAAATTTTGTGTACTCTAAAAATTCCCTTTAGTGCCTATGCTCCTGGTCAAACTATTAAATATGCTCTGCATATAGTAAACCAATCCATGGACGACACTGAGGGTTATTTTATAGAATTCTCTAAGAAAATGATTTTCACAGCACGATCTCCCCATCGTAAGGAGCGTAGTTCTAAAGATGTTTTAGTGTCCAGATCATTTAATGATAACTGTCTGCGCCTAGCTAATCGTATTATAGAGGGTGAAATCTATATACCATCTACGCCTCCGACTACCGCAAGATCTAGTATTATATGTATTGAATATAAATTGAAGGTTACTTTACAACTGGGTTGCTGTATTTCAAATCCTGTTATGGAAGTACCTATTATCATAGGTACTATACCACTGAGGGAAAGTATACCAGCTAATCGGCCTTTGATGAGCAATGCTCAGGATCATGTTGTACCAACAGCCCCAGAACTGGCTGAAGCAGATGACAAGAGCGTTGGTGGGGATTTGCCACCCAGTTATAATGAAATGCGTAAGTCTTGTGTTTTTCAATATTTGAATAATTAATATTTATTTAAAATTTCTTCTTAGAACCACCCACCTTTGAGGAGGCTACTCGTAGCAATTCTCCCTTCATTGATACCGATGTTGATGAAAGGAATCGTATTGTAGGATTTAAACCACTTTATCCCATGTACAATCTTCCTTACGGTGGAAAATAATTATCTTGTATGCTTAGATTAATAGATATTAAGATTTTATACGTATAGTTTTTTTAATGATACATATGCCATAATTACATTAAAAGTTTCCAATAAATATTTATACTCATTTTAAATATTATGTAAAATAAAGCACAAATTTTATGTAAAGTTTAGTTGTATTGCTCAAAGGTTAAAAACGATGATCGTCTGTCTGTTAAAATCAATATTTCGAAGCCCTTTAATAACTTAGAAATATCAAGTATAGTCCGGGTTCGGTTGCTCATAAAAATAAGGAAAAATCGCACAAAAATTACTGTCATTTACATTCATTCATGTATGGAATATATGAATGGAAGCAATGCCCCAGCTTCAATGACTCTGGCTCATAAATCAGGCTAAACTATAATTTGATTTATAACTTATTAGCGATTGAAGAAAATCCTACAAGAAAAAGTCTAAAGGGGTTAAATCACACGATCTTGAAGGCCAGTTCACATCACCTGTAGGTAAGATGACCATGCCCTCAAATCGCTCGTGCAGAATGTCCAATGTTTCATGAAGCCACATGTCGTTGGTGTCCATATCATACAATTCATGCCAAATGGAGTTGGTGTGACCAATGACGTTTTCAAAGAAACATGTTGCTTAAAAATCGAAACCAAACAGTTAGGTAAGGTTTCCAGGCAGCCGTGAAGTTGGAAAGTAGAAGAATAGCTTACGTGGATCTAAGAAATGATCCCTTTGTGTTACCTGAAATTAGAAGTTAGAAAGAAAGAGGGGCAGATAGAAATGAAAAGAAAGATGTGGAAGATTGAGTAGTTAAGAAGAAGATGTTCAAGGAAACCAAACAATTTTGATTGTTGTCCAAACCAGAGATCAGCAATGAGTAAAATTACAAACGGAATAACAAACTTATATATTCCCTTGCCACTCATGGTGAAGGTTATAGAAATGTTTGCGCCTAACCAAACGTATTATTGGGGATGAAGTGAAGGTTACTTTGAAATTATCGAGTTGTAGCTGGAATTCCCAATAACTGTAGGTACCATACCAATAAAGGAAAGTTTACCAGCCGATCAGTACTTGATGAGTGGAGCTCAGAGGCCAACCAAGGCGACATATATCAGCAGATGGTTGTGCAGGTGGCGATTTTCCTCCAAGTTATAATGAAATAGGTAAGTGGTAAAAAGAAATATCTTAAAACCCACATAAGTACATATATGGAAATAAATCTGTAACTTCTAAACGAATTGCCCGGCTACAGAGGAGGTGTTGATATGTTTAAGTTTTGAATTTGGGCTTATAAACCAAGGAGTTCCAAACCATAGTACCCCAAAGTAGGGCACCTCGGCTATATCAAAAATTAAACATAATGCCAAATTTTTCTTTGCGATCGGATTTGTAAGGATTTTAATGTATCTACTCAATGAGATCTAAAAAAAACCATTGCTTTAGTCATATATTATCTCTTATAGTTAACGTGTTATTCGCATTTGAAAAGTATTTTTCGTAAAGTCTTAAAGTGAAAATATCTTTGAAAAAATGTTTTTTGTATAGTAATGTTATTAAATAATAGCTTTTTTAAGTGTCTGTCTGTCTGTTGAAATCAATTTTCTGAAGATCCCAAATAACTTACAAACTTGGTTCATACATCAATATATCATGAATTCTTCCGGCTTGGTTGCTATTTAAAATCGAGAAAATCAGCCCACAGTGGCTGAGATATAAGTAAATAACCGGGAAACCTCGATTTTTGGCCTATTTTTGATCTACATCTGGATTACTAAGTCATTAACATAGACAATATGGATATCTAATGATAGATATATCAAAGTTCATTGCAACGATCTATATTAGACAACATTCATTTGGACCTGCAATGGGTCAAAATCGGGAAAAATATTTTTTAACCCGTGTTTTTCAACAAAAAAAATTTTAGTCACAAGTCAATTTCAAAAATTAAAAAAAAAACTATTTCGAAAAAAAAAAATTTTTTTGAAAACAATTTTGAAAAATAATTATTATTTTTTAAATTTTAAAAAAAAATTTTTTTTGTTTAAATTTTGAAAAACAATTGGTTAAGGGTATATAAGATTCGGCACAGCCGAATATAGCTCTCTTACTTGTTCTATTACTTAAAGTTACCTTTTACTATTACGAACATAAAGGCAAGTTGTAATAATGGCCCTAACTAAGTCTACTAACAACTGAGATTCTCTTCATTGATTAAATAAGTTGTAGTGCATCACTACCATTTCGACAAGTAAATAGTTATGTACTAATAAAAACAAAAGAGCATAATGTTTCCCATCCCTGATCTGCGATGATCGTGTGAGCATGTTTGGTTAAACATTCCCACATGCTTAACATTATTTTCTCTTCTGTTAACATTACCAAACTGTTAAACTCTTAGAGCCAGACAAATACATTATTTTGTATACTCTCGTATAGCGGCATGTTTACTTTTGGGAGACACTATTTAGATTTTGTAAATAATAAGCAAGTATACAAAAAAATCTAAACATTTAGTGACAAAAAGTATCTGGTGGAATGAATATTAAACGACGCACTTAAATTTTGTTTTTTTTGAATATTTTCTATTGTCTTATTTTTGTTATGAATTCATTAACAAAAAAGAAACAATAATAGCTGACACAATGCAAATAATAATTATATTATTATTAGAAAATATTGTACGACATATAGACATATAACTACAAACAAATAATGCCCTCAACATGTGAATTTCAATTAAACAATCCCAATGCGGTTTACAATAGTGGAGACATAGTAAGTGGTGCGATTGTTTTGACCACAAACTCCCCCAAAGATGTAAGAGGTAAGTGCCAAACAGAACATGACTCTGGATGCTTTAAATTTGATTACGTTATATGAATGTTTCAAACCATATGCAAATGCAGTATTCTAAAGTTCAATAGTCTAACCTTGAATGTTTCAAAAAGAGATAGATGAGTTCTGTTTTCATTATTTATATAGTACATATGATCGCAATTTAAACAAATATCATTTGGACCTTAGTGAGAGTAATTTTTATATAATAATCATCTTTAGAATTTAGAAATATCTCTTGTGCATACTCTCGCATTTTATTAATTTTTTCCACTCAGCGGATATTCAAAAAACATTAAGAGCTACATTCAAACAAGTATTAAATATTAAGCCGCAACTAATACGATTTTTAATTACCAAACTCATTAGTATTGGGATAAACTGAATTTGTAAGGGAACGATTGGACAATGCAAGAAAATAATGATGAAATTGTGATAGACTTTCTTGTCGTAATTATATTCGTGGGTAAGTGCTGATGTATGTAATGTGCAAAAATGTTTTCCAAACACCCACTTTCTCGGTGTAGGGAACCATCACTTTTTAGACAAATACATAAAAATTGAAATATTAAAAAAGGCATTGAAAATTTTGGCACAAAAATAAAGACACCGGTTTTTTTTGTAAGAAAATAATTATGAAATTGTGTAGGACTTTCTTGTCGTAATTATATTCGTGATGTATGTAAAATGCAAAAATATTGTCCCAACACCCACCTTCTCGGTGTAGGGTACCATCACTTTGTTAGACACATATATACAAATTGAAATATTGAAAAAGGCATTGAAAATTTTGGAACAAAAATAAAGACACCGGTTTTTTTCAGCACGAAACAGAGCCGATCTTAAAATTCGGCAAATACAAGTTTCAGCTAATTGTTAGGTGCAGCACCCACTTTACAATGTGGACTCCATTAATCCTGTTTTTATACCCTACACCACCATAATTGTGCTGACGCTTGTAACGCCAAAAAATAACACATACCCAGTCGATGTAAAGTACAGGTCTCAATTTTGAAGATATTTCGATAAAATTTGGTGCCTACATATAATTTTTTCGGCCCAAGGTCGAAGCCTATTGAAAGTGGTTAAAATCGGTTAATTTTTTCATTTATCACTCTTAAATGTTTAACTTTTACAGGTATCTATAACAATTTTGCTCCAAATACGTTTTATATATACGGAATTCATGTCACCAAATTTTATTATTGGTCATAACTACCATATAAGGACCACTTCCGAAAATCACTCACGAATATAAATTATTGAAATTTTAAAAGAAAAATATTTTTGCTCATTTACTTAGTGTAGGATATTCTATGGTCGGTCTTGACCGATCATAATTACTTACTTGTTTTATACTGAATTGATAAAGTGTTTTTTTTTAATCAGTAATTTTTACTGGATGCTTTTTACATTCAACAATAAAATATAACTTTTTGGATTACATTTATTACGCCGTGCAACAGTCCACATGCAAAGATATATAAGGTAAAAGTAAGGGATAGAGAATAAAAATAAACAAAAATAATCGCATCATGGGTAATTAATAAAAGCTAAAAACTTGAGCGGTTTAATAATTATGGTCACCCCCCTGAATGAAAAAAACGGACAACAAATTATTTGAAAATTTGTTATACAAAACAGTCAGAAATTATTATTTTCGGAAATTTACCTATATGGGAGCCTTGACTTATTGTGGACCGATCATCATAAAATTAGGTGACACGACTTCTCTATATATAAAACTTATTTAAAACGAAATATGTGTAGATATATATTGAGCAGGTGAGATGCAAAACTCGTTCCTTACAAAAATTAAAAAAATTTAGATAATCATTGATTCTGGCAGTCCTTTTAGAGCTTTATGGTAAGCAATTACATTCATCAGTCATTTTTAAAACTTTGTAATTACATATTTCCGTAGTTCAATGCTTTAATCATTATATTTGAAGTGTGCTAAATTCTAAATTTTTAAGATCTTAATTACTGAACTTTTCCTACTGGGTCGTTTACCAAAATAAATATTATTTGCATTTCTATATACAGTATCAGCCATAACTAAAGCACCCCCTCAGTGATTTTTTTTCATACAAATATAGTATTTTTTATTTTTATAAAAATAAAGATTTAAATTTCTATTGATAAACAAATACTTTTAAAGTTAATCTTTCTATAAAAGGTAACTTTAAATCAAAAAATATTTAAAGCTAGAAAATAAACCAGTCAAAACTAAAGCACCCCTTCATGGATATAATATAAAACTTTTTTTTAGTTTTATTAAGTTTTTTATGGTGTCTTGCGATATTCCTTCCCAGGCTATAATAACGGCTTGAGATAAATCGTGAAAACTGCTGATCCTTATTTCGGCAATTTTAACGATTTATTATCATATTAACAATCTCCCACAAGTTCGCAATACGATTAAAATCGGGAGATTGAGCAGGCCAATGAAGAACTTGAATCTTATTGCTCTGCAGCCAAGTATTACAAACTTTGGAGGTGTGCTTAGGATCGTTATCCTGTTGGAACCTCCCTATAAGTGGAATCTCTTCACTGGCATAAGACAACATTACATCTTTCCATATATAACGGTACATGAACCGATACATAATCCCATTAACTTTATGATTTGGCTCAATTTCTTGACCAGAAAAGCAAACCCAGACCATTACATTGGCCCCTCCATGTTTAATTGTTCCTTTGAAATACTTTGGATTCAGTCTTTCTACTTTTCGTCTGCGTACATCGGAACTTTTTAATTTGTACTTGGATTCGTCAGATAACAGAACTGTCTTCCATTTTTGGACACTTCAGTTAAGGTGGGGTTTGGCAAACTCCAGTCTAGCTTTCTTGTTCTTAGCTGATATAAATGGTTTTTTTCCTGGTCGTCGACTGAATAGTCCTACTTCTACTTCTCTTCTACGGATTGTTCTTTTGCTAATGCATAATCTTAAACTTGTTCTTACTTGACTAGCTGATGCTGTAGGATCTTTTTGTATAGCTCATTTGATCAAGAAATCATTATATCGTGTGGTTTTACGCGGGCGGCCACCAGAATGTCCCGGTGAAATACGACCATTCTGAAAAAACTTTGGAATCAGCCTGGAAATAAGTGATCTGTTAATTAAATAAAAAAAAAATTCATGGAGGGGTGCTTTAGTTATGACCGATACTGTACATCTACAACATGTACAGTTTAGTGCGAGACGTATTAAAATCCTATATAAAAAAAATGTAGCTTTGTGAGTTCGATTACTACAAACACTGTTTGAATATATGTACACAGAAAACACTGAATCGTGATAGCAACCGAATTTGTAGCCAACCGTATGATTCGGTTGAAAACATATAATATTTCGGTTCTATCAACAGAAAGTCAGTTGATAAAGAAGAATTTCGGTTGAAGCAACCAAACTTTTGTTACCTCTTCTAAAATTTTGTAGCCACAACTGTAGAATTCGGATAAGGTAGAAAGAATCATTCGATTGGCAACAAATTCGGTTGCTATCACGAATCTGTTTTCTCTGTGTAGGAAGCGAGGTTCATATAAATTATTGTAAAACTATTTTATCTTTAGTGCTGAAAGCACCAACTCAACTTCATTATAAATTCAAAAAATTCAAGAGAATTATAATAGAAAACACCCAGAAAGGACTATTAACTCTGTGGGGGGGATTAATTACTGAACCAACTTTTACACCCTTATACCATTCTGGAAGAGAAGAAAGACAATTAATAAAATTGATCCAGAAGTACTTCCCATCAGTGTGGAGATTAAAAATGAAAAGAAAAAAAGTTATTGAAACCCTTTTATCAAGCCACTTTAGGAAAAATTGGAGAAGCAATAATGACCTGCAATTGTATGCTTTAATCTTGGATAATAATAATGATATTGATCATGATATGGAGGAAATTAATGAAGAATACAGTGAAGCTGAAGATTTCACCTTATCAGTTTAAAAAATCATATTTTTCTTTTCTTAAACTTTTAAAAACTTACTTTAATTACTATTTTACTACTGTTACCATAACTTTAATAATTTGAAATAAATGACAAAATATAAAGATCAAATTTGCTGGTGGTCTATAGTGTGCTGTAAAATTCGTTCGATGTTATATGGTTTGTAGCAAAACTCGTTTGTTTCGAAAATTAGATGTAAAGCTAGTCCATTGCAAACTTTTATCTATTATTTCTCTATGTTGCAGTTTATTTAAAATTTTCAACTCTTGAGTTTTAGTCAAGAATGGAGTAACATCTAAGAATTTAAAGAATTTAACTAATTTCGTCCATTTAATTATATGTGGAATAATGCAACGATTTAAACTAATTTCAATAGGCTTGGTACTTAGACCATATCTTCAAAATTACGAGCGCGACCTGTACTTTGCGCATGAACAATCGGCCAGACATACGGAAAGGTAGACGGACGGACATCGTTACATCGACACAAAAAGTTATTGTGATTTGGTCGGTATACTTACACCTATACAAGCATCAGCACAAACGCATAATACACTCCTAACTATGGTGGTGTAGGGTATAATAATTGATTTTATTCTGTAACAAATTTAATATGTTTTCCCCAAACATGAACAAATATATATATATTTGTTTGAACATACTGTTACGAAATTATACTTGAATTTAAATATAACTGTTTTGACGGGCGGTTTAAATTTGTCTAATTTGAAGCATCGTTAAGACATCAACTGCATTGCCAGTGTATTGTTAAACGTGTGTAGAAACACTGAGTGACTGCTTGAACTGTTGTTGTTGTACATTTTAAATAAATAAAGAGTTATAATTTTAAGCTACTGAACGGCTTTTATTTGCAATCAAAGGTATCCGGTTTATTTAAAGGAAATAAACCAACGTTTTAAAAAGGTTAAAACGTAACAATACATAATCCGTTATCTATATTTCTCTTTACAAACGTTTCGGTATTCAGCCAAAATTTTGCCGATTACCGAATACTGATATTATGCACCTTTTTGACCTAATCCGAAACCGAATTATCGGTGAAACTTTAACATAAATCGTTAATTAAATCTCTTATTTCAGATATTAGCATCATTTTCCGAGGCGAAGGAAAAGTAAGTTGGACTGAAACGGAGAGGCGTAGAAAATCAGATGGTACTTACACCAATCACACGGTTCAGTATAAAGCCAATGAGTTGTATATCGACAATACCACAAGCGTACGTGGTGAGGGAACTCTACCGGCAGGAACTCATACATATACATTTCAAATACTTTTACCACTGCGTTGTCCCACCTCTTGTGAGGGTCGCTACGGTCACATACGCTACGAATTGATGCTTAAACTAAATAGGCCATTTCATTTTGATAATGAGTTTAGTAAACCATTGACGGTACTTAAATTGCTGAATTTAAATTTAAATCCAGCTTTAAGAGTGAGTAGAGAAACTGAGAAATTAAATTGTTAACATTTTTGTATAATCTTTTGAATTAAATAATTTTCATTTTCAAATTTTCTTCCATATAGATTCCCATTGAAAGTGAAGATATTTTTAGTTCCTGCTGTTGGTGTTGTTCAAATGGTACAGTTAATATCACGCTTACAATCCCATTTGGTGGCTACGCCATCGGTCAGAGTGTCAAGTACTCACTCTATGTACAAAATCAATCAATGGACGATATTGATGGCTACACCATCGAATTTAATCGGAAAATAATCTTTACTGCCCGCACACCCCATCACAAAGTACGCGAAGATAAAACCAATTTACATAAGAAATTCTATGGTATTCGCTGTTTACGTTTGACCACTCGTATTTTTGATGGCAATTTTCTAATAGTCTCCACACCTCCCACCACCGAGGGTGAGAGTATTATAAGTGTACGTTATTCAATAAAGGTTATCTTAAGTATGGCGGGTTGTAGTACGGACAATAGTATGACCGTACCAATAGTTATTGGTACCGTACCACTGAGAGAGAGTATGGTGACGGCAGTACCTGTGGAAAGTAATCGGCTTATTACAGTGACACCAACAGCACCCGAACTACCTCTGGATGACCAAGGAGGCAATGATTTGCCACCAAGTTATCAGGAATTGAGTAAGTGTTACTTCCATAATTCAATGTATAGCTTTTAAAATAAAATGTTGGTTTTCCGTTTTTTATAGGCCCTCCCACATTCGAAGAGGCTACACGCAGTAGTTCTCCCTTTATAGACACTGATAAAAACGAACACAATCGCCATATTGGTTTTAGGCCATTATATCCCTCATACTCGCAAAGTGATGACTAATTGAATTACCGCAAAATCTCTTCAATAACAATTATTTTATGTATTCGAATATGTACTACATTTGCAGGAAATGTATTTTTTATAATGTTTTAAA
Organism: Calliphora vomitoria; assembly: GCA_942486065.2. NCBI lineage: Eukaryota > Metazoa > Arthropoda > Insecta > Diptera > Calliphoridae > Calliphora > Calliphora vomitoria. Next base: position 155,063,482 of record OW818029.2, read on the forward strand.
TAAAAACACATTAATATTTATGTATAAGCAGCAATATTATCAGGTTCATAAATTTAAATTTAATTTGATAAGCATAAATACTAAACAAGCTAGCAGTATATGTATTTTTCTTCTATTTGACAACTTTTACAAAAAGAGTAAACAACGTCTAACAAATATTTGCTAAGAGATAATGAAGATTACTTTGGTACATATACATTAGGATGGCCCTTATGTGAGGCGTTTTAGATTTCCGGTGTTCCCAAGGGAATACGAAAAAAGTATTGGTCTTTATAAAATTCTAAGATGATTTAGCTATGCCCGTCAGTCTGTCTGTTGAAGGCACGTTAAGCCCCGGAGGATGTACATAGGAGCATTTAGTTTTTGTCCAATATTCTTTATTAATCAGAAATGTTTTATATTGCAAATGGGCAAAATCGGTCAAGTATAACGAGAGTTATGGGACCAAAATGTAAAACAACTCCAATATTTTTCCAAAAAATCTTTTGCTATTGCTATACACATTTCTATACAATAACACTATATATTGTTACGAAATTGTACTTGAATTTAAATATAACTGTTTTAACAGCTAGTTTAAAGTTGTATAATGCCTCTCAACAGCAGTGCTTCTCAAACTTTAACAAATCTTATTAACATTGCTGTAGAACATACAACATTGAATAAAAGCTTTGAGTTGAGCATTGTTTGTAAGTATGGCAACACCAAATGATTAATGACTAACACCGAAAGCTCTAGAATTCGAATATTCTAGTTTTGAGATCATTGTAGAAATATAACTTTCTAGACGGTAATGCTGTGTATATAAATTGGCCTTGAGAACACCACAAACGTCAGCCTAATTTGAAGCATCGTTAAGTAAAGGCATCAACTACATTTGCCAGTGTCTACTTGTACATTATAAAGTGTGTGTGTATTTCTGCGAATAAAGACACTGAGTGACTATGTGAACTGTTGTTGTTGTATATTTTAAATAAATAAAGTGTTGTTACAAATTTTAAACTACTAAACGGCTATTATTTGCAATCGAAAATATCCGGTTTATTTAAAGGAAATAAACCAACGTTTTAAAAAAAGGTTAAAACATAAAAATGTGTATAGAATTCAACAAAAATATGTTCCATATAAAAACACATCACAAAACGATAGTTTGCATAAAATTATCCATATTTCATCCGCATAATATAATAATCTTATAAATTTTGATATCAAACTTAAATTTTACACAGATTAGTTGGATGTATGCAAAAGTCATATTACTGGAGTTTGTGACGATCAGTCCATAAATGGACATAGCTACCATATAAGATCAACGCACAATAATTGAAGACGATCGCTCGAACGAACGCGAACGCGTATAAATAACGCTATTGGTTAAAAATTAAACATAAATTTGTTTCAAGTATGCATAAATCTTACTATTGTATTTTGTGACTATCGATCCATATTATACAAAGCTCCTCTAAAAGGCCCACATCCGGAAAATACATTACTCTCCAACACACCTATCGTGAGGAAAATGTTGGTAAGAAATTAAAAAAAAACAAGTAAGAAAGTATAGGCGGGCAAGCCCACATAATACCATATAATTCACTACACTGAGTATATGATTATAAATAGTTTTCTTTTGATATGAAACTTGTTTGCATTGAATGATCGAAAAGTGATTAGTTATGGACCGATCATCACAAAAATTTGGTGAGATGATTTGCGTACATATGAAACATATTTGTGCTAAATTTTATTTGGATTTATGCATATTTGATGCATTAATGTCATATTTGAGAATGGTGCTTATATGGAAGCTATGAAACATTTAGGACAAACACATTTGTGCTGAATTTGGTTTGGATATGTTTACACAGAAAAAAATTACGACAAATCAATTGTCATATTAATTACCAAATTCGTCAATACAATTAATTTTTTAATTAAAAAGGCACCAACAACCGATTTTGTAGATACAAAAAATATTTTTGTTACTGAAAATTGTTAACTCTCAACAAAAAATTTTAACAACGAGTTTGTGAAATTAAACAATAAATTTGTTAACAGTCAACAGTAAAATTTTAACAATAGGTTTGTAATATTGAATAATTATATTGTTACTAGTTTATAATATAAATTATATATCTGCAATGGCTTTTTCGTATATTAATAAAAATGCAATTTGATGGTTTTAATCGTTTTTTTTTAAATTATTTTAAACAAATTTACAAATATAAAGTTAAAGCATGTATATATGTATGTTGTAGGTTGTTCCTCCTGTATTCTTCTTGAATGATTTCCATTTACCCTCGACGCATTTGATGACGAAAAGAGTCCACTTGAAATCCTGTTGAAAAAACGTTTTGTATATAAAATTGATGTCAAATTGTTTGGCCTATAGCGATAGATTATAGTTTCATATTAAACTTACCATGTAGAATAGTCCAATTTCTTTATAATTTATAAAAGAAAACATATTTTTTATGAACCAAAAAATTGTGTTTATTTTTCTTTAATTTTTATTTTTTTGACACATTTATTTTTGTTACTTTCAATATGATATTCACATTGAATTTTAACAACTGAAATTGTTAATAGATATCTAAAATAAATTGTTGATATGAGTATTAAAAACACATATTTAATAAAAAAATTATTAAACATTTAAATCACATTTCAAACAATTTGTTTAATTACTTAATAACTGTTACCATTTTTTTCTGTGTATAATTAAGATATTTATAAGAGCTAGGAAAAATAATGGACAGATTCTAACCAAATTCAATATAGGATTAGTCCTTGGGGCAAGATAAAAGATTGTTGTTGTCGGACAGATAGACGGACGGACATCGCTTAATCGACTCAGAAAGTGATCCTGAGCAGATTGGTATACTTTAAGATGGACAATATTCTTGCACTTTACAAAAAAACAGCACAAACCCATCATACCCTCCCCACTATGGTGGTGGAGGTTCAGGTAGAAGGAATGGTCCGCATGATGTTTCTAAAGACCAAAAAATAGAAAGCATTTTCAAAAGACCTCCCAACACATCCAGTAGGAAAGCAGACTGCTTAGCTCAGTGCTCGGACTATCTGGTACGAAAAGTTAAAGCTAATGCAGGTTTAAAAACATAAAAGGCTCAAAAAGTTCCTGGCAGGAAAGCAGATTATTCGCAACTTCCTGGTCAAAATTTTGATGTTTCTCGAGGGAATGTTGAAGAATAGTTTAGGACCCAAAAGGAAACAAAATTTCCCAAAAAGTTCAATATGCAGTGCGGCAAAAGAAGCCAATGATTTGTTACAACGGGCTCTATAAATACCGAAATTTACATCAAGAAATGTTTACAAAAAAAGCTGCTTCCATTCATAAAACTTCAAAATGTGTTGACTTTTGGCCTGACTTGGCATACTGTCAATATGGTAAACAAGCCCTTGAGTGGTGCAAGAACAATAATGGGGTATTTGTACCAAGAGAGGCAAATCCTCCAAATTGCCCGGAGCTAAGGCCAGTGGAGAGATATTGGGCTCTTGTTAAAAGAGAATTGAAGAACACAAAAAAGGTGTCCAAAAGTGTGGTAGATTTTAAACCAGCAAAGTAACAGAAAGCACGATAAAAACCTTAATGGAATGGTTTCCGAAAGAGGTTCAAAATTTCATCACAATATTTTGTTTTGTAAATTGTCTCAAAGTAACGCTTGCAAATTGTTTGTGGTTTGTATAAAATCAAAGATTTATATATATTCTTAAAGGCCTATAAAAAACATAAATAGCACGTTATCTCTTATAGTCATTGAGTTATATATTTTAATATTCATATCTCACCATACCTATGTGAAATTTCATGGCAATCGGATCAGCCATTTACGAATGACAGATTTATTTCCGAAATATTCTAATTCCGCTCCACTGTGTGATGGAGAGAACTTATTACACTCTCACACAATATAAAGGCCACCCTAATGCAGTGATGTTCAAAAATAAAAATGAAGATGTATTGGTGAGAGAGCTACCCAGCAAACATTATGTCGAAAACTTAAAATAAAAAAAGTTTAGATATAGAATTTTTGTTAGATATAACTAATTTAAATTTTAAGGAAAAGAAAAAATATACATTCTACGTCCGAAAATCTCTTCAATTTTTAATTATTTTTGACTTTGTTTTTTTGTGTTCAATTGTAATTGAAACGCGTGTGTTCGATATGCTTCGTCCAAAAACAACCAACAACAATGATTAATGATTTCTGAAAAAAAATTAAAACAGTCTACCGTATGTGTTTCATCGCATGCTAAACGATGAATGAATAATGTGCTGTTTTTCTAATCCAGACGAGTACTTTGAGTGCAAATTTAACATGTGTTTTGTTATTGTAACAAAAACAAAATACATGTAAAATTTCCACTCAAAGCACTCGTTTGCTATAGAAAAACAGCACATAAAAGTCTTTAAAAGAGCATAACAAATGTCCGTAAATTTTTTAAACAATTGTTGTATGGCATGAGCATCACTGCCCTAATGTATATATTATTTACAAATGTTCCAAGTTTTAATATTACTTTAAAGAACAATTCTCCATCTCTGACAGTTTGTGTGACCATGAAAAATACATTATTCGCACACGCTTAACATTGTTGTCATTCGTTGACATTTGCGTATTCTTGCTTCTCAATTTAGCAAACTAACCACACATCTATTGTTAACGTAAAATACAGAGATACCGAATAGTTTATTTCGATGCCCCAAAATAACATAAGTTAATTTTGTCTTGAAATTAATTAATTAAATTTTATAGTAAAAACTCAATTATTTAATTTAACTTTAATTCAGATTCTGTTTCTCATTACTCTCTCACATAAGCAATACTTTTCCTATATCACTTGTGTGAGAGAGTAAAACCCCTTTCACATTAGGCAATTTAGTGGCGCAAGATGTCAGAGGTAAGTAAGGTCAAGTTAACGAGAAGTCAATTTAGCATGTTATGAAAGGGGTCTAATAAGTTCATTTGCCATTAGACGGGAACGAGAAATTCAGTATCATCGTACGTTTATCAGTACGTTTTGGTTTCATATCCCCACTACCGGCCTTTTCTAAATTACAAATTGAATCTAAAACAAGTAAGAGAGCTATATTCGGCTGTGCCGAATCTTATATACCCTTCACCAAATCATACTTTAAAATAAAATTTAAAAAAAAAAAAAAAATTTATTTTTTTAATTTTTTTTTTTTATTTTTTAAAAAATTTTTTTTCAAAATATTATTTTAAAAGTTTTTTCCAATTTTAAAAATAGTTTTTTTAATTTAATATTAAAAAAAAAATTTATGACAAAAGAATGTTTTTTGTGAAAAAAAAAATCGGGTTAAAAAATATTTTCCCGATTTTTACCCATTGTAGGTCCAACTTTGTATAGCCTTAAATACATCGTTGTAATGGACTTTGAAATATCTATCATTAGATATCCATATTGTCTATATTTATGACTTAGTAATCGAGATATAGATCAAAAAATAGTCCAAAAATAGAGGTTGCTTCGGATTTTTGCTCATATCTCCTAGTGATGAAATTTTTAAACTTTTTCGGAAACCTTCGAACAGGCTGTCCATCTCCGTTTAAAATTTACTACACTTTTGAACACCTTTTTTGTGCTCTTCAATTCTATTTTAACAGGAGCCCAATATCTCTCCACTGGCCTTAGCACAAGGCACTTTGGAGGATTTGCCTCTCTTGATACAAATACCACATTACTGTTCTTTTACCACTCAAGACCTTAAATGGGCACATTAAGAAGTCTTATGAATGGAAGCATCCTTTTTTGCAAACATTCCTTGATGTAACAAATGTTTGGCTTATTTTGGCACAACAGCATATTACTTGACATGCTAAGAACTTTATGGGCAAGTTGTCTGCTTTTGAGTTCTAAACTTTTCTACAACATTCCCTCGAGCATCAGCAACATAAAAATATTGACCCGGAAGACGCGAAAAATTTTCCAGAACATATGTTTCGTCATCCATTATGCAGCAGGTATATTTTTTTATATAATTTGACTTCAATTTTCGTGCTCTGTCTTTGGCCTCTAAATTTTTAGCAGAGTTCCTGTCATGAACCTGTTGAGCCTTGTGTGTTTTTAAACCTGCATTGGCTTTAACTTTTTGTACCAAATAGTCCGAGCACTGAGCAAACCGGGCTGCTTTCCTTCCGGATGTGTTGGGAGCTCTTTTGAAAATGCTTTCTATTTTTTTGGCTTTAGAAACATCATGTGGACCATTCCTTCTACATAAACCAGGTTTTCTATCAACGTTCAAGTTCTCCCGGTACTGTTTAATAGCATTGGAAACAGTTTGACGGCAGACCTTTGATTGTTTGGCCAATTTTTTGTAGGACCAAGTTGGATTTTGTTGAAAATATTTAATAATTTTAGTACGCACTTTTTTCTTGTCACTCATTTTAATCAGATTAACAACAAATGAATATAATTGACATTAAATTTAATAATTTTTCGATCTCAGTCCTTAGCTGTAAAATAAAACAACATTTCCGTTTCACTTGTATTGGATGTCTGGAGTTTGCAAATGTCTGCCGGAGACCTAATCTGTTTGAGTACTATGACAATATAATATTCTCACTCCGCTAGAAAAATTAAGATTTGTGTTGAAATTAAAACACATAAAATAATTTTCAAATATATATCTGTCTATATACAAGATGAAGAAGAAGTCATCTATCTATATTTTATTATAACACACACAAATTTTTTAAATTTAATTTTTAAATAGATATATTTAACAATTTATGTATTTTATTGTTATGTTTTTATTCTCTCAGTAGCATATATTTGCATATAATAATATATACTTTCTTTTAGACTATTTTATACCAAATGTATCTGGCAGTAAAATATTTAGTACCAAAAATGATCTGCTGAAGTGAATATCAACAACGGAAGTTTACCAAAAAAACATTTGGTAATATAATGCAAATAACAATTGGTGCAGATACTTAATACAAAAAAAAGAATGCCTTCTACATGCGAATTTCAATTGAACAAACCCGATGCGGTTTATCATAGTGGAGAAACTATAAGTTGTACGATTGTCTTGAACACTACCAAGCCCAAGGATGTAAGAGGTTAGTGATTAAACATTAATTTGGCTTAGTATGATTTAAAAAATTGGGGATTTTTTTTAAATTTTAGCTTTTATTTTGAAACATTCACTATAAGCGGATTGATCAGTTTTAGAGGCAGAAAGTCCATTTTTGTAGTGAACAATTTTCCAAATATAATGATGCCAATAAGTAGCTAACCATTTTGGAATAGACAAGTGCAAAATATTAGAATTTCGGACCTGCAAAATGGATCTCTCTGTTTTGCCAAAGAAAAATGAAATAAATCATATGTCTGAAATAACAACAAAATATATAGACTAATATGTATTTTGTTGTTGCAAGAGTTAGGTTTTTGACAATTGCGTCTCCCTATGGTTTACACCATAGATAAATACACATAGATCGGAAACTCTGCTGTCAAAAACCTAACTCAATTGTCAAAAACCTAAGTGGTTTCACACTCGTATGTGTGATTATTTTGAGTAATTTTTTTGTTTGAGTTTTTTTCAAGTTTCCGCTCTTTGTTTCTCTATGGTTTACACTATAATGTTCAATAACTAAGTGAGAATAAATGACAGATAGGTACCTTTCAAAATGACATATACATTTTTAAAAACAAAAATCTACGCGTTTCATGGGAAAACATATGAAGAAAATGTTACTAAAAAATTTTATATTTTTCTAAAAGCTTACAAAATTTAATTTTTATAAAAATGTATGATGACTCAAACCATAGATAAATACACATAGATCGGAAACTCTCCTGTCAAAGACCTAACTCAGTTGTCAAAAACCTAAGTGATGAGAATGTATTTGTGAAAAAAACAATGTGAAAGCAAAAACATCACTCGTATGTGTAACTTTTTTGAGTAATTTTTTTGTTTGAGTGTTTTTCTAGTTTCTGCTCTATGTATATTTACTCTATGACTCAAACCATAGAGAATAGACATAGAGTGGAAACTCTCCTGTCAAAGACCTAACTCAGTTGTCAAAAGCTCAAGTGCTGAGAATGTATTAGTAGAAAAAACTATGTGAAAAAAAACAACACCCGTAGGTGTGATTGTTTTGAGTAATTTTTTTGTTTGAGTTTTTTTCTAGTTTCCGCTCTATGTTTCTCTATGACTCAAACACTAGACGGCAATTACTCAAATAATTTGCAATAAAACTGTGGCTTTTAATACCATTACAAAACAAACATAATTTTTAACCCCTTGCGGACCATGGATTTAAATCGTTGAAAAAGTTTTATTTTTTTTTATTAAGTATTGAAAACAAGGACTTCAGGAAGTTATTTACAAAATTTTAACTTTGTGGAAGACCTGTAAGGAACAGAAAGGAAGCTGGAAGGTATTGAAAGGGTCCTGGTACTTTTAAGTACCGTTGGTTCAGCATCATCCAAAACATAAAAAAACTCATAGATTTTTGTTTAAATTTTTTTAATATATTTATTAGTTTTGTAACTTTTATAACATTTTCTATTTCAAGTCTATTCCATGGTATTTTACGAAACAGTTTTTTTTTATCATTAAAACATTAATAAACACCACAATGAGAACAAGAGATACTTCACCGTTATTCTGGGTAAGCGAGGTTGCCAATAGGTAAAAAAATATATTATTCCAAAGATGATAGTGTACTTCAAAGAACTTTCGGGCAAAAATGATCAAAATATGTTTTGTTTTCATTTTGTAAGCTTATTATTGTTGTGGTTATAAGTACCGTCGGTCGACGAAGGGTTAAAAAATATATTTAGAAAATGTTTTAATTTTTATACCCACGACCAAAAAGATATATTGAGATTGTCATTCCGTTTGTAACATATTCTGAGTCCTGATAGAAATCTAAGAATATCTGGCTATGTTCGTCCGTCTGTTGAGGGTACAATTTTCCCAAATATTCTTTGTTGAACAGCAATTTTTGGTATTAAAAATAGGAAAAATCGGACAATCAGAACCAGAGTAATGGACCGAAATGTGAGACAACTATTAAAATAGATAGGCTCTATTGAAGATAGGCTCTGTTGAAAATGGAAAGAATCGGTCCATGACTTCTCCTAGTCCACATACAAACATCTTACTGGAATATGGCTTTATGGTACATAAATGCCTATAGATTAACAGTATCCATAAACAAATGCAGATAATAAAAAATCGATATTCTCTTTAGATCGGTTCATATTTGATCATAGTCCCTATATAAAGGCCACACTCCGAAAGTCACTTAAATATGCATAAATCTTTTATAAATATCGTTATCAGATTAAAATTCAGCATCAGTAATCTTCATATACTTAAAAATCGTCGCACCGAATTTTCTGATAATCGGCATAAATTGATCGTTCATATAAACTTTGTAATCAAACAAGGTTACAATTTTAATAATAATTTGATGAAATTTGGCACAAATCGTCAACGGTACGGTTTAAACTGACTGGTACTGGTGTTAAATCGACAACGGTCGGTATCAAATCGACAACGGTATGGTGACAAATCGACAACGGATGGTGTTATTCCTTCGTTGTCAAATTGACACCGTTCGTGTACGATTTGTGCACATTCGGTGTTGATACACTATTGACACCGAATGGTGTCAAATCGTACACGAATGTGTTCATTTTTTCTGTGGGTGTAGTCCTCATACAAATACTCTCAATAGGAGCTTTAATCAAAATCTTAAAAATATATGATATCAAAATAGGTTTCGTTCACCAATTTCTGTCGCTTTAAAATGTTAGTATGGAAACAACAAGTAAATTTCTTATAAACAAAATTAAATTTTGTGAGGATCGGTTCGTAATAGAACATAGCTTCCATATAATGAGGGAAATAACTTTAAGGCACTTAAACTTCTTACCACAGTTCATACATAGAGACAACTCCAATATAAAAATCCACATAAATAATTTGTATTATTATTAAAATCACATTCTTAGCAGGGGTGGGGAAAAACCGACTATACTTTCATACTTTTTATTATTAAATTTATTTTTCTACTTTCAGAAATAACTATCACATTCCTTGGACAGGCAAAAGTAAAATGGACTAAAGAAAAACAGCAAGGAAAAACACATCAAACAGTTGATTATAAGGCAAAAGAACCGTACGTAGACAACACAGTAACAGTAAGTCGCGTAGGAACTCTCCCTGCAGGAACACATACATATAAATACGAAATAGTTCTACCTCCAGAAAGTCGCTCCACTTTTGAGGGTCGCTATGGTCACATAAGCTATGTACTTACGCTTAAACTAACCAGACCTTATCGATTCAATAATGAATTCACTAAAGAACTGACTGTAATTAATAAACAAGATTTAAATCTACAGCCAAGTTTAAGGGTAAGTAATGAAATTATTGTAATAAACAATTGAAAAATTGTTAACAAATTAAATTCTTTTCATTTTCCTTAGCTTCCTATTGAGAATGAGGAAATGTTAACCTCCTTTTGGTGTTGTGGCAAGGGTATTATTAATGCCAAACTTAAAATTCCCTTTGGTGGCTATGCCATCGGTCAGTCGGTCAACTACTCTCTCCATATACAAAATCAAGCAAAGGCCGATATTAATAGTTATAGCATAAAATTTATTCGTAAAATAACCTTTACTGCCCAGAAACCCAAACACAAGACACGTGACGAGGAGACAACTCTTTATAAAAACTCATATAATGTTAAATGTTTACGTTTTACTAACAGTATTTTTGAAGGCAGCTTTCCTATACACGATACAACTGCCTCCACAACAGGTGAAACTATAATAAGTGTTCAATATTATCTAAAGGTGATTTTAAATACGACGGGTTTTAGTAATGCTAACAGTATTAGCATTCCAATATTTGTTGGTGATGTCCCATTCAAAGAGTGTTTGCCATCAACGGAACCTTTGGAAACTGATAGCCTTATTGCACCTACAGTGGAAGCACTGCCAGAGGAGAAGTGATTTGTCACCTAATTATCTTGGATTAGGTAAAATTTTTGTACTTTTCTTCTTCCTGAATAAAATCTAATAAAAACCAACATAATTGTTTTCTGTTGGTTGATGACCACTTTAAATAATTTTAAGTAATATTTTTTCCATGTATTCGAATATTAAATGTTGTACTGCATGAATTTTATATAAACTTCTGAATTAAAACGATGGATTTATAAGCGGCATTGTGTTTTTTGAAAATTTACTATAGCTTTAAGTATATATAGTTCACCAAATATTCTAAAAATTCAATTATATTAATATTTTTTTTTTTTTTTTTTTGCATTAACTTTTGAGTATGTACAGCGGACATTACGAAAATAGAATATATTTAGAAAAGTACGTACTGTGACATTATTTACCGTGTGATACTAAAAATTCTTTGTAAGTATTTAAGAAACATATAGAGTTATACAAATATGGAACAACTTGGAGGATCGCTGATTTGTCTTTTAAGATTTTTTTACTCAAACCTAAAATTATTTTTGAAAAATTGACATGTTTGGGTAGGCCTGGTGAGTGTTGTGTTAGCTTAAGTAATCCAAATTTTACTTTACACGCTTTAGCATTAAGTTCTCTTTCCGAAACATATAAAAATTGTATACAGTCCGAAGAAAATTTGTTTCTACAAAAGAAAAAATATAGGGACTTTTTTGGGAAAAAAACTGAAAAATACGGCCCTTTTTACATGTTCCAAATTTGGATGAGTGTAATTTTTTATATGGACAAGATTACTGTTAGCAAGTTGTTTCTTATCAATATTGCTGATATTCTAAAAATAAATTTCGATAATCCGTTGGACCGCCATATCTAAAAAACCATAAAAAGATCGAGCAAAATTAAATCAACTAGTAGAGATAACCTACACATGTAAGTGTATTGTTTGTAGATCTTTCTAATGACTATTTATATTTTGGTGACCAATTTTGAGGGGCCACGCACTAGCCCCATTACCTCTAGGTAGCGGTAAAATAAACTCAAAAATACCTCAGCTCCAACCATGTGAAATTTCGAAATAATATCTCCAATAGTTCCCGAGATACCGAATCATTTACAAGAAAAGTTTCTAAACCACAAACAACAGTAATTTTTGTTTGTGTAATCCCTAAGATGGTTTGTAAAGAAATACAATTAAAGAATTTAAATTTTTAGTATATTGCCTCCTTTTCACTTCTCATTTTTCTTATTAAGAGAAATTTTTTGGAGAAACTTGAAGAACTAACATTAGTAAATAGCTACCGAGCGAAGCCGGTAGCCTGTATTTTAGTTTCCCTACCTGTTTCTGGTTAAAGAGCATTTAACAAAAAAATAGACAATGTGATATCTGATCGAACCGTCCGGAAAAGACTATAGTGTGCAATTGACTGAAACGTTCCTCTGCTTCGGAACAAAAATCGTATGGCCAGACTGTCATTCGCAAAAAATCATTTGAGTTGGTGCGAACCAGATGGTGAGAAGAAGTTGCATAATATATTGGGGAGCGACGAAACAAAAATAAATTAGTTTGGAAATGATAACGGTCATAATGTGTGTCGTCCTCAGAATATGGAATTTCAGTAACGTCATACAAAAGAGACCGTCAAGCACGATGGTGGAAACAATATGCTTTTGGGAAGTTTCTCGTGGTATAATGCTGGTCCCATTTATCGTATTACCGATAGTAAACTAAGTTTTGGATACAGAAATATATTGGAGGACACAATGTTGCCATACGCTGATGAAAACGTGCCGCTTAGATGAGTTTTCGAGCAGGATAACGAATCAAAACACAGATCCTGCTATGTTGAAGATTGGTTCCGCGAAAATAGGATAAGTCTTCTAGACTAGCCAAGTCACTCACCGGGTCTAAATCCAATTGAAACCCTTTGTGGGTTGTTGAAACACAGAATAAGTAAGCAAACATTTCAAAATAAAGACCAACTTTGAGATTTTGTTAGAAAAACTGGGTATGTAATACCTCTGGATACCTGTCGTAAACTAATTAGCAGTAAGCCAAAAATATTACACAATATTATTAAAAATAATAGATGATACACTAGATATTAATAAAACTAATAAAAATAAAACAAATAATATTCAACTATAACTTTTAATTTAAGGATTTAATCAATGTACTTATTATTTTGACCACTGATTTTATGAAGTTTTTTTACTTTTAATTTCATAAAAAATTAAGTTTATGTTATTAGGGCATAAGTGTTTGTGTTTTATATTAAACATAATATAAACTAACTAAATATAAAAATAATAGTTCATTTAAAATAAATATACACTTTTAATTCATCACAAGATGCGGAAAGAACTCATGTACTTATTATTTTGGCCATATGTGTATATCTGGATTACTTAGTCATTAATATAGACAATATGGATATCTAATGATAGATATATCAAAGTCCATTGCAACAATCTATATAAGGCTATAGTAATTTGGGCCCACAATGGGTCAAAATATTTTTAAACCGATTTTTTTACCAAAAACATTTTTTTTTTGGCAAAAATTTTGAAAAAAATTATTTTTTTTAAATTTTGAAAAACAATATTGAAAAAAAAATTTTTTTTTAAATTTAAAAAAAAAAAATTTTTTACCTAAAAATTTATAAAATTTTTATTTTAAAGTATATAAAGTAACTAAAAAAAAGATTGGACTGTTTATTACCTACAATTTAAATGATATGATATTAATTTTGCCTTCGTATTTCTTGTGTTGTTTTAAATTTTTGAATTTAAATTATTTTTCTGTTTGAAGTTTTTTTCAAATGTTTGTCGTTTTTTTATTTATTTTATTGGAAGCAAAATATTTTAAAACGATATTTTGCTAATATAGTTTTCAATAATAAAATATGATATTATAATCGTCCCCATAAAATAATACCGTTTTTACTATCATATCGTTTTCTGGTTTATTGGGGTATTATACGTCGCATTATTTTTGACTTCTTAATCTCTTTTATACTTTTTTAATGTTCTCACTTTCCAATGCTATCAAACATGATCTGAAATTCTGGGCTGTAAACAGCTGATGATCAGCTGGGCTAAAGAGTACACCGTTATTAAATATACCTTGAATAAACGATTTTAAAGAGCATAACAAATAGGTGTAATTTTTTTGTATGGAATGACCATCGCTGATAACCACACATATGTACATAAATACTTTCTTTTAGACTATTTTATACCAAGTGTATCTAACAATTGTGGACAACACTATGGAGACACACAAAAGAAAATATATAAATATTTACTACCAAAAAGTATTTGGTGGAGTGAATATCAACAACGGAAGTTTACTCAGAAAACATTAAGTGATATAATGCCAACAATAATTGGAGTAGAGATTTAATAAAAAAAAAAATAGTAATGCCTTCAACGTGTGATTTTTTTTTTAGCAAACCCGATGCGGTTTACCACATTGGAGACAATGTTAGTTGTACCATTGTTTTGCACACTACCAGTCCCAAGGATGTAAGAGGTTAGTAGTTAAACATAAATTTGTCTATAAACACTGTGTATGGTTTCAAATAGCTTTATTTGAACCGTTGCATAGTAATTGGTTTTATAGGAAAAAAATATGAAGAAAATTTAATTAAAAAAATTTTATAGTTTTCTGAAAGCTTACAAAATTTCATGTTTAAAGATGTATGTCTCACACATTAGATGACAACAAATATTACTCTAAAAATGCTTATTAAAACAAGTAAGAAAGTATGGTCGGTCAAGCCCGACCATATAATACACTACACTTAAATGAGCAAAAACTTTTTTCTTTTAAAATTTAAATAATTTATATTCGTGAGTGATTTTTGGAAGAGGGCCCTATATGGGAGCTATGACCAATTATGGACCGATCATAATAAAATTTGATGACATGAATTCCGTATATATAAAACTTATTTAGAGCGAAATTATCGAAATATCTTCAAAATTGCGACCTGTACTTTGCGCACAAGGTTTTCATGGACAGACGGACTCAGAAAGTGATTTTGAGTCGATCGGTATACTTTAAGGTGTGTGTGTGACTAATATTTCTGCGCAAATCCAATATACCCTCCCCACTGTGGTGGCGTAGGGTATAAATATGGCTTTTAATAACATTACACACATAATTCTCAAAAATTAACTTTAACAAATTTTCTAATTTTTATAGCCATTACCAGTACTCCGACTCTTTGACAACAGTACCTCACTCTAAACATGTATTAGTGAAAAAGTACCTACCCAGCAGTTCTAGGAGACAGTCCCGAACTAGTGATTTTACCCATAATTTAGGGTGGGAACTAATTACTTCAATAGCTACGTGACAAGTTATTTCAACACGTGCATGTCCTAAGCAGGGGATCAATTGATCCTTATTGATTTAAATAACGTCAATTACATTACTAGCCACCTAACTGGTAACTTGATCAGCTAAATAACTAGTTATTTTAACATGTACGAGTGCTAATTGACCTCAAATAGTCAGCTAAAAGACATATCATAGGCAGTCCTATAAACAATAGCTTGTAAACAAACCTTTCTTCGATTGCTTCGGGTGGGTAAAATCGATTGCTTCGGGTGGGTAAAATAACTACTGTCTAAAGTGCAGTACAAAATAAACGTTTAAAGTGATTTCACTAAGAGACACTAAAGTGACTATTGACTTCATGCTATGTTACGTGGGATATCAGTATACTTAAGCAAAAATAAAAATTAACTGCATGATAATTATATCAACACAATATGTAAAAAACCTGATTGAACGAGTTATAACACAACACATTTAAAGTGACTACACTCCAGATTACTTAGAGACACTTAAGAGACAATTGTCTTCACGCTAGATTACCTGGGATGTATAAAGCAACCAACTGACTAATCTCTGCTCTAAAAAGAGCACATACATGGCAAATGACCAAAATATATAAATTAGAGTCAGCCAAGTGATAAGACATTTGACTAAAAGCTTATCTGCTGGGTAACTTTAAATATGTGTTTGTAATAAAAATGTACATGGATAGATTAAACTTTAAACATTTTTATAGAACATGTTTAAAGTTTAATCTATTTCAATTTTCTTCTATTTTTAATACCAAAAATTTAAACTCTGTTCTATAGTTTAAATTAACCCACAAACAAAATAAAATGTAAAAAATTTATAAAAAAATATATATTTTTTAGTTTGAGCAAATTGGACGTTTTTAAGGAATTAAAAAGTGCTAAATGTGCTGAAAAAAATTTAAAAATAATGTGTGTTAATCATTTAACGTGTATTGGACTATATTTAATCTACAATTTCTGGTTAAAATTTCGACAGTTTTGAATTGTTTACATCTCTCACAATGGTATTGAATTCACACGGTACCTGTATATGTGAGAGAGTAACATTGAAAAATAGAGAGTAGGACTACTTGTTATATTTTGCCCATTACCAACATTATGGGGGGTAGGTTTATTAAGTTTGTCATTCTGTTTGTAACATATTCTGGGTATCGGTTACTTCCTAAGACCATTTAAGTAGCTGTGTACGTCTGTCTGTTTAAGGGACGATAGGGCCTCGAAGGAAGGATCTATGGGGATACTGTTTTCCCAAATATTCGTTGTTGTTTAGAAATGCTTGGTATTGAAAATTTGAAGAAGAAACAAGAGTTATGGACCGAAGTGTGAGAAGACTTAAAAAATATTTGATATTTTTCGGAAACGTGTTGCTATTTTTCTTTAAATATATTGTAGCAGACATTGTTCTTTTGATAAAAACACATGCTCTGTTGAAAATGATAAGAATTGGTTCATGATTTCTCCTAGCCCACATACAAATTTCTTTCCGTAATACGTTACGGACCGTAGCTCCCATATGAGGCATATATTTTTTATAAGCATTGTTATGAAGTTGAAATTCAATATAAATAATCCCTATGTATACAAAAATCGTCGTACAGAATTGTATGAAGTTCGGACCATAATTGGTCATAGCTTCCATGACGCATGTGCTTGGTAGTCTACATTTGTAGCATTTTTTCAGAAAAAGTTGAATATAAAAATTTCCACAACAACTGGGTCCGACATTTTCAGTAGCTTCCTAAAAATCAATTCTATGCTGTTTTGACCAACAACACGTTAAACAAAAATGTACAGCTCCCCCGATACCCTATTTTTCAAAATGACCGTCTCCTGGCCGGTAGTCTACAAATGTAGACACCAAATAAAATGTATGGAAATTCACATATATCATTGAATCAAGTTTTTTTCTTTTACTCTTCACTTTCTTGTGCACGTTTGTGTATGCCGAAAACAAAACGATACTTGAAGAAGACAATATTCGATCCGACGAGCAAATAGAAGGCATATTGTTTGAAGCAGATTATAAGGAAGATTTGGATTTCGAGGAGAAGGAGGCTGCTTTTGAATGGTGTCTTGACGCGGCTTTCCAATACTACCTCGCTTTTCAATCTGCCTAATCAAGCAATTCGAATGGGTGCTCATAATGTGTTTCGTGGCACTGCTGTTGGCGCATCTCGTGCTACCAAAGGTCTCATCGAGCCAGCCGTATTTGATTTTATTTTCAGCCCATCGAAGCTTGAACAAGTTCTGATTGATACTAACGCAAAATCCGAAAAAAACGTTTCAAAAGTGGAATGAACAAAACTGCACCGAAAAGGAGAGGGTGTGGAATAGGGTGACAAATATTGAATTGAGAGCATTCATTGGGCTTTTATTTTTGGCAGGCGTTAATAAATCAAACGATGAAGATGCAGATGTATTATGAAGTACGGAAGCAGTTTGTTATTACCGTGCTGTAATGCCGAAATCAAGGTTCAAGGAAATTTTGCGGTTCAATCGGTTTTCTAGTGAGCGTACTAAAGCTGCTCGACTGGTTAACGATAAGGCTGCTCCAATTCTGCGTTATGGGCTCTAAAGAACAACAAAGTGGAATATTTTTGATGCTCTGTATTTGGTGGGAACCAAATGCTCTGTATTTGGTGGGAACCTGTACCGAAAACACTTTGGCCGAAAAACACCCAGAATATGCTGCCAGACATGAAACTATAATATTCCATCTGTTAAAAAGTATTTAGAATGAAGTGGTTGAAAAATTTTCCCTTGCCCGCCTTAAAATCCAGACCGTGCTACCCGTGGTACGGTAGTTGATAAAGTCTTTTTGTTTCCCATATCTATATATATAAAAAGGGATGTTTGTATGTATGTTCCGAATGAACTCAAAAACGGCTGAACCGTAAAAATTTTATCAAAAATGGCTAGACCGATTTTGATAAAATTTTTACGGAATCTTCAGAAAAGCCTAGCGGGTAACACTGTAAAGTCAGATTTTTGATTTTCGGTCTATGAACAGAATGGCGTGGCAGAATCAAATGTTTATACTATACCGCTAATGACATAAAAAAAGATTATTGTATAATTGTTGATCCACCTTTTCTTCAATTCTTACAGATAGTTTATTTAGTTTCTTATATAAAGGCTTACAAATTCAGTGATTGTTTTTAATTTTGTCCACCAAAAAATTTTTTTCAATTGGAGAAATACATAAATAATTTTTTTTTATTCCCAACGTTCAATCAATAACAATTTTCATGTCGTTGCTTAACATCATTCTAAAAATTTTAATTCAAAGTGGTGTACTCTGAAGCGAATTATTTGGTGTAAGCGAAGAAAGGAATACATTTCAACAAATATCCGGTACAGACTAGAAGCCAATCGCTCCCAAATGGCTCGATCAAGAGAAAGAATCGATTTAAAGTTGCCGGCATTTTATTACAATAAGTATGATGACTACAGGAATCACAAGGACGTACTGATTGCCGAAATGGACAAACATTGCTTACATTGCCGCGTTTTGAAGTTCCCTAAGAAATCCCCGGGAATGTGCTGTTCGAACGGTAAAGTTATTCTGCCACCAGTTATTGAGCCGCCTAAGCTGCTTCTAAGTTACATTTCCGGCGCCGATCCTATTTCCAAGCACTTCTTTCAAAATATCCAAAAGTGCAACTCATGATTTCAAATGACGTCGGCTTCATGCCCACCTTTAAAGTTCAAGGCCAAATGTACCACAGAATTGGATCATTGCTCCCGCTTTCCAATGATGATGCGAAGTTCCTTCAAATTTATTTCACTGGAAATTAAGCTACAGAAGCCGAACGCTATCAACGAACATGCGTGTGCATTTGCTGCAATACCCTTCTGCCGAAACATTCTCAAAACAATTGTTGGACATCAGAAATTGAAAAATTTCAATTGATCTCGCCACAAATGAGATTTCGTTGTTGACAAGGTATTCCCAAGTCTTACAACCAACTACAAAAATTCAGATTGGCTGTGGGAACAATTTTGGCACCAACAAATTATGATGTTAACAAGCTCAATAAACAAATATAATTGAAACTGCCTGGTGAAACAATAATATGCAAATCGATTGACACAGTAAAGAACGAAGAACAAGCCGTCGATTATCCAACTGAATTTTTGAATTCATTGGAACCAGCCGGACTGCCACCACATGTATTCAAATTGAAGGTTGGATTGCCGGCTTTGTCCGACACTGTATATTAAAATCGAGATCGAGATGCAATATAAAACAGATGTTTTCTAAGGGCCAGCAACGCGGACCGGGTTCAGCTAGTATTAAATAAAAATAATTTTGAAAACATTAATTTTAGTATAATTTTTTTGCAATTGAATAAACTGCTACTATTTCAACAAAATCTGCTCTATTGTCCACGTTTTTGAGCGTACTCCAAAAAATATAAATAAATTGTGTAAAAATTTGAAAAACCTCCATGTGTATTTTTTAATTTAATGAAACACTTAAATTGTTGGTTAAAAAAAAATCACTAAAGGTATTCCACAATTGCCAGACATTTATAACAATTTAAACATTTATTATAAGTCATATTTAAAGCCAGTTCGTATTAATATTACATTTTTTTTTTTTAATCATGGAGTAAAATTTAAAATAAAGTTAAATTTTTTCAAAATGTATGAAATTTTCATAACCATTTTATAATTTTGAATTTGATTATTTTTCAGGACTAGGTGGATAGAGATTTTTGAAAAAAAAGTTTATACATATTAGTTTAGAATCTAAACTTTAGATTTTAATCGATACATATGGAGATTAAAAGAACTTAAAATGTTTGCAAATATTACAAAATTTTGAATATTTTTGGGCTTACGCAAGCGTTTTTCAAAGATTTTTCACATTATTCTAATATTTTAAATGTTTTCTTTCTTCTCTAATGCCCAGTTTTTGACTTCGTATTTAAATACGTATTTAGTTAATTTTTACTTAAATTTAAATGGTATTTAAATACTGTTTGAGTTTTTCAGTGCTATATAATTTTTCTTATTTAAATAAGATAAAAGTCTGGTAGCACTACTAAATATCAAAAAATTATCGATAGTTTTGTTTAAAACAGCTGTTCAAGCAAAACAAAAATTTATACATTTTGCCAAATAAGAAAAAAAAAGGTTATTAAACAATAAAATATTTGTAGGAAAATGCACAAAAGAAGCCCCAATTTCACCGCATCGGAAGTGTAGTTTTTGTTAGATACCGGAAAAAAATACAGCGCTACAATAGAGTGAAAAAAAAACAGACAACAAAAGACAGCTGTTAAAAACATATGGTAGTTTATGAAACTTAAATAGAATTTAAATGGCCAACGTTGGCCATTTAAGTATCATTTAAAAAAGCACTGAGAAACTCATTTTCGTATTTAAATAGAACTTAAATATAATTAATATTTAAATACGAAGTCAAAAACTGGCTCTAAGACACAGTTTCTTAGAATGTATTAAACTCTTGTTTAAGATGAGTAACCACCCTCTTTGGAGATCCTGTCACAACCTCCCAAATGTACCAAAATTCAAACTGCTCAAGTCAACTCTAAAGCACCTCAACTCTTAAAATGCGAAATTTCATTAAGATACCTCAAACGGTTCGCAAGTTACAGAACTTACAAAAATAAAAACCACTGTAAACTATTTAATAGATTTTACTTCTAACTGAATAAACTTCAACATCACTTTAGTACAAAAATTCCCATGCTCTTCGGTTTAAAGTTTTAGTATAAATAGTTGATGCACACGCGTAAAATTTTTGCAAACATATACACACACTTGCATTCCATTTGAATAGTAGAATTTTAGTCATTACTGCGCATGCCTTAGAAAAAACGAATTTTAATCAACAACAACAACAACTGTGTTGTGTGTGCTTAAGTAGTGCTTTGTCTACGAAAAACTCACCTAATTTTTGGACATGCGCATTCGTTTTCAAATTTTGTTGAATATTTCGTTAACAGTTTTAGTATAAATACAAGCTGTATGCATACAGCGATATTTATATTGGTTTAGTGCACCAAACCGTCAACAGTAAAAATGGAATTGGCAAATTTTTTGAAAAAAAAAAATTTGTTTATTTAACTACGAAATTGATTTTATCAATTAAAAATTTATTTGAATTTGCTTCAATCATCAAAATGAAATTATTATTATTCTATTAAACTTTTATTTAAACAAGTAATTGTAAGTTTCAACACTGCAAAGTCAGATTTTTGATTTTCTGTCTGTGGGCAGAAAAAGAGATTTATTTTCTTCAATTCTTATAGAAGTTTATATAATTTCCTATTTCAAACAAAAATGTATTTAATAAGGTGCCACATTGTAGAATAACTTCGGGTATTGTGGACTATGCGTCCATCGTGGACCAGTGTCTTTTTTCAAAACTATTAAAGGTATGATAACAGTACTTTGTCGTAGATATTATCAATAGTAAAAATGGAATTTGCAAATTAAAAAAAAAAAATATATATGGATGGAAGTTTATTTAAACGAAATTGATTATATCAATTAAAAATTTATTTAAATTTGCTTCAATTATAAAAAAGATATTATTAATTAAATTAAGTCTAATACATTTTATTGAAATAATTTTCAATTTATTCAATTTGAAAATCGTTTGTTTTTGGATCCATAATTGATATTGCTCTGAAGTCTTTTGTATATTATTGGTAATTTAGTTGTCTAACCAACAACAATCCATTCGGTCGAAAAATGCGACCTATATTTTTATAAAAGCGGACCAAGGTATGCAACAATTTTTTAATTTAAATTTTTAAGTGCCTATAACACGGAAATTGTAAGAGATATATAGCACACGCACGAATGTTTTTTCAAGTCCTAGCCGATCGCTTTCAAAAAATATAAAAATCTTTGAAATCGGATGGGAAACCAAAAAATGGCACGTGCTTAAATATTTTACATGTCGAAGGTATCCTACTTTGAGTCTAAATAGCACCGCCTTTGTAAAATTTGCAGGGTCTATTTGAATAACTTAAACTCGAATGCTCCCAGCCGTTTAGAAATACCTGATTTATTTCCAAAACATTTTGATTCTGCCCCACTGTGGAGCTCTAATAAAAATCTTAAAAATATATGATATCAAAGAATGTTTCTTATAAGCAGAAACCTCTTCAACAATTTTTGTGAGCCTAGGCTTAATCTGAAAAGTCACACTAGTTTGCATATCGCTTAAAAATGTAATGCAAGTAAAATTCTAATAAACAAAATTCAATTTACCAAGTTTTCTTAAAATCTTTTCGTTATAGGCCATAGCTCCTATTTAATGCTGGAAATTACACTAAGCTTCTTATTGAAATAGTTATTTATTTCCTAATATACCAAAGGATTTGTTTTTAAATTAAAATCACATCCTAAGCTGATGGGCAAAAACCGACTATACTTTTTTATTTTTCATAATAGAATTTATTTTTCTAATTTCAGATATAACTATCACTTTCCTTGGGCAGGCAAAAGTAAAATGGTCTAAAAAAAGACAGAGTTATAAAGTAGATTATAAGGCAAAAGAACCGTACGTAGAGAACACTGTAACAGTAAGTGGTGAAGGAACTCTCGCTGCAGGAACTCACACATATAAATACGAAATAGTTCTACCTCCAGAATGTCGCGCCTCTTTTGAGAGTCGCTATGGTCACATACGCTATGCACTTACACTTAAACTAGCAAGACAAGATACATTCAATAATAAATTTACTAAAGAACTGACTGTAATTAATCCACAAGATTTAAATTTAAACCCAGTTTTAAGGGTAAGTAATGAGATTAATAAACGAAATTACTAAAACTTACCATAAAATAAATTATTTTAATTTTCTTTAGGTTCCTATTGAAGATGAAGAAATTTTATCCTCCTTTTGGTGTTGTGGCACGGGTGTAATTAAAACCAAACTTAAAATTCCCTTTGGTGGCTATGCCATAGGACAGTTTGTTGAATACTTTATTCATGTACAAAATGAATCAAACGCCGATATTAATAGTTATAGCATAAAATTTATTCGTAAAATAACCTATACTGCCCAGAAACCCAAACACACGACACGGGACGACGAGACAACTTTATATAAAAAATCATTCGATGTTAAATGTTTACGTTTGACTAACCGTATTTTTGATGGCAGCTTTCCCATACACGATACAGCTGCCACCACAGTAGGTGAAACTATAATAAGTGTTCAATATTTAATAAAGGTGACTATACATACAACGGCTTGTGGTAATGCTGACACTATAACCGTTCCAATATTTGTTGGTGATGTTCCATTCGAAGAGTGTTTGCCTTTGGAAACTGATAACCATATTGCACCTATAGCGGAAGCACTGCCAGAGGAGAAGTGATTTGTCATCCAGTTAAATTGGATTGTGTAATTGTAAGATTTATTTAATTTCATAAAATTGTGTACTTTTCTCCCTCAATAAAAACTACCATAATTCCTCTATTGTTGGTTGACCATTTTCAAAGTAACGACTTTTTGCCTCAAATAATTTTAAGAATTTTATATAAACTTTTAAATTACAACGTTGGTTTTACAAGCGGCTTGTGTTTTTTGAAAATATACTACTTAACAAGTAAGAGTGTTACATTCGGACATTTGTAGGATGACTAGGTGATATCCTGTTCATTTTCAATACCTTAACAACATAGAGAATTTATGAAAATGTTCAGCCAGCTAGCTCCCACATATTGTAAAAATGTCAAGTAGTTTCTTCCATCTGTCTGTTGAATGCGCAATAGGCTCTAAATGGTGGTACTAGGGAGAAAAAATATTCTCTACTGATTAAAAATTTTTGGTATTGAAAATGGGTAAAATCAGTCCAACCAAAAACCATTACAACTCGCTAGAGCCAACATTTTCGGAAATGGACATTATATGGGAGCTATGACTAATTATGGATTGATTGTCACAAAATTTAATGGCATGTTTGGCGTATTTAACCTTATTTGTGTTGAATTTTATTGGCATACTTTAGAGATTTATGTACATTTATGTACAGGTGGAGAAAACGTTCGTCACAAATACAACATTTTCAATGCGAGAAGTTAGCAATAATTGTTCAAGCAATCTGTAAAGCAATCATTGCGCAATGGATTGCTACATATGGCAATTTGCCGTCTACACTCGCAAATTTCATTGACGCAATAAAATTTGACAATTGCAGCAATAAATATTGCTACGTGGAGACCTAGGGTTAAAATGTTCGATGAAAGTTCAAACGCGTGGAGAAACAGAAGAAATTGAATATAAAACAATAGGAAAAAAGTGGACGCATCAAAAACACACAAACACAAACACACACACATATATCACGCGCACCAATATTAACACAAATTTTGACAATTGTGATGAAAAAGCTGATGATCAGCTGGGCTAACGAGTACACCTTATATGAATTCGCCTTGGTCAAGGCGAATTTATATACAAGCCCAAGGCGAATTCATATAAGGTGTACTCGTCCCTACAACAAATACAACATACATTTTGTTTTTGCTTTTCATCCCATCTGTCAAACAACACATGTACGGCGAATTCAATATTAAACTGGAATTTAACAACAAACCAGTGTAAGTTTTATATTTATTGCTTTATTTCATGTGGAGGATGTTAAAATGTTCGATGAAAGTTCAAACGCGTGGAGAAACAGAAGAAATTGTTTTGTGTGGACGCATCAAAAACGTGTTTACAAAAATTTTTAAATTGGTTTTAAGAGTAAAAAGATAATTTTTTATTTATATAAGTGAGTTTTAGTTACCGCTTTATGTGCGTAAAATATTTGATAGTGCTAAAAGAAACGATTTCATTTTAAAAAGTGCGTTTTTGTGAATTTATTTTTTGGCAGTTTAGAAGGTTTTACACACTGTTGTTCTTGTATTGTTGTAATTGTTGTAGTCACACGCAAGCCGAATTTGTACAATGTGGAGTCAGTCAATCAGCTGATAACTTTTTTTTTCGCTTTTTGGTTCTAACAGTTGTCAAAGCTTTTGTTTATATTTAAATATCTACATATTCTAAGCTTATTATCAAAATATTTATTTTTTACATAAATAAGTAAAGCCCTCACTAATCAATTATCTACACTATATTAAGTTTTAATACATATTTGTTTAATTTTTTAATTTTTGTTTTTTGACATTTGTTAAGACCAATTGTTGTTTTTGTAGAACTGCCACCACCTTGTATGAATTCGCCTTGCTCACACGTATTAAAAACTTATTCAGTCTCGTCACAAAGTATACAGAGGTATCAAATTTGACGTTTCAAAAACTCAAAATCAGATGATAGGGCAGTTCTCTTAAAAAAGGATAGCAAATATTTTGTGCTACAATATCAGTGATGTGTTAAAGCAAAACGCTATATACAACGCGAATATGGTAGACAAAGTAATGTAATCAAAACAAACAAATAACCAAAACAGAACAATGAAAAGGGCAGTTTATAAAAAAAGAGACGAATAGAAAACGAGATTATTTTCTGTCTCGTGACGCCTCTGTATACTCTGTGGTCTCGTTTGAGCGTTCATTGAAGAAGGTTGTGTTGTCGCATGTTTCTTGATTTTGTATATGAGGATTAAAAATTATTTTAAGCTCAGTTACGTCAACAGTGATTAAAACTGATTGTATTATATGAAAATTGTATGTGATTTATAATGGAAAGTCAATAATTACGTTTAACAAAAAAAATTAAAATCTATTTTAGGTTTTATGTTATTAGTCATATTTTACAATATTTCAATATTTTTGCTATTTTTTAGTTCAAGTCATTATTTTTTTATATTTTATTTTTCTTGATGTCGTATAGAGTGATGGCTAGGGTTTCATCTTCTTCGTTCTTGACAACAACTTTCAATTTTTCAATCTGATCTCTAGTAAAAATACATAAAAGATTTTCTTCCAAATTGTTCAAATCGCTATTAGCCTTCGACAATTGAGTTCTCAAGTCAGCCAGATTATAATCATAAATTTTGGAATCTTTCTCTATTTTCTCTTTTAAAGATTTTAATTCAGCTGCTTGCCTTTTTGATGTTTCCTTTAGTGAAGAGTTTTCTTTTTCAAGTTGTTCTCTGAAAGTGACCATAATTATTGAAACTAGACAAATCTGAAATCTCATATTCTACATACATTTTCTGTTTTAAGAACTCCATTTCATTTTCTTCATAACTATTTTCTGAAAAGTTGTCCGAAAGAACCTCAGATTCTGAAGAAATAAGGCAAATTTCATTTTCCATAAGCTGCTCTGATGGTTGATATGCACTTGCTATAAAAATATTATTATGAAAAGTTATTATAACTTTAGATTTTTTCTCTTACCATTGAGCGAATCAATGTCTCTATCGTGTTCTTCAATAAGCATTTTAACAATTTTTTTGTTTTCACGCCTTTGAATGCGTTTTGCACGGCCATTATGTCGATCTTGGTCCTCAGAAGATACTTTACGGATAGTAGGCACAACACCGGGCTTTAAAAATCGTCTTTTAGTAAAGCCTTGCACAGGATTTAAGAAAAAAAATTATTGTATTAAATATACATATGTATAAGTAACTCATAACTAGCAAAAGCAAAATAAAAATCATTTTTCTATTTATATATTTTGACACATTGTTTAATAAAATTTTGAAAAAAAACTCAATAATTTCTAAGTGTCCCTATTATTTTTTCCAATACTGTAATTGGACAAATTCTTCAAGTCAAAAATTCAAAAAGAAAAAAAATCTTAATTTTGGTTTCGCTGCTCATAACTTACCCATTTCGAACTGTAAATTGTTTTCAAAATCCTCGGGTTTGAAATGAGCCATGCATATTTTGGACGTTTTAGTGTTAATTTTTTTATTCCTGCAACAAAAACTTATCCATTGCTTTAATAAGGTAGGATCTGATGGAAAATTGAAAAAACTTATTGCACACGGTTTTTTATTATTGTTATTATTATTGCAATTTTTGACTGCACACCACATTTTAATTTTTTATTTATTTTTCACTTTTTGTTTTGAAGTTTCATATAAAAAGTATTTTAAATTCAAAACATAAGAAAACAATCACTGTTGACGTCACGAAAAAAGAATACACTAAAATAACAGAATTGTCGATGTCGCTATTTTGTTTATTTCATTCATTCAGGCAGGGTCCCCAGATTTTTTTTTAGTCTTATCCCCAAAAAATTATTTTTATCCCCAAAAATCCCCAGTAATAAATATTAAAATTATGAAATTACACTATGAATAGAACGAAATTAAATATATATCTGTTGCAGTAAGTAGGGCAAGTTTTTCTAACTTGAATAATAAGCTTTTGCATATTTTATAAATTTAAGAATGGATTTTTTTATGCTGATTCTTGCATAAATGACTATATACGATGTAGCTACTTCCGTTCCTTTGTCTGCCTGATGAAAGCAAAAATATTTTTTGTCATCAAATTTTATTTCTACAATTTTTAAATCTAGTTTACAAAATATTATTCTTTAAATAAGATCGTTTTATTGTACTTTAATTTTGATTCTAATATGCATATCTATGCTTTTGTCTGGATATTTTTAAATTTTTAAGCATTTTTAAATTTGCTCTCATAATGAGTCATCAACCATTTTATAAAATATAGAAAGTCATTTGTCAAATCTAATTACTTGTGGTATAATGTAAACATACCTTAAGCAAATTTGGAACTTTATCTAAATAATACACATTTTTGAGATCATTATTTTGTCTTCATATTTAATAATATAGTAAAAACATTCGTTGCTTACTTATGAAACTAAAATTCATTTCTATATTCTCTATTAATTGCTTTAATTTACAAAATAAAGTAACAAATAAACGAAATTCCCCAAAAATACATTCCCATCAAATCCCCAAAGCCAAATTTTCATACCCAACTTCAAGAAAAAAAAACCCCAATTTGGGGGAAAATCCCCTAATCTGACAACACTGCATTCATTTGTGAAAACAAAAACAACTCTCTTATGCACTGTTGCCAGATTTGCCGATTTATCGGCATTTTAGCGATTTTTTTTTATGGTAAAAATGGCAAAGTGCGATTTGCTGATTTTAGTCTTAAAAATTACGATTTTATGAGAAGTCAAAGGTTTTCATATGAACCGTAATTGAATTTAATGAGCTTAAGTTACTTAATTTTTATAATTTATTGAATCAATGTCTTTAAGATCCCTTTTATATGAACTTATTTGAATTGTTTATGTACATGAATTAGTATTCTAGATATAAGTTGTGGCTTTTTGCTTATATTTCAGCCTTTTGTGGGCATATCTTCCAGACTTTCAATAGAAACTAGAACCATACCTGATATATTGTTGTACCATTCATGGTTGTAAGTTATTTACGGTCTTCGGAAAGTTTATTTCAACAGACAGACGAACATCGATATATAGACTCCGCTATTTATAAGGATTCAGAATATATATATATATATATTAAGGGGTCGCAAATGAAAAATATGGAAAAATTAAAAATACCACTCATGGTGCAGAATATACAAATTTTTTTTCACGAAAAATCGTATAGCATAAACATATTCTACGGAAAATTCTGTCTGTCTGTTGAAATCAATTTTCTGAAGACCCCAGATATCTTGGGGATCCAAATCTTCAATAATTTTGTCAGACATGCTTTTAAGAAGTTTCCTATTTAAAATCAGCAAAATCCGTCCATAAATAACGGAGATATGAGCAAAAATCCGAGACAACCTCTGAAAATTTCATCAAAAAAAGACAATTTATTGCATGATTTGACAAAAAAGCAACAAAACGTACATATGTTTGGATGTGTGTTGGCATCATTGCTTTGCGTATTTTGTTTTTTGGTGTTTGACAAAAAAGCAACAAAACGTACATATGTTTGGATGTGAGTTGATTTCATTGATGTGCGTATTTTGTTTTTTTGGTGTTTCGTTTCATTTGGCGTTGTTGTTTGTATACTCTTCACCTTCGTGAGAAGGGTATATATAAGATTGTTATTTCGTTTGTTACTTCTACAATATAATCTGTTCGTCAGCTATTAAATGTAAAATGTTTAAAATTTGTCTTGTCATATTTAAGATGCTATACTCTGGAAAAGGGCAATTAATGCACTCACAACAAAGGTGAAGGGTATATAAGGTTCGGCATAGCCGAATATAGCACTCTTACTTGTTTTTTTTTTTATTGCATAAAATACGAAATGCGCGACATAAGATTTGATTTTAGACCTCTGGTTTCTTGAGGAAACTTTCTTAGAATTTTCCATAAATTTCGTTTTTGGTATGCGATTTTTTACTTTTTGATCGTACATACAAATCGACCGACAAATATTAAATAATTCATATTTTATAACACCTGTTTTACAATATTAATTCTTTAAATATGTTTGATTGTTAGTTTTTTTTTTAAAAAAAAACAGAAAAATTTCACAAAAACGTATTTTAATGTTTTCCGATTTTTTTTACGATTTGCCGATTGTGACGATTTTTTAGTCCAATTTTTACGATTTTATACCAAAATTATCTGGCAACAGTGCTCGTATATGTGATTATTTTGAGTAATTTTTTGTGCTCTTTTTTGTGTCAGAAATGGAAAATTCAGTGGTATTGTACTTTTAACATCAGAAAATACCATAACTAAAAATCTTTTTAAGTATAAACAAAAAATAATTATTTTTAAATTTTTGCTTTCGACTCAGTAAAGTTATAGATCGAAACCTTTCTGGATAATGAACTCGTGTTAGTAATTTAACAGGCTGTTTCTATTAGTATAGTATTTCTTAGCTATTCTCATGAAATATTTCTGATTTCAAATGTATCCCATGTTACCTGTAACTAAATAATTAAAAATATTATTTTAATTTTTGTTTGCTCCGTATGTATTTAAATTTTTGTTTACTAAATATATAATTTTGTTTACACTTCTTTATATTTTCCATACCTGACATGTATTTAAACCGTTGGTGGCCAAACACTACCCGGGGTAGTTATGTTATTCCCACTAATACACTCGCAATACTAATGTTCTCAGCAAAAACTCAAACCAAGACGAATTTATACAAGGTGACAACAGAACTACAACAAATACAACATGTACAAAAACAACAGGTGCTTTGGTTTTGTTAAAAGATAAGTGAACTGTCAAAGTTGCCTGTTGTTGTTGTTGTTTTTGCTTTTGGGTTTGTTGTATTTTTTGCCACCACAAACACAAGTGAACTGACAGTTCACTTGTCTAAACAACTGAATATAAAAAATAATCAGCTGTTCTTGTGAGGTCACCTTCTGTAAATTCGCCTTGTACACATATGTATATTCATTTCTGTTTCTCTTTTATATTTTACACTACACCCAGTGCTGTTAGGCTTTTTATTGGAAAAAATCGTCAAAATTATGAAAATAAATCGTCAAATTCGTCATAAAAATTTAATAAAAAATCGTCAAGACTAAAACTCATGTACTAAGAGGGAAATGAACAATTCAGCAGCCCTTTGTGTAAATACATTAGTATAAGTTAATAAAGTCCCAGCAGTTAAGCAAGTAGTCAATGTATCCCTTATAGACAGTAATCGTCACAAATGTCTTATTACTTGGCTGAGTCCAATTTATGTATTTTGGCCCATTTGACACATATGTGCTCTTTGTACTGCTGAGAAAAGTCAATTGGTTATTTTATACATCCCAGGTAATCTAGCGAGAAGACAATTGTCACTTAAGAGTCTCTTAGTAATCTGGAGTGTAGTCACTTTAAAAGTTTTGTATGTAATTCGTTCAAACTGGTTTTATACAAATTGTGTTGATATAATTCTCATACAGTTAATTTCTATTTTTGCTTAAGTATACTGATTTCCCATGTAACATGCATGAAGTCAATTGTCACTTTAGTGTCTCTTAGTAACCTATAGTGAAGTCACTTTAAACGTTTATTTTGTACTACACTTTTGAAAGTAGTTATTTTACACACCAGAAGCAATCCATTGGAGAACTGTCGAAGAAAGGTTTGTTTACATGCGATCGTTTATTGTACTGCCTGTGATATGTCTTTTTAGCTGACTCTTTGAGGTTGATTAGCCTCCGTACATGTTAAAATAACTAGTTATGTAGCTGATCAAGTTACCAGTTAGGTAACTGATGCTATTTAACCAGTATGTCAATCCAATGCGTTGACTACTTTGGACCAGCTATTCGACAGTCACATTGAAGTCAAAAAGGGTCAATTGACCCCATGCTTCGGACATGCCCGTGTTAAAATAACTAGTCACGTAGCTATTGAAGTAACTAGTTCCCACTCTAAATGATGGGTAAAATTGCTAGTTCGTGACTGTCACCTAGAACTTCTGGGGTATTTCTGTTACGAAACTTTTAATAATATTCACATTAAAGCAATCTGAAGAATTATTTTTGAAAAAGTCTTGCAAATAAAATTTCTTCAAGGGGTTTTGTCTCAAAGAATTTCTTTTCTTAGCTTCATTTATATTTATTTGGCTAAAAATACGTTCAATATTAACTGATAAATTTGTTAAAACTATTAAGTAATTTACAAAATCACCTAAATTCGGAAAAGCTGGTTTATTGTTTGATAATTGATTTGACGTTTTTCCAAAAAAAAAAATATTAAAATGTACAAATCTTTATTATTTTATTTCATTTTCCATAATTTGATATTTGTATTTAGATACAAAATTATAAAAACTTTTTTAACAAAGGTAGAATATAAGTATTTTTATTTAATTTTATTCATAGTAATATAAAAAGTCACTCTAGGCCATTTACTGTATATAGTTGTATATAAAAAAGAAATCTGAGTGTATTTCTCAAGCAAACACATTTTTTTATTGTACTCGAAAACACCTACCAGGAAAGGTAGGAGTATTTCTACTTCATTCTTATTTGTATCACAGTGTTATATACGACAAATTGATACATTGAAAAATTCTGTATTTTACATTAATTTCAAGAAAAACTTTTTCTCTTTTTTATATATTTTTTTTTTAATTTCTACAATACAATAAAATTTAAGTGGAAAAATCGTCGGCATATTAGCGAATTTACAAAAGAAATATTCAAACGTCAAATAACTAAATTTACTCTAAAAATCGTCAAAATGAAGTAAAATCGTCACACCTAACACCACTGACTACACCATATGCATTTTAAACACTCTCTATCTTTGGAGTAAATTGTTTAGGCTTTGGTTAAAAAGATTCATGAATGAAATCATTTATTCTGTTGTGTATACATATAAACATTTTTTGCTAACTAAATGGCCACTTTATAACATTTTTGTGCACACATTTCTCGAAGAGTATGTTAGCCTACAAATTTATTTTGGATGTTAGTATCTAAATATACCTAACTGCTGAAATACATAGTGCAATCGCAATTCATTATTTATTTGGTTTTGTTTTTATTAATTAATAAACAATTTATAGTATGATTATAGAAGCATAAATATGTATTTAGTTTGAAAACTATAAGTAGATTAAGTAAAATAATGCCATCAACATGTGAGTTTCAATTAAACAACACCAATGCAGTTTACTATAGTGGAGATATTGTTAGTGGTACGATTGTTTTAAAGACCTTATTTGCCCAAGATGTAAGAGGTAAGCAGTAAGCCATTATTTTTTCAGAACTTTATATCAATCTATTGTTTATTTAGAACTTTTTATCAAAAATTATATGCATTCGGCATAATAAAGTTCATTAGTCAACCTTGAATTTTATATACAATAGATCTTTGCTGTTTATAATTTTTTAAGAGAGTAAGCCACATTTTCTCAATACTAGGTAATTTTTTTTATCGTGAAGATCAAGGCGAATTCGTATAAGGTGTACTCGTTAGCCCAGCTGATCATCAGCTGTTTCACCCCAACTGTCAAAATTTGTTTTTATGTTGGTGCGCGTCATATATATGTGTGTGTTTGTGTGTTTTTGATGCGTCCACTTTTTCCTTATTGTTTTATATTCAATTTCTCGTGTTTCTCCACGCATTTGAACTCTTCATCGAACATTTTAACATCCTCCACATGAAATAAAGCAATAAATATAAAACTTACACTGGTTTGTTGTTAAATTCCAGTTTAATATTGAATTCGCCGTACTTGTATTTTATGACAGATGGGATGAAAAGCAAAAACAAAAATGTATGTTGTTTTTGTATTGTTGTATTTGTTGTAGGGACGAGTACACCTTATATGAATTCGCCTTGGTGAAGATATACTGACAGTTCTAATACAAAAATTATATTAATTGGAAGTATATACCCAGCAGTTCTAGGGACAGTCCCGAACTTGTGATTTGACTTATCATTTAGTGTGATGACTAGTTATATAAGTATACTTAAGCAAGAAGTAAATAAAAAGTGTATAACAAAATACACGTTAAAAATGACTACACTCTAGATTACTTAGAGACAATTAAGTGACAATTGTCTTCTCGCTAGATTACATGGGATGTTTAATGTAACCAATTGACTTCTGTTTGCACTACTAAGAGCACATACGTGTCAAACGACCTAAAACATATAAATTGTAGTTCGCCAAGTGATCAAACAATTACTGTCTATAAGGGATACATTGACTACTTGCTTAACTGCTTTATAGATAGTAATTGTCACTAAGATAATTTCATTCAAATGTATTACGTTGTAGGTGGACCATTCGGATATTAAAAATGCCTGAAATTAAAGCATAAATTAAAGCTTGGCGACTTCAATGGAATGGGGCAATGAATAAATTTTGTCAAAATAGAAAAACTTGCTGTAGAATTTTCCCGTTTAATTAAGATTTTTTTTCCCAAAAATTGATTTAAAATCTAAAAATTTTAATTCACGCTATAAAAGTCTAAATATTGCTTTTCATGTTCACCAACAAAATGAGAAAATTCTTTAACTATTACATAAAATACTGCCATATTTTCTTTCTCTTTTGAGAAAGATATCTT
The DNA here is from genome assembly GCA_942486065.2 of Calliphora vomitoria. Taxonomy (NCBI): domain Eukaryota; kingdom Metazoa; phylum Arthropoda; class Insecta; order Diptera; family Calliphoridae; genus Calliphora; species Calliphora vomitoria. The sequence continues at coordinate 155,097,797 of OW818029.2, forward strand.
GAAATCGCTACTTTTTTATTTTTTAAACCAAAAATCGTCAAATCTGGCAGCTATGACTTACGCGCATAACTTTTTTATTTTCTCTCTCTTTTGAGAAATTTATAAGAATTGCTCAATTTTATTTTAAGAAGAGATAATTTAAGAGAATATTTCTTTTTTTAGTATCAGGGATGGCAAAGTAGGTACAATTCTATTCGGTAAAGTACAATGATACACCGATGATATTAGAAATGATATGAATTTAGATTTTAACAACAACATAAATTTTAGTTATTATAAAGGCGTTTGAAAAAAAAAAAAAAATTAATCGTGTCATTGATTTTAATTGCAAAAGAAGCAAAATAACATATTTCTTATATTTATTTAAATATAATAACTTATTTAAATGAAATAACAATTAAAAGAAGCAGTTCTTAGTTTAAAATAAAAATTTAATATAAAATGTATTTCTTTAATTGAATGCATGAAAATATATTATTGACCGCTTATGTGGTAGCGGCATTTCAATGGGTCCGGGATGCTTGATCAGCTGTTTTAAACCTCGCATGCAAAGCACATTGATAGATTTACATAATTTATAACGAAGCTATTAAGAAAACATTAAAAATCAACATACATGGATATCGAAAGGGGAAACAACGGATGAGAAAAGAAGAAACATAGGAAATGTCTTGGTATGTTGGATCCCAATAATAAAACTGGAATTTTTTTTTAACAGAACAAATCATTCAACTATCGTAAGGCTTTTTGATAATTCTATTTAAATTTTGGCAACCGAATTTATTAGATGTTAATTTACATACATGATGAATGCTTCAAAATACATTGCAATTTTTTACCAAAAAATGATACACTCTCAAACATTGAGAGAATTTTATGCATAACATAACCTACTGATCCTATAAACATTGGGGCACCAGAATTCAGAAAGTTAAATATTATGCGTTTTAAAATTGAATTGATAATTAAGCAATTAAGATAAGAGCGCTACAAAAGTTTTTTTAAATAAAAAAAAAAAACGGTTTTGGATATCAATGAAATTCTTTATTCCTGCGAAAATACGTTCGATGCCATTATGTATGGAACTCGATTTCTTTTGCATGGCCACCACGGCACGCTTGCAGAAGTCCAGACGCTGAATCCAATTTTAGATGATTTTCGAGCATAAATCGGTCTATTCACGGCAATTTCACGTTCGATATTCGTCAATCGTCGCTGGCTTGTTGGCATAGACAGGAAATAGTCTAACGGCGTCCAATCGCACGACCTAGGCGGCCAATCGACTGGACTATTTCATGAGATAACACGTTCTCCAAACTTGATTTCCAATAAATTGATTGTGACATTCGCTGTGGGCTTGTGGCGCCGTCCTGTAAGAACCACATGTCCTCCAAGTCCATATCATCCAATTGGGGCCAAAAATATTCTGCTATCATTGAACGGCGATTCCCATTCACAGTAATGTGCCGGTCTTGATCATCACGGAAGAAGAACGGCCCAATGACGCCGCCGGCCCATAAACCGTAATTTTTTCGTGACGAAATGATGACTTTGAATTGTTGTCTGACCAATAACGCATATTTTGCTTACTGACGAAGCCATTCAGCCAGAAATGAGCCTCATTTTCGATGAAAATCCGAGTCATTTTCAAGTTCTTGCTCAGCCCAATTCACGAACATACGACGCTTCTGGTGGTCAAGCGGCTTCAGTTCTTGCGTCAATTTGATCTTGTGAGGATGTAGGCCAAGATCTTTTCGCAAAATTCGCCACAACGACGTCACAGAGATGCCCAACGCTTGAGAACGACGTCTGAGAGACAGATTTGGGCTTTCTTCAACTGAAGCCTCAGCGGCAGCAATATTCTCGACACTACGGGCACTCCATTGTCTCACTGGCCCGGTAACATTTTGTACTGTGCCTGTAAATTCAAAATTTTCCACTAGACGCTCAATTGTTGATCTGGTAGGTCGATTATGACGACCACAAATTGGACATAGCGCTCTGAACGTTGAAGCCACTGACTCCGAATTTCGGTAGTAAATTTTAATAATTTCGACTCGTTGTTGGCTCGTATATCTTTCCATCATGAAATGGCAAACCTTACTGAAGAGAAATGTCAAAAGAGCTGCAAAAAATATGGCGTCATTTGCTGTCCCTATCGGTCAATTTTTGTAGCGTCCCTGTTGAAAAACCCTTTATAAGGAACTCTACGGAAATCTAAAACAAAGATTTTATTTAAAAATTTAAAGTTGGTAATAAAATCGAGGTGTTTCGAAAAGTTAACTTCAGCAGACATACGAACATTACTATATAATGGGGTCGCAAATGAAAAATGTGGAAATTACAAACGGAATGACAAACTTACATTAACAAACAAATTGTATCCACTTTTTATTTTAAGTAATTATAGCCTTCACCATGAGTGGCAAGGGTATATATATATGAGTTTGTAATGTCTACATTTTTATTCAAAAAGTCACCCCAAAATGTATATATATTCTGTCCGTCTTTCGGTTGAAATCAACTTTCCAAATCCCCTAAATAACTTACAAACATGATTGATACATCAATATATCGGAAATTCTTCCAAATCGGTTGCTATTTAATATCGAGAAAATCGGCCCACAAATGGCTGAGATAAAAGGAAAAAACCAGGACTGGATTACTAAGTCATTAATATAGACAATATGGATATCCAATGATAGATATTTCAACGGCGTATATAAGGCCCTACAATTTGGACAAAATCGGCAAAAATATTTTTTATCCCGATTTTTTATTCACCAAAAAAAATCAGCAAAATCCGTCCATAAATAACGGAGATATGAGCAAAAATCCGAGACAACCTCTATTTATGGCCTATTTTTTATATATATCTCGATTACTAAGTCATACATATAGACATTATGGATATCTGATGATAGATATTTCAAAGTTGATGTGTATAAGGCTATAGTAAGTTGGACCTACAATGGGTCAAAATCGGGAAAAATATTTTTTAACCCGAATTTTTTTCACCAAAAATTTTGTTCACTAATAAATAAAAAAAAAAAATTTTTAAATTAAAAATTTTTTTTTTAAAAAATTTAAAAAAACTTTAAAACACAATTTCGAAAAAAAAAAATTAAAAATATTTAAAAAAAAAATTGTTTATAAATTCTTTTAAATTTAATACTTAATTTTTAATAATAATTTAACATATATTATTTTAGACATACGCATCATTCTTCGTGGTGAGGGAAAAGTAAGTTGGACCGAAACTGAAAGTCGAAAACATTTGGATGGTACAAGCACTAATGAGTCGGTCAACTTTATAGCTAACGAAGTGTACATGGATAATACCACAACGGTTCAGGGCGAGGGAACCCTACGTCCTGGTACATATACATACAGATTTGAAATACCTTTACCTCAAGAAAGTCCCACAGCTTGTGAGGGACGTTATGGTCATATACGATACATACTGGCGCTTGTGCTAAGGAGACCATCTGGTTTCGATAATACTTTTAGTAAACCTTTGACTGTAATTAAATCACAAGATTTAAATTTAAATCCCGATTTTAGGGTGAGTACAGAAATCATTTTCTCCTTGTCGATAAAAATTAGTCGAAATAATTATGAAGGAAATCAATTAAAACTCAGCGTTTGTCATACTAATTGTTTCTACTTTTTATACATATTTAGAAACAGAAACACCCAGATCATGACTTAATTACCTCTTTATATGAATTTAATTTGTTTTCTTAGATACCTATTGTAAGTGAGAATATTGTTAATACCTGCTGTTGGTCTTGTTTGAGCGGTAAAATCAATACCATACTTAAAGTTCCCTTTGGTGCCTATGCAATTGGTCAAAGAGTCAAATTCTCGGTGATCATTCAAAATCACTCAATGGCCGATATTCCTAGCTACACCATAGAATTTATTCGCAGAATGACATTTACTGCTCGTTTGCCTCACCAACGAAGACGCCACGATTTAACAACATTACATACAAAGATATATGATAATCGCTGTAAACCTTGGACGATAAGTAATTTTGATGGCGATTTTCCTATTGTCTCTACACCACCCAGCACTGAAGGTGATGGTATTTTACGAGTAGGTTATTCGTTAAAGGTGATCTTTCATATGGGTGGTTTTAGTGCAAGTAATAATAATAATAGTCTTAGTTTACCAATATTTATTGGTGATGTGCCATTGAGAGAGGGTTTTGTGATAATGGAAGCCATGGAAAGTGATAGATTTATTGCTGCTACTCCCACAGCACCTGAACTGTTATCGGATGACCCTGATTTGCCACCAAGTTATCAGGAATTATGTAAATACATACATATGTACATCTTTTTATTTTGTGTAAAGGAAACTTCTACTTCTGTGTCTTATTTATAGGTCCTCCTTCTTTCGAAGAAGCTATACGCAGTGGTTCCCCGTTTATAGACATTGATAAAGATGAGCACAATCGTCATATTGGTTTCAGGCCCTTGTATCCAATGTATTCTCGAAGTGATGATTAACTGAAGTATGTTTTTACTAATAATATTTATTTTTTTTTTTAAACTTTGAATAAAAATTACGAATTTAAATGCTGCTATGGTTTTACTTGGAGAAATCAAGAGAAATCTGAAAAGTGTCTTCTAAAAAAAGCGTACCAATGACTTCCCAGAGCTTCAGAAAGTAGTGAAAAAATGTTGGGTGAAAAAATTTATTTGTGTTAAAAAAAATCAATGTAGTCGTGGTTATAATTTGTTCGATTTTAAATATAACTATTTAAGGGGTTTCGAAAACTTGATTTCAATAGACAGGCGGACATTACTTTATGGGTCTTTTATAGTCTTTATGAAAACATACCCACTTCCAATATAATACAAAGTTTTTCAAATATTTTGATCCGAAACTGTTTATCCGTTCAACCTACTTATTTTGTTAATTTTTGAACATATACAGGCCCTTAGGTGTTTTAATTGTTTTTAAACGCCGCACAGTGGTGCCATTTGAGCTTTTTCGTTGTAAAAATCATAACTTTTAAACCAAATGATCAACCTATGAAATGAGTGTTTGAGAAGGCTTCTACGCCTTCATGTTTATAAACACGTCCATCAGTAGCATGCGCTTTAGCATTTTTTATATGTATGGCAACACTCAATGTTTAAGCTGCTAACATTGACATCGAAAGCTCTAGAATTCGAACATACTAGTTTGTCCGTTAAGAGCATTGTAGAAGATTCCAGAAATAGTGGCAGAGGTTGCAGTAGTGATTTGATTTGAGTTAGAGTTAACATCAACTGCCTTGTACATTTAAGTTTGTACATTATAAAGTGTGTGTGCATTTATCAATTTTTGGGAATTCAGCACAGTGATTCTTACCAAAATTTTTAATTTTGTTTAAATTTAGTTTTATGTAAAATATTCCGGAAAAGATTCAAAAAAATTTTTTATTTTTTTAAATTTTTTGTAAAATATTTCTCACAATCCGTAAAAGATGGTATAATGGGTTTTCACGGATATATGTTATAAATTACCCAAAAATGCATGCAACACATTTTTGGAACCATGTTTTTTTTTTCAAAATTTCACCTCTAGCTAAAAATGGGACAAGGACGGGCAGCTGGACATTTTTGCATTAGGTAAAGGAATAATAATCAAAGAACGTATTTTGAAAATATGGCAAATATAGTTTATTTTTCATCAAAGTTGAGAAATATTGAAACAAGTAACAGAGCTAAATTCGGCTGTGCCGAATCTTATATACCCTTCACCTAAGTATACATATTTACGTACATTGCCTTTACCCATGCAAAACACTTCATATAGCAATAACAACAAGAAAAAATCATAATATCACACGTTGAGTGCTCACTGATAACTAACCAAATAAACACAACAATTATTTTGCACAATTGTATGTTGAAAAAATATCAACAAACAACAACAAAAATTAAAATAAACGAAACGAACTCAAATACATACAAATTATGCATGCGTGTGTTTGATTTATAATTTTTATTCATTTCATGTCATTCCACATTGTAAAATGTTGTTGTTGGGTGTGTGTGGTGTTTACGTATGATAGAGTTGCTCATATGAGAACTCATTATAAACAACTCTCTCTTAATATATACCCTTGCCACTCATGGTGAACAGCGTTACCGTTGGAAAATTTTGAAAAGTCGCATAAAAAGGGGATTCTTGAAGCAAAAGTCGCACAAAAAGGGGATTTTGGGAATAAAAAGGGGCAACACTTTTAAAGGAAAACAAAATTAGATAAAATTATACAAAAACGTTTTTATTGAATATTTTAATGATGTTAATGTACATATAGACAAATTCATTTTCTTTTTTTTAATTTTTCCAAATTTTTATAATAACGATTTGGCAAAATAGACTATGTAATAAATATCAAAAACTTAAAGAAAATTTTTAATTTTGTTACAAATTACCTATTTGTTGTGATTTGTAGCTTTTTTACAAATTTATAAATGTTGATCACAATTAAAAAAAAAGAAAATGATAAAAAATTTGTGAACAGCGTATATTTAAAAATAAAATTAAATATTATTTAAATCACTTTTGGTATTTTCTTTTTTCCGTAACTTTGAAAATTAATAGCAAAAAAAAAAGGAACACAATAATTACTATTTCTTTATGAGTTCATCAATCGGAATCCAATCTTTTAGGTCCATATCTAATACATTTTGTGCCGAAAGCATGGACTCGCATGAGTCCACTTTTAATCTGTTGGATAATTTATTTTTCATTAACGTAAGTTTTGCAGTAAGTTTTGAAAATACTCGCTCCTCCGATGCACTACTATGTGGCAGAGTTTTTTAAACTATTTGATGCTAAAATTCTTCTGGGTTTGTAATTTAAAACATAGTATCATTTGTTTTGTCATAAATTTTTGATTCTAACATTTTTAATTCTTGTATAAATATATCTGGTTGAGTAATTACATCTTTGTATTCTGAAACTATATCATAGTAATTAATTTCCTTATTTGAGCTTAGAAGGAATTGATATATATATTCTAAAACTGAAAGTTTTTTATTATTTATATCAATTCTTGTTACTATTTCATTACAAAGCTTTTGGTAAAAATTTAAGATATTTGTTTTTATTTCAATGGTACAACTTTTTGATATTTTTTCGAAACATAAAACTGCCTCAGCCTCATGTCCAATATATACATTAGTTATTTCTTTAATATTTAAAACATTCATAAAATCTATCTCTTCGATTTTAAAGTTAATAATAAATTCCTTTTTTAAAAAATTTTTAAAAATTTCTAATAAAATATATTTTGAGCTTGATGTAAGATAAATTATTTGCGAAGATTCGCTTTAAAAATTTTTATTAAATTTATTCGTTCTGTTAAGAATATATACTAAAAATTTTAAATATATTTTGGTAGTAGGGGACAAACCTTGTTGAATTTCTAAAATTTTTTTTCAAATTGGAAGCATTTTTCTCTTCGAATTGAGCTTGAATAAATTGGAATTGAAAGCATTTTTCTCTTCGAATTGAGCTTGAATAAAGAAGTGTTGTAAAACTTCCTACTGCTCCAAAATCCTTGCTACCACATGAAAAAGCAAGAAGCTTTTTTTTGTTCCAAAAACGTCATATTAAAGCAAAAAGTTTTGTTTTTTGAAAAAGGGGAAAAAAGGGTCAAAAATATTAAAAAGTGTCAGATTTAGTTCATTTTAGTAAAGGGGCACAAAAAGTGTCAGCGGTGCTGAAAAAGGGTCAAATTGCGACTTTAGTCGCTCAACGGTAACACTGATGGTGAAGGGTATAAAAACAAAAACAAATACGCAAAGCAATGAAATCAACACACATCCAAACATACGTTTTGTTGCTTTTTTGTCAAAGCATGCAATAAGTTGTATCGTTTTTAGTGAAATTTTCAGAGGTTGTCTCGGATTTTTGCTCATATCTCCGTTATTTTGCTGATTTTAAATAGAAAACTTCTCGAAAGCATGTCTGACAGAATTATTGAAGATTTGGATCCCAAAGATATCTGGGGTCTTCAGAAAATTGATTTCAACAGACAGACAGACAGACGGACATGGCTTAATCGACTCCGCTATCTATAAGGATCCAGAATATATATACTTTATAGGGTCGGAAAATTATATTATGGAAATTACAATCGGATTGACAAACTTATATATAGGGTATAAAAGTGGATAGTTGGTAAATATCGATTTACCTGGACAAACATAAAGCAAACATTACAATTTTTTTTTATTATTTTCTTAACAAATAAATCTATCAACAAAATCGAAAAGAATGACGATCCGTTGCCTAGTTTCCGAGACAATGTATCTGAAAGCGAAACAAATTACCTGAAAATGGTATGTTTTCTTCAACACTTAAAATCAGTCAATTTTGAAGGTCTATGTATTCTAAACCAATAATAATAGCTATTAGACAATTTTCTATGAAATAGTTTTATTCATTCTTTTTTTGTAGGTGCACATGAAATTTTTGATTTTTGCTACTTCACTTGTTCTACAGGCGCTACTGTGCATAGCCAGTATCCAGAATATTTTGTGGATTTACGATGTGTTATAAATGGATTCCTGTTGGTGGTGGTTATAATAATGACACCATATTAAATAATCTGCTACTGTTTATTATCGTTATAAATAAATAAAATGTTTATTATCTTTAATTAAATAATACTTTAAGTATCTTTTAAGTAAATATCAACAATATGTTGATTTTTATAATATTTCTGTCTTTTCCGTGTATTCATTGTGTTGACTTGTAGTTGCTTGACTAGTAGTGGCAACATCGTCTTTAAGATTATGTTGCAGTTCCTCTGGTAAATCGTAGTATAAATATTTGGGCTTGAAATCACTTAAATCTCCGGCAATTTGATGTCTAGATTTTTTATTCAACTGAACGCCTGTCATAAATTCGGCTTCTTTGAAGGAGGAAGCTGTGGGAAATAAAAAAAGAAACATAATTTGAATAAAATATAATACGAATTGCTTTAGATGTGGATAAAAGGAGTGAGTTGGTCGTGTGTATTATTTATAGTTAAGAAACTAATAATAAGAGCTGAATAAAAAACGATAAAAAACTAACTTTTAGAAATTTAGAGTAATTGTGTCAGGCCTTTTACAAAGTTAGTTTTAAGATAGTCGTTATAGATTCAATATGCTCTAGAAGAATCGAGTATAAATTTAAATATTTATACCAAGAGTTAAAAAATCTTTCTTTGTTATTTTTTAACCATTAAACCTTGTGTGGAAAACCACACAAAATTAATCTTTTTATACCTTTCAATATGCTCTAGAAAAATCGAGTATAAATTTTAAATATGTATAGCAAGAGTTAAAAAATCTTTCTTTGTTATTTTTTAACCATTAAATCATCTTGTGTGGAAAACCACACAAAATTAATATTTTTATACCTTTGTTAAGAAATATATTGAATTTTCCTGTTGCATTAATTTAGCCTAGAAAACGCATTAATTGAATAAAAATAAAATGTTGAAAATAATATATAAAAAGTGACGTTGTTTACCCTTTTGTGTGGTTTTCCACACATATGTAATTTCCATGTATTTTGGTGCTAGGAACATACATTTTTGTCATCAAGAGTGCTATTTCTGCAAAAAAATTATATTGCTAGTGTAAAATACTTAGACATATCATATGTGTGGAAAACAACACACTAGGGAATGCAATGTAAGTTTCTCTAAGGGTGAGATGAAGGTTAATTAATTTTTCTACCATTTAGACTTACCCAACGAACCCATCGATGCACTCATTTGATTCATTTGCATTTCCATCATATTCTGTTGCAAATCCATAGACGATGGTAAATTCAACTCGTCCATTGATCTGCCAACTGTTATTGAGGCCACATTATTGTGGGCCAAATTTATGGGTATAACTTTCACATCACTTTTCAACGATATAGTACCCATTAAAATGGGTATTGTCGCTCTAACCCATCTCCTTTTATTTTGGCATGTCACTAAAACTTCCAGTTCATAGGAGACACCTATACACTTGCATTCATCAAATGCCATAGTGGGCGGAACTTTCGGTATGAAAATTTGCTGTAAATGTTGTATGACATTAGAGTTTTGACCATATAAACTATGAATATTTGAGGCAATTGTTGTGATTTCATTGGTGGTTTGTGGTGTCTTGTCTTTGATGAAACCTTTGTAGGTGGCAATACGATTTAAATTACTGGTTATAGTGTTTAGTTTTAATTTCGCCAGATTTGTTAACTTAATATGTACTGAGATGCATTCACCAGCTATAAAAGCTTTTTGAGGTACACTGACATAGAGTTGTAGTGGTTTTTGCCAGAATTTTAGGCATGACTTGTGCTCCAGTTGCTCTTTTTCATCGGGCAATTGCACATCAGGATCCAGCAATCTTAAATCCTTCCATTGTTCTATATGTATGGCAGAGTTGTAAAGTGATACTATATTACCACCATAATCAGCATTTACTATTAACTCATAACGAATATAACCCAGAGGACTGTCAAATGTTGAGGGTACATTTTGTGGTATTTGTACCATAAAGTTGTAGCTATATTTCCCAGGCTCCAAAGGCTTTGGATTAGCCATTTCCGAACCAATCAAATAATTTGTAGTGGACACATAGTCTTCTCTATTTTCTATGTATATTGTAGGTTTTGGTTTACCCGACTTTTTAACTTTTTGTGGTTTTTCCCATTTGGTGTAAGCAAAACCCGAAAATTGTAGTGATAAAGCTTTAAAATATGTTAGAGAAAAAATTGTTATAAACACTTGTTAACATGACTCATTTATTATTTATGGATATTCTCAGTCACCTTTGATTAGTATAGTACTGGTGCCATTTATATTTAAAATCACTAGACCCTTGATAACTTCACCGGGTCGATAGCACTCGGTATTATTTTCAAATTCTATTGTACATGTTGCTGCACACATTTTCGTTTTCTTTGGATTTTGTTTAATACTAAGTAAGTAATTTACCGCCTATTATTTTGTTATTTAGCTTTAGACTACCAACTGCTAACTGTTAATAGATATTGTCAGTATTTTATTTATTTATTTTGTATACTGTTATCACTTTCAGCTGTAGTCCGTTGCAGTTATCTTATCAGTCAATCCTCAATCGATAGTTCAATATGTTTTGTTTCTTTTTTTTTATAAAAATAAAAACAAGTTTATTTTATTTTATTTGTGTTTGTAATTTTTTAATCAACATTGCAGAAGATCACTTGCCCATTATAGATTTATAATGCATCTGTATAGTTGTAAATAATAAAGACATTTTCTTATTTACTACCCGTTAGGAAATATTACCTCATCTTAGATTCCTTGGAGTTTCTGTTATATTTTATATGATTTTGGGCATGCTGTGCTGATTAACAATTAATATATGGTAATAATCCATGTTCTCTCTATGTCGACCACTGCTGTAAAATCATAATTGTTACACTATATTCTAATGTGAATTTTCTTTCGTTTAGCGCTTCCTATCCTTAAATTTAAATAAAACTAAATGTGTGAGAGATTTCGTCAACATTATTTATTCGCTTGAAAGGCCAATAGATGCCATTATGTATATAATGTAATATCATGCAAATGTTCTCCGCGGCATCGCGGGGTGGCACTCATCCGAAATGTACAATTTTGCAGATTATTGATTATTAAGAAACCAAACGACAAAAAGTGTAACGGGGTCGAATAGCACGATCTCGGTGACCAGTTCATATCACCTCCACCTGAGATGACCATGCCTTCAAATCGCTAATGCAGAATGTCCAAAGTGGAATGAGCGGTGTGGCACGTAGCGCAGTTCTGTTGAAACCACATGACAAAAGAAGTTGATAACACAGTGCTACAGTGAAAAAACATGGAAAATTACCAAAATAGGTAACAATAATTCAGAAACACCCTAAAATTCAGAAGTTATTCTAAAAAACAGTTTTCAGTGATGTTCGTCAACTTATCGACCTGTAACTCAGTCAGTTTTTGTCCGACTTTAAATTTCTGAACAGCTTTGGAAAGAAAACTGATTACGCTTTAAAATTATATGCAATTTTTTGATAAATAGATCGATGAACATTGCGATAACGAGTTGATTTACATTTGTTAAGCTTCCTAGCGCTAATGACCCCTCAAAGTTGGTCGCAAAAAATCCATTTATGACCCGAATGAGCTGAATTTAAAATATAAATAGTCCTTGAGATACCCTTACATTTGTAGTTCAATACACATTTAGGGTTAATGATTTATTTTAAGACCCTTCACCATGAGTGGCAAGGGTACATACTTATAAGTTTGTCATTCCGTTTATAATTGTTATATATAGGGAAGTCGATATAGCCATGTCCGTCTGTATGTTGAAATCAACTTTCCGTAGCCCCCAAATAACTTATATACATAATTGATATATCAATATTTCGGGAATTCTTCCGGCTCGGTCGATATTAAAAAACGAGAAAATCGGCTGAGATATAAGGAAAAAAAACCGGGACAACCTTGATTTTTGGCCTATTTTTGATATATATCTGGATTACTAAGTCATTATACACAATATGGATATCTCATGATAGATATTTCAAAGTCCATTGCAACAATGTATATAGGGCTATAGCAATTTGGACCTACAATGGGTCAAAAGTGGGAAAATTGATTTTTTAACCCAAATATTTTTTTTTTTATAATTTTTTTCCACTAATAAATTTAAAAATATTTTTTAAAAAACTTAAAAAAAAATTGGAAAATAATTAAAAAAAAACAATTTCAAAAAAAAAAAAATTTAATACAATTTAAAAAAAAAATTTTTTTTTAAATTTTTAAAAAAGAATTTAATTTTGTTTACCTAAAAATATTTAAAAATGTTTATTTTAAAGTATAATTTGGTAAAGGGTATATAAGATTCGGCACAGCCGAATATAGCTCTCTTACTTGTTTTTAAATTTGCTCGATCTTTTTATGGATTTTTAGTTATGGCGGGCCTACGGAGGGTCTAATTTTTTTTTCAAAAATTCTGAATTAAATAAAAATTGTTTCTAGCAGTTATCTCGACCCTATAAAATGCTACCCGCATCCAAAGTTGGAACATGTAAAAGGGCGTTTTATTTAAGTTCTTTTTCCTATAAAAGCCCATATATTTTTTCTTTTGTAGAAAAAAAAAGTTTTTCCTGACTATACACAATTTTTATATGATCCAGAAAGAGAACATAATGCAAAAGTGTGTAAAGTAAAATTTGGCTCACTTAAGTGGACATAACAACCCGCCATACCTATCCAAACTTGGCCAATTAAAAATAAAAAAATTTTTTTTGAGTAAAAAATTATAAAAAGGAAAAGCACTGATCCTCCAAAAAGCTCCATATTTGTATAACGATATACTATATATCTTAAATACCTACAAAGCTTTTTTACTATCACATGGTAAACAACGTCACAGTAGGCTGTTTTCTAAAAAAAACTCTGTTGTTGGAAAACATTTACCCTGTTTTAAGAATTTCGGTATTTGATAATAAACAATGTAAACAATTATAATGCCATTGATTTACGGACGTTTAAGTCTATATTAGTTTAAAATTTTGTTATGATATCTTTAACCGTTAAAATTTTACATTAAATATAATTTTATATTTTTCTTCATGGAAAATTACCATGTTATAATTTTTTTTAGTTTTTAAGATAAATGACTTCCCAAAAATGTATAAATGTATTTAATTTTACTAAAATATCAATCTCTAAGTCCAAAGAATTTCACCAATAACAAATACTTATATGAAAAACCTTCATTTACACCTCAGAAGTTCCACAAACCTTGCCCGCTTTTGAAAAATTTGTACGTGTTTTCATATAATGCATGAAATTCGGATCATAAATGGACTTTTGGCGATTTTTTTAAAAAATATTTTACACGAGGGCCCACGCACTGGCCCCCATTAGCGCTAGGAAGCTTATTAAATGTAAATCAACTCGAAAACACCTCAGCTCTAACCATGCACAGTGGGGCAGAATCAAAATGTTTTGGAAATAAATCTGGCATTTCTAACCGGCTAGTCCGATCGGTATAAAATTTGACGTAGCCAAGGAGTATTCGAGTTTAAGATATTTTTTCATTTTTAGTAAAAATGTATAAATTATTTGGTGTGCCAACTCGGGAGGAATCCAAATACAATTGACCGTGTAAAATGCATGAATTTTCCAAATGTAAGTCAGCAAACGAATGGCCTTGTGTTTTGTTAATGCACGCAGAAAAAAAATATAGTTGTAAATTGTTACTGTAACCATTTCAAATTTGTGCAACAATTTCAAAATTTTTAACAATATTATAGTCACAGTAACTATATATATGATTGTGGTAACAATAATATGGTTAATGTACGATCCACATGAATATTTCAACCGTATATATGGTTACAGTAACCATGTATATGTTTGTGACAACCATTTATATGATGAAGGACTTACCATATTATGATGCTTTCATATCATAATCTGAGAACAACATATTATGATAAAATTATTCATCATATAAATGGTTGTCACCATATTATTGGTACCACAATCATATATAGTTACTGTGACTATAATATTATTAAAAATTTTGAAATTGTTACAGTAACCATTCACAAATTTGAAATGGTTACAGTAACAATGTACAACTACATTTTTTTCTGCGTGTGGTTATAACAAGGGCAAGACGTAACGGGAACCGGAGCCGATTGAATTCAAATGGTAAGCAGTTGTAAATTAGTGGTATGCGTGGAATCAGTACGTTTTCGCCTTTGAATCTGCCACCGATGATTGTCACAATTTAATTTGTTTAACATTTGTATAATGGTCAATCATCTTCCTTGGCATAATTTTGGCGCGTTTAATTTGTGGAGAAGCATTATCGGTGATCCAACCTTCACTGCTAATACATGTGGTGGCATTCCGGCTGGTTCCAATGAATTCAAAAATTCAATAGGATAAATGACGGCTTGTTCTTCGTTCATTACTGTGTCAATCAATTCATTATTTTGCCAGGCAGTTTCAATTGAATTTGCTCATTGAGCTTGTTGAAATCATAATTTGTTGGTGACAAAATTGCCAATTGTAAGACTTTGGAATACCTTGTCGACAACGACAGGAATACTCATTTGAATTTGACAGAAGTTCGTTGGGAAAAATCTCATTTGTATAAATTTTTCCATTTCTGATGTCCAACAATTGTTTTGAGAATGTTTCGGCAGAAGGGTCTTGCAGCAAATGCACACCGCCTGTTCATCGATAGCGTTCGGCTTCTGTAACTTCATTTCCAGTGAAATAAATTTGAAAGAACTTCGCATCATCATTGGGAAAATTCCAAAACACTTGTAACTTACTAAGTTGATTTAACTTATACCTTTTCAACTGATCAAAAAAAAAAAAAAAAATAGCAATAAACGCAGTCAAGTAAAACCGTAATTTTTTATTAAAAGTGGAAAAAAATATTTTTTAAATAGAAATTTCTTATTCATGCAAGAGTAAACAAAATTGTTTATCATCGATTGACAATATAAAAGAACTTTCATAGTACAATGTGGCACCTTATTTAATACATATGTATTTTTTTACCAAAATTATTTCAATAAAATGTATTGATTTAATTAACAATATAATTTTGATGATTGAAGCAAATTCAAATAAATTTAGAATTCATATAATCAATTTCGTAATTAAATAAACTTATTTTTTTTCCAAAAAAATATATTTTTTTACTGTTTTAAAAATTTAAATTAAAAAATTTTTCCATACCTTGATCGGCTTTTGTAAAAATATTGGTCACACTTTTGGACCGAACGGACTCGAATTTTTGTTGTTAGTTAGACAACTAAATTACCAATAATATACAAAAGATTTTAGAGCAATATCAATTATGGATTCAAAAATAAATGATTTTCAATTTGAATAGATTGAAAATTATTTCAATATAATGTATTCGACTTAATTTAATTAATAATATACTTTTTATAATTGAAGCATATTTAAATAAATTTTTAATTGATATAATGAATTTCGTAATTTAATAAATTTCATATTTAAAAAAAAATTTTTTATTTTTTTTTAAATTTGCAAATTCCATTTTTACTGTTGACGGTTTGGTGCACTAAACCAATATAAATATCGCTGCATGCATACAGCTTGTATTTATACTAAAACTATAAACGAAATATTCAACAAAAGTTGAAAATGACAAAGCACTACTTAAGAACACACAACACAGTTGTTGTTGTTGATTAAAATTCTTGTTTGGTGAGACATGCGCAGTAATGACTAAAATTCTACTATTCAAATGAAATGCAAGTGTATGTATCTGTCTGCAGTAATTTTACGCGTGTGCATCAGCTATTTATACTAAAACATTAAACCGAAGGGCATCAGAATTTTTGTACTAAAGTGATGAACGAAAATATTTTCAAATTTATTCAGTTATTAAATACTACACAGAATCAAAATTTTTTGGAAATAAATCTGGCATTTCTAAACGGCTAGTCCGATCGGGATAAGATTTGACGTGGGCGTAGCCAAGGAGTACTCGAGTTTAACTCATTAACATGGACTCTACAAATCCTCCAGGCGGGGCGCTATGGGGGCTCAAAGTAGGCTACCTTCGACATGTACAATTTTGAAAAACGTTCCATTTTTTTGTTTCCCATACAATTTCTATATTTTTTATATTTTTGAAAAGAGCTCGGTTGGGTCTTAAAAACTCATGCTTGCGTATGCTGTTTATCTCTTATAATTTCCAAGTTATAGGCAATTCAAAATTGAAATTTAAAATTTTTTCCATATCTTGGTCCCCTTTTTTTAAATATAGGACGTACTTTTAAACCGAATGAACTCAAATTTTTTTTAGTTAGTTAGAGAACTCAATTACCAATAATATGCAAAAGATTTTAGAGATATATCAATTACGCTTGCAAAAATAAACGACTTTCAATTTAAAAATTAAAAAAAGACTAGATTTGTACTGTTTTTTGGGCGAAAAGGTTACTTAACTCTTTTTTTATTTAAAAAAAATTTTCTTTAAGGACATATAACAACTTTATTTTTTTCTGTAAGATATCTTTATGGTGAACATTTTGGTATAAAAAACATGTCATATTTTTCGAATATGTCTCCCCTACGCCCTTCGGAATTTGACCTTTTTTTATAAAAATTTCAAATTTGGGCCACATGTTCTAAAATCTCATAGCTGGGATCAGAAAACGAAAAGCAGTTATGGAAACCTTGATGTGTTCCCTATTTATTCCCAAAGTATTTTCTCAGCCCCGAAAAAAATGTTAACCCTATGGGCAAAATTTAAAAAATTATAATTTTTGGGATTTTCGCTACAATTTTTGCCATTTGCGGATTCCTTTGACAATTTTTTGTTACACGTTGTTATTCGGAGTAAAAAAATTAAAAAACATTGAAAATTTCATTGAGTTTTGTTAAGAAATAAAGATTTTATTACATATTACATATTTATTGAGCTTCTAAAACTAAAATAAGTATCAAAATTTTGAGAGGATTGCAAATATTAGGAATAATTTGATTCACATTTTTCCGAACTATTTTTTTTGTTTAGATAAGTTAATTTTTGGTTTTTAAAAAAAAGTTCAAGTCAATATCTCAATTAGATTCAAAAGTATGTCACTTTAAAGCTCCGTCCTTCAAAAATATTGCACAGCACATATCTACTATTTTTTTAATTTTTTGAATAAATTGAAAATCGTTTATTTTTGGATCCGTAATTGCTATTGCTCTGTAATCTTTTGTATATTATTGGTAATTTATTTGTCTAACTAACAAAAAAATTTAAAAAAAAACAAGGTATGGAAAAATTCAAAAATTTAAATTTTGAAATGCCTATAACTCGGAAATTATGCGCCGCGCCTGGAGCATTTGTGGAGTGCATTTTAACAACTTAAACTCGAATACTCCTTGGCTACGCCCACGTCAAATTTTATGCCGATCGGACTACCCGTTTAGAAATATCAGATTTATTTCCAAAAATGATTGATTCTGCCCCACTGTGCCATGTGAAATTTCGTAACAATATCTAAAAATAGTTCCTTAGATACCGAATTATTAAAAAAAAAACGTTTCTAAACCACTGTGTAACGCTAGGCCACTTGTAGCAACACCTATTAAAAACTATTTAGAAAGAAGTGGTTGGGAAGTTTTGCCTCAACCGCCTTATAGGCCAGACCTAGGCCAGTCCTACTACTATTTGTTTCGATCGATGCAGAACGCTCTCGCTGGAATACACTTCACTTTGTAACAGATTATCCTATATTGGCCAGATTCGTTCTTGGCCTTAAAAGATGAGCAGTTCGCAGAAAAATGGGAAAAGGTCATATCTAACAATGGCCAATAGTTTTGTTAAATTTTGATTATTAAAAATGTTTCAAAATTATGCTAAAAATTTGAAAAAATTCCGCATTTTTAAATCATACTTTCAAAACAAAAGTTTTTTTTTAATTAAATTTTTTTTTACCCAAATCATTAAACTGCAAATAAAATTTACAAACTCTAAACCGTAGACGAGTATTAGTATTTGTAGTGTAGATGACGGAGAAAATTTTTAGATTTTGGGAGCATAGAAAATCAAAAATAAAGGCCACCTTATTATACATACATACTGTTGTTTAATTTAAATGTTATTTCTTAACAGATGTATCTATATTTTTCACATCTACTGTGAAAAGCTTTACCACACGAGCTTTTTAATAGAACTTGACACAGTTTCTGTTATATAGATATAACACTTTCTGTTATTTAACATTTTGTTTTTTACATTTTTATTTACTGTTATTAAAATATAACATAATATAAATTTATGTTTTAGTTATTTATTCATTATTGTCATAAGTTAAATTTTTATTAAGGCATTTGTTTAGTAATAATAATAATATAATTTTTCTTACATTTAATAGTAAGACATAATAAAATTTGTAGTGTTTTTAAGGCATTTATAATTTAGAATTAAAAAAGCAAATTCTATGATGAATACAATTTTCTGATTGAGTATTTGTCACAAAATATTACGCACTACTAAAAATTTGTTAAAACTGTTAAATTGAGTGTATGGTTTTTCAATAATTTGTTATAATTTTAAGTTACTAACAATACTATTATTATATTAAAAGATTGTATATAATAATTATCTAGTTTGAAGTTATGTTTAGTTCTAGATTGATACAATTTAGACTAAATTTAGCATAATAAAATGGCATTTGTAAAATACTTTTAATTAAATAAGTAAATATGAATAAAGTTAAAGGAAATTATTTATAGTTGGTCAAAACCCTTTAGTTTGCTGTATTATTTTTTTATGTTCTGAGTCCTTACATATTTTTAAAACGATTTAGTCAGAGCCGTTCGTCTCTTATGGGAATAAATAATTTGTATTAATCTGAAATGGTTTGGATTGTGAATGTTCAAAATTTTAAGGTCTTAAGAAACTGCTAGCAATTTTATTATAAGATTTTAGAAATATTTTTCAAATTTTGATTTACAGATTTTTTTGAACACCATCAGATGACAATATATATAAAGACATATTTTAAACTAGAGTTTCCAGTTCGGTTTTAACCGAAACCGCGGTTTTTCATGGCCTAAAACCGAAACCGACAATTATTCTTCGATTTTTATTTTTAATCAATTTTCAGTAGAAAAATTTAGAAATGAGAAACAAACTTTTTCATCCAATATCTCTAAAAACAGATCTTTAAATATTTTAAATAGTATTACAATAATTGCTTCAGATGATGTAGCAGGCTACATTTCGTAGGCTAGGCAAGGAAACCTTAATCATACGAGTATTTCTTGACAATATATTCGGCTGTGCCGAATCTTATATACCCTTAACCAAATTATACTTTAAAATAAAATTTAAAAAATTCTTATTTAAAAAAAAAAAAAAAAATTTCGAAATTTTTTTTAAAAGTTTTTTCCAATTTTTTTTAATTTAAAAATTTATTTTTTTTAATTTAGTAGTGAAAAAAGAGTTTTTTGTGAAAAAAATTCGGGTTAAAAAATATTTTTCCGATTTTGACCCATTGTAGGTCCAACTTACTATAGCCTTATATACATCGTTGCAATGGACTTTGAAATATCTATCATTAGATATTCATGTTGTCTATATTTATGACTTAGTAATCGAGATATAGATCAAACATAGGCAAAAAAATAGATGTTGTATCGAATTTTTGCTCATATCTCCGTTATTTATAGACGGATTTTGCTGATTTTAAATAGGAAACTTCTCGAAAGCATTTCTGACAGAATTATTGAAGATTTGGATCCCGAAGATATCTGGGGCCTTCAGAAAATTGATTTAAACAGACAGACAGACGACATGGCTAAATCGACTCCGCTATCTATAAGGATCCAGAATATATATACTTTATAGGGTCGGAAAATTATATTGTGGAAATTACAAACGGAATGACAAATTTATATATACCCTTCTCACGAAGGTGAAGGGTATAAAAAGGACAATTTAGACCCACATTTTGTATTCCCACTCAACATCATGATTCTGTGTCCATTACTATAGAAAATGCTAAAGAAAGGTACCACTAAAGTTTCCTTTGGCTATTTTTGCCTAATTTTTAATTTTTAGATTTATTATTTTAAAATAGTCAAAAAGTATTATTAGTTGGAAAAAGGTACCTGTGAGACCCTTTTTTAAATTCTAACTCGGTCAGGATCATATGTGTTTAAAAAGTACCATTAGAGGAAAAAGTACCAATTTTCCACAATTGAACCAACGTAAAGTTTTAAATCAAAGTAGGTTCAATATTATATTAGAAAATTCAAGAAGTACTA
The DNA here is from genome assembly GCA_942486065.2 of Calliphora vomitoria. Classification (NCBI taxonomy): domain Eukaryota; kingdom Metazoa; phylum Arthropoda; class Insecta; order Diptera; family Calliphoridae; genus Calliphora; species Calliphora vomitoria. Next base: position 155,118,636 of record OW818029.2, read on the forward strand.
TTTGGAGAACGAAAAAATACTTCTTAGTTTGGTTTAGTTCTCCATTTTTGGTATCATAATACAATTGTGCATCCTATTTTTGATTATTTCTTTACTGAGAAGCATATTAGCCAACTTTAATGTATATAAGCTAACTAATTTAATATATTCAAAAGGTACCATTAAAAGAAAAAGTACCAATTTTCCATTATCCTCCTTAAAACCCGTCAAGTTTGAACTTTAAATTTGTATAGCATTTCCTATATTTTGTTTCTATAACACCTTATATTTAATAAATTATCACAAAACCGAACCGAAACCGATCGGTTTTCAATTTTTTAAAACCTTAACCGCGGTTTTGAAATTCTTCGGTTTTTTGGAAACTCTATTTTAAACCCTTTTGCGTATGGTTTTGACTTGACATCATATAAGTAACTAAGTTTGGTGTTCTTCCTATGTTTATAAAAATGTACCCTTTTTCTAAAATTTAATAAACTGAAAACATTATGTTTCTTTCGATCTGAAGATTTAGTTTCAATACATTCATAAGAAAATACGGCCAGACATATTCTAAACCCCTCGGTAAGTGATTTTGACTTGACAATGGACAATTAATTTAAAATCCATATACAGGGTTTTCCAACAAGAGGTGTTATTTTGGTATTCAAAGAAAAATGGCATTTTTTGAGATAAATGATCGGATTTTTATTTCATAACAAAGAGGAAGGTATACCGTTAATAATGAAGAACAACATCAGCCAAATGGCCACCAAGACCACGCTCACAGGACCATATGCTTTTCTTGAAAATTTCCATAACTAAATCGCAAAGTGACTGCCCTATGTCCTGGGTAGCCTCACGAATTCTATCTTTGAGGTCTTGAATCGATGCTGGGCTGTTGACGTAGACTTTATCTTTCACGTGGCTTCAAAGGAAGAAGTCGCAAGGTGTTAAATCACAAGATCTCGGTGGCCAATTATGATCACCTCTTCGAGAAATAATACGGTCCGGAAACTTTTCCCGTAAAAAAGCAATGGTTTCGTTACTTGTGTGGCACGTAGCGCCATCTTGTTGAAAGTAAACTTTGTCCAGATCAATATCATCCAACTCCGACTATAAGATACGGTGTAATGACGTTTGTGGAATACCCAATTCCCAAGAACGACGACGAATAGTCAAACCTGGGTTTTCTTCAACACTTTGGGCTACAGCAGCAATATTCTCAGTTGTTCTTGAGCGACGTGCACGGGTTCTATTCTTCACATCACTAACTTGTCCAACAGCACGAATTTTTCCACCAATTTCTGTATTGCGGTCCGACAAGGTGCTTCACGACCACCCAAAAATGCTTTAGTTTTGTGAACTGGTACTGCAAGATTTTCACCATTTTTGTAGTGAATTTTAATAATTTGTATGCGTTCTTGAAGCGTGTATCGTTCCATTTTTGGTAATGGCGTTCTTTTTACTTGTCAAATGTCATAGAATAAAAGCTTCAAAAGTGACAGCTACCGAAATACCGGTTTATTCAAAATAACACCTCTTTTTCGAAAACCCTTTATATAGCTATACTTCTTTCTATGTTTATAAAAATGTACCTGATTTATTTTTGCACTAATTACTAATTCCTCTTTCTACTATACTAATTGTCATTTTCCTGCTGTTCACTTTCATCCGAAAATTCCAATGACTCCAAATTATTGTCGTTATCATTAATATCAATATCCAAAACTATTTCTGGCCGGTTACAACTTTCAGTAACGGCTGCCCTAACTTTTGCAGCTATTTCATTATGAATATCCTCTTTATCTACTTCACTTATATGTTCAACACTGCGAGCATCAATGTCCTCAATGACAGCACCACTGCAACTCAAAACATCTAAAGTATCTAAGGATCTACCCGTTTGGTCAGTGTATATGGAACCATACGAATTGTATATATTACCCGACTGCAACAGAGAATCATTAGATTGACTGGGAGCTTGAGTGTGAGAATTGAAAGTGTTGTAGCCGGGAAATTGTGGCAGTTGTATATTAATGCGGCAACTTTCATCAGTCTTTAGTTCGGCCACCTCTAAGTCCGGTTGTTTAAAGCTACCAAAAGTGGTAGCAAAACTGAAGGATGGCGGCACTGCAAAGAAAAATATTATTTTGTATGTTAATTATAGTTTAATTAAATAACATTTAAAAAACTTACAACAACTATCATAGGAAGGTGGTTCATCTTCTATAATTTTTTCCACGGCACGATTTAATTCCGCCTCTTCCATATCCTGTGAACCCAACAAATTCTCCAATTCCCGTCTCAATCTCAATGTTGGCTGCGATGTCACCAAACTACCACCCAGCGTACTGCCACTACACAAATTACAATCTCTATTAAAATTACGTTGCATTATACGTTGTTCCTCTTGAAACTGCCTCAGTGGCACGGTGCCAATAACCACAGGCGCTGAAATGTCCGTATCATAATGAAATGCACCCGTTTTCAATTTGACTTGCAGCGTATAATGTATGAACACAATATAGTTGAGATTTAAAGTTGACCTTGGCGTATCGGTTGGCACATACACATTACCCTCGTACAATCGTTTGGTCAAGCGCAATGTACGCTCTTCGATTGAACTCTTTGCCAACGATTTCGTATAGAAATTACGTTTGACTGGTTTACGCGCCAAAAATACATAGTGTTGTTTTAGGGATGCTTCTACGCCCAGAATGTCATAGTGTGGTGACTGATTGTCTAGTTCTAGGAAATATTTTACATGTTGTCCGGGTATAAAGCCAGCGTACGGTAGCATTAATGTAAAACATAGTGGTCCTGAGGTACATGGCCATTGGCAGAGATATTTGAGGTTTTCTTCTTTAATTGGAAGCTGTAGGAATTTAGATTTTATTTTAGAAAATAGATTATCTGTAAAATTGTTTTGCTACGAGTATCAAATGATTTTGTTTCGAAAAAATTTGCTATCCACCTTTGCTATTCAAAGATTTTCTATAGAAAACCTTTGCTATTCAAAGATTTTCTACAGAAAACCTTTGCTATTCAAAGATTTTCTATAGAAAACCTTTGCTATTCACAGATTTTCTATAGAAAACCTTTGCTATTCATACATTTACTATAGAAATCCTTTGCTATTCAAAAATTTTCTATAGAAAATCTTTGCTATTCAAAGATTTTCTATAGAAAACCTTTGCTATTCAAAGATTTTCTATAGAAAACATTTGCTATTCAAAGGTTTTCTATAGAAAACCCTTCCTATTCAAAGATTTTCTATAGAAAACCTTTGCTATTCAAAGATTTTCTATAGAAAACCTTTGCAATTCAAAGACTTTCTTTAGAAAACCTTTGCTATTCAAAGATTTTCTACAGAAAACCTTAGCTATTCAAAGATTTTCTATAGAAAACCATTGCTATTCAAAGATTTTCTATAGAAAAGCTTTGCTATTCAGAGATTTTCTATAGAAAACCTTTGCTATTCAAAGATTTTCTATAGAAAACCTTTGCTATTCAGAGATTTTCTATAGAAAACCATTGCTATTCAAAGTTTTTCTATAGAAAACCTTTTCTGTTCAAAGATTTTTTATAGAAAACCTTTGCTATTCAAAGATTTTCTATAGAAAACCTTTGCTGTTCAAAGACTTTCTATAGAAAACCTTTGCTTTTCAAAGATTTTCTATAGAAAACCTTTGCTATTCAAAGATTTTCTATAGAAAACCTTTGCTATTCAAAGTTTTTCTATAGAAAACCTTTGCTATTCAAAGATTTTCTATAGAAAAGCTTTGCTATTCAAAGATTTTGTATAGAAACCCTTTGCTATTCAAAGATTTTCTATAGAAAACCTTTGCTGTTTAAAGATTTTCTATAGAAAACCTTTGCTATTCAAAGATTTTCTATAGAAAACCTTTGCTATTAAAAGATTTTCTATAGAAAACCTTTGCTATTCAAAGATTTTCTATAGAAAACCTTTGCTATTCAAAGATTTTCTATAGAAAACCTTTGCTATTCATAGTTTTGCTATAAGAAACCTTTGCTATTCAAAGATTTTATATAGAAAACCTTTGCTATTCAAAGATTTTCCATAGAAAACCTTTGCTATTCAACGACTTTCTATAGAAAACCTTTGCTATTCAAAGATTTTCTATAGAAAACCTTTGCTTTTCAAAGATTTTCTGTAGAAAACCTTTGCTGTTCAAAGATTTTCTATAGAAAACCTTTGCTATTCAAAAATTTTCTATAGAAAACTTTTGCTATTCAAAGATTTTCTATAGAAAATCTTTGCTATTCAAAGATTTTCTAAATAAAACCTTTGCTATTCAAAGATTTTCTATAGAAAACCATAGCTATTCAAAGATTTTCTATAGAAAACATTTGATATTCAAAGATTTTCTATAGAAAACATTTGATATTCAAAGATTTTCTATAGAAAACCTTTGCTATTCAAAGATTTTCTATAGAAAACCTTTGCTATTCAAAGCTTTTCTATAGAAAACCTTTGCTATTCAAAGATTTTCTATAGAAAACCTTTGCTATTCAAAGATTTTCTATAGAAAACCTTTGCTATTCAAAGATTTTCTATAGAAAACCTTTGCTATTCAAAGATTTTCTATAGAAAACCTTTGCTATTCATAGACTTTCTATAGAAAATCTTTGCTATTTAAAGATTTTCTATATAAAACCTTTGCTATTCAAAGATTTTCTATAGAAAACCTTTGCTATTCAAGAATTTTCTATAGAAAACCGTTGCTATTCAAAGATTTTCTATAGAAAACCTTTGCTATTCAAAGTTTTTCTATAGAAAACCTTTACTACTTAAAGATTTTCTATAGAAAACCTTTGCTATTCATACATTTACTATAGAAATCCTTTGTTATTTAAAGATTTTCTATAGAAAACCTTTGCTATTCATATATTTACTATAGAAATCCTTTGTTATTCAAAGATTTTCTATAGAAAACCTTTGCTATTCCAAGATTTTCTATAGAAAACCTTTGCTATTCATAGACTTTCTATAGAAAATCTTTGCTATTTAAAGATTTTCTGTATAAAACCTTTGCTATTCAAAGATTTTCTATAGAAAACCTTTTCTATTCAAAGATTTTTTATAGAAAACCTTTGCTATTCAAAGATTTTATATAGAAAACCTTTGCTGTTCAAAGACTTTCTATAGAAAACCATTGCTTTTCAAAGATTTTCTATAGAAAACCTTTGCTATTCAAAGATTTTCTATAGAAAACCTTTGCTATTCAAAGATTTTCTAGAGAAAACCTTTGCTATTCAAAGTTTTTCTATAGAAAACCTTTGCTATTCAAAGTTTTTCTATAGAAAACCTTTGCTATTCAAAGTTTTTCTATAGACAACCTTTGCTATTCAAAGATTTTCTATAGAAAACCTTTGCTGTTCAAAGATTTTCTATAGAAAACCTTTGCTATTCAAAGATGTTCTATAGAAAACCTTTTCTATTCAAAGATTTTCTATAGAAAACCTTTGCTATTCAAAAATTCGTTATAGAAAACCTGTGCTATTCAAAGATTTTCTAAAGAAAACCTTTGCTATTGTATGATTTTCTGTAGAAAACATTTCTTATTTAAGAATTTTCTATAAAAAACGTTTGTTATTAAAAGATTTTCTATTGAAAACTTTTCTTATTGAATGATTGTCTAAAGAAAACTTTAGCTATTTAAACATTTTCTATAAATATTGAACGATTTTCTATACATCAGTTTGCTATCTCTGATTTCAATTTTCTATAATAATTCTTTTACTTATAACCGAAAATCTTAGAAATTTCCCACTTACCGAATATTCCGGATGAAAATTTAAATCCAATGTCTGTATCACACATATTGGCTTACGAAAGACTTCATCAAAAGTGCGTTGTTTATCAATAACCACTGATATATTATACGCAATATAACCGTAAGGACCCTTAACCGATGAAGGGCAATCGGGTGGTATACGCAAAGTTAAAACATAAACATGTTTACCGGCAGCGAAATCCGAATTATCGAAAACATTGGCACGTGAATACAAATACTGTTGACGACCACAATAGCTGGCTGTTTCTTTGCCACTAATGGACCATTGAACTTTTGCTTCGCCCTCCAAGGTAACATAGACAGCTGAGAGGCGTAAAGTTAAATTAGAAAAAACAAACATAACTCATTAATATTTATTTATTACATCACTACCAAAGAATCTTGTCACTTATATATATATATTTTTTTTGTATTACACTCACAATTTACTCTTTTGATTTTATCCGTTTTTAAAATAATGCGTCCGTTAACATATTCCCCGGATGTATATATCGGATTTAGACGATCCAGTTCAAAGGTACAAGTAGTGGGCATTTTTTGTTTTAACAAAATATTTATTTTTATTTAATATTTATTTACTTTGTTTATCTTAATAATACACAACCTTCTTCTTACAGCATCCTTTTGCAAATAACTGCGTGTGTTATTATCCTGCCAATTTTTAAAATCTTGCTGTAGCTGTTTTTTGCTTTTGTTTCAATTGTCTAGGATTTACTTTAGTTTCTGTTTTGTTTTGGTTTTGTATATTTTTTGGCATATTTTTTTTTGAGGGAATCAATAAGCTGGCGCCATAGAGTTTTTTTTTGTTGACATTCTTTTTTTGTATTATAAATCTAGTAGACACCATAATTGTAGGTAGCAGGTTTCTTGGTTTACATCCTTATTTTCTTTTTAAATCTTACAACTAAACCTAGGTCTCGTCTTACAGAGAAACTCTAGAGTATAGTTTTCATATCGGAATTTTTAGAAATCCCATGAGTTTTTAAAATTGTCCATTAATATGTACTTCCTTATTTGAATTTAAAAATTAAGTTATAACTTTAAAAGTGTTTCATGTGTATTCAATAATTGTTTTTCTTTCTTCCTTGTTTGTACATACAGATGTTATGAGTTTTGCTTATTTATTTTTTTCTTTGTTTTTCTTTTTTATAATTTGCTTCTTGTTATCCTTGCTTCCTTCATTATGAGATGTTAGATTTATGAATTTTTGCATGTATGGCACCCACATACTCCCTTAATGTGTCTGTGGTAATGATATGTTTATAATACTCGTATTGTTTTGGTTTAATTCGTTTCATTGGTAGTCAGGTCATGTGCTCAAAAGTTAATGAACTAAGTATTTTAACTGTCAATAGTTTGTAAGTAGTTATGATAATTTTTGAAGAAAATACACTAGAAAATAAAAAATTAGTCAAATTATTGGACCAAACGCACCAATCGTCTGTCAAACGGGCATTTTTTTTAAATTTGTAATCAATATATAATATTTGGAGAGAATTTTATTCCCCTTGGTCGTTACCTTTAGGCCCTATTGTACATTCATCTTAGAATTTTATAAGGACCCAGAGTAGCTAAATATATATTTGTGAGGGTCAAGGATTAATATGTCGATGTGTAAAAAATTAGTATAACACCAACCGTTAACGGTTTTGGTGGTGCTTAAAAAAAGAAAAGCATATCATAGAAATATGATATTATTTTGACACGATCTTTACCCTCCAATGCTTAAGCATGTCCAAGGCAGTCATCGTGTCATCTAGAGTGTACTCACTTTAAACGATTCGTGATTCGTACAAAATGGTTTTATACAAATTGTGTTGATATAATTCTCATACAGTTTATTTTCTTGTTGCATAAGTATATCGACATAACATGTAACCTAGCATGAAGTCAATTGTCACTTTAGTGTGTCTAAGTAATCATAATATAGTCACTTTAAACATTTATTTTATTGCTCTTTAGAAAGTAGTTATTTTACCCACCAGAAGTAATCTATAGAAGAGTTGGTGGAGGAAGGTTTGTTTACAAGCAATCGGTTATTGGACTATCTATGAAATGTCTTATGAACTAACTATTTGAAGTCAGTTAGCTTTCGCTTGCACCCGCACATGTTCAAATAACTTGTTATGTAGCTGATAAATTACTAGTTAAGTAGCCAGTTAGGTATCTGGATCTATGTAACCAGTGTAAGAATCGAATGCGTTGACTACTTTGAACCTGCTATCAGATAGTCTCACGTATTAAAAATCAGACAGTGCACGTATTAAAATAACTAGTTACGTAGCTAGTTATGTAACTAGTTGTCACCTAAATAATATTTAAAATCACAAGTTCGGGAGATTATCCTAGAACGGCTTCGGCTTTTTCCGCTTTTGATGGGGTGAATGCTTTTGCATCTCTCACTAAATCGAATTATTGTATCAGCGAACTTCGTTACATTACACAAACAGCTACGAAACGTGCAACGTTTGTTGGTGAAAATGAAAGAGATATACACGCAGAGATCATACATACACGTAAAGATAGTCTAAGGGCAACATATTTTGATAAGATTTATGATTGTAATCCATATCATAATATGATACTAATAATGATCATAATATATTTTATGTTATGATCCAAAGCACTCATAATATGACCAAAGTAATCATATCATAGGGAAGAACTAGATGCGCAACTGAGAGTAAAAATAATTACTCTCTCATATCTGGTCGATTATCTTAACAACACACGCAATAACTTCGATTATAACTTCGGCTAAAAAACAGTTTGAATCCATACCAAGAAATAAAATAAATTTTCTTTCTCAGTTAAAGACAATTGAATCAAACCAGTTGTCAAAAAATTTAAAGAGTTTGCTAAACTATAAAGATAAGTCTGCAAGAACTAGAATTTGCCACACAACCGTTCGAATCCTTACCAAGAAAAAAAAATTGTTTTCTTTCTCAGTTAAGGACAATAGATTCAAACCAGTTTTTAAAAAATTTAAAGAGTTTTCAAAACTATATCACGTCGTAGTGGAGAGCGTTCATTTTCACAGCTACGGAATATAACAAATGAATTACTAAAAAACAAGTAAGAGAGCTATATTCGGCTGTGCCGAATCTTATAAACACTTCACAAAATTGTACTTTAAATGACAAATTTCAGTTTTTCAAAAAAATAAAAAAAAATTTTGAAAATAAATTTTTTTTTTTTATTTTTTTTTTTAAATTTTTTTTTTTAATTACTTAAATTTTGTTTTTTAAATTTATTAGTAAAAAAAAAAATGATAATGGTAAAAAAAATTCGGGTTAAAAAATATTTTTCCCGATTTTGACCCATTGTAGGTCCAAATTACAGTAGCATTGTATACATCGTTGCAATGGACTTTGAAATATCTATTATTAGATATCCATATTGTTATTATTTTAAATATTTTTAGGTAAACAAAATTACATTTTTTTTTCCAAAATTGTTTTTAAAAATTTAAAATTTTTTTTTTTTGATTTCAACCGACACACGGACATGGCTATATCGACTCCGCTATCTATAACGACCCAGAATATATGTACTTAATGGGGTCGGTCGTAAATGAAAAATATAGAAATTACAAACGGAATGACAAACTTATACAGGGTTTTCCAACAAGAGGTGTTATTTTGGTATTCAAAGAAAAATGAAATTTTTAGAGATAAATGATCGGATGTTTATTTCATAATTTTTATTTCATAAATGAAAAACAACATCAGCCAAATGGCCACCACGACCACGCTTACAGGACCATATCCTTTTCATGAAATTTTCCATAACCAAATCCAAAGTGGATGCCCTATGTCCTCGATAGCCTCACGAATTCTATCTTTAAAGTCTTTAATCCATGCTGGGCTGTTGGCGTAGATCTTATCTTTCACGTGGCTCCAAAGGAAGAACTCGAAAGGTGTTAAATCACAAGATCTTGGTGGCCAATTGTGATCACCTCTTCGAGAGATAACACGGTCCGGAAACTTTTCCCGTAAAAGAGTAATGGTTTCGTTGCTTGTGTGGCACGCAGCGCCATCTTGTTTAAAGTAAACATTGTCCAGATCAATTTCATCCAACTCCGACCATAAGATACGCTGTAATGACGTTTGTGCAATGCCCAATTCCAAAGAACGACGAGGTATGGACAAATCTGGGTTTTCTTCAACACTTTGAGCTACAGCTGCAATATTCTCAGTTGTTCTTCACATCACTAACTTATCCCAACAGCTCGAGTTTGTCTACCAATTTCTGTATTGCGTTCCGACAAGGTGCTTCACGACGACCCAAAAATGCTTTAGTTTTGCGAACTGTGACTGCATGATTTTCACCATTTTTATACCCTTCACCTTCGTGAGAAGGGTATATATAAATTTGTCATTCCGTTTGTAATTTGTAACAATATAATTTTCCGACCCCATAAAGTATATATATTCTGGATCCTTATAGATAGCGGAGTCGATTAAGCCATGTCCGTCTGTTGAAATCAATTTTCTGAAGACCCCAGATATCTTCGGGATCCAAATCTTCAATAATTCTGTCAGACATGCTTTCGAGAAGTTTGCTATTTAAAATCAGCAAAATCGGTCCACAAATGGCTGAGATATAAGGAAAAAACCAGGACAACTTCGATTTTTTACCTATTTTTTGACCTATATCTGGATTACTAAGTCATTAATATAGACAATATGGATATCTAATGATAGATATTTCAAAGACCTTTGCAACGACGTATATAAGACCATAGTGAGTTGGACCTACAATGGGTCAAAATCGGGAAAAATTTTTAACCAGATTTTTTTTTCACCAAAAGTTTTTTTCGCTAAATATTAAAAAAAAATTAAATTTAAAAAAAATTTTACGTAAAAACTTAAAAAAAAAAAATTCGAAAAATATTTTTTTCCAAAAAATTAAAAAAAACAACTGGAAAAAAAAATAAATTTTGTTTACCTAAAAATTTTTATTTTGAAGTATAGTTCGGTGAAGGGTATATAAGATTCGGCCCAGCCAAATATATCTCTCTTACTTGTTTTAGTGAATTTTAATAATTTCAATGCGTTGTTGAAGCGTGTATCATTCCATTTAGTAATGGCGTAGTTTCTACTTGTCAAATAATAAAAGCTTCAAAAGCTACCAAAGTACCGGGTGATTCAAAATAACTTTTCAGAGGGACCCCGAATTCTAGTATGCCCGAATCCCCATAAACGGCCGACAGTATATGGAATAATATTTGAAAATGTTAGTAGGGGCTACAGAAAGGTATTCCTGTTTTTAATTTCAAATATTCTGAAAATACTCAAATAAAAATGGAAATTTCTGAAATTTCATTTTATTTCAGAATTGAAATAAAATACAAATAGAAAATTGTGAAACATTATTGCAAATTTCTGAAATATACAATAATTGGAAAATTTTAAAATATCATTGAAATTTTCTGAAATAGAATTAAAAATTTCTGAAATACAACTGGAAATGGTGTAGTAGGATTTCCAAAATAATTATTTTAAGTATGTCGTTACAAGCATACAAAATATTTTAAATTTTCTTGCACATAAACTCTTTGCACTTTTCTATAGATGCAATTAAACACTTCGGTGTTACGTTATATATATGTTTAGTGCCAAAAACAACTTTAAATATTTTTCTAAACTGGTGTTCTCTATCACCAGTATTTTCCTAAAATGTTTTTAATTAAATGCAGTTACCAAAAATGTCTTAAAATGTAAAACATAAACAAGTAAGAGCAGCGCCGAATCTTGTATACCCACCATCAATATGCAGTTTGCGCCGAATCTTGTATACCCACCATCAATATGTAGTTTTGGCATTGAATCAGTTGTGGTCCAAACTCTGCAGAATTTGCTGGAACAATTAATTTCTCAAAACTTTAAATGATTATAGACCTATCCTCAAAAAATTTTGTATATACTTTTATGGGACTACGATGAATATGTCCCCATCTTTTTGGATGGTCGGTATAAAAAACGTGCCACGATAGTTTTATTTACAAAATGAGTTGAGTAAATTAAACAAAAATTTAAATGTTAGCTACTTTGTTTAGGTGCAACTTAAGTCCTTAGATAACCAAAGATGTTCTTTATAATTTTGATATCCATCATAAATCTTTATAATTTACACCATAAAAGTAATCTTAAAATTATCTTTTGCAAATATTTATTTTTATGTTTAAACAAAACTCAGTAGTATTTATTTTAACAGCTTTATCATCACAAACAAAAATAAAAAAATTTTGCCGCTTTTTGTTTAACAATAACAAAAACAGATTGTATGAGAAGAAATTAAAGAAAAAAAATATATATATAAACAAATAAATAAATAAAAAACACAATCTTTCTAAAAAAAGAAAAAACATCAAACAGCAACAAACTAAACAAAACAACTGCGATTTGACTTACATGCCATGCCAGCCATTCAAACCAAAAACTCTGAAAACAACCTGCCAAAGAAAGTCAAGTGGATGTTGCTGCTCGATTTGCAACAGTTTCAATTCAAGCGTTCAACCATCAACACAGATTTCGGCTGAAACGTTGTCGTTCGTAGGATATCATCATCTTTGTTACGTTTTGTGTGGATAAATTTCGGAAAATTTTCATATTGTACAATAAGTACAATAACTCGTGCTATTAATAAGAATTCCATAAAATACTGTTTGATTTAAGTGGAAAATTAAATGATTGTTATTATTATTGTCATAAAATGTCAATTACATGTAAATTTCAGTTGTCACGCATTTCCAATATCTATTACAGTGGTGAAGAAATTACGGGTTCGATAACAATATGTAGTTCAAAGCAACGCCAGATAGAAGGTAAGTAAGTGAGTGAGTGGGTGGGTAAATGGTGGCGGTATGAGAGATATCGTCTGTAAATAAACAAAATTGTAAGCAAAACTTTGTAACTGAGTTTAGCTATAAATAGAAAGGCCAACTAATATATTCAGCTTTCAGAATAAATTGCTAAGAAATTCCTAAGTATTTGTTAAAAGTTTGTAATTTTATTAAATAACAATGTCAACTTTTGTCAATGCATAAAAGTTACTAGATAAGTGTTTTTCTATTTGTAAAGGGTTTTCCAACAAGAAGTGTTATTTTGAATCACCCGGTATTTCGGTAGCTGTCACTTTTTAAGCTTTTATTCTTTGATATTTGACAAGTAGAAACTACGCCATTACTAAAAATGAAACGATACAAGCTTCAACAACGCATTGAAATTATTAAAATTCACTACAACAAGTAAGAGAGCTATATTCGGCTGTGCCGAATCTTAAATACCCTTCACCAAATTATACTTTAAAATAAAATTAAAATTTTTTTTTAATTTTTTTTTTAAATTTTTTTAAAAATTTTTTTTTAAAAGTTTTTTCCAATTTTTAAAAAAAAATTTTTTTAAATATATTAGTGAAAAAAATTTATGACAAAAGAATGTTTTTTGTGAAAAAAAAAATTCTGGTTAAAAAATATATTTCCCGATTTTGACCCATTGTAGGTCCAACTTTGTATAGCCTTATATACATCGTTGCAATGGACTTTGAAATATCTATCATTAGATATCCATATTGTCTATATTTATGACTTAGTCATCGAGATATGGATCAAAAATAGGCCAAAAATAGAGGTTTTTGCTCATATCTCCGTTATTTATGGACGGATTTTGCTGATTTTAAATAGGAAACTACTTAAAAGCATGTCTGACAGAATTATTGAAGATTTGGATCCCGAAGATATCTCGGGTCTTCAGAAAATTGATTTCAACAGACAGACAGACAGACGGACATGGCTAAATCGACTCCGCTATCTATAAGGATTCAGAATATATATACTTTATAGGGTCGGAAAATTATATTGTGGAAATTACAAACGGAATGACAAATTTATATATACCCTTCTCACGAAGCTGAAGGGTATAAAAATGGTAAAAATCTTCGCAAAACTAAAGCATTTTTGGGTCGTCGTGAAGCACCTTGTCGGACAGCAAAACAGAAATTGGTGGAAAAATTCAAGCTGTTGGGACAAGTTAGTGATGTGAAGAATAAGTCGCTCCAGTACAACTGAGAATATTGCTGCTGTAGCCCAAAGTGTTGGGGAAAACCCAGGTTTGTCTATTCCTCGTCGTTCTTTGGAATTGGACATTCCACAAACGTCTTTACACCGTATTTTGCATAAAGATTCCAGTACAACTGAGAATATTGCTGCTGTAGCCCAAAGTGTTGGGGAAAACCCAGGTTTATGAAGTTCAGTTAACAGAAGAACTCTAGCCGGCCGATCATCAACAACATCGTCACTTTGCTGATTGGGTCCTTGAAATGCATGAAAATGTTATTTTTTCGAAGAGGTGATCACAATTGGCCACTGAGATCTTGTGATTTAACACCTTGTGATTTCTTACTTTGGGACCACGTTAAAGATAAGGTCTACGCCAACAGCCCAGAGTCGATTCAAGACCTCAAATATAGAATTCGTGAGGCTATCGAGGATATAGAGCAGCCTCTTTGCGATTTGGTTATGGAAAATTTCATGAAAATGATATGGTCTTTGAATACCAAAATAACACCATTTGTTGGAAAACCCTGTTCGTTAGATTCATATTATAAGACAATTATGAATGATCGGTGCCTTTTATAGGAATTACGGACACATGTTGCCCGATTTTCGCCATACTTTACAATATAATTTCAGAATACTTAGAAATACTTAGCTCAAACAGTATTCCGGTGAGACATTTGTATAATATTGTCAATTGTCCAAAGCAACCTTGTCAACAGAGAGTATTTGCGGAAAATTGCAGCCAGCTAGTGCCTTTCGTTTGTGTTTTCCACAGATAGACAGACGGATGGACATTGCTAGATCATCTTAGAATTTCATAGGGGCCCTGAGTTTTTCGATGTGTTAATGACAAAATCATATACAACATATCATTTTTAATGGTGGGTATAAAAATATATATTCGAAATGTTATTTAGACAAGCAGACTGGAATGAGTTTTCTGCACAGCTGAAAAGTGTTTAAGCTATTTTTTCAAAGAATTTTTGTATTTCACGGACATTTTTTTCTATATAGGGCCAGTATTGCATGAATAGGGATTACCTCTACTTATGCAATACTTTGTGTTAGAACTTGGTAAATAGATTATGGGGAGAGGAGAGAAGGAGAGCGTACATTCGATTTCAAGCTGCCTACATTGCAAGTGAAAGGAAAGATTTCTTTAGCCAGTTTATACCACATACGGACAGTACGACTAAAGAATGAATTTTCGACCACAAAGTGATGAGGTGGTGTTGAAAAACATATATTACGTAAAAATCTGAGGGTATAAGGAACAAGTTCCGTAATTTCAACAGAATATATTTCAATGTTAATAGTATCATTGTATCGATTGATCAATAGAGTTGGATACCCTACTGTTGCTAATGAGTACCTTTGCCGTCTCATGTACGCACTTGATAGGCTCTAAAAAGGACTTGATACATGTGACTTGCTTGTACACTATTTTTATTCTGATATGGGTTGTGCTAACAGTAAAACGAATTACTTGAATGCTTCTTTCAATGAACAATATGTTTAGTCCATCGAACATCACACTGTAAAATATTTACATTAACCAGAAATACAAATGAAAGAAAGTTCTCTGTCGCTTTGAAATCGTATCCATTTGACGACCCCATTCAGAAGCGGATAAGCGATTCATTCATTTGTATGGGGGCTACGTGAAATAATGAAACGATTTGTACAAGTTGCAAAATCTTCGAATTTTCGACCTGTACTTTACGCACAAATTTACAAGAACAGACAGCCAGATAGACAGACAAACGCACATTGTTAAATCGACTCATAAAGTGACTCTGTGTTTATCTGTATACTTTGATGTGGGTGTTAGACTAATACTTTTGTGGCTTACAAATGTCAGGACAAACACACAATATGCTCTTATTAGAATATCTGAAGTGTCCTGAGAACAGATTTCGAATCGTTTACATTAAAATTTAAAAAAAAAAACTTCACACGCAGAGAACAAAATATAGTTGTGTATGTTTACAGTAACCATTTCAAGATTTTAAACAATATTATAGTCACAGTAACTATTTACATGATTGTGGTAACTATAATATGGTTAACTTACGATTCACATGATTGCAGCAATCATATATATGGTTACAGTAAACTAGTATATGTTTGTGACAACCATTGTTATGATTAAGGTTTTACCATATTATATTGCTCTCGGCTAATTGATATCATAATCTGAGAACAATATATTATGATATAACGATTCATCATAACAATGGTTGTCACAAGCATATACTACTTGTTTACTGGAACCATATATATGATTGCTACAATCATGTGAATCGTAAGTTAACCATATTATGGTTACCACAATCACGTAAATAGCTACAGTGACTATTATATTGTTAAAAAAACTTTTAAAAATGTGAAAATGGTGGTGTAAACATGCACAACTATATTTTTTCTTTGCGTACAGAGCCATTGCTCTAATATTATACAGAACGTATTTCTACATAGATGAATTCTAGGTGTAAAATTCGCAATTACATTTTTTTGGAGCACTATAATGTAACACACTAAAAGGGTATATTTAGTATTACTATTACCGACTTTGAACGACCATAACTCTTCCACTTATTTTCTATTACATATATTTGACTTTAATATAGTTAATTGTGATGTTACCCAAAAGTGCGAACACCATCAAAGATTAGATAAAATATTGTTTATGTTTGCAACGCGATATCTTTGTCTACTTGTCTGTTTATTGTCTTCACATTTAATCATATTATTTTTATTTTATTTGCAGCAATTACACTCGAGTTTTATGGTCAATCTACAGTACAATGGTGGGAATTGGATAAAACTAAGGAAAATATAATGCACAACGACTACAGTACACAAGAGCTATCAGACAAAACACTTTACAACCGTCAGAAGAAACATGTTTGCGAACAACTTAAACTGGATTCAACGAACTGTAAACAACTGCAGCCACATGTTGAATATACATTCGATTTTTGTTTCACAATACCCCAGCAAGTGGCAGCAACATATCGATGTCTGTATGGTCATACGGAATATGGTTTGCGACTGCAAATGCAGCACGCAAAGAAAGTCAATAAAGAATTTCACCAAAGAATTGTGGTTAAAAATAAACTGGATTTAACACAGGAAACAAAATACAAAGAGGTAGTGTAGTGGTAATGACTTTTTTTACAAAAGTTCAAAACTGAACAACAACAAAAAACAAGCAACACAAATTTTTAATTTGAATCACATGAAAAAATAACAACCTGTTTATTTTTTGCAAAAAATTTATTTTATTTTCTCTTGTTTTTTTTTCAGCCTTGTGCTGTTTATTGTGAAAACGAATTTGGCCAAATTAATTTGCAATTACCCTGTAGTGGTTTTACACCGGGCCAAACAATTCCCTATCATATTAAATGTCAGACCAGAGAAGCCGATTGTAAATTATTAATACAGTTAAATTGTTTTACCACATGTCGCACACAAAGCCAGTGTAATAAATATAAACAAATTAAGCAAATTATTAATTATGAAAAACACCTGTCATCCGAATTTACATCTCATGTCAATATACCCCTACATAGCCACATCTCCAGTACAATTAATGACCCTGAATTGATGATCAGTATTGAATACACATTGGAAGCAATTTTAATTAATGGTTATAAGAAAGCTTTGATCAGTGCAGCGATACCTTTGACTATCGGCACAACACCCTGTTATAGATTTGAAGGGGGAATGCAGAGCTACATGTGTTTTGATAATTTGGGTAAGTGTTTTGAATAATACAAAGCTGCTTATCTTAATTTTTTTTTGTATAATTTGTCAATTGTTTATTATATGTATGTATGTGTTTAATATTTGTTTATTTTAATTTCTTTCAGGTTCCTCCTCTAATGAATTGCTTACACCTCCCACTGATGCTAATCTGTCAGAAATCTCCCATTCAGCTGCCGATCAATTGTTTGAATCATTATGGATTTTACCCATTAAACGTAAAACGCATTTGAAGAAGTCATTAAGATATTGTTATAAAAAATTAATAAAACTTATTTAAGTAACATTTAAAATGTGTTTTTGGGACATTATCTTCTCATCGAACTTCGAGTAAGAAAAAATTTAAGAATGTTATGAAATCATACAATGTGTCACCTCACAATAACACATGAATATGAACTAATGGTCTGGATAATAACAATACACATGCAAATTGTGGTGGAGGATCTTTGTTTTTAAACAATATAAAGAACATATTATACTGCTATATTCGGTTGTACCGAATCTTAAATACCTTCCACCATTTAACATCAACATTTTCGAAAACTGAATGGTACAAAATCGCTTAACCAATTTTTACAACATTGTTCTCATAGCAATAATTATATACCGTAGTCTCAATATATTTTCCTAAAACTATTTTTGATTAATAACATAACAAAAATTCCGAGACGGACCATGAGGGGATCTCCAGATAATAAACATTTTGTAAAAATTCCACAATACATCGAGTAACCAACAAAATTCAGATATAAGGACTGAGATCGAAAAACCCTTAACACACGTTTTTAATTAAAACTTTTAACCCAATTATTATTTGATTTTTTTTGATCAAGTTACCTTTGTAAAGCATGTAAGTTAATATGTTTAATGTCAATTATGTTCATATCGCTCATTTGCTTTAACAACGTCATAACTCAAAATCCGTGTTTTTTGAACTGAGTAATACAAAATATGCGCCGTTTTATAGTCTTTCATATAGTTTTATTATTTTTCAAAAAATTCAATTATTTTTTGTGTGAGAGTGTTTTATGTTCTAAACATCAAAACTAAAACTCACGTTTTCTCGTATATTTGACAAGTAAAAACTTGAGATATTAGCATCTACTATTTAAATCATTTCTTATTCTGAAATCCCATAATTTGTTAACATTTATTTAAGAAATAGTTAAATGTCATAATACATTCAAAACCGTTTTTCTCGAAACGACTTTTTTTGGATTATGACGTTGTTGCAGCAAATAAGCGATATGTTTTTAATCTGATTAAAATAAGTCGCGAGAAAAAAGTGCGTACTAAAATTATTAACTATTTTCAACAAAACCCAACTTGGTCCTACAAAAAGTTGGCCAAACAATTAAAGGTCTGCCGTCAAACTGTTTCCAATGTTATTAAACAGTACCGGGAGAACTTGTCCGTTGATAAAAAACCTGGATCAGGTAGAAGGAATGGTTCACATGAAGGTTTTTAAAGCAAAAAAATAGAAACCATTTTCAAAAGAGCTCCCAACACATCCGGTAGGAAAGCAGTCCGATTAGCACAGTACTCGGACTATTTGGTACGAAAATTTAAAGCCATTCAAATCAATTGAAGTCTAATTTTTACAAAACAAAAATGAGAAAATGCAGCAGGTATTTGCTGCATTTTCACAGCTTTCGGGTCAATATTTTTATGTTACTGATGCTGGAGGGAATGTTGTAGAAAAATATTTCTAAAAAGTTCTTGGCATGGCAAGCAATATATAGTTGCGGCAAAAGAAGCCAAACATTTGTTAAATACCGAAATTTACATCAAGAAATGTTTACAAATGAGGATGCTTCCATTCATAAGACTTCTTAATGTGTCCACTTATTTTTGGCCTGATTTAGCATCTGTCACTATGGTAAGCAAGGTCTTCAGTGGTACAAGAACAATAATGTGGTATTTGTACCAAAAGAGTCAAATCCTCCAAACTGCCTGGAGCTAAGGCCAGTGGAGAGATATTGTTCAACAAGAATTGAATAGCACAAAAAAGTTGTCCAAAAGTGTGAACGTTTTCGAAAAAAGTGACAGAAAGCACTATAAAAACCTTAATGAAACGAAAAAGTTTCATTAATTCATCATTATTGATTAGAACTATAAAAATAATATTTTTTGTAAATTGTAATAATAATTTCAATCAAATAAAAAAAAATCAAAACTGTAAGTTTAGTGGTTTCATTTTTATTATGTATGTTAAGATTTTTTCGATCTCAGTCCTTATCTTTAGGCATATATTTCTAATTAGCTGTACAAGTTTTATAAAATTAACACCATTTTCTCAATCTGTTGTTATTTTTGATCGTAACGATATACTGACACTTCTTATACAAAAATTATACTTATTAATTCGAAGTATATCGATACGTAAAACGATAACCAGGGATTAAGAATATGGGACTTAGTCTTAAATAAATTATGGGGACTACAATTTCCTGAGTGCATCATCGAAAATCCTTTTCCTAAGAAGGATATTTTAAAATACATATCGCTAAAATTTGTATATTATTATATTGTTACGAATTTGCATTAGCGATTTGAATTTAACGGTCTGCAACGACTGCCTCCAGCAATCATCATGTTTATAAGCACGTCCATCACTAGAAGCTTCTACATATCAACAATGTTGATAGCATGCGGTTATTAGCATTGTTTGTAAGTATGGCAACACTAAATGTTTAAACTGCTAACAATGACATCGAAAGCTCTAGAATTCGAACATACTAGTTTGTCCGTTAAGAGCATTGTAAAATATTCCCGAAAGATGGCATTTGTGAGTTTATCATAGGCGCTGTTAGAGTTAACATCAACTGTCTTGTACATTTAAGTTTGTACATTATAAAGTGTGTGTGCATTTCTGCGAATTGATAAACGTGTAAATAGACACTGAGTGACTATTTGAACTGTTGTTGTATATTTTAAATAAATAAAGAGTTGTTACAAATTTTAAACTACTACTAAAACTGCTTTTATTTGCAATCAAAAGTATCCGGTATATTTAAAGGAAATAAACCCACGTTTTCAAAAGGTGAAAACGTAAAAAAATATAAGTAATAACGGTTCTCATGTAAATGCTTAAATGCCTCTTAAACTGTGCAATCTGTGCATTTTTACACTCTCGCAAATGAACTGTCAAAAATTTTATGGAAATTCGTTTGCATAACTCCGATAAGTTTGCGCGACAATAAATAAAAGTTTATTTATAAGAAATAAAAATCAAATAAAATACAAATATTTTGTACATATGAAAATTGTGTGACTTTGGAACAGTATGATTGGATTGAATGGCACTGTGTATGGAAATATTAACAAACAGCTAGAACATAAGCAAAATCTTCCAAACTGTGTTTACCATTGTTTGTTCTAAAGATTTCACTTTCATTAGAAATTTTTAGAATTAAAATTTATAAAATTTTTAAAACTTTTTTTTAAGCATTTGTTGAATATATTTTTGTTTGATATTTTTATCAAATAGACATTTTCTGTATAAAATCGCACAAAATTTAATAGGTGGGTTCATGAAACACGTCGCGCAAATTTGCACATTTGCTTGAATGTAAAACTTATGCGTTTAAATGAGTACCCTTAATATATTCCATAAAAATATCGTGTTATCTTTAATTTATATACTTATATAAAAATGAAAGTTTTTTTTATTTATTTATTTGTTTGAGCCTAAACCACTTGAGAGAAATGTTTACTATATGTTCCTTTATATCTAGATGTAATAATAGCCACCTTTTTATTTTGAAATTTCAAGTGGGTGTTCCCATACATAGTAAATAGTTATTATGCAATATCGGTAGAACTATAACTTTAAGAGCCGTAAAACTTCGCGGAATTTACTTCGAAACCATTGTGCGCATCTTGGCTGAAAATGTGCGGATTGTATAAATGGGCGTGGCACCACCCATACTAAGTGAATAGTTGTTTTCGAATATCTGCAAACTATAACTGTGAAAGTTTTCAAACTTTAAAGCAACCAATTTCTTATCAGTGCATGAAGTCTGGTGTGGCACAAAGTTATTGAGCCGTCTGAGCAGCTTCTAAGTTACATTTCAGGCGCCACTCCGATTTCCAAGCACTTCCTTCAACTCATGCTTTCAAATTATGTCCTTCGGAGCAACTAATATCTTAAACAACGTTGGCTTCATGCTTACCTTTAAAGTTCAAGGCGAAATGTACCACAGAATTGAATCAATGTTATCGCTTCCCAATGATGACGCGAAGTTCCTTCAAATTTATTTCACTGGAAATGAAGAAGGCGAACGCTATCGATGAACATCCATTTGCAGCAACACACTTCTGCCGAAACATTCTCAAAACAATTGTTGGACATCAGAAATGGAAAAATTCCAATTGATTGGGCCACAAATGAGATTTCGTTCCCGCCGAACATCTGTCAAATGTAAATGAATATTCAAGCCGCTGACGACAAGGTATTCCCAAGCCTTACAACCAACTACAAAAATTCGGATTGGCTGTAGGAACACGTGCAATTTCGGCACTTAAAAATTATGATGTCAACATGATCAATGAGCAAATTCAATTGACCCAGTAATGAACGAAGAAAAAGCCGTCAATTATCCTTCTCCGCAACTTAAGCGCGCCGAAATTATGCAGCGGAACAAGATTGACGATCAAAAACTGTTCAGCAAGTTTAATTAAGGCAACAATCAACGGTGGCAGATTCAAAGGCGAAGACGCACTGATTCCGCGTATACCGATGATTTCCAACGACTTACCATTTGAATTCAAGCGACTTCAGTTCCCGTTTCGTTTTGCCTTTGCTATAACCACTAACAATGCACAATGCCAATCGTTGGCTATTATTTGGCATTTATTTATTTATGCCCCAAATGAAAAAAAAATAAAAAACAAGTAACATTGTATATCCCCTGGCCTTAAGATGAATTCATAAATACATGAGTTTCTTTTGTTAAGGGCATAGCTGACACTGTACTAAAACTTTGTCATATGACAAACTCATCCGCCGTCATCTGGCTACACATAATAAGTGTTTCGGGCATAGAGAATACATATAGAGCGGAAACTCTCCTGTCAAGGGCCTAACTCAGTTGTGAAAAACCTAAGTGGTGAGAATGTATTAGTAAAAAAAACTATGTGAGTTTTTTTCTAGTTTCCGCTCTATGTATATTTTCTCTATGCTTTCGGGTGCGAATTCAGGTCGGGAGAGTCCGTGCTATAGTTTTGGCCGACACTGTATATTAAAATCGAGATCGAAATATTTTCTAAGGGCCATCAACGCGCACCGCGTTCAGCTATTTATACCCTACACCACCATAGTGGGGAGGGTATATTTTTTTGCAGATGTTTGTAACGCCCAAAAATATTAGTCTAACCTTAAAGTATACCGATCGACTCAGAATCACTTTCTGAGTCGATTAAACGATGTCCGTCCGTCCGTCCGTCTGGCTGGTTGTCCATGTAAACCTTGTGCGCAGAGTACAGGTCGCAATCTTGAAGATATATATATAAATAGAATTCATATCACCAAATTTTTTTATGATCGGTCCATAATTACTCATAGCTCCCATGTAAGACCTGCTTCCGATATTCACTTTAACGAGCATAAATCTCCTAAAAATGTTGGTATACACATAAAATGCAACATAAATAACTTTCATATAGACATTAATCACACCACCTACTATCATGGTGGTCGGTCCATAATTGGTCCCCACTTCCGAAATATAAATTATTGAAATTTTGAAAGAAAAATGTTTTTGCTCATTTACTTGTATGGTCGGGCTTGACCGACCATACTTTCTTATTTGTTTTTTGTTATAATTTTACGTAATTTGTCTGAAAATAGAAGGGACATGGAACCTCATATACAAAATAAATAAATATTATTATTTGATAATTATCTAACTTATATTTTTTTGCGTGAGTGGTATCAGATCATACAAAGTAAGTAATTATTTTTTAATATCTAAAGAACTGTCTTCTTCTTTTTATAAAAGAATTAGTAAGTAGTAAGTAAGTAGTTTGATTAAAAATAGGATTGATCGAAACTTGCCTAGTGTAAAAATATACGAAATTATAGCACAGCGAACTTTTTAAGAAAACTATCAAGATTTTTTAAAAATGGCAGGATATTTTTTATGCTTTATTTGCAACTAACTGAAAATATCTTATTTCTTGTTTTTATACTATAAATCTTTCTAAAGTATTTAACAAACAAATTGAATAGGCCAACCAAAACCCTATTACCGGTAAATTATTCATTTTGTATTGTTCATCTTCTAATGTCGCGTTCTGGTACCTAAATTATAGTTTGCTATCACTACCCTATGGTGTTTCTAATCAATTGACTGGAAATGTTAATTCAAATGAGTATTTAATGGCTAACGAAAATCAATGTATTTAAAATTCGCTCAACCTTTCAAAACATATTAGTTTTTGTTTTTGCAACTTTATTAAAAAGATTTTCTATTTATGTTTTTTAGTTTTTTTATTTTGTTTACATTTGTTAAAGAATTTAATTTGTTTCACATTTTTTATTTTTAATTTAACTTACAAGCTAAAAATATATAACAAAGTTATAAATAAAAAAAAAAATTAATAATAAAAATGTTTGTATTTGTTTTATATCGAAAACATCTATTTAAATGTTTAATTATGGAAAAAGTTTTACGCTTAGCTAAATAGTAAAAATTGTGCAAATATGCTTAAGAGCTAAAGGCTAGAGAAATTTAAACAGAAATAATCACGACATATAAACAAAAATAGAAGACTTGAATTTTTTTTTTCTCGAAATTTTTAATATTAGTATATATGTATTTGTTGTTAATTTTTAAATGTCAAATATATTGTTTTTCTTTTTTGTATATAAATTGTGCAATTGTTAACATTTAAAAAGGGGAAGAATTTATTATTAAAGGTAAAAATCTTAATAGTACATAAATTTATATTGGTTACGTTTATATATATATATATATATATATATATATAAGTTTTTGTTTTAAGTTTTTATTATTTAATAGCAACTTTACCAAATTGTTTATTATTAGAGGGGGAAAAGTTATATATTTTCACAATATCTGAATTTTTCAATTGATATTCTTAAAGGAGACCATTATGGTGGGTCTTATTTTGGACGTTGTCAATTTTAGATGCTGCCTAGATTTAAAATTTTGCATCATCTAAAAACCAAATGTCAAACATCTGAAAGAAATCAGATCGTTTGCACACATTATTTTTAAAAAAATTTATTTCAATAAAAAAAGTTTATAAAATTTTAACAAATAAAAAAGTATAGTCGATCAACCCCAACCACATAATAACCTTCACTGTCTGCAGGTGAAAATTAGTTATCGTTTAATTTAATTTCAATAATTTGTTATTCATGAAAATATAAAGGGTTTTCCAACAGAAGGTGTTATTTTGAATCACCCGGTATTTCGGTAGCTGTCACTTTTGATGCTTTTATTCTTTGACATTTGACAAGTAGAAACTACGCCATTACTAAAAATGGAACGATACACGCTTCAACAACGCATTGAAGTTATTAAAATTCACTACAAAAATGCTGAAAATCTTGCAGTCACAGTTCGCAAAACTAAAGCATTTTTGGGTGGTCGTAAAGCAACTTGTCGGACCGCAATACAGAAATTGGTGGAAAAATTCGAGCTGTTGGGACAAGTTAGTGATATGAAGAATAAAACCCGTGCACGTCGCTCAAGAACAGCTTAGAATATTGCTGCTGTAGCCCAAAGTATTGAAGAAAACCCAGGTTTGTCCATTCCTCGTTCTATGCGCTATCGAGAGATGATTAATGATTTCTTATGGTCGGAGTTGGATGATATTGATCTGGACAACGTTTCTTTTCAACAGGACGACGCTACGTTTCACACAAGCAACGAAACCATTGCTCTTTTACGGGAAAAGTTTCCGGACCGTGTTATCTCTCGAAGAGGTGATCACAATTGGCCACCGAGATCTTGTGATTTAACACCTTGCGACTCTTCCTTTGGGGCCACGTGAAAGATAAGGTCTACGCCAACAGCCCAGCGTCGATTCAAGACCTCAAAGATAGAATTCGTGAGGCCATCGAGGACATGGGGCAGCCACTTTGCGATTTGGTCATGCAAAATTTGAAATAAAAAGGATATGGTCCTGTAAGCGTGGTCGTGGTGGCTATTTGGCTGATGTTGTTTATCCATTATTAACGGCATACCTTCCTCTTTATTATCAAATGAACATATGATCATTTATCTCAAAAAAATTGAATGGTCCACATGATGTTTCTAAAGCCAAAAAAATAGAAAGCATTTTCAAAAGAGCTCCCAACACATTCGGTAGGAAAGCAGCCCGGTTAGCTCAGTACTCGGACTATTTGGTACGAAAAGTTAAAGCTAATGCAGGTTTAAAAACATACAAGGCTCAAAAAGTTCCTGACAGGAACGCTGCTAAAAATTTAGAGGCCAAAAACAGAGCACGGAAATTGAAGTCAAGTTTTATAAAAAAATATTGTATGACGAAACGTATGTTCTGGTAGATTTTTCGCAACTTCCTGATCAAAAATTGTATGTTGCTGATGCTCGAGGGAATGTTGAAGAAAAATTTAGGACCCAAAAGCAGACAAAATTTCCAAAAAAGTTCTTGGTATGTCAAGCAATATACAGTTGCGGCAAAAGAAGCCAATCATTTGTTACAACGGGCTCTATAAATGCCGAAATTTACATCAAGGAATGTTTACAAAAAAGGTTGCTTTCATTCATAAGACTTTATAATATGTCCACTTATTTTGGCCTGACTTGGCATTCTGGCACTATGGTAAACAAGCCCTTGAGTGGTACAAGAACAATAATGTGGTATTTGTACCAAGAGAGGCAAATCCTCCAAACTGCTCGGAGCTAAGGCCAGTGGAGAGATTAAATAAGAATTGAAGAGCACAAAAAATGTGTCCAAAAGTGTGGTAGATTTTAAACAGAGATGGACTACGTGTTCGAGCAAAGTGACAGAAAGCACTATAAAAACATTAATGGAAGGGTTTCCAAAAAAGGTTCAAAATTTCATCACTAGTGATTAAAACTATAAAAATATTTTTTCTTTTTAAATTGTAATAATAATTTCAATCAAATAAAAAAAAATTAAAACTGTAAGTTAAGTTGTTTCGTTTTTATTAACATATATGTATGTTAAGAATTTTATGATCTCACTCCTTATATTGACCTACCTAAAAGGTATTAAGAATCATTCCAAGAAAGTTCATATGTTCTAGTTGATTGTTTCCTTGAAAAGGTAAAAAAAATCGATTTTTTTAAAGATTTTTTTTGATTTTGATCTTGAAGATGAAGTTCTTTTGATTTTATATGTTCACAATTTTTGTTCTTTATGACAAGGGTTACAACTTTGCCTCAAAGAGTAAATCAAAATTCCAAACTGTTTGCAAGATATGAGCCTGCAAAAATGACACCGAGGCCCCAAATCTTTGGGGGCCCATAAAAGTGCATGACTTTGGGCATAACTGGGAGATACGGGTCTTTTTTTTGTTTGGTATTTTATCACGTAGGGGTGTCCATATATGGTTATTGTACCCTACACCACCAAAGTGGGGAGGGTATATTGGATTTGTGCAGATGTTTGTAACGTCCAAAAATATTAGTGTAACACCCACCTTAAAGTATATCGATCGACGCAGAATCACTTCATCTGGCTGGCTGGCTGGTTGTCCATGTAAACCTTGTGGGCAGAGTACAGGTCGCAATCTTGAAGATATTTCGATAAAATTTGGTACATATCATTACCAAGCCTATTGAAGCTTGCTGAAATCGGTTCATTATTTTACCTAGCCTAGGACTTTATCGGTCATAAATATATAATTTATATAGCTATCTACACAAGTTTTTCTCCAAATAAGTTTTATATATACAGAATTAATGTCACCAAATTTTGTTATTATCGGTCCTTAATTAGTCATAGCTCCCATTTAAGGCCCACTTCCGAAAATCGCTCACGAAAATAAATTATTGAAATTTTGAAAGAAAAATCGGGCTTGACCGACCATACTTTCTTACTTGTTTTTCCATGACTCAACTAATTACACACAGTGTTATTATTTGGCTTTTTCATTTCAAAATTGTGACTACATATAACATAAACTGTTTGTTGTTGCGATAATGATCTATGTCGTAACCTGCTCATCTAGTATTTCAATTTGGTAAAGTGCAAAAATTCGGCTAAGCCGAATTCATTTTATTTTAGTTAATTCTCTTTTTGGAAAAATATTCTTCTTTTATTTTTGTAATCCTATAATTTTCATTTTACCAGAGAATAAGGGACAAAACAATTAAATGGCACTTTATATTATACAATAATTTCTTTAATGGGTTTAGTAATTTTTTTCTTTTTTCTTTCATCTCTTTTTCCTTAATGTAAATTTTTTGCTATCTATAAAAAAAAAAAACCGAAATAAATAAAAAACATAAATTTAGCTATGTAACTGTCGTACTGTTTTTGAACCAATACCAAAAAGAAAAACGTTTAACTATTTCTTTATGTAACGCAGTAATTGAAATTTTTTATATGATTTAACATGATGTAATTCTAACGAAGATGATGACATATCCGTCGTTGGCAATACCATAGAATGATGATGAGGTTGCTGATGGTAACGTGTTGGTATGGCATCATAAAGGGTCTCTATATTAAAAAAAAAAGTAAACGGGTGGTACAGAAGAAAAAAAAAAACAAATAAAGACACATATTAATATTATGGAGTTACAATACAAAAATATCTTATATTTAACACTTAATTAAGAAAAAAATATTTAATATATTCTATAAAAAAATGTGTTTATAAAAAAATAGTTTTTCTTTTTTTTTGTTTAATTGGTAAATACAATTTAGTGTTTTCTTTTTTTTTCTAAGGCGTGCAGTTTTAGATTATCAATTGTTATAAAAAAAAATTCATATAAAAATTTGTGGTTTTAAAAAATTTAACATACCAAATATTTTGTTTGTTTAATTTATGTAAAAAAAAAATTATTCAATCAATATTAAAATTGTTATTTTTGTTAAAGTTTGACTAACTACTTTTGTTTTATAAATGTATAAACATAAAAAGGTTATTAAAGATAATTGGTTTTAGTAAAAAACGTATAATTGTTAGGAATTAGTATTATTCGGATTCAACATTAGAATCATCACTACCGGGTGGTATAATGGGCGTTTCGTAATCATAGTAGACGGGATAGCGTGGTTTAAAATTTTCCGTTTTTGTATTGGTTGCTACACTAGACATGCTCACGTTTTCCATGTACTCGGTGTCATCGTAGAATTTCTCACTTAACGCCATTGCATCCTCGTAGGAAGGGGGCACTGTAAAAGAAAAAAGTTTTTAATAAATTAACTTGTGTTTTTGAATTTGTCATGTCTTTTGTAATTTCTACAATATTAAATTTTGACAGTAGTTGAAATACGTTTTCCGAAGACGATCGATCTACAAAAGGCTGAAATAAAAAGTTTTCCATTAGAGGCGTATAGATGTTCATTAGGGTCGTTGGGAGGATGCTGCCAAAATGTATCAACCCAAATGCTATATATTTTAGCAAAAATCGCATAGCGTTTAGAGGTTGCATATATTTTTAAAGTTTTGAGTTTAAAAAATTTGTATAAATTTTCCTAATATTTGATTCAACAACAAGTCAATGGTTCTGACTTAGTCACATTCAAATATGATAAAGTGCAATATTTCTGAAGGACTAAATACCCATTCATCTTTAAATTCCCTCGGAAGAGTTCATGTTGGAATCTTAGGGTTTTAATAAAATTTTAAATTTAAATAAAATTTAAATTTAAATTTTATTCTGTTGTTGAATAAAATATTAAGAAAAATTACAACAATTTTTTATTATGAAAAAGTGCAATATTTTTGAAGAACGGAGATTTAATATGGCATATTTTTAAATCTAATTTTGATATTGACTTGAAATTTTGTTTGTAAGACCAAAAATTAACTTATCTAAACAGCACAAAATAATAATATTACAATTTTGATAAAAATTTTAGTTTTAGAAATTCAATAAATATGTAATATGTAATAAAATCTTAATTTATTGAGAAAACTCAATGAAATTTCCAACGTTTTTTAAGTTTGTCATTCTAAATACTAAAGTGTAAAAAAAGTAGACAAAAGGTCAAAGAGAATCGCACAATTCCTAAAAATTGGAGCGAAAATTCCAAAAAATTTATTTTTTACAATTTTACCTTCGGGGCTTGGAAAATACTATAAATAGGGAACACATCAGAGTTTTCTTCTGTTTTCTGATTCCAGCTTTGGGATTTTAGAACATGTGGTCCCAAGATGAAATTTTGATCAAAAATATAACAAATTCAGAAGGACGTAGGGGCGAAATATTCAAAAATAGAACATGATTTTTATACCAAAATGTTTTCCATAAAGATACCTTACAGAAAAATATGAAATCTTTATATATTCTTATAGAAAGTTTTTTTTTTAAAAAAAAGTGTTAAGTCACCTTTTCGCCCCAAAAACATCAAAAATCTACTATTTATTGAATTTTTAAATTGAAAATCGTTTATTTTCTGATCCATAATTGGTATTGTTCTCAAATTTTTTGTATATTATTGGAAATTTAGTTGTGTAACTAACAAAAAAGATTTTAGTACATTCGGTCGAAAAGTGCGCCTTATATTTTTAGAAAAGCGGATCAAGTTATGGCAACATTTTAAAATTTTAATTTTTAAATGCCTATAACTCGGAATCTATAACAGATAAATCCTTAAATTGGATGGGAAACAATAAATTGGTATGATGGGAAATAAATAAATGTAAAAAATTTACAAGTCAAAGGTACCCTACTTTCAGCCCCCATAGCTCCGCCCCATTTTAATAACTTAAACTCAATACTCCTTGGCTACGCCCATGTCAAAGTTTATATTGATCGGTCCAGCAGTTTAGAAATGACAGATTTATTTTCAAAAAATTTTCATTCTACCCCACTGTGCATGGTAAGATGGTAAATTACTAGTGATTTTGGTATAGTTTTCTCAAATGAATAAAAAAATTGAGGAGGACACGTTTTATCACTCACCATCAGTTCGATAAGGATACAATTCACCCATTAAATTCTGTAATTTTCATTATTGTCTAAGCACCTGTTTGGCTCCAACTTGTATGTATTCGGTCATTCATCCCGAATGTGCTCGTCGTAGTGCAGAGTTGAGACAGTCGTTACTTAAACATTCCCAAGTATTGCAAGGCGGAGGCAGTCGTCACTTTACTGGTCCTAAGAAATCTAGAGATGGGGACATTTTAAACTTGTTTTTTTGTATTGTACTTCAGAGAGTAGTTTTTTAACCTGTCATAATAAACCGAAAGTAGAGTAAATTGTCCATTTATAATCGACAAAATATAGTTACTGTCCCCAAAGCATCAATTGATTTTCTTCTAGGACACCATCTGTGGCTAGTGGTAACCCGAAAGTAGGTGGGAAAGTGCCGTTGAACCACACCGATTGCTCACCAAAGCTTATCGAGAATGTGTTTCTTCGGTTTCGATGAGCAAGAGATGGTATGGTCGGTTCAGGTGTGCTGATTTTGACACGGAAGACAAAGATCGTCCAGTCCAGCCCAATAAGTTTGAAAATTAAAAATTGGAGGCATTATTCCATGAAGATTGTTGTCAAACTCAACAAGAGATAAAATCATTGGGAGCTACTCAAGCAGCAATTCAAAAACGATTGCGAGCAGCAGTTTTCATCCAAAAGTAGGGATATTGGGTACCATACGAATTGAAGCCGAGAGATCTTGAAAGACGATTACATGTCCATGATGCTTGAACGCTATAAAGGAACATAGTTTTGCACCGAATAATTATTTGCCATGAAACCAGATCAACCAGCCGAATCTACACCAAAGCCAAATATATATTTGACCTGTGTTTGGTTGGAGCAAAAGGGCTCATGCTCTGATGAGCTGCTGAAATCTGGTCAGAGCATGGCAGGGAACTTGTAGCGAATGCAATTGATTTGCTTGAAGCGAGCTATGGCAGAAAACCGCTCAGGCAAGACATGAAACCGTAATGTTCCATCGTGACATCGCTCATTTAATTTATGATATTGTTACGAATGTGCAATGACGATTTGAATTCAACGGTCTGTAACGACTGCCTGCAGCATTCATCAAGTTTGAAGGCACGTCCATCATTGACATTGTTTGTAAGTATGGCAACACTAAATGTTTGGGCTGCTGGCAATGACATCGAAAAGCTCTAGAAATCGAATGTACTAGTATGTCCGTTAAGAGCATTGTAGAAGATTCCCGATAGATGGCGCGTGTATAAATAGTGGCAGAGCTGGCAGTCGTGAGTGGAGTTTATGATTGGCTCTATTAGAGTTAACATCAACTGTCTTGTGCATTTAAGGTTGTACGTAATAGAGTGTGTGTGCATTTCTGCGAATTGATATACGTGTATAAAGATACTGAGTGACTATTTAATTCTGTTGTTGTTGTACATTCTAAATAAATAAAGAGTTGTTACAATTTTAAACTACTAAAACTGCTTTTATTTGCAATCAAAAGTATCCGGTTTACTTAAAGGAAATAAACTACGTTTTTTTAAGATAAAAACGTAACAATATATTTCGGAAAATATTGCTACTTTGCTCAACACTTAAAACTTCAATTAAAAACGTTACCGCATTTTCTCACAGTTGACATTCTGCATGAACGGATTTCAGGGTATGGTTATATCTCCCGGATATGACTTAATTTGGCCTCCAAGATCGTGCGAATTGACCATAAACGCTATACTTTTCTGTGGAGTTTTCTAAAGTCTCTAAAGTTCTAGCATCGTGGTAGACTCCAGGAGATCTCTTGAAAAGTTATTAGTGCACTACACCATCACATTGTGTTGGGTACCAGGGCATTGTAACATGCAGGGAAATGAAGTAGCAGATGAACTGGCCAGACATGGCTCTACAGGCTAATCTTTGAGAGATTCCGCGACTCCACTATCCAATACTGGAATAGTAAGATGGATTGTCAAGTGTCCTAAGCCTTTTTGGACAAAACTGGATGCAAAGGGGAAAAAAAACTAATTGGATTGGGTAGGCAAAGTCTCAGAATTCTAGTAGGAGTGATAAGCTTTCGCTGTAGAGTACATTATGTACAGCTGCCCGAGGTACAGAGTCTTAGATTTAAAAAGCTAGGTAATAGATTAGTTGTAAATTGGGTAACATGTGAAGTTTTATCAAGGCTATTAGGCTATTAGTAGGCTATTTAAAGGATATTTTACGGAGAATTCGAATCTGTAAGTACTTTCACCATCTTTACGCAGATTTGAATTTTTGTTTCTCTTTATTTCTATTTCTATAACAGTACCTTTATTCTAACTCTTCTTTATGTCTCTATATTTAGGCATGATATATTTTTTTTCTGAATCTGACTCTTGAAGGGAATCACAGTGATAGTGCACACCCCTTCCAAACTAAACTTATTTAAACTTTCTAAAGTTTCAAAACTAAAGTCTCAAACATAACCTAGGCCAACGGTAAAAAATCAACCGGACTAAATGAGACCTCCATATTTAATGTAACAAATAGGCCTTTAAAATAAAAAGAGAATTTCTATTTCAGCATTAACTCGCCCTTATTGGAAAAACATTGATAGAACCCGCGAAAAAGTACTTTAAAACTTGTGCCTATATCACGGATAATAAAATCTGCTTATAGACAATATGTATAGCAAATTAAAGGTATTTAGATTTTTGTTGAGAGGTATATAGGTGCATGAAAGATTGGGCTATGCCGAATAAAACACTCTAATTTGTTTAGCGAGAAAAAGTTTTCCTTAATTAACTAATAATGTTTGACAAACTTACTCATAGCTATATAATCTGGAGGATTGTCAGTTGTATCAGTCACCATTATAGCGGGTGTATTTTGATTTGGATCTTCTTCTTCTTCGGCCAATATGCCAACATCATCTAATGTTGTCATGGGTGGCGGCGATGACTCATCCAATGGACCACGTATTATGCTATTATTATTAGACGACATTATAGCACTCCCGCCACCATCAACACTAGTCATGGCACTAATAGCTGCCTCACCAACACCACCGCCTCCTACTACACCACCGGTATCCATAATCGGTATACTACCAATGGTCACCGGTATTTTCAGTTTCATTTTCCAATGAAATTCTGTTGGTTTTATAATAATCTTAATGGCATAATTAACGGTTATAGGACACGTTGTTTTCACCGATGTCGGCGGTATAGATGGCAGTTCTAAATAGCCCCGATAAACTTTGCGACTCCAACGCAACACATTACCAAATTGTTTGCAGGCAATCAAATGTTTATCATAACGATACTCATGCTGAGGATCGTGGGTCTCATACGAGACCTCTTGTTTAAGCTTAACATCACATTCGGTTATATCTATGGAGGATTCATTGTTGATGTACAAAACGAAGTGGACTTTTTGACCCGGTGCATAGCCGCAATAGGGTGTGGAGAATTTAACAGTTAGAGGACCGGTTGGACAGCAAAAACTCCAAAAACGTTTACGATCGAGAATATCTAAAGGTACCTGTAATCAAAAATTATATAAGAATAATAATGCAAATGCAAATAATAACAATTATAACTTACCCTATATATGGTATCGGCATTTAAATCTAATGGCTGTATTACGGTAAATGGCAATTTAAAAACTTTAGGATAACGTCCTGGCCTATCTATTGTTGTTATTATTTCATAATGTATTTGACCATATTTCCCATCAAATGATGTTGGCAAATTGTCCGGCAGTATAACATGAAATGTATATGAATATTCACCAGCTAACCAATCCATATAAGATGTTGTACCGCATGAGCCTAAAACGTATGAACGTGACGATAAATACGAACGATAGGCTCGACACATGGCACGTTCATTATCACGTGGATAACCCTTTTTTATCCAGCGTATCTTGGCATAACCATTAACGGTAATGTGTATGGCTAAATGTAGGATGTGAAGAGATGGACAAAAAAGAGAGAAAAATTAGAAAAAAAAAAAAAATAATGACACTTAAATAAGACGTTAAATATTTATTACTTATATCTTTATGTTAATCTCATAAAAATTTACTTGTTTTGTTGTGTTACACGTATGTTGCCAGATCCCATAATTATTTAGTTTTAGAGTGGAGAAATGTTTAAGTTATTTAAATAGTTGGGAGTCAAATTTCAATTAGAAGTTTCTCATGAGTCTTATATTGGCCACAAGGGCACCATTACCTCAAAGCAACCCTTCCACCAAAAAAAATAAATTCCAAACGGACCAGATTTTGCGAATCTCGAGAGTCGGTTTTTTTCTTTTAATTTTCTACACTAAACCAAATATTTTTACTTTACAATCCATCACATTCACCATGAGTAGCAAGAGTTTATATAAGTTTGTCATTCCGTTTGTAATTTCTACATTTTTCATATGCAACCCCTCAAAATATATATGTATATTCTGGATCGTTATACAGGATTTTCCAACAAGAGGTGTCATTTTGGTATTCAAAGAAAAAATGGGATTTTTTGAGATAAATGATCGGATTTTTATTTCATAATAAATAGAAAGGTATGTCGTTAATAATGAACAACAACATCAGCCAAATGGCCACCACGACCAAGCTTACAGGACCATATCCTTTTCATGAAATTTTCCATAACCAAATCGCAAAGTGGCTGCCCTATGTCCTCGATAGCTTCACGAATTCTATCTTTGAGGTCTTGAACCGACGCTGGGATGTTGCCGTAGACCTTATCTTTCATGTGGCTCCAAAGGAAGAAGTCGCAAGGTGTTAAATCACAAGATCTCGGTGGCAAATTGTGATCACCTCTTCGAGAGATAATAACAAGGACCCAATCAACAAAGACACGACGTTGTTGATGATCGTGCGGCTCGAGTTCTTGTGTTAACTGAACTTTTTAAGCCTTAAGACCCAAGTCTTTATGCAAAATACGGTATAATGAATTTGTGGAATGCCCAATTCCAAAGATCGACGAGGAATGGACAAACCTGTACGCAGAAAAAAAATATAGTTGTACATTGTTACTGTAACCATTTCAACATTTGTGCATGGTTACTGTAACAATTTCAAAATTTTTAACAATATTATAGTCACAGTAACTATATATATGATTGTGGTAACAATAATATGGTTAATTTACGATTCACATGATTGTATCAACCATATATATGGTTACAGTAAACATGTATATGTTTGTGACAACCATTTATATGATGAATAATTTTATCATAATATGTTGTCCTCAGATTATGATATGAGAGCATCATGATATGGTAAGTCATTCATCATATAAATGGTTGTCACAAACATATACATGTTTACTGTTTTGATTTGTGCAGATGTTTGTAACGCCCAAAAATATTAGTCTATACCGATCGACTCAGAATCACTTTCTGGGTCGATTAAACGATGTCCGTCCGTCCGTCCGCTTGGCTGGCTGGTTGTCCATGTAAACCTTGTGCGCAGAGTACAGGTCGCAATCTTGAAGATATTTCGATAAAATTTGGTACATATCATTTTGCTGCCCAAGGACCAAGCCTATTGAAACTGGCTGAAATCGGTTCATTATTTCACCTAGCCCCCATACAAATGTCCTCCCGACATTTGTATGGGTCATAAATGTTTAAATGTTTATTGGTCATAAATGTTTAATTTATATATGTATCTACACAAGTTTTTCTCCAAATAAGTTTTATATATACAGAATTCATGTCACCAAATTTTGTTATGATCGGTCCATAATTAGTCATAGCTCCCATATAAGGCCTGCTTCCGATAATCACTTTAACGAGCATAAATCTCCTAAAAATGTTGGTATACACATAAAATGCAAGAAAATAACTTTCATAAAGACATTAATCACACC
The DNA here is from genome assembly GCA_942486065.2 of Calliphora vomitoria. Classification (NCBI taxonomy): domain Eukaryota; kingdom Metazoa; phylum Arthropoda; class Insecta; order Diptera; family Calliphoridae; genus Calliphora; species Calliphora vomitoria. The sequence continues at coordinate 155,155,218 of OW818029.2, forward strand.
ACCTAATTTCATGGTGATCGGTTCATAATTGGTCATAGCTCCCATATAAGGCCCACTTCCGTAAATCGCTCACGGAAATAAATTATTGAAATTTTGAAAGAAAAATGTTTTTGCTCATTTCTTAGTGTAGGGTATTATATGGTCATGCTTGACCGATCATACTTTCTTACTTGTTTTTTTTTCTGACCAGGACCACCTCGATTTTTTACCTATTTTTGACCTATATCTGGATTACTAAGTCATTAATATAGACAATATGGATCTAATGATAGATATTTCAAAGACCTTTGCAACGACATATATAATAACATAGTAAGTTGGACCTACAATGGGTCAAGATAGGAAAAAAATATTTTTTAACCCGATTTTTTTTTTTCACCAAAAGTTTTTTTCGCTAAATATTAAAAATAAAAAAAAAAAAATTAAAAAAAAAAAATTTTAAATTTAAAAAAAAAAATAAAAAAAACAATTCGACAAAAATTTTACAAAAAATGAAAAAAACGACTTTGGAACAAAAAAATATTTTGTTTACCAAAAAATATTTAAAATTTTTATTTTGAAGTACAATTTGGTGAAGGGTATATAAGATTCGGCACAGCCGAATATAGCTCTCTTACTTGTATCTTTCTAGTCTAGGTTTTCTTTTATTTTTCAAGTCTTATTTATATGTCTTATGGTTTTTGAAATAGTGGAATGATGAACCCTGAGATATTTTGCTATTTTTTTGAAAGCCCATATTAAATTTTTTAAATAATTTTTTCACGTACATTTTTACCGAAATGAAAATGATTTAAGTTTTGGCTGGAATAGTTTTTATAAGTTTTTCTGACTCACTCGTAATGTAAAATGGACATTTTCAACTATGTTAAATATATATTAAAAATTAAGAAAAAGGTGAGCTTTAACCGTGTCCTGCAATTTCTGGCAACACTCATTTCTAAATCTCTTTATCTTAGACATTTACTCTCTTCTTTAATATCTCACATTTTATATATGGGAAAAACAAAATGTAACAAAATAATATAAACTGCAATTAGGTGCCACTGCAATTTAATGTTGACATTGTAATTAATTTTCCACTGCAATTTCATTACACGACCGAGTATTATTTTAAGCTCTTATTCTCAAAGGAGCATTAAACAACCAAAAACAAGAACAACAATAATAACAGCAACAGTAGTAACACAAACCCAGAAAATGGGTTGGACATACATCCACGTGTGTGTAGTAGTACCCTACATTAATAATATGCTTATTAATAATACACATGACTTAAAGTAAATAAAAGACAAATATTCAAATAATCATATGTTTGGATATATATCCTGAACTTTACTCTATCGCTTTAAAACTTATTACATATGTTTGCACTCATTTCCCTTCTTTAAGGCAATTTCAATCATATTTTAAGTTTATTAATCATATTTATTTACTTCTTGCTCTCTTGCTTTAAACTTTAACATAAATTGTTTTATATACATCCTCTTTAGGGCGATTTTCTAGCCAGTCTAGACCTATTTACAATTGTTTACTAACTATAGCTAGCATGCTTTGTGGTCACAGTAATGGCTGCATGCCAAAAAAACATTCTCACATATAGAGGAACAACAAAACAAAAGTTTATTTACAAAAATGTTCAACTAAAAATAGGATATAATTATATAGAGCACATACTGATAAAGATAAAATGGTCATAATACAAAATGACAACAACAGAAAACAATAACAGTAACAACAACAAACAATATTAGAACAGGAAATGCAAATATAACAGTATGTGTGCAAATGTACATTTAAGCGGAAATGCTGTTGTTGTTATTATTATTATTTTTGTTATTCATATCTACTCATATGGTTGGCTGTACTACTACTTTGCCACTACAACACACATTATGACATTATGGCTTAAACTAATGACAACGGTGTACAAGCATACATAAGTAAACCTTCAAAAAAGCAATTAATGTACGACAATGGCAAATAATTCAAATCATAATGCGTATAAAATGTTTTCAAATATAATTAAGATCGATGAAATGATAAGATTTTAAAGAGAAGTTGAAAGTATTAGTACTGATTTTAATCAGAATTTAAAATCTACATAAAATAAATATTTAAAATATTTATTTTATCCATGTGAAATATATATGTTGCATGTTTATTCTACGTATGTAAAATACCGTAAATGAATATTTTAGCTATTTAACCCATGTAAAATATACACAGTCTTACAAAAGTTTACATACCCCTAATATATTTCATCTTTATTAATAAATATTTAGTGAAAAATTCTTTAATTACTCTTTTTATGCTATTTCGGATTTATTGAGATAAAATAAACACAAAACTAATTTATTTTCATAAAATTCAACTAAAAAACATAAAATAATTAATTTTTTGGCATAAAGCTAATTTACATAAGTTTACATATGGGATAAAAAAAACTTAAAAAAATTAAATTAATATTTTATGTGGCCTCCTTTGGCTTTAATTACAGCAGATAATCTATTTGGCATGGACAAAGCCAATTTTTTTGTTATTTCTGGAGTAATTTTGCTCCATTCTTCCATCAACCCTTCTTTGAGTGCTGGAACTGATGATACTTGTCGATTTTTTAGACCTCGTTTTAAAATATCCCATAAATGTTCAATAACATTAAGATCGGGGGACTGCGGGGGATGTTCCTTAACTAACTTTGATGAATGCTTCGGATCGTTGTCCTGGAGAAATATTGCGTTGTCCTCCAGATCTAGAAGTTGAACGCTGGGAAGGTAGCTATCCTTTAAAATATCGATATACATGGCCTTATCCATAGTACCATCGATGAACCTGAGCTTACCGAAACCATTTGCCGCCATACATCCCCAGACCATGACTGACCCCCTCCATGTTTTATGGTGCAATTAACATTTTGTGGTAATAACTCTGCATTAGGCTTTCGCCAAACTTTTGTTCGTCCATCACCTCCAAAAACCATAAATTTACATTCATCTGTGAATATTACCCTCTCCCAAAATGTAGGGTCATTTATATGAGCATTTTCGTACTTTTGGGCATATTCTAAGCGCTTCTAGATATTCACAGATCTAAGTAATGGTTTCTTTCTGCCAACTCTGCTATTGTACCCATTTCTCTTGATACATCGGTGAACAGTCTGATCAGAAACGGTAATTTCTAGATTTGTTCTCATTTATTTTTAAGGATTTTCTTGAATGGAACGTATAATAGACCGTTCTGTTCGTTTGTGGAAAATGCGGGGAGGCCCACTACGAGCTTTGCTTTCATAATTTCCATTTTCTTTGAAATTTTTTATTATTGTTTGGACTGTGGTTTTACTTAGGTTTAATAAAATTCCAATTTTATTAAAAGATTTGTCATCATTTCTCATCTTAATGACGGTTTTTCGAATTGGCTCAGAAATTTCTTTGCCTTTGCCCATTTTCTTCCACTAAAAATACTTTTTGATTTTATTTTGCCAGTGTGATCACTTTTAGTGAAAGTAAACTTTCTGCCACTGATTTTACGCAAAGCATCATAAAAATTGTAGCGGAAATTTTAACGGTACAACATTATTTTTTGCAGAGTATGTAAACTTATGTAAAATTAAAAGGATACCAATTACTCGCGTTTTATTGTTATTTATTTAAAATACCAACAAAATATTATAAAATATGATGGAAATATATTTTTTAAGAGCATTAAACAAAAATGTAGTTACAACTCTTAAAAAAATATATTTTTTCCAAAAAATAGAAAAATTTCAAACGTATGTAAACTTTTATAAGACTGTGTAGGTCCCTTTCTGAAAATAGTTTTATCGTTCAAAACTCACATAAAAATAATAGTATCGTGATGAAATTCGACAAAAACAAGTTTTATGTAAACCCAAATCTATCTGTTTAGTTTCATAAGGATAGAAGCATAATTGCTCCTATTCCCATATAACCCCACTTTGAAAAATCGGTTTTTTCGCAATAATATTTATAAAATTCGAAATAATGGTTGGCATGGTACTATATTCAAAAAGAATCAGTCAAAAATTGTTGAAATCGATCAGTCCTATCGGATACGCTTCGTACCTATAGTACAAATTTAAGAATAATTTTATTTGAGTATAAACAAAATGAGTAAACTTTTAAACTCATTTTAAACTTTTTATTCATCAATTATCATTTCTTTTACTACATCATCTAGTTCCAAAATATGTTTACGCGGTTGACGTTTTATACTACTTATATAGGGATCAGATGATGCAAGCAAACGATGCAAAACATCTAAAGCCTAAAAGTATGCAAAATCTTTTGTTGTAAAAATTCATCGCAATTTATTGTAAATACTAGCTTGACCCGGTGCGCTTCGCTACCCCTGTCGATGTAAAAATCGGTTCAGCCGTTTAGTAATTATTGTTTAAAAACTAAAGGTACCAATTTTACCCGTTTTCCCCCTTTTTATCCCTTTCTGGTCCAAGTATTGAAAAAATTTATAGCCTATTGACGCTTCCAAGTAAGGATCTATCTACGTTCCAAATTTCAATAAAATCGGTTCAGCCGTTTAGGCGTGATGCTCAAACAAACAAACAAACAAACAAACAAACAAACAAACAAACAAACAAACAAACAAACAAACAAACAAACAAACAAACAAACAAACAAACAAACAAACAAACAAACAAACAAACAAACAAACAAACAAACAAACAAACAAACAAACAAACAAACAAACAAACAAACAAACAAACAAACAAACAAACAAACAAACAAACAAACAAACAAACAAACAAACAAACAAACAAACAAACAAACAAACAAACAAACAAACAAACAAACAAACAAACAAACAAACAAACAAACAAACAAACAAACAAACAAACAAACAAACAAACAAACAAACAAACAAACAAACAAACAATCAAACAAACAAACAAACAAACAAACAAACAAACAAACAAACAAACAAACAAACAAACAAATAAACAAACAAACAAACAAACTTACAAAGACATTTATATATTTATATAGATTCATAAAAAATACGTGAGTTTTATTACAAAATTTGTAAGTTTGTTCAGCGATCGCAAAAAGTCGCAGAATTTTTTTCTATAAAATGAAAGAAAATATTCCAAACTTTCATTTAGTAGTAGTACTAACACAGAGGTAGACTGAGCTTACTTATTTTTTTTCTAATGAAAACTGCAAATGCTTAATTTTTTGGAGCCATTTTGATTTGCTCAGATCTCTTATACTATATATGTAATTTAAATATTTTTTCTTTCCTATTAAATTCAAAATACTATATTTTAATAAAATTGCTTTAAAGCTATTGGTAGTTGAACCATATTTATTGTATAAACAACTGAAATGTAGTAAAATTTTCATCAGTTTTCTTTGCATAATATTTAGATAACATTACCACAATGTTTTTTATAAAAAATTTTATTTTTTTCGAAAACAAATCATGGTTTTCTACTAATGAAATATTTCTCTATAGAATTGCATCATTAGTTTTCTAAAAAATAACTGTAAAAAAATAGACTTTTAGTCAAAAAATTACCACTGTGCATCCTGGGGGAACCTCCCACCCTGCTCAATACTGATCACGTCCAGATTAGATAGAACAAAAGAAAATTGAGAAAAAAGAAAGGGAATTTTCAATTGCATTCTGATAGCTTTAAACATGTCGTCAACTAACTGTTCTACATTTTCGGCTCTGTTGATCCCTAAAAACCCTTTATAACTGTTTTCAGTGATAAACAGACATCAAGTTCCTTGTTAGTAAGCTTTTCATCAATATGCGTATTTGTGGTCCCACAAATATTCCTTCTTTGAGTTTGTCATCACTTAATATGGAAAATAATATTTTTAAATATAAAAAATGATCTCCCTTTTCATAGCCTTGACAATAAATTCCTTAAACCACGTTTTATGTGCAGTGGTGGTAAAATTACATCTTTAGGATATATCAATGGTATATGTTTCACATTAGATTAGCCGCAAACATATTCTGTCCTTTCTGGCCATACTTTTGGTGCATTTAAGCAGTTGCGACGACCACTTAATCCAGTATTCATATTGGATTTGCAAATAAATATGTACAAAGATCGTATAGGAATGATTACTAAACAAACCATAATAATAAAAAAGTACAATACATCGAATACAGTAAATCGAGTGAAATAACATAAAACGGAAATGATTTTAAGGTACATACAAAAGTATGCGAATTATGGTAGGGTTTTTTGTTCTTTCAGTTTCATACACTACATAAAATATTTTTCCTACATACTTAAATAAAACTAATCTTTGGGTAATTTTTTAAAAAGTATAAAAAAAAGTTTTATTATAAATATTTGATCAATGTAAAGTATATTAATATATAAACCATGTAATATATATATTTTTCATATGTAGACTATGTAAAATATTGTTTTCATATTTTAGCCTGGTGCTATTTTATGATCAAAGTTTCTCCAGTAGTAATGAGTTAAAATCTTAATTTGAAATATGTACTCCTGTATAGAAATAGTATTTGCAAAATTTATATTTCTTTAAGCTGCACATGTCAGCTAAAATATTTAAACAGTTAATCATATACAGTTTCCACCCTTTACATTTTACATTTTCCATTAATTAAAGTAAGTACAATGTAATGGTTGTAACATTTAGTCCTTCTGGGTATTTCTTGTGAGACTTTTGATGACACAAGAACACTATATATCTTAAAAAATTTGAAATTTCTGTAGTGTTTAGAAAACAGTGAATTATTATCATCGCTTCTTTTTCTTTTTGGCTGGAGTAATAATCGAGTTTAATTTTGACTTCAAAGCCCACATACCTAACAGGAGCGGCTTTACCTCTGCTATTTATCTTTTATAGTATAAGCCTTTGAAAATTAAATGTGCAAAATTTCACCATATCACAGTTTATGACCGATTTTATTAAAAAATTGCTTGTTAGTTAAACAAAAATTCCAAAAAATTATATGGTTAATATTTTTTAAGAATCCAAAAATAATTGATTTTATATATAAAAACTGAGAATTTTCATTGAAATTTCTTATTTTTCAGACTATCTAGTACGAAACATAAATTCTTTTGTCCCAAGTTTTGTTGGTTATTTTTGTTATTATACCCACCATAAAAAAATGTTCATTGCAGACCCATAAAAGTGGTCCGTTCGGTCCCAAATTAAAGAATCTAGTTGGCCGAAATTTTCCACAAATACTCTCCGATTGGTTTGGTATTGAAAATGGGTTTTTTTGGTATTGAAAATGCGTAATATCTGTCCATGATTTCACCTCGCGCACACACAAATATCCCCGTAATACTGTTTAAGCAGTCATAAATATGTTGATTATGCGGAAATCCTGATAAAATGTTGCCCAAATTAGTTCCAAGTACTCCGAAATTTTACTGTGAAGTATGGCGAAAATCGGCCAACATTTGTCCCTAGTCCGCATACAAGGTCCCCCTTAGAAAATGACTTGAATATTCATAATTGTCTTATAATATTTAATATTTTAATGAATTTGGACTTTTGTGAGGATCGCTCCATAATTGACCCCACCTTCCATATATATATCAGAAACATATTTCATTATCAATATTAAAAAAACCCCAATTATTGATGGTGTGTATACAAGATTCGGTTTTGCCGAATATATTTTTATTTGATCGATCTTTCATTAGCTTTTTGCATGCACTTTCTAAAGAGTCGCAAATAACAAACTGCTTCTGCTCTTTATGATTATATGAAGTAATGTGTTATAAATTTGACATTTATGAACATATATTGTTTTAGTAGATACTAAAGAGCCAGCTTTATTTGTTTTACCCCCTAAGTACGTGAATTAACAAAAGTCGACATTAGTGGATATATTTAGTGCAAGGGATCCCTAATGCATAAATTTCGCGTCTCCAGCTTGATCTCGGTGATGATGAATCAGTCAGTCAAATAGTAACGTTGCTATTTAATATATAGTAAATTTCATAAAACATCACAAGCGACTTGAACTTGATTCGTATTATTTGAATAAAATTAAATTCATGACATATGTATACTAGGGCGGATCGATTTAAAAATCGCTCAAGTGACAAGGAAAATCGTACTCTAGGGATCAAAATAACAAACTTTGCTCAAAAAACCATACCTCTATAATGAGTTCTGATGTTCTTTATTTTGTCCCAAATGTCAAATTTTGAAAAATCCCCATATAATACATGATTTAAAAAAATCACCATATTTGGCACTTTACATGATGTATGTATTGTGTCTTTTGTTTATAGAGCGTATGATAAATATAAATGTGATGTAGGTAATAAATAATATTAATCATGCGTCTATGAGAATCAGCATAGCTTTATTTTTAAGATTTAGTTTAAATTTTAAACCAACATAACTTTTGCACGAATAGTTTTAGCGTGCTTAAGTAGCGGAGTATTCAACAAGCATAAAATGGCGTTCGTGACATAATAAACGAATTTGGAAAAATATGCTTAGTCAAATTCTTCAAATTTGGGTCAAAATAAGGAACATCAGAATTCATTTTAGAGGTATGGTTTCTTGGGCAAAGTTTCTTATTGTGATCCCAAGAATACGATTTTCCTTGTCACTTGGGGGATTTTTTTGCGTCGCTACAAATTGAATTGGGCAAGTAAGAAAGTATGGTCGGTCAAGCCGAAACTGTGTGAGTTTTTTTTTCGAAAAATTGGCATTGACTTCACCTTGCTCCATTACCCCTTGAACGAATTGCCGGCACTTTTCATGGTCTGCTGGTTTGTGCTCCTGAGTAAGCTCAATTTTGTTCGCAAGAAGGCCTTTCGCCAAAATTCACTGCAGAGTGCTTTGTGAAATATGAAGTTTTTGGGAACAATGTCGAATTGATGTTTTCGAGTATTCGGCGACACTCTCGATTACAGCAGCAATGTTTTCAAGAGACCGACCGGTGCGTTGACACACATGAGTCTTGCAGTCCATAACTGACTCAGTTTCATAAAATATGTTGACCATTTTTCGAATGGTTAACAGATTAGATACACTTTCTTGAATGAAAATTCTTCGAAAATTCATATTAAAAATTTTTGTAATAAGTTTTCACATTTATAATGTATTGATATTTCATAAACCGTTCCATTTTTAATAATCGGAATATACATATGTGACAGCTGCCAAATTTCAGAGCTTCCACATGCACAAATGAAAAATTACCCTAAATTTAAAAAGTGCACCTTTACTGAGACATATGGAGTATATTTAGAAGTAATATTTGCTTGAAAATTGTTTTCAACAACTATACCATATCTTATCTTCTTACTGCTCTAATATCTCATATTATAAATCAAGTTCTAGTATTTATATGCAAAAGCATTAATTTTTGCTGGGTTGTAATTTAATACTACATACAATTTAAAGCAATTACCATGAATTGAGAGATATTAGACAAATGTCTGCGATAATGACACAATTTTCACAAATTTAGTATATTTATATATGTATGTACATGTACATGACAACAGCCATGCATATCAGCAAATTTAATCATGTTCAAAAAGCAAAAAACAAAATTGGGAAAACAATACACCAAGTACGTACGCATCCATTTTTGAGTCATACTGAAACACATACATACACACATACAAGTATATATACTAAGCAATTAAAATAAAATTTAAACTAATGATATTTGCATAGTTTTTAGTTTCAATTTCTAGTTTTTTGCAATTAATTGTTACAATTTTGTGTTGTCTTACCTTTAATACGTTTTGTTGTGTCAACTGTGAGATCAACAACGCCAGATAATTCTTGACCAGCATAATAAACACCTTGAGTATTGTTATCAAAGGATATAAGGCACTCAATGGGCATATAGGCACACAAATACACAAATAAATACTTTATTAGTATTATTAATTTAAACTACTACTACTACTACAATAATAATAGCAACAATGCTAACAACAACAACAAGAAGAACAGAAATAAACAATAATAGTCGAACAAAACAAAATACACTACAAATAGGACGTTCTTTGTTGGTTTTAGTAAATTTTATTAAAATTTATTTGTAGACAGAATTTTCTTTATTTGTTAAGTTTAATTTTAATGTGTTTTCTTTTTAGAAAAATCGTTAATAAATATTGCTTTTGTTGGGAGTAATTTTGGTAAAAAAACTTTTTTATATTTGTTAATTTCTTTTCTTTTTTATTTTATTTAATTAACTCGAATTGAAATTTGTAATCATGTATAACCATTTTCTAGGTTTTCTTTGTTGTATATTTATCACTTGTAATTTTCGCTTTAATAAAATTTCTTTAGCACTTCATCATCCAATTTTTTCTTTCTTTTTTTTATGATTAATTTTGTTGTATTTTTTTTTTTATTCTCTTTATTATAATAAAAATATATAATTTCTGTTTTTAATTTTTTGGTTTATTCCTTTGCGTACATTTACAACTAACCTCACGAACGACCAGCAGCCTATTGCTTTTTACTACTGTTACTTATTTGTCATAGTGTTTGTCATGTCATTGTTCTCTTTAATATTTTTTCCTTTTTTTTGTATAATTTCTTAATGTGTATGGATGAGTGTATGTATGTGTTTGTGCATGTATATGTTATTGTTGTATCTAGCACAATATTATCCTTTACGTTTGTGTTGCTCTAGTTTTTACTCTTGTTTTTTTGTTTTTGTTTTATTCATGCTCTTGTCCTTTTTGGCAGCGCTGCCAAATAACAACAACATGGTTACCGTTAATATTTATCATAGTATTTTCTACATACACACATAAACACTCACTTATTCATTTCGAAATTAACCAGCAGTTCTTGGACACAGTCGCGAACTCCATAGTGAATTTACGTATCATTTAGGTTGACATCTACTTACATAACTAGCTTGTAAACAAGCCATCCTCCGAGAACTATCCAATAGATACTTCTGGTGAAGTAAAATAATTGCTTTCCATAGGAGACCTTGTGAATTGACCAAATATGTATAAAACTAGTTTTTACGAATTACTTACTCACAAACAAGTGGAGTACAAAATAAACGTTTAAAGAGGCTACACTTTAGATTACTTACATACACTTAAGTTATAATTGTCTTCACGCTAGATTACAGCACTACAAAGTAAACATACGTCTCAAAATATATACAAATTGTCAAGTGATCAGACATTAGTGACAATTACTGTCTATAAAGGATACATTGACAACATGCTAAACTGCTGGGCAGACACTCATACACACATACACTGGTTTAATGTTTTTATTTTATGTTGTTTTCATCTTTTGCTGTTTTCATTTTATTCCCATTTTTATTACAAATTCTTTGCTTTTGTCGTTATATTCTCAAAAAGTCAAAAACAAAAGGATGAAAATTGTGTCATGTCATAAACAATAAAAAGCTTTCTTACTAGTACTCTCTCTTTCTCGTTATCAGGTTTTGGCAAATTTACTTAGAAATTGTTAAGACAAAAGCTAATTAATAAAATATTAGTTTACATTAAAAATATTGTATATTTTTTTATTTACTTTTACGTATTAATAACTTAAATTTAGGTGTTAATTAATAACTATTTAATAAAAACTTTCAATCAATATTTTTCTCAGTGTATACAACAGGCTGTTAAAGTTTATCACATAGAGGAACTTTCTTGTTAAAAAGCTAAGTTACCCAGCAAAATCTTGGCAATGATTTGCAATTACTGAATAACATACTTTTCCTTAACTACTACATGGTGATTTTCCATCAAGTAGAAAATAAAATTTGAATAAATGTAAAATTTTAACGCTTAAAGACATAACAAAATTTTGAACTAATATAGATCTAAATGTTCTTAAGTCAATGCCATTTTAGATGTTGTCATTCTTTGTTTTTAAATACCGAAATTACTAACACGGGAAAAATGTGTTCCAAAAACTGAGTTTTTTTGGTAAAGTGCCCACTTTGACGTTATTTACAGTGTGATAGTACAAAAGCTTTGTAAGTATTTAAACAACATATAGGAATATTCAAATATGGGGCTTTTTCGGGAATCGGTGCGTTTTTAGAATTTTTTACTCAAACTTAAAATTTTGTTTCCTAATTGGACAGTTTGGATAGGGCTGGGGGGTGACAATGTCCGCTTAACTGATCCAAATATTACTTCACACTCTTTTGCATTAAGTTCTCTTCCCAGATCACATACAAAATGTATATAGTCCGGATGAAAATGTTTTTCTACAAATGAAAAAGTATGGGGAGTTTTTTGGGGAAAATTTGAAAAAATACATGCATCCAAGTTGAAACATGTAAAAAGTTGTTTCAGCTTTGGATGTGAGATAAATATTATCAAGTTGGTTTTATTTTCTTGAGAATTCTATCGTAAAAAAAAACACAAAAATTAAGAAAAATTGTTCGACGCGCAGTAGGCCCGTCATATAAAAAAACGATAAATTTATCAAGCAAAGTTTAAAAAAAAAATTTAACTAAAATATCTCTTGAACTGAAAGAGATAACCTATTTAGCATATTTTTGTAGATATTTTCAAGGAATATTCATATTTTGTGATGTAGGTTTTGTTTCCATCCGGGGTATTCTTAGTCTATCCAGGTTCTTCATTGTTCTGATTCCTTTGAATTATTTTCCACAGAGCTGTCTTGGCTCTTTATAATACAGGGTTCGACGAGATAAACGCTTCGGCTTTCAGTCGACTAACGACTTATTATTATAAAATAAATGCATCGGATTCAATTCAATGAGATGAATTCGTTGGCTCTATAAGTTAGGACTAGCTAATGTCTATAATCCAACGAGATAAATGCTTCGGTTCTCGGTTGGCTAACTACAACTTATTGGCTATGACTACCTAATTAGTACAATTCGGCTCTCGGTTGTCTAACGACTAATTATTCGTAAATACAGCTTATGGAGGAGACAAATTCTTCATCTCTCGTTGGTTAACTACAACATATTGAGTATGACTAGCTGATGAGTACAATCCGACGAAATAAAGTATAAGTAGATCGGGACTTCGATTTTCGCCTTCTCTGCTCATGTTTTTCTTAGATGTCTTATACAGTGCACTCGCGGTAACGTGAACTAATTAAAACCAAGGGAGTTCATGATAGTGAAATTGTTCACGTTAGCGATTGTCGAATTTCATGGAAAAAATATAAAATTTTATAATATAAACCTGTGTTTTACACGCTTGAACGTGAAATAAAACAAAATTATTGATTAAAATGCATTACAAAACAAAACGAGATCACGAGAAACTATAAATTGAAATAAAATTATATAGCAAATAAAATTACTCATTCGTTGCCACAAAAAAAATTAATTTAGAGGATACAAACACATTTTTTTTATAAGGGGATTCTCAAAACTTTAAAAATTGAATTTAATGTATGTATTGAAGTGCTGTCTACATGATTAGAAAACAAATGCAGTGAAAAAAAATTGTTCACGTTATAGAGCTTTCTGAGTTTGTTCACGTTACAGAGTAGTCAATGTAAGCAAAAGCTTGTTCACGTTAGGCGGTGTTCACGTTAGACGGTGTTCACGTTACCGCGAGTGCACTGTATTAAAATTCACATAAACTATTTAGAAATTCTTAACAACAATATTGTAATATACTAATATATATTGTATTAGTATTAATTATGTTAAGTTGATGTATTTACATTTGTAACTTTTGTAAATGTTACAATTTTAAATTTCAGCTCATTCTGATCATAAATGGATTTTTGGGGATTTCTTTTTTTTTAAATGTGAGACTTTGAGGGGCCACCCTACGAAGCTGCAAAAACTGAAAATCAACTAGTAAACACCCCAGCCGAGTAAATGATACAGCACAATATGAAAGGATGGACTGATCATACTATTTTAACAAACAAATTTGTTTTAGCGTCAAAAAGTAATAAAAATCTAAAATTTGTAAGGTACAAAGTGATCTTTATGAGCTCTGGAGAGTGCCTAGACACGTTTAGATTACATTAATATGTTGACAAGAGTTGTTCAGCGTTACCGTAGCTACAACTTTGGTGAATATAGTTAGTGAAAAATTAGCAGTCCCTGCAAGCTATTCTAAAAAAAGTTTGTACTATATTTTGTTCTGAAAAAGGATTATTTTTTGGCAACAAATTTAAACAAAATTTGTTTGGTGGACTCTTAGCTATATTATTGCAATATAGTTATTCGGTATCGCCAAGTCCGAATTAGCTGTTGGAAAAAAATTGATGACACATTTTTTTTTGAGGGCCCACTGATTTTCAGAATCTTTGGAGGCCTATAAAATAATTGCTTATCAAAATCGCCAAACTGAGTATAGTTTTTACTACCCTTTGTTAGTAGAGTCGAACCTATACTGATCAGTCCGTGTGTTTTTGAAATGTGTTTATTTTATAAATGTTTGAACAATTTTAATTCCGAATTAAGATTTCAGTGAACTAGTGGCCGTAATTTCAACAAATAGATATCTACACAGACAAAACTGATTCGTGATAGCAACCGAATTTTTTGCCAATCGAATGATTCTACTGACTGAATTTTACAGTTGTGGATGCAAAACTTTAGAAGGGGTAACAAAGGTTTGGTGGCTTCAACCGAAATTCTTCTTTATCAACTGACTATCTGACAGATCCGTAAAATTCAATGTGGGGGTACCTTCGACATGTTAAATTTTTAAACACGTGCCATTTTTTTCCCATCCGATTTCAAAGATTTTAATATTTTTGAAAAGCGCTCGGCTCAGCCTTGCAAAAATATGCTTACGTGTGCTATTTATCTCTTGAGTTACAAGCATTTCAAAATTGAAATTTTAAAATTTTGTCCGCTTTTTTGAAAATGTAGGGCGTAATTTAGAACCGAATGGAACCGAATTTTCTTTGTTAGTTAGAGAACTAATTTACCAATAATAAGCATAAGACTTCAGAGCAATATCGATTACGGATTGAAAAATAAACGAATTTTAATTTAAAAATTAAAAAAATTGTAGATTTTTGCTGTTATTTAAAAAAAAAGTTTCTTTGAGAACATATAACAATTTAATAATTTTCTGTAAGATATGTTTACGGAGAACATTTTGGTATAGAAAACGTGTCATAGTTTCCGAATATGTCACCCCCTTATGACCCTACGCCCTGCAGAATTTGACATATTTTTTTTCAAAATTTCAACTTTGGGCAACATGGTCTAAAATTTCATAGCTGAGATTAGAAAACGGAACGCAGCTTTGAAAACCACGATGTGATCCCTATTTGTTCCCAAAGTACTTTTCCAGACCCAAAGAAAATGTGGACCCTATGGGTGAAATTGTAAAAAATACCATTTTTGGGATTTTCGCTCTATTTTTTAGGAATTTCGAGATTCCCTTTGACCTTTTAACAATCTTTTTACATGCTAGCCGACGCTTTACTAAAATATTAAAATCTTTGAAATCGGATGTGAAACAAAAAAATGAGAAGTGTTGAAAAATTTTACATGTGAAAGGTACCCTACTTTGAGCCCCCATTTTAATAACTTCAACTCAAGTACTCCTTGGCCACGCCCACTTCAAATTGTATTCCGATCGGACCAGCGGTTTAGAAATGCCAGATTTATTTCCTAAAAATTTTGATTCTGCCCCACTGTGCAGATGTTTTAATTTTTTGATCGAATGAAAAAAAAATTAAAAAAAAAATTTAGTTGAACTAAAAGACATAAATTACATATGTATGGACGTCTGGATCTTCTCAAGGACTATATATGTTATTAATTTCTGGTCACTCGGATCATAAATGAATTATTGGTGATATTTTCAAAAAATGTAGCGTGTAATTTAGCTAATTAAGCGTAAAGAGCTTTCTTTACAACTTTGGTATCTTTGGTGACTCCCACTGAAATTTTTCGGCAAAACTAATCGTAGAATATTTTAATCCTTGAAAGTCCTTTTTGAAAGGACTTTTTTATTTTCTCGAAAAAGGGCCAATTTAACCCCTAAAGGGAGGAGCTAGAGGGTTAAGATCTTCCACAAAAATTATTCCCATAAAATTCCACAATATAACTCTGACAATAAGAATTCTCTCAGACATTAACTTACCATATTTTTTGCATTTAGTATAATGCTCCCTTCGAACAAGAAATGAGAACTTTAACGCACTGTAAAAAAAACTCAGACCAATTGGACTATAAGTTTATTCTATAGCGTCTCTATTCTGTTCCAATAAAAAATCTCAATTTGTTTGACAGCGTAATTAAATATTATGAATATATACAAATAAACTGAAAATACAATCAATTAGTTTTTGTTTAATAAAATAAATCTTCCACATGTGTTAATAATAAATAAAAATACTAAAATATCTTACAGCAACAACATTTATTTCTTAACAATCTATAATTAATAAATAAGATCTGCTGTCAACATTAGGGTTAAACAATAAATATAATCAGCTAATACTTAACAGCTGACGTCCATATGATTTATAAAAAAAAAGTTTATCTCTGACAAAATTGAGAGCGTGAAAAATATTGTTAATCTCTCAAAAAGCTTTTCGTACAAAAACTTGAACTGAGACATATGTGTGTACTCTTTGTTTTGAAGTGTCATAATATCTCTCGACAAAACAAAACAAGCAACAGCAAGTCACAGCAGGTAAAAGCTTATTGTGAAGATGCCAGATGGGAAAACACAAATATTAATATTAAAAAGCGATTTTAGTTGTTGTATAATTTAAATATTTTTGTTGTTTTTAATAGGGGATACATATTTTTAATACTTATTTGTATGTATGTTACTGGGATATAATAATTTTTTATATTTTTTTAAGAGTTTTGTGTTTAATGATAAAAATTTGGAATATTCATAAATTCAAAGAAATGTTTTAATTTCAAAGCTTTTTTTCATTATAATTTCTGGCATCGCTGTGTATTTATTTTTTATCATCAGACTGTTCTACGCATTTTTACTGCATAGTATAAAAAATAATATAAAAAAAGTAAGATTGTTGTGGTTTTTATATAAAAATCAAAGTTACTATACTTTAAGATTTAATACAAGTTAAACCTATTTTTTTTCCCGAAATTAGTGAGGCTTTTAATACAACTACGCAAAATGTCTTCGAGTGTGAATTTATCAGGTAAGATTATTTTATTAAGTGTATCGCGTGTTGTTTTTATCGGCTTTCATAATTTTAGCATTACGTATGAAATATAGAGAAAAGAAAGATGCATTTCTGGAGGAGAATATAAAGATTAAAGAACCTATTGCACAATTTAGAGAGTGGCTGGAAGAAGCGGTTAAAACAGAGGAGATTCTAGAACCAAATGCAGCTTGTTTGGCGACCGTGAATAGGTGAGAGAATAAAATGAATTTTCTGTTACACTCATAGTTATTTGAATAAGGAAAATGATAAAAATTGATTAATTGATTTAAAAGGGAAACGATTTACATAAAAATTCATATATGCAGTCAGTAGTAAATAATCAATTTTAAAAAAATTATTTTTTCGAATCGGATGATTTGCAACAAAATGGCAAAGATTTATTATTGCATATTTTGTTATAAATGCATATTTTTGCATATTTTGCTCTCATTAATTATATTTACGTTTTGGTATAGTTTTATTATATTTATCCAATCTTACAATAAAATATGTTCTTAATTGCAGCGATGGCTGCCCTTCAAATCGTTTCGTTCTGCTCAAAGATGTCACCAATGAAGGCTTCACTTTCTTCACCAACTATGGCAGTCGTAAAGCCAACGATATTGCCAATAATGCCAATGTAGCCATGACCTTATATTGGTGTCCCCTACGTAGATCGGTGCGCATTGAGGGTAAGGCCGAAAAAATTTCACGAGAAGATTCCTTAAAGTATTTCCATCAACGACCACGAGCTAGTCAAATTGGTGCCTTGGCTTCGGAACAAAGTACAAGAATACCATCCAGACAACATTTGGATGAGATTGAAAAGAAAATTAAACAAGAATTGGGAGATGACAAAGAGGTGCCCATGCCCAATTGGGGTGGTTATTTAATAAGACCAAAGCGTGTTGAATTCTGGCAAGGTCAATCAGATCGTTTGCATGATCGCATTGTATTTAGAAAAGGAGATGATGTGGATAAGGTATACTTATAATAAATACATTTGTTTTTATCAGAAACTTAATTTTTAAATTTTTGCAGGACATTGACAATACTTTAACTCACGCTGGTGAAAATGGCTGGGTTTATGAACGTTTGGCGCCTTAATTATAAACACAACTGGAATTATTTGTATAATATAGAAACTGTGGAGTGGACAATAAATGTGTGGAGATATTATTTGAATGCACATCTTACTATATAGAATATATCTATTACATCTATGCTAGAGACATACATTTTATACAATTCAATTACTTAGTTTTTTGCATTTGTATTTTTCTTAATTGTATTTACATCCCTTATTTGCATTTTGGTAATTGTTAATAATTAGCAGTCTAACCACAGAAACTTTAAAGTCAATTTTAAACCCATAAATAAATATGAAACGGTATTAAAAATGAGAATAAAATTCTTAAAAATACAATTCGTAGCTTGTTTCTTAACATTAACAATATCCTATCTGTGCACTAGACCTTCTCACTTTTCACTTTTTTTCGAAATTCCTTCATGAACATCGATTTTCTTAACTAAAAACCAAGAATTTCGGTGTATAACACATAAATATTGATAAACGGGAAGTGGTCTCTCAAATCGTTTTTTTTTTTTCGTTTTTTAGTAATTTGCTTTAGTAATTTGCCTCTAACTCAAGCAGTTATTAACGAATTCGAACCTAATTAGATGCATTAGAAAGCTAATTGAATTTCCTAAATATTTCTTAATGCAAAATTGCCATTTTGTTCGATGATTTTTTGTTCATAGCATTACAAATTCAGATTTTTAAATACGAACTTATCATTTTTTTTTTTTAATTTTCGCTTACCTGTTTTTATATAAAAATTGCATGAGGCAAAATTTTTATATTTTGTAAATCCAGTATTTAAAATTTTAAAATAAAGATTTTGATATAAATAACAGTAGCATTATGTTAAGAAAAACTGGAGTTTTAGTTGCAATGATGAAATGACTAAAGTTGTTTATTTGTAAATGTTCTTCAATTTCACAAATACATTAATATAAAGTAAGAAGATATTGCTGATTTTATATTTTTTAAAATTTGTTAAAATGTTTCATTTGATGCAGTTTGGATGCGTTTTGTGAAAATGCTCGGTGGCTTGAATCATATCATTTTGCTCACTGTTTTCCATCACTAAATAGTGGGGCAGAATCAAAATTTTTTGGAAATAAATCTGGCATTTCTAAACGGCTGGTCCGATCAAGATAAAATTTGACATGGGCGTAGCCAAGGAGTAGTCGAGTTTAAGTTTTTAAAATGGACCCTACAAATGCCATGTTTTGCCATACCTTTGTCCACTTTTTTAAAAATATAGATCGTATTTTTGGACCCAATGGTATCGAATTTTTTCTTAGTTAGACAACTAAATTGCCATTAAATGTACAAATGATCTCAGAGCAATATCAATTATGAATTGAAAAATAAACGTTTTTCAAATTAAAAATTAAAAAATAGTAGAATTTTGCTGTTTTTTGGGCGTAAATATGATTTAACTCTTTCTTTGTTAAAAAAAAATTTCTTTAAGAACATGTAACAATTTTATTTGTTTCTGTAAGGTATCTTTACGGAGAACATTTTGATATAAAAAACTTGTCCTATTTTTCGACTATGCCCTCAGGAATTTTATTTTTTTTATCAAAATTTGTTTATAAAAATTTCAGCATTGGGCCACATGCTCTAAAATCGCAAAGCTTGGATCAGCAAACGGCAAGCAGCTTTAGAAACCTCCGTGTGTTCCCTATTTATCCCCAAAGTAGTTTCCCAGCACCGAAGGAAATGTGGAAAATATGGGTAAAATTTAAAAAAAAAATACCATTTTTGGGATTTTCGATCCAATTTTTTGAAATTTCGGGATTCCCTTTAACTTTTGACAAGTGTTTTACACTTTTTAATTTCGAATGACAAGTATGAAAAACGTTGAGAAAGATCATTGAGTTTTGTTAATAAATAAAGATTTTATTATATGTTACATACTTATTGAGTTTCTATAACTAAAATTTGTATCAAAGTTTTAATAGGATTGCAAATATAAGAAACAATTTGACCCACATTTATTCCGAACTATTTTTTTTTTGTTTGGATAAGTTAATTTTTGGACTAACAAAAAAAATTAAAATCAACATCTCAATTATATTCAGAAATATACCACTTTAAAACTCCGTCCTTTAAAAGTAATGCAATTTTAAAGCAGATGCCATTTCGTCCAACAAAAGTACAATTTTAGCAAATTTTTTCAATATCAATCTATTCTTACTTTCCAAGTTTACATTACCATTTTTATGATTAAGGTTTTACCATATTATGTTGCTCTCGTCTAATTGATATCATAATCTGAGAACAACATATCATGATATAAAGATTCATCATAACAATGGTCGTCACAAAAATTGTACTTTGCGCCCAAAGTTTACATGGCCAGCCAGGCAACCAGCCAGACGGACATCGTTTAATGTGGGTGTTGGGTCAATATTTTCGCACTTTACAAACATCTGCACAAATTCAGCATGCAATATATGAAAAAACCTAAAACTTTTCAAAGGGGGCAAGGTTTGTGGAGTAAGTAAATGCTTGATATTTGTGAAAACCTTAGGACTTGAAGATTAATATTTTAGTAAAATTAAATAATTTTATAAATTTTTGGAACTAATTTACCTTAAAAACTAAAAAATTATAATATGGTGATTTTCCATGAAGAAAAATATAATATTTGAATTAATGTAAAATTTTAACGGTTCCAATTATTCCTAAATCAACATCATATTAATTTTTATATTTTTATACCCTTCACCTTCGTGAGAAGGGTAGATATAAGTTAGTCATTCCGTTTGTAATTTTCACAATATAATTTACCGACCCTATAAAGTATATATATTCTGGATCCTTATAGATAGCGGAGTCGATTAAGCTATGTCCGTCTGTCTGTCTGTTGAAATCAATTTTCTGAAGACTCCAAATGACTTACAAACTTGATTCATACATTAATATATCGGGAATTTTTCCGGCTCGGTTGATGTTTAAAATCGAGAAAATCGGCCCACAAATGACTGAGATATAAGGAAAAAATCCGGGCCAACCTCGATTTTTGGGCTATTTTTGATCTATATCGGATTACTAAGTCATTAATACAGACAATATGGATATCGAATGATAGATATTTCAAAGTCCATTGCAACGATCTATATAAGGCTATAGTAATTTGGACATACAATGGGACAAAATCGGGAAAAATATTTTTTAACCCGATTTTTTTTTTTTTTTTTACCAAAATCATTTTTTTGTCATAAATTTGTTTTCACTAGTAAAATTAAAAAATATTAAACAAATTTTTTGAAAAAAATTAAAAAATATTTTAGAAAAAAATTAAAACAAAACTATTTCAAAAGAAATTTTGAAAAAAAATATTTTATAAATTTTTGTAATTTTAAAGTATAATTTGTGAAGGGTATATAAGATTCGGCATAGCCGAATATAACTGTCTTACTTGTTTATTTTAAAATACAGAAATTCCTGAACCGGGAAAAATATGTTCCAAAAACTGAGTTTTTTAAAAAAATTCCTACTGTGACGTTATTTACCATGTGATAGAAAAAAAGCTTTGTTCGTATTTAAATAACATATAGGGTTATACAAATGTGGAACATCCTCGAGGATGGGTGCTTTGCTTTTTAAGAATTTGTTACTCAAACCTAAAATTATTTTTTAAAATTGTCCAAGTTTGGATAGATCTGCGGGTCCGCTGTTGTGTCCGCTTGAGTGAGCTAAATTATACCTTACACGCTTAAGAATTAAGTTCTCTTTCCGGATCATGTAAAAATAGTGTGTAGTTCCGAAGAAAAATTTTTTTTAAAAAAGAAAAAATAAAGGGATTTTTTTGGGAAAAAATACGGCCCTTTTTGCATGTTCCAAATTTGGATGCGTGTAACTTTTTATAGGGACAAGATAAGTACTAGAAAAGAAAAAATATAGGGTCCGCCATATCTAAAAAACCATAAAAAGATCGAGAAAAATTAAAAAAAAATCAATAAACCTAAATATCTCTAATAGAGACATGTAAGCATACTTTTTGCAGATCTTGTTAAGCACTATTTATATTTTAAATTTCAGCTCATTCGGATTATAAATAGGTTTTTGGCGACTTTTTTGAAAAAATTTAGACCCGAGGTGACCAAATTTGATGGACCACGCACTGGTCCCCATTAGCGCTACTTTAACTTAGCGTTAACCATGTGAAATTTTGTAATAATATCTCCAGTAGTTCCTGATATATGGAATTATTTCCAAAAAAAAACGTTGTTAAACCACTGTGCGATCGTCTCAAAATTTAATAGTGAGAGTTCGGCTTATATAAAACTTATTTGTGCTGAATTTGGTTTGGATATCTATATAACTATGATATTTATGGGAACTTAACTATTTTCAGATAGGGCAGTTCTATGAGGACTAGGAGAAATAATGGACCGAATTTTTGGCTTACTCTTTTTTCCAAAATGTTTCTACTGATCCCGATGTCACAACAGATAATTATGATAAAACTTCTATGTCTTTCAAATAAAAAATATACCTGTTGTACTGATATATATGTATAATTTCTGTGGCTCTACGAGCAATATTTCGATGTGTTACAAATGGAATGATAAAACCAATATACCCCACATTTTTGGTGTGGGGTATAAAAAAGTATGATTTTCAATAAAACTAAATTCATGTTATATACAATAAACGATTGTCAGACTGTTCCTTAGACGTATGCACAATCATGCACATAAAAAGGCAACTAATAAAAAACATATGCATGTAACACAACATTAAAACCATATAAAAACGACAACCTTAACAAGCATTTCAAGGTTCTTGTCGATGACAAACATCAGTTTTCAATTAAAACTGCAGGAAGCAGGACAATGTGCAGTGCAACAAATTTCAATATTCATATTCTACATACTTACTTACATTTCATTCGCCCTATTAAGTCACACAACTAAAGAAAGCCAAACCCTTGTATGGTTAAAACAAACAAAAGTTTGGTAACTTTTTGGGTCATATTTAAAACTAAGCAAAAAACTTTTCTAATCACTTAATCCCATCTAAAGATCAAACATACATAAATATATACTTTTGTAAAAGCTACCACATATTTTGAAATTATTACCAAAAAAAGAAAAGAAAATACACTAAATTACATTAAAAAGTTTGATAATAACACAGAAAAATCTTAAATATTGTCCAACCAAAAGAAGGACACACAAAAAAAAAAAAATCCACAAATCACATTAAACATTGACCATTTAAGTATCACAAACTTTGTTAATGCTTTATTAAACTTAAACTCTTTTCTTTAACTACTTCATATAATTTTTCTACTCTAAAACTACCACAGTTTTTTCTTTTTTGTTTTGATTCTGTTGTTCTTAAGTTCAAAAAAAAAAAAAAAAAAAAACTGTGTTATTTATTTGTTTTTATTTTTTAAGGGTGGTTCCCTGTAATTTTACGGTTTCGCTCTTTATTGTTTTTGTTGTTTGATGTGTGGTTTTATGTGTGTAAAATTCTAAATCAAATGCCGAAAGTCACTATTCATTTTAAGGGTTTTTGAACTTTTAACTGTCATTTGGCATTTCATCTTTACTTCCTTATTGTATTCTCTTTAGTGTATCTTCTTCTTCTACTTTAGTTACAACTTGTTTGTTGCTTTTTTTATCTCAGTCAAAAAATATCAGGGAGAGAACAAATAGGAGTGTTAAAGAATTTCAGAGATAAACTTAGTAGAGTTGCCAATAAATATCTTGAATAGTTTTTGAAACTTTTAACATTAAAGAAACAATTACAAATTTTATAATTGCAATATATTGAATAGTATTTGGGCAAAAAAAATACTTTACTTTAAAATCTAAGAAACCGGCCTTAATTGTCTTAAGCCTTTATTTAATAAAAAATTTCAGAATCCAAGGTCCTTATTAGTTATAGTTGCCCAAAGTTAAAAAAAGTAGGGTAAACAAATATATAAAATTTTATTCGTAGACTATTAGATACCGGTTCTTTGACTATCCTTAGGTAGCTAGTAGGGTAACTACATCTATATAAACGGTATATGAATACAATGCTTTGACTACTTATCAAATACCCCAGCTTAAGACTAGCTCATGTTAAAATATCTAGTCACGTAGCTATTTTTTTAATTTTGCTCGATCTTTTTTATGGTTTTTTTAGATGTAGCGGGCCTATGGAGAGTCGATTTTTTTTTAAATATCTGCTGTATGGTGATAAAATTCTGAATAAAACAAAAAAACTTTCTAACAGTTATCTTGTCACCATGAAAAGTTAAATGCATCCAAAGTTGAAACATGTATAAAGTGCCGTATTTTTTAAGTTTTTTTCCCAAAAAGGCCTATATATTTTTTCTTTTGTAGAAAAAAATTTTCTTCGGGACTATATACAATTTGTACATGATCCGGAGAGAGAATTTAATTCAAAAGCGTGCAAAGTAAATTTTGGCTCACTTAACACACAACACCCCCCAGACCTATCCAAACTAGGCCAATTTAAAAAAATTTTAGATTTGAGTAAAAAATTCTAAAAAGTCAAAGCACCGATCCTAGTAAGAGCCTCATATATAGGGATTTTTTGGGAAAAAACATAAAAATACGGCCCTTTTTACATGATCCAAATTTGGATTCTAAGTTTTTATAGGGACAACATAACTGTTAGCAAGTTATTCCAATTTTATTTAGTATTTTATAACCAATATTGCTGATATTTTAAATATAAATTTCGACAATCCGCTTGCCCGCCATATCTAAAAAAAAAAAATAATAAGATCGAGCAAAATTAAAAAAAATAAATCAATAAACCTAAATGTCTTTTTAAATAATAGTGATAAGCTACACATGTGATTATAATTTTTGTAGATCTTCTTAAGGACTATAGACTTGAGTAAAAAATTCTAAAAATGCAAAGCACCGATCCTAGTAAGAGCCTCATATTTGTATAACCTTGTATGCTTCTTAAATATCTATTTAAGAAGCATACAAGGTTATCACACGGTAAATAATGTCACAGTAGGCACTTTTATAAAAAAACTCCGTTTTTGGAATACATTTTCTCCGGTTTAGGAATTTCGGTATTTGAAAATAAAAAATATCAAAAATTATAATGCCGTTGATTTTAGGATAATAGAGTCTGTACCAGTTCCAAATTTTGTTATGATATCTTTAATTACTAGGGTTTCAACAATAGCAAGCGCTTAAATAAAAAGCCTTTATTTGCAAAATTAAAAAAAAATAAATAAATAAACCTAATAGAAAATAAATAAATAAACTAATAGAGATAACCTACACATGTTATCTTTTGTAGATCTTCTTAAGCACTATTTATATTTTTAACTTCACCTCATTCGGATCATAAATGGATTTTTGGCGATTTTTTAAAAAAATTTGCGACCCAAGGTGACCAACTTTGAGAGGCAACGCACTGACCCCAATTAGCGCTAGGAATCTGTACAACTGCAAATCAACTCGAAAAATAAGTGAAATTTTTTAAAAATATCTCAAATAGTTACCAAGATACCGAATTATTTCAAAAAAAAAAAAAAAGTTTCTAAACCACTGTGCATCGTTCGCTGGGTTGCGCTCATCCGAAATGTCAAATTTTCTAGGACTCAGGTGCATATGGAGGTTATGTTGGCTTCGAGGGACGTTTTGTGCATGCCCTCATATTTCTCTTACATAATGTCCAATGTAGCGTTAGATGTGTGGCACGTCCGGTTGAAACCACATGTAGTTGGTATTTATATTTTCCAATTCAGCCCAAAAGAAGCGATGTTTTTTATTTCATTCCAGCTATAATGCATGTTTGCAGCATCGATCTCAATTTGTCTATGAGCTGGACGTCCTCTTCAGCAGCTGCCTTGCGGGTTCCACTCAATAGCAGTTTTATCAATATCTGAGCTTAGCTTTCGTATGGTGTTCCATTTTCGCTTTTGAATTTCAGCGGTTATAGGTAACTGGTTCGTTAGATACCATAATCTGTTGTTTCACATAGTTTGTGGTAAAAAAACTCGAAGCATTTGTTTGTATAAAAATACAAGACATTCATATCGCGAAGGCAGCATTCCACCTTTCACAGCAATCATGTAATATAGATTGAACATTTGAGTTAAATAGATATATTTTTAAACAGCGACTCAAAATTGGAGGATTCGATATATTACTGAGTTGGCTATATCTGCACCTGAGCTAGAAGGCAGATATCATCAGCATATTTCAGATCATCTAGCCGGTTCCGAAGTTCCCATACAATCCTGTAATGTTTAAACTGTAGAGTTTAGAAGTGTTTGTGTTGTAGTCGGTAGAGTTTTTCTTTGACTACGCTAAGCATTTTATGGCAAATGGAGACTTTCTCAAATAAAAACAAGTAAGAAATAATACCCTGCACTTTGGTTTACATCGACAGCCAGTCAGCCAGACGGACGGACGGACATAGTTTAATCGACTCAGAAAGCGATTCGGTATACTTTAAGGTGGGTGTTAGACTAATATTTTTAGGCGTTACAAACATCTGCACAAATCCAATATACCCTCCCCACTATGGTGGTGTAGGGTATAACAAGGCAGTTGTAGCCGGTTTGTATGATGATGACTTTGGATCATAATATGATTTTATTGAATCAGATATATGATTACGTTGGATCGTAATAATGATTACTTTGTCTCATACTATGATTGCTCTGGATCATTACATGATTACTTCAAAACTTATTATGACCATGTATGGCAATGATATTAAGTAAGACTACATCTGATCATAATATGATATTTAATGATATTAATAATGATCATAATATGTTTGTACTACAATCATAAAACTTATTATAGTATGTTTCTCTAAGATTATGTTTACAACATCCATGTTTTTTAATTTGCGTGTAAATAGTAGTTATTAGTAAACTTACAGAAAAAACTATTTCCTAAACAGTTTGGATTTAAATATTTATCACATATTAAACTGGTTTCAATTCAAAACTCAAAATTCAGTATAATATATCAGAAAATTTTGCTTCTGAGCATAGAGAAAATATACATAGAGCGGAAACTAGAAAAAAACTCAAACAAAAAAATTACTCAAAAAAGTTTTTGTTTTCACATAGTTTCTTTTACTAATACGTTATCACAACTTAGGTTTTTGACAACTGAGTTAGGTTTTTGACAGATGAGTTTCCGCTCTATGTAAATTTTCTCTATGTTTCTGAGCACAAGAATACTTGATTCAATTATGAAATAATTGAATCCAGTTCAATAAAAAAAAATTCATAGTACCCCCACGTCGCACAATGGCGCCTGTAGAACAAGTGAAGTTGAAAAATCAAAAATTTCATGTGGCCTTAAGAGATATTAAACAAACCTATTTTACTAGAAATTGTCCAACGATTTTAAATGTGCTATCCTTATAACAATTAGATTTTTGGTTTAGAAGATATAGCCATTCAAAGTTGACTGATTTTCAGTGCTCAAAAAACAGACCATTTTTATGAAATTTGGTTTGCTTGCAGATACAGTATCTCAAAAACTAGGTAACGGATCGTCATTCTTTTGGATTTTATTGATAGATACATTTACGTTTTTAGGATACATTGGACGCTCTTGGATCTCATCTGGATTTGTATCGTCCAAAATTCGAAATTTTTTTTCTTGACGTATCTAATCTTAAGCCTTGTGTCCATTACCAAGTTTTCTTGCGGAAGTTGCTTCCAGAAGTTTTTGTCGTGTACACACTTCCAGAAATCACAGCTTGCAGAAGTAACTTGCAGCAATTATGTAGAAACACTTCTTTGTTGCTTGCTGGAAGTAACTCGAATGACTTGCTGTGAACTGCAAGTGTTTTGAAGACTTGAAGAAGAAGTCAGGTATCTGTTTTCAGTTTTGTTTTGTGTTTTTTTGAGTTCTTTTCCAAATTTATAAAAATGGACATACATATATATTCATTTGGAGTAGTGAAAAAACACATCGAAGAGTAACTAAAGCAATTTCTCACCCAAACTATTATTTAATCATTTGCACGTGTTTTTGAACAATATATATGCCCACGGTGATTTGGCAAAACAAACTGAAGAAATGACAGCCAATTCGACAGATATAGCTTCAACAATATGGCCGCTAGCAACTGTCAAAATTAGAAAGTCTCTATTGGAAGAACCTTTATAATATTAAAAGTTATTTTTGTCACCATTTTTTTTTTTCGTATACGATAGAACTTCGGAAGAAGCTATTATTTTGTCAATTAAATGTTTAAAATATAATGGCAACCCTACAAATTACTCTTATTTTGTTGCTTTCTTAACATAGAATAAATAATAAAGCGAAATGCTAAACACGCGCAGCAACACAACAACAATAATAACGCAAAACTCTACTAACATTAGCACACGCACACACTCACTCACATACACAGGCAGCAACAAAACAGAAAATACAAGAACTAGAAGAAGAAAAAGGACTAAAAATGCCTGGCATGGGTATACGAATGCATGTGTGTGTGTGTGTATGTGTGTGCATTTCAAGTTAAGTTGTATTGTTATATCCTTCGCATAAAATAAAATTATACTATTTACACACACACAAACTTGAAAAGCCCAGTCAGGGTAGCGGTCTTGCAATAATTGTATCAATAATAAAACTGGTTAAATAAATACAGAAAAAGAACACAAGTAACAATAAAATTTAATACAAATTTATCAAAACTTATAGAAAACTTACAACATGAGTGTTTGTGAGCCGTGATAACGTGCTGAATGGAGGAAATAATTTCAATAAAATGACTTGAGTTTAAGACATCAAATAATATACATACATTTAAGAAAAATTCTTACTTTTATACAGTGTTTTTTATACGTAAAACAAACAAAATATATATTGTGTATTCAACAGAAATTCAATTAGTTAGAAATAGTTAGTGTTTTATTAAAAAAGTATTCAAAATAAAACAAAAATAATAAATAAATTTTGCATAGGCTTTAAATATTTTTAAATCTCCAAGCCTAAAAGTATACTATAATAAAGTGTTTAACTAAATAGGCATACAAAATAACTAAATGAATAAATAAATGTGATGTTTTTTTTATTAAGCTAAATTTAAAGAGAAAACTTCTAACATAAAGCATTTTACATAAATTTAAATAAATATTTAACTAAACTAAATAATTAACTAAGTAAAATTACATGAATAATTATAAAAACACAAACTGCCTTTATTTGTAGTTAAAATATATATAAACTATAATTCGTTTTAAATAAAACTTTAAGTTAAAATGATTAACTTTAATATTGTTTGATTAAATTCGTCCCCTCCCTTTAAAAAAAGTATGCCATAAATAATATTAAAATTTAATATGAAATAAAATTAATTACTACCCTAAACTCATACTTACTTACACACCCACAAAAATATATATATATAAAAAAAAACAAAGCAAAAAAGAAAAAAGCTCCAACCCACTTTAACAACAATGTCTAATCAAAGACTACATGTTGCTACTGCCACTCTAGATGTAAGAGGAGGAAGAGGAGCCGGCGTAAGAGCAGGTGGTGGTGGTGCACGTTTTGTGCCTGGCAGCAGTGGCGTTGGCGGTGGCAGTGGTGTTAGCAGCACTTGCAGTTCGGGCAGCGTTTCACCCATACCCATACCGGTAATTGCTATTAGTCCGGGAGATGAATCTTCTGAATCGGAAATTGAAACTGAGCCGGCAAAAATATTTCATCGTCGTGTTTCCACCAAACGAAACGTTAATAGTTCGGTAAGTATTTTTCAAGGCTAAAAATCAATTCAAAATCACATTAGCAAACAAATGAAAACAAATAATAAACAACTGCAAAAAAAATACATGGAAAAGAATCCTAAGAATCCTCCTCCACAAGCAAACAAATTCATAACTTTTAAGTTATAAATTCTATGTAGAATTTAGTTTTTTTTTTTTTTTCTTTATTTCATTTCTCTTTTTTTCCGTCTTTTTTGCAAAGTTTTCTAATGCCAGAGATTCCTCGCTGCTTTTGTTATTGTGTCATTTCATTCGTTTAACAAAAACTTTTCGTTTTATATTTTGCTGATGAAAGAAAAGGAAAAATGGCTTAAGGTGTTCCTTCTTCTGAAAATAACACAAAGCCAACTAAGACAATGGTTTAGTAAAACTATACAAAAAAAAAAAAAAAAGAATTGTTTTAAAGGGCATATTTTGGTTACACTGAGACAAACAATTTTGGTTTATAAAATTATAAAAATAATAAAATCTTACAGAAGTTCATAAATAAAACATTCAATAGAACTGTTGAAAACATTGTAAAATCATTTTAAAGGGTCACTCAAAATTTGCACAAGATTTGAATTAAGTAGAAGATTTTTTTTTTCTTTGAAGGGAATGGGGCTTTATATGGATAAGTACTTTGGCCGAAGTCCAACGGTTTTGCGCACTTACTTGTCGACATTTTCCATTGTTATTATAACAAGAAGTATAAAATGTACGTTATCTCTTACTTACAACAAAACATCTCATTGAAAAATTAATATGTGGCACAAACAGTTGTCGATATATTTACAGATATTTTAACAAACTCTGTTAAAATGTCTACTCCCCCAGTCACCTCGGTGGATTACAGACATTGAAATTGTCCTAGAAACATTGAGTCTCTTATTAATGAAAAAGGAATACTCAGACGTCAATGGCTACAATCGCGTCTTAAAGACTAATAAAGAATCTAATCTGAGAAATTATCTTACTAAGAAAACAAAACGAAGAATGGGCAAACAATTCTTCCGAAAAAATCAAGGCATTCGCTAATCTCTTGGAGAATGTATATATAATATTCTATTAGTGCTAACACCATAAATAAAATTCCGGTTCTCTACCGAGAAGACGACAATCAATTGTCTAAAGGCAGATAAATCAAATGGTATAAATAAAATTACTACCACGATGATAAGTATCCTGCCCTATTCAGCACTAAGAATATGTTTGTTTATCTTTAACTCAATACTACGTATAGGAAATTGCCCTTCCTAATGGAAAATATCCGAAATAGTTATGATACAAAAACCGGGAAAAAAATGTCACTCAAGTGACATCATACCATCTCATTAAGTAGTATGTTGTCAATACTCTCAAAACTTTTTGAAAAGTTGCTACTTGAAAGCCATATAGTATACCTTAACGATAATTGCATTATTCCTGACCATCAACTTTGATTCAGAAGGAAGCATAAGGAGTGAGATCGAAAAATTCTTAACTTCAACTTCCGTGCTCTGTTTTTGGCCTCTAAATTTTTAGCAGCGCTCCTGTCAGGATCTCTTTGAGCCTTGTTTGTTTTTAAACCTTCATTACCTTTAACTTTTAGTACCAAGTAGTCCGAAAACTGAGCTAACCGGGCTGCTTTCCTACCGGATGGGTTGGGAGCTCTTTTGAAAATGCTTTCTATTTATGGGCTTTAGAAACATCATGTGGACCATTCCTTCTACCAGTACCTACCGGTACTGTTTAATAACATTGGAAACACTTTGACGGCAGACCTTTGAATGCTTGTCCAACTTTTTGTAGGACTAAGTAGGGTTTTGTTGAAAATATTTAATAATTTTAGTACGCAATTTTTTCTCACTCCTTAGTACTATCGAACAGGTACATTTGATAACTTCTTTTATCCGGAAAACCTTCGAGAGCAAGTTGTATTGCTCTGTATTATTTATTAACATATCTCAAGCCTTCGATAAGGGCTGGCACGTTGGAATAATGCACAAAATTATTAGATTCTACCTGTGAATGTACATAAACTGCTTAACAATTATATAATAAGATATTTCCATATCAAATCAAAAGATGTGATCACTTCACGTCGAAAAATATCCGCTGTGAATATACTTACACGCAGAAAAAAAATATAATTGCGCATGTTTGCTCTAACCATTTCAACATTTTTATAAGTTTTTTAACAATATTATAATCACAGTAACTATGTATATGATTGTGGTAACAATAATATGGTTAACTTACTGTTCACAGTAAACATGTATATGTTTGTGACAACCATTTATATGATGAAGGACTTACCATATTATGTTGCTCTCGGCTTATGGATATCATAATCTGAGATCAACATATTATGTTAAAATTATTCGTCATAAAAATGGTTGTCACAAACATATACTTTTTTACTGTAACCATATATATGATTGATACAATGATGTGAATCGTAAATTAACCATATTATTGTTACCACAATCATATAAATAGTTACTGTGACTATAATATTGTTAAAAAATGGTAAAATGGTTACAGTAAACATGCACAAATGTTGAAATTGTGTAAACATGCATAACTATTGGTCAATTCACAAGGTCTCTTATCATGTCATACTATCATAATGTCCTAATATTTCACAATGGTTTTTATTGCTTTTCAAGCAAAAAATTTTTTTTTTTTTTTGTTTAATTTCTTTATTTAATTGCAATCTATCTATTTAAGATAATAAGCAATTTTGATAATGTAAAAAATAACAGGAGTTAGGCAGCCCCAATGAACTACATAACTTTATACAATAAAAATAGTTAACATTAATTTACATATGTACAAGATATTCAGATTAGCATCTAAATGGTAAATCTAATACGTGTGCTCGTTTCAGTCTTCGGATTTCAGTGCTGTCATCTAAGAGTGCAACAGCAAGAGGATTTGTATGGTAACTTAATCTTTGCAGGTAGCTTTCACTAAGTCTTTGAATTTCTTCTTTAACGGAGCGCATATGTAAATCTCTACGTATACATTTGTTTGATATAAACCACGGCGCAGAACTAATTAGTCTAAGTGTTTTGGATTGGTATCTTTCCAGAATATCGATGTTCGATTTACTTGCTGTTCCCCATAACATAATTCCGTAGGTCCAGACTGGGTTTAGGATAGCTTTATAAATTCTAAGTTTGTTATTTAAGTTTAGTTCTGATTTAGGTCCCAGTAACCAATACAATTTGCGAATTTTTAACTTTAAATTAGTGTGTTTACATTTAATATGTTGTTTGCATGTTAATCTTCTATCTAAAGTCATTCCCAAATATTTTACTGTATTTTCTTTTGGTATTTGTTCTCCATATATATTTACACTTGGACAGTTTCCTCTTTTAAGTGCAAATGTTATGTGCTTGGATTTCTCAGAATTAACTTTAATATTCCACCTGGTTAACCATTTTTCGAGATGGTTGATGTGATTTTGGATAAGTAGCGAAGCTTCTGTTGAAGATTCGCTTGTTGCAGCTATTGCTGTGTCGTCTGCATATGTTGCTACCACCACGTCGTCTGTAATTGGAATATCTGCAGTAAAAATTGTATATAATACTGGGCCTAGTACGCTGCCCTGTGGTATACCTGCTTCGATTTCATATATACTTGACCTTTCATCTTTACATTTAACGTAAAAATGTTTTTGAGAGAGATAGCTTTTAAAAAATAGATAGAATGGTGCCGGTAGAACTTTCTTTATTTTAAAAAGTAAGCCATCGTGCCATACTTTATCGAATGCTTGTTGAATATCAAGAAAAATCGCAGAACAATATCGTTTATTTTCAAAGGCGTCGGTGATTACATTCACAATTCTGTGACATTGTTCAGGTGTTCCGTGTTTATGTCGGAACCCAAATTGATGATCTGGGATGATATTTTGTCTCTCTAGAACTGGCAACAATCTTCTTAGAAATATTTTTTCAAATATTTTAGAAAATATTGCTAGTAAACTTATGGGTCTGTACGATGTTAGCATATTTTCAGGTTTATTGGGCTTTGAAATCATAATAATTTCAGCGCATTTCCATTGCGATGGGAAGTGGTCCAATCTTAGAATGGAATTGAATATTAATGTTAAAAATATTATACTTTTTCGAGTTAATTTATTTACAACGTTTGCAGTAATCAAGTCGTATCCAGGTGATTTGTTTTTATTAAGCTTTTGTATTTCCGATTTTACTTCATTTGGAGTGAAGTGTTTTATGGGCAGATCCATTTGACATGGAACATCTAAAAATTCACTTATTTCGATGTGTTCTTCGATACTATTAATTTTATAAGGTTTAAAAATATTTGATAGATAAAGAGCAAATGCTTCCGATGTGCTTTTGTCTGTTTTGCACCAAGTGCCGTCTGTGTTCTTGACCATTGTTTTACGTTTTGTTGGCCTCTTTAAGAACTTAGTTGATTTCCACAAAAGATGTTCGTCATATTTTGAGTTGTTGATTTTGTCGATTAATTCTGCAGTTGCATTGTTTTTTTGTTCATATAGTAATTTTTTCAGGTCTTTACATGCTTTGTTAAACAGTCTTTTGTCCAAGGGATTTCTACTTATTTTCCAAATTCTACGTAGTCTTCTTTTTTCTCTTATAGACTGTCTTATTTCAGTTGATACTTGCATACGATTCGTTTGAACTCTAGGATTGGTATGTGTTGCAAAATTAGCAGCTTCATGGATGAGATTCGTAAAATGTTCTACTGCATCATCTATTTCTCTATCGGTTTTTAATCGCGTATTTAAATTAATATTCTGATCAAGCCAGCGTTGGAATGATTGAATGTTAGTTTGTGATGTTATTATGTTGTTATCAAAGGACCTTAAATTAACATTTGTATTATAATTGATAAGTAAAGGAGAATGATCGGAGCTTAGATCATCAAGATCTTTTATTTCCAGTTGATTGCTTGGTATCCCTGAATAGACAGCAAAATCTAACAAGTCCGGAAGTTTTCGTGGGTCTGATGGCCAATATGTAGGGGAACCAGAGGACAGTACTGAATAGTTATTATTTCTTAAACATTTATACAATTCTTTTCCCTTTGGATTTGAGAGTCGTGAGCCCCACCATGGATGCTTAGCGTTAAAATCACCTCCAACAATAAATCTTTGACCCAGTGAACCAAAAAACTGATTGTAATCTAAACATGTTACATTATGTCGCGGAGGAAAATATATTGAGCTAATAATAATATCGTAATTATTACACTTTATTTTAATATTAGTTGCCTGCAGGAAATTTTCTTTAATTTCACTCAAGACATCATATTTTATTGAGGATTTTATTAGGATGCACGAACCTGCGTGTGCACGATTATCTGGATGGTTTGTGTTAACTAATTCATATCCTCTGATATGAAAATAAGTTCTGCTCGTAAAATGAGTTTCTGAAACTAAAAGTATATCTATATAGTTGTTATGAAGGAAGATTTCTATTTCTCGAATATGGTTGGAAAGACCGTTTGCATTCCATATTGCTATACGTAGATTTAATTGCATAGTTTCGTTAAAAGTGTAGACATCATGTTTAATAAAGTGGTGGTGGTTTCAATCTGGTTTTCAATTCACAACGTCTATTATCATGTCATATTGTCATAATGTCCTAATATTTCACAATGGTTTTTATTGTTTTTCAAGCAAAAAATGTCCTAAAATAATACTACTTTCTATGCTATATTTATTGTGTTATCGTAACCAACCAGCAGAGACCAACGCCGAATGCCTAAGAGTCGGTTAAGCCGAGCCGGCGAGTCGTGATATATTAGGACATTATGGCAATATGACTGATAAGAGACTTTGTGAATTGACCATATATTTTTTTTCCTCGTGTATGTGCAAGACAGTCATAAAACCGATACGGCTGTCACCTATAGGGAACAGCCTCCTCATCTAACGTTGAAAAATTTCAAAGAATTCAGTCAGATACATTCGCAATAGTAACATCTATAGGGATCTCAATGTCCGCAAAATACGTGAGGAGATCAAAGTCTCCAGTTTAACCTATCTGGTAAAACTAAGTCATTTGAGGGCGACTGAGATGAATTGGAACACTGGATCTGGCTAGATAAACAATATGTCGAAATTTAAATTTCTTAAAAGAAAGATGCAATAAAAACAAGTAAGAAAATATGGTCGGTCAAGCCCGATCTTATAATACCCTATACTAAGTAAATGATTATTATTCTTTCAAAATTTCAATAATTTAATTCGGAAGTGGACCTTATATGGGGCTAGGTGAAATAATGGACCGATTTTAGCCAATTTCAATAGGTTTGGTCCTTGGGCAGAAATTATATGTACTAAATTTTATCGAAATATCTTCAAAATTGCGACCTGTACTCTGCGCACAAGGTTTACATGGACAACCAGCCAGCCAGCCAGACGGACGAACATTGTTTAGTCGACTCAGAAAGTGATTCTGAGTCGATCGGTATACTTTAAGGTGGGAGTTAGATTAATATTTTTGGGCGTTACAAACATCTGCACAAATCCATTATACCCTCCCCACTTTGGTGGTGTAGGGTATAATGAAAATTCATCTATATCCAACAAATTTTAATAAAAGTTTAACTGTTGCTTTACACAATCTCTATTCATTAGCTTTGTAGCTTGAGAGTCCCATTTTCGTTAAAAGGCCACCAATACCATTACAAAAGACTGCATCATATTCTAAGCTAAAAACAATACTATTAAGAATTTTTGTAGTGCCAGAAAATTTGTATATTTTTTAAGTCATATAAAATTTTTGGCATTAAGAAAAACTCTAGTAATTAAATTCAAAAAAATCTAAATAGCGAAGAAAAACTTTTTTTCGGTTAACCGGCTACAAACTCTATTCTCAATGTACCAACAAAATTTTACAGTTTGATTTTGTTTATATAAGATCCGGTACAGCTGAACTTAACATTCTGTATTAAAAAATACTGATAAGCAGTTATCAAGATGTTGTCATAAATTGATAAAACACATTTCACAAACTCTAGTTAAATAAAACTTTTTCTGAAAATTTCTGTAAATAAAAGTATTCAACAGGTGTTCAAAGTTGTTTAAATTGTATGCAGTATACAAAGCTTATATGTCTAGCTGTTTACCTTAAGATTACCCTTTACATATATAATGGAAATACAGCAAACGAAGTAATGCTTAGGAAATTTGTATAAATAAATAATTTTGTTAAGTGTACAGGAAAAGTTTGCAATAGAAAAATAATAAAGTCACTGTGGTACAAACGTACTCTTATTCAGAATTAGGAACAATTATATTAAGGATTAAAGAAAACAGGAATTCCCCCCCCCCCCCAAAACCGAAAAGTTTTCATATTAAAAAGAAGAAAAAAAGAAAAATGTTGAACAAATTTTGACAGAGCCATTAGCTTTGGCTGAGTTGAAGTAGTATAAATCACTTTATCGACAATACATATCTTAAAGATGTTGGTATTAAAATAAGATTCAATACAAATAAGTTTCATATGAAAAGAAAACTGTTTATAATCATATACTCGGTGTAGGGTATCAAATGGTTGGGCTTGCCCGACTATACTTTCTTACTTGTTAATCATTACTGTGCAATGTAAGTTTTTCAAAAATATAGACATTATAATATTTTATTGCCAGAGAGAAAGTTTTTGCCAAGATATTATGATTTATTGCATTATATTAAGTCTTATTCTTTTCTGCTCTCGTTCTTACTATAAAAATATTAGACAATATCAACATTATTGTAAAAAAAAGTTTCTCTACTTATACAAATAAATATTTGCCAAAAAAGTGCAATTTTTTTCATCAAGTCATCAAAAAAATGCTTTAAGGAAAATACTTTAAGAATAAGTTAATCAAGTATTTAAAATTATAATATAGAACGTTTTCTATAAGAACAACACTAATGTACGTATAAGAAAAAAACTTTAAACTTAATTTGAATTTTTAGTTGAAAAAAGCTAATATTTTTTATTTTCCCAACCATTAAAGCAACAAAGTATGTAATTGTATACAAACCACCAGTCCATTAGGGTTATGGTTATACATCCCTTATTAACATGGCGCTGATTGTTGTTAAATGCAGAATATTTAGCATAATGTTTTTGTGTCTACACAATTTATGTTTTACCTATTTTTTAAGTTTGTTTCCCTTATTTATCTCAGTGCAAAAAAAAAAACTGTTGACAGGAACAAAAAGCTTTCTTTACAGCAATAACCGGCAAAAACAAGCTTTTTGTTATATTTATTTTTACTCCTATTCATCAAATTTTAGGTTTTTTTACTCTTGTTACTATAAGATTCTTTTTTTTTTTTTGAGAAAATCTCTTTGAATATACCGAAAAAAAGTTTGAGAAAAGTGAGATAATAAACATGTAAACAGGGAGAACTGTCGGAAGTTCGGCAAAAAGCATATGTATATGAAGAAAAAAAACCCTTAGCACGGTATAAATTATTTTACGCTATGTTTACGTTTGCAAAAAATAAAAATTATAAAAGCAACAACAAATACCATCACATGCGAGTTTTGTATACTCGATACATCAACAGCAGATACTTTAACAAAAGCATGCTTTTTAACATGTGACAGTATGAAAGAAGGACTCGTTTATTGAGCTCACATCAGGGTTGGAAAAGTTGATAAGATTGTATTTTTTATATTATTTGCTACGCTCACAAAATGTTGAATCTCTGAAGGAAAGAGCACAACCAGGGAAGTGGTCCCGTCGGCAGTACGGACCGGTTCGATATCTAACGCTGCACAGTGGGGCAGAATCAAAATTTTGTTGAAAATTAATCTGCCATTTTTTGTTTCCTATCCGATTTCTATGTTTTAAAATTTTGACATACCTTGATCCGATTTTTTTTTAATATGCTCTATATTCGAATGAACTCAAATTATGGTTTTCTCGTTAGACAACTAAATTACCAATAATATGCAAAAGATTTCAGATTCAAAAATAAACGATTTTCAATTTAAAAATTCAAACTTAACTATGATAAAAATTTCTAGTCAATATCTCAATTAGATTCAGCAAGTAAGAGAACTATATTCGGCTGGGTGAATCTTATATACCCTTTACCAAATTATACTTTAAAATAAAAATTTTAAATATTTTTAGGTAAACAAAATTATTTTTTTCGAAATTGTTTTTTTTTTAATTTTTATTTTTTTGAATTATTAATTTTTTTTTTAATTTATTAGTGAAAAAAAAATTTTTTTGTTAAAAAAAATTTGGGTTGAAAAATATTTTGACCGATTTTGACCCATTGTAGGTCTAAATTACTATAGTAATCCAGACATAGATCAAAAATAGGTCAAAAATCGAGGTTGTCCCGGTTTTTTCTTTATATCTCAGCCATTTGTGGACCGATTTTCTCGAGCCGGAAGAATTCCCGATATATTGATGTATCAATAATGTTTGTAAGTTATTTGGGGGCTACGGAAAGTTGATTTCAACATACAGACGGACAAACGGACAAGGCTATATCGACTTCGCTATCTATAACGATCCAGAATATATAAACGTTGTGGAGCCGCAAATGAAAAATGTGGAAATTACAAACGGAATGACAAACTTATATGTATATACCCTTGCCACTCATGGTGAAGGGTATAAAAATATGCCACTTTAAAACTCCGTCCTTTAAAAATATTGTACTTTTTCATACTAAAAAATTTGAATAAATTTTCATATTATTTTATTTAAAAACAAGTCAATGGCTTTGACTTAGTCACATTAAAATATGAAGAAGTGCAATATGCAATAGGATATTGTTCCGAACTATTGATTTTACCTATCAGTTAGGGTGTCTACTGGTTACATAACAAGCTCTACGTGACTTTGACCCTTTTGGATTACAATGATACTGTCTAATAGCTAGTCCAAAGTAGTCAACGCATTGAATTCACATACCGGTCGCATAGAGTCAGTTACCTTACTAGCTACCGCTACCTAACTTATTACACGATCAGCTACATAACTAGTTACTTTGGCATGTACAGGTGCTAATCAGTTAAAAAGACATTTCATAAACAGTCCAGTAATCAATTTATTACTTCTGATGTGTAAAATAACTACTTTTGTGCAGAATAAAATAAACTTTTAAAGTGACTACAATATAACTTACTTCGAGACACTAAAGTAACAATTGTCTTAACACATGCGATGTCAGCATTCTTAAGCAAAAATAAACTATATGAGAATTACAATATATCAACACAATATGTATAAAAACAGTTTGTACGAATTACTCACAAAGAAGAGTAATACAAAATAAACTTTTAAAGTGACTACACTCTAGATTACTTGAAGACACTTAAGTTACAAATGACTTTTCACTACATTACCTGGGATATATAAAGTAACCAACTGACTTCCCTGTGCACTACGTGTCTAATCACCCAAAATATATAAATTGGAATCAGTCAAATGATCAGATGTTTCGTTAAAATCGGAGATGAAACATTTTCAGTCCGTTTTGGGATGATTTATTATTGGTACAAAACAACAAAATAAAAACTATTTAAATGTTATATTCTCACCAACTCACCATTTTCCAACTCTGATATGCATTTTAATAAACCTGTCCCTTACACGAATACAAACATTTATGCATACATATGTACAGTAGAGAGCAATGCTATGCTATGTGATCTTCAACTGGTATGATTTTTCTTATAACTTAATCCAATTCTCCCCATCTGAAATTTTTGTGTTCCTTGTGGACATAGTCAATTATTGTATGACATTTTGTCCAATAGTTTTGTACGTATGGATATGTAATAGTAAATTATGGTAATGCTTAAAAATTATAAAAATTAAGTCAATTTCCTTAGAGTTGCATTTTTTTATCCTCGCACAATTTTACCACTGTTTTTACTAAAAATTATATAATTTTCCTTACGTAAAAAAATATTGTACAAAATGTCATACAATAATTGCCTATGATCAATAAGAATATAAAAACAGCAGATGTTGACAATTGGATA
The DNA here is from genome assembly GCA_942486065.2 of Calliphora vomitoria. Taxonomy (NCBI): domain Eukaryota; kingdom Metazoa; phylum Arthropoda; class Insecta; order Diptera; family Calliphoridae; genus Calliphora; species Calliphora vomitoria. Next base: position 155,196,104 of record OW818029.2, read on the forward strand.
TCTTTTTGAGTAAAATTAGTGCTGTTGAAAATCACATAGCATAGCGTTGCGTTTCTTATGCTCGCTACTGTATATGTAAGACTTTTAGGCTTGCATCAAAATATTTGTCGTTTTTCCTACTTTGTCATATGCATAGGCTTTAAAACGCATAAGCAAATTTTAAAAATGTTCAACAAAAGTTATTTCAGATTTGTTCTTAATTTTATTTGTGAAAATTTACATAATTTTGTTTATATACAATTGGTGCCACCCTATTATACGTATATGAATTTTAATATGCGAGGGAACATAGGTAATATATAAGAGCCCTTAGGATAAAGTTTGTGATTTCTCAGAAAATAAAACATTCTAAATACAAAACATGTAATAAAATAAACGAACTGTGTTTCAAATACCAAACTCATGATATAATCAATACAGATTTCTGATCAGTATTTACAAAGACTAACATTTCATGAAAGATTGTATCCTTGAAATATTGTAAAATGTGGAACTTACAATAGATGACGTATCTTTTGAACGCGATTTTTATTTTTAATAACATATATGTCATTTTGAAGGGAATATATCTGTCAAAGTTTTCTGCTCCGAAATGTTGAATTTTGTGTCAACAGTCAATAGTTTTTGCACCCTATCATTACTGGCGATGAAAAATTGATCCTTACGTTAACCCGAAGTGTAAGATATCGTACGTGAAGCCTGGCCAACCAGCCGAATCGACACCAAAACCATGGTACTAAGGTATTTGCGTATTTGTATTTGATGATAGCAAAATGGTCATATTTTTAACGAGCTTATGCAATCTGGCCAGACCATCAAGTTCGAAGCGAGCATTTGCCGAAAAATGCCCAAAATATGCAGCCAGACATGAAATTGCAATATTCCATCATGATAATGGTTGGCCACATGTTGCAATGCCTGTTAAAAACTATTTAGAATGAAATGATTGGGAAGTTTTGCCTCACCCGCCTTATAGTTTTATTCAATATTTTTTGTTGTAAAAACCAAAACATACAAAGAACAAAGAATACACACTTTTTTAAAAGATACCATACGATAAACAAAAACAAAATCTACATTGATGATCGCTGTCGTCAATATTTACCAGCAAAGCATACGAAAGTGTTGTTGCTTTGCACTTACATGTATACAGTGAAGAACGACAAAAAACTAACAAGACAATGTTGTTTGTTTATTTCATATTGCTAGTACTCTATTGAGTATAGAAACATACAGCCTATAGCTAAGAGCATTTACAAAAACAAATGAGCACCAAGAGTATAGGGCTTGGGCACCATTGGTCCAGACCATGCCCCGTTTGACTATTATTTGTTTCGATCGATGCTGAACGCTCTCTCTGGGATACGCTTCACTGCAGAACATAGTATCCGAAATTGGCTTGATTTATTCTTGGACTCAAAAGGTGACCTACCTATTTTGGCTCGGAATCTACACATTGCTAGAACAGGCGCGAATCCAGATCAACTATTTGGGGAGGGAAAAAATTAAAATTTGTTCTACATTTTACTTTATTCCTTCTTTTTTATATGAAAACTTATATGTACAAGATTCTAGTAAAAACATTCTTAAATTGTCATGAACTTACCTCAAAGGAAATCATTTATTTTCCTTTTCCCTTCACGTTTCATACAGAGATAAAAATACATACTATTATCCTATACATATTAAGATATGGAATATTAATGAGAATTAAAAATGAAATATTCATTATACTTTTTGTAGTCAGTTTTTTTTTTTTTCTTTAGCATTTTACCTTTGCATAACAGCACAGAGGGAAATAAAGTTATTTTAATACCAACAAATATAAATATTTATGGACTTAATACATATGCATTTATAAATCTTTATGTGTCCGTATATCAATTCATTATAAGTAGTATGGGAAAAAATTCTAATGGTAACATATTCACTTCCTTTATGGAAATTGCAAATGTCCAAATGTTTCCGTAATGACAAGCGTTTTTTTTAATCTTTGTAGAAATAAATAAAAGTAATTTAAATAAACATATTTATTTCATTTAATTTTAGTATGCTTTTATAAATAGTCACTTATTATGACACAGAAGATTAGCAGCATGTTTGTTAAGTTTGTGATTAAACAAATAAAATGCACAGGTCAAGGTCAGTCAATTAGTACGCTATTTGTGTAAATATTTATAAATTTGTACCAAATGTAAAAGTGTTATTGTAGGAAAATTTTAAATTAAATAGGTATTTTAAGACTCCTGATGCTTATAATTCCACATTACAATTGTTGTCAAAGGTATTATCATTATAATTATAGGTAGGAAATGAAAATTTTCGATAAGTCATCGGACCATAGTCATTTCAAATTTGTTAACACTTGATATGTAGATTGTAAAGTCTGAGCAAAAAAAAAAAAAACCTTGTACACACTATTCCAACCAAAGCTTATCCTTGATCCTTTCTAAATCATTAATTTTCAGCTGTTATTTCGATCAAAATGGTAACCGAAAAAAATATGTGAAAAAATATTTAAAACCTTTTCAAAAAAATCCAACATGGACTTTCAAAAAAATAGTAAAATATTTGAAGGTTCATCGCCACATTGCTCAAATAGTATAAGGATCATTGAACATTGATCAGGAAGAAAATAAGTTCTAACAGATATTGGTAAGACGACAAACAACTCTTTCGAATAACACTGAACACTTCTATCCGAAAAGCAGCTCGTAATGTTAAATGCTCTTATTCTCTGGTGGTCAGAACCAAAGCTAATGCTGATATAAAGTCGTATAAGATCATAACGTTCCATATCGCAATTCGGTAAAGAACTTAGAAGCAAAAGAACAAACGAAAAAATTGAGGTAAAATTTTATAAACAAACACTTGTTGTGTGATGGCAGATGAAACTTACCCAGCAGTTAAGCATGTAGTCAATGTATCCCTTATAGACAGTATTCGACACAAATGTCTTATCACTTGGCTGACTCTAATTTATATATTTTGGCCATTTGACACGTATGTGCTCTTTGTAGTGCAGAGAGAAGATAATTGGTTACCTTATACATTCCAGGTAATCTAGCATGAAGACAATTGTCACTTAAGTGTCTCTAAGTAATCTGGAGTGTAGTCACTTTAAACGTGTTGTGTGATAATTCGTTCAAACTGGTTTATACAAATTGTGTTGATATAATTCTCATACAGTTCATTTTTATTTTTGCTTAAGTATACTGATATCCCATGTAACATAGCATGAAGTCAATAGTCACTTTAGTGTCTCTTAGTAACCTATAGTGAAGTCACTTTAAACGCTTATTTTGTACTGCACTTTAGAAAGTAGTTATTTAACCCACCAGAAGCAATCCATTGGAGAGTTGTCGAAGAAAGGTTTGGTTATAAGCTATCGTTTATTGGACTGCCTATGATATGTCTTTTAGCTGACTATTTGAGGGCAATTAGCACTCGTACATGTTAAAATAACTAGTTATATAGCTGACCAAGTTACCACTTAGGTAGCTAGTAAGGTAACTGACTTTATTTAACCAGTATGTGAATCCAATGCGTTGACTACTTTGGACCAGCTATTAGAGAGTCTCATTGAAGTCAATTAGGGTCAATTGACCCCCTGCTTAGGACAAGCACGTATTAAAATAACTAGTCACGTAGCTATTGAAGTAACTAGTTCCCACCCTATATGATGGGTAAAATCACTAGTTTGAGACCGTCTCCTAGAACTGCTGGCTTATTTTCACAACTTTCGAGTCAAGATTTTTATGTAGCTGATGGACGAGGTAATGTTTAAGAACAATACCGGACAAAAAAACAAACAAAATTCATCAAGAAGTTTCTTGTGTGGCAAGCCATTTGCAGTTATGGCAGAAGAAGCCAGTCATTTGTGACATCAGGTATGATAAACTCAGATATATATATTACGGAGTGTCTACGAAAACAGCTTTTAACTTTCTTAAAACAGCATAGAGTGCATTCATATTTCTGGCCCGGTTTGACATCATGTCACTATGGAAAAGGGCCCTTGAGTGGTATTCAAACAATAGTGTAAATTTTGTACCACGGGATGAAAATTTACTGAACTGTCCAGAACTTCGGCTTGTGGAAAGGTATTGGTCTCTTGTAAAAAAAGAATTAAAGAACACAGGAAAGGTATCCTTATGTCCGATTTTAAACGTAAGTGTGCCACTTCGTCGAAAAGGCGACTATAAAATCATTAATGGAAGGATTTCCGGAAAAAGTGGATACATTTATAAATGTGTACAATATTTGAATAAATTTAGGTATTTTTTTAAATTTTAATACTGAAATGTTTATGTTTTATTTAACTTAATACAAGTACAAGTTATTTCTGTCAAAATTAAATTTAACATAAACACACATAGATCGATAATTCTGCTGTCAAAGACCTAACTCAGTTGTCAAAAACCTAAGTGGTGAGAAAGTATTAGTAATAACAACCCTGCAGTTCTAGGTGACAGTCCCGAATTAGTGATTTTACCCATCATTTAGGGTGGGAACTAGTTACTTCAATAGCTACGTGACAAGTTATTTCAACACGTGCTTGTCCTAAGCAGGGGGTCAATTGACTCTTATTGACTACAATGAGACTGCATAATATCTGGTCCAAAGTAGTCAACGCATTGGATTCACATACTGGTTAAATAATGTCAGTTACCTTACTAGCTACCTAAGTGGAAACATGATCAGCTACATAACTAGTTATTTTAACATGTACGAGTGCAAATTGACCTCAAATAGACATCTAAAAGACATACCATAGGCAGTGCAATAAACGATAGCATTTAAACAAACCTTTCTTCGATAACTGTCCAATGGATTGCTTCTGGTGGTTTAAATAACTAATTTCTAAAGTGCAGTACAAAATAAACGTTTAAAGTGACTTTACTATAGGTTACTTAGAAACACTAAAGTGACTATTGTCTTCAGGCTACGTTACATGGGATATCAGTATACTTAAGCAAAAATAAAAACTAACTGTATGAGAATTATATCAACACAATTTGTATAAACCAGTTTGAACGAATTATCACACAAAATGTTTAAAGTGACTATACTCCAGATTACTTAGAGACACTTAAGTGACAAGTCTCTTCACGCTAGATTACCTGGGATGTATAAAGTAACCAATTTTCATATCTCTGCACTACAAAGAGCACATACGTGTCAAATGACCAAAATTTATAAATTGGAGTCAGCCAAGTGATAAGACATTTGTGACGATTACTGTGTATAAGGGATACATTGACTACATGCTTAACTGCTGGGAACTAAGTGAAAACAATAACAAGTAAGAAAGTATGGTCAGTCAAGCCCGACCATATAATACCCTACACTAAGTAAATGAACAAAAACATTTTTCTTTCAAAATTTCAATAATTTATATTCGTGAGTGATTATCGGAAGTGGGCCTTATATGGGAGCTATGACAAATTATGGACCGATCACCATGAAATTTGGTCATGTGATTTATGTCTATATGAAAGTTATTTATGTTTCATTTTATGTGTATACCAACATTTTTAGGAGATTTATGCTCGTTAAAGTGATTATCGGAAGCAGGCATTATATGGGACCTATGACTAATTATGGACGGATCATAATAAAATTTGGTGACATGAATTCGGTATATATAAAACTTGTTTGGAGAAAAATTTGTGTAGATACCTATATAAATTAAACATTTATGACCGATAAAGTCCAATTTCGGGAGGACATTTGTATGGGGGCTAGGTGAAATAATGGACCGATTTCAGTCACTTTCAATAGGCTTCGTTCTTGGGCTAAAAAAATTATATGTACCAAATTTTATGGAAATATCTCCAAAATTGCGACCTGTACTCTGCGCACAAAGTTTACATGGACAGCCAGCCAGCCAGACGGACGGACGGACGGACATCGTTTAATCTGATTCTGAGTCGATCTGTATACTTTAAGGTGGGTGTTAGACTAATATTTTTGGGCGTTACAAACATCTGCACAAATCCATTATAACCTCCCCACTATGGTGGTGTAGGGTATAACAACACTTGACTGCGTGTTTTTTTTTTGAGAACTTTTGTTGTTAGGGTTTTTTTGTAGTAATTCTCTATTGTGGAAATATCCTTCAGCTTAGCTGTCAGCTCACTTAAGCTAATTTTTAACTTAAAACTAAAAGCTATTTTCGTCTGTGTTTCTTGTTATGGAGACAGTTTTATTTATTTTTAGCTTTTTAGTTAGACATACTTACTTATGTAAAAAATTTTTACAGCAAATATTTCCATGTTTTTTCTTATTGGATGATATTTTCAATATTATTTAGAAAAATAATAATGAATGATATTCATTATTTAAATCAAAACAAAATACAAAGAGTTAGGACTCATACCTTTTGATTATTACTCTTTTTTGAAAAATAAATGTTTTTTTTCGAGTAAAATTCGAGTTAGTCTAATACTTTAACGCCAATAAATCATATTACAAACATCTCCACAAACGCATAATACACTCCCCGCTATGATAGTATATTAATTGGTTATATAAATATACACAAAAACGTAAATACAGTATTTTCAAATATATTCTTAAATTTTAATTCAGAATAGTTCTCGAGAATTTTATATATGTTTTTAATCGTGCAATGTCGCATATTAAGGAAAAATCTTTGCAAAATGGTTTTTGATATACCCATTATTTCTTTGTTATGTTTTGTGGATGAATTGATTCTTGAAAATGAACTTTCATATGAGATCAGAAAAAAATAAATCAGATTAACAGTTCTAAAGTTATTATTATTATTTTACTTAGTCTGTTTAATTTTACTACCACACTGCCTATTGTAAGGTATACAACTGAGTTAAACTCACACTTTAACATATACTGCGAAATTAGGTCATATACATTTACTACATACATGTGTCATACATGGCTTTGTATGTGTTTTGAATGTTTCATTTCCGTTAATCGAACAATGGGTACGAATATTAGCCAGACCAGCAAATTTCCATGTTGACGTGGTTAAATATTTACACGTACATGTACATATACATGTCTAGTCACGTTTGATGGTGTCATGAATAAAAAATCATATACATTTTTATAGATATACAAATAAAGTTGTAACGAATCTAAAGAATATATCCTTTGTTAATGTTATGATTCTTTTGACAGGTTTAGTTTACATATCTGTAAAACGTTTAAATTTTATTAGTATACGCTACTTATTCTTTACCAAACAGAATGATGGGTATTTAAGATTCGGCACATATAAATTTTGCAATTCACGTAGGTACGCATAATAACTGGTTATAATAGCAATGATTTAAAATGATAATGTGTAAGTATTAAAGACTCATTATGTTAGCATTTTTCAGCATTACTTGATAATCCAGATTTTTGTGAACAACGATGACGAGTTGAGTTTTTCAATAAAAAGTCGATGTCCTACGGATGATGATAACAAATAGAGTAAGCAGAGGTAGTGAAATGAAGACATTCTTAAAGTTACATCCTAAAAAATTCATAAATGCGTATTCCTTTAGCTTTGAAAAAGAAGAGACTTTTTAAAAATTGGTTAAAAACTGCTGAGTGATAGTCGCTTATGTTTCAAAAAATGCACTTATTTCAACTAATTTTAATGTTCTTCACGCTTTAAGTTGATCGTGCGACAACAAAACATGTTCTATTAGTGGAAACCCATCGTAAAGTTGCTTACCAAAAAATTTAACTAAACAACAATGAATTGAAAAACGAATTTTTGTGATAAGTAACATGTTTTTGACCAATTCAGTTTGTCATAAAAATGCTTGTGTGTTCTTATATTAAAAAAAAAAAAAAAACATAGCTGACAGTATTTTACTTTATTTGGAGAGCATCCTGACTTAAACTATCGTAACTCTGCCATTTTTTTTTATTAATTGTCTCGAAATTTTTAATGAATCCTTAAAGCAATTTTTGTTTTTAGTTATACTACTTTTTAACCCCAAGTTATTGCAAAGTTTTAAAAAATATTTAAAATTCTAAAAACTAGACTTCATTACCTATCCAGCGATATGCAATATGTGTTATTACTAAATTACACCATAACAAAGTTAGTGCTTACTATGCACTTCTCATTATTACATGTACCTTTGCTTATTTGTTATTGATGTTCTGTTGTTGTTGTTTTTATTACGGTGCGCTTAAATAAACTTTGTAAACCAAAAATTCATCTAAACTGAAGAATGTTGTGAGCGTCAATAATTTGCAAATGTTTGGTTCATACAATCAGATGTAAGGATTTTTCATTTAAAAACTGTTTTCTTAACAAAAAGTTTCACTAGAAAAACTTTTTTTTATCAAAAATAAAATTTTTTATTAAAAATCAAATTTTTTATTAAAAATCCATTTTTTTATTAAATATTAAATTTTTTTTCAAAACTCAAATTTTTTATTAATAATCAAATTTTTTTAATTAAAAATCTAAATTTTTATTAAAAATCAAATTTTTTTATTAAAAATCAAATTTTTCATTAAAAATCAAATTATTTGTTAAAAATCAAATTTTTTATTAAAAATCTAATTTTTTATTAAAATCTAATTTTTTATTAAAAATCAATTTTATTATTAAAAATCAAATTACAAATCAAATTTTTTATTAAAAATCAAATTTTTTATTAAAAATCAAATTTTTTATTAAAATTCAAATTTTTTATTAAAAATCTAATTTTTTATTACAAATCAATTTTTTTAACATAAATCAAATTTTTTATCAAAAATATAAATTTATATTATATAAATAAGAATATAAATTTTGTCTTCAGTCCAAAAATTAGTTTTTTCCTAAAAAATGTTTGATACAAATTTGATTTTGAAATAAAATTTTATTTTTGATAAAAAATTTGATTTATGTTAAAAAAATTGATTTTTAATAACAAATTAGATTTTGGTTAAAAAGTTGGATTTTTAATAAAAAATTTGATTTTTATAAAAATTTAATTTTGATAAAAAATTTGATTTTTGACAAAAAATTTGATTTTAATAAAAAAATTTGATTTTTAATAAAAAATTTGATTTTTGATAAAAAATTTGATTTTTGATAAAAAATTTTATTTCTAGTGAAACTTTTTGTTAAGAAAACAGTTTTTAAATGAAAAATCCTTACTTCTGATTGTATGAACCAAACATTTGCAAATTATGGACGCTCACAACATTCTTCAGTTTAGATGAATTTTTGGTTTACAAAATTTTCTTAAATGCTCTGTAATAAAAACAACCATCAATAACAAATAAGCAAAGGTACATGTAATAATGAGAAGTGCATAGTAAGTACTAACTTTGTTATGGTGTAATTTAGTACATAATTTGTCATGAAGCTTGTTGTCTTATGTATTAGTTGAGTGCAAAATAAACAGTTGGTAACACTTATTGCATATCGCTGGATAGGTAATGAAGTCTAGTTTTGAGAAACTTAAATATTTTTGAAAACTTGGGGTTAAAAAGTTGTATAACTAAAAACAAAAATTGCTTTAAGGATTCATTTTCCAATTTCCCGACAATTAATAAAAAAAGCATGAAAAGACTTTTTTATCTTTGAAACAGAAAAAAAATTTAAAAATCGTTTGGAAAATGGCTGAGTTACGGTAGTTTAAGTCAGGATACACTCCAAATAAATTAAAATACTGTCAGCTATGTTTTTTTTTTTTCTTAAATATAAGGTCAAAAACATGTTATCACAAAAATTAGCATAACTGATTCGTTTTTCAAATCATTTGTTATTTACTTACGTTTTTTTCATGTTTGTAAGTCCATTGTTATAGAAAGTTCAAAAGTTCAAAGTACCTTGAATTCTCCCTCACTTAGGACCATATATGCTTAATATCATGTTTCTAGGTTCATTTTTATAACAAATTTAAAAAGTGACATTAGAATAAGGAAAAAGTACCATAAAGTACCCCGCCTTGTGGATTCCCTCCTTGAACACCACTCAAGTTTGAAATTTAAAAATATTCCATTTTGCCAAAATTGTTTATGCTAAAGACATGTCTCAAACGATTAAAATCTGTGTTAATGTGCGCAAGAAAAATGTTTTAAGAAAAGTACCAAATTGTTTACCCTGATTTGGCCCAATATACACTTTTGAACTCGAGTTTCAAATAACAATCTGTTAGTAAATTTCTATATGAATCCAGGAACCAATGTTAAAAATTTTATCAAAATTGGCTTAATAACTTAACTAAGAAGGATATAAACACTACAATTAAAACTTAAATAAAAACTAGGCAGTTTATAATGATGTTATTACATTTTTCTAATAAATTTACAGACAAATATTTCTTTAACCCTCCGTTAGTCTGGTTATCTGTTTGAGACAAGTAAACATTTTTTATTGTATTTTTTTTTTTTTAAATTGCCTAAATTTTAAGCAATTTTTTGATAAACATATATTTTTACTGCAATTTTATTTTTATTACTCTTTTAATTTAATATTGTTTTTATGTTGACGAAATAAAAATTGATGAGATTATTTTCAAACGCTGCTTTTTCTATGCGAATATTCTCAATTGAGAATGATTGCGACTAACGGAGGGTTAATATATCAGGCAGTTATACTACAATTTTATTACGCATCAAATTTGAAATCATATAATAAACAATAGTATTAAACGAAAAAAAAAAAAATATTTGTAAATCAGTAGCAAAAAGAAGCAAAAATTTTAATATTTTCTTTTACTTATATTAGACCATATAATGTATATTGGTTAACAATTCAAATTCAAAACACTTTTTTTAATGCTATTACACTTTCCTTAAATGCTTGAGAATTCAAGTGAAATAATGTTATCATAAATAATCAGTACCGAGAATTTAAAAAAAATATTTAAAAACTGCAGTGTATAGAAATTTATATAATAGAAGTTAATGTAATACATAGAAAATTATGTAGCTATACAAAGTTTCTAGAATATAAAGAATTCAAAATGGTTATATGGTAAATCAAGGTGACTCACATGGAGTTTCATGAGCACAATTGCTGTGATGTGGAAATTATATGAAAAATTGTAACACACAAATATTTTATAATGAAATATGTAGGCTTAAACTGGAATTCAATTAGTTATAACCTAATTAATTGAATTAAATTTATATACATACCATCAAAAATGCTCTACTGATTTTGTCATATTGAAATATTGGTCATAGAACCAACAACTAAATATATTATGGGTCCTTATACGATTCTAGGATGATCTAACTATGCCCGTCAGTCAGTCCGTCTGTCTGTTTATTGAAAACATGATAGGTCCCAAACAAAAGAAGCTAGTTAGCTGAAATTTTCTTCTCTGTTGTTATGATTTGTTTGGTATTGAAAATGGGCAATATCGGTCCATGGCATTACCTAGTCCCATACAAATGTCACCCCGGAATACTGTTTGAGTAGTTATAAATATGTTGATTATGCGGCAATCCTGATAAACTTTTGCACAAATTAGTTCTAAGTACTGTGAAATTATACTGTAAAGTATGGCAAAAATCAGGAAATTTTCAGGATCGGTTCACAGTTGACACTACCCCCAATATAGCCCCTTTATCATCAAAATATTATAACACTCTTGCTTGTTTATTTTTAATATTAAAGTTTTTTCATCTAAATTCTACCTTCATTTTTAATATCAACATATTGTCTTCTAAATAAATAAACTATATAAATTCTATTAGTTATTGTACAAGATTTTAATTAAATTTAAATACAAAATTCTGTTTTTATTCATATAACTCTGTATTGATTTTGTTAAATTTCTTTCTATTGAACTAATCATTTAATGTAAATGTTTTTTTACTTCCGCTTTGAGTTCACTCTGCATATCATAACCCATTTACAAGCCTATTATTTGTTATTATTTGTTGTTAGCTATTCAAATGGTCATAAATAAACAGAACTAGAACTTGGTAAGAAAAAAAATAAAAAATAAAAAATAATAATAATAAACAGAAATGGGACAAACGAATGATATTGATACAAATCAAATATGATTGTTTATTTTATGTAATAGAGTACGAGCTGAACACATTGATTTCCACTAACTGCTATTCAAACGATACAAACTACAGCAGAGGCTAGATTAATTATGACCAGAGGATATCATTTTATTTTTCTTAAGTTAAGTTAAATATAACATATTCAATTGCAAAATAAAGTCTCACTGATTATTTGTCCACTTAAAAGAAAACAAGTAAGAGAGCTATATTCATCTGTGCCGAATCTTATACATATACCCTTGACCAAATTATACTTTAAAATAAAAATTTTAAACAAAATTTTTATTTTTTTTTAGCGAAACAAATTTTGTGACAAAAATATTTTTTAAATATGTTTTCAAAAGTTTGTTTTTAATTAAATTTTTTTTTTTTTTTAGAGTATGAAATATGATTCCCTATTTTGACCCATTGTAGGTTCAACACACTTTTACCTTATATACGCCATTGCAAAGGTCTTTGAAATATCTATCATTAGACTCCCATTTTGTCTATATTAATGACTTAATAATGCAGATATAGATAAATAAAGGTTAAAAATCGACTGGTTTATAGTGGCATAGTGCCCCTCAAACTTTAAAAAATCTGTGGGTATTATTAACACTGCTGTAGAACATACAACATTGAATAAAAGCATTGAGTTAAGCATTGTTTGTAAGTATGGCAACACTAGATAATTAATGACTAATATCGGAAGATCTAAAATTCGAATATTCTAGTTTTAAGATCATTGTAGAGCAGAGCTAGGCATTTCCTATGCACGCGTGCTTTTCGGCCATTACTAGATTTACAACAACGTACTCACACGTATTAAAAACGCATTCAGTCTCGTTTGAGCGTTCATTGAAGAAGGTTGTGTTGTCGCATGTTTCTTGCTTTTGTACATGAAGATTACTAATGCAGGGATGGAAAACTTAATATTTTTTAACATCAACGTATGGTGTACGGTTTTAGAATTATAAACTTCCCAAAAGAAACGAATTTTAATCTAAATGCTTTATTAAATCGATATAAGTAAAGAAGTCTAAGAGAAATTTACAAATTTAAAAATATTATTTTTAATTAAAATACCACCATTTCAAAATTAAAGTTTCCATGCCTGTGTTGTAGTGAATATGAGAGTATAAATTTTTCTGTTTTATTATTTTTCGCTCTTGCAACAACTGAGCAATTGCATGTGTTGCCGGGCTCTGTTGTAGAGATACAGATGGTAATGCAGTGTATATAAACTGGCAGTGAGAACACCACAAGTGTGAGTCTAATTTAAAGCATCGTTAACACGCATACCTAAATTGGAGCGGAAGACGTTTTTTACTTGTCAAAAATTCTCATGCCCATACAATTTGTAACGCTTTGCAATTGCAAAATTCGATTTTGACAGCGCGTTTAATAGTGAAGTTAGTTGCAAAACACAATAAATGTAAACACATACATACAAAGGGAGAAACAAATATGCAAGAAACTCATTTTTCAAACTTTAAAATTTTGTTTTTTTGATAAAATTTTAGTTTACAAATTACGAAACAAAAATCAGAAACACCAATACTGCAATGTACTTTATTGTTTAAATAATCCAGGTTGTTACATTTATTTTTTTGATAGCCTTGTTTTTATTGTTTGGCGTAGCGTTGCCGCTTTTATTTAGGTATGGCATTTCAGCGTTAAGGCTAAGCGGAAAAAACGTTCCGCCTTACGCTTTTATTTAGGTAGGCCAGTAAGTAAAGACATCAACTGCATTACCAGTGTATACTTGTACATTAAAAAGTAAGTATGTGTGTATTTCTGCGAATTTATAAACGTGTATAAAAGCACTGAGTGACTATTTTAATTTTTGTTATTGTACATTTGAATCAATAAAGAGTTATTACAATTTTAAACTACTAAAACTGCTTTTATTTGCAATCAAAATTATCCTATTTATTTTAAGGAAATAAACCAACGTTTTCAAAAAGGTGAAAACGTAACAACATTTTGGTGAAACAAAAAATGGTTGGGAAAAATCGAAATAACTACGTTTTTTTTGCTTATATAATATCAGCTATTTTTGTTCCGCTTTTCTCGCTTTTAAAGAACAACCGAAATTTGACAATAGCGGATATATTTATCCATCCAATATTTTGCTTCGGAAAGTTTATATCAAGATACAGACGGACATGGCTAAATTGATTACGCTATCTATAACGGAACGGCACATGGCGGGTTTTTGCGTAATAAAAATAATGGCGGTCTTTTTTGGGAAAATTTTCCCTCTTTAAGGTGGTTCAACGCACCTAAGGACGCGGATTTTGAGCTCATTTTTCTGTAAAGCAAAAACGGTTGAATATATTGCAAATCTGATTTCACCAGTCGAATCCTGGCCACCAAACAAACTCTAATAAATATATATTGTCTGTTCAGGCATATTTGAATAGCAAAAACATTTATCATCTTTTAGTGGTATTTTAACTCATCATTACTTTGATATCACTAAGCAATTAAATCATTGATCATAGGATTCCATAGAAACTGATATCAGCAAAAGTATGTGTAAGATAACTTAGTTATAATTCCTGATTGGAGTGAATAGCTTACACTGGATAGGATAAAAACCATTAGAAATTGTAGTGGAACTGAGTGGCCGACATTCAATAGTCTTCAGAAATGGATAGATAAGATGGTACACAGTATCTGGACGACTCAATGAGTTGAATTATAAGGTAAGTCGTTATGATGCTTTTTATACTTCGTATAGTGAAGGTATTCTTGGGAATTGGCAACTATATGAAATCCTAGACTTATACTGCTACGGTAATAATGTTCAACGAAAAACTCAATAATAAGGCGATGTATGATTAAAATCCGTTAAGATGGGCAGACTAAATACATGGATTCAGTAGTTTCGGAGAGTGACCAGAAAGACAAAAAGGGAGTAATTTATAGGGATAATTGGAAAGCGTCTCAAATCCACATAAATTAATTAGTAAAATCCTTTAAAGTTCTATAAATAATCAGAGTCAGATGGCATATCCCCGGCGTTACACCATCAAACTATATCGGCCATCATACCGTAGTTTATTATGAGCTTTATCGGTAGGCTGGAATGAGAGTATATTCAGAATTTACCGTGGAATTTATTCAAAATGCGGTAAAATACTGTTTTATGTCAGCAATATCCATCTCCTGGGAGGACCTTAGATAATGTCGTCGGTACTATCGAGGGGTTAGTTGATAAAATGGATTATATTTTGTAACGTTTCTTGTATTATCTCAATAGTCGATCGACATAGGGGTTGATCAGCGGTTAACTCTGATAAATCTGATAAATCTGGCTCTGTGGGATAGGCTCCAAGGTAATCGCATACGCTTACGATGTTCTGTTTCTTATCAAAGTAAATTTCATCTTACAACTACACTATTAAGTAAGGAAAAATGTTTTGGTCATCAACCAGGACATCAGAAGATATAAAGTTTCGGAATTGAAACCTTTAACGTTAGATGAATGGTACGATTATGGGAGTTTTGAGAGTGTTCCATTAGAAAGACTAATCTGTCGTGATATTAATGGTTTTATGGATTCCTCATGCAAAACTGGAGACCTGTTCCATTATCCGGGCAAAGCTTTATGCCATCGACACAGCTGAGTGATGAATATGAGAACGCAATCTCGTAATGTCGACCACTTTTATTTGCGAGGACAGACTTGCATTAATCAAGGTTCTCAACTCCAACGTAATAGGGTCTCTTCAAGATTGCATTTATTCACTGGTACAACTTGTCGTAATAATATGGGTTTCATAATATGAACATGAGGTCTTTCTCTGATGGTACTGTGGTACAATGGGATATTTATTCCACTTGGTTGCGATATCGAATTCGATATACGAATAGACTTTAAATTAGATGGAACCTAAATGGTCTACGCTTATTCTGTGCAATATCCAAAATGTTTAATCTATAATTACTGGGCGCTGTATGATTGGAAATATGTGTTACCCATTTCACAACTTTTGCAAAAGTTGTCTAGATGAATAAGAGTAGGAATCAATGGATATGACTACCCGCATTTGATGTCCTTTCCGATATTACCTCATGGTTAGCCATTGCAAAAAAATATATTCTCGTCTATTCTGAAGATTATTTTGTTATAATTTTGCCCAAGATTGGAGTCACAGTGTTTAGATTGTTCTAAACTTTCCGCCGCGCCATACAACTTTTAAAATTTCCTTAGGTCATATTTCAATGATTTTGCTCTGTAACTACAAATAAAAACACATTTTCACCTTAAAAGAAATATGTACGCTAAAAAAACTGTTAACGTGAGCCGCATAGGTTGAAGAGTAATACGCATGTTACTAATATAGCAGTAACAACGAATTTAATTTACCTTTCTTTTGAATTTCAGAAAACGTTAACGTGCAGTTCTTTTTTCAATATAATACTACTAACTTACTCTAGTGGAGGTTTTTTAATATCAAATAGCATAAACTAAATTTTCAGTAGACCTTACAAAAATAGATTTGTCCTTTCTGTATTTACAGAAGGAATCACAACGTTTGGTATAAATCCAGCGCCTGAAGTAGGGTATGAGTAAACAAAACAAAAAAAGTAAAAAAAAAAAAAATACCCAAGCCAATTGAAGCATAGATTTTGATTGCTCTTTATTTACATGTGACTGGTCTAACGTGATTTCAGCGTTTTCTTCCCACCTTTTTCCAATTCAATGTACTAACGACTTGCTAAAACAAACAGAAGTGCAAATTAATATTTTTTTTACCTGAAATATTGAACAAAATAAAGGGCTATATTCAGTTGTGCAGCAACAATTCAGTATAACGTTATAAATAATCCCAATTATGAGTTACCAAAATGTTCTAAATGAAAATTATAATACTGGTCATACATTTTTATTTAAATTAATTGATTATTGCTTTTTTGATATAGTTTCCATGGCAAGATGTGTTTAAAATATCAGCTGTTTGCAACAGTTGTTGAAGATTTCGTATGTCACTGTTTGGTGCGGATTTTGAGCTGGCGGTACTACTGGCTCATATTTTGAAAATATGCTCTATATCGTGACATGATAACGAAGTTCTTTCTGCCGAAATTGGATGTAATGTAGACAACATGCTAAACAGCCAGCAAAACAATTTACTTACTGCATGAGGTGTTGAATTGAATATATAATTATCGTTTACACTTTCGTCCCGTATTTAACACCATTGGGTTTTTTTAAAGGGGTTATATGAAATCAAGTGCCACATTTATGCAAAAAAGACAAGGCATGCAATTTTTCTCCTTCAGACTAATTTATATATATGTATATTCCCAATTTCTTTGAATAGTATTGAATTGAAAAAAGTACTTAGTATAATAATTTTTAATAATCTTTGGTGTAGAGTGCTAACTCTGCTGTATTGGACAGTTTTGACCCAAGATGTAAAAGGGTTAACATTGTGCTAGAAATTTTTAAATTAAACAATCTGACCATAATTGGATTCTCTTCGCAATTAGACTTCAGAACTTGACAGAGAAAATACAATTTAGGAACTCAAGAAGGACTGATTGGTTCAAATTTAATGGGATCCTCAGACATAAACTTTAGAATATGCCAGTTGTTTAAAATTCGATCACTGGTCTTGAAAGAATAGAGGAAAACTTTAGTAAGACTGTTTTCAAAGCTTTCGAAGTTTCCTGTAGTTTAGATAGCTCTGAATTCCCTTAGTGGAATTCAGAGCTATCTAAACTACGTAGGGAAACACGTAGGGCCCTTAAATTCAGCTATAATAGTAAATCATGGAAACTATATCGTGATCAATTAGAAATCTACAAGAAAGCTATAGCAGTCGCAAAGAGAAACTCGTGGAGATGCTTCTGTGAATCTATATATAACACAAAAGACTCTGCAAGACTCGGCAGAATTCTAACCAAGGGGCAATCCAATCCTACCTATATCAAAAGGAAGGATTACTCCTGGTCCAAATCTTCAGCAGAGTCACTTGACATCCTACTGAATACTCATTTCCCAGGCTGCAAGGATGTTGCTACGAATATTGAGAGCGAAGGTAGAACTTTTTCCAACATCGACAGAAACATGATCTCCTATGGAAGGATTGACAGTTATCACCATTCAAGTCACCTGGCCATGATGGTATATTACCAAAGATGCTTCAAAGTGCAAAAAGGCATATTATTTCCTGGTCTCATAGAATATTTACGCTCTGTTCCGGTTAACTGAAGGAGGGTTAAGGTCGCTTTTATTCCCAAAATTGGCAAAATAAGTCATGAGATGGCGAAGGACTTTCGTCCAGTTAGTATTTCATCTTTCCAGCTTAAAAAGTTGGAAAGAGTCATTGACGCTCACATAAGGCATCGACTAGAGGGCACAACACGGCTCTGTAATAGTCAGCACGCCTACCTCAAGGGTTGCTCTACAGAGACAACTCTGCACGAGGTCGTAAGAGTTATAGAGAGATCTTTCGAATTTAAACAATACACAATGGCAGCCTTCCTGGATATAGAGGGTACTTTCAATAATGTTACTACTCTTGCAATTCAGCAAGCTCTTAATAATGTAGACGCTGAATAATATATGAATGACTGGTTAGTAACCATGTTGAAATCTAGAATAGTTACAGCAAATCTTGGAAATAGTGTTAAGTCCAAGCGAGTTGGAATAGGCACACCTCAGGGCGGAGTAATCTCTCCACTACTATGGCTTATCGTTATTAACTTGATTCTCATTGATCTGGACAGAAAAGGGATAAAAGTTGTCGCTTATGCGGACGATGTGGTTATACTCGTATCAGGATTGTTTCCGGATGTGATCAGCTATGTTATGTCTACTGCTTTAGGGTTACTAGAGCACTGGGTTACGGTAAGTGATCTTCGGATGAATCTAAGCAAACCTTTTCACGACAAAGACCAAGATTCCAAGCTTCAAACTTCTATTGTTGAAAAGCTATGAAATCCCCCTTTCAAATAATGCAAAATATCTAGGTATTTACTGGACTCTAAATTATCATCGAAACTGAATACTCAACATAGGGTTAAGAAGGCAACGATGGCCTACTATACCTGTCGTTAGATGTTTCGTAAAAAATGGGTACTTAGTCCCAGCATAGTTAAATGGATGTATACGGCTATAGTACGTCCAATTCTTACTTATGGATCTGTGTATGGTGGACTGCAACTAGAAGGAAGTATGTCGTAGACCAACTATACAAAGTCCAGAGATCAGCCTGCATTGGTATAACTGGTGCATTAAGAACTAGTCCTTCAGAAGTATTGAATAGTATATTGCACCTTGTTCCAATAGACCTTCACATAATGGCCACCTCTGCCAGCAACGCAGCGAAGCTTCACGCATCTGGAAGTTGGAGATCGAGAACATATGTCCACGAGGGGATTCTGAGCCTACTGCCTCATATCGTTTTTCAACTCTATACACAGATTTTGATAGGGTGTTCAAGATCTTAATTCTCTCCAGGATTGAGTGGGGTAGGGGTAATCTAGTGTACGAATATGACACCAGGATATATACAGATGGTTAAAAAATGAGATGTGGTGTTGGTTCTGGCGTCTTCTGTGACGAACTTGGGGTAGGTATCTCATATCGTCTTCCGAATGAGTGTAGTGTTTTCCAGGTGGACATTTTTGCAATCATGGTAGCTTGTAATACAGTATATGGTCATAAAACTCGCGGAAATATAGGTATTTTTGTGGACAGTCAGGCGGCACTTCTTTAACTGAAGACATACATATCTTCATCTCTGTCAAGGCTAGGTCGTATATCTGACATTACTTTGGTTTGGGTCCCTGCGCACAGAGACCACTACGGTAATGAACAGGCAGATGAACTAGCCAGAATGGTATCTGCCTTAGCTATCTCCAATGCGGTCACAGTAGCAATTCCATTGGGGACTATTAAAGATATTATCTTCAGACACTTTCTTACAAAGGCCGAGAATAGATGGCGTAATTTACACACCTGTAGGGTAGCCAAGTTGATGTGGCCATTTTTTAACGAAAAACGAGTTATGCAACTGATAACCCGGAATAGAAGGGATATATTAAGTTTGATGGCAGTATTAACAGGGCACTGGAAGTTAGGTAAGCATGCAACACGCCTGGGACTCCCTTTTAACGACAATTGTCGTAGCTGTAAGAATAGGGAAAAATATATATTCTACTTATATTACGATGTAAACGACATTACATCTGACGAGTGGTGTGGTCTTGTCAAAACAGAGTCCCTTCGACTCTACTTGATTGTTCGCACGCAGTGAACTACCACGTAAACAAACCAACCAGGATTTGAAATATGCATAAAATTTGATTAATTTTTTAATTTGTATATTTAACTAGTTGACCAGACAGACATTGTCCTGTCCAAATAAGAAAAAGAATTTATGTTCGATTTATGAATTTAGGAGAAGCTGTTTGAAATGTGTAAAAATAGTTAAAAAGAGAAAATACTTCTCCAGATTGATCGTTCTGCAGCTTGACATGCATATTCAAAGTCCATTTGGGTTTCTTGTTTCAAACATGCACTAAGTTCATCGGCTGGCGATAACCGTGGAATCACTGTTCTTGGGAATGTTGCATGTTGGATTTTGGTTGATTTGCATATTCAATGGCAGCTTGAGTGCTGAATGAGCAGTTCCACAACATTCAAACAACGTAGTTGCAAAATTCTGATGAAGCAAGTGCAATATCATTATGCGAACGTATTGCTTTCAAAATCAAAGCGATCAAAAATGTTTTTCCAGTTCCACCGGAAGTTTCAAAAAAATCCCTCCAGTTCCTTATTTCACAACTTTTTGTTGTCGATTCAACAGTGGAACGTTTCTTCGAACTGAGTCCCTCAAGGCATCGCAATCATATAGTTTCTCGCGTCACAACTCTTGATTAAATTCGTCGTGTATGGGATAATACCTTGTTCGACATCTTCAAGCACACGTCCTCAAAGCCGCGTTGTAAATTTCCTCGCTCAGTTGCAAATTTGGATTTGATGTTCTCATACGTATCTGATGCAAAATATCATCACACATGGCATCTTTGTATTTGCTTAACGAATTTGTCTGTTTGGATGGGAAGCATGTTGAGATAATTACCAAAAACAATATTCGTATTTGATGAGAATTTGACGAAAGCACAGTATAGCCGAGGGTGTATTCCCAGTGAGTGTCACCCTCTAATAATCGCAAGCGTTAACACGCTTCTCTATAGGTGTAACGAAATTTACCATTTATAGTTTGCAAATCATGGAATGATGTTGGGCCTCACTCATCGTTTCTTGGTTGGACTGTGTAAATGCGACCTAATGCGTCGGTGCAAAATAAATGGGGGAAAATGTGAACTGGATTTTCTTGTTTCCACCGTTGAATTCTGACATTTGATTTTCATTTATATAGATAGACCATAGATGTGGTCAAACGAAATACCAACAAAATTGCAATTTTGACCCAAAGCATCAAATTAAGAGTTTGGGTTTTAGATGACGCTGAACTATTAAAGACCTAGGGAGCAGCGAAAATCGAAAAATAGGGGGCAACTTAGTGGTTATGAAAGATTTCGGCGAAATAGGGCGTAGGTGCCTTCAACAACACCGTCCACGGCGAGCGCTATAGAACGATGATAACGAACGTTTCTTGGCCTGAATTGGATGATATAGACACCAGCGACATGTAATTTCAACAGGATGGCCACATTGGACATTCTGTATGAGCGACTTGAGGTCATGGTCTTATGTGGATGTGATGCAAACTGGCCGTTAGACTTTCTCTTGGGGAATTTTTTTTAAGCCACAAACCACAGCGGCTCTCAAAACCAACATAACCCTTGCTTTCTGACAAATTCAGTTTTACACTTTGTTTTATTTAAATTTAAAGAGATGGCAAAGATTAATTCTCGAATTGTAGGTAGCATACTATTTTTCTTTATACATATTTATATTTCTGCAAACGATTTATTTTTATTTTACTTACTTAGCTTATAATTCATAACATTTAAAAATAATTTAATTTTAATAAAAATTTTTTCTTTTCTTATAATAGGTTGCCATCAAGGAGGGTTTCCTATTGAAACAAACATGGTCATTTCAACGTTGGCGTAGACGTTATTTTCGTTTAAAACGCAATAAGCTCTATTATGCCAAACAACCCAAGGTCAGTATACAAGTGCAAACATTTTTACAAGTACAAGTACTACTTATTTGTTAAAAAAAAAAAAATACAAACAACTAAAATGAAAACTGCATTAATAAAGCAAAACTTTAAAACAAACTCTTGGCACGTATTATTTGAAACAAAATATTCATAGTGATTCTTTAACCATTGTGATGAAGAAAGCAAGTTTAAACTTTAGTTTTCCTACAATATTATAATTGGCTTCTGCTTATTTTTGTTTCCATTTCCAAAGCAGTCATAAGCAAACGGCCATATATTTAGTTGGAAAACAGTGATGACGTCTGTGGCCATAATTGATAGGATTTTTTTATTAAAAGATTCCCCCAATAAAGGCTGTTTTATGTGTATGTATGTATGTATTAGATATTTTAATGAATCTATACATGTCTTATTAGCACTCATCACGTTTTCAAGAGTTTAATTTCACATCCTGTTTTTATGATCACTTTTGTATGCCTTATGTAATGTTGACCTTTTAGTCTATTGTTTTATATTGTTCAGTGTTCGTTAATGACTGGGAGTGGTTTTCAGTTAAAAAGTTTCTATTTGTAACCAAAGGTTAATTAAGTTACACGTTTGCAACAAAAAAATATGTGTATAAAATTGAACCATGAAAGAGAAATCATTGAGAATGTCTAATTGTTAAGAAAGCATTTGCTGAGTTACATCAATGATTACATGATTGCGGTAAATGTACTAGACGTGCCATAAGTTGTTTGTTTACAAAAGATTTTTACATAATTGATAATTTAGGAAAGTTTTGGTTTAATCAGTGCAGATTAATTATAGGATATTTTCGAAAAATCGGCTAGGCGTAATTCTAATTACATATATATTTCATTTCATTTCATTATTTGCTTTATTAAAATTAAGCAGTTTGTGTCAAGTTGAACTGATAAATGTTCAGTAGAATCTTGCCTATTACAGGCATAAGATGGTTTTAGGTTATTTAGGTCTTAAATTGTCTTCTTT
Source organism: Calliphora vomitoria (assembly GCA_942486065.2). Classification (NCBI taxonomy): domain Eukaryota; kingdom Metazoa; phylum Arthropoda; class Insecta; order Diptera; family Calliphoridae; genus Calliphora; species Calliphora vomitoria. Next base: position 155,219,251 of record OW818029.2, read on the forward strand.
AAATTTCTATTAAAATATGTTTTGTATTTCATTTACCAGTAGATGTTCAAATCTAAAATGTATATAACACACGCAAAATCTAACAAAATTACCTTCCAAATGAACCTTAAATCCATAAAATCCCTTATCAACATCAAAACATACTAATATTTTTCGATTGCAATTAATGCTAAATTATGATTACAAGTAAGAAGTTTTTGTGATCGGTCCCCATATCTTAAAATTTTAAAATTTACACTGGTTAACAAAATTTTGTAACAAGAAATGTACTTTTGAATTATCTACCTACCATCATTCGAATGCCATATTTATTTTGATTTGATCTGGTCTAGTTTTTGTGTGGTACAACCAGTGCTGTAATATCTGAAGTTTTTAAATACGTCTACATGTACAAGCAAAAATAAAATAATAAAAGAAGAAACAAATCCTGCTCTAGGTTCCGATCGGTCAGCTATACCACAAGCAATCGAAAATGATTCATTAGATGCTGACATTCAAGAAACTTTCTCATCTAGTGAGTCAAATCTGCTATTTCAAAATGATCTTTATGATTTGATACCTGACTTAAATTTGTCCAAACAATAGGCAGAAATCTTGGCCTCTCGATTAAAGGGCTGGAATTTATTAAAACCCGAATATATTACTATCGCAATCAAGATGAACAGCGAAAAGGTTTTTTCACAAGATCATCAGTTAGTATTTTGTAATAATTATTATGCCTTGAAGAGTGGCGTTTGTTTATCAATGGTTCGAAAGTAAGTTTAAAAGCTATTCTTTTACATATCAGCAATGAACTCCCTCCATTTCATTAGGTGAAGCTTCTAACATGAAAGAGTCTTATGAAAATATTAAATTTATCTTGGATAAAATTCAACACAACTGGAAAGATTATTGTCATAATTTTAGGGTTACAACTCATTATGTTCATAATGATTTGAATTCTAAAAAAAAAGGAAATCTCTTACACTAGTTAGGACAAGCAAATATTGAAAATACTTCTCAGTCCAGCCTGATAATATATTTTCACCACATTTATATAAAAAACCTGGGCTCATGAAAGTCTTCGTGAAAGCTATAGATAATAGTGGTCATGACTTTTTGTATTTGAAAGAAAAATTTTGTGCACTGAGTGATGCAAACACTAAAGAAGACATATTTATAGAAAAACTTAATGATGGAGAAAAATCAGTCTGGAAATCCTTAATAAAAATTACTTTAAATTTTCTCCGAAATCGACGAGCAAATGACTTTAGAAGTATTGTCGCAGAGCTGTTATTAACTTATAAGGCTTTGGTATTTAATATGTCGTTGAAAATATATTTCCTACATTCATATTTAGATTTCCTTCCTAATAATTTGGGAGCCGTCAGCGATGAACATGGTGAAAGATTCTACCAATATATTTCCACGATAGAAAAACGATATCAGGGCTAGTGGGGTACATGAATGCTGGCGGACCACTCTTGGACAGAATAAAGATACAGCAAAATACAAAAGAAAATAATAAAGAAACATTCTCGTTTATATAACATTATAACAAATTAAGTTAATTTTGTTGATAAAAACTTAGATTTTCTTACAAAGAATAAAATCAAATTACGAAAGAACTATTCGTATCTAAAACATTCTAATTATATTTCCGTTATCATTATCCTTGCTCCAAGCATAACTATACAAACGTTTTCTTGTTACATGCAAAAAGTATTTTTTGTTGACCAGTGTTATTTCTTAAAACTACACTTATTTTCCATGATACTCCCGGGCAATTGTTGCATGAAAAATTAAAAGAATTACTAGATGTTCAGCCTTAGTTCATTCATCCTTAAGCAACATTGAATATATTAAGTAATTTCAGTAATTAAATAGTAAAATACTGAACAAACGTTTAGTTTTTCGGAATATTTATTAGGTTTTTTGCACCCTGAATTCCTGTAGTGGAAAACTGAATAAAACGTTCAGCTTTACGTATAGCTTTTTACTATACAGGGCTCAGCTTGTTCAAAAGTAAACAGGCGGTCAGGTTTTAACTATATTCGTTTAATTTTCGCTATACCGAACGAGAATATAGTTTTTTTATCCGATGCGTTCAATTTCTTCATTACTGAACGTAAGCTTATTATTTTACCAGTTGCGTTCAGAAATTTAAATAAAAGACTTTCAAATGTTTTTTAATATTAACAAAAATTATTCAATATATTATACAAGCATTATTCATACATAAATGTTTACATAAACAGCTATTTCTAAAAACTCACCGAAACCTGCTCTTCCTGAGGAAATTCCCTGTATATGTCATCGATACGTAGAGAAAACAGATTCGTGATAGCAACCGAATGATTCTAACTTAGTAACCGAATTTTACAGTTGTAGCTACAAAATTTTAGAAGGGGAAACAAAAGTTTGGTTGCTTCAACTGACTTTCTGTTGATATAACCGAAAAATTCTATGTGTGCAACCGAATCATTCGATTGGCAACAAATTTGGTTGCTATCACGAATCTGTTTTCTCTGTGTAATTACCTTAAAATCAGATGGTGTTAACATTTGTCCGTTAATGATGGCGTTTTCCATGATTATATTTATTAATTTGTCTCTGTACTCAGATGACAAACAGGTTATACTGCCTTCAGTAACACAATTTTTTAAAATACACACTGTCTGATTCCTCTTCTTACGAAATTCATACTCGATTTCTGCTTCTATATGAAACTAGTGTTAAATATTGACTACATAGGTATATGCACATATATAAAACTTATCTTCTAACTGCAGCAATAGAAATTTAATTAATCCAACAAAGCTCAATGTTAATGTATGGATGTCAATATATAAAATATGAACTCTTCACTATAATAATCAACACACAAATGAGATTCGGTCAAACTTAACACTTGTTGTTTTTTTAGAAATCCGTTACTTCTGTAGCCGGCAATTGCAACAATATAAAAGTTTTAAAAAAATTTGCTAAAAATATTTTTACCACGTCTCGTTCAGATTTACTCAACGATGCATTTAATTTTTTGTTTACTATTCCACTATGCTGAACGATACGTTTTACGGTATGTATGAAGTACTTTACTGAATTTTTCATTCAGTTATGCTAAATCTGTGTTCAGCGAAGAATTATTTGGTTGATTCTAAAAATCTGAACAAAACGTTCAGGTTGATAGTAGAAAGGATTGGGTTTTAATATGTTGCATTCAGAAAAACGTTTGCTTGGTCTATTACGAGCTGAACGTCGCGTAGTAAACAACAAAATAAGCGTTCAGATCTTGGATATTCTAATGCAACTTTAAGGGGGCGTAGTAAATGCGGCTAGTAGCATTCAGTTTGACTATTTCTAAATATTGCGTTCAGATAAATTAGTTTTTTGTGTGTTCAGGAGTTCAAGGGGGCCACAACCAGCTCTGTATATAGAAAAATGTTATATTTGTTGATTGGCCCTATGTAAGAGATTTATCAGTTCCTTAATTAATCCAGCAACACAATGAACCTATAGTCCACATAATTCAAATCACAGGTATAACTAAAATGTGAGTGACACTGACCTAATTATTTAGAATTTTTTTAGTTTTTTTTTTTTTAAATGTTAATTTTTTATTTTAAATTATTTCGTTATTTTTATAATTTTATTTTTTAAAGGAAATTATAACAGATTACAAATTGATAACAAAAAAATTTACATTGCTCAAGGCAACGATACTGCAAGCACAAAATATTACATATTTCTAAACAAATAACTAAAATAACAAATAAATAAAAAAAAAAACAAATTCCCCAAGAGCACAAAACGTATACGTGATATTATCTAAATCAATATCAATCATACGCTCAAGTACTTACATAACTTTGTTGCAATAGTACCTAGAGTAATTAAACTACATTTTTAATATTATTCAGCAGCATTTTATTCCAATTAACTTTACATATTTTTATACCCTTCACCTTCGTGAGAAGGGTATATATAAGTTTGTCATTTCGTTTGTAATTTCTACATTTTTCATGTGCGACCCCACAAAGTATATATATTCTGGATCGTTATAGATAGAGAAGTCTATATAGCCATGCCCGTCTGTATGTTGAAATCAACTTTACGTAACCCCCAAATATCTTACACACATGATTCATACATCAGTATATTGGGCATCAACACAATCGGCCCACAAATGCCTGGGATATAAGAATAAAACAAGGACAACCTCGATTTTTTACCTATTTTTTTTTATCTATATCTGGATTACTAAGTAAAATATACAAATTTAGATATTTCAAAGACCTTTGTAACGAATATATAAGGTTAAAGTAAGTCGGACGGACCTACAATTAGTAAAAATCGGAAAAATTATTTTTAACTCCGAATTTTTTTTTACCAAAACAAATGTTTTGTTGTACAATTTTTTTCACAAATAAATTAATTTTTTTTTTTTATTTTTGAAATTAAAAACAAAATTTTTAAAAAATAAATTTAAAAAAAAAAATTTTTTAAGTATATTCGTCACAGCCGAATATAAGGACTGAGATCGAAAAAATTCTTAACATACATAAGTATATGTTTATAAAAATTAAACCACTAAACTTACAGTTTTGATTTTTTTTCATTTGATTGAAATTATTATTACAATTTACAAAAAAATTTATTTTTTGAGTTCTAATCAATAGTTATGAATTTATGAAACATTTCCATTAACGTTTTTATTGAGTTTTCTGTCATTTTGTTCAAACATCTCTGTTTAAAATCTACCACACTTATGAACACCTTTTTTGTGCTCTTCAATTCTCTTTTAACAACATCCCAATATCTCTCCACTGGCCTTAGCTCCATTCAGTTTGGAGGATTTATCTCTCTTGGTACAAATAACACAGTACTGTTCTTGTACCACTCAAGACTTTACTTACCATAGTGGCAGGATGGCAAGTCAAGTCAAAAATAAGTGGACACATTAAGAAGTCTTACGAATAGAAGCATCCTCCTTTGTAAACATTCCTTGATGTAAATTTCGGTATTTATAGAGCCCTTTGTAACAAATGCTTGACTTCTTTTGCCGCAACTACATATTGCTTGCCATGCCAAGAACTTTTTGGCAACATTTTGTATCCTAAACTTTTCTACAATATTCCCTCGAGCATCAGCAACATAAAAATATTGGCCCGGATGCTATGAAAAATTTTCCATACGTACTTTTCGTCATCCATTATGTAGCAGGTATATTTTTGTATACAATTTGACTTCAATTTCCTGTTGCTCTGTCTTTGGCCTCTAAATATTTAGCAGAGTTCCTGTCAGGAACTTTTTGAGCCTTGTATGTTTTCAAACCTGCATTGGCTTTAACTTTACGTACCAAATAGTCCAAGTACTGAGCTTACCGGACTGCTTTCCGACTGGATGTGTTGGGAGCTCTTTTAAAAATGCATTCCATTTGTTGGCTTTGGAAACATCATGTGGACCATTCCTTCTACCTGAACCAGGTTTCTATCAACGCACAAGTTCAACCGGTACTGTTGAATAACATTGGAAACAGTTTGATGGCAGACCTTTGATTGTTTAGCCAACTTTTTGTAGTACCAAGTTGGTTTTTGTGGAAAATATTTAATAATTTTAGTTCGCACTTTTTTCTGGACACTCATTTTAATCAGATTAACAACAAATGAATATAATTGACATTAAACATAACAACTGACATGCTTTACAAAGGTAGCTTGATAAAAAAATAAAAAAAAATAATACTTGGGTTAAAAGTTTTAATGAAAAACGTGTGTTAACAATTTTTCGATCTCAGTCCTTAGCTCTGTTACATGTTTATATATAAATAGTACACAGAGAAAAAAGATTCGTAGTAGCAACCGAATTTATTGTCAAATTGGAATGCATTTTCTACCCTGCCAAGGTCGTCATCAACAATCTTTATTGTAAGTTCCTTCTATTTAAGTTACTATTATTAGGAATTATAATATGGGAAGTCAAATTCATACAATACAGTTACAAAGGATTGGCAACAAATTCTGATGCTTCTACGAATATGTTTTCTCTGTGTAGATGAAAAGAGAATAACAGTTAAAAAACTAACAGCAAATAGTTTATACTTTTACATAACACTTATATATTGGGTGTATGGCTTAAAATTGCGGGATTTTATAAAATGTCTAGCTTTCATTTTGTATTAAAATATTGGTCATTGTTTGCTATGACATTTTTCCATCTTACTGGCAACATATGGATTCCGAGTCAAAATTTCTTATACTCTGTTCTGAATGCAGCGTATCCCAGATAGAGCATATATTGTAAATGCAGCATTCTTAATTTATACAACCAATAATAAACTCATGCAATTTTATTTTATACTATTAATATACTTGTTTGTTTTTAGCTGAATATTTTCACAGCTTTTCTAATGCCAGATTGCCATACGAGTATAATTTCATTATGCCTCATGAAGCATAAAAATGTGTGTGGTTTTTAAAAACGTTATATGATTTTTAAGTTTCATTTCAAATACATATACTTGTAGAAATATTTGTTGTTAATTCATGGTAGTCTTGTTAAAAAATAATATTAAGTAACACATATATATATATAAATATAATTTCTAAATCTTCATAAGGAACCACAAAGCAGGAAACCTACTTAACAAGATCAAAGTGAAAGTTAAGAGTAGGCTTTTAACCGCAAACATAAATGTTTAGAATATCTTAGTAATCACATAAGTACTCATTTATAAAAAAACATAACCATTATTATCTATGACATGTATAAATAGATGTCATATATTTTAGTTGGGAAACTTTAAGTTCATGTTAAGAATCTGAATTTCCTATAATTTTGTTAAATGTTAAGAGTATAATTTTAATTCAATTTATTTAATTCATTTATTTAGTCTATGGATACAAAAAATCCTTACAGACTAGAAACTTAAAACTAAATTTAACATTTATAATAAATTATTTAAGTGGGATTTAAATATAGTATTAGATTGACTTATATCTAAATATTGGCAGAAAGTATTAAATAACCTAATTGATTTATTAAGTGGTTCATTTTTGGCATAATCAGTTCTATGAAGATAAGTATGAAAAAATTGAAATTTCCTTAGAGATCTCTGAGGAACAGAAATATTAATATTATTTAATAGATCAGGACAGTCAATGGTACCACAAACAATTCCATGAAGGAATAATAAAGAAGAAATATTTCTTCTAACTTCTAAGGACTTCATTGAAATCCAGATACATCTGTTTTCATATGAAGAAAGAGGAGTTGAAAAATTTAAAGAAGAAAATACAAATTTTAAAAATTTAATTTGGATCTTTTCAAGACGATTAATATGTGTACAAGCATTTGGACTCCAAATAAATGAAGCATATTCCAATATAGATCGGACAAAAGATGAAAACAAAATCTTTTTAGTATGGAAATCAAAGTTAACAGCATTTCGCTTGATAAAACTTAAAAGAGAATAAGATCTCGGAATAATATAGTTTAAGTGACTTACAAAAGTTAGTTTATTGTCAAAAACAACACCTAAGTCTAGGATTTCATCAACAGATTGCAACATTTGATTCTTCATAAAATAATGTGTAATTAAAATATGACGACATCTATGGTAAATCATATGACGACATTTTTTAAGATTAAAAGGAAGCCCATTACTTTCAGACCAGACAATAATTCTATTTATATCATTCTGTAAATCCCTAAAATCTTGAATAGTATAAATAGGCTTAAAAATTTTTAGATCATCCGCATATAGGAGAAATTTAGAATTGCGAAAAATTTCAGCAAGTTGTTTATGACTAAGTAGTACTAAGAAGCTAAACATGTTCTTGACACAACATTTTGATCACATGGCTATCTATATTTTATTTTGTATAGAACATAACTGTCTAAGGAATATTTTCAGTCCTAAATTGCATTACAATTGCTCATATGCAATGAGTGAAATTTTGTTAAATCACATTATTTAGGGAATAAATTTAAATTGTCAAAATGAAACCAGGAAAAGTCTCATTAAGTAGTTGAGTTGTTTCAATTGCTGCATGTGCACCGCACAGTAGTTTAGAATTATATTATTTTGGAAATAATTTGTTAACTCTTGAACCGAAAGAGATATCGTAATTTTACAATTTTACACAGCCAGAGAATATTTTTGAGTTGATTATGGATTTGTAGTTGGAATGAAGGCTAGTGAGCTAACCCCAAAATTTTGTTAAATAATTATTTGAATGATAAGAAATTCTATTTTTGAATGTTGATTTTAATACTTGAAAATATATACAGGTATTTTTTTACTTTACAAACCTTTTTTTTAGAATAACAAAAAGTATATAACAAAACATTTTAAAAGTATAAGAATTTAAAGAAAATCAAAAACATAAAGGACATTTTCTCACAGCCAAATGTATAAGTTTAAAGATCATAAAAAAAATAATCAGGTGTAGAAACCACAGGTCATCCTTTTTGGAGGTTTTTTCCTCATCAAAATCAGTGTATGCATATACCTTTGCTGTATCCTATACACATTGGCTTACTACATTGCAGGCAAAAGTGTGTAGTTTTTTGCTTTAGCCTTGTCGGGCATGTGTAGCAATACTTACGAGCAACAGGGATCGACTCTATCGGAGACGGAGGTACTGAGTCAGGACGCAAAGTGTTACCAATTGTCTCGTTATAATCAAGAGAGCTATTGGTTGTATTGCCGTTTTTCAAATGTGGTAAAATCATTTGTCTTGCAAGCATTTTTGAAAAGTCTGTCACCACAAATATCCAAAATAATAATTCTATGAAAATATTACGTTAATTATTATGTGGGTTAAATTTATTTCCACTAAATACTTACGCTAACGATGAATTGTTGGTAAAATGTTTTCAAAGATAAAATTACGTAAATGCTGACGAGTGGTAATTTTTACACCAGCATGTGCGTAGCTCTGCTCCTGATATGTCTAGCTCTGCCAAAAAACAAATGAGTAACAACGATCACGATATGAGAAGATACTAGGAGAATTAAATTGATAGAGCGCAATGGAAAAGAGTATTTTAAAAAAATGTAAAGAGAGAGTAAAATTTACCACCACCTCAACAGTTAAAGGTTAGTTCAAGAGATATTTAGGTTGAATTTGTTTTTGTCGACTTTCTTTGATTTTTTCGATGTGACGAACCTACAGAGGTTGGAAATTGTTTTTAATATCAGTCCAAATTCCCTGTTTTATGAATTCCGCTATATAAAGGAATTTCTAATTCCAATTTTTAAAGACATTTTCGAATCTATATATATATAAAAATGGTGTAAAAAATGTATAGTATTTCATAAAATGAGAACGGCTGGGCCGATTTCTGTAAAATTGTTTGTCAGTTGTTCACTTTTTCGAGGAAAAGGTTTTTACGGAAGAAAATTTTGGAAAATCCCTTCGAAAAAGTCGGAAAATTGAAAAATATCGAGAATCGAGTTTTACTCTAAAGTTTGTCTGAAGGCTAAAAATTTGGGCGAGGCGAAGTTCGCTACATACATCTGGAATTTGCTGTCATTTATTTAATTTGTTTTGCCAAATCACCATGAACGAATAAAACGTTCAACAACAGATGCATGTGGTAAAACTCTTTATGCTCCGGCAAAGTTCCACTTCGCCATTGTACGGTGAGGCTTATGTCTGAATAATGGGTACGTCAACAAACAAAATTGTGGAATTTAGGCCGACACCAATCCGTATGAGATCCAAGAACGTCAAATGCATCCTGAAAAAGTGAAGATAGGGAGAGGAAACCGATGACGACGGTGCATATGCGCTCCTTAAAAATATTAAATAAAGATATATTACAGAAAATATTTCAGTGCCCCAGAAGCGTAAATTTTGCTTATTTACGTACCCGCTAACATGGAAATGGGCCTCATCACTCATGATTATTTTTGGTGAAAAATCATCTTCCTCTTGGTGGTGATTAAGGATTGCTTGAGCGTATGTTAGACACGATTGCCGGTCAGCAGCTAACAGCTGATGCACCGTCTGGACTTTGTACGGAAACATCTTCAAATCTTGTACCAAAATTCGCTGTAAAGACCGTCGACTGATACCCATTTGCGTGGCACGTCGTCTGGTCGATGTCGACGGCGCTTCCATGACATCCTCGGCTACAGCAGCAATATTCTCTGCAGAACGGCTACTCCGGGGTCTGCCACGCCTGGCAGCATCTCGTGTTGTGCCAGGCGAGCGGCTAAATGTCGCAGTGTTTCACCAGTAGGCGTTGGACGGCCAGGAAATCTGCGACGAAATTCACGTTGTGCCAAAGTCACCGACCGATTATTGGTCAAATAAATATATTTATTTCGCATGTGTTTACTACACAAATGTCAAAACAGAACTGACATTAGGGGCCAATCGCAAAATTTATAGCATTTTCTGATAGGAGGATTACTTTTGCGCCACCTTGTACAAACTACAGCGACAGTCAAAGCCATGTTATCGATCAAATTCATCAGAGTCATGAAAAAGCCTCAACTGAAATTTGCACAATGTTATTTTTCATACATTATGGCATCGATAGGCTTTCGATGATATCTCACACATACTTTGTTTTATTTAAATTTAAAGATTGTATGCCGCGTTATCTACCATTTATTAGACTCACAAACATTGATTCTCTTGAAACCCTTCGATAGACCTGAAATTTTTCTTAAAATTAGACAAATTTGTGTTATGATTCCTTTAATAATAGTTAACTAATATTACAGGTGGATACAAAATTTTAAATGGGGTAACAAAAGTTTGGTTGCTTCAACCGAAATTCTTCTTTATCAACTGACTTTCTGTTGACAGAACAGAACCGAATTTTTTGATTGGTTACAAATTCGGTTGCTACCACAAATCTGTTTTCTCTGTGAGCAGTTACGTTAAGTTTTCTTTCATGTGTGTTTTTTTCCATAAAACATGTTAAGTGTTATATCTATTTATGTAAAGAAAATCTCAAGTGAAATTTAAGTAAGTGGATATTTATACCAAACATAGATACAATATTTTATTAAAAGTACTTATCGCTCATTTGCTACAACAACGTCATAATTAAAAAAAAGTCGTTGCGAGGCTTTGAATGTTTTATGGCATTTTACTATTTTCTTAAATAAATGTTCAACAAATTATGAGATTTTAGAAATAAAACCTGATTTGAATAGTAGATATTAATATCCTTCTAATCTGTACTTAACCCAAATTTTTTCTTGTCAAATATACGAGAAAACACGAATTTTGATTTTGATATTTACAACAAAAAAACACTCTCACGCAAAAAATGATTGACTTTTTTGAAAACTGATGAAACTATATGAAAGAGTATAGAACGGCGCACATTTTGTATTACTCAGTTCAAAAAAGACGGATTTTGAGTTATGATGTTGTTGCAGCTAATGGGGGATATATTCTTAATAAAAGGACCGCCAAATTTTTAAAATGACATTTGTCTTAAAATAAATTTATTTTATTTTCTTATTTTAAAGAAATACATTGCAAAAGAACAAAAATGGATTAGAACTCGAAAATATTGAAAATTTCATTTATCCGTCGATATCTCAAAAAAATAAATTTTTATATCAAATTGACAAACTAATGGAATGGAATTCTCATGGGCCCAAATGTTATGATAGTATCTCTATGAAAACTAGAATCTAGGTATTTAAGTACAATTACAGTCTTGTTGGATAAGGGTTTTAATGCGGAGTGAAGTAATAACTGACACAGACCATTATCATACTAATGTGGTAATAAAAGCTACTATAAATCGAGTATCGAGTTAAGCAAAATATTAGAAGTCAAAGATCACCTTTAAATAACTGATAATCTGATACCGGTGTTATCACTAAATGTTTGTAGAACTATTTACATCAGCACATTTTTAATATTCCCATTTTCAACGCCCATATACACTAACACATTTTCTTATTTCACAAATGATAAGTATTACACACGAGTAAACACTATTAAACATTGCATTACGTAATTCCGCGTTTAATTTTAAATTCAAAAAAAAAAAATGTCAATCTCTCTATCGTCATTGTTAACATTTAACAAAAAAGCAAATACAAGAAAAGCTGCATACAATAATTATTTTCTCATGCAGCATACAAAATCTAATTTATTCATGGCCACTAAATGTTCACTTACCTTTTCATATTCTCGACTACAATTTGTGTTGAATTTTTCTTCCTCCGCCTTTCTTTCGTTAATTTTGGTGCTGTAACATTTTAGTTTCTATTTCACTTCCTACATTCTTTTGTATGTCAACAATTTAATAGACTTTGCGCCTATGTGCACACAACGGCTACAGTTTCATTATAACAGAGTATTCATATGTACTCGCATAAATATCCCAGCAGTTCTAGGAGACTGTACCGAACTATCATTTAGGGTTACATTTAGTTACAGGACTGGCTACGTGACTAGTTATTTTAACATGTGCTACTCTTAAGCAGGAGTGTCCGATAGCTGGTCCTAAGTAGTCAAAGCATTGGATTCACATATCGGTTACATAACTACGTAACTGGTTACTTGATCGGCTACATAATTAGTTATTTTAACATGTATGGGCGCAAGCGAAAGCTAATTGACCTTAAATAACCGATTACTTGTAAACAAACCGTCCTCCGACAACTCTCCAATAGATTACTTCTGGTAGGAAAAATAACTGCTTTCTAAAGTTTAAAGTGACACTACAGGTTACTTCGAGACTCTAAAGTGACAAATAACTTCACGCTAGTTACATAGGATGACACTTCACTATTAAATTCGATAGTATTAGGACTCCAACATTTGAGAAAAAAAGAAAAAATTTATTTTTCAGAGAGCGCGATTGAACACATAACCTCTTGTTTTATAGCCTAATGCGCTAATCACTAAGCCACAAAGCTCTTATTTGTACTGCTCTCTATTTGCTATTAAGAATTACATGTGAGTCTACTCACAATTTTTGCTTATTTTCATCATCAGAGGGAACGGAAATACCAACGCCCACATTCAGCAGTACATGTGGCCTTCAAAGTGATTTATTTTCAAAAACTTAAGGCGAATATCTGACTATTGCTTGTTACTGAATACGCTGGCGAAATGTAGTGCAACCATTTAGCAGCCACAGCGAACTAGTTTGTTGTACAAGTAGTAACATATAATATAAGGTTTCCAATTGGCACTTTTAAAACTGCTGGGCATATTCAGAAAGTACTCACATAGACTATTGTTTGTGCATTTGTATTGTTTACATACTCGTTTATATTGTTGTTGTTGTTGCAGCATTTATATGACGTTTTTTCTTTAAGCTATTATTGTTGTAGTTGCTGTGTGTGTCCTTGCTAAATGCAAGTGCTCCACTTTAGTATTTAGTACAACACTCACACATTTTCTTGTTTTCATTATTTGTTTCTCTTGTAACATACCCTTCGCTTCTTAGTCTGTTGCGAGTTTTTATTATTTGTTTTATTTGTAAATTACTGAATCAACATGCAGACATTTTAATAATTTCATATGAAGAGCTAAATATCTGCACTCGCATACTTTTCTATATAAGTGGATTTAATATACAAATTGACTTTTCCACGTTAAAAATAAATTAAACTGCGGAAAATGTTTAGGGAAATAAATAGAAAAATACTTATTTTTGAAACCACAAAGCAATTTAAATGTAACTTTTCGGTGGATTAAATATGTCAAAAACCAGATGCTGGAAATTTTTAAAAAATCGTATAAGCTTAGGGGTTGCACATTCTATTTGATTTTTCGAGTTTTGAATCCAAGTATTTTACAAAAATCTAAATTACCAATAGATGTTTAGATATAAAATAAATACATTTTTAGATATAAAACATTACATTTCATGCAACAGTTATTATTCTCCATTATATTAACTGGCTGCACAAGGTTTCAAATATAGCTTGTTCTATTATGGGTTATAGAGTGGCCCGATTTGAAAACCACTAATTTTGAGAAAATTTTGTTAAATATCTGACCGAAAATGGAATACTCCAATGTATGGGCCGGAGCTTCTAAGTCTATTTTGGAGCTTCTCGACCACGCACAGTGGGGCAGAATCAGAATTTTTTTGAAATAAACCTGGCATTTACAAATGCTCCAGCTGGGGCGCTATGGTGGCTCAAAGAAGGGTACCTTCGACATTAAAACACATTAAACACGTGCCTTTTTTTGTTTCCCATCTGATTTTAGGAAAGCGCTTGGCTAGTTCTTGAAAAAACATGGTTGTGTGTGCTATTTATCTCTTATAATTTCTGAGTTATAGGCATTTAGTTACCTTAGTTCGCCTTTTTAAAAATATAGGTCGTACTTTTCGTTAGTTACACATCAAAATTACCAATAATATGCAAAAGATTTCATAGCAATATCAATTATGGAAAATAAACGATTTTCAATTCAAGAATTCAAAAAATAGTAGATTGTTGCTGTTTTTTGGGCGAAAGGATGACTTAACTCCTTTTTTATTAAAAAAAAAAAACTTTCTTTAATTACATGTAACAATTTTATATTCAATTATAAATCCAAAAAAAAAAACAATTTTTAATTCGGATGTGAAACAAATAAATGGCACGTGCTTAAAAATTTTGCATGTCGAAGTTACCCTACTTTGAGCCGCCCCTGGAGTATTTGCAGGTCCGATTTTTATAACTTAAACTCGAAAACTCCTTGACAACGCCAACGATTTCCAAAAAATTTTGATTCTGCCACACTGTGCCGCGTACAGGAGTGGGCTGAGGTGATTATTGGTTACAGTAGGGTCTCCAATTCTATTGATTCACTGGAGCACCATCGCAATATGGGCTGTGTTGCACTGTTCTATCGGTACTACAATGGAATGTGTTCTGATGAAATGCCCTCGTTCCTGATACGAATACACGTTTCTCATCAAGCACATATCCATTTGTGGTCGATTGGACCGCAGAACACACAGGGAAAATTCTTTCTTTACGTATGTAGAACAAACTTTCCGCTGAAGTGTCGTTTTCAACGTAGGAAAGTTCCTCCCTCCCATAGCCTATTTTCCTAGTTCCAACACAATGCTTTGTATGAGTAGGAGTCATCCCCGGAGTGCAGTTCCAAGAAAAGAAAGAATGACCAATACATACGAAATTTGTTTGTTGATATACATTTTTGCACTCTTGGCAATACTTATTGGAATTTATATCGAGTTTTAAAATAATTAACACTTTTTTGGCCGATTTTTTTTTTACATGGAAAATTTTATGTCGTGCTTTGTAAATAATTTTTTTTTATTTTTGTTAGTTTAGTTATGGGTTAACGCGTTCTGCAGCTAGACATGCAATCATTTAATTCATCGGCTGTCGTTGACCGTGGAATCACTGACATTTTTTGCCAAAAATCACCTACCAACAGAATCACTACACCACCAAACCGTCTTTTATTGTTTCGTTAATCTTTAATCGTTTTGTCTAATGTCTCCAAAAACTTTTTATGCGCCATTGTACAGTGAACAATGGCGCATAAAAAGTATACTCATCCCAAAAGATCAGTTTGCTTTGCTACAAAACGTTGGCCATCGGAAATGTTGTTCGATTTTCATTGTTCCGTAAAAACATTAGCCAAATCGGTTTAGGCGTTCATCGATTTTAAATATATCAAAAGACGCCCACTCTTTTGACATAAGTATTGAAAATTAAGTTCAAGTTTTTTTCCTAAAAACTTTAATTGAATTACTACGAACATTAAGAAAAATTAGACAAATCGATATCTGATATTGGAAAAATTAAAAAAGGGGGGCGTGGTAAAATTCTCTTTCCGTAAAAACCTATGTTAAGTTATGACGAACATTAAAAAAAAAACATCATTTAAACTTGTTGAATACTATGGGAAATCTCAATTCATCAATTTAAGTGGTAAAAATGGGGTTTACTGAATTTCTGAAAATGCCGAACGTTGAGGTCACTCGAAATCCTTGATAAAATCAAGATATGAATGATCACTTGGGTATGAGAAAGCTTACTGCAAGATGGCTGCCTCGTTTGCTCACAATTCACAGTGCGGCCAAATGCCCTTTGTACGGCAAATAGTCGAAAAAACAAGTTTTTAGTTGGGGGTTTTTTGTCACTGTGTTGGTTAAAGCAATTCCTTAGGAGTTGAAAACTCCTTGCCTCAAATGCCCTTCATATTTTTAGTTTGAATGAGGCCTTCACTCAAATGGCACACTATCGTAGTAAAGATCGACTAGTAGGAGCTTCCGTTAAACAAGAGTCAAAGTTTTTGTAATCAAGCCAATCAAACAAAACAAACTGTATTGTACAGCTAAATGTAAGAACTTTAAGCTGGATATAAAAATGAATCTAAATTTCTAAATAGTAAATTGCCACACAATGATATGTATTGACTATTTTTTTTAACTTTTTTAAACATAATGGATATGATTGAGTGAATTCTTTTTTATCTTGCTAGATCTCTAAGCTATTGGAGGTAGTAAGCAAAAGTATTATGTAGCTACCCTATGAATATTTTTACATCCTGCAAAAATAACAGGAATTGACTAAAATATTTTATATTATAATAGTTAAAACCCGGTGTACTTCGCTACTCGTATCGTAATGAAATAAAAATTATGTTTTTCGAGGTATTTAGAAATAAGTGTTTACTTTGTATGGGAAGTGACTTACACACTGTTCCGATCTGTCCCACTTTTTGGTTTAACTTCATGCAAGTTTGAAGACTGTCACAATTATAGTTCTGAAGATAGTGGAAAATATATATATTCTTGTTATGGGTGGTGCCACGCCCATTTTTTAATTCCGCCCATTTTTAGCCAATAATCGCACAATGGTACCGAAGTAAATTCCGTAAAGTTGGCGGCTTTCACAATTATAGTTCAACAGATATTCCGTAACAACTATTTACTTTTTATGGGACGTGCTACGCCCACTTGAAATTTCAAAATAATATTTGAAATTTCAAGAAGGTTAATTCTGAAAACGGATTCGTCAGCGACTCCTAGATCCCCCATATACCAAATTGTGGATCATTTTCTACATTTTTTGACCTTTGGCCGCACAAAGGTGCCTTTGGCCGCACTGTACAATCGGGTGCACAAAAGAGTACACACATCTGCATTTAGCAATACAAAAAAATTCCGCCCTATTCTCCAGATTTAGCCACGAGTACCTAAAGAAATGTCTCGGCGGAAAGAGAGTTGACTCCAACTATAAAACTATCTAACCAAAAATAGCTATTTTGATGACCTCGACAAATTTTAATGTGCATGATCTCCAAGGAGACTATGTTGAAAAATAAAATAATATTTTTTTTCAAAAACCTGTGTCGAATATTCCACTGATAGGCTATGCTTACATCAATTGGTTAGAAATTATGGATTTATTTTCTAAATATTTTGGTGCTGCTCCACTGTGCGCTAAGAAACAAATTTTGTGGCATCTTCAAATCATCAGCCTACTTACAAAAACTGAGGTTTTTCTTGTATTACTTAATATATTTTTAAATGATTTAAAATTTTTTAACCTGCACAGCTGTTCGCCAATGTTTATTCATTTCGTAGTTTCCTCTCAAGAAAGTGGCATTGCAATATATACAATCTGAGGATTAGCATTCTATTTGAGCTTCCACAAAAGCCTTAAGATACCATCTCAATAAGAAGAAAGCCATCTAGATGGACTGTTAGATCCATAAGTGTAAAAATTAAGTAATTGCAAAGTTGTATATTTTCGTTTTTCATGAAAATATGGATTGATAAATTGAAAATTACTACAAAATGCAAGAAAATGCCTGATTTGTATAAGCCTTTTGTCAATAGTTTAAATTTTTTTTAATAGTTGTTAGCTGCATGTAACAAAAAACCTACAATCACATGACCTTAAGCCCTAAGATTAAACACACTTGTGCCGAAATGTATCCCCTAATAAGGTCCTTCAACTTAAAAACACATTAATGAACCTTTTCGTGTAAACTTGTGTTTACACAAAGTTTTAAATAATGTTAGTTTAGTTTTGTTTTCATATCCCTTCACTTATTAACATTTCTTCAGTACAACAAGTTTTCTACCTTTAAAATGCGATAATAACAAGGTGTGTTTTAAAATGAGCTCAATACGTACATAAATGACATTCATAAAACTTTACAAAACGACCAAGTTTTTCCAAATATAATTCCGCTTAAAGTTAAATTTGCCAACAAAAAATAATCAAATGAAAGCAGTATTTAAAGCTATTGTCATGCGCTCTTAAAAATGATTCTTAAGTTTGGCAAACAACAATGAAAAACGAAAAAAAAAAAAAAAAACTGAAATAAGCTGTTTTGTTAACAAAACAAATATATTTTTATATACCAGAAACATTGCCAAATATATTTATCTGTTGTCTGCCATTATGTGTACACATATATATGTATTTACCTATATACATTAGGATGGCACCGTTTGTATGAAGGAAATATAAAGGGTCGATATGTCCAACTAAAATTAAAGTTTAGTTTGTTTGAGGAGACCATTCCTCAAAGGATATAAATGTTAAGATTTTAGGATTTTTTGTTCATATTCCTCGCATAGGAAATGTGGCGTTTTCAATGTCGTATCTGAATTCTTCAAAACACGATATCCATTCAGAACACAAAGGCTCTTTGCATATTGAACAAATAAAATATGTGCGTTTTTCTTTGTTCATGCAACTACAAACACACAGCGTCTCCATTGGTATTTTTTTACTATTTTTAACCTACGACATTTTGTTTTATATCCATTTGACTTTTGTCGCAACTCTGCCATGTGTCCTTCTTTTTTTGGAAGACTCAATCGTTCATTTGTGCACTGCGCAATAAAAATAAACAACTATTCTGGAGACAAACATTTTAAGACTTGGAGCTCAGAGCTAACGGAATGGGCTCAATCTCTTCAGTGATGGAGACCCATACTACTGGAAGACGTTTTTTACTTGTCAAAAATTCTCATGCCCATACAATTTGTATGCAGCATACCGAAATAACGCGGCGGCAACTCTTTGCAAATGGAAAATCCGATTTTGACAGCGCGTTTAATAGTGAAGTTAGTTGCAAAACAATAAATGTAAACACATACATACAAAAGGAGAAACAAATATCCAAGAAACTCATTTTTTAAACTTTAATATTTTTTTTTTTATAAAATTTTAGTTTACAAATCACAAAACAAAAATCAGATACACCAATACTGCAATGAACTTTATTGTTTAAATAATCCGGGTTGTTATATTTATTTTTTTAATAACCTTGTTTTTGTTGTTTGACGTAGCATTCCGCTCTTATTTAGGTATGACATTTCAGCGTTAAAGCCAAGTTGAAGAAAACGTTCCGCCTTACGCTTTTATTTAGGTAGGCCAGTTACACTAAATTCTGTTCTAATCATACTGCAATTTAATAACCGGAAATGAAAACCAATGTAACGATATATCCCGTTTATGTGGATTTGTCAAAACCAGTGGGATCAATTATCCCAAAATGAAAAAATCCCACATATTGATGTTTACTTGATTAAAAAACATTTATATTATTTACACAAAATAACTTTCAGAAGGAGAAATACCTACGAGTAGTATATACGCTTATTGATCGAAAAACAGCTTGTACATCCAACCGAGGTTTTTCACAACTACATAATTGCAATAAAAACCAATGCTCAATTAGAGCGTACCCAAATCAACTGATAATAAACAAAAAATATTTAAAACTACCAATGGGATATTATCTAATTTAAATAGAGCGTAAATTGTATTTTTTACACTTCTTTGTCTTCTTTTCTGAAAAGAATATAGGTTGGTAAGCGTACAACCTGTTCTGTTCAAATAATATTTCTCAAAAAGCCCGAAAATATGCAACATGTTTCATACTTATTTTATCAAAGGGTTAGAAATGCAGCAGTTTTTCAACAGTTTTTCTTGTTCCATGGTAGGCAAATTGAAGCATTTAATTTGTATGCATGTATGGGTAAAAAATATCCTGTAGTCAGCCTAGAACTATTGCACTATTTAAAATGTCAACAACTTTCCTTTAAGCGTCAGTAGAGATACGTTTGAGGCAACAGTTCTAGTGTATTTCTGGTGACATTGTCAACGAACGCGTCAATATTTAGGTTTTTTTATAATGTTGTGTAGTCAATAGATATTGAAAATAACTACCTAGTCAGTTGTGATACAGTCTACTAGTGGATTTTCAATGACAAGCTAATGTTAAATGTCAATAGAAAATTACTTGGCTGGGGTACACATGGTAGTAGTGCTACTGACAATGTCACTAGAAAATCACTACAAATGCACTATTGGCATTCCCTGCAGGGTAAAATATCAGCAACAAGATCAAGCAACTGAATGAAATATTTGTATTTTTACGCTCTTTTATGTACATTCGGGTTGTGTACGTGTAAATTGACCAAAATCTTCGTAACCTGAGCAATATGAACGTCTACCAATATTCTTGTTATTGAAGTTCGTTTGTGTTAATCAAATAAAGTATGTATTATTTGATTAAGAGTGTTAAAATGAAAGAAAAAAGTATAGTTTTAGAATATTTAGAAGCTACATAAGTAAATGAAAATTGCATACATGGTTTATGTTCTATTATGATGGTTAAAAATATAACAAATTATGGTACAAAATATGTTGGCAACATTTTGTGTCAGCAAAGAAAACGCTATTAAAATGAATTAAACTTTATTTTAGTTGGAAGCGTCCACAACATATTTTTGGGGCCACCTTAATATACATACAAGAATTCTTAGATGTTTGCCTGAGCTTGTTGAATAAAAACCAAACTAATTTAAATTTTAAAACACCTGAGCTTTAAAGGTGCAAATGGTAAACAAACAATTTTTTTTTATTATTTGTAATCTATATTTAAGGAAGAGTCGTACCAATATTCAAAATTAATAATATATGTTGGATATTTTATTCAATGGAATTTAGTAGAAAACTTAATGTCTACAATCTGAACTAATAGCGAAGAAATCAAAATTATTTCATTTTTTTGAGAAAATATTGTTAAGCTCCTTTGAAAATGGGGGAATTAAAATAAATTTAATCTTCAATTTAAATTTTTGTTAAAAATGAAAATGGAATTTAATACCAACGTTTTTTTTATTCATTTATTAAATCGTAACCACTTGTATCAAATTTCATAAAATACTATTGGAGCATTTTCAGATCAATTGTATGCATGTGAACTAACTTTTTATTAAGAGAATTACATGGAGGAGACCTAAGGCTTCTTTCTTATTATTATTGGGTATATGACTTAAAAATATGAGACTTTTTTAAAGTTTTAGCTTTTGTTTAAAACATTTTTACAATATAAATGTACTCAATGTTTAAGCCATTGTTAGCCACCTTTTCCCATCTTTCAGACAACTTATGGAGACAAAAGAACTACTCAATATGGTTAACCTACGATTCACATGATTGTATCAATCATATATATGGTTACAGTAAACAAGTATATATTTTTGACAACCATTTTTATGATTAAGGTTTTACCATATTATGTTGCTCTCAGCTAATTGTTATCATAATCTGAGAACAACATATTATGATATAAAAATTCATCATAACAATGGTTGTCACAAAGATATACTTGTTTACTGTAACCATATATATTATTGATACAATCATGTGAATCCCAAGTTAACCATATTATGGTTATGTTAATAGTTACTGTAACCATAATATTGTTAAAAAACTTTAAAAGTGTTGAAATGGTTACTGTAAAAATGCACAACTATATTTTTTCTCTGCGTGCAGGTTCCCTGGGATGGTCTCGCAGCTTTCAGCACCTCATAATAAATAGAACCCATTTTCTCTCACCAAATACAGAACATTACCTCATATTTGGCTTTGGTGTTGAACCGGCTGGTTGGCAGGGCTTCACATACCATCTTTTTACGTTTCGGGATATTTTAATGCATTCATTTTTCATCGAAAGTAATGATTGGGCGCAAAAATGATTTTCCTTTATAGCGTTCAAGCATCCTTTTGGACAAGCAAAATCATCTTTCAAGGTACAATTCGAATGGTACCCAATTTCCCTGCTTTGAGTGAATCCTGCTGCTCTCAAATGTTTTGATATTGCTGCTCGAGTAGCTCTCAATGATTTTGCAAGCTCCTGTTGAGTTTTATAACAATCTTCATGGAGTAATGCCTCCAATTCTTTATCTTCAAACATCTTTGGCTGGCCTGGACTATATTTTTCTTCCGTGTCAAGATCACCATCTCTGAGCCGCGCAAACCATCACTCGCACGTTGAAACCGATGAAATACATTTACCATAGTCTTTGGTGTGCAATAGGTGTGCTTTAGCGACGACCAACATATGACGATTAGTTGGTACAAGATTAATCATTTTCGAAGCTAAGAAAAACTCTGCTGTTTACACTATAATGTTCAATAACTAAGTGAGTATAAATGACAGACATGCACCCTTCAAAACGACATATAAATTATTAAAAACAAAAAACAATCCCGCAATCGGAAAAAATATTTTTTAACCCATGTTTTTTTTTCCCAAAAAAAGTTTGTTTTAAAGACCTTTTCAAAAACGTATATAAAGCCATAGTAATTCAGACCTACAATGGGTAAAATTCGGGAAAAATATTTTTTAATCCGAAAAAAAATTTTTTTTTTTACTCAATCGATGAAAAGGGTCTTAAAAATTAAATAGTTTTGAGCTTAATATGAATAAAAACTTCGCGTCGTAGAAGGACTTTTAGTTTGTATTAAAGAAGAAAGCGTAAAACTAACAAACAAATTTTAAATATTTTCTCATAGTGAGTTAAAAAATACTCCACGACTCTTGTTAGAAATGAATAATGCATTCTTAAATTAATCAATTCTAAAGAGTGTTAATTTTACATCAAACAACAAAAAAGTTTGGAGTTTATTCGTAATAAAGTGAGTGGAATATATATTTTGAATTTCAAAGAAATCGGAATTGGTAAAAATCCACAATATCCAATAATAAACTCCAATTAGCGAAATTCTTTTATTAATTTTTTTTTTAGAAATTTCTCATAATAAGCTTCAAATTGCGAAATTACAACTTTCTATTTTGAACAAATTTCGAAAAGTTTTTTTTACAAACTATACTTTGATATATTTGGAAAACAGAAGACCAAATTAATTAATCCAGTACGCAACGTAAGAGAAGTGAATACTGGTATTCGCCATTTTACTATTATTTTTTCTTAATTTTGTAATTGTAGTTTATATTTTTCAATTACAATTACATGTAATTGAAAAAAATTTAATTAAAATCATATGTAATTGTAATGTTCTATTGCTCAATTAATTATTACAAGTAATGGTAATTGTACCAGTAATAAATTACACAATGTAAAGATTACCCCCCCAAGTCTGGTGTTTTACTATCATATCTAATTTTTAACTAATTTATTTTCCCCGAGTGTATTTAACATGTGCAATTTGTAGTATTTTACCGCGTGTTTAGCTCGTTTTACAAACACACTATAAACGTACGCAAGCATGTTGTCTATTCACCACTATGTACAAGGACACATAAATATTGTAATAGAGAGAGAGAACTGAAGTAAAAGAGCACGTAAAGGAAATTAGAAAAACTTCTCAGAGAACGTGTGTGGTGAGCAGTGTTGCCAAGCTGCAAATAATAAGATTTTATAGCTATTTTAAATTGAAGTGATTTTAAATATTTCTTTATGAAATGATTTATTTGTTTTTTAAAATTATATTCTATAAAGTAAATTATTCATATTTACAAAAATATATAGTTTATTGTTTTTAAATCCATTATAAGTTTTTCAATTCATTCATAATTTCTATAATTATCAATCAAAAAATTCATTAATCATGTCAAACTTATCAAAAAAATATTTCAGATTTGTAAGTATTTATTAAATCCAACAAAAGTTATCTCTGATTATTGTATATAATTACATTAGACTCATACTTATCCAAATTCTTTATAAGGAGATAAATAAAACTAAAAGAAAACTGCATTCCATGATTCACCACAGCAAGTGTTTTGTTAAAAAATGCATGTAATTGCTTGCATATTCTGTAAACTCTTACCATTCACAAAAGCAGCGAATCATTATGAGTGTTATGAATATAAGAAGAGCTTTTTGAGTTAAAATATGAGTATGTTTGAATTAATTTAAGTATGTATTGAGAAGAATTTTTCTTGCATATTTCTATTTTTAACAATACGGAAAACACCATTTTCAATATTTTTTACTATTCCGGAGTTTATTGTATTGTATTATAAGACAAAATTTAGTTCTTGAGCCACGCGCCAAACTTATTTTAAACAAATTAATGCACTGATTTTGTACTATGCATTCAACTTATCATCGAGCTTTTGTGAATAATTTGAATACAAATCAAAACACAGTAATCATTTTTGAGTTGTTATTGCTAGAGGCATTTAAGAAATGATTGAGAAAATGGCAATCAATTGTGAAACCACAAGCACTGTAAGTTGGACCAAAAGTGGGTCAAAATCGGGAAAAATTTCCTTTAACCCAAATTTTTTTTTGTCGTAAAATTTAAAAAAAAAAAAAAAATTTGAAAAAACTTATAAAAAAAAATTAAAAAACAAAATATATATTGAAGTCAAGGTAAGCTACTCTTTAGAGACGTGATTTGTTAATAAGTGCCTACAAGCACTCTTGAGCATTTCAGACTAGTTTTGCTGCCTCAGTTTTTAAGAAATGGCTGGTCGAGTGAACAAACTTTTAAAATTATCTGGTTTGAGTGATGAACAATTAGAAAAGTTATTTTCAATAAAAATTGACAAACTATACTAACTAAAACCCGACTATGCTTCAATCTCTAAAGACTCAAGGGAGCCTTAAGGCAGCCATTTAGTTTAGGCGATGAAAAATGGTTCAAATATGATTGCCCGAAGCTTACGCGAAGCTCGGCAAACCAGCTCAATACACACCGAAGCCAAATGTCCATGAAGCTAAGGTAATACCCTGCATATGGTAGGACAAAAAAAGTTATATCTATTATGAGCTGCTGAAATCTGGCCACGCCATCACAGGGAACCAGTACCGATCGCATCTGACTGGTTTGAAGTGAGCAGTGGCCAAAAAACGCCCATATCATGCGGTCAGATATAAAACCGTAATATTCCATCATGACAACGCTCGGCCACATGTTGTAAAACCTCTTCAAAAGTATTTAGAATGAAAAGGTTGGGATGTCTTGCATCACCTGCATTATGGTCTATACTGTGCCTATTTGTTTCGAGCAGACGCTCTCTGGGATACGCTTCACTTTGGAACAGAGTATCCGATATTTGGCTTGATCCGATCTTTGCCTCAAAATGTGAGCAGTTCCTTTGGCTCAGAATCCATCTGTTGCTAGGAAGATGGGAAAAGATCATAGCTAACAATGGCCAATTCCATTAGTAAATTTATATTGCACAAGTGTTTATAAATAAAAGCATAAAATTTGAATAAATCTTGCGTTTTTAAGACATACACCCAATAATAATTTATGATTAAACAAGTTTTATCTGAAATCAAGTTTTACCTTAAAACAAAACAGCTAGATAAAACAAAATTAATTCTAAGAAAGGGTATATTTCCCATTAAATTTATATTCTTTTACCAAATATTGTTACTCTCTCTCTCTCTCCCAAACATATTTTCTCTTTTTTTTTATTTTGTTTGCAAACAATAACAAGCTTTTGCTTTTTTTCTGAATGCTACCCTCCACTTTTGCCACTTAATCCTTAGAGCCATAATGTCTGTGGTGAATTTTGGCCTGGTTACAACACGCTACCAGAAAATCGAAATATAAACACAGATGCTGGATAAAAAGTCAGTCAGTAGTAACAAAGTTAAGCAACGTTAAACATTAAAACTAAATAAGCGAAAATAATTTAATGGATAAATAAATTATTTAGTATAAGTCATACAAAAAAAAAGAGCCAAAAAAAAAACAGCAGACCAAAAAATAATATAAAAAAACAAAAACCATAAAACATAAAGCCCATTAAAAATATATATGTAGAAACGAAAAAAGTGCTTTAAGTCATAATACAAAAGGAAATTAAACCAAAAGTACCTAAATCTAACAAAGAAACAAAATATACACAAACAAATAATAACAACAAATCATAATTGAAAAAGTTTTAATTAAAGCAATTTTAATATAAAAGAGAAATTAATTAAAAATTTAAATTTCAATTTCTATTAAGTTTGCAAAAAATATTGTATTATAAGTGTTTAGAAATGTGTTTAATATGGCTTAAGGCCATTTTAAAAAATTAACAAATTTCCCCCCGAAAAACAGCAACAAACAGAGGTGAGTTAAATTTTATTGATTTTAAACATATTTAGGTTTTAGGAAATTTTCAATATAAAATAATTTTTAAATAAAAAAACTAGAATTTATTTACTGCACTTTTATTTTATTTATTTAAAAAACCTTAATTGGAATACAAAACCTCATGGTATGCTTAACACTCTTTGACCAATAACCCGCTCAATGTGCATCTGTGCGTATGATTGTTATTTAATTTTAATTAAACAACCATCATACGTATTGTAGGCGAAACAAATAATTCATTACTTTAAGCTTCACTGCATCAAAAATTGATGAATTTTGTTTTTCTTTTGTATATTTTTATTAAAAATTCCTCTTGCTAAAATATTTGCCTCTAAAAAACAATGAAACAAATTTTTTCCCGAGAATTTAGGACAAGTTATTAAGGAAGGGTCTTGTGTTTGTGTTTTTTTTTTTAAGTTTTAATATATTTTACCACAATGTTTTATGGACATTAAACTCTTAGTCTCAGTTATGGCAAAAACTAATAAAAAAAAACAAGTACCACTCTCAAAAAATTTTATTTGCTTTCAAAACAGAACCCCAAAAATTTATGTGCATAAAACGTGAGATTTGTTGAATTGATATGAGCTTCAGTTGAAGTTTTTGCTTTTATAAAGCTTACAACCGTAAAGAGGATAATTAATTGTAAATAAGTAACAGCATAAAGTGCTTAAAAAAATGAGCCAAATTTATCTAACCAGGGTAATGACCAACATTATTTATTAGTTTTAAAAAAGAAAGTAATATAAATATATTTGGCAAATATTTTAAGAATTTAAAAGAATTTCAGTTATAAATCAAGCTAAAAACTAAGAAGATTGCAGCAGTTTTATTCTGCTAAATGTCTAAAGAATTATTTTTACCCAAAAATTTATTTATTTGATAATTCATTCCCTTATTTAATAAACTAGTGATATTGTGTAGAAAAGGTTTAACTAATTAAGGATATTAATATATAATTAACGAAAATTATAAAGAGTGAGCCAAGAAACCATAAATTTGTATTAAGTTAAAAAAGAAAACTTAAAAATTTCACTAAAAAATTCTCAAAAATACATAAATTTATTCAAATATTTTACAAATTCATTAAACATTAAAGTATTTGCATATTACTCGGTATTTATAATGTTATCCTTTCCCACTAAACATAGTTCAGTTGCCTCCATTACCTTTTTGTACGCGGTGGTCCACTTACGCTTAAAATCGCACATGTCCTGAGATACCTTTCCAGTGTTCTTTAATTCTATTTTAACAAGGGCCCAATAACTTTCCCCTGGCCGAAGTTCTGGACAGTTTTGCGGATTTGCCTTACGATGTACATAATTGGCATTATAGTTTTAATACCACTCAATGGCATTTTTTCTATAGTAGCATTATGTCAAAATGGGCTAGTTATATGAATACACTTTGTGCAGTTTTAAGAAAGGTAAAACCGTTTTTGTAATATATATTTCTGTATTTATCGTAATATATATTTCTGTATTTATCGTGCCTGATGATTGTCCTTTTTTGCCAAGCAAATGGCTTGTAAAGTAAGAAACTCCTTGAGGAATTTTGTTTGCTTTTTTGTCCGGTATTATTCTTGAACATTACCTCGTCTATCAGCCACATAAAAATCTTGACCCGGAAGTTTTGAAAAGTTTTGAAAAGTTTCATAATCCATCACGCGACAGGTTTATTTTTTTTTATAAAATTTTAGCTCAATTTTTTCGCTCATTCATTTGCTAGTAAGTATATTACCGCATTGCTATCTGGAACTTTCTGAACTTTATACGACTTCAATCCAGTGTTCGGTGCTCTTCCAATGGGTTGTTCGACTTATTTTGCCTTTCCAATATACCTTAGTCTCAAAACTCTACATACGATATCGAAATTTAATTAAATTTGAAAATTTTTTCAGATTTAATGTTTAATCTTTGAAAATTACCACTTGTTAATATTTATCAGGGTCTACTTTACATCACTGAAATAAAAAGAGATTAAAAAAATATGGTCGCTGTTGTTAAATTTTGCAATATGCAACATAGGAAGCGTTGCAAAAGTCTACATACGACTTTTACTTATATACAACATTTTTATGGTAAAGCCGTTAATTTCATAATTAATAAGTTTATTTAGTTTTAAAGAAGCTGCGTGTGTGAAATTTTGTGGTATTTTTTCAATTTTAATATATCAAATCTGAAAATGGCAAAAAAAAAAAAAAAAAAGGAAATAGCCACAGAAGTCCGAAAATTAGTTGTCAAATGAAGAAAAATCTATAGCAAAAGTGGTGGAAATCGTTAGTTTGTCAAAATCTACAGTCCAAACTATCCTTAGGAACTATAAAAGGATTGGAAGATTTGAAAGTTTGCCCCGAACAGGACATCCTTTAATGCTTGATGAAAGATTAAGGCGTAAAATTTTAAGAGAAGTCCAAGAAAATCCCAAAAAAAGTAGCGTAGAATTGAAAAACGATATCAAAAAAGACTATGGAATTGATATGCATGCAGATACAGTTCGCCGCTGCTTAAAAAAATCTGGACTTCAGTCGTGCATAGCAAGAAAAAATAAAAATAAATAATAAAAAGAAACGATTTGACTATGCTGCTCAGTACAAAGACGTCCATTTAAATGATCCAACGTTTTGGGAAAGGGTTATTTTTACAGACGAATGCAAGTTTAACCTTTTTGGAAACGACGGTCGCTCAAGAGTTTGGAGAAAGCGATGTACTGCCTTAGAACAAAACCATGTAAAACATGGTGGTAGATCGGTGATGGTGAGGGGGTGCATGAGTGCTGATGGAGTCAGGAAACTAAGATTTATTGATGGAATTATGGACAGTCGTGGCTATATAGACATTTCAAAAAACAATTTTTTACCGAGTGTCGATAAATTAAATCTTAAAGATACATTTATCTTTATGCACGACAACGACCCCAAACATAGCTCAGGCCTACTGAGAGAATGGCTGCTTTATAACATAAAATCGAAGCTTCCACATCCTCTGCAATTTCCAGACCTAAATGTAATCGAACATTTATGGGCCCATTTAAAACAAAAACTCCCAAATAGAAGGGCAACCTCAATTTCCCAGATAAAAATTATTTTAAAAGAAGAATGGGAAAATATTCCTGATGAAGTAACACAAATATTAGTTTCTTCGATGCCTAAAAGACTTAAAGAAGTCTTCGATGCAAAAGGTGGACATACAAGCCATTAAATATTGTTCAAATCATCCCAAAAATGTATCGTATGTAGACTTTTGCTGTTACAAGAAATGCAGAATTTTATTATTTTTTTCGTTAAATGCTTTTAAGTCATGTGAATTGAGATTGTCTTTGTTTAGTTTTGTTATATTTAATGCTGTTAATAAAAAACGTAAAAAGATTTTAAAACATATTAAATCGTATGTAGAGTTTTGCGACTAAGTGTATGTTACACTTTTCTTCCTAACCCTGGGTTTCTTTTAATGTTCCAGTGTTCCTTTTCCTTCTTAACGGCCTTTGAAATAGTGTAACGATCAACCTTCAGTTATTTTGCTATTTTTTTAAAGTCAATATTGGATTTTGTTTGAAAAGTTTTAAATATTTGTTCGGTGACCATTTTGACCACAATCACAGATGAAAATGAATGATTAAGAAAAGATAATGTCTGACATTAGAATGCTAACGTAATTAAAAAAAATAGTTTTTTGTTGTATCAAGGCACAGTGGTGTTCTTAGATCAAGTGAGGTTACAAAAATCAAAAATGTCATGTGCCCCTAAAATATTGGGTAAATCCAATATAAAGGAAATTGTCCAACGATTTCAGATATGCTACTCTTATTACAATAAGATTTTTGGTTCAGCAGATATAACCCTTCAAAGTTTAGTGATTTTAAGTGTTCAAAAAAACAGACCATTTTTCAGATACAGTATCTCGAAAACTAGGTTTCGGATCATCATTGTTTTTAATTCTATTGATAAATCTATTTATTAAAAAAAAGAACTAAGAAAAATTGTACTGTTTGCTATGTGTTTGTCCAGGTAAGTCGATATTTACCAATTATCCATTTTTTTCAATATTGTTATGTTTTAACCTTTTTAAAACGTTGGTTTATTTCCTTTAAATAAACCGGATACTTTCGAATACAAATAAAAGCCGTTTAGTAGTTCAAAATTTGTAATAACTCTTTATTTATTTAAAATGTACAACAACAACAGTTTAAATAGTCACTCAGTGTCTTCATACACGTTTATCAATTCGCAGAAATGCACACACGCTTTATAATGTACAAACTTAAATGTACAAGGCAGTTGATGTTAACTCTAACAGCGCCTATGATAAACTCACTTACGACTGCAACCTCTGCCACTATTTATACACACGCCATCTTTCGTGAATCTTCTATACTGCTCTTAACGGACAAACTAGTATGTTCGAATTCTAGAGCTTTCGATGTCAAGGCTAACAGCTTAAACATTTAGTGTTGTCATACAATGCTAATAACCGCATGCTATCAACATTGTTGATAAGTAGAAGCTTCTACTGATGTACGTGTTTATAAACATAATGCATGTTGCAGGCAGTCGTTACAGACCGTTAAATTAAAATCGCTATTGCACATTCGTAACAATATTTTTCAACTTTGATGGAAAAAGAAATAAAGTGTTAATTTCTATATTTGCCATATTTTCAAAATAAGTTCTTTGGTTATTCCTGCACCTAGAAGGCGTAGAAGCCTTCTCAAACATTCATTTCATAGGCCGATCAATTATCAATCACATGCTTTTTAAATTTTTTGATTTTCTCATTTGGTTTAAGACTTATGATTTTTGCAATGAAAAAACTGAAATGGCGCCACTTTGCAAGGATAAGTTTTGGCTGGAATAGTGTGTTTTATTTTTTTGTTAACTCAGTCTTTATATTTGCTTTTAATGTAGCAATTATCGTGAAGTAGGGACTGTTTTCAAAGCAGTATTCATCTGAAGGCAAACAGCAGTTGAATTTGACTCATCCGATTCAATGGTTTACAGATAGTACATATAAATAAAATCATAAATTAAATTAATATTAGTGGTTATTTTGTCGAACTTTTTTTTTGATTATCATATTATTAATTATTCAGGCTCAAGTTCATTAAATTGATTTCCTTAGAAATACAATTTTTATTTTATTAAATTTTCATAATTTTAAAGAATACTGAAAAAGTTATATTTAGACACACGGCAGAATGGAATGCATTTTCGGGTAATGGCTAACCCCGAAAATGCATTCCATTCTGCCGTGTGTCTAAATATAACTTTTTCAGTATTCTTTAAAATTATGAAAATCATAAATATGAAAACTTGCTCTATATATATTAGCTTTAAAATTTTAAACTGCACAATTTACAACTACAATTTTGATTTCATTTTGATGATTTATAATGATTTTTCTTTAAACAGGCGAGAGTAAACGAAAAATATCGATAAAAGAATGTACTTTTAAACCTTTCCATACAAAATTAATTGTTCTGCAGAATCGCGAAATTCGATTTAGTGTAGTTTTTTTATAGTTTTAAAGTACATCTTTTTAATAGATGCTTGCAAAATACTATATATGTACTATTATTATACACCTTAGAACTGCTAGTCTGTCGATATGTCGATACCCGAAAAACAAATGAAGTAACTTGGTCACCAAATGAACTCTAATGTACATACATATGTAATTTTTGATAATAAATAATATTTAGAATAAAATCTGTTGCATGGCGATTTGACTATTGTTTTTATTGGAAATGTCGCACTCGTTCAACAATACTGTATTAACTCAGAAACTTGTAGGTGTTCAGGAGAGACAAAAAATTTTTGTGGTTACATTTGAAAATCCGAATACATAAGCAAATTCTATTTAAAAATATATTTACATTTGGTCAATTCACAAGGTCTCTTATCAAGTCATATTGTCATAAAGTTCTAATAATTCACAATGGTTTTTATTGCTTTTCAAGCAAAAAATGTACTAAAATAATACTACTTTCTATGCTATGTTTATTGTGTTATCGTAACGAACCAGCAGAGACCAACGCCGATTGCCTAAAAGTCGGTTAAGCCGAGCCGCCGAGTCGTGATATATTAGGACATTAGACAATATGACTGATAAGAAACCTTGTGAATTGACCAATTGTTTTTCTTTAAAATGTTTGCAATTATTAACTCGACGTTTTACAATATTTTTCACATGTTTTTCTTATTAACTAAATTATACAGATGTTCGTAACGTGAATATTTTACACATACTTGATTGTACTTAAACTAAAGATTTATTTTTGTAAATTAGGAAGATCAAAAATTATCACCGATTTTTTTTTTTAAATTATAAGAAAAAGCTATTTATACTATCAATATTAGTGTTAGATAAGTGACTGGTTTTCTGTAATTGTTTGCTATCAATTCAAAAATAAAAAATGCTTTCATTTCTTGTTTTTTTTTTTATAAATAAGTATAATTTCTCTTGTTATATTATATCATTATGGCTTGTAAGGCGAGATGCTGTCTTAAAGATGTTAATATGTTTTGTTACATTTGTGGCGAATATATGTTAAAAACTCAGCAAAAATCAAGTACATAAACGTCAAATGAAGTATTTCTATTGCTGTAGTTAGATTTAAAAATGTATTAAGAAATAAGTCTAATGACTACACTCTAATAAATTTTCATATAAATTTCCTACATAAATAGTAGGTAACTTTTCGCCTACTATAAATAGGGTAAAAATACATGCTGTGTGGAATTTCAAATATTTTTTAATAACAAATGCTTTTTGTTTTTTTTTTTTTTTAAATAAAATGTTGACAATTTTTATATTAAACGTTTACAAAAATATTACACACTTTGGGCCGTTTTCTCATTAGGTGATTATCTTTTTTCCCAACGAAAAACTGCAGATTAAAGAAATTTGGTTTTCTCAATGTCTCATTTGCTTCTATTCTGTCGAAAAGCTAACCCGACCTCATCTGACAATTATTTATTTATCGAACAGATAAATTCTATAAGCTGACTGTTGTTCATAGTTTTCATTTGTTTGTGTTTTTGTAAACGAAATTAAATAGATTTTATAAAAAAAAAAGTTTAATAGATGGAGGATGAACTCGAAGAACATGAGTTCCAAATGAATGGTGATAGAGTTTATCATTCCAGGCCTTACTATCTGGCAGACATGGAGGATAATGAATTTTTCAAAAGATTCCGACTGTTGATGGCCACATTAAACAGCTGATTTATGTAAACATGTTGTCACTTGAAGGCAGGGTTCCCAACTTGGAAGATATTTGTCAAATTCAGCAAGAGCTTGCAAAATCATTGGAAGCTACTTAAACAGCTATTTAAAAACATTTGCGAGCAGCAGAATTCATCTATAAGCAGGAAAATTGGGTACCATACAAATTGAAGCCTAGAGACCTTGAAAGCTAAGTTTTTATGTCTCAGATGCTAAGTGAACACTATAAAAGAATATGATTTCTGAACCGAATCATTACCTGTGATGAAAAATGGATTTATTACGATAATCCGAAGCGTAAGAGATCGAATATGAAGCCCGGGCAACCACCCGAATTGACACCATAGCCAAATAACCATGGCGCTAAGGGTATGCTCTGTATTTAGTGGCACCAAAAGGGTACTATCTATTATGAGCTGCTGAGATCTGGCCAGATAATCACAAGGAACCTGTACCGAATGCAATTGATTAGTTTGAAGCGAACATGGTCCGAAAAATGTCTAGAATATGTTGTCAGACATGCAACCATAATAATTCATTACGACAACGCTCTGCCAATACCTGTTAAAAACCTATTTAGAAAGAAGTCGATCGATGAAGAAGGCTCTCTGTGGGATACGCTTCACTTCAGAACAACATATGAATTCCACGAAATTGGCCTAATTCTTGGAATTCATATGTTGTCAGAAAGATGGCAAAATATCATAGATAACAATAGCCAATACTCTAAATAAATGTAAATTGCACAAATGTTTTAAAATAGAAGCTAAAAATGTATAAAAGAAATCCCACATTTTTCAATCATAAACCCATCAACAAAAAAAAAAAGTGATTTGCTCATACACTTGGTGTATAATATTACATGGTCGGGCTTTTAATAACTTGGAAAACAATTAAAAATTCCTAATGAAAGTTTCATTAAAACCAAACATACATTTTGAAAACATTCTTTGTAAACTTCTAGTTAAGCATAAATCATACGTCGCAGTGTACGAAAATATTCTGTAAAACGAAACTCTATTAAATATTAATCATACGTTTCATAATATTCATGTACAAAAAGAAAAGATTAATTTGTTCTTATTATATTCAAAAAGTTTTAAGCTTTGAGTGGTTTTGAAGACCAACTAAACAGAAACTCAAAATAAGACACAAAATCCCAGTTGGTAAGTTTCGTTTTTGCTAACAATTTGGTTGAATTAGTTTTTATCTTTGTAGTTTTTGTTTTTGTTTCATTGAAATTTTATGAAATTTTTGTATAGACTTTTTTATGTTTTTTTGCTTACAAAAGTTTATTTTACCATTTGAGTATTTTTCATAACTGCAGGTGTTTTTTCGGAATATTAAACATCCTGTTTTATAGAGATTGTTTGTGTTTGTGTTTGTTTTTTGTGATGGTTTCTAAAGGTCAAAGTGTGTTCTTAAACACAGTTATTTCTTGTTGTATTTTGTAGCCATGTTTCGTTTCTTTTTAACACTAAACTGCAAAATGCTGGAATTTAAATATGATGTTTATAGGAGGTCCGTTTGGAAGGCTGTTGCAGAAAGGTGCTGATTTCAAAATTCAACAATGACAACAAGTTTCTTAATATTATTTGAATGGCAAAAAATGCTGACTTTTAAGGAAATTTTCTAGACAAACCTCGTTCTCAGGCAAATATATATATGTGTTCACAAATGTGTATCTTCATTTATTTGCACGGATGTGAAGGGCGGTATAAAAGAAGAACATTTACTTAGTAAATATTTGTGTTTTATGAAAACTCTGCAAAAATGTACACATATATATAAGAAGGGTACGAGTATATTTAAAAAATGGAATGACAAAAAAATTCAAACATAAATTTTTAAAACACATGCTTTTCTAAAGAAAGTCAAAGTTCTTTAAAAATAACAACGACAGCAGTAGCAGTGATAGTGGAAGCAAAATAAATAAAACAAAAGAGATACATATATAAAAGAATTCAAAGGAATAACAGTCTTCTTAAATATGTCAATAAACACTATATGAGGAAAATCAAAAATATTGGAGAATAAGGCTGTACATGTCTACACATGATTGTAGCAATCATATATATCATTGTAGTAAATAAATTTATGTTTATGGTAATCATTTGCATCATGAATCATTATATCATAACATGTTTTTCTCAAATAATTATAACCACACGCAGAAAAAAAATATAGTTGTACATTGTTACTGTAACCATTTCAAATTTGTGCATGGTTACTGTAACAATTTCAAAATTTTTAACAATATTATAGACACAGTCTCTATATATGATTGTGGTAACAATAATATGGTTAATTTACGAATCACATGAATATTTCAACCATATATATGGTTACAGTAACCATGTATATGTTTGTGACAACCATTTATATGATGAATAATTTTATCATAATATGTTGTTCGCAGATTATGATATGAGAGCATCATAATATGGTAAGTCCTTCATCATATAAATGGTTGTCACAAACATATACATGGTTACTGTAACCATATATATGGTTGAAATATTCATGTGAATCGTAAATTAACCATATTATTGTTACCACAATCATATATATAGTTACAGTGACTATAATGTTGTTAAAAATTTTGAAATTGTTACAGAAACCATGCACAAATTTGAAATGGTTACAGTAACTATGCCCAACTATATTTTTTTTCTGCGTGCATAAGTCGAGAACAATATAATATGATAATATTGTTCTTGGAGTCGGTAATAACTTCTCTCGATTTAATCAAGTTTTCTCAGAGATCGTACTATACGAGTTGTTATAGATGGAATTTCATCAGATGAGTTCAAGATCAATTCAGGGGTACCGCAAGGCACTGTCCTTTCTCCTACTCTAACACGCAGGGAAAAAACGTAGATGTGAATGTTTATAGTAATCATATTAATTTTTTTTAAAGTTTTTTAACAATAGTGAATTCACAGTAACTATTTACATGATTGTGGTAACCATAATATGGTTAACTTACGATTCACATGATTCACGATAAGTATATGTTTGTGTCAAACATTTATATGATGAAGGACTTCCGATATTATGTTGCTCTCGGCTAATTGATATCATAATCTGAGAACAATATATTATGATATAAAGATTCATCATAACAATGGTTGTCACAAACATATACTTGTTTACAGTAACCATATATATGATTGATACAATCATGTGAATCGTAAGTTAACCATATTAAGGTTACTACAATCATGTAAATAGTTAGTGCGACTATAATATTGTTAAAAAACTTTTAAAAATGCTGAAATGGTTACTGCAAACATACACAACTATATTTTTGCTTTACGTTTATGTAAAACCCTATCTTCTCTTTTGCAGATGACAGCAACATTTGCCATGCATATGCATTCAATTATAGACCAAGCCTGTCGGAGATTAGGGCAATGAAGCAAAACATGAATGATACGCTTAACCAAGATCTTGTGACAATCTCTGAATGGGGTTGTGCGAATAGAGTCGATTGCAAGACTCAATGTTCTATGTTAACGCACAACATATCATGTTGTTCCATCTGTTTTTATAGGTGGTGTAAATATAAAGGAATCAGAAGCTCTTTATGTTCTAGGCATGAGTATTCAGTGCGATGTCCGCTGGATAAAAAAAGATTTTTCGAGTGTCGAAAGAAGCATTCAAGTAACTTGGTTTTCTAAAACGCTGTAAGACATACTTCACTCCATTTGATCTTCTTACTATTTGCATCACTTATATCCGACCTAAAATGGAATACAACTTTCATATGTGGGCCGGTGCTTCAAAGTCTATTTTGATGTTACTCGACCGCGTACTGGAGAGGGCGAAGGTGTTTATCGGTGACAGTAGGGTATACGGCTCTATTGACTCACTGGAACATCGTCGCAATCTGGGGTGTGTTTCACTGTTCTACCGATACTACAAAGGTATGTGCTCTGCTGATATTAGGGAACTTGTTCCGGAAACCCGTAGATTTTTACGCAACATACGTTCTTCGACAATGGCTCATCAATTTGTTGTCGACTGGACAGTGGATTTTAAAAATTTGAAGCTTTTATTTTGAAACATTTGTATAATATAATTTTATTCAAAGCATTAGCTATGACCTTTTCCCATCACTCTAGAAACATATGTATTCCGCGCCAAAAGAACTGTTCATCTCCGTTCCAAAGTGAAGCGTATCCCAGACAGAGCGTTCCGCATCGGTCGAAACAAATAGTTGTCGGACGGGCATGGTCAGGACTATAAAGCAGGTTAGGTACAGGTCCCTGGGATGGTGTGGTCAGACTTCAGCAGCTCATAATAGATAGGACCCTTTTGTTCCCACCAAATATAAAGAATTACCTTAGGGTCATGGACATTTGGCTTTGGTATCGATTTGTCTGGTTGGCGAGCTTCACATACGATCTCTCAAGTAATGATTCGGTGCAAAAATGATTTTCTTTTATAGCGTGCAAGCATAATTTCGGACATGCAAAATCATTTTTCAAGGTGTTTCGGCTTCAATTCGTATACTGTCCGTATGTGGAATAAGCTTCCTCCTGAATTCGTTCCTGTCATTTTCAATATAGGAAAATTCAAATCAAATGTCCCTCTATCCTCCCTGCATGAGTAGGTGTCATCCCCTGTGTGCTGGTCCAAGAAAAAATAAAAAATAACTACAGTGACCATAATAAAAAAGCTTGTAAAAATTTTGAAATGGTTACAGTTAACATGTGCAGTTATATATGTTTCTATATTTTTTTGTTTAAAGTACATATTTTTTTGTCAAATTCTGACAAATTTTGGTTTTCCTCATATACATACATTCTCTGCTAGCATAAGTTTAGGAGACATTTCTCTTAATACACTACATACATAGGCATTCACATAAATACAATAACTCACGCATAAAAAGCCGACTGTGTACAAGTGTTAAAGCATTTTCTTTTGTGTGTATTTGAGTGTTGTATACCAGTAAAGGAAAACAAGTCTTTATTTTCATTTATTTATTTGTTTTTTTTTTTGTTGTATTTAGATGAATGTATGCGTATGTGTGTGTATTTGTGTAATAAAAAATTAACAAAATCTATAGCTCTAATAACAACAACAATAACACTAATATGTATACAAGCAACAAATGTTTTCTTTTTATTATCATTTAACTCAAGATGTTGTTGTTGCTTTAAATTAAATTGTTATGCAGAGATTACACAGTGTAACGTTGAAATTATGGGGGTTAGGACATTTGAATGCTGAATGTTAGTACTTATGTTAGAACGTGCATATAAGTAGTATTGTGGACATACAATTAAGTTACTCATCTGGTTTTGCCTTTAGTTTACCTTGTTTAATTAAAAAATACCTCATGCCGAATTATAAACAAAACATAAAAAAATCATTTTAAAAAACATTGGTTCATAATCATAGTCAAACAATAAAGTCTAGGTTCTTTTTAAAAACCACTTTAAAATAAAAACCGGCTTTTTATTATTTTCCAACTATAGTCAAAATTAAAGTATGTTTTAAATTGAACCGACTTTAACTGGGTGTCACCTCAAATGTAGAAAATGTTTTCATAGACAACTGGCATCGCTAAAAAGTGACAAACAATTAATGAAACCGTGAAACTAAAGAAAAAAACATTTTGTGGTGGAAAAGGAAAGATTAATATCAAATTTATGCTATTTTGGTACTAATTTTATTAAT
Organism: Calliphora vomitoria; assembly: GCA_942486065.2. NCBI lineage: Eukaryota > Metazoa > Arthropoda > Insecta > Diptera > Calliphoridae > Calliphora > Calliphora vomitoria. The sequence goes on from OW818029.2 coordinate 155,258,491, forward strand.
TCAATATTCAATAATTGCGTAATCTCAGCTAATATCTTGTAACTTGTCACTGAACCTGAATTTTTATCCCTAATTAGCTTTCAAAAGTACATTTTATAGAAATTCACTATTAATTACATTTTAGAAAACGCCTAATACAGAAGAAGTAGTTTCTTTTGGAGAAAATATTTTATAACAATTTACGACAAACCAGTTAAATGACAAATCTATATATAAAGTGTCGTCCAATAGGGACTTTCGAAATTTGACATCTGATAGCGGCCATATTGTTGAAGCTACATCTGTCGTATTTGCTGTCTTTTATTCAGTTTGTTTTGACAGACAATCATGGTTAAATATAGCGTTAAACAAGTAAGAAGGTATGGTCGTTAAAGTCCGAGAATATAATACCCTACACTAAGAAAATGAGCAGAATAATTTTCCTTTTAAAATTTCAATAATTTATTTTTGAGAATGATTTTCAGAAGAGGGCCTTATATGGGAGCTTTTACTAATTACAGACCGATCGCCATGGAACAAGGTTATGTGATTTATGTTTATATGAAAGATATTTCTGTTGAATTTATTTAATCGACACAGAAAGTGATTCTGAGTCGATTGGTATATTTTAGGGTGGGTGTAAGACTAATATTTTTGGGTGTTATAAACATATGCACAAACGCATTATAAGCATTATAAAAAACTGATTTATCAAAATGAACACGTCAACATACAAAATTTAGCCTGGCGGCGTCACCGTTGTTCCGCATGAACTCATAAACGCTTGAACCGATTTTGATGAAATTTTCAGGGAATCTGCAGAATAGCCTAGCGTGTAACACTGTAAAATAAGATTTTTGATTTTCAGTCTCTGGGCGGAGGGGTGTGTATAAATCAAATTTTTACATTATACTGCTAATGAAATTTGTTTTTGTTTTCGAAACGGCATCTACGACTAGGGCCGCTGAAACGGGAAGAGAACGAGAATCACGGCTTCAGCAAATGAGAGGCAGTACATGTTCATCGAGTGCTACAGAGACACCTCAACAGCATATCGAAAGACTAGACGGCAATCGCTCCCGAATGGCTCGATCAAGAGAAAGAATCGATTTAAACTTGCCGCCATTTAATTAAAATAAGTATGATGACACCAGGAATCACAAGGACGTACTGATTGGCGAAATTAACAAACATTGTTTATATTGCAGCGTTGTGAAGTTCCCTAAGGAATCCCCGGCAATGTGCTGTTTGAACGGTTAAGTTATTCTGCCACCAGCAACTGAGCCACCTGAGCTGCTTTTAAGTTACATTTCCAGCGGCAATCCTATTTCCAAGCACTTCCTTCAAAATATCCAAAAGGGCTTCATATCGAAGTTAAAGGCCAAAAGTATTACAGAATTGGATCATTGCTCCCGCTTCCCAATGATGATGCGAAGTTCTTCAAATTTATTTCACTGGAAATTAAGCTACAGAAGCCGAACGCTATCAACGAACATGCTTGTGCATTTGCAGCAATACCCTTCTACCGAAATGGAAAAATTCCAATTGATTCCGCCACAAATTAGATTTCGTTCCCGAACTTCTGCCAAATGCAAATGAATATTCAAGCCGTTGTCGACAAGCTATTCCCAAATATTACAACCAACTACAAAAATTCGGATTGGCTGTGGGAACATGCAATTTTGGCACCAACAAATTATGATGTTAACAAGCTCAGTAAGCAAATACAATTGAAACTGCCTGGCGAAACAATAAAATACAAATCGATTGACACAGTTATGAACGAAGAATAAGCCGTCGATTATCCTACTGAATTTTTGAATTCATTGGAACTAGCCCGACTGCCAGCACATGTATTAAAATTAAAGATTGGATCACCGACTTTGTCCGACACTGTATATTAAAATCGAGATCGAGATGCGATATAAAACATATGTACATAAGGGCCATCAACGCGGACCGCGTTGTGCTAGTTTTTTATAACGTGACGTTGGCCAGGCCATCACCGTCTACGGTGAACGCTATACGTTAATGATTACTAAATATTTTGGCCTGAATGGGATTATATGGACACAAGCGACAAGTGGTTTCAACATGACGGTGCTACTTGCCATAAATTCCATGACACATTGATGCTGAAGGTTCAATTATAAAAGATTTAGATATATTACTAAAAATAATCGCTTGAATTGTAAAAATTTTAAATTTTTTCACTTTTTTTAAAACAGCAATAATTTGCTAACTATGACCGCTCTCTGAAAACAAAGTAAACAACTTAGTTGATTGGTTTTTAAAGCCAGCGATGCAGAATTTTATTTACTTTCACCCTATACCAAATTGTATTATAAAAACTTTATTTCTAAATTTCAATTAATCGCCACTTTGATACCATTTGAACCCAACCTGCATCGGTCGAATTCAGCCTGATTTATGTGCCAGAGTAATTTTTAAACAATTAATCAATACTATTCTCTCAACAAAAATAAGGTTTTTTTTAATACAGAAAGTTATTACATCTTTGAATAAATAAAGAGGATTTTAGCCCTTTCTCACTCCACATCCCACCAAAAAAAAAAAAACACTAAACAAATAACTTCTACCACTTTCAGTTAACATAACATAAAGCTTTTTACCCAAATGAATTTATATGAAAAGTGGTCAAATCTAAACCCTTTTTCTTCTACATTTACTTGACGAATTGTTTGTATTTATATTTTATGTGTACATATTTATTTTTCCCAGAATATTAAATGAATGTTTAACCTAAAAAAAAAGAAAGCAAGTTTGTGCAGACTCAAACAAACAAAAAAAACTTATTTAAAATTTTCTCTTTTTACAAGGTACATCATTGTCAAGTTGCTAAATGTTTGTAAGTAAATAGAAACACGACAACTAAATTGTATGAATCTAAGGCGAAAAAATTTGTGTTGAGAGGTTTCATTCATCTATGGTATTCAAAAAAGCTATGTTTACAAATCGTAAGGTCTGAGTGAATGACAAGACAGTAAATACTTTAAAATGGTCGTAAAGGCTTATGTTTGCATGAAGTGCTTTTTCGTTGGAAAAAGTTACTTGGGAATTTTATATTCAACATTTGATGCTGAAAAGATAATTTTGTCGAATACAAGATATATTCTTGTTTGAATGTTTTATGCAACTTAAAACGATTTATTTTATATTACAAAAAGTAGCACAAATTTTAAGACACCGAATTTATAGTAATAAATAGTATACTGAAGTTGCAGTTCGAGCAAAATTGTCTCTAAATAATACAGATATATTGCAAACAACTTTAAGAACCATACTCCATTTTTAGAGTAGATGAACTGGTTGTCTTTAAATCTCTATTGTTTTTCTCTTCCTTGTCCTTATTTCACTCTATATGAATATTTAACAAGTAAAAGAGCTATATTCGGCTGTGCCGAATCTTATATACCCTTCACCAAATTATACCTTAAAATAAAATTAAAATTTTTTTTTTTTAATTTTTTTTTCAAAATAGTTTTTTAAAAGTTTTTTTCAATTTTTAAAAAAAAAAAAAAATTTAATTTATTAGTGAAAAAAATTTATGACAAAAAGTTTTTTGTCATAAAAAATTCGGGTTAAATTATAGCCTTATATACATCGTTGCAATGGACTTTGAAATATCTATCATTAGATATTCATAATGTCTATATTTATGACTTAGTAATCGAGATATATATAAAAAAATAGGCAAAAAATAGAGGTTGTCTCGGATTTTTGCTCATATCTCCGTTATTTATGGACGGATTTTGCTGATTTTAAATAGGAAACTTTTCGAAAGCATGTCTGACAGAATTATTGAGGATTTGGATCCCGAAGATATCTGGGGTCTTCAGAAAATTGATTTCAACAGACAGACAGACGGACATGGTTAAATCAATTCCACTATCTATAAGGATTCAGAATATTTATAATTTATAGGGTCGGAAAATTATATTGTGGAAATTACAAACGGAATGACAAATTTATATATACCCTTCTCACGAAGGTGAAGGGTATAAAATATATCAATAACTATTACTTTATGGTATTAAAATATGGCATACGCAAATTTTATTATTATTTTCTTACCATTAAAGAAATAAATCTCAATTTGTAATAATTGACACACAAACACCAAGTACAAAAATAATATATTTATACTAACTCTTCCAATCTGCAACAATCTCCATAATTTATTAATGCGTTAATTTGATCAAATACATTTTAAGGATTTATTATAACACTGACACCCAACGATAAGGCAAAACACAACCTACAAACATAAGGCGAGGGTTTTCAAAAATAAAACCAAATAAAACAAATTGACTAATGGTTAGAAATAGAATTAATATTAATCGACATGTTCCAGCAAACTGCAGGAACCATGGTTTGTGGTATTCTCTGTGTTCTTGTTTACTTAGTTTTAATAACTGTTTAACCAGCATTTAATTTCTACCATTAAATTAGGGAAATTTCTGGAGTTAAAATAATTAATTTCATTGTAGGAAAAATACTGAAACCAAACCGCTAAAAGCGTGACTGATATTAGCAATTATATAGTTAAACAACATATTTTAACTGGCCTTTGATTCCAAGTAATTTTAATTACTTAATCACTAAGTTTTAATTCAAATAACTTTTCGCTGCCGCATAATAGGAAAAATATTAAATTTAGCTTGAACTAATAGAAGCATAATTAGAAGAGGAAATGAGAGGAAAAGGTGACAGATTGAAGGAGATTATAATAATATACTTATTACAGCTAAGTTAAAATCAGTTGAAATACAAAATTCTCAACCAAATGCTTAAGCAAACTTAACAACTCGACAGATATTATTTAATAGATCATAACTAAAGCAATTAATGCACAAAACACAGCAAATATTCCAAGAAAACTTAGCTCGAAACAGATAAAATTTTTAATAGCAAATGTAGCTTAAAACAGAGTATTTTTTTATGGAAACTGTAGCTTTAAACTGATAAAATTGTCTGTAGAAAACAGAGCAAATTTTCTATAGAAAACACAGCTCTTAACAGAGCAAATTTTCTATAGAAAACACAGCTCTTAACAGAGCAAATTTTCTATAGAAAACACAGCTCTTAACAGAGCAAATTTTCTATAGAAAACACAGCTCTTAACAGAGCAAATTTTCTATAGAAAACACAGCTCTTAACAGAGCAAATTTTCTATAGAAAACACAGCTCTTAACAGAGCAAATTTTCTATAGAAAACACAGCTCTTAACAGAGCAAATTTTCTATAGAAAACACAGCTCTTAACAGAGCAAATTTTCTATAGAAAACACAGCTCTTAACAGAGCAAATTTTCTAAACACAGCTCTTAACAGAGAAAATTTTCTATAGAAAACACAGCTCTTAACAGAACAAATTTTCTATAGAAAACACAGCTCTTAACAGGGCCAATTTTCTATAGAAAACACAGCTTTTAGCAGAGAAAATTTTATTTTTTAAGAGAATTGTTGTTTCATTTGTTTGCAAATTTGCGGTATTAATGTACGTTATTTAAAGTGTTGCAATAGTTTACTGTAGCTTTAATCTGGACTATAATATTTTGCTTGCGGTAATAAAGCTTTAGTTTTATTCACTTTTTTTTGGTTTATGTTGTAGGTATTCATTTTCGCACAATCATTTTTGGCACAGGATTATTTTCCTGAAGCAATATATATTAAATATAATACTGACAAAGTTTTACTTATTTATACCAAAATAGTTTTTCATAAATCAAAACATAAAGACTTGGATATAAGAAAAAAAAGATAAAAATTATTTATAATCTTTTTCTTTTGCCAATTAAGAGCGTGAGAAAAAGAGCAGGTCATTGAGGACATTAAACAGATTCAAAAAAAAAATTCAGTAAAAATAAAAATCATGTACATATTACATATTTAAGCGAAGACAAACATACATATTAGGATGGCGCTTAATAAGCATTTTCGGATTTTCAATGCTACACTAGTCTAGAATTTAGAGCCACGTGAGAAGCTTATGGCTTGCACAATCTCTCGCACTTTCAATATCCGATCGGCCAACACCATATCGTGAAGTTTTTTTTCGATTTCTTCGGGTGTAGATACCTCAACTGGATGTTAAATTTTCAGAATTTTTTTTTTTAAAAAGTGTAATAAGTGCAAAATAAGTTCCACCCTTATATACATATATGCAAAGGTATATGAGTGTATTAGTACTATTACTACCACCGTCATCAGTATTACTTGCGTGTAGATAAATGCTGTATAATTTTTATTTTCTACTGAACCAGAAGGAACATGTGTGGATGCATGTGAATGTTTTGTGTAGCTATTGTTATATGTATGATTTGCTGTTTCATATCTCAGCCATTATATCTACAGCAAATGTATATATCGTTACCTCAAATACAAATGTATCTAACTAAACAAAAAATATAAATCTAGTTTTCTTCTACTGATTCTGTTTTTTGTCTTAATAACATAATCTTAACGCTAATATTACAATAAAACCAAACAAAATGAATCGTGTTTAAACGAGTATATGAAAAAAAAATTTTTAAGTGACATTTTGTGACAATTCCTGCAGCATCAATTTAGCACAGAAAATATAATAATTGATCCAAAAATATGTTAAATAACGAGATATTTCAAAAGTTGCGTTGCTTACCCTGATGTGTGGTTTTTCACACATATGCAATTTCTGCGTATTTTGCACTAGAACAGCATTAATTGTCTTCAATTGTAATGTTTCTGCTAAAAACGTGTATTATGTAAGCATGCTCATAACAGAATAATATGTGTGTTAAATGTATTGAAGATAAACTTATTGTAAATCATCATTATGACTTTGTTGCCAGTGTGGAAAACATCACACGAAGATAAACAAGTATACTTAGTTAATATTAGTTAGGGCCATTTGTATTTTGGGTGTCCATATGTGGAGTATTAGTCGTTCGTTTTTGTTCTACTGCGAGTGTTTGCCTTGTTACTATTTCCCAGAATGTTCTGTCAATCACACCAACCAACAGTTAAACTTGTCACTGTTATATTCAACTAATATTATATGAATATGTCTGTGTGTCGCTGAACAAAATAACTAACTAAATTAAAAAAAAAAAAATCGACAATTCATTTGAGCTCATTAACTTGGATAAGGTTTTTTTTTCATGTCAAACTTAAACACTTTGGACCTTGGTATTGTGGTAGTCCACAAATAAAGCTGAAACTAAATTAGTGTTACAAAAATGTTATGCTCAAATTAGTTAGATTTGTTGGTGTTTACTTGGGGTTTCACCTTAAAATATTCGACAGTTAGAAAGAAATTATTTAATGAATAATACTTGGAAATATAGTTAGTGCATATCTTATTCCGTAAACACAGCTATAATTTTGTTTATACTTAGAAAAACATGTACAACCAATGCGTAGATAATCAGCTGTATTTCAGCCAAGTTTAATTATATGGGCATTTCCGTTATGACGTGACCTGACATTTTTACGACAAAATGTTAAAAAAAAGAATGAAAAAGTAAAATTTGTAAAAAGTTTTTTATATTTTCGAAGTAATTAAGTACCACTTTGTTCAGAAAAAAAATTTAAATAATTGACCCTAAGGAGTTGAAGATATTAGCAAAAATATGCGATTGCGTAATGTTACCAAAAACAGAAGTACGGTTTGACTTGCTTTAAAAAATAACATATCTCTACTAATTGGGCAAGACTTTTTGTATAAAACCTTTTGTAGTAGGATTTGGAATAATATAAATTTATTTTCCAAATTCTTTCCTCGTGTTTTATTTATTAGCCTTTAAATTTCCATTTGATATATTTCTTGGTTAAGAAATAAGAAAAAGAAAACAAATAAGAAAGTATTGTCGGTCAAGCATGACCATATAATACCCTACACTGAGAAACATTTTTTTTTAATGCCAATAATTTATTTTCGTAAATTATTTTCGGAAGTTGGCGTTATATGGGATCTATGACCAATTATGGTGCGATCGCCATGAAATTAGGTCGCGTAGTTTATATCTATATGAAACTTATTTCTGTTGAATTTTATGTAGATACCAACATTTTTAAAATGATTTTCGAAAGCGGGCCTTATATGGGAGCTATGACTTATTATGGACCGGTTATCATAAAATTAGGTGCTATGATTACCGTATATATAAAACTTATTTGGAGCGAATTTTTATTCGAATGACAACCCTAATGAATACCATTTAATTTAGTGTAAAATGCAAGCGTTAATTTAGCTTGATACCAAAATCCTGTGGGCATTAAAATATTTTAAGGACTTACAGTTTTATCAAACAAAATATGCTTAAATGTTTTGAGTTTGATAGTATTAAATACTGGCTTAAGAAGAATAAAATTTAACCCAAATACAACTTTTAAATTCCCCAAAACGATTGGTCAATTCACAAGGTCTCTCATCAAGTCATATTGTCATAATGTCCCAATATTTCACAATAGTTTAATTGCTTTTAAACCAAAAAATGTCCTAAAATAATACTACTTTCTATGCTTTGTTTATTGTGTTATCGTAAAGAACCAGCAGAGACCAACAACGAATGCCTCAGAGTCGGTTAAGCCGATCCGCCGAGTCGTGATATATTAAGACATTATGACAATATGACTGATAAGAGACCTTGTGAATTGACCAAATATATTTTTAAATGCTTAAATCGTGTGTTTTGTTGTAATTTGGAGGAATATTACTACACAGAGGGAAAATCTACGTTGCAAAATCGACAACAGTTGGCATCATTTTGTCACTTTATTTCAACACCGTACGTTTACAGGTACGAATCACCAACGCGATGTTCTTAAATTATTCATCGACGCATCTCAGCGTGAGTTACTTTTTATACCCTACACCACCATAGTGGGGAGGGTATAATGTGCAGATGTTTGTAACGCCCAAAAATATTAGTCTAACACCCACCTCAAAGTATACCGATCGACTCAGAATCACTTTCTGAGTCGATTAAACGATGTCCGTCCATCCGTCCGTCTGGCTGGCTGGTTGGCTGTCCATGTAAAGCTTGTGCGCAGAGTACAGGTCGCAATTTTAAAGATATTTCGATAAAATTTGGTACATATTATTTTTTCTGCCCAAGGACGATCCCTATTGAAACTGGCTGAAATCGGTCCATTATTTGACCTAGCCCCCATACAAATGTCCTCCCGAAAGTGGATTTTATCCGTCACAAATGTTTAATTTATATAGGTATCTACACAAGTTTTTGTCCAAATAAGTTTTGTATATAGGGAATTCATGTCACCAAATTTTATTATGATCGGTCCATAATTAGTCATAGCTCCCATATAAGGCCTGCTTCCGATAATCACTTTAACGAGCATAAATCTCCTACAAATGTTGGTATACACATAAAATTCAACATAAATAACTTTCATATAAACATTAATCACGTGACCAAATTTCGTGGTGATCGATTCATAATTTGTCATAGCTCCCATATAAGGCCCACTTCCGAAAATCTCTCACGAACATAAATTATTGAAATTTTGAAAGAAAAATGTTTTTGCTCATTTACTTAGTGTAGGGTATTATCTGGTCGGGCTTGACCGACCATACTTTCTTACTTGATATAAGTGTGTTTTAATTTTATTTACATAAAAAAGTGAAAACATTATAATAAATATAATGGATAAAAGTGAAGTAAATACATGGTTTATAAACCAAAATATAAAATAAAATCGTAATCGTGTTTGATAGTGAATTTGTGTTGATGCTGATAAAGATCCCGGCAGTGCAAGGAATGAGAAGTTCACCGATTAAGTCATGTCCGTCTATTTGTCTATTTGTCTGTTTGTCTGTTTGTCTGTTTGTCTGTTTGTCTGTTCGTCTGTTTGTCTGTTTGTCTGTTTGTCTGTTTGTCTGTTTGCCTGTTTGTCTGTTTGTCTGTTTGTCTGTTTGTCTGTTTGTCTGTCTGTCAGTCAGTCTGTCTGTCTCGATTGCTAAGTCGTAAATATAGACAATATGGATATCTAATGATAGATATTTCAAAGTCCATAGCAAAGATGCTAAGTCATAAATATAGACAATATGGATATCTAATGATAGGTATTTCAAAGTCCATAGCAACGATGTATATAAGGACATAGTAAGTTGGACCTACAATGCGAATTTTTTTACACAAAAAACATTTTTTTGTCATAAATTTTTTCACAAATAAATTAAAAAAAAAAATTTTAAATTAAAACAATTTTTTTTTTTAAATTGGAAAAAACTTTTAAAAAACAATTTCGAAAAAAAAATTAAAAAAAAAAATTTATTTTAAAGTATAATTTAGTGAAGGGTATATAAGATTTGATACAGCCAAATATAGCTCTCTTACTTGTTTCTTTTTTTCTTTTTTCAAATTCAGTTTTATTGCGCAATAAAATGTTTTATATTGTATTTTAGAACTAATCTGCGAAACCATTTGTCTGTAGATGTATTTTATTTAAAAATAAATGTAAAAGATAAATAAATTATTTTTGTAATTCCCATACAAAAATAGAGGGGTTATTCAGAAAGGTCAGATGTCACATCGTACACGAACGGTGTCAAATCGACAACGGATGGCTCAATTAGGCAAGGGAATGGTGTAATTTTTTTGTTGTCAAATTGACACCAAATGGTTTTAAATCGTATACGATAGTGTGCTTTTTTTTTAGCTGGGTGTATGCATTTATTTATTATTTCAGTAATTATTTCGTTTTAATTTTGTATGAAATCACTCAAGAATTATTAAAAACTGAGTGATTTTCATAGAAAAATTGGAAAATTGTTTTCGTTTCGTGTTTCTGAATTAGACCCTTAATTACAGCTACTGCCATATTCAGTAATGTCTGCCGAATTATTATACCCTTCACCATATATATGTATAAGTTTATCATTCCGTTTGTAATTTCTACATTTTTCATTTGCGACCGTATGCCCGTCTCTCCATCTGTATGTTGAAATCAACTTTCCGTAGCCCCCAAATAACTTACATACATGATTCCTACATCAATAAATCGGGAATTCTGCCGGCTCTGTTGCTATTTGAAATCAACACAATCGGCCCACAAATGGCTGAGGTATAAGAAAAAACCAGGACAACCTCGATAAAATTAAAAATAATAAATTAGCATTTTTTTCAAAATCTCGTTTAACTAAAAAAATATTTGACTTTTTTAAAGTATAATTTGGTGAAGGGTATATAAGCTATACCTCTGTTACTTGTTTTCCTTTAAAGTCATATTTGTCTACCGAAACTATTCATTAGTTTTAACTAATTACTGAGTTCAATTTCTGACAAATTCGGATACGACAACGAATCTGTTTTCTCCGTGTACCTACTTGCACATACATTTTCCAATTATTAATTTTACTTGCTAAAGTCTTGCACAAATACAATTAAATTTTTGAAATTTCCCTAAAGCGTGTACGTTTAACGCATGAAAAGTTTTACATGTTAAACAATGATGTATTCGATATCAATGTAAACAAGTATGTATATGTGCTAACACAGCTACACCTATAGAAATGTAGACAATATGTATTTTACACATATGTATTTATAAGTATAAAACTATAATACATATTTGGAAAATTCAGTGACTGGAAATCTTTATATTTCATTTAAATTTATTTCATAAAACATCAAAGAATTTAAAATTTACATAATTTCTTACAGTCATTGTTGTAAACCAGTGAATAACATCCATAAGATGATGTGAATGTTATTCTGTATAATTACACTGTGTGTAAAAATAACCATATACGGACACCACTACGTGATAAAAGACCAACAAAAAAGACCCGTGTCTCCCAGCTTTGCCCGAAGTCATGCTTTTTTTATTTATGGGCCCCCAAAGATTTGGGGCCTCGGTGTCATTTTTTGCGAAAAAGTGATCATTTTCTCAGGCTCATATCATGCATACAGTTCAGCGTTATGATTTACTCTATGATGCAAAGTTGTAGGCCTTGTCATAAAGAACAAAAATTGTGAACACATCACTTTTTTGCAAAAATTACACCGAGGCCCCAAATATGAACTTTTTTATGGGCCCCCAAAGATTTGGCGCCCATAAAAAAGCGCATGACTTTGGGCAAAACTGATAAACACTGGTCTTTTTTTTGGTCTTTTATCACGTAGTGGTGTCCGTATATGGTTATTTTTCTTTTCGTGTTGCACTGTGTTATTGTTTGTGTTGAGAGCATATTTAAAAGGTTATAAGCTAAGCGGATTTATGCAAAATTTTTAGTTTTTCATTACAAAATTATTTGTACTTCCAAATACTTATAATTATGAATATGAAAATTTACAACTCATTAGATGTGTTGCGAGAAAGCTCTTAATTTAAAACTGCAAAAACTTACAGATTCTTCATGGGACATATCACAATAATATACTGTGTCGAAACCGGAGAACACAACACAAACAATTATTATGAACAATTCATTACAACAATTCAACTTCAATTTAATTTGAAGTAATTAGCAATTGCTGTCGAAGGAAGTGGTTATTACAACATTTTGTGACTTCCTTTAGGATAACAAAATATACATTTTCCAAATATTTGAATATATATTAAATGCAAATATTGCATATATTATGGGTTAATATGCAATTTTGTATAAACATAAGAATTTAAAGATCAAAAGCACCCATTGATATAGTTAAAAAACATTTATTATGTATAATAAATTATTAATACAATTTTCTTTAAACAACTAAGCTCATATCTACAAAAGTTATCTGATATATAAGACAATACTCTATAGAAAACTCAGCTCTTAACAGAGCAAATTTTCTATAGAAAACTTAGCTCTTAACAGAGCAAATTTTCTATAGAAAACTTAGCTCTTAACAGAGCAAATTTTCTATAGAAAACACAGCTCTTAACAGAGCAAATTTTCTATAGAAAACACAGCTCTTAACAGAGCAAATTTTCTATAGAAAACACAGCTCTTAACAGAGCAAATTTTCTATAGAAAACACAGCTCTTAACAGAGCAAATTTTCTACAGAAAACACAGCTCTTAACAGAGCAAATTTTCTACAGAAAACACAACTCTTAACAGAGCAAATTTTCTATAGAAAACACAGCTCTTAACAGAGCAAATTTTCTATAGAAAACACAGCTCCTAACAGAGCAAATTTTCTATAGAAAACACAGCTCTTAACAGAGAAAATTTTCTATAGAAAACACAGCTCTTAACAGAGAAAATTTTCTATAGAAAACACAGCTCTTAACAGAGCAAATTTTCTATAGAAAACACAGCTCTTAACAGAGCAAATTTTCTATAGAAAACACAGCTCTTAACAGAGCAAATTTTCTATAGAAAACACAGCTCTTAACAGAGCAAATTTTCTATAGAAAACACAGCTCTTAACAGAGCAAATTTTCTATAGAAAACACAGCTCTTAACAGAGCAAATTTTCTATAGAAAACACAGCTCTTAACAGAGCAAATTTTCTATAGAAAACACAGCTCTTAACAGAGCAAATTTTCTATAGAAAACACAGCTCTTAACAAAGCAAATTTTCTATAGAAAACTTAGCTCTTTTCAGATTAAATTTTCTATAGAAAACTTAACTCTCTTCAGAATAAATTTTCTATAGGAAACTTAGCTCTTTTCAGAGTAAATTTTCTGTAGAAAACTTAGCTCTTTTCGGAGCTAATTTTCTATAGAAAACTTAGCTCTTTTCAGAGTAAATTTTCTATAGAAAACATAGCTCTTTTCAGAGTAAATTTTCTATGGAAAATATAGCTCTTTTCAGAGTAAATTTTCTGTAGAAAACTTAGGTCTTTTCAGAGTAAATTTACTCTTTTCAGAGTAAATTTTCTATAGAAAACTTAGCTTTTTGCATACTAAATTTTCCAGAAAAAGCTAGATCTTTGCCGATAAATTCTCTATGGTATACTGAGCTCTTACGATAACAAAGTTTCTTTTGAAAACTGAGCTCTTTTTAGAGCAAGTTTTCTGTAGAAAACTGAACTTATGTCAAGGAAAATTTTCTTAAAACAATTAAGCTTTTACCATGTCTTTTTTCTCACAAGAGCTTTGTTTTCTATAAAATATTTGCTCTGACATTAACTCAAAATTTCTTGATAAAAATCTTTACGAAATTGACCTTGACATCTGCCTTAATATTGAAAACACTTTATGTATATTTTAATTAATTACTGTTGTTAGGAGTTGAAGATTATTTTGTGATTAATTAAAATCATTTAGCTGTCTTTAATTCATTTTATTATAATATTCTTTATAATAGCCATTCATAAAATGTACTTGATTATTGTATTAATTTCAATAGTCTATTGTTAAAGTACTTGTACGAGCATATACAAGTACTTATGCCATTTATGTGATAAAGATATTTGTATTATCTAAAAATTTCAATTAAATCTTTTGCTGATGCCAAGGTTTTCATGCGATTGTCTTAAATAAAACGAAAGATTAAGCTTTTGTTTTCGCATTTAATTTAAATATTAAATGAGCTCCTTTTTTATTTTAGCTTTTGCTACATATTGCGTTTTGATTGTAATATGAGCAAAGGTTTTTTTTTGTTATGTTTATATGAGGTATTTCTTTAGTTATTTGGGTTTATTCTAAAGTGAAATTGTGTTTCCAATTTCTGTTCTGTTTACTAATGCAGAGTGTAGTTGGTTTGGAAATAACAAGGGGGATATTTCTTTGGTATATCAAGTTTTATATAATTTGAAGGCATTTTATCAAGCTGCCCCAAAATATTTATAATATTTAAGTTAGATGTTGAACATTTGAGACAAAAATTAATAGAAACCTTGGGTAATCATTTTTCCCCCTTATCTGATTTTATTAATTTGAAGAATATCTAACGCTCATCTCATCACAATTTTAATGATAGGGGGTACATTATTAATTTTTTCAATGAATGTAGGTGATATGACAGATTCGTCAGCTATTGCCTAAAACACTCTAATAAATATGTTTTTAGATTTAGTTTCTATTGTTCAAAGGTAACAATTGAATAAAAAAAAAACAATTTTCTTTTTATCTTCTTTCGCTTTCACAAACAGATGAAATTCTTTGCACGTACAAACATTTGGCATTTTATAAATTTATAGAGTCTTTCTTCTACATACACACAATTTCACTTAGTTCAAAACTGTCATAACTCATATATTGAAACTTTTGGCCAACATTCATATAATTGGGATTAAACATATGTTACCTTAAAAAAACTCATTTTAACCCAAAACTGTATTTTAAGAGTTGTGGCACTAATACAATAAGTGAGTTTTGTATTCCACATTACACTCTCACTCACACAAAATGTAGAGTTTATACCGGAGAAAAGGAAAATTCTGTATTTGTTCATAAAATAAACATAATTTTTTTTGTTTCTAGCTGAATGGTTATTGTTGGCTTTTTATTTGATTTTGTTATTTCTGTTTTATTTCTATATTTTGTGTGTTAATGATGATTGTTCTTTGGAATACAGTCACAGTAATAGTAGGTGTCTAGTGTAGTACTTGAGTGATGTTTATATTGTTTTATTTACAATACAGCTTTCTGTAATTGCGAAATATTTACTTATATCTGTTGAAGTTTAATCATATGTTTTCTATTTGTTATGTAAGATTTATTAAATATGTAGTTATTAAGCATTTAATTGTTATCATGAAATAGCACTTAAAGAAGTCAGTACAGTCAGCAAAAAAAATATATACAAAAAATTAAATAGAAATGTAATTTAATATATCGTCATCTTAAATGCAATTGGACGTAACTTCACTTTTGTTTTATTTTTACAAGAGAAGCAAAGAATTAAAGAATTAAAACTGAAAAAAAAACTAATGTTAAAATTTGTTATCAGGGATCCCGCAATTTCCAAAAAAAAAAAATGAAAATTCCAAAAATGAGATTTTTTAATATTTTTTGCATTAATATCCATAAAATTGGAACTAACTCTTGCAACAACAAAGTACCTACAGGTAGACGTATACTTAATATTTTTATTTTGTGTGATTAAATAAAAAGTATACGCCACATAAGAATAAAACATGTATTTTTTTCAGATGCTGAGGGTTATAAAAGTAAATTTTGAAGAAAATTACACTTTAGCTACTTTGTAGTTATATGTGATACTTAAGTATGCTGAAACTGCTTGCATTAATAACACGGTGGTACAAAATGTTACTAGCAAAATTAAACTAATTTGAATGATTTCTGGCAAACTTTGGTTGGAGACAAATGTGATGTACCGGATATAAATAAAAAAATATATATATATATGTTTAATAATCCCATTTTATCTATCACGCCAAATTCTTACAGATATTTCACGATCATCATATATCACGAATTTTATCAAAAAAATGATGAACGAAATTTTAAAATTTCACAAAATTACTAAAATATTCAAAATCTTTCTTTTCTAAACAACTTGTGTTTACGCGATAGGACATACAATTTCAAAAAAATAGATTTTCGTAAAATTTACTGCAATTCTTTCAAAGTTTCAGAAGTAAAATTTTCAACATTTAAATGATTATAATTTTAAGGGTTAAAAGTCTAGTAACATACCAATATTTTAGATTTTTTTAATTCGAAACACACAAACCATTTGAATTCAGTTTCAATAATTCACAAAATTATTTGAATTTCCTCATATGTACTTTGTATACCCACCATCCAAACATATGGGGGTATATTGATTTTTTCGTTCCGTTTTTAGTACATTGAAATACCATCGTAGACCCACCAAATTAGATATGTTCTGTTCCATGCTATGTCTGTTAAAAACATGATAGGGCCCAAACGAAAGGAGCTAGCTGGCTCCTACGCTCTGCTGATAAACGGGCCTTATAAAAAATATAGTTTTTAATAAAAATAATAAAAATAATAAAAATCTGTTCTAGCAAAGTTTGCATTAACCAAACTATAAGATTTTCCAACAAGAGGTGTTATTTTGAGTCACCCGGTATTTCGGTAGCTGTTGCTTTTCAAGCTTTTATTCTTTGACATTTGACAAGTAGAAACTATGCCATTACTCAAAATGGCACGATACACGCTTCAACATCGCATTGAAATTACTAAAATTCACTACAAAAATGGTGAAAATCTTGCAGTCACAGTTCGCAAAACTAAAGCATTTTTGGGTGGTCGTAAAGCAACTTGTCGGACCGCAATACAGAAATTGGTGGAAAAATTCGAGCTGTTGGGACAAGTTAGTGATATGAAGAATAAAACCCGTGCACGTCGCTCAAGAACAACTTAGAATATTGCTGCTGTAGCTCAAAGTATTGAAGAAAATCCAGGTTTCTCCATTCCTCGTCGTTCTTTGGAATTGGGCATTCCACAGACTTCATTACATCGTATCTTATGGTCGGAGTTGGATGATATATATCTGGACAACTTTTACTTTCAACAAGACGGCTCTACGTGACACACAAGCAACGAAACCATTGCTCTTTTACGAGAAAAGTTTCCGGACCGTATTATCTCTCGCAGAGGTTATAACAATTGGCCACCGAGATCTTTTGATTTAACACCTTGCGACTTTTTCCTTTGAAGCCACGTGAAATATAAGGTCTACGCCAACAGCACAGCGTCGATTCAAAATCTCAAAGATAGAATTCGTGAGGCTATCGAGGACATAGGGCAGCCACTTTATGATTTGGTTATGGAAAATTTCATGAAAAGGATATGGTCCTGTAAGCGTGGTCGTGGTTGCAATTTGGCTGATGTTGTTTTTCATTATTAACGGCATACCTTTCTGTTTATTATGAAATAAACAACCGATCATTTATCTCAAAAAATTAAATTTTTCTTCGAATACCAAAATAACACCTCTTGTTGGAAAATCCTGTACAAATAAGTTCTGTTTATTTAAGTATATTATATATTTCTTATTTCGTGAACATATCCAGATAATACAATAAATTTGTTTTTTTCTTTCTTTCAGGTACGTTTAATCAAAGATGTGTTAAGATAACATTTGGTATAATTAGTCGGAAATTTTGTAAGTTGTACCTTAACTCACACCTTTTAAAGACACAATTTAATAGTGAAATATTCTATTAATCTTATTCATATGAATGTAACTATGACTAATAAATTCTTGAGTTGCAAAAAAAAAAAAATGTATAATTTAATATAATTTCATATATTGCATATACGTTACCACATGCCATTCATTAAGCAATCTTCACAATTCCCATTTAAATGCTAATGATATTAAAATCCAATAACTATAATAAAAAATATTAAATCGGTGTAGCAACTACTTGATATGTTACTGTAGTAAATACTTATATGCAGTATTTTACTATAGATCACTACCAAACCGCATAATTCATCAAATTTAATTTATTAGGAGAACAAGAAAAAAAAAAACACTATTAAAGCCAAAAACAAGGTCATAATAATTGCACATGCATACTAGGGGTATTGCACAAATTATAAAATATAAAACATAAATAGTTTAATAAATATTCAAGGATACATATTCTCACCTAAAATGCAAAACAACGTATCATCAAAAATTTATTTTATTACTGATTGCCATTCACTACATCATATTACATATGGACAATTCCACGTAAATGACAACCAAGACTGGAAAAACAAAAACCCTTGAAACTTTTTTTCAAGATGATTTCATTAGGAGAATGCACTAAAATGTTACTATGTGAAAGAATTTAGAACTTATTATAAGTTTAAATTTACTTTAAACTTTAAACTATATTTAATTTTTTAATTTAATTGGTATGTTTTAGGCTAAAATTATGGCGAAAACTAAGCTCCAAATTAGCATGTAGTATGAAATGACTTTGACTCTGAATCTGACTGTTTTTTTGCTATTATCAAATTGTTATATTTTTTGTATACATATATTTTTAGAATATATATTGTTTTACTATAAGAGAAAAATCTGTCACGTACGGTATGTCACGTACGATATTAAATTTTATTTATTGTAAAATCATCCAAAGATTGGAATGATTTTACAATAAAGGAAAGATATTTGATTCAGTGTAAGAAATTAAAAGAAAGCATAAAGCCTCTGAGGATTCGCAAATATAAGCATATTTCTAGATGTACCTCTAAATTACTTCTGTTTTATGATACGTACGATATACTATTATTTCGCTTGATATTTTGGACAAAAAGTTTTTGAAAGTTCTTATTACTTTTTCAAAATATAGTACCCTCTGAATGGAACATAAAGACAAAATTATTTTTCAGATACTCTTATTTTTTAAAAATCTATTCCACTCTATAGGCGTACAAATGTCACGTACGATGACATGGAATTGCTCATATGTGTACAAAATTTAAAACTTTTACTTTCAAAAATAACCAAGTTATAAACAATATTCAAAAGTATCATCAAATACATGATTTTCTTTGAGTAATTAATTAATATAAACCATTTTTACCTTATTTTAGGTAGTGTCCTAAACACACCCTACACCAACGTAGTGGGGTGGGTATATTGGGTTAGTGCTGATGATTTTTATACCAAACACCACAATAGTGGGAAGGGTATATTGGATTAGTGCTGATGTTTGTAACGTGCATACATATCCCAACAACCACCTTAAAGTAAACCAATCTGCTCAGGATCATTTCTAAGACGATTAAGCGATGTGCGTCCGTCTGTCCGTTCATGTTAACCTTGTAATCAAAGTTTTAAAGATAATTTCACAAAATTAGGTACAAGCTTTTCTATTGCCCCAATGACAAGGTTAGAATCAGTCCATTATTTCTCTTACCATTGCTATATTTTAAAACAGTTAAGTTCTCATAAATAGCTTAGTTATATAGATATCCAAACCAAATTCAGCACAAATTTTCCGCTCTCATATAAGGCCAATTTCCGAAAATCATTGTAAACACGCACAGAATCTTTATGTTATGTTGAATCTTTATATCATAATATGTTGTTCTCAGATTATGATATCAATTAGCCGAGAGCAACATAATATGGTAAAACCTTAATCATAAAAATGGTTGTCACAAACATATACTTGTTTACTGTAATCATATATATGATAGATATAATCATGTTAATCGTAAGTTAACCATATTATGGTTACCATGTAAATAGTTACTGTGACTATAATATATAAAACTTTTAAACATTTTCAAATGGTTGCTGTAAACATGCAAAACTATATTTTTTCTCTGCGTGTATAGATTTCTTAAAAATGTTGGTATTCAACTTAAATTCAACACAAATAAGTTTTATATATACAGAAGACATGCCACCTAATTTTTTTAGCGATCGGTTCATAAATAGTCATTGCAAATCATCTTCTTGGTGTAGGGTAACATATGGACCGGCTTGACCGACTAAACCTTCTTACTTGCTTTTAATAAATTTGTTGCAATTGAATATTTTTTGCAGTCTTTATGAAAATTTAATGAAGTCCCGTTTTTAGTTTAAACTAGCGTAGTAGTTCAAGCAACAAACCAGCAAAACTTAGCGATTGGCCTTGAGCCTTGTTGATGGTTGTGGCGAATGCCAGATGCACTGGAACCTGTAACTGCTGGAATAAGTAGCGAAAATCAGTTTAAATCATTGGAATTCATGGTGTCTTTATAATTGCCCCTGATGATTTTGGCTTCGATTAAAAAGTTGTTTAACACAAAGGCTCCAGGCCAATCGCTAAGTGTTGCTTGTTCCAGAGTTGGAATGCTGAACAATGTTTACATACCTACCGAAAATATTAAAAAAAATATTGTTTATCTGCTAGTAAGGAATGAGATCGTAAAATTCTTAACACACGTTTTTCATTACAACTTTTAACCCAAGTATTATTTGATTTTTTTTTTTTTTTTGTTGATCAACTTACCTTTGTAAAGCATGTCAGTTATTATGTTAAATGTCAATTATGTTCATTTGTTGCTAATCTGATTAAAATGAGTAACGAGAAAAAAAGTGCGTACTAAAATTATTAAATATTTACAACAAAATCCAACTTGGTCCTACAAAAAGTTGGCCAAACAATCAAAGGTCTGCCACCAAACTGTTTCCAATGTTTTTAAACAGTACCGGAAGAACTTTTCCGTTGATAGAAAACTTGGTTCAGTTAGAAGGAATAGAAAGCATTTTAAAAAGAGATCCCAACACATCCGGTAGGAAAGCAGCCCGGTTAGCTCAGTTCTCGGACTATTTGGTACGAAAAGTTAAAGCAAATGCTGGTTTAAAAACATACGCGGCTCAAAAAGTTCCTGACAGGAACTCTGCTAAAAATTTAGAGGCCAAAGACAGAGCACGAAAATTGTATGTCAAGAATTTTTCGATCTCAGTCCTTATTAAAAAAATTTAATAAATAAACAAAATTTATTTTATTTTTTCAACAAATAAACCAAAAAAATGCCAAAATCCATTTGAAATATTTTAGTAGAACTCCAATTCCATTTAAATTTAATATCCAAAAATAAATTTATTTCCCAAAAATAATTTCTTAATGGATGTGCACAACGGGAGAGGAGGCTACATACAAAATTTCAAGACATACAAATTTTTTAAATGTTCAAAATATGGAACAAATTTCGTGTAGCAAAATTCAAATATCAGCTTCACGAAAGCACCAATGCAGTGTTTGAGGTGTCTAAAACCATTTTCACAAAATGGCCTTTCTAATGAAACCAAATTGGAGATCATGGTTGAATGGTTTGAAAATCTATAACTGACATAGGTACACGCAGAGAAAAAATACAGTAAACATTTCCACATTTTTGTATCAATCATATATATGGTTACAGTAATCAAGTATATGTTTGTGACAAATCTGAGAACAACATATTATGATATAAAGATTGATCATAACAATGGTTGTCACAAGCATATACTTGTTTACTGTAACCATATGACTGATACAATCATGTGAATCATAAGCTTACCATATAATGGTTACCACAATCATGTAAATAGTTACTGTGACTATAATATTGTAAAAAAAAATTTTTAAATGTTGATGATTATTGTAAACATGCACAATTTTATTTTTTCTCTGCGTGTAAAAACATTTTTTGTATTATATATATAGATAATCTGGTAAATCATCGTGAATAGATTGATGTTTGAACAACGCTACCAAATTAGCTAAATTTACTTTGAAATTCAGTCATCGATTCGCGAAACTTATGGACGCGAATCGCGAAATTGTCCTTAGCGATAAGATTTATTTTTGGCTTAACAGGTTTATTAATAAACATAATTGTCCCATATGGAGTGAGACCAATCCATAACAGACCCCACAGATTTCATTACATTCAGAAGAATGCACAGTTTGTTGCGGTTTACACAATCGTGGTATCATCGGACCTTATTTCATTTAAATATGAGGCCAATGGAGATTTTTACCGCCCATAGACAATGTTTTTTGTTTGAAAACATGGATGAAATTGATGCGGGCGACATATGGTATCAACAGAATGGCGCTACGTTCCATACCATCGATTAATTGAATACAAATGTTGGCGGTAACTAGTTTTCTAGAATTATTTTATTTTCTGTAGAGTCACATGAAGTCAATAGTTTATACTGAAAAGCTTCGTCAAGAACTGCTGTGGTGGCCATATGCCCGAAATAATTTTGATTTTAAATTTTTTTTTTTTTTTAATAAAAATTTACTTTTTTGTGTTAATTTTCACAAATTCAAGTTCTATCGGGCTTAAACAATAGCCAGTATATGATGATTGTTCACATATTTTAGATTGCAAAAAACTAAGTGGAAAACAGGTGTGTGGTACTTTTTTAATAGTGTATTTTTAAGGGGATGAAACGGCCGAAAGCCGTGTTTTGGTATTCCAGATATTAAATTTAAATGGAATTTTAGTCCTTCTAAAATATATCAAAGGGATTTTAGCAATTTTTGTGAAATTAACACGTTTTGTTTATTCGTTGAAAATAAGGAAAATTTGTTTATTTATTAACATTTTTATTTTAATACAAGCAGATAAATTGCTAGACTTAGCGATTGACCTCGAGCCTTGCTGTTACAAAAGCAAATTTAATTGAAGCCACAAGATGTGCTGATACCACGAATTCCAATGATTTCAATAGATTCGCCCTTCGATTTCCAGCGGTTACAGTTTCCAGTGTGTCTATTAAGCATGCATGTGTGTCCTTAAATCGTGTCAAGGATTGTTCTACAGCTTCAAAATTTTCTTTATTAAAACAACGATTGGAAAACCATATATTCCACCATGCTCCACATATGAATTCACAAATTTTCTCAAATTTTTCTCGAATTTTTATTACTTTTTTGTATTTTTTTTAAAGTAAAACAGCGGATTCTTTTCCGTTACCGCAAATTTTAAATATAGATTCGAGCCAGTTTGATATATTAATGAAAAAACTATTTACCGCGTTTTGTGGGTGATTTTTTTGTCAACCACGAAGAAGTTATACCATATTTTTAAATAGTTTTCAATGTCCGATTCGACATTTTTAATATTTGCAAAAAAAAAAAAAAATGTAAAAAAGTTATAGCCTTAATGTACATAAAAATCCCTTATATATAATTTACATATTCCATATACATACACAATACTCGATATGGCATTTGCCATTACGAGGTATTATTACCATTGTAACTGATACTGGCAATAAAGCTAACTTTAGTTGCCAATATCACACAACCCAACAACGTGCTGTTAAAGGCTTCCAATTGTTGTGTTTGTTTTCAATTCTGTTCTATTCTGTTGCTGGAACACCAATTATAAAACAATCATGTATTGCAAAATACCACACAAATCGAAAGAATATTAACAACAATAGCAGCATTAATAGGGAACATCATAAAGTAATACATTTCTTTATCTAATGAGACACAGTAGGTTTGGTTCAGTAAAAGAAACTGGATTTAGGCTTTGATTCAGAAAATCACTCAGTTTTAAAATAGTTTTTGAGTGCATTTCATACAAAAATCTTTAAAACGCAAATTAAGATTTTAATAAGGTTAATTTAGTAGAGTTTGTTGGCAAACTTCAAGTTTTTTTTCTTTGAAAAATTCAACAATGTATGTACTTTTATTAAAAGATTTAAAAGATAGATCTGCAAAAATAAATTTTTCAAATCGGATTATGTCTTCCAATAGTGTGTTCCGAACTTTGACACTTGACTGCGGCCATATTGTTAAAACTACAGTAGTCGAATTGGCTGTTATTTATTCAGTTTGTTTCACCTAATTACCATGGATGATTATAGAGTTCAATAACACGTACAAATTACAAAATGGTTTTGCCAAAATGGGTGTTCTGTTCTGGCAATGTTTCGCCCATTTCTTCATTCATCAAGAAATACATCAGCAAACAAAATTGTCCAATTTGGGACGATACCAATCCACACAAGACCCAAAGTATCGAATGCATTCCGAGAAAATCATTGTGTGGATTTTGGACTGGAGTTGGTCCATATTTCTTTGAGAGCGCCATTGGCCAGACTATCTCCGTCAACTGTGAGCGCTATAGGTCGATGACTATCAACTAATTTTGGCCTGAATTGCCTTATATGGACAACATGTGGTTTCTACAGCACGGCACATAGATCATGCCACACACAAGCGATTTTAGGGCAAAGTCATCTCACGTGGACGTGATATGAACTAAACCTTTTCTTGTGACTTTTGCTTAAGTCGCAGGTCTATGCGAATTAACCACAAACCACAGCGACTGTCAAAGCCAATATAACCCATTCCATCAGTCAAATTCAACCAGATTTGTGTGCCTGAGTCATGAAAATTTTGACATTTCGGATGCGTACCACGAATAGAAAATGTCGATGATATCTTTCGCATTAAAGATAGTAAGAAATCAATGAAAGTCCTTTTAAACAAATTTAAACCAATATTATTGTCACTATGTTTTGCAAATATATGAATATCTTTGGGAGTTCTAGTGTTAATCATCTTAGTAACTCCATTGAGAACTTAAAATTTAAATTTTTATTAAGTTAATTTTCCTATTTGAAATATCTTCTTTTGTCACACACAAAAAAATAGTTATTTTAATGTTAATCTAATAATTCCGCCTTAGTTTTTCTGTTGAAAAGACAAAAATTAGGATATTAAGATAGTAAGTTTTCTATGTTGATTGATTTTCGGCATTATACTGAAAAATTAGACTGTTCAATTCGTTGCGCAATCTTGCAAACATCTTTAAATAATAAACTAAAAAAGGCTATCTGTTAAGGGCAGTTAAGTAGATCTTATTGTTTTAAAATTTTTATTATTTTAAAATGTGGTATTTACATTAGATAGCGTATACATTAAACGCAGCTCTTGTTTTTAATAACTTATATATTATTTGGAAGTCTACAATCTGTGATATTTTTCACTTTGTTATTAAACATTATAGTGTAAACAACAAAGTTGTCTTCGAAAATGTCGAAATTTGTACCAACAAATCGTCATATGCTGAAGTTTTGCTTTACTTCTTTAATGTGAAAAAGCACACCGATTGCTCACCAAAGCTTATGGTGAATGTGTTCTATCGGTTTCCACTTGCGAGAGAAGGTTTTGTTCGGTTGAGTATTCGTGATTTTGGCACGAAAGTCAAAGATCACCAGCCCAAAAAGTTTGAAGACCAAGAACTGGAGGCATTACTCCATGAAAATTGTTATAAAACTCAACAAGAGCGGCAGGATTAATCAAAAGCTGAGAAATTGGGTACCATATGAATTGAAGCCGAGGGATGTTCATAATGATGTTTGAATGCTATTCAAGAAAATCATTTTTGCACCGAATCATTACATGATGTAAAATGGATGCATTATGAATGACCAGAAAAAAGTGCGTACTAAAATTATTAATATTTTCAACTAAACCCAACTTGGTCCTACAAAAAGTTTGACGGTATGCCGTCAAACTGTTTCCAATGTTATTCAACAGTACCGGGAGAACTTGTCCATTGATAGAAAACCTTGTTCAGGTAGAAGGAATGGTTCACATGATGTTTATTAAGCCAACAAAATAGAAAGCATTTTAAAAAGAGCTACCAACACATCCAGCAGGAAAGCAGTCCGGTTAGCTCAATGCTCGGACTATTTGGTTCGAAAAGTTAAAGCCAAAGCAGGTTCAAAAACATACAAGGCTGCTAAAAAATTAGAGGCCAAAAACAGAGCACGGAAATTGAAGTCAAATTTTATAAAAAAATATATTCCTGCTGCATAATGGATGACGAAACGTATGTTCTGGCAGATTTTTCGTAGCTTCAGGGTCAAAATTTTGATTTTGCTAATGCTCGAGTGAATGTTGAAGAAAAGTTTAGCACCCAAAAGCAGATAAAATTACCCAAAAAGTTCCTGGTATGGCAAGCAATATGCAGTTGTGGCAAAAAAAAACAAACATTTGTTACAAAGGGCTCTATAAATACCGAAATTTACATCAAGGAATGTTTACAAAAAAGGATGCTTCCATTCATAAGACTTCTTAGCGTGTCCACTTTTTTTGTCCTGATTTGGCACCCTGTCACTGTGGTAAGAAAGGTCTTGAGTGGTAAATACAATAATGTGGTATTTGGCTAAGGCCAGTGGAGAAATATTGGGCTTTTGTTAAAAGAGAATTGAAGAGCACAAAAAAGGTGTCCAAAAGTGTGGTAGATTTTTAAATGGAGATGGACAACCTGTTCGAATAAAGTGACAGAAATCACTATAAAAACCATAATGGAAGGGTTTCTGAAAAAGGTTAAAAATTTCATCACTAGTGATTAGAACTATAAAGATATTTTTTTTTTTGTAAATTGTAATAATAATTTCAATGAAATTAAAAAAAAAAAATCAAAACTGTAAGTTAAGTGGTTCCATTTTTATTAACATTAATCATACCTTTTCTATTTTTTAAGTCAGCTGTTCAGCGATGCCACTTGCTAATATGTTGTTGTATATTGTATGAAAACATTTTATACATTTGAGGTGACACCCAGTACAAATCGTACTAGTTCAATTGGAAAAAAATAAAAAGAATGTCACAAAATAACTGACATATATAAATAAGCTGTTTAAGAAATAAATTTCGTAGTACGACAGCATGAGATACTAATTATCGTACTTATCGAAGCTCCGCCCTCAAAAAATCAAAAGTTTTTGATTTTCATACTTCGATAGTACGACAACATGATACATGTTACTAATACGATTTATCGTACGACTTATCATAACGTGTATAAAACATACTTTAGTTTTGACTATAGTTGGAAAATAATTAAAAGAGGGTTTTTATTTTAAAGTTGTTTTTAAAAATAACCGACTTTATTGTTTGACTATGATTATGGACCACGGTTTTTAATGAAAACCTAAAAATTAAAATAATGAAAAAAGTACCCGTACGATATTAATTTTTTACATATTCGTCCCAAAATTATACAAAAAATATGATTTTTCCCGATGATTCCTTTTTTAATGTTGAGTAGTGAAATTTATGATTGCATCATAATAAGGAAAACTATTCAAGGTTCTATTCAAATAAGTTTGTATTTATGTTTAGACTACGGATACCCGGCTACTACGCTAAAAAAAATAAACACCTTTTGTCTATATATTGGAAAAAAATGGAAATTTTGTTTATTCTTATGTGGATAAACAATAATTTGAGTTTATTCGGTTCCCTTCGGTTTCACCACATAAAGATTTTTCAGCGTTCCAACTGTGGAGCAAGCAACAGTTGGCGTTTGGCCTTGAGCCTTTCTAATGAATCCGGAAAATTTCAAAATCGACATTTTAAACAAACTCCATTTTCAAATTGATCCAGGAAACTTTATGTTTCATAAAGTGCCGCTCTATGCGTTTTTGTCCTTCTGTAGAAAAATAAAAGATTTCTTTTGTAATTAACATTTTTTGTTAACCATATTAAGGTACATTAAAAATATTTTTGTGTAAAAAATTTGACCGTTCAACTATGTGCCACAATACATTTGAAAATTTTTTTAGATGGACTACGATAAATTGCATGTAAACTTAATTTCTGGGATATGGGATACAAAAAAGTACCAAGGCTCGATTTTCGCCCGTTTTATCCTATTAAAAGTACAAAAACCACCACACACCACCTGTTCACTTATTTTTTGCATTAATTCAAATTAAATTGGATTTTTGGTGGTAGCTTTATAAGTTCCGGAGATGTAGAGATACCGATTTTACTAGTTTTCATCGATATTTACCCCCTTAAAATTCGAATTTATAAAAATTCTTTCAGAGTGAATCTACACAATTCTTTCAGAGTGAATCTACACATACGAAAAATTTTGTATGGAAAAATTCGAAAATCGGGTTTACGAATAGACCGAATACAGAGTTTTTGGTGTCTAAAACCAGCTTCCCAGAATTGCCTTTGTAATGATATCAGTTTTGAGCTTAGCGATTGGATGGTTTCAGAGTCTATAACGGACATAAATAGAAACATATTTTTAACTCCAACCTATTGCACGTTATTTATAAGAAATGCATATAAGCATAAAAATACTCTGCTGCAGCTGCTGCTGCTAACATACCTACAATAGTTGCTAGCAATACAAATATGACCATATGTCAGGCATTACAGCAACACAATTATTTTTCCATTATTAAAATAATAATAATTCTCACCACCAACGTGTCGCTATTTCGTTATTGTTACATTTTATAACAAAAAGTCATAAGCTTTTCCATTAAGCAGGATAAAAAAATACCTTTAATACATACCTACCTAAATACACTGTTAAACAAAAATCAATAAAAATTCATTAAAAATTAATTAATGTTAACGAATTTTCTTTTTGAAAATTGTTTTGCTTTTTTTCTACAACATACTTTGTATAACTCAAATTGTTTAAAGTAAAATTTTCAACCGTATTTTTTCCGGTGTACTTTTGCCATATGAATAAAACAATAAAATCATGATGATACCCCAATGAATATATGCGACTATAAACATTTATAAAAAAAAAAAAAAATAATGCAAGGACTTTTGGCATTGGCTTTAGATTTGTAATTCATATAATGCTATCAGTTAATGGATGTTTCAAAGGTAAAAGGGTGTAATATCCAAATGATTATTTAAAGGATTGTTATAGTAGGAGTGCTGCGAAAAACTCGAGATTTTTTTTTTAAACGGAGTTCATATTTGAAGAAAAATTGTTGATTTATTTTATAAATCCATAATAAACTTGGTAATGACATGCTGTTATTGGGTGTATGACTTCAAAACATATAGATTCAGACCCAAAAAAAAAATGCTAATCTCTTGAGGCCAAGCACGAATCAAGACAGACAAAACTTCCCAACCACTTTATTCTAATACCTTTTAGCAGGTATTGCAACATGTGGCCGAACGTTATCATGATGGAATACTATAGTTTCATATCTGTTCGCATATTCAGAGCATTTTTCGGCCAATGCTCCCTTTAAAAAAATAATTTGCATTCGGAACAGGTTCTATGTGATGGTCTGGTCAGAATTTAGTAGCTCATAATAGATAGCACCCTTTTGTTACCACAAAAATATAGAAAGATACCTCAGCGGCATGGATATTTCGCATTGGTGTCGATTCGGCTGGGCTTTACGTACAATATCTAACGACATCTAAAGTAACGATTCTAAAGTAACTATAGCGTTGAAGCATCATTTCGGACATGCTAAATCGTCTTTCAAGGTAACTCGCTGTGCCAGCGAGTTTTGTCAGTTATTTTCTGCAAAATGTTACATTTATAAAAATTGTTATTATTTAAGGTAATTCTTTAATGAAAATTGTTAAATTAAAGATAAAATATTCATTTAACGTTAGAACATCATTGCAGATCGATGATGAGTCATTGAAAGCCGAAACTAAAAAATTATAAAATGAAAATGTTTCCGACATCGGAATAGTTTAGTGCTGGGAATAATCGTTCTTTTTACTGATTCTTCATTTCTGTTGAGAACAAATAAATGAATAAGTTTGTTCTTTTTGTGCAGTTGTTAATTTTTAGTTTGCGGTGTTTGGCTGAACTAAGTTATTGAATAATTGCTCAGTGAATGTATTTATAGATAGATGACAACTGCTTTTGGAAACTAATTTTTTTAATAATCCAATACAGAAATGTCAAACGAACAAAAAAAATAAAAGAACAATAAGACTGAACCCCTTCACATTGTTCAATTGACTGAATTGTTCAATTTAACTTGTTCGTTCATGAACAACCCACCTCTAGAATAGTTATTTCCCTCAAAAATATTTATTTTACATTTTATTCATTAGCAATTAAAAATTATTAAGAAGTTGCCAAAATATTACAAGTTTTAAAAACTACATTTCACTACCTTTCCATTGATATATAAAACATTATATCTAACTCTTTATTATACTTTAAAATAATGCATGCAATTCACACACCTTGTAAAAAATTCTCTACTATTTTGTTCAAATCAAAGACTGCTTACTATGCACTTCTCATTTTTTCATGTACCCTTTATTGTATATGTTTCACTTTTGCTTATTGCTGATTGGTCAGTTGCATGTGCGAATATTTAATGTGAGCTTAAGTAAACTTGTATTAACCTAACATTGACTAATTTGATGACCTTATGCGCGTTCATAAATTTGCAATTGCTAGGTTCATAGACTCCATGGAAGAGAATTTTTATTTAAAAAAAAAAAAATATATTTTTCACAAAAAATTTTTTTTAACAAAAATTTATTTTGTTACTGAAAAATTTTTTTTTTTACTAAAAAAGTAAATTTTTACTAAAAAAGTAAATTTTTACTAAAAAAGTAAATTTTTACTAAAAAAGTTATTTTTTACTAAAAAAGTTATTTTTTACTAAAAAAGTAATTTTTTACTAAAAAAGTTATTTTTTACTAAAAAAGTTATTTTTTACTAAAAAAGTTATTTTTTACTAAAAAGTTATTTTTTACTAAAAAGTAATTTTTTACTAAAAAAGTAATTTTTTACTAAAAAAGTAATTTTTTACTAAAAAAAGTAATTTTTTACTGAAAAAGTAATTTTTTACTGAAAAAGTAATTTTTTACTAAAAAAGTAATTATACCCTACACCACCATAGTGGGGAGGGTATATTGGATTTGTGCAGATGTTTGTAACGCCCAAAAATATTAGTCTAACACCCACCTTAAAGTATACCGATCGACTTAGAATCACTTTCTGAGTCGATTAAACGATGTCCGTCCGTCCGTCCGTCCGTCTGGCTGGCTGTCCATGTAAACCTTGTGCGCAGAGTACAGGTCGCAATTTTGGAGATATTTCGATCAAATTTGGTACATATAAGTTGTTTGGCCCAAGGACGAAGCCTATTGAAACTGGCTGTTATCGGTCCATTATTTCTCCTAGCTCCCATACAAATGTCCTCCCGAAATTGGACTTTATCGGTCATAAATGTTTAATTTATATAGGTATCTACACAAATCTTTCTCCAAATAAATTTTATATATACCGAATTCATGTCACCAAATTTTATTATGGTAGGTCCACAATTAGTCATAGCTCCCATATAAGGCCTACTTCCGATAATCACTTTAACGAGCATAAATCTCCTAAAAATGTTGGTATACACATAAAATGCAACATAAATAACTTTCATATAGACATTAATCACATGACCAAATTTCATGGTGATCGGTCCATAATTTGTCATAGCTCCCATATAAGGCCCACTTCCGATAATCACTCACGAATATAAATTATTGAAATTTTGAAAGAAAAATGTTTTTGTTCATTTACTTAGTGTAGGGTATTATATGGTCGGGCTTGACCGACCATACTTTCTTACTTGTTTTTTACTAAAAAAGTAATTTTTTACTAAAAAGTAATTTTTTACTAAAAAAGTAATTTTTTACTAAAAAAGTAATTTTTTACTAAAAAAGTAATTTTTCACTAAAAAAGTTATTTTTTTACTAAAAAAGTAATTTTTTACTAAAAAAGTTATTTTTTTACTAAAAAAGTAATTTTTTACTAAAAAAGTTATTTTTTACTAAAAAAGTTATTTTTTACTAAAAAAGTTATTTTATACTAAAAAAGTTATTTTTATTAAAAAAGTTATTTTTTACTAAAAAAAGTTATTTTTTACTAAAAAGTTATTTTTTACTAAAAAAGTTAGTTTTTACATAAAAACTTATTTTTTACTAAAAAAGTTATTTATTACTAAATAAGTAATTTTTTACTAAAAAAGATATTTTTGACTAAAAAAGTAAATTTTTACTAAAAAGTTATTTTTTACTAAAAAAGTAATTTTTTTTATAAAAAAGTTATTTTGTACAAAAAAGTTATTTTTTTACTAAAAAAGCAAATTTTTACTAAAAAAGTTATTTTTTACTAAAAAGTAAATTTTTACTAAAAAAGTTAATTTTTACTAAAAAAGTTATTTTTTACTAAAAAATAAATTTTTACTAAAAAATATTTTTTTTATTTTGCTGTCGTCGGCTTTAATTCGTAAGTTACCCTATTTCCCTGCTTTTGGATGAATCCTGCTACTCACAAACGTATTGAAATTGCAGCTTGAGTAGCTCCCAATAATTTTCCAAGCTCTTGTTGAGTTTTATAACAATCTGCATCGAGTAATGCCTCCAATTCTTGGTCTTCAAACTTTTTTGGCTTGCCAGGGCTATCTTTATCTTCCGTCTCAAAATCACTACTTCTGATGCGCACTTTAGTAGTCACAGCACACTAGTTTGGTGTACAATTAGTAATGTAGCTGGTGTAATTGCTACTTTTTAAACTACTATCCAGCAGAGACTGCGTACCCAAGTTTTCTTGATCTAATTTTAAATATTACATATTTGGCCCCTAAAAAAGTTATATGTTTCAAAAGTGGTAGAGTTATTTGATTCATATAAAAAGATATCTAGATGTTAGCCACATAATTTTTTCCATTATTTGGTTATCTTTTCTAATTTAACATTTAATGTAAATTAAAACAAAATATATAAATAAGATAAAAAGAGTAAATACCCCCCTCAAATTTAGCATAACCTTTTAAAAAACAAGTAAGAGAGCTTTATTCGGCTGTGCCGAATCTTATATACCCTTCACCAAATTATACTTTAAAATAAAAATTTTAAATATATTTAGGTAATCAAAATTATTTTTTTTTTTCAAAATTGTTTTTAAAAATTTAAAAATTTTTTTTTTTTCAGAATTTAAAAAATATAATATTTTTTTTCAAAATTGTTTTCAAAATAAAATTTTTTTTCGAAATAGTTCTTTTTTTTATTTTTTTCAAAAATTTTTTTTTTCGATTTTAAATAGCAACCGAGCAGGAAGAATTCACGATATATTGATGTATGAATCAAGTTTGTAAGTTATTTGGGGTCTTCAGAAAACTGATTTCAACAGACAGACAGACAGACGGACATAGCTTAATCGACTTCGCTATCTATAAGGATCCAGAATATATATACTTTATAAGGTCTGAAAATTATATTGTGGAAATTACAAACGGAATGACAAACTTATATATACCCTTCTCACGAAGGTGAAGGGTATACAAACAATTAATAAAGAGTGAAAAGGTCTATACGTCCCTTATCTCTGAATTCTACATACGCCAAAAAGTGAACTGAATTAAAAACAAACCTAACATTCATTAATCATCCATGATAAATCAGTAACACGATTTCATAATTTATATTTACAAACTTTACAGCTGTCATTTAACATAAAACAATGCGTTTTATTTCCTTTTTATTCCCATATTTTTATCCATGTTTGTTTATTTATGCAAAGGACAATAATAAACACTTTGCTTCCCAAGTTTTGCAGTTTAAAAAAGTGTCAAGCTTGTCACTGTTTATTAATAATGAAAACTTCAAAATGTCCTTTACAGACATCAGTCATGGTGATGCTTTGACAATAAAACAAGGAACAAAATTAAATATAAAACAAAAAACACACACACACATGAGATGAATATAAAATAAAATGCAATTTAAATATATATTTAATAGCTGTTGAAAGAAATTCTTTACAATTGTGTGAAGAATTCGCAAACTACATTTTCTCACTTTTTTACATATTTATTTGTTCACATAAAATTCACAATAATTTCAAGTACTACTTATTACTAGTAATATATACCAGTATTAAAACGAGAACGTTTATGCTCTTTTTATATTTAGTTCAACTATATATATTTTATATTAATTGTACTTATAAAGAGTGTATATCTATTTAATTAAAATTTATGGATTATACAAACACTTGCATCAAGAATAATTTAAATACAGTCGAACATGGTAATATCAAATTCAAAGAGACTGAAAAATGTACACAGTGAAAACAGATTCGCAGTGGGAACCGAATTTATGGCCAATCGAATGATTCTGCCTTAGTCAGCTAATTTTACAGTTGTGGCTACATAATTTTAGAGGGGTTAACAAAATTATGGTGGCCTCAACCGAAATTCTTCATTATCAACTGTCTTTCTTCTGATAGAACCGACAAATTCTATGTGTGCAACCGAATCATTCGATGTGTATATACAGAAAACACAAAAAATGTTTCTACTTATGTCCGTTATAGACTCTGACACCATCCAACCCATGAGCTCCAAACAGATTTCATTAGAAAGTCAATTTTGTGAAAATGGTTTTACATTTAAAACACTTCATTAGGTGAATTCGTGAAGCTTATATTCGTATTTTCCCATACGACATTTTATCCCAATTTTGAAAATTTGTATGTCTTGAAATTTTGTATGTAGCTGTGTACGTCCACTAGGAAAGGATTTTTGGAAAATCTATTTTTAAGGGGTAGAACAAGGTATAAACGGGGTTAATCGGTATATCTTCATTTCCGGAACTAAGGAAACTAGCACCAAAAATCCAACTTAATCTGAATTAATGCATAAAATAAGTGGAAAACAGGTGGATAAAATGGCCGATAATCGAGTAGTCCTTCTAAAAAATTTCAAATGGATTTTGACACTTTTTTTGAAATTAACTCGTTTTGTATATTTGTTGAAAATAAGGAAATTTGGTTTATTTGTTAAAATTTTTATTATAATACTATCAGATAATCAATATTTTTAGTTTTTTCAGTAGGTGTGTAAACATCGTTCGGCGTTTCAACTTTGGAGCAGGCAATATACAAGTAACACTTAGCGATTGGCCTTGAGCTTTTCTGTTAAAAACATATTGCAAAATTGAATCGAAGCCACAATCATCAGCGGCAAATATAAAAGGGTAGATGTGCTGATACCACGAATTCCAATGATTTCAACTGATGTTCACTTCGATTTCAAGCGGTTACAGTTTTCAATGTGTCTGGCTTTCGCTATAACAATCATCAAGGCTCAAAGCCAATTGCTAAGTGTTGCCGGTTTATTTTTTTTTTATCATAGTAGTACATGCCCAGTAACCGTTAGTTAAAAATATAGGCCATTATTGTTTCTGGCAGCATATGGATTCCGAGCTAAAATAACTGCTAATCTTTTGAGGCCAAGAACGAATCAAGCCAATATCGACTACTATGTTCAAAAGTGAAGCGTATCCCAAAGAGAGCGAGCTGCATCTATCGAAACAAATAGTAGTCAGACGTGGCCGGTCTGGACTATAAAGCGGTTGAGGCAAAACTCCCAACCACTTTATTCTAATTCCTTTTAACAGGTATTACAACATGTGGCCTATCATTGCAATGATGGAATATTACAGTTTCATAATCTGGGCATTTTTCGTCCAATGTTCGATTCAAACGAGTTAGTTGCATTCGGATCAGATTCCATGTGATAGTCTGGTCAGATTTCAGCAGCTGATAATTGATAAGTAGCATCAAATACATAAAATTACCTTAGCACCATGTAGATTTGGCTTTACTGTCGATTATGGTTGGATGGACTTCACATACAATCACTTACGCTTCGCGTAATTGTAGTGGATCCTTTTTTTACCATAAGTTATGATTCGGTGCAAAACTGACTTTCTTTTATAGCGTTGAAGCATAATTTCGGACATGTTAAATCGTCATTAAAGGTCTATCGACTTTAGTTCGTATGGTGTTAAATTTCCCTGCTTTTTGATGAAAACATTTTCAAATTGCAACTCTGGTTGAGTTTTACAGCAATCTTCATGACACCAATTCATGACAATGATTCGGTGCAAACATTATTTTCTTTTATAGCGTTCAAGCATCATTTCGGACATGTAAAATCGTCATTAAAGACTCTTGGCTTCAATTCGTATGATACCCAATTTCCCTGCTTTTGGAAGAATCCTGCTGCTTGCAAACGCTTTGAAATTGCTGTTTGATTTTGCAAGCTTTTGTTAGGTTTTGGATCAATATTTATGCCTCCAGTACATGGTCTTCAAACATTTTTGGCTGGTTTGGATTACCTTTGTCTTCTCTCGCACCTTGAAACCGATGGGATATATTCACCATAAGCTTTGCAGCACAATCGGTGTGCTTCAGCGCCACTTTTTTCCACCATCTATTGTAAATCTCTCATTTTAAAGTCATACATTCAATACAAATTGAATGTCAGAAGCAATATACTACCATGCTTTTAGTGGTGGGTATAAGAATTTTAAATTATGAAACTAAATTTTGATTTCAATTGAATTCTTCAGAAGCAAAATATAAGTAGTATCCTTAAATATACAAGTAGGGTACTCACACGGTCTGCTATTAGGTCATATTGTCATAATGTCCTAATATATTAGTTTAAACAAATTGTTGTTTTTTTTCAAACAAAAAAGTGTTATTTTATGACAAAACAATAAACACAGTTTAACAAGAACGTTTTTGTTTGAAACACAACAAAAATTTGTGTATACTAAAATATTATATTAGGACAATATGACAATATGATATAATAGCAGACCGTGTTTATCCTCCAAATGTATCCTCTCATGTCATATTGTAGTAATGTTCTATTTCACGACTCGGAAGGCGTTTGCCGCAGGTCTCTGCTGGTTGTTAACTACAGCAAAAGACACATATCATATCATTGTGAAATACTAGAACATTATGACAATATGACGTGATAGGATACCTTGTGAATCCACTAATTATAACACTACTTTTGACAAATTAATTTTAATTTCTGTTTATAAATTTAAGTCATATCCAAATTGCAGTTATCATTAAAATACTTTTACCAAAATAATAGCAACTAAACTATCGTTACCGCTAAATTGTTATTAATGAAATAATGCAAATAACGGTAACCGTCATACGTATACCGTTTAGAGTTGGTAGCCAAGAATAGCTTAATTTTCTGATATTGGTTGCTTCCGTAGAATTTGGTTCAATTTGTTAATAAAACCTAATTTTTTGTTGTTGGATAATGTACTAAATGTTATTATACTTGCCAAATATTAATCATAAAAATTAATAACGTTTGTTGTCAAGACAAACTTCTCTGAGCAAAAGCACTAACAATTTTGTCATAACGAAGCAATAATACTAATAAATGGATAATTTTTTATCTTGGCAACCATTTTGTCGTTTATCATGATTAACTATAAATGCAATAATTTCTATGAAACAATCAGAAACCTTTAAAAATAGTTCATTATAATCCCTGTTCGTTATGACTGTGTTCGACTGTATAAATGTTTGTATATATATATTAATATGTAGACGGCACACACATGCATATAATTACTTTTAACTTCCATTAATTTACAAAAGAAATCTTCAGCTTAAGAAATGTGTTTAATGACTTTAATTAAATTTGTATACAAAATGTAATAAATTATGTTTTTTAGCATGTTTGCCAGCTCACATATATTATATTATAATGGCATGTGTATTAACAAAATAAGGGTTAAAGATATTTAATATTAATATTTATGATAAATAATTTTTCATCATGAGTAAATAACAAAATCATTGTTGGCAATTTTATTAAACCTTTTTTTGAAAGTACATAAATATTGGTTTGTGCAAATTAATTTCAATAATAAGAAATTAAAC
Source organism: Calliphora vomitoria (assembly GCA_942486065.2). Taxonomy (NCBI): domain Eukaryota; kingdom Metazoa; phylum Arthropoda; class Insecta; order Diptera; family Calliphoridae; genus Calliphora; species Calliphora vomitoria. Next base: position 155,296,349 of record OW818029.2, read on the forward strand.
GAGAATTCTCCAAAAGACGAGCATAATTTGTTTCTTCTTGTACCAGCACTTAGAGGATGAGCCCTACTCATGCAATGCATTTTGTTGGCATTTTGAGCCTCAAGTCGGCATCCTTTCTCCTAATGTCGGCATTTTATGACCCAATTGTCGGCATTGCCTTTTTTATTAAGAAAATAATAAAATCTTAAAAGAATTCATGTTATTTTGTATTTAAATCTCAGCCATTTCAATAAATACTAATAAAAAACAAAAATTAGTGCATTTGAGGTGAAACCACTGAGGGAGATATCACATCTTACGTTTTTCAGTCTATTATCCTCAATATCAGTATCCAAATGTGCTCCAAACTTGTTTTATCTTTCTTTTGTAATTTGTTGACTATTTCAATAGCTAGATCCAAATCCATTTCTTTAAGTCTTTCCTCATTTTCAGGTCGATCACCTACTATAACTCCAACTGATTTAGTGTAATCAACGTTGTCAGTATTAAAAGGGATGTTTATTAGAGTATCTTACATGTGGAACCATTCTCATAGGGCCTTCAGGAACACGGCAGTATAATCTGTCCTGTATGGTTGAACGGGGAACTCCATATTTTTTACTGACACCTAATACCGAAATCGATATTAAAAAATGCTGTATTATTTTGAATGGAGCTTTTTTGAGGTTTTTTAGAAAACTGGTGGACGGGTCTTTTTCCTGGTGTGTCCATATTTGGAATCCTTAAATGTTAGCACAAATAATCCCTACTGAATCTCAAAATATTACTCTGTTTTACGATCTCCAGTCAAATAAAATGCTGCTGCCGTATTCAGGATGCTTTATCTCCTATACTCGGCAGTTCTTAAAATACTCAATTAAAACTATGCCGACTAATAATTAAACTCATTTCAAACTCATTTTCTTCAAATCTATTGTCAAGAGAGATGAGTAATAAACAGATTTGTAGAATTTGAGCTTAATATAAAAAATTACCAATTTAGCTGAAGTAGGCATCACTATGCCGACTATTAAGATAACCAAAAAAATATATTTTGTGAAAACTTTCACATTGGAGGTAATACCTATTTAAATAAATTTTTATCTGTTAAAACCTCTTTGATAAAAATATTACTTAAATTGATATGGTTACTAACTTGTTTTAGTTGGCGTGGCCACTAAAAAATTTTTTAAAAATCAGGCACTACCGCACCTGTTGCGAGATGGTCAATGAATAAGGTAAGAAATAGATGAAAATACTTATCTCATCCAAATTTAAAAATTATATAAAGATACATGAGTATATGTTAAATTGAAGTTATAACTTACTTTTGTATAAAATTGTCGTTATTCTTATTTATTAAGCTTTTTACTCAGAAATGCCGACTACTGGTTCATGCCGAACTTAAGAGCACATTACATGCATTAGCTTACTTATATTTAAATAAATAACAATGCATGTACGGACACGACAGAAAGAGTAACAAGAAAATTTACACTAACAACAATACATTAATATGCACTTACTAAAACATGCAATATTAACAACTACAACAACAACCCTAATGGTAGTAGGTACCAACGAGCAAACAAAGATATTGTGAAAATATCGCACTAAAAGTGATGAGTCAGTGACAAAAAGTGATCTCCTCCAACAGGTGCTGTAACTAATCGTGGGTCGATCCGCAAAAACCATTTAGGTCGATTTACTTGTAGATTTGTGCAAAAATTGTGTGGATATCTATCTATACAAATCAAACATTTATGAACTATAAGACCTATTTCGAGAGGACATTTGTATTAGGACTATGTTAAATAATAAACCGATTTTTACTAGTTTCAATAGACCTCATCCTTGGGCTGAAATTCATGTGCCATGGAAACTTAATTCTTCAACTGTGTCCAGCGGACATCACGCTATTTTTTTGTGCCCGGAACATGAAAACCTTTAGATTCTAAAATATTTTCACCTCGTGAGTGTTTAGGAAGTGCAACATTCAGAGCTTTTCACAACATTCTACTTAGTTAAGAGAATAATTAAAGTTTTTTCTTACTGCCCCAATATCCAATAGGGTAATTTAGAAATTAAGAAATAGAGTAGGAGAAGGGATGGACCTTGCGGTATCACGGAAATATCTTCAACTTAAGATCGTGCCAACAATTGTTCTAGTTTGATAAGTATAAGACCATGTAATACTCTACTCTGAGTAAATGAGCAAAAATGTTTTTCTTTAAAAATTTTCAATAATTTATTTTCCAGAATGATTTTCAGAAGTTGGCCTATATGGGAGCTATATATAATTATGAACTGATCGTCATGAAATAAGGTCGTGTCATTTTTGTCTATATGAAACTTAGTTATGTTGAATTTTTTGTGGATACCAACATTTTTAAAAGCTTTATGCTCCATAAAGTAATTTTCGGAAGCGGACCTTATATGGGAGCTATGACTTATTATTAACCGATTATCATGAAAGTAGGTGAAATGATTTCCATATATATAAAACTTATAAATTCAACAGTTATGACCGATAAAGTCCAATTTCAGGAGGACATTAGTATGGAGGCTAGGTGAAAATATGGACCAATTCTAGCCAGTTTCAATTAGCTTTTTCCTTAAGCTAAAATGTGCCAAATTTTATCGAAATATCTTCTATACTACTCAGAAAGTGATTCTGACTCCATCATTATACTTTGCAATGGGTGTTAGACTAATATTTTTGGGCATTATAAATATCAGCACAAACGCATTATACCTCCTCCCCCACTATGGTGGTGTAGGGTATAATAATTTAATAAAACTTTTCTATAAACTGCTGTTAACTTTAATAAATGTTGACGAACAGAACCTTAATAATATGCCTTTACTTACAGTTTCTTGCCAACGTGTGTCAGTTTCATTGATATTAATAAAACTTGAGCAAGTTATTTAAATTATAGCAGACTTTCGGAGAGTTTCCTAGGTTTCCAGACGAATTATTTTCGGTAGTCATAAGTAGATTATTTTCACTCTTTCTCTACTCCTACATATTTAAAACCCTTGTTATAGACAACTCTTAACTAGACATATATTTTTTTTTCATCCTCTTCAGCATTTTTAGTTAAATTTTTTTTATATTTCATATAAATCAAATTAAAATTAACGCATTTTAAGCTTAATTTACTTAAAAGCTTTTTTCTTATTTTTCTGCAATTCTTCGAATTTCAGTTTTTTGTTGTTTTTTTATTCTGTAAATTGTTTTCTACTTGCGGCGTTAATTTAGCGTCTTTAGGAAGAAAGCCACATTAACAGCAAAATATTTTTCATTTTTTTCTAATTTTCTAGTTAAGGATTTATACGAATGTGTATATGTTTATGCTAAGTAATCTTATAATCATTATAATGCCAAAATATACTTATGCTTATCAGATATATGTATATGTACCTACTCCCAAACATTTCTATTCTCAGACATACTTTTTAACATACACACACTTATGTGTAATGCCACAAGCATTAGATAGATATGTATGCTGGTATTACTTACTATAGAATACTTGGTGAATGCCACAAGGCTTTATGACACACATAGGATAGCAAAAAGCACACACACTTTACTGTAAGTAAATACATCTTACATATATATATATGGGAAACTTTAATGTACAATAAGTGTATGATGAGAGTACCTGTAGTCTTAAACGCACACACACATACATATCTATTCATGTACATAAACATCAGGGTGGCCCTTAGATTGGACTTTTTCCATTGTCGGTGCTCCCAAGGTCTAAAATTGTTCTCTGTTATCTAAAAACTAAGTGAAAAATCAGGGTGGTGTTGTACATAGAGTTATTATACCGTTAATTCTCGGAACCAATTTCCCGGAAATTTTGTTAATTATTACTACCTAATTTTTTGTCGAATCACAGGAATCCCAGGAATCTAAAACTGACAAAAATACATAGAAAACAAACCAATAAAATTTGAAAAGATTTTTTAACTGTTAATTTAAAATACGTATGCAAAAATTTAACTAAATTTTACCGAGAAAACTATTCGAACAAAATACTGTTGAGTTGTTTTGTAACTCTGTATGAAAAGAAAATCATTCGAACTTGTACGTTTCATACATTTGCCCAATTCACAATCGGTGTCGTAGCGTTGCACAGTGGGGCAGAATCAAAATTTTTTTGGAAATAAATCTGGCATTTCTAAACGGCTGGTCCGATCGAGATCAAATTTGACACTGGCGTAGCCAAGGAGTATTCGAGTTTAAGTTATTAAAATGGATACTACAAATGCTCCAGGCGCGGCGCTATGGGGCCTCAAAGTAGGCACGTAAATTTTCTAAACACGTGCCAATTTTTTGTGCCCCATCCCATTTCAAAGATTTTTAAATTTATGGAAAGTGCTTAACCAGGACTTGAAAAAATATGCTTGCCTGTGCTATTTATCTCTTATAATTTCCGAGTTATAGGCATTTCAAAATTGAAATTTCAAAATTTTGCCATAACTTGATCCGCTTTTTTACAAATATAGGGACTATTTTTGAACCAAATGAACTCGAATTTTTTTCGTTAGTTAAACAACTCAATTGCCAATAACATGCCAAAGATTTTAGAGTAATATCAGCTACGGCTTCAAAAATAAAAATAAAAAAATTCCAAAAATAGTAGATTTGAGCGAAAAAGTGACTTAACTCTTTTCTTATTTAAAAAAAAAAAAATAATGTTCTCTGTAAAATATCTTTACAGAGAACATTTTGGTATAAAAAACTTGTTATAGCTTTAGGACATGTCGTCCCTACATCTTTTTGAATTTGACCTATTTTTTGTATCAAAATTTCAAGTTTGGGCCACATGTTCTAAAATCCCAAAGCTGGGATTACAAAACGGAAAGTAGTTTTGGAAACCTCAATGTGATCCCTATTAATTCCCAAAGTATTTTCCCAGCCCCTATGAGTAAAAGAGAAAAAAAATATAATTTTTGGTATTTTCGCTTTGATTTTTAGGAATTGCGGGATTCCCTTTCAGAATGAAAAATTTAAAAAACGTTTAAAAGTTCATTGGGTTTTGTTAATAAATAAAGATTTTATTACATATTACATATTTATTGAGCTTCTAAAACTAAAATTTGTATCAAAATTTTAATAGGATTGCAAATATTAGGAACAATTTGATACACATTTTTCCGAACTATTTTTTTTTTTTTGTTAGATAAGTTAATTTTTGGTTTTATAAAAAAAATTTGAAGTCAATATCTCAATTAGATTAAAAATATGCCACTTTAAAACTCCGTCCTTCAAAAATATTGCACAAAATTTTGATTCTGCCCCACTGTGCGTTGTATTGTTGCATGTCGTAATTTTTTTTTTTATTAATATTTTGTTTTTGTTTAGAAAAATTTTATTTTTTAAAATATTTATGAAATACAATTTACAACGCTACGGTAGCGATTATGAATCGGGCAATTGTGTTTTGAAAATGTTTTCATTCGAATCCAAGAACAAAATAACGGCTGCACCCGGGGACATCTAAATTTAAATCCTTCTAACTAAAAACATTTCCTTTACACACAACAAGGATATGTTTAATCCTATTAAGAGACTTTAGTAATGTTTCGATGATAAGACAAGAAATAACTGCCTTTTAATGGCTTTATAAGAAAAAATGGTACAAATTGCACCAGAATGTGGTAAACAACAATGACAGGGCTTTAGTGTGAGTGTTTTTTGCAGACATTGTATAACGAAAATTCAAAATCATATTTATTTTGTGAATAAACAGAATCTTTGATTTTTTAGTGCTTATATTTTTGAAAAGCTATTCATGAAAAACGAAGATGTGAATGAGCTACTAATTTGGAACATTTCAGACACCTATATAATGTACACAGATAAAATAGATTCGTGGTAGCATCCGAATTTGTTGCCAATCGAATGATTCTACCTTAGTTAAGCCTACAATATTTAGAAGGGGAATTCTTTTTTATCAAATGACTTTATGTTGATTAGGTACAACCGAATCATTCGATTGCAATAAATTCAGTTGCTACTACGAATCTGTTTTCTTTGTGTATGCATTGCTTTAACTTATATACATACTGATTATGACACTAAGATTTGTATGAAATTTGACTATAATATTCCCAATTTACATTGTATATAATCGCGAAATAAAGAACCCTAGTTGCACACTATATTTAAAGTTACTGGTTTTGTGCCAAAGTATTAATATATTAAAAAAACCAATGTCGATAAAAATCCAATTAGTAATAAGGACTGAGATCGAAAAAATCATAACACACGTTTTTCATTAAAACTTTTAACCCAAGTATTATTTGATTTTTTCTATCACGTTACCTTTGTAAAGCATGTCTGTTATTATGTCTAATGTCTATTATGTTCTTCTGTTGTTAATCTGATTAAAATGGGTGAGGAGAAAAAAGTGCGCACTAAGATTATTAAATATAAGTATGCAACAAATCCCAACTTGGTCCTATAAAAAGTTGGCCAAACAATCAAAGATCTGCCGTCAAACTGATTCCAATGTTATTAAACGTTATCGGGAGAACTTGTCTGTTGATAGAAAATCTGGTTCATGTAGAAATAATAGTCCACATAATGTTTCCAAAACCAATAAATAGAAATCATTTTCAAAATAGCTCCCAACACATCCGTTAGGGAAGCAGTCCACTTAGCTCAGTACTCGGACTATTTGGTGCGAAAAGTTAAAGCCAATGCAGGTTTAAAAACATACAAAGCTTTAAAAGTTCCTGACTGGAACTCTGCTAAAAATTTAGAGGCCAAAGACAGAGCACGGATATTGTATACAAAAAAAATATACCTGATGCATATTGGATGACGTATGAACATTTTTTCACAGCTGCCGGGTCAATATTTTTATGTTGGTGATGCTCGAGAGAATGTTGTAGAAAAAGTTTAGGTAGGGCAAGCAATATGCAGTTGCGGCAAATGGCTCTATACCTACCGAAATTTACATCAAGGAATGTTTACAAAAGAGGATGCTTCTATTCATAAGACTTCTTAATGTGTTCACTTATTTTTGGCCTGATTTTGCATCTTGTCACTTTGGTAAGCAAGATCTTGAGTGGGACAAGAACAACAATGTGTTATTTGTACCAAGACAGGCAAATCCTCCCAACTGCCAGGAGCTAAGGCCATTGGAGGGATATTGGGATCATGCTAAAAGAGAACTGAAGAGCTCATAAAAGGTAACCAAAAGTAACCTGTTTGAACAAAGTGACAGAAAGCTCAATAAAACCCATAATGGAATGGTTTCCGGAAAGGTTTATAAATTCATCACTCTTGATTAGAACTATAATAATAATAGGTTTTTGAAATTGTAAGTTTAGTGGTTTCATTTTTATTAACATATATGTATGTTAAGATATTAATGTTAAATGTTCAAATATCAGTTAAATATAATATTTCAAATCCCAAATTTTACACTCTAAGGATTGTTTAAACGAAATTTAAAAAATCTAAAACTTTCTTTCACGGTTCTCATAAATGCTACTTAAATAAGGATTAAAAGTGAAAATTTTAACAGTTGTGCCTACGGATTTCGAAAACCTTTAATTTTGGATCACAAATTTGTTAAAATTATTTCTTAAAAAAACATATGTAATATTTTATTTCGGATTGTTTTTTTTAACTATTATAAAATTTCAAAAAATAAAAAAACTTGTTTTCTATTCCAATAAATGCTAATTGAGGATCACAACATCTAATTTTAGAAGTTGTACTTATAAGAGATTGGCCTGGGAACCGACTTCAAATTGCCGTATTTGAAGGAAATTTGGAAAACAAATTCTTAAATTAAATATTCTGACATCGATATCCCCTTAATAACTTGATACGAAAAAAAAAAAAATACTTTTAAGTCCGAAATTCCCTTTTTAAAGAAATTTAAAAAAAGCAAGTAAGAATGTATGATCGGTCAAGCCCGACCATATAATACCCTACGCTGAGTAAATTAGCAAAAACATTTTTCTATTTCAATAATTTATTTTCGTGAATGATTTTCGGAAGTCGGCCTTATATGGGAGCTATGACTAATTGTATAAATCATAAAATTAGGTGACATGACTTCGGTATATATAAAACTTATTTGGAACGAAATTTGTGTAGATGCCTATATAAATTAAAAAGTTATGACCGATAAAGTCCTATTTCGGGAGAACATTTGTATGGGGGCTAGGTGATATAATGAACCGTCTTTAGCCAGTTTCGAAAGAATTGGTTATTGGGCCGAAACAAATGCACTTGCCGAATTTCATGGTAATATATTTAAAATTTGCAACCTGTACTTTGCTCACAAGGTGATTCTAAGTCGATAGGTATACTTTAAGGTGACGTTAGATTAATGTTTATTTACCTTATAAACATTAGCACAAACGCATAACTCCCTACTCGCTATGGAGGTGTAGGTTATATAAAAGAAATTTAGGCTTTCGTCATAAATTTGTTTATTTAAAATACGTTTTGTAACCAATTATCTAATATTTATTTCAATTTGTATCTGTGGATGGCTAATTTTTTAATTTTATATTTCTAAGATATTGTCATGCCTTTTATAGCTGGGTTCAAATCTGTCCAAGACAGCAACGATACCCTACACTAAAAATTATTAAAAATATAAACTAGATGAAATTTTCTTGTTAAGAACAATTTCTGTATTCCATAATATATTGAATATTAAGAAACTAATGTATCATCAAAAAAATTGGTCGTAGAACCAAAAACATTTTATATTTTGGCTCCTCATAAGATTCTAAGACGATCTAGCTATGTACTGTTAAAAACGATAGGGACCAAACGAAATAAGTTAGCTGGCTGATATCATTCACAAATACCCTCTGTTGATGAGGCTTGTTTTGTATTGCAAATTTGCAATATCGGTCTGTACATGATTCTACTTAGCCTCCCACACAAGTGGAATAATATCTGGAATAATATCTAAGCATTTGCACATATTGGTTATAAGTAGTCTGAAATTATATTGTAAAGTATGGCGACATTTATCCCTAGTCTCCCTCATTAACATCGTGATGAACTTGGACATAAACATGTTTTGTATTGTTACGAATTTGCAATATCGATTTGAATTTAACAGTCTGCAACGACTGCCTGCAGCATTCATCATGTTTATAAACACGTCCATCAGTAGAAGCTTCTACTTATAAACAATGTTGATAGCATGCGGTTATTACCATTGTTTAAAAGTATGGCAACACAGTATGGCTCTAGAGTTCGAACATACCAGTTTGTCCGTTAAGAGCATTGTAGAAGATTCACGAAATATGGCGTGTGTATAAATAATGGCAGAGGTTGCAGTAGTGAGTGAGTTTTTCATAGGCGCTGTTAGAGTTAACACCAGCTGTCTTGTACATTTAAGTTTGTGCATTATAAGCGTGTGTGTGTGTATTAAAAACACATATTGACTATTTAGACTGTTGTTGTTGTACATTTCAATAAATAAAGAGTTGTTAAAATTTTAAACTACTAAATGGCTTTTATTAGCAATTAAAAATATCCGGTTTATTTAAAGGAATTAAACAAACGGTTTAAAAAAGTTAAAACGTAACAGTATGAACAAACATGTTTCTACCAACTTGTGTGGGAACCGGTCTATACTATTTTTATTTGTTTATTTACATCTATGTGCAAATAAAATATAAAATCAATTTTTATTTTTTGAGTAGATTTAACTTTAAATTTAATACCTTTTTAAGGATCTAAATAAGGGTCACCCTACAATAGACTCTTAAAATCTTATACACCAAAACAACCATACATTTACGTATATATGTCTACTTACACTTTAGAGACAACTTATATTACTTTACCTTGATACAAAACATGAAAAAGTAAAATTCATACACACTCCCACAAAACTAAATAAAATGTAAAATATTTACAAGAAAAATATGTTGTATACAACATGTGGACAAGAAAAGGTTAAAAACAAAAAGTTAGAAATCTTGTTTTTTTTTCTGCCCTGTTAAATTATTTGATAGTCTCCAGGGCTACTTCACAGCAATATAAAACTTAAAAGTGTTCATCATCAAAAACTCGCAAAACAATGTCTTAATTATTTTGCTCTTTGAACAAAATTCCATTATTCCCAGAATTTGTTTTCAAATTTAAAAAAAAAAAAAAAACTGAAAAAAATTAATTTTTTCCCCATACAAATGCACCTCAAAATTTTAGCGTCGTTGCGCCACCATCCTAGTATTTTACAGAACGTGATTCTATAATACTGTTACGAATTTGCAATAGTGATATGAATTTAATGGTCTGTAACGACTGCCTGTAGCATTCATCATTTATATAAACACGTCCATCAGTAGAAGCTTCTACTTATCAACAATGTTGATAGCTTGCGGTTATTAGCATTGTTTATAAGTAGGCAACACTAAATGTTTAAACTGCTAAAACTGACATCGAAAGCTCTAGAATTCGAATATACTAGAGCATTGTAGAAGATTCCCGAAAGAAGGCGTGTGTATAAATAGTGGCAGAGGTTGCAGTAGTGTGTGCGTTGATCATAGGCGCTGTTAGAGTTAACATCAAATTGCCTTGTACATTTAAGTTTGTACATTATAAAGTGTGTGTGCATTTCTGCGAATTGATAAACGTGTATAAAGACACTGAGTGACTATTTGAACTGTTGTTGTTGTACATTTTAAATAAATAAAGAGTTGTTACAATTTTTAACTTCTAAAACTGCTTTTATTTGCAATCAAAAGTATCCGGTTTATTTAAAGGAAATAAACCAACGTTTTAAAAAGGTTAAAACGTAACAATACATGGAACAATATTAGTGAGGGAACGGACTGTATCTTGTATTTTTTCGTCCATACAATCTTGGAGCATTCTAATGTATAATCGAATCAAGTACATTTTATTTAGCAAACATTTTTATTAAATTTAAATTTATTTGAAAATATCTTGTTATAAAAGTAGGATTTTATATGTCATTGTTCAACTCTTTGGGGTATAATTTAAGCAACAATATGTTGGCATGTTATAAAATAAGCACATGTGTATTTATGTTATTATTATATAGTAATGACAATAATGTTTAAATAATGATACTTGGAGAGTTTTAAAATTTTAGGGTTTTTAAGCAAATTAAATAGAATTTAATAGTTAGTAAAAATAGTAAAAATCCTTGAAAAATAATACCTAGAAGTAAAACGAATAAAATAGCAAGGACTTTTGACATACTTTAACATTTTGAGTTTAAATAGAACTATTAAAAAGGCAATTGCAGTTATTTGTGAGCCCAGGCAATTTAATTGAATGCAATGATAAGCCATTGTGTTACTAGAAGATGTAAAATACGTACAAGGTCACCAGTACAAAGTTTCATTACCATGTAATAAGTTAAAATTCGATTTTGACGCTTTGCTACTTACAAGATAGCATATTAGCTTATAATTTTAACATCACTGAGGATTGAAAACTTAACCAAAACTGAGCATTAGTTACCAAAATGCACAAAATATTACACTCTACTAAAAAATATTACTGAGTACATACTAAAACCGTTTTCAAAAATTTTGAAACACTCTCAAAATTTTAAGTTATTTTGAAAAAACTATTTTAGGATAGGTCATATTACTTTAGTACCTCTAACTCACACATTTATGAACCGATTTAAAAATTTTAAACAATTGTGGATAGTCAAAGAATTAAGCTTTCATATATATTCCAAAAAATTGTGTAAGTTTTTACAAAAAGTTTCACTTTATTTTTGATTTTTTTTTTTTCGTAATTTTTCAAATTCAGCAGTAGTTATTTTAATTTTTTTCTATGAAAGCCTATTTTTTTTGCAAAGTCTTTTTAAAACAATTTTATATAGACAAAAATGAGACATACTTGTTAAAATCGGTTTATATTTGAGAAAGTTATTTAACGTTTTTGAAAAAAGTTCGAATAAATTTACTTTATAAATTAAAAATTGTACAAATATATATATTTTTTAGTTTTTTTTTGTTATTATATGCGCTGGGGGAGAAAATACTAAAAAAGATGTTGATGAAAAGTTAAATAACTTTTACAATGTTCATTCGATTTAAATAATTGAAACCATGTATTGTTCAGAACTAAATTTCCTTTGTACAGCCTTCATATTAAAATAAGCAATGCAAAGCGACTAAAATCAAAAAAGTTGATAAATTTTTGTTTTAGATATTCTTAAAAAAAACTATAGTTATAACTTACAAATGTACCAAAAGATGTATGTCATTTTAAAGCGTAATCAGCTTTCTTTCCAAAACCGTTAAAACATTTAAAGTCGGACTAAAACAGACTGAGTTACAGGTCGAAAAGTTAACGAACATCATTGAAAACGGTTTTTTTAGAATAACTTCTGAACTTGAGAGTGCTTCTTACATTTTTAAACACGATTTGCAATGTACTCAGCAAAACCTATAACCCACTCTGGGTAGTTTTCCAAGTTTTTTTCCATCGTAACACCGTGTTATTTATTTGTGGCGAAATTCTGAGTCCAAGAAGGCATTGTAGTTAATAGCATACAGATTTCGATACTGAACTACCCGAACGTATTGTGGGAAATTTTGACTTTTGCTATACCTTTTTTTGAAGACACAATGAAAGAAATCACACTCAAATTGCGTAGTAGAAACTACGCAAGTTTGCCAGAAGCACTAGAAATATGGATAAAGAAACCATGTCAGCTTTTTTCAAAATCAGTGGCCAACAACTCTACCCCACTGTAGCTATCTTCACTGAAGTGGAGGAGCTTTCCAAATGCAGCCGTAAGTACCGCCACAGCCTTTTAATAATTTCCGAATTCCATCTTAGTGAGAAAATAAAGATTCTACCAGTAGGTCACTCCACGTTTTGTTAACGCAACAGTTCGGTCTGGGATGTCATCGTAGGTGTCAACCTAACTTCGACAGCACACAGTTGAAATTAACACCGAGGCATTTAAGGATAAACTTACAGATAAAACATTTATTCGCAGCTCATGCTTAACTGATTTAAAATATATTCATAACATAACAGAATGATGGCTTCAACAATATGGTCAGTGTTCTTACGATACCCCACATATTTAAATGTTCAGTCAAACGTACTTTATTACTCCTAGTAGATTTATGGATTCAAATTCAAGAAATTCTACTTCAATAGCTGGAAAGAAGTATAACTCCTTCAACTTGGCGGTCATGCAGAACCCTCTGATATTGTAGAATGCTTCATGCTATTACAATAACAACAACTTATTGAAGAAAGTTCGGTATAAGAGCAGCGGTGTATAGTTTTTACCACTAATGAGTTTCGTGACTACAGTACCCAGCAGTTAAGCATGTAGTTAACGTATCCCTTATAGACAGTAATTGTCAGAATTGTCTTATCACTTGGCTGACACCAATTTAAATATTTTGGTAATTTGACACGTATGTGCTCTTTGTAGTGCAGAGAGAAGACATTTGGTTACTTTGTACATCCCAGGTAATCTAGCGTGAAGGCAATTGTCTCTTAAGTGTCTCTAAGTAATCTGGAGTGTACTCACTTTAAACGTTTTGTGAGTAATTCGTTCAAACTGGTTTTATACAAATTGAGTTGATAGAGTTCTCATACAGTTAATTTTTGCTTAAGTATACTGATATCCCATATAACATAGCATGAAATCAATAGTTACTTTAGTGTCTCTTAGTAACCTATAGTGAAGTCACTTTAAACGTTTATTTTGTACTGCACTTTAGAAAGTCGTTTTTTTACTCCACCAGAAGCAGTCCATTGGAGAATTGTCGAAAAAAGTTTTGTTTACAAGCTATCGTTTATTGGACTGCCTATGATATGTCTTTTTAGCTGACTATTCGAGGTCAATTAGCATCCGTACATGTTAAAATAACTAGTTATGTAGCTGGTAAGGTAACTGACGGTATTTAAGCAATATGTGAATCCAATGCATTGACTACTTTTACCAGCTATTAGACAGTCTCGTTGTAGTCGAAAAGGGTCAATTGACACCCTGCTTAGGACGTGTACCCTAAATGATGGATAAAATCACTAGTTCGGGACTGTCTCGTAGAACTGCTGGGTAGAGTTGTGTTGTTCGTGTATGCCTAGTTCAATTGAACTATTCACTCAACTGAGAGAAGTGACTCATTCATCGTACTGAGCGTTTTGAGCTGAGCACAGAGCGATTTTTAAGTGCGCTCATATTTATTTCAGTATACATTCATTTCGTCGTCATCTCTAAGCCACATGCTTCAGTTCACTCGTTAATGCTGTAAAATTTCCTGTAAAAGTTAAAGTATAAACCTATAAGGCTGTTGGCACTCAAAAACACACCAATGCCTGATTAAATAAACTGAGCTTTGATAGCAAATTTGTATATTTTTAGTGTACGAGTCTCATACAGCAGCCACACACTCCAATAATGTCATAATTAGTTACTCAATTATATATTCTAAGAACATAAAAATAAAATGAAAATAAATTTAAATGACAGGAAAATAACTAAAATAAAACTGGCCTTATCATGTTAACAAACTCTTACAGACTGTTTTTATGGTTATCGCACAATTTTTATATTCATATCATGACCAAATTACAACAAATTTTCAATACATACATTCAGTCTTCCTTTTCTGCTTAACATCCTTAAGGTAGTTGCCACCAAAACCTAACACTTTATAAAAACTACATCTTGTTGCAAGCTGAGTCGTTAGTAAATGTGGTTTCGAAAAACAATCAACATAAATATTTATTTACAACACGCTAAAGTGAAACAAAAAAAAAAAATGGAACAAAAGCAATCGAATAACTAAATAAACAATTTCATTATGGTAAATTGATATGTTACGGAGAACAAAACACAACAAATATATTATTATTTTATGCAGAAAAACAGAAAAACAAAACAAAAATACTAAATAAAAATGTCTTCAACATATGTATGTGCTCATGCCAGTGGTGTCATGGCACAATAAGCTAAAATAAAAATTCTAATGATAAATATTATGCAAATTTACTTACAAGTTTCCATTCGTGTATTGTGTATATGAGTAGAAAGTAAATTTAGCTGTTTTTCGAAAAACACAACTATTTGTGAAGAAAGAAAAACTAATACAAATGTTTGTGTTGAAATTTATTTACAGTTGAGGTTAAAATAATAGTTTCTTAGAAATATATAGAAAAATCAAATTAATAAGGTTACTTTTTAGCATAGAGATAATGATAGAGCGGGAACTAAGCTGTATGTACTGAAAAATAGCCATTATTGACTATTATTAAATTCACATATCTTCTATGTGCCCATTTGTTTTGTAAATAGTTTTCAGCTAATAATTTTGGTACCAACGCACGGTGTCAGATTTCATTGTTTTATTATATATTTATTGAGCTTTTGCGACCATATTCCAGATCGTTAAATGGATTTAAGTGATGGAAAATTTTTATGTGCCGTGAAGTTTTCGACAAACAATAAGACTTTACGATTGGCTTCAGTCATATCGTTGTTAAATTTTTTTAAGTAATCCAACCATATGCCGCCTGTTATCCAAGCTTTTTTATTAGGAGTGTACGTTTAAAAAAAATGTGGTTTTTTTAAATTGTAAAGTCCACCGTTACTAGCTTTAAAATCTTTGTGTCCCAAAAGTCCTGCAAAATCTTCTGCGTGGTTTTTATCGTAAGTCCTCCTAAAGAAATGTTTTGGATTGGACATTGTGTAAACCTTTTTGATACACATTGCTCAACGTCTTCATATTCAGCAAGGCGCATTCTTTTGCACTTCAAAGATGTATTGTAACAAATAATCTCTCGATTTAAATTGTTTAGCAATTTCTTGCTTAGATTTTTCATCACGATCAACGGCATCAATTATAGAAATTTTTTCACCTATACAAATTGATTTACGCTTTAATGAACTCATTTTGACAAGAATAAAAATAAAACTGACTAGTTTTTTGACATATTAGGTAGGTGTCCACTTTCAATACACTTTGATAACGGGATTTTGCTTAAAATTGCATTTTGCTTTAGTCTGACTTCGTTGCAAACATATTTAGACTTCGTTGTTTTTATTACGGGACTTACTTTACTTAAAATTTAATTTTGCTTTGTCATATAGAGGCTTTTGCATGAAAAACTTTGCACTAAAGAAGTTTCTTAAAGGGACTCAGAAAATAATTCATTATGTTGAGTTCTTCGTTATAACAAGGTTCGTTATATCACAGTTTTACTGTAGTATAAAACTATCTATCAATATTTTTTTTAAAAACAATTAAAAACCTCCAATTTTTTCATTAAAATATAAAGTTTTTTAATTAAATTGATTTCCTTAGAAATACAATTCTATTTTATTAAATTTTCATAATTTTTAAGAATACTGAAGAAGTTATATTTAGACACACGGCAGAATGAAATGCATTCTCATAATTAATTAAATTTTTTTAAATTAATTATTATATAATAATTATTCTGTAAAACTGGTGAGTTAAATAGATGATGTTTACAAGTGACACTTAAATCGACACAAAAGAATGCTGATGAGGGGGTGGTGGCTAACCGCGAAAATGCATTCCATTCTGCCGTGTGTCTCAATATAACTTCTTCAGTATTCTTTAAAATTATGAAAATTTAATAAAATAAAATTGTATTTCTAAGGAAATCAATTTAATGAAAGTTGAGCCTGAATAATTAATCATATAATAATCATCAATTAAAAAAAATAAGTTCGACAAAATAACCACTAATATTCATTTTTTTTTTTTACAAATTTATTTTATTGATTTCAAAACATATTTAACGCACATTTTAGGGCAAGTCATATGACATGACTTATTTTCCACAAGAATTACAGGTACTAATGTAATTTCGTAGAACATTTTCATACGTTTGATCAAATGTCAGAAGACCATTTCGGTTGTGGTAAGCACAAATATCAATGCTATTTCTACGTTATTACCTTTCGATCACATTTTAATTTTATTGGTTATACAAAAAATAATGATGTTAACACAATTTCCTGTCATTTATAAGTGTTTTAAAGATTTTTAATTTTTCATATAGGAGGCGTATGATTAATATTTATTATGGGTATTTTTAAGAAAATTGTTATAACTTCTAAAGTTTTTGGAATACTTAAATAAACTAAAATGCTTTCGTTATATAACTGAACTATTAATATTAATTTATCAAATTCATTTAACCACTCCGCATTTTTGTATAACAAAATTTATATTAAACAATTAGTTTTATTTTTATGATTTTTTTTTACCAAATTTATTTTTTTGATTTCTTTTATTATTACATATTTGATATATATAATAATATTATTAAATACATAAAATAAAAAAAAAAAAAATCAAAGGAAGTACAGTGTCCACAACAGCATGCAGAAAAACTGGATAAATAGATAAATGTGGAAATATAAGACCAATCCGATTGGATTTTTAAGGCTATAGTGAAACTCATCTTGAAATAGTGTAGCAGCATGCTTCCCACGGCACGGCTATTGAATGTATTTTAGTTAATGACCATTATGATAACCGGATGTGTAAGGTCATCTATGGAAAGCAATGTTAAAAGGGTTGCAGGTGGTTAGCAATACTGGATGCTGGTGGTATAATAAAAATTTTGTGTACTCCACGATTTTGAGATATTAACTCTTACTATCTATTGCCTTGCCGTTGAAAACTGTAAGTTGCTAGTCCCACAGAAACTTTTTGGGGTTGTCCAAATTAGGTGGGCCTAATAAACTAATTGTGGTATTGCAAAGTTGACTTGAGCGATAGTTATAAGTTGCATACAGAACCAATATACTAATATTTTTAACAAGCATAAACTGTAAACAATGAATCAACAAGGTAAACAATGAACCCACAGGTTGATAGTCTATTCTATAGGGGATTCCATCGTTAGCTGTGCTAGTTGAAAAAACTGTCAAGCGGGGCACCCGGCGGGTTAACCTAATTCGGGTACTCTGAGTCTACTGATGCGCTGAAAATTGTTTACTTAAAGGTAATTTTATTGGGGAATTTCGGTATAACGGTATATCTCGAAAGCAAGAGCTAACCTAAAAAAACGGTTAGCACCACTGGATTCAGCATACCCGAATTAGGTTAACCCGCTGGGTGCCCCGCAAAGTGTCCATTTCGTGCACAGCGTTATTACCGAAAATTTCATCATAGAAACGCATGCTATGAGACTGAATCTACGGTTAAACGATTTCGATAGAAGTTTTCATTATAGGAAGAGTAAAACATGGAGTCTTAACTATTTTTTCAATTACTTGTTAACTTCTTGGAATCAGTTTTGGATGAACACAATTAAATAGTTTGAATAGCGGCTTCATCTAGTAATGTTAAAATTTTTTATTTCAATATGGTAAAATATTAATTTAAAGTTGAAGATTATTGATTTATCAATATAATTTTTATACCCTACACCTTCGTGAGAAGGGTATATATAAATATGTCATTCCGTTTGTAATTTCCATAATATAATTTTCCGACCCTATAAAGTATATATATTCTGGATCCTTATAGATTGCGGAATCGATTTAGTCATGACCGTCTGTCTGTCTGTTGAAATCAATTTTCTAAAGACCCCAGTTATCTTCGGGATCCAAATCTTCAAGAATTCTGTCAGACATGCTTTCGAGAAGTTTGCTATTTAAAATCAGCAAAATCCGTTCATAAATAACGGAGATATGAGCAAAAATCCGAGACAATCGATTTTTATGATCGATATCTCATTTTATTCCTATTATATGTGGCTTTGCGATAAATCCATAAATCTGAACAATTTCAGTCGTTTTCGATTTTTCATGATTTTTTTAAAACAAAAAAAAAAAAATGCTATTTTTACGTAAAAATTATATTTTTTGCTTCAATTTGTTATTATAACTCCGAAACTACTGAGCCTATTGAAACGCAATATATATATATATATATGAAAATGTCTACATAGCATAGAAAAAATGTTTTCAAAATACAATCAATCGAAAGAAGAACATTAACTACTCAATTGTATGTATATCAAACAAAAAACTAAAATTTTGTGAAAATGAGCGAATTCACTTAATTGTGAATAAATTCGAAAAGAATCCATAGATTTTTATGATCGATATATCATTTTATTCCTATTAAATGTGGCTTTGCGATAAATCCATAAACCAGACCAATTTCTGTCGTTTTCGTTTTTTCATGATTTTTTTAAAACAAAAAAAAAATCTATTTTTACGAAAAAATTATATTTTTTGCTTAAATATTATAACTCCGAAACTATTGAGGCGATTGAAACGCAATATATAAGAGGATTAAAGGTTATGTAAATCTCAACTTTTCTAAGTTTATTTTAATAACAATGGACTGAGCCTGACCTTTTTTGCGATATCATTAATTATTTGGAGAAACGTCTAACAAAATTTATAATTTTACTTTAAAATCAACTCCGTATAGTGGGTAGTAAAGCTTTTTTTGCTGTTGACCTGTGTTATGTGTAGACACATTATGCAAGTTTGACTTTAGGGGTCGAATGCTTAAAAATTTAAACTTTTTCAAATTACCGTACAAATGTAGAAATTACCTGCCTACCGTTCGGATGTCTAAATTACCGTACAATACGGTAATTACCGTACGGTTAACACCACTGATGCAAAATCAAATCACACGTATTCTTATGCTCTTACAATTTAGTAGTAGTTGTCCACTCAACGAGACAACTACAAAAGCACATGAGCACGGGTGTATGAATTTTTCTTTATTTTTTCAGTTTTTGTATTTGTTTGTTTGTAGCTGCACTGAACAAAATAAAAAATTGAATGTGTTGGTGAGAGAATTTACTTTTGCGCACCTCTGTTCTACAATGTGGTATAATATGAAATGAATAATAATTATAAATCAAACACACGCGTGCTTAATTTCGTTTATTTTAATTTTTGTTGTTGTTTATTGTTATTTTTTCAACATACAATTGTGCAAAATAATTGTTGTGTTTATTTTGGTTAGTTATCAGTGAGCACTCAACGTGTGAATATGATTATCGGATGTTTTGCAATTGCATCTGATATAATATTATGATTTTTTCTTGTTGTTGTTGCTATATGAAGAAATTTGCATGGGTAAAGGCAATGTACGTAAATATGTATACTTTTTAGCTCTGCTACTTGTTCCATTATAATCTTATATAATGAACATTATTGAATTAATATGACGTGTAACTTTGTAAGTTAGAAAAATAGATATGTAGAAGCATAACTGAAAGCTTCATAATGTTATGCTTTTTGTCACAACTTTGTCCACAAAGGAATCAAATTGAAAAGAAATGGATAAATTTAGTGTCCTTTGCTTTAAACAATATCTATGCCTGGTTCCAAAGTGACAAATTTATGTTGTAGTTGCTTGTATATTAGAAAAGTATATGTATATTAGAAATTTTTCGCTCTTGGATCTCATGAGTATTGGTATCGTCCTAAATTTGACAATTTTATTTGTTGAGATACCCAGAAATGGGGTTCTCCATAAAGTGGGCCAAGAGCTTGGAACGTCGCGCGAACAGATCACCCATTTTGATAAAACCATTTTATCATTTGCAGGTGAATTCTATATCAGTCCATAGAGATTTTGCAAAACAAACTGAATAAATGACAGCCAATTTGACAGATGTAGTTTCAACAATATGGCCGTTATCAACTTTCAAAGTTCGGAAGTCTCTAGTGGAAGACCCTATACATTTAAGAAAAAGGTTAAAATTATAATTTGTTGTTTAAAATTTCTACCAAATTAACATTTTAAATATAGATTTGTTTGTGGATATAAGTAAAATTCAATCTAAGTCTTAGTTATTCTTGTAGTGCTATTTTTATTTATACTATTGTCTCACCTTGCACAATGCGAAAACATTAACATTTGGTTCTGTCATTGAAAATATTGAGGTTTGACAGTTGCTTTCAAAATAAGTTGTATAAGTTTGTTTTATGTTCCTTTTGCTTTCTTTTATTATTTTGTTTATGAACAAATACATACATACGTACATATGTATGTATAAAGAATATAAAATGAATACACTTATTGTGCTAAAAACAACATTTTATTTAAATTGAAGGATTTTCTTTTCATAAACTTTACACACTTAATTTGAAAGGCATAAATAAAGCCTTGGGAAAAGTAACTATAATACAAAGCAAACAAAACAAAAAAAGTGACGAGGAAATTACTTTTTGGATTGAAGTTCTGATGTACCAGAAAATGTGATAAGTGATAAGGGTAAATATATATAGAAAATTAAACGAATTTCATATATTTTTGAGATATCAAAAATTGACTGTGATTCAAATGTGGTGTTTCAAATAAATCGTTTGTTAAATAAAAATAATTTTCCCTTAAACAGTTCAATGACCAGGCAGTAGATAATTTACATCAAAAATAGAAAAAATACTTAAACATGATCATACTTCTTTGTATTGTTTCCAAATATTTTTTTTCTATTTATAACTAATAGCTTTTCAATTTAAGATGTTCGCCAATAGCATTTAATGAAGTCTGTTGCAAACTTTTTAATTACGCTTGTTGTCATAATTATTGTTGTTTGTTCTTGTGCACTAACATTTACATTTAGAAAATGAGCACTTGGCCACCCCTTACTCTCCGCTAGCAGTTAGTCCATTATCATTTATTAATAATCACTAAGTTCAATGTTACAAATATGTAATTTTGTTTTGTTTGTGTGAAATTAAGATGTTTTCAAACTATAACATTCTCAAGGTTTTCTTTATATTTGTGGCATCTACAGTAGCAACATCATACTCTAAGTAAGTATTAGACATTGTGGCAAACGAGTGAATGTAATTATTGTGTTTAGTAAGTTTGTAAGAGAGTAAGAAGCAATGGCAAAGTACTTAAAAACTAACTTTTAACTGCAAATAAGTAGCACGTACAAAACCGTGAACTTTGTTTTAGCAAAGAGGCGACAACAGAACAGACACACTAATTGGATTTAAAAATATGATCATCATTAAGATGTGTATTTTTATACTCACCATCAAAAAAGTTGGGGATTAGCTGTTTTTGTCATTCCGTTTGTTACATATCAAACAATAAGTCCCAGGCCAACATTAGTATATATATTCAGGGCCCTCATAAAATTCTAAGGCCGACCTATGTTCCTCCGTCTGTCTGTCTGTCTGTTAAAAACACGATATGACCCAAACGAAAGGGGCTAGCTGGCACCTTTTCCACAAATACTCTCTGTTGATATGGTTGGCTTGATACTAAGAATGGGTAATATCAATCCATTCTTTCATCTAGCCCCTATACTAATGTCCCCCCGAAATACTGTATGAGCTGTCACAAATTGTTGATTATGAGGCCATCCTGATAAAAATTTTGCTCGTAACTATACTGCAAAGTATATCGAAAATCGGCAAACATTTGATCCTAGTTCCCATAAAAAATCAGAAAATTTCTTTAAAATTCATAATTGTCTTATCTATATATGGGCAATTCCATGTCATCGTACGTGACATTTGTACGCCTATAGAGTGGAATAGATTTTGCACAAATAAGTGTATCTGGAAAATAATTTGGTCTTTATGTTCCATTCTAAAAAAAAATAATAAGTCCTTTCGAAACATTTTTGTCCAAAATATCGAGCGAAATAAGGGTATATCGTACGTGACATAAAATGGAAGTACTTGTGAGGTACATGTAGAAATATGCTATAATTTGCGAATCGTGAGAGGCGTTATGTTTTCTTTTAATTTCTTACACTAAACCAAATATTTTTCCTTTACAATCCATTATATTTAAATAAAAATAATCTCTGGATGATTTTATAATAAATAAAATTTAATATCGTACGTGACATACCGTACGTGACAGATTTTTCTCTTATAGAAAACAACATATATTCTGTAAATATATGTATACAAAAACTAAAAAAATAAATACAAAATATATATTCGGTTTCAATGCACAATTTAATGATAGCAAAAAAACAATCAGAGTCAAATGCATTTCATACTACATGCCAATTGGGAGCTTAGTGTTCGCCGCAATCTTAGCCTAAAACATACCAATTAAATTAAAATGTTGTAATAAGCTCTAAATACATTCACATAAGGACTGAGATCGAAAAATTCTTAACATACATAAATGTTAATAAAAATGAAACCACTGAACTTACAGTTTTGATTTTTTTATTTGATTGAAATTATTATTACAATTTAGAAAAATTATAATTTTTATAGTTCTAATCAATAGTGATGAATTTATGAAGCTTTTCCGGAAACCCTTCCATTAAGGTTTTTATTGAGCTTTCTGTCACTTTGTTCGAACAAGTAGTCCATTTACGTTTAAAATCTACCACACTTTTGGAAACATTTATTGTGCTCTTCAATACTCTTTTAACAAGAGCCCAATATCTCTCCACTGGCCTTAGCTCCAGGCAGTTTGGAGGTTTTGCCTCTCTTGGTACAAATAACACATTATTGTTCATGTACCACCCAAGATCAGGCTAAAAATAAGTGGACTCATTAAAAAGTCTTATGAATGGAAGCATCCTCATTTTTAAACATTCCTTGATGTAAATTTCGGTATTTATAGAGCCCTTTGTAACAAATGTTTGACTTCTTTTGCCGCAACTGCATATTGCTTACCATACCAACGACTTTTTGGGAAATTTTTCTGCTTTTGGGTCCTAAACTTTTCTACAAGGTTCCCTCGAGCATCAGCAACATAAAACTATTGAGCCGCAAGCTGAGAAAAATTTTCCAGAACATACTATTTGTCATCCATTATGCAGCAGGTATATTTTTTTATATAACTTGACTTCAATTTCCGTGCTCTGTTTTTGGCCTCTAAATTTTTAGCAGCATTCTTGTCAGGAACGTTTTGAACCTTTTATGTTTTTAAACCTGCATTAGCTTTAACTTTTCGTACCAAATAGTCCGAGCACTGAGCTAACCGGACTGCTTTATTACCGGATGTGTTGGGAACTCTTTTAATAATGCCAGGTTTTCTATCAACGGACAAGTTCTCCCGATACTATTTAATAACATTGGAAACAGTTTGACGCCAGACTTTTGAATGCTTGGCGAACTTTTTGTAGGACCACGTTGGGTTTTGTTGAAAATATTAAAAATTTTAGTACGCACTTTTTTCTGGTCACTCATTTTAACCAGATTAACTACAAATGAATGTAATTGACATTAAACATAATAACTAACATCAAATAATACTTGGGTTAAAAGTTTTAATGAAAAACGTGTGTTAAGAATTTTTCGATCTCAGTCCTTAGTAACATGTTAGTGTTTTCTCCTATTGAAATCATCTTGAAAAAAAGTTTCAAGGGTTTTTTGTTTTTATCAGTAGTGGTATTCATTCTCGTGGAATTGCCCATATATAAAAGTGGATGTGTGCTTGTATGTTTCTTGTTTTGAGTTCTATAAACGGCTGGCCCGATTTGTTTGAAATTTTTACAGTATATTCATGTATGTCTGGAAGTAACTGAAGGCAACCTCCCATACAAAGTTAATTTTAAAAATCAAATATTTAGGAAACTACTTATAATAACTATTAGAGTTTCCAAAAAACCGAAGAATTTCAAAACCGCGGTTTTGGTTTTAAAAAATTGAAAACCGATCGGTTTCGGTTCGGTTTTGTGATAATTTATTAACTATTAAATCAGTTGATAATATAGGAAATGCTATATAAATTTAAAGTTTAAACTTGACGAGTGTTCAAGAGGTTAAAGGAAAATTGGTACTTTTTCTCTTAATGGTACCTTTTTAATATATTAAATTATTTTACTTATATGTGTACGTAATAGTTGGCTGATATACTTCTGAGTAATGAAAGAATCAAGGATAGAGAGCATAATGATGTTGAGACAACAGAAACTATTATTGAAATTTATATAATAATAAACCTATAAGCAGGAAATTAAACACACATGATTCTGACTGAGTTAGAATATAAAAAAGGGAGTTGCAGGTACATTTTCTAACTAATAGTACTTTTTGAATATTTTGTATCGATGGTCCTAGAAACACGAATTCAAAAGGGATATATATACATATACTATTTATATAACAGGTGGCGCAAAAGTAAACTTCCGATGTTTTTTGGCTGTAATTAAAAAAAAAATGAAAAACTTTGATTCTTCTTGTGGATTATTTTTACTTGGTCTTTTAATTTTTTTTACATCAAGTCGAGAATATGATGTCATGTAAATGGCCGCCGCCACAGTTGATTGTCATTTGAGCCCTTTTTATGGCATTTTCCATCACTTTGGCCAAAACTTCGGCGATAGGTCCTCACATTCTTGACGGATATTGTCTTTAAGAGCTGCAAGAGTCTGAGGCTTGTTGACATAAACACGCGACTTCAAAAAGCCCCACAAAAAGAATTCTGGAGCGGTCAAATCAGGCGATCTTGCTTGCCAGTGCAAATCGCAATAAATTTTGGTTATGTACGTACCCGCTAAGATGGAAATGGGCCTCATCACTCATGATTATTTTTGATGAAAAATCATCTTCCTCTTGGTGGTGATTAAGGATGGCTTGAGCGTATGTTAGACACGATTGGCGGTCAGCAGCTAACAGCTGATGCACCGTCTGGACTTTGTACGGAAACATCTTCAAATCTTGTATCAAAATTCGCTGTAAAGACCGTCGACTGATACCCATTTACGTGGCACGTCGTCTGGTCGATGTCGACGGCGCTTTCATGACATCCTCGGCTACAGCAGCAATATTCTCTGCAGAACGGCTAATCTGGGGTCTGCCACGCCTGGCAGCATCTCGTGTTGTGCCAGTCTCTTCGAGGCGAGCGGCTAAACGTCGCAGTGTTTCACCAGTAGGCGTTGGACGGCCAGGAACCGACCGACTATTGGTCAAATAAATAGTCAGCAATATTCCGCGTTCTGGAGCAGTGTAGCGTAACATTGTTTATTAACGTGTATTTCGCATGTGTTTACTACACAAATGTCAAAACAGAACTGACATTAGGGGCCAATCGCAAAATTTATTACATTTTCTGATAGGAGGATTACTTTTAAGTCTCCATTTGTGAATTAGTATTAATTCACAAATGGAGACTTAATAACGTATGCGGAATGAAATTGCAACAAAACAGAAAATGCTATATTTGTTTCCAACGTTAAAACAAATAACATATAAAACCTTTATAAAATAGCACAATGGATTGATTTAATGTAAACAAAAAATTCATCAAATTCATGTACTTTTGTGGCAGTTATGAAGAAATTTATATACAGGTGTAGAAAAGTACTCCATACTTTTATCGGATATTTTAAAATAACTAAGACTATGCTACAAAAATGTTGAATAATTTAGCCTGCGAAAGGTAGCCTGCTACATCATCTGAAGCAATTATTGTAATACAATTCAAAAAATTTAAACAAATCTTAAGATATTTTTACGGATCTGTGTTTAGAGATATTGGATGAAAAAGTTTGTTTCTCATTTCTAAATTTTTAATTTTTCTAGTGCAAATAGATTAAAAGTGAAAACCGAAGAATAATTGTCGGTTTTAGGCCTTGAAAACCCGCGGTTTCAGTTAAAACCGAATTGGAAACTCTAGTTTGGAGGAATTGCCTCTCTTGGTACAAATACCACATTATTGTTCTTGTACCACTCAAAACCTTTCTTACCATAGCGACAGATGCCAAATCAGGTCAAAAATAAGTGAACACATTAAGAAGTCTTACGAATGGAAACATCCTTGTTTGTAAACATTCCTTGATGTAAATTTCGGTATTTATAGAACCCTTTGTAACAAATGTTTGGCTTTTCTGCCGCAACTGCATATTGCCTGCCATACCAAGAACTTTTTGGGAAATTATGTCTGCTTTTGGGTCCTGAGCTTTTCTTCAAGATTCCCTCGAGTATCTGCAACATAAAAAAATTTACTCAGAAGCTGCAAAAAATTTTCCAGAACATACGTTTCGTCATCCATTATGCAGGAGGTATATTTTTTTTTATAAAATTTGACTTCAATTTCTATGCTCTGTCTTTGGCCTCTAGGTTTTTGGCAGAGTTCCTGTCAGGAACTTTTTGAGCTTTGTATGCTTTTAAACCTTCATTGGTTTTAACTTTTCGTACCAAATAGTCCGAGTACTCACCCAACCGGGCTGCTTTCCTAACGGATGTGTTGGGAGCTCTTTTGAAAATGCTTTCTATTTTTTTGGCTTTAGAAACAACATGTGGACCATTCCATCTACCTGAACCAGGTTTTATATCAACGGACATGTTCTCGCGGTGCTGTTTAATAACATTCGAAAAAGTTTGAGAGCAAACCTTTGATTGTTTGCCCAAATTTTTGTAAGATCAAGTTGGGTTTTGTTAAAAATATTTTATAATTCTGGTACGCACTTTTTTCTGGTCACTCATTTTAATCAGATTAACAACAAATGAACATAATTGACATTGAACATAATAACTGATATGTTTTACAAATAAAAATCAAATAATACTTGGGTTAAAAGTTTTAATGAAAAATAAACTAAATTTTTAGTTTTTTTCGGTAGGTGTGTAAACATTGTTCGGCGTTCCAACTCCGGAACGAGCAACATACAAGCAACACTTAGCGATTGGCCTTGAGCCTTGCTGTTAAACAATTATTGCCAAATTTATTCGTAGCCACAATTATCAGCGGCAAATATAAAGGGGAAGATGTGCTGATAACACGAATTCCAATGATTTCAACTGATTTGCCTTTCAAATTTCAGCGGTTACAGTTTCCATTGCGTCTAGTTAGCTTTCACCATAACCATCAACAAGGCTCAAGGCCAATTGGTTAGTGTTGCTGTAGTAGCACAAGCCGTGTATCCTTTAGTGCGTTATAGATTCTACTACATTTAACATTTAATGTATGAAGTACTAGTAAAAACAGTGAAACTACAAATACCCTTGTTACTTGTATGCGAACCATTTTCGTTTTCTGTTCAGCATTTCAAAATCGAATATAAGTAAAAATTATATATTTCAAAATAAAACTTTTTGGGCTGTTGTGTCGTGTAGTTTAATATAGAATTTCTTAATTTTTCTTTACATATCTTGCATATGCCAAAAAGCTTCAGCATGTTATTTTTTTAAGATCTTTTTCTTAAAAATCATAAATCATATGTTCATTAATCATTAGAGTTTTTTTTTTTTTTTCAAAAGAAAAACATAATTCATCATATATTTGTTTTTCACGAGAAATTAACGAAAAAGTTATGTAAGTATCCTAAAATAATTTCCCAGACTTTAAGGCTAAGCTATTGTTTTCCAGAACAAATGTTTCTTTTATAAACAATATCAAGAAAAAGTACTTTAAACCAATACTCCAAATTTTTTTGTTTTATTTTGCTAAAACCATAAACTAACCCTCAATGCAGCTGCTGGTGGTGACAGGTGATATACTCAACATGAAACACTTTGAGTAAAATAAAAAAGCATCAGAAAATAATTGACACATTTTGCTCAAACAAATGAACTTTCAAAAACATAAAAAGCAAGCTAAAAATAAACACTACGAAATCTTTTATTGACATTTTTGAATAAAATAACAAGTAAGAGATTTTATCTGGTAGTTATTGAAATTTACAAAATTTACTTTCTAATAAGAAAAATACAATACAGCAAATGAGAGTAATTTTAAAATTCATGTGAAAAGTTAAATGGAATTGCAAGAATGTTTGTATGACTGTTTTAATGTATAAGTATATGTTTTTTTAGGAGACTAAAGATACACACATGGCAAATATTTGACGAAAAAGAGTAACCATTAAATTAAATATTTTAATTCTTTTTTTTTTATTTCAAAAACTCCTTTCAATTAGGTCAGTTCAAAACAAATATTTTGTATTTTACAAAACATTTGTCAAAAATATTTGTGTAAAAAATAGTGGTTAGGCTTTTTTTAGTAAATATTTGCCAAGTGTGACCCTATTTGTATATTTCTTGGGCAACTTTTGGCAAACATTTTCTGCCCAAAACACTTACACAAAAAACTCTTTGTCTGGCTGTGTAACTTTTTTTTTGTAGTGGTCGGGGAAAATAAAAAGTCATGTGAAGACAAAAAACATACACAAAATAAATTGATATTTATGCCTTTAGCTATTTCAATCTAAATATAAAATATTTTTTTCAATTGAATAAGTTTTTTATGTTTTTTGTTTTCTTTAAAGATTTTGTTGGGTGTGAGTAGAAGTTATTTATTGTTATGTTTTTTGGAAATAAATCTAGAACAATCATTTTTAATAAATACTTAATTTGACTTTGTCTGGTCTAAAAAAAAACAAGTAGGAGATCTATATACGAATCTTATATACCCTGCAGCAAACATAAAGAATGAAAATTTGTATTTTTTAAATATCGTAGACAAAAATTGTATGGTGAAAGAATATTTATTTTCGTGAAAAATAGGTTTAAAAAATATATTCCCGATTTGGACCCATTGTAGGTTCGAATCACTATGGCGTTATATACGTCGTTGGAAAAGTCTTTGTAATATATATCATAAGATATTAATTTTGCCTATATTAATTCAGATATAGACAAACAAAAATAGGAAAAAAATCAAAGTAGTCGTGGTTAAAAAAAAGATAAAAACCCAACCGGGACTATAACGAATATACTGATGTGTGAATCAAGAGTGTAAGTTATTTGGGAGCTACGGAAAGTTGATTTCAACATACAGACGGACTTGGCTATACAGACTCCGTTATCTATAAGAGAGTCTATATAGCCATGTAGCCACGAAATTCTTGTATAAGTTTGTATATATACTAGGGTATACAATTGATTAACCGGTAATCGGTTAACCGATTAAGTTTGGTCGTTTAACTGTTCGAGTAATTTAAAATTGGCGATATTCAAATAATAAATAAACCTATTAATTTGTGTCGATTAACCGATTAACCTAATTTATTTTTTTATTATACTTTATATAGAAATATAGTTTTAAACACACCTATTTCATTTCTTAACTCATGAGCATACATTTTTTGAAGTATGGCTCAAAAACTGAAGCTAAGAAATTTGAAAATGATATTTCTTCTAGAATGTTGCATGCTAAACTTTGTCCTAATGAATCGGAGGATGAAGACATTGCTGAAACGAGTATTTTATAAGAACTTATCGAAACTATTAAAAGTATTCAAAATCTAATGTTGGAACATTGTACATGATATGATTTGATAAGTTCGGTATAGGTGTCACTTCTATTTATAAGAACTTCATTTATTTAAACTAGCGTTATCGAATGTGGCCGTGATGATGGATTTGTTAATACATATTCAGGAAATTAATGGCAATCGAGAGCGGATTTCTATATGGCAGAAATATTACATGGCTTTGTTCTTATTATAACGAATTTGCAATAGTGATTTGAATTTAACGGTATGTAACGACTGCCTGCAGCATTCATCACGTCCATCAGTAGAAGCTTCTACATATCACCAATGTTGATAGCATGCGGTTATTAGAATTGTTTATAAGTATGGCAACACTAAATGTTTATGCTCCTAACATTGACATTGAAAGCTCTAGAATTCGAACATACTAGTTTGCCCGTTAAGCGCATTGTAGAAAATTCCCGAAAGATGGCGTGTGTATAAATAGTGGCAGAGGTTGCAGTAGTGAGTGATTTTATCATAGGCGCTGTTAGAGTTAACATCAACTGCCTTGTACATTTAAGTTTGTACATTATAAAGTGTGTGTGCATTTCTGCGAATCGATAAACGTGAATAAAGTCACTGAGTGACTATTGAATTGTTGTTGTTGTACATTTTAAATAAATAAAGATTTGTTACCATTTTGAACTACTAGACGGCTTTTATTTGCAATTAAAAGTATCCGGTTTATTTAAAGTAAATAAACCAACTCTTTATAAAGGTTAACACGTAACATTATTTTCCAACTGTAATTATGATTTTTCAGACATGAAATAGCAATAAGTCAGTAGCTACTTCATTGGCAATGATGTTTTTGTGTTACCATTCATCCAGTTGTTCAACCTATAGCATTAGGATTGTGCAAGAGATATGGGATCATGGTCTTATCCACGTGAGAAGGTAAAAAATTAGCATTTTTAATGTAGCTGGTATAGAATATCTAAGCTTACAAAATATCACTTCACCAAAATTTTTATTAAACTATCAGGATAAGATCTCCAGTTGTTAATAGCTTACACACTTTTTATTAACTATCAAATTGCTTTTAGCTCAGTTATCAAAATTTGCCGAAGTTTTTTATATTTTTTGTTTTTTTGCATACGAATTTATAAATATATATCGTGATAGATACATTCAATTTCAGGTTAATTTACATTGGTTTTGTTACATAACTAGCTTATTATACCCTTCACCATGAGTGACAAGGGTATATATAGGTTTGTCATTCCGTTTGTAATTTCTACATTTCTCATTTGCGATCCACAAAGTATATATATTCTGGATCGTTATATATAGCGAAGTCGACATAGCCATGTCCATCTGTATGTTGAAATCAACTTTTCGTAGCCCCCAAATAACTTACAAACATAATTGATACATAAATACATCGGGAATTATTCCGGCTCGATCGCTATTTATCGATTTTTGGCCTATTTTTGATCTATATTTGGATAAGTCATTAATATAGACAATATGGATATCTAATGATAGATATTTCAAAGTCCATTGCAACGATTTATATAAGGCTATAGTAATTTGGGCCTACAATGGGTCAAAATCGGGAAAATTATTTTTTAACTCGAATATTTTTTTACCACAAAATTTAAAAATAAAAAATTTTTAAAAATTTGGAAAAAAAATTGAAAAGAAAAACAATTTCGAAAAAAAAATTTTAAAACAATTTTGAAAAAAAAATTTTTAAATTTTGAAAAACAATTTTGAAAAAAAAGTTTTAATTTTTTTACCTAAAAATATTAAAAATTTTTATTTTAAAGTAGAATTTGTAATTACTTGTTTTTTTGTAAGGCATATTTTTCCGAACTTGAGTCCCTACAGAAGTTATGGCACTTCGTTTGTGTAAGGCAATTCGCAGCACATATTGGCTTTTTACATTTTATCATTCTTGTCGAGCAGCTCTCCTCTTTTTAGACTCTCTGTAGCATATGTAGCATCCTCCCTTTTGCTTTAGTTTATACTAACATCAAAAAGTATTCAAAAGCTTATCTTAAATACATTCCATTGCTGTCTTGATATAAAGTTTATTAACTATCATCGGGTTTTCGGCTCGAGATTTATTTGTGCGATGCAAAGATTTATACCCAAGTAGTTCAAGAATAATCTACGTCCAGATTTGGTTACTGTACTTTGTGTATTGTTTTTGTCATATAATTTATGCCTATTTGCATGTATTATAGCTGCTGAAGTATTTCTGGTTTGTACCCGAAGTAGATAAATCGCAATGCATAGATGAGAGCAAAACTACTTCTTATAATATCCCAGCAGTTCTAGGAGATAGTCCCGAACTAGTGATTTTTCCCATCATTTAGGGTGGGAACTAGTTACTTCAATAGCTACGTGACTACTTATTTTAACACGTGCTTGTCCTAAGCAAGGGGTCAATTGACCCTTTTTAACTACAATGAGACTGTCTAATAGCTGGACCAAAGTAGTCAACGCATTGGATTCACACACTGGATAAAAAACGTCAGTTACATTACTAGCATCCTAAGTGGTAACTTGATCAGCTACATAACTAGTTATTTTAACATGTGCGGGTGCTAATTGGCCTCAAATAGTCAGCTAAAAGACATCATAGGCAGTGCAATAAACGATAGCTTGTAAACAAACCTTTCTTCGACAACTCTCCAATCGATTGCTTCTGGTGGGTAAAATAACTACTTTCTAAAGTGCAGTACAAAATAAACGTTTAAAGTGACTTCACTATAGGTTACTAAGAGACATTAAAGTGACTATTGACTTCATGCTTGTTACATGGGATATCAGTATACTTAAGTAAAAATATAAATGAACTGTTTGAGAATTATATCAACACAATTTGTACAAAACCAGTTTGAACAAATTATCACACAACACGTTTAAAGTGGCTACACTCTAGATTACTTAGAGACACTTAAGTGACTATTGTCTTCACGCTAGATTACCTGTGATGTATAAAATAAACAATTGTCTTCTATCTCCACCACATAGAGCACATACGTGTCAAATGACCAAAATATATAAATTGGAGTCAACGAAGTGATAAGACATTTGTGACGATTACTGTCTATAAGGGATACATTAACTACTTGCTTAACTGCTGGGATGTATTAGATATTTTGATAAAAAAAATTGTGTATGTATATACATAAAATCCCAACACAAAATTAATGTATAAAGTTATTATCTAAAGTATAGTTTAAAGTATAGTTTAGTGAATAATTCCATACCACATTTAAGCAAGACGATCTACTAGCTTCACACACATATACTTATTTAAGTAGAAACATATTCTTACAGTTAATGGAGATATATAGCAAAAAGTCACATTTTCAACAACCATTACGCTATATCTACTTTAAAACTATCACAGTATAGACTAAATTCACCAAATATCATCTATTGTAGCCCTATCATAGAACATCAGTCAAAGAACTAAGTATCAGAAAATAGTGGAGGTTTGCAATACTTTATCTTATGCCAGCACTCACGGGATGGCTCTTACTCATGCAAAGCATTGTATAAGTAGAAAGTTCAATAATTTCAGCAGAATACATTCAATAGTATGGAGAGAATAGTAAAACATATCCCACACAGCGACGTTGCTGCACCAAATCAATAGATTTGGATACCCAACCTTCATAGGTAAGCACATTTTCTATCTGCCGTACGCTGTCTAGAGGCTCCCAAATAGACATTTAATCAAAGATACATACATGAAATCTGTTGGTGTAAATAGCGAGAAGCTTAGATGAAGTAATGTATTTCCTACACTGTTTCCAACGATACTTGTATAGCAGACACCATTCTGTGTTCACATGTCCAGAATATCAATAGCAAAAAACAAAATCAACTGTAAAAAAAAAACCAAAAACTTAAATATAATTTCTATCCATCGGTCCTTAGTCCCGGTCCACACTGTGAAAAATTTGCTGCAAAACATTTTTAAATTTTCTTTTGAAACTGCATTCGTGTCACGTTTATGCTTTTTAGTTTTTGACATTTCTGTTCAGAACGAATATGAACGAATAAATGTGGACGACATACTCAACAAAAACTTCATGTACATGAAACAGAGTACCCTTCTCCATTCCTGTTTCCCCTTTCATCGACAAACTCAAATGTTTTGCAGCAAATGTTTCACAGTGGTTTCAAGGTGGCGCAAAAGTAAACTTCCGATGTTTTTTGGCTGTAATTAAAAAAA
This sequence comes from Calliphora vomitoria, assembly GCA_942486065.2. Classification (NCBI taxonomy): domain Eukaryota; kingdom Metazoa; phylum Arthropoda; class Insecta; order Diptera; family Calliphoridae; genus Calliphora; species Calliphora vomitoria. The sequence continues at coordinate 155,330,698 of OW818029.2, forward strand.
AAATGAAAAACTTTGATTCTTCTTGTGGATTGTTTTTATTTGGTCTTTTAATTTTTTTACATCAAGTCGAGAATATGATGTCACGTAAATGGCCGCCACCACAGTTGATTGTCATTTGAGCTCTTTTTATGGCATTTTCCATCACTTTGGCCAAAACTTCCGGCGATAGGTCTTCACATTCTTGAAGCGTATTGTCTTTAAGATCTGCAAGAGTCTGAGGCTTGTTGACATAAACCCGCGACTTCAAAAAACCCCACAAAAAGAAGTCTGGAGCGGTCAAATCAGGCGATCTTGCTGGCCAGTGTAAATCGTCAAAACGGGAGATTAGGCGCCCGGGAAATGCATCCTTCAGCATATCGGTTGTGGCACCGTCCTGTTGGAACCACATGTTTTCCAATCCCAATTCATCAAGTTGCGGCAAAAAGAACTCGTTGATCATTGCTCTGTAGCGCTCACCATTCACAGTAACCGTTTGGGCCGCGACGTCTTCGAAGAAAAAAGGTCCGATGACTCCTCCAGCAAAAACACACACCATACAGTGACTTTGAGTGGGTATAATGGCTCTTCGTGGGTTACACGCGGATTTTCAGTGCCCCAGAAGCGTAAATTTTGCTTATTTACGTACCCGCTAAGATGGAAATGGGCCTCATCACTCATGATTATTTTTGATGAAAAATCATCTTCCTCTTGGTGGTGATTAAGAATGGCTTATGTGTTTGACGCGATTGGCGGTCAGCAGCTAACAGCTGATGCACCGTCTGGACTTTGTACAGAAACATCTTCAAATCTTGTACCAAAATTCGTTGTAAAGACCGTCGACTGATACCCATTTGCGAGGCACGTCGTCTGGTCGATGTCGACGGCGCTTCCATGACATCCTCGGCTACAGCAACAATATTCTCTGCAGAACGGCTACTCCGGGGTCTGCCACGCCTGGCAGCATCTCGTGTTGTGCCAGTCTCTTCGAGGCGAGCGTCTAAACGTGGCAGTGTTTCACCAGTAGGCGTTGGACGGCCAGGAAATCTGCGACGAAATTTACGTTGTGCCAAAGTCACCGACCGATTATTGGTCAAATAAATAGTCAGCAATATTCCGCGTTCTGGAGCAGTGTAGCGTAACATTGTTTATTAACGTGTATTTCGCATGTGTTTACTACACAAATGTCAAAACAGAACTGACATTAGGGGCCAATCGCAAAATTTATAGCATTTTCTGATAGGAGGATTACTTTTGCGCCACAAGTTACAAGCTTTACAAAGTTCTACGAACTAGTGGTTCAGAAGATTCAAATTTATTACCACATTTTTTCTATTATACCCACTGTGCGTTGTATCAATGAGATTCAGTCTCATTTATGCAACATTTTTACAAAAAAAAAATGCGCGTGTTTCAACTAAGTCATGAACGTCATTTGCCTATTGACGTAGTTTCATCGTTTATATTATTACGCCAAGTTCTAAATGCTTCCCCTTCGGATCTGATTGTAATTTTGAAAATTTTTGTATGTGTCTTTATCGAAGATTTATTTTATGGAATAAATGTTTTTAACTATTTACGCAATGAAATTGACGTTATTGTCCAACAAAAGAGTTTGAAGATGAGGTGAAAAAAACACATTGTTTCGAATTACAAAGAGCGAACAATTCAAAGTATTTACCTTCTGCAGTTGCAAGAATAGAATGATGTAGCCAAGAGAAGTTGTGAACATTGAAATCACCAGCAATATCTATTTGACAACTCTCAAGATTCTTTAGTATGGAACTAGAGCGACAGCCTTTTGTACTTCTATTAAGAAACCACAAATAGTGTGTCCAAATTATTAACTTAACCCAGAGACAGTTAAATTCTGCAAGAAACATGTCACAGTATTGATATGTACATATCACTTTTTTTTTTTTATTTAAAATAGTATAAATTGGCAAATACAATTTTCATAAAATACTACGACTAGTCAATATTGACTAACTAGCAGCTTAAGTTTAGTTTTTAAAATATTTCGTTATTAACAACAATTTAAATATTTTTTTATTTTACAAAACATTAAGCTGGTTGAAGCGTCTAACAAGGTCATGTGGTTTGTATCGATTTAGTCCCCTTACTAAACTTGAGGTTCTAAGTAAGGACGGTATTTCTTCATTTGGGTGGAGGATAAGTCTTCCCAAATGATGTTCAGCTTGAGGTTGAGATCTCTATGTATATCAGTATTTCTAACATACCATGGGGCTGTAAGAATGGTCCTTAGGACTTTATTTTGGTATCTTTGTATAATTTTAATTACGTTGTTTTTAGCGCATCCCCATATTTGGATTCCGTAACTCCATACTGGTTTTAGTATTTGTTTGAATATAATTAGCTTGTTATGGACTGAGAGGTTAGATTTTTTCCCGATTAGCCAATCCATTTTCCTAAGCTTTATTTCTAGCTCATCCCTTTTCTTCTTAACATGTGCTTTCCAGTGAAGCTTAGTGTCTAGAGTCATTCCTAGATATTTAGCTGTGTTCTCATATGGTATCTGCATTCCATCAATAAAGAGTGGTTCGTGGTTGACATTTTTATTTGTAAAATTTACGTGAATCGATTTAGATCTATTTAATTTGATGCACCATTTAGCAGTCCACCTATCTATTTGATTTATTGCAATTTGTAGTTTATTTGTTGCGATTTCAACATCTTTTCCAGTTGTCATGATGACAGTGTCATCCGCAAATGTGCCGACAGTACAATCTGAATGTACTAGTAAATCGTAGGTACACGCAGAAAAAAAATATAGTTGTACATTGTTACTGTAACCATTTCAAATTTGTGCATGGTTACAGTAACAATTTCCAAATTTTTAACAATATTATAGTCACAGTAACTATATATATGATTGTGGTAACAATAATATGGTTAATTTACGATTCACATGAATATTTCAACCATATATATGGTTACAGTAACCATGTGTATGTTTGTGACAACCATTTATATGATGAAGGACTTACCATATTATGATGCTCTCATATCATAATCTGAGAACAACATATTATGATAAAATTATTCATCATATAAATGACTGTCACAAACATATACATGGTTACTGTAACCATATATATGGTTGAAATATTCATGTGAATCGTAAATTAACCATATTATTGTTACCACAATCATATATATAGTTACTGTGACTATAATATTGTTAAAAATTTGGAAATTGTTACAGTAACCATGCACAAATTTGAAATGGTTACAGTAACAATGTACAACTATATTTTTTTTCTGCGTGTATACAATAAATATAATATTGGTCCCAATATACTTCCTTGTGGAACTCCAGAGCTCATTGGATGTAAGTTTGAGAATTTATCATTGATTTTAACTCGAAAGTATCTATCATTTAGGTATGATTCTAACATTTGACAGTATTGAATTGGTAAGAGCAGATTAAATTTATGTAGCAATCCCTTGTGCCATACTCCATCGAAAGCTTTTGAAACATCCAAAAATACAGATGAGCATATTTCTTTGTTTTCTAGAGCAATTTCAATTTTATGCGTTATCCTATGTATTTGTTCTAGCGTAGAGTGTTTTTCACGAAATCCAAATTGATGGTTTGGTATAATATTTCTGTTTGTGATTACATTTTTAAGCCTTTTACAAAAAAGTTTTTCAAAAAATTTACCTATAACTGGTAATATGGATATTGGTCTATATGAACTGGTATCAGTAAGTGGTTTTCCTGGTTTAGGAATCATTATTATCTCCGCCACCTTCCAAAGACTTGGCATGTACTTTAAGTTTATTATAGCATTGAAAATTTGTGTTAATGTAACAATTGCTTTGTGTGGTACATCTCACTGACCCGATAGACCTGAGATTCACATGCAATAGGCCTACATAATGCGCTGCTAAGAATGCTAATGAATTCGGACAGAAGAAATAAAAACTGTATCAAAATGCTATGGAATGACACATAGTCCTCACACCCAACACCATCTTAATATTAAATTCATTTTTATCACGGGACAGCATAATAATGTTTTATGTTTTAAAATTAAATAATCATGAAAATATCTTCATGAGATGAAAATAATTTTTTTTGTAATAATTTTTTTTACTTGATTTATTTTTTTGAGTTATACATTTTTCATTTAACTATTCACATATTAATGCCACACTAGGCACATAAATATGTAGTAAGTATGTATGCATATTCATGTCATACCCAGTGATGGTTGGTTGGATGCCGGCTTGATGGGAATTGGTTTTGTTTATCACCATATAGAGTTGGAGGACATGCACACATGTATGAAAGGCATAAAAATAAACAAACAAAAAAAAAATAAAAAAATAAAAACTATGAGAAATAACTTTACATACACTCATGTGCATGTATGAATATGCCTGTGGTTATTTCACTCTTCTCATTTGGTTCTTGGTTCTTTACAAAATATGAATAAAATATATTTTCAGTTAGACTTGTTACATGTGAAAGGATATTTTGCAAACAAAAAAAAAAAAAAAAAAAACATGTGAATGGCAAGCAAAGATCTGAATAGAAGGAAATACAAAACAAACATGAAAAAACGTGTCTGATGTGTATCGTTGTTAAACCAACATTCATGAAGATTGGGAGGAGTGAAGGAAAATATACAAGGTTCCAGAAAATGTATGACAAACTGTTACAAACGTATTTATTTAGGACATTCAAGTTTTCTGTTGTTGTTGTGAAAATGTATGACTAAATACTGAGCACTAACTGCTAAAATATCATAACTAACAAATAACTCAATATGTACCTTTACATAATATGATGAAATTTTAGATTATGCACAAACAATTTTAGCATAAATGCGTTACGTACTTATATTTATATTGAATAAAAACATGCAAAAAATCAAAAAAAAAAACTTATTCTGTAAAGTTTGTTGTTATGCACTTGAGATATTTTCGGTGTTAGCGCTCAATATGATTAAGTGTGCAATTTTTTGGTTGCACAAAGTCTAAAATGGAATGGCACACATAAAATTTTGTGATATGTATTTTGTGTTGTTGTAGAATAATGTTTGTTTTAATAAAAAATTATTTAGAAAAAATAATTACAAAATATATGTATTGTTTAAGGCTTCACACTAGAATAATCAAAGTGCCAAACACAGGAATTCATACATACTTGTATATAAATATATGTGCATTAGGGTGAACCTTATATTGTACTTTTTGAATTTTTTATGCTCCCAATTGTTGTATGTCATCTAATAACAATATGGTTAAAATTTGAGTAAAATCAGAGGCTTCACATTTTATTTAAAATTTAGAGTTTTTGGTAGCAATCTTTTTCCAAAAATTTTATTTTGGAAAAATTTCCAATTTAAAACGCTTTATCATTTATTTATATGTGTTTAGATATAAAATATAATTTTTTTTTTTGACTCATCAAAACAAGTTTTCCAAAAAATTTAAAAAACATGTTTTCGATTATTATAAATGCTAAATAAAGATTAAAAATGCAAATTTTAACAGTTGCACGCTACTATCTCAAATCCCAAATTTTACATTTATAAAATATTTACACCCACCTTTAAAAGGATTTAGGTTCAATATACATGACAGTATATATCATGACAGTATATATATATTTATTAATTCCTATGATTCCAAGTTGGAACAAAGGACCATATCGAAATTCTTCCATCGGAATCTGTCCTGTGCCATTAGTTTTATCTCAGACCAAGTCTTTCCTGTTCTACTAGTTTCGGATTCTAATTGCCTTCTCCAAGTGTTAGCGGGTCGTCCTCTTCTTCGGCTGCCTTGAGGATTCCAGTCAATTGCCATCTTTGATATATCATCATGAGGTCTTCTCAAAGTATGGACAACCCAGCTCCATTTGCTCTTTGCAATTTGCAATACGGATTGGTGTCTTTGTTGGAAACTACATTCGACCAAATGTTCGCAATATTTTTCGCAAGCAGCGGTTAATAAATACTTGCAAGGATTGAATGTCGCTCGCAGTAGCGTTCCAGGACTCACATCCATATAGCAGGGTGGAGCTTAGTCTTCAAATGTATTTGTGGTGACTTTCACACTCTTTGTAATGTACAAAATGACTGTTTTGCCTTTCCTATGCAATATCATCACGTGAGCCGCCTGTGGTGGATATGATACTACCTAAGTAGCAAAACGATTGCACATCCTCTAGCTTTTTGTTGTTAACCTTAATTTAGAGAGATTAATTGCATTGATGCGTAGAACCTTAGTTTTGTGGAAGTTAATACGAAGGTCAATACCCGATGCCAGCGGATGTATCTGTGAGCAGGCAAATATCATCAGCATAATCAAGATCTTCCAGTCGACCATTTATACCCCATGTAATACCTCTTCTAATGCGGGTGAATTGCTGCATAATTGAGTCCAATACAATATTAAATAACAGCGGAGATAGGTTACATCCCTGTCGTACCCCAGTGCTTACACCAATGGGATTGCCTAACAGCGGAGATAGGATACATCCCTGTCGTACCCCAGTGCTTACACCAATGGGATTGCCTAACATGCGCTCATGCAGTACTCTACTCGATTAGCTCAGGTGAAATTCCTTTACATAGAAGTGCGTGCCAAATAGCCTGATGGTGGATAAAATCGAATGCTTTGGCGAAGTTGATAAATATCATATATAGTGGAGATCGCCATTCTAACGACTGTTCCACTATGATCCGTAGGCTATTTATATGATCGGTGAAAGATCGGTATGGTCTGAAATCAGCTTGCTCATTACGAAGAACTGCTGATGACAGTCTAGCACGGATTATATTAGCTAGCACTTTATTAATCATAGTTAAAAGAGTTATACCCCGCCAGATTTTGCATTCCGTTAAGTCTCCTTTCTTGGGTAGTTTAATTATCACTCCTAAGTTCAGCAAGAAGAGAGTGGGATGTCCAGAAGTCCTTGATAATAGGTCTGATTAGTTCAGCGCTAAGAGTAGGATCAGCCTTAAGCAGTTCAGGATTGATATTGTCCACTCCTGGTGCCTTGGCATTCTTCAGTGCACGTATAACATTGGCGATCTCGGTTTCATCTAGTTGAACGGGCGTTTCCTGTTATCTGCTTTGCAATTTTGTACAAATCTCTACTTCTATGTGTATCGGCAGCTGTCTGGCCGCGAACTCCGTTTCACCAAGCAATCTAAATTTGTATAATGGTCCTATAGGCTAGATTTATATGCTCTTGTTCGGGCAACGTTAATGGCACCTTTAAGTTGTCTTCTATCCTCAATAAGTTGCCAAGTAGCGTCTGAGATCCACACTTTACGCTTAGGCTGAGGATGCTCAAGATGTTGCTTAGCACTGTCTCGAAAATGCATTATATTGCCCTCTGTTGCTGTTCGGTATACCTTCATAGCGAATCCTTAAGGAGCCTACGTAACTTTCGAGAGTATTTTTGGATTTTAATTTGGATACGTCGTATCGCCTTGGTAAAAAATGTGTTGTTTGTCGCCGAATTGCAGATATCCTTAGTCGTATCTCTCCTACAAATAGATGGTGGTCTGCACCACGTCTATTGCGCACATCCAGTAATGTGGTCAATTTGGGTTTCTGTTCTGTGGTTGGGGGATACCCAGGCTACTTTATGCACGTCCCTGTGACAGTATAGCTGTGACTTTATTACCAAAAAGTAGTAAAACCCAAAACTCAGTTTTGCGATTTTGGTGACCAATGTTTTTTTATGGGCCTCCAAAGATTCTGAAAATCAGTGAGCCCTCAATAAAAGGTGTCTTCAGTTTTTAGTCAACAGCTAGTTTAGAATTGGGGATACGGCTTAACAATATATGGCAACAACATAAGTAAGATTCCCACATAAAAATTTTGTATACGGTTTTTTGAAAAAATATAGGAAGAATATATTTTTTTTTTTTTTCAGTTTTCTTAGAATAACTTACAGGGACTCCCAATTTTTCATTAAACATATTTATCAAAGTTGTAGCTACGGTAAAGCTAAACAACTGTTGTGAACATATCAATGCAATCTGAAAGAGTCTAGGCATTCTAAATAGCATATAAAGATCACTTTTAAATTTTAATTTTTTACTATTTTTGACGCTAAAACAAAATGTTTTTGTATGATCAATTCCACACTTCTATGTTGTGCTGTATTAGTTACTCCGCTGAGGTGTTTTAGAGTTAAGTTACAGTTGTTCAGCTTCGTAGGCGGAATGGGGATCAGTAAGTGGCCCCTCAAAATATCACATTTAAAAAAAAAAAATCGCCAAAAAAACATTTATGATCCGCATGAGCAGAAATTTAAAAAGAAGATAGTCCTTGAGAAGCTTTACAAAAAATATCCTTACATGTGTAGGTTATCTCTTTTAGTTCAAGAGATATTTAGGTTTAATTTTTATTGATATTTTTTTCGTTTTTTTTAGATATTAGAAACATCTTGCGGAGGGCCCTTATATTGGCGATAAAATTCTGATGTAAATAAAACCAACTTGATAACAGTTACCTCGTCCTTATAAAAGTTGAAACATCTTTTTACATGTTTCAACTTTGGATGCGTGTATATTTTATATTTTTTCCTAAAAAAGTCTCTGTATTTTTTTCTTTTATAGAAAGAAATTGTCTTCGGCACTATATAAAATTTGTATATGATCTGGAAAGAGAATGTAATGCAAATTCATGTAAAGGAAAATTTGGATCATTTAAGCGGACATTGTCTCCGACACCCCTATCCAAACTTTGCCAATTTTGAAACAAAATTCTGAAAACGCAAAGCAACGATCCCTGAAAAAGCTCCATATTTATATATCCCTATATGTTCCCTGCTGGAAATGTCAATTGTAAAACTGTACTGACTTACTATTGACACAGTCACCAGTACTAGTGACTTATTGTACCCCAGGCAATGCTATTTACTGAAGACATTTAACATATGCGTGTCATTGGAAGACTACTACTGACGATGGTACTATAGACTAGGTACTTCTTTTGGGATCATATGTACAGATTGGAATCAAAGACTCATTAGTACATTTTAGTAATTCTAGTCTATCCTTTTGTACTTTTCTGAAGTAGAAATTGATAATGAAACTGCTTGTTTTGTTAACATTTGACGTTTTATTAAACAAACTAAAAAACAAAAAAAATACGAATTGATAACAGTTGGAAGATTCATCTTCAAATTCATGTTTTTCTTCTTTTTTTTTCATCAAAGGCAAATACAAAAATTGAGACGCTTTGTTGACAATGTTGCCAAAAAGTCACCAAAATAGTCGACAAAACTGGTGACTTGGAGACACTTGTCCCCAGGTCTCCTTCAGGGTTGTTTAAATACCTACAAAGCCTTTTTACTATTACACTGTAAATAAAGTCAAAGTGGGCCTTTTTCTTAAAAAAAAAACAAACTTTTCCAGTTTTAGGAATTTCGGTATTTGAAAACAAAGAGTGACAACCATTGTAATGCTATTGACTTAAAGATATTTGGATTTATATTAGTTCCAAATTGTGTTATGAATTGTACATTAATTCAAATATTATATTGTTGCGAATGTGCAATAGCGATTTGAATTTAACGGTCTGTACCGACTGCCTTCAACATGCATCATGTTTATAAACACGACCATCAGTAGAAGTTTCTACTTATCAATAATGTTGATAGCATGCGGTTATTAGCATTGTTTATAAGTATGCCAACACTAAATATTTAAGCTGCTAACATTAACATCGAAAGCTCTAGAATTCGAATGTTCTAGTTTGTCCATTAAGATCATTGTAGAAGATTCCCGTAAAATGGCGTGTGTATAAATAGTGGCAGTGGTGCAGTCGTGAGTGAGTTCATCATTGGCGCTGTTTGAGTTAACATCAACTGCCTTGTACATTTAAGTTTGTACATTATAAAGTGTTTGTGCATTTCTGAGCATTGATAAACATGTATAAAGACACTGAGTGATTATTTGAACTGTTATTGTTGTACATTTTAAATAAATAAAGAGTTGTAAAAAATTTTAAACTACTAAAACTGCTTTTTATTTGCAATCAAAAGTATCCGGTTTATTTAATGGAAATAAACCAACGTTTTAAAAAGGTTAAAACGTAATAATATTTTTCTTTCTTTCCCCATGTCAATTTGTGAGGGTGAACTTGTATGGGGACTATGGAGAAATGTTGTATGCTTTTCCTCATACTTTTCAGTATAATTTTGGAGTACATAATCAACATATTTATGACTGTTCAAGGTAAAATCATGGACCGACATTGACTCTTTTCAATACCAAACAAACCTTATCAACATGAATTGTTTAAGCTAGCCAGCTTCTTTCGTTTCGGATATATCGACAGACAGACAGACATTTTAGGGTTTCATAAGAAAACAGAATATATGTACTTTTGTGGGAACGCAATGAACATTTCGATGTGTAACATCGATTTTGGGAATAAACATAGTGGTACAAGGACGATTTTAAAATAATAAAGAGCATGGTACGAACAAGTTTTAGAAACTCAGGTCTAGAACATAAAATCTTCTTCTCTGCCATGAATTGGTGTCCTATTTAGTTATTCAAACTAAACAAAAAGTAATTAAATTCTTCATTTTAATAGTTGCTGGCCAATCATATCGATATGGTGAGGTTTGTGAAACAATATAATTTATGAAATGATATTTCGAATATAAACAAAGGTTTTTCTATTTATGCCAATTATTTAGTTCAACAAAAAAATATATTTTTGTGAAATCTCCAACAGAGCAATAAATTATTGTGTAATTAAAAATGGTATATATATGTGCTATGAATAGCTAAATATACAATTAGCTATTCATAGCAAATATTTCAAAACAAAATCAGTTTAATTGACATTTTCACAATTTACAATAAATCATAATTTTTTGTCACTCCAATTTTGAAAATTGAACTATTTATTTAATTAAATACAAAAAAAAAAGAAAACAATTATTGTGCTCTTTTGATTAATATTTAAAAGGAATTCTTTAACAAATTTTCTAAATTGTAACGACAAACTTATACACTTACGCCAGTAATAAAATCAAACATAAAAAATACTCAGTCACCTAAAAACGTACGCAGCTGATTACAGAAACAACACAAGAGTATAAATATTTCTGTAATTTCACTGAGAATTCAAATGACAAAAGCACTATTCATCACGTAGCCTGATGACATAAAGGAACAATGGTCTTGTTAGCAGACTTATTGTAGGACTGGATAAAGGTTGAGGTGGCTGTAAGTAAATAATGGTGCTGTGTATGGGGAGTGGTAGTGAGTATTTATCCTGCAAAAGTTGATAAAGAACAATTAGGATTGTAGGTATGTTAAAGTCGGCATGGCATTATGGATTTTTATGGCGTAAAATCGAAAAAACAAAAATTCAATGTGGACAGTAAATGTATGTAGGTAAACAAAGATGACACACAGCAAAGTTGTAAGTCACGTAAATTTTAAGTGTAAAGCTAAGGACTCAGGTTAGTTAAATTTGAGCACAAATGTAGTAATTCAGTCTATGAATTTAAATTAATAAATAAATAACTAACAGTTTAGTTCTGTTTAAATTAAATATCATGTCATCTCCCATCAATTGCTTTTTCCTGCCTCACTGAAACTACAATATTCTTATTGTTTCTACAAATGCTTGCTTAATGTGCCCTTTGTTCACTTACTGTGTCTTTCCAACCTTTTTTAATAGACTTTTTATTTAAATTCTCTAGAGGTTTGCTGTATACTATAGTACAAAGAATATCTCGCATGTTTTTAATTATTTCATTCTGAATATCAAGGTGATGGCTTATTAAATGTGACATTTTAATGGAAAAATGTTGCTTAAACATTAAGTGCAAAAAAAAAGCTCACAAAGTATATGATTCAACATAAACTTTAAGGAATAAGGCAAATTCCCATTTTGTGGTTTGTTGTCATGTTCATTGAATGTGAGCTGTATACATTTCAACCCAAGTTATTGATTTAAAGCATAAAATCAACAGCTATTAGCAAACAAAATTATTAAGTAGAAATATTACATCAAGTAAGTATTTGAACCTTTTGGCAATACAGAATTTGCTGAAGATATTTATTTATTTAATGGAGTTTTTGTCAACATTGTCAAGGACATTTGGGATTTTATTTACTTTTTGTAATTCCGTTTGGGTACACAATAAAAGCCCTCATTTGAAGGAATGATTACAGTGAGAGAAATGACTGCTGGAGTTTCACAGTACATTGGGTATAATGAGTGGTTTTAGGGGCAAACAGGAACATTTTTTAATATTCTGTTGTAGAAATACCTCTCATAGGATGCATAATAATGTAAAGAATATGCGAAAAATTTTAAAAATTAATTAAAATTTTTCGAAAAACTCTTATTGAAATTTGTTTCCAAACTCAGTCCATCAATACGCATCGTTAAATATACGGGACTATGTAGTAATTTATAAAAAAATAAAATCAAATTATTTTCTCTATCATATTAATTTATTTTTACACAAAAATGTACCAGTCATAATTCATAATAAAATAACATTAAAAAAAGCACTTTATACCCGAAAAGCAATTTTTGGACTACAAAGCTTTTAAATCAAAAAACACTTTTTTCACCAAAAGAACACTTGTTGTAATAGAAACCAAAAAAAAAAAAAAAAGAAATGTTACCCCAAGAACCAAAAGCCCTATTTTCCCTAATATCACTTTTTTTTCAACCAAAATAAAATGTCTGCCCCAAAAGCTCTTTTTGCACTACAAAGCTATTTATATACCCACCATCAGAAAAGATGGCGCCACATTGATTTTGTCATTCCGTTTGAAACATATCGAAATATTGGTCGTATAACCAAAAAGTATATGTATAAATCCTGGATTCTAAAAAAATGTTAAGACGATAAAGCTATGTCCGTCAACTGTCTTTCTGTTGAAAACACAATAGGACCCAAACGAAAGAGCTAGTTTGTTAGATATTGAAAGTGGGCAATATCGATCCATTATTTCATCAAGACCAAGACAAATGTCCCCCAGGAATACTGTTTGAGCAGTCATAAATATATTGATTATGCGGCAATCCTGATAAAATTTTGCATAAATTAGCTCTAAGTACTCTGAAATTAAACTGTAAAGTATGGCGAAAAACTAAATTTAGTGTTACCACACGATTTACTATATGACAAAACCTACAGTGAGAGAAACTTATACTATATTTTCTATGAATTATCTATAACTAATAAAATTTCATACAAATTTATAGATTACAGAAGGGTCTAAAACAGGGTTTACAATTGCTACTATATTAGCCGTCAATTGCAGTTAATATCAGTCTTTATCTATCTGCGTACTAAAAATATAGTTAAAAGTATAGTAAAACTCTGCTAATATAAATTGCTGTTACCATTCATATATAACTATAAAAATTACAATGTTAGTTTGCAATTTCCTATAGCAAATAAAACCAGTTATGAACTCGTTCTTGTAGTACAACAACCAATATATATGTTCGTGCTTTAGTAGCACACACACTTTTTGGCCAAACTAATAATGCGCGTCAGGATTCGTTTTTTTTTTTTTTTTTTGTGCTTGCAATTTTCTCTAGCAGCAATTTATTTTTCTTTGGTTGCTCTGCTATAGTTGCATTAATATTTCTTGTTTTTAGGCTATTTTGATGGTGCTACTTATTTTATTGAACATGACATGTTCAAGTGAGTCTGTTTATATCGAATATGATGAAAATCTAAAGATCCAAACTGAATTTGTTTGTGATGGAATTAATGATCTATGAGATACTTTAAACTACTCAAAATTATCTTTGAGACCAAAAACTTGTTTATTTATTAGTGAAAAACGAAAATTTTTTAATCTTAATAATAAAATTAAATAATTTTTTTCTTCTATTTTGTATATAAACTGATTCGCAATCATAAATATATATTGTTACGTTTTTACCTTTTAAAAACGGGGTTTATTTGCTTTAAATAAACCGGATACTTTTGATTGCAATAAAAGCAGTTTTAGTAGTTTAAAATTGTAACAACTCTTTATTTATTTAGAATGTACAACAACAACAGAATTAAATAGTCACTCAATGTCTTTATACACGTATATCAATTCGCAGAAATGCACACAAACTTTATTACGTACAACCTTATATGCACAAGACAGTTGATGTTAACTCTAACAGCGACAATGATAAACTCCACTCACGACTGCCAGCTCTGTCACTATTTATACACGCTCCATCTATCGGGAATCATCTACAATGTTCTTAACGGACATACTAGTACATTCGATTTCTAGAGCTTTTCGATGTCATTGCCAGCTGCGCAAACATTTAGTGTTGCCATACTTACAAAAAATGTCAATGATGGACGTACCATCAAACATGATGAATGCTGCAGGCAGTCGTTACAGACCGTTGAATTCAAATCGTCATTGAACATTCGTAACAATATAATAAGTTATTATTGAAAAACATAAAATATTTATATGCCAAAAATAACATACATTGTGTTTGTTTACTGATATGATGTTATACTCTTAGCAATAACAGCAACTAATAGCATCAATTGAAGAAATATAAATTGTGCTATAGCACAACCAAAGAAATGTGAATTGTTGCTAGAAAAAATTGCCACCACATCAAAATAAAACGAATGGGGTGCAATATTAGTTCGACAAAAAATGTGTGCTACTAAAGCACGAACATATATTTTGATGGATGTGCAATGGATTATGTCTGCAACTAAAAATTGCAACACTTGTTTGTGATACGAATGAACAGTATGAATATTTATAGTAGTTAATTGTGATGAAATGAGATAATTTCATATTTAATGCATAGTCAAATGTAAGAAATATGTTGCTAGAGCTCAATAACGAAACCCTTGTCTAAATTAGTTTGAATACTTATTTTATATCAAAAAACTCTTTTTTCCACCAAAAATAACCTTAACACAAAAGTATCGCTTTTATCAAAAAATACTTTTTTCACCAAAAAAGAAAACTAATTTTTGCTCCAAAGTTTTTTTCAACCAAAATAATTTTATAAAAAACAGATATCAACAAAAAGATAATTTTTAATCATAATGTTCTTTTTTACCAAACAATTTTGTTGAAAACTTAGGCATTCCCAAATCCCGGGATTTTTTTCCTATTCGCTATCAGCTGAAAAAATACTGCGGACTACTTGTGGTATGATTAAGGAATATTTTGGATTGTAATTTGCCTATTTCGTAAAAATACGAATTGTTTTGGAATCATTAGTATTCTAGTGGCAACAAAATAAAAATAAAAAAAATTTTTTAATTTTAATAATCGATTAGCTTTTGTATATTGTCTCGTTTCGGCTGCTTTTCTTATCTTACTGTCTCATAACGAATTTATAATAATTGATTTCTTCATACCCGTACCGTAATGATTTACAATATATTCAGTCTATCTAAAATTAGTTTCTAATGTAATCAAAACTTAATGTGAATTGTAATACAATTTAATGAAAAGTTTAGAACAAAACATATTTGTACTTAGTGTTTATTATATACTAAATTTTGTGTTAATTATTTGTTGTTCTAATGCCTTAGGATATACAATATGTTTGGTTTTTCCATCTGATACATAGCCCCATGAGTCTGTGAGAAATTTTGCGAACATGCAACTGAAAGCTGTTCATGTGAAAAGCATGGATTTTCTAGATTTAGTTTACAAACTTACAAATACTGGCCTTGAGCTTTATCAATTGTCATTGCAAATGCTAAGCAAATAGGCACTGCAATCGGTTAAAATCAAAAGGCATTTCCGTAGTTATCATGGGAATACATGCCAGTAATACATCTGTCCCTTTTACTTACCAGTCATAATGGTCGCCTCGATTAGATTGTTCATTAATTTCTTTACTGTATGTCGTGGAGCCTTTACAAAGTCGTGGTGTATTAAAGAAATTTCTAGCCTCCTATAAAGTATAAATATGCAAACAATCATGCAAACACACAAACAAAAAAACTCATGTTCACTTTTATATATATAGAAGGTTATCAAATGTTTACAAATTTTAACATTTAAATATTAATATTGATATAAGCAGCTATCACATTAATGTTGATAGCTGCTATAACTTCCTCTATATAAAATTTGTCATATATATGGAAGTGCCACGCCCACTATTGCTAGTTTGCCTATTTTTGGCCTTAATAAGTAATTCACAAAAATTGTCAAGGCTTAACATATTATAATTATACAGATAGATATGAATTTTAGTATTTAGTTTGTATGGGAGGTGCCACGCCCACTATTGATAGTCCGCCCATTCTTGTTCTAAATATTAATATTGATAATAATAGAATTTGTAGACAAACCGTTCAAAATTTATGGACTCTATTTATTGTAGTCTTCTATATAAATATATAAATGTCTTTGTAAGTTTGTTTGTTTGAGCATTACGCCTAAACGGCTGAACTGATTTTATTGAAATTTGGAACGTAGATAGATCCTTACTTGAAAGCCTCAATAGGCTATACATTTTTTCAATACTTGGACCAGAAACAGGGGGAAAACCGATTTTTTTTAATAAATCCTTACATATTTTTCTTACTACGACAGGGGTAGCGAAGCGCACCGGGTCAAGCTAGTATTCTATATATTTGCTTTTTTAATTAACATCATGGCTACTACTTCCATTTTCGTTTGAAATATTTACACAAACGTTGGAATTTTAGGACTATAGCTAATACTTATATAGATATTTGATTTTTAATTCAAATATCAAAACAAAAAGTAGCCTACAGTTCCTTCCAGACATACACAAATACACTTCAACATTTTCAAGCAAATCGGGTCAGCCGTTTAGCCGACTTCAAACCAATAATAATAAACATACGTATAAATATACAAACATACTTATAAACACAGATCCACTCTTATATATATGGGACAAGTGAACCAACTTTTGAAACTTTTCGATTGGGATGAAATTTGCAACATGGTTAGTTCTATTAAATAATAATTAAGTCCCATTTTTTCAACGAGATCGGTCGAGAACTTTCTGAGTTAGAGAGGGGCAACATTTTGGTCAAGCAGGAGTTTTTTTCTTATTATGTATCTTATTAGATAGCTATTTCTTCAATCCTTCGGAAAAAAAATTAAAAAAAAAAAAAAATTTTTACATTTCTTTCCGAAATCAAAAACCAATAGAACTAACCATGGTGCAAATTTCATCCCAATCGGAAGACTTTGATTTCAAAAGTTGGTTTACTTGACACGAAAAAAATTTTGATCAGCATATTCATATTGTTCTTATTATAACCTTTACCATGAGTGGCAAGTGTATCTATAAATTTGTCATTCCGTTGGTGATTTCTACATTTTTCATTTGCGACCCTACAAAGTATATATTCTGGATCGTTATAGATAGCGAAGTCGATATAGTCATGTCCGTCTGTATATTGAAATCAACTTTCCGTAGCCCCCCCAATAACTTACATACATGATTCAAACATAAATATATCTGGTATTCTTCCATCTCGGCTGCTATTTAAAATCGGCACAATTGGCCCACAAATGGCTGAGATATAAGGAATAAACTAGGACAACCTCGATTTTTGATCTTTATCTGGATTACTAAGTCATTAATATAGACAATATGGATATCCAATAATATATATTTCAAAGACCTTTGCAACGACGTATATAAGGCCAAAGTAAGTAGGACCTACAAGTGGTCAAAATCGGGAAAACAATTTTGTAACCCGAAATTATGTTACATCAAAACAAAATTATTGTTAACAAATTTTTTCGCAAATAAATTAAAAAAAAAAAAATAAAAAATATTTCCCATACTATTTTTTTTCGATAATAATTGAAAAAAAATTTAAAAGTTTTGAAAATTTTTTTTTTTTTTTTAATTTTGTTTACCTACAAGTGTTTAAAATTTTTATTTTAAAGTATAATTTGGTGAAGGGTATATAAGATTCTGCACAGCTGAATATATCACTCTTATTTTTTTTTACATATTATTGATAATAATGTCTAATAAATACCTAATTAGCAAAAAAAAAAAAAAGATACATGTCTGCATAAAGTTATTTACAATACAATGTATTTCACCTTTTTGTTGGGTAATTAATTAAAAAAGTATTTTCCACACTTTTTCGTCTTATGGAGAAAGAAAAACAAATCCTAATAGCCGTAGGCATAATAACAATATTCTAATTAACATTAATTTTTTACAAAAAAGAATAAAATGGTAAGTAAGGTAACAAACAACAGCAAACAAAAAGAAGCTACATATACACTAACAAGCGGGGAAAATTGTTAAAAAACCACATGACTAATACATACTGCTGTTTATGATTTATTATGTTTAAGGTGCTAATAACACAATACATTGTATATTATGTGTATTTATTTTTTAATATATCGTAAAAAAAAGATATTGTGTTTAAGGAAAAAAACTCATAAAAAAATCTTTTAAAAAAACGAACATTTAACAAAAATAATGTTCATGATTAAAAAAAAAAATGCTTGCAAAAATAATGAGAACCATTTTACCTTTTCTTTTACCGTTTTCACTGAGGCATTAAATCTTAAATCTTTGTAAAGAAAATGTATAAAAAAGATGCAAATTTGAATTGCTAGAAACGAATTTAATACACCCTTTATTTAATCTAACAAACACGTTAAATTAAGAGCAAAAAATAACTCATAGTACTCTTTAAAGTAAAAAAGACATTGATTTTCTGTTTGATAAAGTATTTATCATTACAATGTTGAGGAATACCATTACTTTACTTTGTGTTTGTTGAATTTATTGTCAATAATGTTTTAACAATACATTAAATGTGTCATAAATTTATTAAAAACAAATTTTATATTCCCAATTTTACTTACAGTTAAAAAAATAACCATTCTTCAGTTTATGTAATACAGGATATAAAAGCAAGCAAAAATACCAAAATGTCATGTTTTCACCAATAAGCTTATATTAATCAAAAATCTTTTTTTAACTAAACCAACCTCCTTTTGCAGCAAAAAGCTTTTATCCATCAATATTTTTTTTCACCACAGAGATATTATTTCATCAAAAAGTATATTTTACCAATTCTGGGTAAAAATGTCCTTTTTACTAAAGAACACTTTATTCACCAAAAAGCACTTAACCACAAAAAAGCTCTTTCAAAAAGCTGACTTCATTTTTTTTATTAAAATGCTCTTTTTGAATTAAATAGTTCTTTTGCATAAAATTTATTTTTAACCAAAATAAATCTATTCTACCAAACTTCTTATTTCAAAACAACAAGTAAATGTTTACCAAAATTGTCTTTTTAATCTAAATGGCAAAATTTTACTAGGAACAAAATTTACCCTTTACTAGAGAGCATTGTTGAAAATACAAGCCAAATGAAAAACATATATTCACTTACTAAAGTATCCATTCGAATAATCGGACAATTTCTTATGAATAATTATTCGAATAATTTAAAAATATTAAATTACCGAATAATCGAATAATTTATAATTTTTTCACAATTTCTATTTTGAACGACATGTAAAGATTTTATTTTTTCCGATATCCGTCATATAATTAAAGATAAATGGGTTCTTTCATTCACTATAGATATAAATAAGAGTAAACTGAGAACCGACAAATATTCTTCGGTTATCGGTTTATTTCTTTTGGAACTATTTTTAGCAGAAAAATTAAAAATATAATATTATAAGTTAATTTCCTTCTATTTGAATATAAAAAGTAGCCTTAACAGTAAATAACACGATTTTAGACCTTAGAATTTATTCACAATATTTTTCTTATTGCTTTGAAATAACTGTGATACAACTCATATTTGATAAAGAGAATTATGGGTGCACAGTGGGGCAGAATCAAACTTTTTTGGAAATAAATCTGACATTTCTATACTGATGCCCTGATCGGGATAAAATTTGACGTGGGCGTAACCAAGAAGTATTCGAGTTTAAGTTATTATAATGGATCCTATAAATGCTCCTGGCGCGGCGCTATGCGAGCTCAAAGTATGGTATTTTCGAAATGTAATTTTTATAAACACGTTCATCTCAAAATTGAAATTTTAAAATGCCTATAACTCGGAAACTATAGGAGATAAATAGCACACGCAAGCATATTTTTCAAGGCCTAGCCAAGAGTTTTCCAAAAATATAAAAGTCTTTGAAATCGGAAGGGAAACCGAAAAATTGTATATTTTTGGAGAGCTCTCGACCAGGCCTTGTAAAATACGAATGCGTGTGCTATTTATCTCCAATAATTTCCGAGTTATAGGTATTTCAAAATTGAAATTTTAAAATGCTGCGGACATTGTGTTCTAAAGTGTCATGTATCCAAGAGAGAGCGTTCTGCATCGATCGAAATAAATAATAGTCAGACGAGGCACGGTCTGGACTATAAAGCGGGATAGGCAAAACTTCCCAACGACTTCATTCTAAATACTTTTTAACAGGTATTGCAACATGTGGCTGGGCGTTGTCATGATGGAAAATATATATATTCGATGGGCTCGCTTAAAACGAATCAGTTGTGTTCGGTACAGGTTCCATGTGAAGTTCTTTTCAAATTTCAGCACCTTATATAAGAATTACCTTAGCGCCATGGATATTTGGCTTTGGTGTCGATTCGACTGGTTGTCCGAGCTTCACATACGATCTCATACACTTCAGGTTATCGTAATGGATCCGTTTTTCATCGCAAGTAATGATTCGGCAGCATTTCAGATACAAAATCCTCTTTCAAGTTCTCTCAGTTTCAATACGAATGGTATCCAATTTCCCAGTTTTTGAATGAATACTGCTGCTTGCAGACGTTTTGCAAATGCTGCTGAGTAGCTCCCAATGTTTTTGCAAGCTCTTGTTGAGTTTGACAACAATCTTCATGGAGTAATGCCTCCAATTCTTGCTATTCAAGCTTTTTTGGCTGGCCTGGACAATATTTGTCATACGTATCAGCATCATCTCTTACCATAAGCTTTGGTGAGCAATCAGTTCGCCACTGTTTTTAAAATTAAAGAAGTAAAGCAAAATCTACCGCATATAACGCTTTGTTGGCACACAATTTTTGAAGCAAAAAAAAAATTTGTTATTTCAATAACTAAGAGGGAATAAATGACAGATGTGTACCCTTTAAAATTACATAAAAGTTATTAAAAACAAAAACCGTGTTTAAAAGATACGCCATATATTATAAATCCCGCATTTGAAATCATATACCCAATATAATATGTAAGGAGTGAGATCGAAAAAACCTTAACATACGTTTTTTCTTAAAACTTTTAGTATTATTTGACTTTTTTTTGTTTGATCAAGTTACCTCTGAAAAGTATGTCAGTTATTATGTTTAATGTCAATTATGTTAATTTGTTGTTAATCTGATTAAAATGAGTAATAAGAAAAAAGTAAGTACTAAAATTATTAAATATTTTCAACAAAACCCAACTTGGTCCTACAAAAAGTTGGCGAAACAATCAAAGCTCTGCCGTCAAACTGATCCCAATGTTATTAAACAGTATCGGGAGAACTTGTCTGTTGATAGAAAATCTGGTTCATGTCCGGTTAGCTCAGTACTCGGACTATTTGGTACGAAAAGTTAAAGTCAATGCAAGTTTAAAAGCATACAAGGCTCAAAAAGTTCCTGACAGGAACTCTGGTAAAAATTTAGAAGCCATAGACAGAGCACGGAAATTGAAGTCAAATTTTATACAAAAAATTACCTGCTGCATAATGGATGACGAAACGTACGTATGACAATTTTTCACAGCTTCCTGGTCAATATTTGTATGTTGCTGATGCTCGAGGGAATGTTATAGAAAAGTTTAGGACCCAAAAGCAGAAAATTTTCCCAAAGAGTTCTTGGCATGGAAATATGCAGCTGCGGCAAAAGATGCCAAACATTTGTTACAAAGGGCTCTATAAATACCGAATTTTACATCAAGGAATGTTTACAAAAGAAGATGCTTCCATTTATAAGACTTCTTAATGTGTCCACATATTTTTGGCAAGGTCTTAAGTGGTACAAGAACAATAATGTGGTATTTGTATCCAGGCAAATCCTCCAAACCATAGAATAAAAGCGTAGAACGGAAGGAGAGAGAAATTAAATTGAAAAAATTACTCTCTTTTAACACATACGGGTGCTACAATAACAAAATACATGCAATACATTCTCATGAACTAGGTTTTTGACAACAGACATAGGTTTTTGGCTCTCAGTTACTTATCTAGTTGTCATCTATGCTCCAAACTGTCTGGAGCTAAGCCAAGTGCAGAGACATTGCACTCTTGTTAAGAAAATTGAGGAGCACAAAAAAGGGGTCCAAAAGTGTGGTAGATTTTAAACGAAGATGGACTACCTGTTTGGAGTGACTTAAAGTACTACAAAAACCTTAATGGAAGGGTTTCCGGAAAAGGCTTATAAATTCATCACTACTAATTAGAACTAAAAAAATAATATTTTTTGTAAGTTGTAATAATAATTTCAATCAAATAAAAAAATCAAAGCTGTAACTTTAGTGGTTTCGTTTTTATTAACATTTAAATATGTATGTTAAGGTTTTTTGAATTTAATCCTTATTTGCTTTTCAATAATAGTTTCTGATGAAGCAGTATGTCGACTTTTGTATGCGAATAAGGAACCACTTTTGAAAACCTTCCAATAAAGAATGTTGCCAATTAATTTAAAAAATATACCATATCTCCTGACGAGTAAAATATAAATTAAGTTATGACTGCCAGATAATAAAAAACTAATATGATGTGCCAAATAATTGTCACTAAATGTAATAATATGGCCAAAACAGAGTTATCGGAATAGATGAAGAACATGGTCTTAATATTCATATAAGTAATGCTTTAGTCTATACGACTTTATGGAAGTACGTATTGAAGGAGAGAAAAATTCGAAATGTTAGATCATATGAGTTATCAAATATGAGTTCATCAATTATTCGAACAAATTGAAAACTCTTATTCGAATTATTCGTTTTATTCGAACAAAAGAACAATCGAATATTTTGCATACCCTGGCTTTTACCCTTATCGCCAGGGTGAAGGATATAATAACAATAATTTAAAATGTTTCTTTTATTTTACTTTTAAAGTGTTTAGGGATGTAAATTGTTTAGTAAATTTGTTTCTAATACTATTTCTTTCAATTCAAAATAATGTATCCTTTCCGTATTTCTGTAGCACCTCCATCATTGTATTTACTTACATACATTTTTACATGCTTTTTCCTAAAGTAAATCGGTAAAGAAAAAGCTAACAAAAAAGAAAACAAAATCAAATTCGTTTACATTACCAGCCAAAAGGTTACATCTATATGATACTTACTTCTACAGCTAGTGTCTTTGATATTTAATTTGATTGCCCCACATTTTACTAGCATAAAAGCAAAATAGAATTCTAGGGGTTAAACGTATAACAACCTTTTAGAAAACACTAGATTTTCTCTTTCATTTTCAACTTAACATCAAATCAATCAAAATGAACAATAAGTGTTTTGAGCAGTAAATATGTGTTAAGATATCAACGCTTATTTTGTTTTTATTGTATTAAATTACGTATTTATTTACTTACATAGTAAAGTTTAGTAAAAGGGCCATATTAAATGTTTATTATGAAGGGCAGCAATGAAGGACCAACATGATTTTTGTGATTTCTTAAGTACCTGATGTGTTATAAATTGTTTATTACTGCCTTTTTTAAAGCATATAATTTTGGCTCAAATATTGATTTTGGAGATATTTTAAAATTTTTATAAACAGCTTGATAGAATAACAAACAAACAAACTTCACCCACAACCTACACTAATTCAGTTGGTGAGCTTTTTACATATTCTTCTGTTTTGTTGTTTAGTGCAATTATATTAAAAATAATTATAATATAATTGCATATAATTACACTGTGCGAAATTTTTTGAGTCATGAAAAAATAAGCATATACGGAAAAAAGAAGCGTGTCTCCCAGTTTTGCCCAAAGTCATGCAATTTGTTTATGGGCCCCAAAGATTTGGGTCCTCGGTGTCATTTTTGCAAAAAAGTGATAATTTTCTCAGGCTCATATCTTGCAAACAGTTCGGAATTTTAGCTGAGGCAAAGTTATAGCTCTTGTCATAAAGAACAAAAACTCAAAATCGCAAAAAACTTTAAAAAATTCGAAATAATTTTTTTTAAAGCTTCCTAAAAGTATGCTTTAGTTTTTAATAATTTAATAGTTTATGGCCCAAAACACATAATTCCTTTAGTTTTTTCTTATTAACTTATATTGACTTACCCAAACGGTGTTAAGAATTATTCCTAGTGTAAAATTGTTGTGTGAAAAACGTAAATGATACGTCGGCATTGCAATCAAACACTTTGGTCCTTCGAACGAGTAGTATAAAATTGTGGTGTGAAAAACGTAAAAGCAACGTCGGCACTGCAATCAAATATGTTGGTCTTACGAAGAGTTTGAACCAGCAACAAAGAAATTGGAAAGCTTATACAGATTCCAAGTCAAAAATTATAAATTGGAAAACTAAACCAGATTCCAATTCAAGCCACACAAATAAATTTACAAAAATTTACTTCAAAATAAAAAAAGAAATGGAGATACGAAAAGAAATTCTTGAAAATAACGATGATAATTTCAAAGAAAGTTATATGATGATATATCAACAGATGAACCAGATACAGCAACAGATGCAGCAGCAGGTGCATCAACAGATGCAGCAGCAGATGCAGCAACATCAGAGGCAGCAGCAGCAGATGCAGCAATTACTTAAGATAGTCATGGCTAAGATAAAAATATCTTCAGGATACTATTATAAAAAAGAAGACCCAAACATAACTGAAAAAGATGAGGATATACAGTTTGAATTTATAAAATTTGTAACCGATGACACGGGTTCACCTCTACACTTGAGTAGTGGAGCCACCGCAGCCACAAATGAAGAATGTCCCAAAGAGTGGGAAGAAAAAAAGATGATGATATAAAATTTGATTTTATAAAAATTGTATCCGATGAAAATAGCAACGAATTTGCCGAAGAAGACCCTGATGATAAGGGCAAAGCTGAAAACTACACCGTTGATGCCAATAATTGCGGATTTGAACGTGACGATCTACCTTCTACTAAACACACTGATGATGATGAAGATGTATTTGGTGATGTTGCCGCAATTGCTGAGATCGTAGATGTTAGAGGGAGAAATCATACCTCTGAACAGGTTGTCCATATTCGTTTAAAATCTACCACACTTTTGGACACCTTTTTTGTGTCTTCAATTCTCTTTTAACAAGAGCCCAATATCTCTCCACTGGCCTTAGCTCCAGGCAGTTTGGAGAATTTGCCTATCTTGGTTCTTGTACCACTCAAGACTTTTCTTACCATAGTGACAGGGTGCCAAATCAGGCCAAAAATAAGTAGACACACTAATGAATGAAAGCATTCTTTTTTGTAAACATTCCTTGATGTAAGTTTCGTTATTTATAGAGCCCTTTGTAACAAATGTTTGGCTTTTTTCCCGCAACCGCATATTGCTTGCCATACCAAGAACTTTTTGGGAAATTTTGTCTACTTTTGGGTCCTAAACTTTTCTTCAATATTCCCTCGAGCATCAGCAACATAAAAATTCTGACCCAGAAGCTGCGAAAAATCTGCCAGAACATACGTTTCGTCATCCATTATGCAGCAGGAATCTTTTTTTTTTTGTATAAAATTTGACTTCAATTTGACTTTGTATAGCAGCGTTCCTGTCAGGAACTTTTTGAGTCTTGTATGTTTTTGAACCTGCATTGGTTTTAACTTTTCGTACCAAATAGTCCGAGCACTGAGCTAACCGGGCTGCTTTCTTACCGGATGTGATGGGAGCTCTTTTGAAAATGCTTTCTATTTGTTTGGCTTAATAAACGCTATGTGGACCATCAACGGAAAAGTTCTCCTGATATTGCTTAATAACATGTTTTAGGGTGCCCCGATAGACTACACGATAGTGTGCTAGACTATCAATCTGGGGGTTGCGGGTTCGATTCCCACCAGAGACTCTGGGTGTATCTGCAGACAAGCAAAACGCTTCGCAGTTTGTGTTTGTTTTTTAAAAAAAAAAAATCAGTTTGACGGCAGACCTTTGATGGTTTGGCCAACTTTTTGTAGGACCAAGTTGGGTTTTGTTGAAAATATTTAATAATTTTAGTACGCACTTTTTTCTGGTCACTCATATTAATCAGATTAACAACAAATGAATACAATTGACATTAAACATAATAACTGACATGCTTTACAAAGGTAAATTGATAAAAAAAATCAAATAATACTTAGGTTAAAAGTGTTAATGAAAAACGTGTGTTAAGATTTTTTCGATCTCAGTCCTTAAGTCGCATGTATTATATCGAATACGTATTCTAGAGTAGTTGTTAGATTTTAGTGTTTAGTTCCTAAGGTTTTAATTTTTAATAAATATTCAATGTCTTACAAACATTCAACTAGTGACATACAATCGTTCAACCCGTAAATTCTTGATTTAGTCTTTAAGTTTTTACACCTAGGAAGTTCATATGTTCTAGAGAGTTATTTACTGATATCTTATGTACATTTTTGTAGCTGATTGTTTCCTTGAATTTTGAACGGTTTGCTACCTATGGACCTGAACAGGGGAAACAAGGTTTAAAAAATCGAATTTTTTAAAGTTTTTTGCGATTTTTATCATGAATATGAAGTTTTTTTCATTTTATATGTTCACAATTCACAAAAATCAAAGAGTAGATCAAAAGTCTGAACTGTTTGCAAGATATAAGCCTGTGAAAATGATCACCTTTTTGCAAAAATGTTACCGAGGCCCCAAATCATAGGGAGCCCATAAAAAAAGTGCCTGACTTTGATCCAAACTGGGAGACGCAAGTATTTTTTTATCTTTTATTACGTAGTGGTTTTTTTTTTTTTCGTGTTGCACTGTGTTATACATAAAATACATTAAAATGCTTGTCACAATCATATATATATTTACTGTAATTATATATATGATGGCCACAATCATGTGGATCATAACTTTACCATAAAAAAACTTGCAAAAACTTTGAAATGTTTACAGTAAACAGGTACAACTATATTTGTTCACTGCTTTCACTCTCTCAAAATAACAAAAATTTCCTAAAATTATATTTAAAAATAGATTTGGATTTCCTCCCAACTTCTAGGAATAAGTAATAACAATATATCTCACTTCATTTGATTTGAAAATACTACATTGTCAAGCAAGCAATAAATTTACATTTAGCTCAAACATTGTTGCCCTTTTCTCTACAAAAGTGTCAAATATAAAAGCTAATCAACTTATATTTTACTTACTTACTCTTTGATAAAATTTTGCTTTTAATGTTTTATGCTCTTAACATTAAATTGAGTTTTCAATCAATGTATTTTATTTGCAAACAGTCCCACTCTAATGTAGTATTCTGACGTCATTGCAAATGAACATTTATAGACACAGTCAAGTGTATTTATAAGCATTGGCAATTGATTCATTAGCTCAAGAAAATAAAAGGAAAAAAAAACACATTAAGGGTACTCATTTAAACGCTTAAGTTTCCCATTTGTGCAAATGTGCAAATTTGCGCGACGTGTTTCATGAACCCACCTTTTCAATTTTGTGCAAGTTTACACAGAAAGTTTATATTTGTTAAAAATGTCAAATAAAAATAAATTCAACAAAAGTTGTAAAAAATAAGTTTTTCAAATTGTATAAATTTAAATTCTAAAAATGTTGAATGAAAGTTAAATCTTTGGAACAAACGATGATATACATAGTTTGGAAGATTTTGTATATGTTCTAGCTCTTGGTGAATGTTTCCATACACATTGCCATTCAATCCAATCATTCTGTTCCAAAGTTACACAATTTTCACATGCACAAAATATTTATATTTTATTTGATTTTTATTTTTCATAAATAAAAGTAAACAAAAGCAGCTGATATTCAAATGCACAATAAATTTAAGTTTGCGAGTCTAAATTGTCGCGCAAACTTATCGGAGTTGTGCAAACGAATTTCCATACATTTTTTGACAGTTCATTTGCGAGAGTGTAAAAATGCACAGATTGCACAGTTTGCGAGGCATTTAAGCGTTTACATGAGGACCCTTATTATATATTTTTTTGGAAAAACTGAAAACAGTCTGTGTAAGTTTGTAATACTTTAAAGAATTTTCAAAGAGAATGATTTGTTGATTATAATAAAGCAACAGAAGGTATTTCAAAGAAATATATGAAAGGATGTTTTTCTTTGTTTCCTCTGCTTTGATTTGTTGTTATACATATTTTATGATTTTCAAAGATTTTGTTACAAAAGAAGAAAATTCGGCAGTTTCGAAATTGAAATATCCTAAAAAAAGCTTTGCAAAAATTGCAGTCATGTCAACATTGATGACAATTCACATACTAAACCAATGTATCTCTTAAATCTTTGTCTAGTGTGAATTTGTGCCCGAATATGTTACAACTAAAACGGGACCTAATTGCCTTAGTTCCATGGTCACTTACACAGTGTCTAAAGTAGTCAATTAAGCCTAGTTTAGACTAACGCCTTGTTTATACATCCATTTGGTATAAAATATGCCGAACCATAACCCCAAAGAACGAGTTACATAACTAGTTCTGTTTCAGTTGCCTTATAATTACACAACAACATGGTTGTTTATATTCATTTAACTTATGCACAGATTACAACATCAATAATAATGTGGTTTAATGTTTCTGTTAAAAATGACAAAACTTT
This sequence comes from Calliphora vomitoria, assembly GCA_942486065.2. NCBI lineage: Eukaryota > Metazoa > Arthropoda > Insecta > Diptera > Calliphoridae > Calliphora > Calliphora vomitoria. The sequence goes on from OW818029.2 coordinate 155,359,427, forward strand.
TCCAGGTTTATGGTTTATAACTTTTTTACTACTCAAGTGATTTCGATGAGTTTTAATACCAAGTTTCATAGAAATGTGATAATGTGATGTGTGTTTTACACAGACAGTGAATCCAAAAAATATTGACTCTGTTTAATAAATATTTCTAGGTGTTACATATGGAATGACAAAATAACATTCACCACTAGTGCTAGAGGAGTATCTAGAAATAAGAAAGACATGATAAAATACAAATAAACATTAATTTTCTAACACATTTCCATACACAAGCATCAGCACAATGTTGTCCTTTATCAAATTACAGATGTGCTGTTAGGCAACTGTAAATAAAAAGAAATCTTTGGGCAAAAAAGATGTAAATAAATTGATGAGAAAATTAAAATTTAGTCTACCATTTAATTGCACAAATACAAATACAGAGCAAACAACACATGAGGTTAAAAAGGAAAATCCTTGACAAAAACAAAGTTTTAATGTCTAATATATATATATTTTTTGTTTGGTATAAGAGAACATTAATTTTATGTCTGAAAATACAGAAATAAGATAGTTGCGGAAAGCTGTAAGAAAAAAAGGGAAAAGCAACTGTTTAACTACTTAAGGAAAATTTTAGCGATTAGTTTTAGTATACCTTTTTCTAGCAAGTTAAAATTAAGAAAAATTTTTTTAGAGCAGAGATTCTTAAACTTTTATTTCTTTTTTTAAGGTTATTACACACAAATAGCTGTGAGCCATTAACACCTAAATACAGATACTTTAAGTTATTTAAGTGTAAGCTAACACTTTGTGAATCTCTTAAATTTACTCAGTGCAAAAAAAGATTAGAAGCAACAAAATACACTTAATAAAACGAAAAACTAAGCGAAAATGAGCAAAAGGAAATGTGTGTTTAATGCAAGGAAATCAGTTTTATTTTTCTAACACCAGCGAGCTTGATAAAAAGGTATCAGACAAAAAAAAAAAAAAAATCATGTTAAATTAAATAATTAATTTATTAAAAAGTTTAGAAATACATTTACAAATGAAATAGAATGTTAAATTCGTTGGTGCCGAATCATAAATATCCTCTATCAATAACAAATTTTTTTTTTTTTAAACGCTTTTATTAATTTATTGAATCTGCCTTTTATAGGCCTAACAATAAGTATTTAAATCTTATAACTAAAATTAAAACTAGTTGCTCTCCAACAAGAGAGCCTAAATGGTTAACTGGCACTCATATAAGCGGGGTGGTAGATCAGCTCTACGGAGCCTGGATCGGGATTGGATCTGTACAAGTTGTCTTGCAAGCGTATTGGGATGGTTTTGCAGCTTAACAATATATTTCTCACGGACTTTCTTGAACTCTTCCTTTACCAATAACACATCTAAGTCCCTGTGGATGTTTTCATTTCTTATATACCATGGTGCTCCCGTCATGGTCCTAAGAATTTTAGATTGGGCCCTCTATATATGATCAATACTGGTGTTGCTAGCCATTCCCCATAATTGAATTCCATACGTCCAAATTGGTTTTAAAACGGTCTTATACAGGATGACTTTATATTCAAGGCTTAATTTTGATTGATCACTGATTAACCAATGAAACCTAGAGGCTTTTAGCTTCATGTGAAGTCTTTTCTTAAACAATATTTCTTTAATTCAAAAGATTTTATAATCTCTCCAGTTAAACGATTGACTTGTTCAAATTGGTGTACTGGGATAATATTTCCATCATTCAAAAAAATTTATGATCTTTTCCTGGAATATTTTCTCGAACAGCTTCAACAAACAAGGGAGTAGGCTAATAGGTATATAAGAAGATGCAGGGTTAAATCTTTACCCGATTTCGGTATCATTATTATTTGAGAAATTTTCCAATTTTTTGGATAAATTCCAAGTTTCAAGATCGTATTAAACAATATATACAATTATTGCCTCATTTGGTAGGTTCTTAATCAATGATGGAGTTACTAGATAATATCCCGGTGATTTTTTCAAGTTCAATTTATTTGTAATTACTCTATTAACATCCTCAGGGCCAATATCGAATTGGGCTGCATTAGCCATTGTTGAAACCGGCAATTTTTTGAGCTCGAACTCATTTGCCGTGGAATTAGGTTGAAATACTTCACTTAACTGTTCAGCAAATACTGTTGCTTTTTCTATAGCACTTCGTGCCCAAGTTCCGTCAGCTTTTCTTAAAGCTCTTTGTGCCTCTACCGGTGGCTTAATGTTCCTCGTTGCCTTCCAAAGAGAGAAATTTGTGTATTTTGTGCTCGTCAAACTTTTAATATAATTTTCGTTTATGCGATCCTCTTCTAAATGAAGAGCTCTTTTCAGCTTTCGTACTGCTGTGGACAGCCTCTGCTATGCAGCAGGTTTTCTATTATGTTTCCATTCTCTTCTGAGTCTTCTCTTTTCGAGAAGAAGTATTTCAATATCCGAATTTGAAATAGGCGTATTAGTTTTTGGAGGGATTTGGCACCTAGAGTGATCCAGAGCCGAAATTATCAATGACGTGAAGTCATTGACGGTTTTATTTATGTCTTCCTCACACTGTAAACTAGGATTTGTGTGGATACGACTGCTGATATATTTCCTATATTTTAGCCAATTTGTCTTAAAACTCAAAGAGTCCTTAGGAAATCTTGGGTTGTTGGGCCTCTCGCAATATGTAATAATTACAGGAGAATGGTCAGAAGATAGATCGTAGGTTATTTCTGTGGATACTGTATTTCGACTAATATTTCTACATATGGCGAAATCTATTAGATCAGGAATTTTTCTAAGATCAGTTGGCCAATAAGTTGGGTGTCCAGGAGACACGAAGTCTTAAATAACACTCGTTTCAACATTGATGCTCATTTATGCACAGGCACACAAGATTGTATGTTATTGTTGGTTTATAGCTCGATAAAAGCTATAAACCAGAGATAACCAAAAAGAGAAATGCTTAAAATGAGTATAGCTTCAATAACTCAAATAAAACCTCAGGAACTTGTTTCCTTAAAACCGTGCTACTGAATGAAATCTATGCTCATTTTTAACTCTTTGTTAAGAGTTTAAATGGCCTTTGTGCTGAGTTTGTGCAAAAGGCCGACAAATATTCGTGCCCCGAAATATTGAAATAAATCTTAAAATTTTTTCTGCTAAAACGATTGTGCTTACTTTCAATACTAAATTATTTAGAAAAATGATATAGATTGTAGAAAAATAGTTATTTCGGTTTCACAATTAAGTACATACCCAAAATATGTCAACATTATTAGGACTCCGATGAATATTTCTAGTTGTTTCATACGTAATGACAAACTTATATAAATCCTCATGGAGCACGTATGATGATAGTGAATGCCATAAAAAGAAATTTCTATATAAAAGGCTAAAGAAAAATCTTGCTTAACAGTAAATGTTTTCTTACTTAATTTTTAGCTGAAAATTATATAAACGGTATGAAACAGAAACAAAAAAATAAATGTTATCAAATAAAACAAACTAAAAAGGGTCAGTATTACATTAAAGTTTTAAATGGTTCCTATTAAGATTCTAAATTTAAAAAAGTTTTCGTTTTATTGCGCACATTCATAGGTAAGAATAAATTTATTTGTAACTCATTGAAGTATTTTTTTTAATAGCCCCTGGGGGAAGCTAAGTTTTTTGTTTGTACAGAATTAAATTATGCTAAACTTGTGTTTCCCTTATTACTTAGGTAATGATTTGCGATAGATTAATATATACATGGTATAAAAACATGCACCTTTGTTTTACTAAGGGATTGAATGCAAGCCTCCTGAAAGTACAATTATATACAACATTGTTGGTATAATATATCTAATGTGACAAGCACTTTTCCGTGGGGTAAAAAGATCAACTGGCACAAGTAATAAAGTGGTAATCACACAGTTTCAGCAAAATACTGATTTGATTTAGAATTCGTATACTACATTGAATACTAAATATGTTAAAACAGTCCATAAAATTTCTCCTACGGCAAAATATTAGAGCTGTCAAATTAGTACATTAATAACACTTAAAAATCTTATCTTCTATATATATAAAAATGGATGTTTGTATGTATGTGGGTATGTATGTTCCGAATGAACTCAAAAACGGCTGGACCGATTTTAATGAATTTTTCAGGGAATCTTCAGAATAGCCCAGCGGGTAACACTGTAAAGTCAGATTTTTGATATTCGGTCTGTGGGCGGAGGGGTGTGTAAAAATCAAATTTTTACATTATACCGTTAATGCCATATATATATAAAAACATATTTGTGTATGTACGTTCCGCATGGACTCAAAAACGGCTGGACCGATTTTGATAAAATTTTTACGAAATCTTCAGAAAAGCCTAGCGGGTAACACTGTAAAGTCTGATTTTTGATTTTCGGTCTATGGACGGAATGCAGTGGCAGAATCAAATTTGTATACTATACCGCTAATGACATAAAAAAAAAATTTTTGAATAATTGTTGATCGACCTTTTCTTCAATTCTAACAGATAGTTTATTTAGTTTCCTATATACAGGCTTACAAAGTCAGTGATTGTTGTAAAAAAAAAATTTGGCTAGAAAAATTTTTTTTCAAAAAAAATTTATTTTGTCGACCAAAAAATTTTTTTCCAATTGGAGAAATACATAAATACTTATTTTTATTCCCAACGTTCAAACAATGACAATTTTCATTTCGTTGCTTAACATCATTTTAAAAATTTTAATTCAAAGTGGTGTACTCTGAAGCGGATTATTTGGTGTAAGCGAAGAAAGGAATACATTTCAACACATATCCGGTACTATAAAAGTTCTTTTATATTATCAACCGATGATAAACAATTTTGTTTACTCTTGCATATTAGGTGCATAAATAAGAAATATCCATATGAAATCTGTGAAAAAAAATAATGTTTTGAATAACTCTCCGCATTCCACTTAAAAAAAAAATAACGGTTTTATTCAAATAAAATTTGTTTTAGAAAGGACATCTACGTCTAGACCCGCAGAAACGGGAAGAGAATGAGATTCACGGCTTCAGCAAATGCGTCGCATTGCATCTTCATCGAGTGCTGCAGAGACACCTCAACCGCATATCGAAAGACTCCCGAATGGCTCGATCAAGAGAAAGAATCGATTTAAAGTTGCCGTCATTTTATTACAATAAGTATGATGACTACAGGATTCACAAGGACGTACTGATTGCCGCAATGGACAAACATTGCTTACAATGTTTGTAAGCAATGTAAGCTTACAATGTTTGTAAGCAATGTTTTCCTAAGGAATCCCAGGGAATGTGCTGTTCGAACGGTAAAGTTATTCTATCACCAGTTATTGAGCCGCCTAAGCTGCTTCTAAGTTACATTTCCGGCGCAAATCCTATTTCCAAGCACTTCCTTCAAAATATCCAAAAGTGCAACTCATGATTTTAAATGACGTCGGCTTCATGCCCATCTTTAAAGTTCAAGGCCAAATGTACCGCAGAATTGGATCATTGCTCCCGCTTCCCAATGATGATGCGAAGTTCTTTCAAATTTATTTCACTGGAAATGAAGTGTGCATTTGCTGCAATACCCTTCTGCCGAAACATTCTCAAAACAATTGTTGGACATCAGAAATGGAAAAATTTCAATTGATCTCGCCACAAATGAGATTTCGTTGTTGACAAGGTATTCCCAAGTCTTACAACCAACTACAAAAATTCAGATTGGCTGTGGGAACATGCAATTTTGGCACCAACAAATTATGATGTTAACAAGCTCAATAAATAAATACAATTGAAACTGCCTGGCGAAACAATAAAATGCAAATCGATTGACACAATAATGAACGAAGAACAAGCCGTCGATTATCCTACTGAATTTTTGAATTCATTGGAACCAGCCGGTCTGCCACCACATGTATTAACATGGAAGGTTGGATCACCGACTTTGTCCGACACTGTATATTAAAATCGAGATCGAGATGCAATATAAAACAAATAAAGCACAAATAGAACTCAATACAAATAAGTTTTATATCAAAAAAAAACTATTTATAATCATATACTCTGTGCAGGGTATCACATTGTCGGGTTTGCCCTTCTATACTTTCTTACTTGTTTTTTAATTGTCTTTAAATGTCGGACGGACAGGAATCTCCCAACTCCAATACCAAAAATTTTTTGTCAACAGAGATTACTTGGGGAAAATTACATCCATCATGACCCATCATTTTTTGTGAGTCTACGATTTTAGTATTACATATGAAATTACAAAATCAATATCCATGGAGCTTCTCTGGGAGTCACAGATTTTTTTAAAAATAAATCGATTCTTAAAAAATTCTGCAGGAATGGAACATATCTTATTGGGTTATGTGTATTTAAAAAAAATCACATAACCCAATGAAAAATTGATGAAAAATTATTTTCATCAAGTTCCCATTACACAACTAAAAATATAGTTGTGCATGTTTATAGTAACCATTTCCACATTTTTAAAAGTTTTTTTTAACAATATTATAGTCACAGTAACTATTTACATGATTGTGGTAACCATAATATGGTTAACTGACGATTAACATGATTGTATCAATCATATATATGGTTACAGTAAACAAGTATATGTTTATGACAACCATTTTTATGATTAGGGTTTTACCATATTATGTTGCTCTCGGCTAATTGATATCATATTCTGAGAATAACATATTATGATATAAAGATTCATCATAACAATGGTTGTCACAAACATATACTTGTTTACTGTAACCATATATATGATTGATACAATCATGTTAATCGTCAGTTAACCATATTATGGTTACCACAATCATGTAAATAATTACTGTGACTATAATATTGTTAACAATGTTTTAAAAATGTTAATATGGTTACTATAAACATGCACAACTATATTTTTTCTCTGCGTGTACATGGTGAGATTTTTAAAAAAAAGCTTTCGTAAATATACTTAAAATGCACGTTGGTGCCGATTTTTTTATATATTAATATAATTCCTGTTCAACTATTGGGTGTATGACTTAAAAATGCGGGAGTTTTTCAAATATTTAACTTTTATTTTGAAACACTTGTACAGTATTTTCGGACATGTAAAATCGTCTTTCAAGGTCTCTCGGCTTTAATTCGTTTGGTACACAATTTCGCTTCTGCTCGCAAACATTTTGAAATAGCTGCTGGAGTAGCTCCTAATGGTTTTGCAAGCTCTTATTGAGTTTTACTAGAATCTTCATGGAGTAATGCCTCCAATTCATGGTCTTCTAACTTTTTTAACTGGCCTGGGTGATCTTTGCCTTCCGTGTCAAAATCACCTCACAAACCATATCTCGCACGTTGAAACCAATGAAACACATTCACCATACGCTTTGTTGAGCAAGCGGTGAGCTTCAGCGGAACTTTTTTTCAAATTAAAGAAGTAAGGCAAAACTTCCCGCATATGACGAAGCAAAAAAAAAAAAAAAAACAATAAAATTGTTTTTTATTCTATATACCTATCAAAATGACAGATATTATAAGTTATTAAATCTATTGTAAGTTCCGTATTTTTAAGTCTTACACCCAATAATTTTGCACCGAGATGGACAGACGTTAAAGTGATTATGAGTCATTTGATAGACTTTGTTTGACTACCTATAGTGGTTGTGTGCACTACTTATATACTTACATGTAACTAAAGGATATTTCATTAAGCGCTTCCTATCTTAAGATTTAAATAAAACGAACTGCATCCAAACTGTTCAATTGTATATGACTCTGGCATATGAATCAAGCTGATTTTGGAAGACGCTATGGTTTGTGGCTTATACGCATAGACCTGCGTTTTATGAAAATTCTACAAAAAAAAGTCTAACGGAGTCAACGGTGGCCTGTTCACATCACCTCCCTCAAATCGCTCGTGCAGACATAACGTATGCGGAATGAAATTGCAACAAAACAGAAAACGCATTATTTTTTTTCCAACGTTAAAACAAATAACATATAAAACCTTTATAAAATAGCCCATTGTGTTGATTTAATGTAAGCAAAATATTCATTATATTCATGTACTTTTGTGGCAGTTATGAAGAAATTTATATACTGTGGTTGAAAATACCGATGCTTGCACTTTTCTGAGCTCCTATTTGAGATTCATGGTCTTATTTTTCTCGATTTTTATTTTAAATAATCTACAAGAACTCTTCTATTTAAAAAGGTCCAAAAACTCTAAAATTATTTTTAATTTAAAAAAATTGGGACATTTTTTCACTTTAGAAAGTCTGGAATTTGAAGGGTGTTGGAAAACAACATAATCATCAGGGCGTGACAATTGGATGCTGGAACAGTTAAGAAGAACTTTCTTTTTTAAAAAAATAATCTCTGATGTTTCTTTTTATGAAATGATTAATTTTTTGTACATATTTCATAATATATTAATCAGAATTGATGATCAAATCAAATTCCAAAAAAGTCAAAATTTTCAATTTACATCTGATTGATTAAGATCCATATATAATTTTTTAGAAAAAAGATTATGTTCTACTTTGCACATCTTATCAATAATAGGTTTATTTACTTTCAAAAAAGTCCACTTCTCTGCCTGTCTCTGCCACTTGATGTAAAATATAATAAATTGTTCCCGATGAAAATATATAAAATATGGAAAAAATTACAAATGTTTTTTCTAGGTAGTTCTTATTTTGTTAACATTTTGAAATAACTAAAAGCCAGATTTTCAAATGGGGTTTTAAAATATTAGGGCAAAACATAACGAAATTCAAAATTAGTCCTAAAACACTAATTGCTCATGTAATTTTTTCTTTGGCCAGTGTAAAATTTTTGTTGCAATTTCATTCCGCATACGTTATGTCATGAGCTGTGTGGCACGTGGCCCGCTTGCCCAAAATCCAAACCAAATTGTACATTTTTCGGGATGCATTGGATGCTCTTGGATCTCATGTGGACTAATATCGTCCAAAATTTAACAATTTTATTTGTTGACATAGCCATTCATTCAGAAGTGCAGCCCAACGATGAAGATGATTTGTTGAATGAAAATCAGCGGAACGTTGGCCAAGCAGAACACCCATTTTGATAAAACAATTTTATCATTTGTAGGTGCTGTTGCAAGCTTTAACCGTCTGTGGTGATTTGGCAAAACAAACTGAACAATTGACAGACAATTCGACGGATGTAGCTTCAACAATGTGGCCGATAGAAACTGTCAAAGTTCGGAAGTTCCTCTTGGAAGACCCTTTATTAATATATGTATAAGTAGTATTTTTGTGACGAATGAAAAATCTATCAATTTCAAAAAATCAATTTTGTTAAGTGAATTTTAGTTGGAGGTTTTATTTAGGTATATCTTTTTTCTAAAAGCACACTACAGTATGTGAGGTATGAAACAACACAATTTTTAAGGGTATAAAATTGTATTGAGGGTGTATATTTAAAGGACATACGATTATTATTACATAAAATATAATTATATAAAATATAATTGGATCAATTTTACTTTAAACAACATTTCCCGTGTAAAATGTGTAAACTTTACCAACCACCACACTGTAGCTATGCTGGTACATACATATTTCTTTGCCAAGAAAAAATCTTTTTAGTATCAGGTCATATTCAAGCATTGGCAGTAATTATTGTAATGGACCTTTAACAAGCTGAATTCCAAATGTTTGGAAAAAATCTAGAGTATAGAAGGTAAGTAAAACTGTTTGAAAGAAATAAAGGAAAAAAAATCAAATGTTTATTTAATGGAAGTAGAAAAAATAAAATGAGCGAGAAATGGCTTAAATGTAAAATCAATTCCAAAGGCAGAACTTCAAAAGGCCCAAGAGATTCTCGCAATCAAAATAATTATACAATAATATTTTCTTTAAAACAAAACTAAAATATCACTTATAACTTATATAACCTTTAAATAAAATTTATTTAATAAATTTGCCTGTAATGCAATTAAAAGCCATATTTTCACTCAATACAAAAAAATCAAAAAACTTTAATGATCAACTCAATAGGTTTTCACATTCTCCACCATAGTCAAGAGCTGCTTGTGTAGAATGGTAAAAAAAACCGTAATAAAAAATCTAAAAGTAAAATTGGAAATTGATGGTCTTGTTAAAAATAATGACCTTATACAGTTTTTACAACAACTAAGTTGGAAACAACAACGTCATCACCAGAACATAAGGAAGTCTTAAAAAAAAAATGTCATGCTTTATATTTAGACTAATAGAAATTATTATTAAATTATAATCTTTTGCTATGTTAGTGTATATAAATAACAATTTGTTAAATGTAAAATGTAATTTTATTTAAAAGCTCCACAAATAAACATGATACAAACATGTTGTTATAAATTAAATTAAGCCAGATTTCAGTTAAATGTCAAACGTTTAAAAATAATATTAGACATCCATTACAGCTGCTGTATTTTATAATTTATTTAATAGTGTTAAAATAAATACTATTAAACATTTTTTATCTGGCTGTTTTTATGTTTCATTTTAGAGTGATGTATTCGATGAAATTGATTTATCAGACTTGTGTACAGCTGAGTGTAGTATTAAAAACGTAAATCATAGTTTTCAGGTAAGTTAATCTATTTGTTTGTAAATTGTTAATTAGTTAATGCAACTTTGGTTGAATGCAGGTCTATTGTCCATAAGGTGTTTTAAAATGAAAATACAAATTTTTAGCAACTGCTTATTTTAGCATAGTTTTTCTCCAAATGAAAAATATTTTTATTATACGTATGTATTTATACCCTACATCACCATAGTGGGGAAAGTATATTGGGTTTGTGCTGATGTTTGTAACGTGCAAAAATATTGCCCCAACACCCACCTTAAAGTATACCAATTTGCTCAGGATTACTTTTTGAGTCGATTAAGCGATGTACGTCTGTCCATGAAAACCTTGTAATCAAACTACAGATAATTCGACAAAATTTGGCATATGCCTTTATATTACCTCAAGGACAAATCCTATTGAATTTGGTTAGAATCGGTACATTATTTCTTCTAGCTCCCATACGATTGCCCTATCTGAAAATAGTTAAGCTCTCATAAATATCTTAGTTATGTAAATATACCAGCCAAATTCAGCAATAATATGTTTTATATAAGCCGAATTAAGTGATGATCGGTCCATAATTAGTCATAGCTCCCATATAAGGCCCACTTCCGAAAACCACTTTAACCCTAGGAGGTACAACCAGGTCTGTGCAGACCTTTTGCATACAAAAAGTGTGTATGACTTTATTGTTTTTCGTGTTAGAGACAAATCCTTTCATGACTTCCTGCAGCAACATTGTCCGAACACAATGAGCAAAAAATCAAACCGATTGTGGATCCGATTTCGGAATAATCAAGATTTTCAAATATTTTGGTTCAAACGTCATAACCAGGTCTGTGCAGATCTATAAATACTTTGTACGTTACGAAAAATTAAAAAGGAAACTTTACATACGGTAGCTCTTTTCTATGTATAATGTAAGGAGATTCACACATTAATAATGCATGTACATAATTGTGGTTTCATTGCATGTATTGCAAAAAGCCGCTTTGTTTACAGCAGAGGTGCCCAAAAGTTCCTTATGGAAGAGCAAACACCAATACATTTAAAGAAAAACTAATTTTTATGCAATTTTTTTTGTTGTAAAAACCAAAACATACAAAGAATAAAGAAAAAAATACACACTTTTTGAAACAATACCATACGATAAACAAAAACAAAATCTACATTGATGATCGCTGTCGTCAATGTTTACCAGCAAAGCATACGAAAGTGTTGTTGTTTTCCACTTGTGTTTGTACATTGAAGAACGACAAAAAAACCAACAAGACGAAGTTGTTTGTGTATTTCATATTGCTAGTGCCTGAGTGTTCTATTGAGTATAGAAACACACAGCCTATAGCAAAGAGCATTTACAAAAACAAATGAGCACCAAGAGTATAGGGCTTGGGCATCATTGGTTTACAGCATTCACAAATTTACACATACTTTTAGGAGATCTGACTATGTATTTCCATACAAATGCCATATAGGTCTGCACAGACCTGGTTATACCGTTTAGCGCCAAAAAACCACTATACCTCCAAGGGTTAAAAGCATAGGTTAAAAGTAGGGTGGGAAACTAGAAAAAAACTCAAACAAAAAAATTACTCAAAAATGTTACACATACGAGTGTTGTTTTTGTTTTCACATAGTTGTTTTTACTAATACATTCTCACCACTTAGGTTTTTGACAACTGAGTTAGGTCTTTGACAGGAGAGGTTCCGATCTATGTGTATTTATCTATGAGCATAAAGTTTTTAAAAATGTTGGAGTTCCATTAAAATTTAATACAAATAAGTCATATACACTGTTGGACAAAATAGAGTGCAAAAATACCTTTGTTATATTTCATCAGATAAAAAAGGATCAAATTCACATTGAATGCTAAAAAATTAATTAAATTCATTTATTTAGTTTACATTGCAATATAAAAAACAATAAAACTTATATATTAAAATTAAACTTTTTCTACAAAATAACATTAATTAAACAACTCCTTGTACAAGGTTGGACAAAACAAAGTGTAAAAGCAAAATATTGGATGATAACCGTAGAAATATGAAGGAACAATATATTCATCAGTACTTAGTAGCTCCCCCCTTATTAACTATGATCACCCGAAGTCTTTTAGGTATACTTGAAGTTAAGTTTTTCAAAATTGTTACAGGAATCTCTATCCATTCGGCTTGCATTTTTTCCCAAAATGATTGAAGGTTAGTTCGAGATTCCATTGGAATTATGTCATCTAGTATTGTCCACAGATGTTCTATGGGGTTCAGATCGGGGCTTTGAGCCGGCCATTCCAGTATTTCGATATCGTTTTCTTGAAAATATGTCTTTGCGACCTTGCTCGTATGTTTGGGGTCATTATCCTGTTGGAAGATAAAGTCCCCAAAGCCCATTTCCATAGCACTACTGTTAAGATTTTCTTGCAAAATGCTAACATAATGCTCACCAGTCATTTTTGTGTCTATTCTGACTAGTCGACCAACCCCAGAGGAAGAAAAGCAGCCCCACACCATAAGACTTCCTCCACCATGTTTTACAGTATGTGCAATATGTTTACATTTAAGTCTTTGTGAAGGCTCACACCATACTCTTTTAGCACGTTTTGCATTTTTTAGCTCATATTTCGACTCGTCTTACCAAATCACTCGATTCCAAAATGATTCTGGCATATTTACATACTTTCTAGCAAAGGCCAAACGCTTTCTTATATTTGCGGCTCGTAGTAAAGGTTTTTTCTTTGCATAAGAACTTTTCAGACCGCTCTGGTTGAGCCTTCTCCGTATAGTACGTGATGAAATACTTAAATTTAATTCTTCCTTGATCTCTCTAGAAGAACAAAATGGTTTTTTTTTGGCTAAAATTACTATACGATCATCATCTCGCTTTGTTGTCTTGAGCTTTCTCCCAGACACTTTTTTTAAACTTTAATTTGATTTTCTAATCTTATAGAGCTCGAATATTTTTCTTGCTCCTGATATGGATATTTTATATTTTTTGGACAAATCTTTGTATTTCATTCCATTTTCCCTGTCTTTTACTAACAAATCCTTAACAGTTTTCGACAACGGCTTCATTTTTGTGTCCTATGGAGATGTTTGAGGAAATGTAAATTTTTTGGCAATTTAGAGAGTTTTTACATACAAATTTTAACTTATTTTGTATTAACATAATCTTTACAATTACTTACCTATAATGTCTTACAAAATATTTTAAGAAACATACAGAATTATGATCACAAAAAAAAAACACTTTATTTTGTCCAACGCTGCAATACACAAACTGAATTATTTTGTCCATAGAACAGCAATGAATCATTAAACTTGACTTTTGTTTTTTGCAAAATAAACAGAACATCTACAGTTATAACGGTACAAAATATAAATACTTTTCGCATTTTTTAAACTTTGACTTTAAACGAGATCTGTTTGTCTTACACTTTTGCACTGTATTTTGTCCAACAGTGTATATACAAAAGTCATTTCCAATAATCATTTTAACAAGTATAGATTTCTTATAAATGTTGGTATTCAAATAAAATTCAACACAAATAAGTTGTCCACTCAACGACTATTAAAATGTAAGTGCACTGAACAAAATAAAGATTTGAATGTATTGGTGTGGGTAAGTGTATTGGTGAGAGAATTTACTTTTGCGCACCTCTGATCTAGGGTAAAACCCGTACATTATTGATTACTGCTCTCCCAAATCTTTCTTCTACGGAGATTTTTTCAAAGTTAGATGTTTTTGTATTACACTGAATGTATTTTTGAGCAGGCTGATATTTCGGGTATGTAAACAGAGGCTGTTGGAGATGGCTACAAATTGGTTAAGGTTTTATTGGATAAAGAGAGTTTATATTCGAAGCCATACATATATCCAAGGTATATTAATTTATAAGGTAGTGTCATCGGCGAATTCAGAATACCGAGCGAATTGGTTATATTTTGAAGGCGAATTGGCTATCAGGGAAAAATTTCAAAAACAGCTGACAAATAAATCAAAGCGAATTTTTGTTAAACTAAAAATGTTTATAAATTTTAATTTGTTTGTAATTTAATTTATGTTTTTAAAAATAAAAGTAATTTCGTGTAGTATTATTATTGGTTTTAAAACATAAACGAATTTAACAGCAAAACAAAGTTTGACATATACAAAATGTAAACAAAGTTTGACATTTATACTGCACCACGGCGAAAAATGAACATAGTAGCAAAAAACGATCAGCTGCTCTGACAACACTACCTTATAATTAATATACCTTGCATATATCCAGGTTTAGAGGTGCCTATACAACAGAGGTGTGCAAAAGCAAATTATCTCACCAACACATTCAATTCTTTATTTTGTTCAGTGCACCTACCAAGGCGAATTTATATACAAGGTGGTGTCGGTGGCGAATTCAGGCAAATACGAGCGAATTCATTAATTTTTTATATATGGAGTTTGACATTCGAAACAACTCTCTCATTGTTTCGAATGTCAAACTCCATATATAAAAAATTAATGAATTCGCTCGTATTTTCCAGAATTCGCCACCGACACCACCTTGTATATAAATTCGCCTTGGCGCCTACAAACAAACAAATACAAAAACTGAAAAAATAAAGAAAAAGTTATACACCCGTGCTCATGCGCTTTTGTAGTTGTCTCGTTGAGTGGACAACAACTACTAAATTGTAAGAGCATAAGAATACGTGTGATTTGATTTTGCACAATTGTGCTATGGGCTGCGCACCATTGCTATACAACATAAAACATGGTCGTGAAATGCCGACCTCATCTTAATGAGATGACGAGACAAAAGTATATCAAGCAATCACATAACTGTACTATGGCAAAGATGAACACTAATCGATTTGTGGTGTATGATTCTGAAGAGACTCTACTACTAATACTATAAAAATGATGACTCAATATAATTGCGGGGTCAGCTTGGAAAAATAATAGCAGTTACCACTGGTTGTTCTGTTGTTGTCATAACGAAAGAAACCGGGAAATGGCTAAGCATTATCTCTGCTTAGCACGTTGGGTTGCCTCTTTTTGCATGACCTAGAAAATCTGTCGTGGATGAACATCAGCCGAATGAATACCTTTGTTTGATCGACTGAATGGTTTCGTTAAGGATAATAAATTAAACATTTTTGAAAGATTTTTGTTTAACAAGAAACAGTTATATAGAGGTAGTAAGTTTTTGGCTGTTAATCAGTATAGTTATTGTATATGTCACATATCTTGCAACCAATACCACTGTGCCGGAAAACCTTCATATTTCTCTATTCATCAACTTCTAAGGATTCTTTGTCCTTAAAACTCTCCCACCGCATGATGCTCCAAAAAAAATATATTCTTTTTATGCTACTTTCTTTAACAATTTCTTACCTATAATTTATTCATTTTCTAGCTATAGCTTTCACTTAATAAAAAAAACTATAACATTTAATGTCAAAGGTCAATTTTTTTTTAATATAGTTTGGGTATTTATTTAAGCTTGATGTAATATTCACCAGAATAATAAAAAAAAGTAAAAGTCTTATTAACACTATATGAAACTACCTTTGAAAAATGTTTTCTTATTTTCTATTATACTTATTTATGTACTTTTCATAACAAGATTCATTTATAATTATTTTTTATTTTTATTGTTAATAGTTTGTTTAGCAAGTATTGCTATAAATACTTATATTCAAACAAATTATTATCTGCTTTTAACAAAACCAACTGTGTAATAAAACCAGCACAAGATATAAAAATAAAATACATAAATATTTTGTATACGACTGGTATTAGATTTCATGCTTATTTTTATACCCTTCACCATGAGTGGCTAGGGTATATATAAGCTTTTCATTCCGTTTGTAATTTCTATATTTTTCATTTGCTATCCCATAAAGTAATTATATTCTGGATCATTAGAGATAGCGCAGTCGATATAGCCTTGTGCGTCTATACTATTGCAAAGAATGGCAGGGTAAGAATAACATGTGAGTCTACTCCCAATTTTTGCTTTTTTCATCATCAGAGAGAACGAAAATACCAACAGCCACATTCAGCATTACATGTGACCATCGAAGTGGTTTATTTTAGAGGATTTTATTTCACTTGAAGTTATTTTCAAAAACTTATGACTCTGGCGAAATGTGGTGCAAATGATAACAATTTAGCTAAAAAACTAGTTTATTGTACAAGTAGTAATATAGCTACTATAAGATTTTCAATTGGCATTTTTGAAACTACCGGGTAATAACAAATAGAGAGTAGAACAACTAAGAGATCTGTGGCTTAGTGATTAGCGCATTGGAGTATAAAACAAGAGGTTATGTGTTCAACCTCGTTCTCTGAAAAATTTATTTAGTTTTTCTCTGATGCTGGAGTATTTGTACTATTGAATTTAATAGTAAAGTGTCATGTAGAGTGTGCCAATCGGCCACCTGCAATGACATCCCCGTGTTAAATTCACCAGTCAATAGCTTTGCGAGTGGTTTGAAAATTCACTAGTGGTAGTTCTCAGTGGTTAACTAATTCGACATAGCGGAGCTAGTTCAATGAATTGCAGGGATGACTCATACATCAATGTATCAGATATAGTCACGGTTCGGTTGATTTTTAAAATATAGAATCGAGAACCCGCCCACAAACTGCTGAGATATAAGTAAAAAAACACGACTACCTCTATTTTTCATCTATAAGTCATTATTATTACGTGAAAAATATGTTTTAACCGTATATTTTTTCACTAATAATACAAATATTTTCAATCTTTATTCTAAAATATAATTCAGTGCAGGGTATAAATAATTATATTACTTGCTACATACTTACTTATTCTGTTATTTCAAAATGTTTAACAAGTATATTGCTATTTTAATATTTTTTTTTGTCTTTCTATCCAAAGTGGTTTAAATTTACTTACTTATTGATGTTAAAATACAAAGATAGTGTTTTTTTTCAATTACCATCTGGTTGAAGCATACTGGTTGGTACCTTCATACATGTTGGCACTTTAGCCAGCCGGTAGTGGCATGTAAAAAGGTTACCACATAGCAACAGGATATTATTATTGTTATATTCAACTTAAGTATTTGCTAATACTCATAAAAAGAAAGATAAGCAGTACAAAGTTCATGTAAAATTTGATTTCACAAAAATTTCTTTTTGAAAAGTTATCAAAAATATACAGAAACAATACACGTACATACCTACATATTTTGAAGAAATTTGTTAAAACATTTTTCTCCTGTTTTTAATAATAGGTACACAGCCATGAATTTGTAAGAAACTTTTTTAAAGTTAATAAGAAAATGTATTTATGAGGGCAAATTTTCATATAGTAAAGAAAAAAAATTTTAAAATTTTGTGTTTTATTTGCAAATATTTAAGTCTTGGTTGTGATTATTTTAAAGGGAAACAAAAAAGAAAGATTACTTTTAATTGGTTCTTTTTTAGTTTAAGAATTTACATAAATATTTTAAATTGAGAAAACTAAATATTTAATCCGATTTAAAAATTCAATTTAAAAGTAATTAAATAACAGAATTGTCATTAATAGTTGTCCTTTTTAGGAGTGTTAGGATTTTGGTGAAATTTTTTTGGCACTCAAAAGTTCATAAAAAAATACCCGTTTAATATGTCGGAATAATATTTGAATTTTAAATGAAAAGTAGAAAATATAACTTTGAAAAAATATATTTTAGTATAATTTGTCTGTAATTAAAAGTTTGACTATTTGCTAAATCACGTAATTAAAAAATAATTGGCATATCAGTTTTAATAAATATGTTTATTATAATTTTTAGAGAAATTTTAAAAACTCGAAGTGACTTTTTAGTTTTTGAATGCTAACCTTAGAATTTTGTTTAAAAAATGCATATGTACATTACAACTGAACATGGCAGTGAGTCACTAATAAAGCTTGTTCCTAAATTGGCGCAAGTTTGAATGAAATAGAAAATATAGAAAAAATTAAATTTTTAACTAATATTTTGCATAAATGTGGCTGCACTTCTTTGATTCAGCGAAAATTTCTTCCCTTAACACAGAAGTGGTAGTAAGATTTAACAAGTAATTAAAATGTTTGGCTTATTATGATATTTAGGAACAACCTGGACCGATCAGTCTGTCATCGTTTGTATTGAAAACACTGAAAAGATTGATCGATATCCATGTCAGGAACTTCCTCTCCCCTTTCAATTTCTGTAGAGCACAACACGCATAACTTAAAGGGAGGTCGGTGGAGACAGCCTTGCATGAGGTTGTTGGAACCATAGAGGGGACACTTGACAAAAACGAGCATGTTATGGCATCTTTCTTGGATATAGAGGGTGCGTTTAATAATGTGAACATATTCGCAATAATTGATGCACTGGGTGACTTAGGTGTTGATCAGCGCATAATATGCTTAAATTGGACGGAAAATATGCTTAAGAGCAAGGCCATAAACTCTAATATGGGTATTGGTAGGACAAGGAAAGTTGTGATAAGGGGCACACCACAAGGTGGTGTCATCTCTCCACTTCTGTGGAATCTTGTCGTAAATAAAATCCTTTTCAGACTCAGTAGGCCAGGCACCAAAGTAGTCACATATGCTGACGACGTTGTGATTCTTATTCAAGGGAAGTTTCTTCCCACACTAAGTGAACTCATGGAATCAGCTCTCAGCGTTCTACTATCATGGGCTAGAGAAAACGGTATGCGTATCAACCCTGCCAAAACCGACCTGGTTCTTTTCACCAGGAGATACAAAATCCCAGAATTCAGGACTCCACGACTGGGTGGTACTTTTCTAAAGACTTCAAGCGAAGCCAAATATCTTGGCATCTTGGCTGAGAGTCGAATGAAGAAGGCACTATGTGCCCTCTATATATGTGAGAAAACCTTTGGGAAGAGATGGGGTCTTAAACCATATATTGAATACTAGATGTACACCGCGGTCATTAGACCTATTTTCACCAATGGGGCTTTTGTTTGGTGGAGAGCGGTGAACACCCAGACTCACCTTTCTATTCTAAACAAGGTACAAGACCACTGGCTACTTGCAATTATTGGCTTTATGAATTCCACCCCTCAGGCCAGTCTAGAGACAACGCTAAATATGACTCCCCTTGATATAAATATCAAATATATTTCTGCTAAGTCTGCTCTACGACTCAAACAGTCGAGCGGACTGAAGCATGATCGTATTGGTCACGGCACCATCTTACAAAAGATAGGCAGGCCATTCATGGGGCAAGAAACGGACTACGTAGTACCTACACCGAATTTTGGTAGGACGTTTAGGATCAAAATACCGACAAGGGATGACTGGGCCGCGAACACTGTCCTAAAGGACGATGTGATGTCGGTCTACACTGATGATTCAAAGACAAAAAGAAGCACGGGCTCGTGAATTTTCGTATTATGGTTCCCAGGACATAAGGGCATCCGGGGAAATGAAGTATCGAACTAATGAGCAACGAACGGGTCGTCCCTAGACATAACTCTTGCACAAAAGGATATCCACACTCCCTTGGTGACCGTATCGAAATTGATAAATGAATGGGCTTTGAGTGAGACGGAACTCAGGTGGTTAAATATCATCACTTGTAGAATATCCAGATTGCTCTGGCCCACTCTGACAGAGGACTCTTTTGTCTTTTAGTAGGAATTCGATTAGGTTTCTTACGGGTATAAACACTGCGTACTGTATGATTGGACACATGCCAGAACGTATTGGTACACACGTTATAGCTATTGTAGAAGTTGTTTGGATGAGGAGGAGGAAGAATCGGTACAACACCTTCTATGTGACTCCCCAGCTTTACAAGAGCATAGACTACTATCAGGTGGCGCAAAAGTAATCCTCCTATCAGAAAATGCTATAAATTTTGTCAAAACAGAACTTACATTAGGGGCCTCGCAAAATTTATAGCATTTTCTGATAGGAGGATTACTTTTGCGCCACCTTGTATATCTTAGTAGAGCTCTTTTCCATGATTTGGACTGCCTCAGGGATGTGTCACTAGTAAATATGATCAGTTTTATTAGAAGTACCAGCTGGTTCTCACGGTGATCACAAGAAGCACATAGTCAAAGAAATAAGTGAGAGAGACTATCCTCCCTTTATGTATAAAATTTCAGCATAAGTAATTCTAAGGTCACAAGGCCTCCGAGTGAACTCGCTAACTTGGGAGCAACCCACGTAACCTAACCTAATTAAAATGTTTCCCGGGATATATGCCGTCTTATTGAAACCTCTATCTTACTATCTTATCGCGACATCGAGCGCCAGTAAAAGCAACTGCTTCACCAGCCTTTGATTAAGTTTATTTTGTATATATTTTTCGAAGAATTTTGTTCCAATGATACTATCAACCCAAAAACCCAACCCAAACAGTAACACATTGTGAGGGTACCCTGAATCACGAATGTGGAAATTTAAACGATTAGCAAAGCCATCAAGGTGAAAATATCCTTCATCGTTTAGGAAGAGTTTGCTTGAAAATTTTGGCCACAGTCCGAACATCCATAAAGTACTTTTTTCCATAACTATTATTATCAGACCAATTATCAAAGATAGGTACCAGCTCGGCGGCAGTAAGATCATTCTATCCATGAATAATCAATCAACTATACGGGTGGTCTGGTTGGGCAAATGCGCATTCTATGCATTTTTGGAAATGATCATAGTATGTCTATGTAACGCCAACTTTGGTGTTACATAGGAAGTTTAGGGTCCTTATACCTGAAAGGAATGAGTTGTTAAATCAGACATGGTGACAGGATAATGCCGATCAAGTGTGGTTTACTGACGTTTCCTAACAGTATAATTGTCACACTGGGGCTGGTATTAAAGGGGTGGATACATTTCCATCAATATTTCACACGAAGATTAACGCCATCCTTATATGCTCGAATGAATGTTTAAGAAGGAGATTAAGGAATACTAGGATATTTGTTATGTCGGATAGCCAGGCTGTTCTTAGAGCCTTATCATCATATGAAGTGAGGTCTGGTTTTGTTATAGCCTGCTGGACATCATTTAATGAACTCGGTGCGCACAATGAACTCGCACAATGCTGGGAACCCGGATCTTGTTTATAGGTCCTGAACCGTTCTTTGGCATCCCACGTGGATACACTATGGAACATATTAGTTCCTGGGTTGAATCGGAATTTGCCCGATTTTGAGGTAATTTACCAAGACTTAGACAGTCCAAAAGATTCATTACCCTATACAGATGTAGATCTCAGTAATTTCTGTCGCTCGGAAAGGGTGACTAGAGAATAATTACTAGATTATCCACCGGACACCATAGTTTAAAGTAGCACCAATTTATATAAGGTAATGTTGAGAAAGAACAGTGCAGGTTTTGTGAACTTCATGCAAAACTCTCCGAACATGTTCTATGCGACTGTCCAATACTAGCAATATGCAGAACTAAGTAAATTGCTCGGAAGGACCTTTAAGGGGGACGTAATTGATCTCATACCAAACAGAATATTTGGCTTCATAAGTAGCCTAAATCTGTTGGGATAAAAAATTAAGACTGCAAAAAAGATCCTATTAGCCGCAGTGCGTAAAGCCTCACTAAAAATAATAATAATACGGTTGATCTTATTATTTCCCGTTAATAAAATAATAAATAACATTTTTAAAATTTTTGGATATTAAAATGTTTGAAATTGGAGTTTTGAATGTACTTCATAAGACATATTTGACAAAGACTCATAACTAGGGACGGATCTTCAAGTATTTCTAAATAAACTAAGCACCTAAAAACATGCAAGAGATTTGTTAAACAAAACGGTTACTAAAACGTAAAACAAAATAGGTCTGTTTTGCGATTTTCAGCCTTTAATAATGTTATTTTATAAAGCATTTTTAGGCACATAATTTTATTAAAATCTTCTCCCAGCTCATAACAGAGTTTCTACGAATCTTGTAAAGCTGAAAATAGTCTTACACTATAACATTTCCCAAAACGAGTATAACTATAAACACTTTATCATTAATTCCACTATTTTGCTTACATATCAATACACTAGCATACAGGCATGGTATAACATATTTAATATTAAGTACAAAGGATATAAACGTTACTACTTTTCCAGACAATATAAAGAGAAACCTACTTAAGCGTGAAATTACTTGACGAAACAAAACTTTTGCATAAAATATCAAGCATTAAGCGTTAATATGTTTCATACATAAATCTTAAAAAAGACCTTGAGAAGTATAGGAAATATGAAAAGCAAAACACCTTTACAGATAGACAAGACGAATTTGTATCGCACTAAGTTTGACAAAATAGGCAAAGTTTTTCCACTTACTTTCCTCTTTTTTTATACACAACTCAACCATAACACAATTTGTATACAAAATAAAGAAGAAAGGAAAAAAAACTCAAGTAAAACAATAATATTCAGTTTGCATATAGAAAAAGAAAACAAAATTTTAAATACAAAACTTTTGCAAAAAAAAAAAAAAAAATAATAATAATAAAAAATTGAGATGGTATCTATGTAATACGCGCTATAAACCGATGAATTTATTTTACACACGACTAAATCTTTATTGAAGCCTGAAAATTTTTTTCTTTCAACATTAAATTGCTCTTAAATATTAAATGCAAAAAGTCTTAAGGAATATTAATTTTATTTTTATTTGTTGGGTTTAGCAAAAACCAAAAGAAAAAGTTTGATTTTCTTTTATTTGTCACACACAATTTTTATTTTTGCTTAACTACCTTAAATTTGCTTAACAATACTTTTATATTGTTGGTTTATAAATAATTTTGAATAAACCTCTTAAAATTTTTTTTATTATTCAATTAATCCATAAACGTGCTTGTCCAGTAGATTTTTTTTTTCATAATCCTTATTAATGAACTGTATAAGCTATGGTGAAGTGTAAAAGAGAAGAATTTTTTAGGATAATATTCGAAACTTTATTGAGGTTAGTGGTTGGTGATGAGATTCATTCATTATACATATAATACAATATTTCTTTATTATTTTGAAGAAGCTGATAATTCAAGATTAAATAAAATGAAGGATTTACCAAAATGTATGCCAGATTTTAATTTAATAGAAAATACGTTTTTTACTTCAGATTTTTATTTGTTTGAGATAAAGGCTGTAAAAGCCGATAACTTTTGCTTTAAAGAACCTTATAGTGATTAGATAGTGTAGCAGATTTTGTAAAAAAAATTTCAGTACCGGTTGCAAAATACATATAATAAATTATAGTTTTATAGTTTTTTCATAAGTATTTATTTAACAAAATTAATACAATTCATTATAAGATGTCTCGCGCCACGTGTGGCTTAAAGAGACAAGTTGGCAATATTAAAGCATCCTAAATATATCAAGAAAACTTTAAAAAAATTTACATTTAATTGCTAACGAACAGATTATATTTTAGAAGTTACAAACGAAAGTGAAGGGTATAAAGAAGGTGAAGGGTATAAAAAAAACAACGCCAAACGAAAGGAAACACCAAAAAACTAAAACAAAACACGCAAAGCAATGAAACCAACATACATCCAATCATACGTTTTATTACTTTTTTTGTCAAAGCATGCAATAAATAGTATTTTTTTGATGAAATTGTAAGAGGTTATCTCCGTTATTTTTGGACGAATTTTGCTGATTTTAAATAGGAAACTTCTCGAACGCATGTCTGACAGAATTATTGAAGATTTGGATCCCGAAGATATTTGGGGCCTGCAGAAAATTGATTTCAACAGACAGACAGACAGACAGACAGACAGACAGACAGACATGGAGATTGGAAACTGCCGTTAAAAAAATAATTTTGGCCTGAGATACGATAATGGTCTGGGGAATTTTTAATAATTTTAAAATTTTTTAACCAATTTTTATCTTTTATATCTCATTAGAACGACAATTACGTACAAATTTCGATTATTATGCATTCGATTGCAAAAATAATTATTTAG
Organism: Calliphora vomitoria; assembly: GCA_942486065.2. Lineage (NCBI taxonomy): Eukaryota > Metazoa > Arthropoda > Insecta > Diptera > Calliphoridae > Calliphora > Calliphora vomitoria. The sequence goes on from OW818029.2 coordinate 155,383,891, forward strand.
TAGCAAAATTTTTACAAAAATTGAAAAATTTGCAATTTTTCCGAATTTTAACGATAATACAGTTTGTGGGTCAATTTGACCCAAATGTAGGTTTAATCTGAAAAATATTTTTTTGACTGTAATTTTCATTAATATAAATAAATTTACATATTTATGTAACATAATGCAGAAAGTTAAGGAGTTTTGCAAATTTATTTCATATAAATAGTAACATTTTGACTTTTGACCTCGATGCGCGTCTCGAAATCGTTGTCCGATTTGGCTCAAATTTTCAGTACTTATCTTTTAGACCTAGTGTCACAATATTCCACCCGGCATCCTTCAAAAATCGAACTCAAATTTTTTTTCATACAACTGATTGTCACTCTAACGGACATGGCAACAAATAGATATCTATCAGTGCTTAGTTACTTATGGAGTAAAAATATTTGGTAATTTTTACCGCAGATATTGATTTGAAATTAATGTCAAGTTACCTTTTAGGTAAATTTATCTGCTTGATATTTTACACCGTAGATATCTATTTGTTGAAATGTTTTTCTTAAATATTGATAAACTATTGCAATTTTTTAAGTAACTCGGTAAATTGTTAAAGTATACACTCCTTTATATTCTAATCTTTGTTTCGTAGTTTCCAATCTGAAATCTGTGATTTTTATGTTCTATATCAGTTTTAAATATACTCCATTTATAGGTAATGTTGTTTTGCAATGTTCTGTATTTAAATTCTAGACATTTTATAGGCATAAGTACACAGAGAAAGCAGATTCGTGATAGCAACGGAATTTGTTGTCAATCGAATTACTCTACCTTAGTGACCGAATTTTACAGTTGTGACTACGAAATTTTAAAAGGGGTAACAAAAGTTTGGTCGTTTCAATCCAAATTCTTCTTTATCAACTGACTTTCTGTTGATAGAACCTAAAAAGTCTATGTTTGCAACTGAATCATTCGATTGGAAACAAATTCGGTTGCTACACGAATCTGTTTTCTCTGGATTAAGGCATTGTTAATCCTCATTTTTATTATGATGTTTTTAATACATCAAAAGATTTAACACAGAACCACATTAGTACATATATTCTGGGTGCTCATAAGATTCTAAGACGATTAGGTATTTCCATCCATCTATCCGTCTGTCTGTTGAAAACACGATAATAATCTCGTTGAAAGGGTTTGCTTAGTATTGCATATGGTCAATATCGAAATTTGATTTCACCTAGTCCCCATACAAATATCCAACAGGAATACTGTTTGTGCAGTCATAAATATGTTGATTATCCACCTCAGAAATTCTGTTGAACATTCATAATTGTCTTATAATAACACGGTGCCACGGTGAAAAAAACTTGAAAAATTACCTAGTGTGGGTTATAGGTATTGATGAGAACATTACAAATTGTGTCTAAAAATTTCAAAAATACCCTTAAATTTAGAAGTTATTCTAAAAAATCAGTTTTTAGTGATGTTCGTCAACTTATCGACCTGTAACTCAGTCAGTTTTTGCCCAACTTTAAATTTTTTAACAAGTTTGGAAAGAAAACTGTTTACGCTTTCAAATTACGTGCATTTTTTGATACATTTTAAGTTGTATATGTCCTCACCTAGGCCTACAACCACATTACACAGTGAACCAAATTGTTTATATTGATGAAATCTATAAACGTACCAACTTCATGTCAAAAGCAAGTTATGACTTTTTTCCGGATAGATTGAGCATTTGGACCACTGTGCATTAGGTCGCTTTTCAAGTTCTGACAAAAAGTGATGAAATTGTACCTAAACAAGTTTTATATGAACCTAAATCTTTCTACCAACTTTTGTAATTGACTTACCCCCCATTTAAAAACTGCATCAAACATATATTTTATTGTCAATAAATAACACTGCGGAACAGACATTTTGTTGCCCGAGATTTGAGCTACGTTTTGTACAAGTTGATGAACCCTCATTACTATGTTATACAAGGTGGCGCAAAAGTAATCCTCCTATCAGAAAATCCTATAAATTTTGCGATTGGCCCCTAATGTCAGTTCTGTTTTGACATTTGTGTAGTAAACACATGCAAAATACACGTTAATAAACAATGTTATGCTACACTGCTCCAGAACGCGGAATATTGCTGACTATTTATTTGACCAATAATCGGTCGGTGATTTTGGCACAACGTGAATTTCGTCGCAGATTTCCTGGTCGTCCAACGCCTACTGGTGAAACACTGCGACGTTTAGCCGCTCGCCTCGAAGAGACTGGCACAACACGAGATGCTGCCAGGCGTGGCAGACCCCGGAGTAGCCGTTCTGCAGAGAATATTGCTGCTGTAGCTGAAGATGTCATGGAAGCGCCGCACAGTGCTTTGTCCCCATATAACGAATGGACAAAAGTAGAAGGAGCTTTCGTAGAGATATAGAATTTGGTACACAAGTACCCTTTTGCATTATTAGAGATAATTCAAATTTTGATCAAAATCGGGTGAAGGGCTTGCCTACCTGCCATATATACTGAATATTAAAAATGACATTTTAGCTAAAATATTGATTAAAATGTTAAAAACATTTTCAGTTATCTCTAGAATTAAGGGCTTATTGTGTGCCAAAATTAATTTTAAGGACAAGGACTCCTCTTGCTTCCATATAAGTCTAATTTATGTAAAATTCGTTTGACGATTTTATACAAATTTAAATACCATTTTAATATTCTTTCGAAAATTCACTTCATTTATCCAATTTTCTATTGGTAAATAAATGTTAGTAGTTATAAAACTTCTTATTTATTGGAAATATATATTTTTTAAATAATTACATTAAATTAAATAATGTACATGAGTATCCGTTTTAGTCTCAAACTTGCTAAAATTTAAATTACGTAATATAATTCTAAAAATGGTAAATTAAAAATTCATATTCAGTAATTTTTAATTCTTAATATAATTAAATGTTTTAAAACAATTAAGAAGGTATGGTCGGTCAAGCTCGACCATATAATACCCTACACTAAGTAAATGAGCAAAAACATGTTTCTTTTAAAATTTCAATAATTTATATTCGTGGGTGATTTTCGGAAGTGGGCCTTATATGGGAGCTATGACTAATTATGGACCGATCAGCATGAAATTAGGTCGTGTGATTTATGTCTATATGAAATTTAATTATGTTGAATTTTATGTGTATACCAACGTTTTTAGGAGATTTAGGCATGTTAAAGTGATTTTCGGAAGCGTGTCTTATATGGGAGCTATGACTAATTATGGACCGATCATAATTAAATTTAGTGACATAAATTCCTTATATATTAAACTTATTTGGAGCAAAACTTGTGTAGATACCTATATAAATAAAACATATATGACCGATAAAGTCCAGTTTCGGGAGGATATTTGTATGGGAGCTAGGTGAAATATTGAACCGATTTCAGCCAGTTTCAATAGGTTTGATCCTTGGGCCAAAAAAAGTATAAATACCAAATTTTATTGAAATATCTTAAAAATTGCAACCTGTGCTTTGCGCACAATGCTTACATGGACAGCCAGACGGACGGACATAGTTTAATCGACGAACCAATTATTGAAAATAACAAAAAAAAGCACGATTTTTTATGAAAATTTATTCAAAATTCGATATACATAAATTGTACAATTGGTATTATAATTTAAATGATTTAATATAATTTTCAATGTGGGAAATTATTAACATTTTATACTAAAATGAACAATAATAATAATTTTTTAAAAATAATTTTTTTCAAAATTGCGGCAAAAATTCCGTTAATTTTATTTTTATTTTAAATAAATAAATGTATTAGCTATGAAAAACAATAACAAAAAAATACTACATTTTATACACTTTGTTTATATTTTCCACCAAACTGTAATATTTTTTAATTTTTAATATGCACTTTTTAAAGCTTTGTAAAAACATTCCAAGAGTGAAATTTCACAACAAGAATTTTTCCTTTTCTTGACTGTATACATAGTTATTTAAAATATTAAACTAAAAAACTTTTTTCCAAAAACCTAAATTTTTATAATATTTTTTGTAAGTCTATCTTCAAAAGCACTTTCGTTTCCCTGAAAAATTTTCTGACTTTAGAGCCTTCTCTCAGTAACAAATGTAGTCATATCAATATAATTTTTGGATGAGTATATTAGATGTCTTCTTATCTCTCAAATTACATATATTTTATTAAAATTTGGAAGAAAAATTTATTTTCGACTTTTGTCTATGAAACAGAGTACTGTGCGCCGTCGACATCGTCTAGACGACGTGCCACGCAAATGGGTATCAGTCGAGATTTGAAGATGTTTCCGTACAAAGTCCAGACGGTGCATCAGCTGTTAGCTGCTGACCGCCAATCGCGTCTAACATACGTTCAAGCCATCCTTAATCACCACCAAGAGAAAGATGATTTTTCATCAAAAATAATCATGAGTGATGAGGCCCATTTCCATCTTAGCGGGTACGTAAATAAGCTAAATTTACGCTTCTGGGGCACTGAAAATCAGCGTGTAACCCACGAAGAGCCATTACACCCGCTCAAAGTCACTGTATGGTGTGCTGTTTTCGCTGGAGGAGTCATCGGACCTGTTTTCTTCGAAGACGGCGCGGGCCAAACGGTTACTGTGAATGGTGAGCGCTACAGAGCAATGATCAACGAGTTCTTTTTGCCGCAACTTGATGAATTGGGATTGGAAAACATGTGGTTCCAACAGGACGGTGCAACGGCACACACTGCACGTGCCACAACCGATATGCTGAAGGATGCATTTCCCGGGCGCCTAATCTCCCGTTTTGGCGATTTGCGCTGGCCAGCAAGATCGCCTTATTTGACCGCTCCAGACTTCTTTTTGTGGGGCTTTTTGAAGTCGCAGGTTTATGTCAACAAGCCTCAGACTCTTGCAGCTCTTAAAGACAATATCCGTCAAGAATGTGAGAACCTATCGCCGGAAGTTTTGGCCAAAGTGATGGAAAATGCCATAAAAAGGGCTCAAATGACAATCAACTGTGGCGGCGGGAATTTACATGACATCATATTCTCGACTTGATGTAAAAAAAATTAAAAGACCAAATAAAAATAATCTACAAGAAGAATCAAACTTTTTCATTTTTTTTTTTTAATTACAACCAAAAAACATCGGAAGTTTACTTTTGCGCCACCTTGTACTTGTTTTTTCCAGTCAGTACAATAAGAATATGTTTTTGAAATTTGATGGCCACTGTGGTTTGTGGCTTATTCGCATATACCTGCGACTTAAAAAACTCTCACAAGAAAAAGTCTTACGGGTCGAATGCAAGATCTCGATGGCCAGTTCACATTACCTCCACGTTAAATAAACATGCCCTCAAATCGATCGTGCAGTATGTTCAATGTGACATGAGATGTGTGGCGTATTGCGTGTTGCGCCATCCTGTTGAAACCACATGTTGTTGCGAAGGTGTCCACATCATCCAATTCTGACCAAAAGAAATTGGTAGTCATCGACCTATAGCGCTGGCCGTTGACGGTAATGGCCTGGTCAACACTGTTCTAAAATAAATCCAAGCAGTAACTTTTTTGTGATGCCTTCAACGCTATTTGATCTCATGCGGTCTTGTATCGCCCCAAATTCCACAATTTTTGTTGTCGACATACCCATTCATCCAGATATGAGCCACATCGCGTAAAATGGGCGAAAAGCGTGGAGCATTTCGCGAACAGAATACCCGTTTTTATAAAACAATTTTAACATTTTAACCTACTGTTGAAGGCTATATCCATCCACGAAGATTTGGCAAAACAAACTAAATAAATGAAACCCAATTTGACAGATGTAACTTTAACAATATGACCGCAATCAACTCTCAAAGTTAGAAAGGCTCTATTGAAATATCCTTAAAGGTTATTAAAACGAAAATGGTAAAATTTAAACTTAAGTATCTTTATTTTCCTATTTGCGATATAACAAAACAAATTCAACATTTTGCCAACCAGAGGTGGTCGACTTTGACATCCGGTATCTCACCTTTTGTTCTAACATTAGCAATATTTTGCTGAATGATTATTTCCTCCTCTATGATTCTTTCATATATCATTGTGGAATAGAACAAGTATTTAAAAATATAAAGATTTATTTCCATTTTTTTTTTTCAATCAACACCACTGTGCAAAGTATGATTCACAGAAAATTTATTTTTTTAACATAAGATTCATCGCAGCCGCATAATGTCGTTTGCGAATCCTACTTTACCAATCCTAACTTCCTTAATTGTTACCACTTCCGCTTTAACACACTTTTATTCCCCTTCCACTTACGCCACATCAAATGTAAATTATTAACTACAATAATAAAAAACCATAACCAAATAACAAATAAATAAATTGATGCTGCGCATACCAATTGATTTCTTTTGTATTCAATTTATGACAAAATGTTCAATTAAGGTTTCATTTAGGTGTACGTGTATAAAATTTACAAATTATCAGCTATTATTTATTATGAAGAAAGGCGTATTAGTAGGATTTTCAATTTTTTTCTTCGCTATTATTATTTTATTTCCAATGCAGCATGCCCGCTCTTCCAATTACTGTTATTATTTTATAATATCAGTAATTGTTATTGAATTTCATACAATTGACCAATTAAATTAGTATACAATTTTCAATGATTTTATGTATTTAATTTAAATTGCACATGGTTCAGTTAAACGAAGATGTGACCATAGAGTTAGAGAAAATATAATAAACAATATAATTGAAATATAATAGTGACATAATTAACATGTTGAGTATATTCAACAAGTAAATTAAAGGATAATAAATTGTGTTAGTCAAATTACTGGGTGCGCTGATAGACTACACGATAGTGTGCTGGACTATCAATCTGGGGGTTGCGGGTTTGATTCCCGCCAAAGACTCTAGGTGTATCTGCAGACAAGCAAAACATTTCGCAGTTTGTGTTTGTTTTTTTTTAAAGTAGTAAGAACTGAGACCGAAAAAAACAGTTTTGATTTTTTTTTATTTGTTTGAAATTATTATTACAATTTACAAAAATATTATTTTTATAGTTCTAATCAATAGTGATGATTTTATGAACCTTTTCCGGAAACCCTTCCATTAAGGTTTTTATTGAGCCACTTTGTTCAAACAGGTTGTCCATCTCCGTTTAAAATTTGCCACACTTTTGGACACCTTTTTTGTGCTCTTCAATTCTCTTTTAACAAGAGCCTAAAATCTCTCCGCTGGCTTTAGCTCCAGGCAGTTTGGAAAATTTGCCTCTTTTGGTACAAATACCACATTATTGTTCTTGTGTCAAGACCTTGCTTACCATAATGAGAAGATGCCAAATTAGGCCAAAAAAATGTGGACACATTAAAAAGTCTTATAAATGGAAGCATCCTCTTTTGTAGACATTCCTTGATGTTAATTTCCATATTTATAGAGTCGTTTGTAACAAATGTGTGGCTTCTTTTGCCGCAAGTGCATATTGCTTAACATACGTAGAACTTTTTGGGAAAATTTTCTGCTTTTGGATCCTAAACTTTTCTACAGCATTCCCTTGAGCATCAGCCACATAAAACTATTGACCCGAATGCTGCGAAGCATTTTCCAGAACATACGTTTCGTCATCCGTTAGCAGCAGGCAAATTTTTTGTAGAAAATTTGACTTCAATTTCCGTACTCTGTCTTTTGCCTCTAAAGTTTTAGCAGAGTTCCTGTCAGGAACTTTTTAGCCTTGTATGTTCTAAAACCTGCTTTAACTTCTCGTACCAAATAGTCCGAGTACTGAGCTAACCGGATTGCTTTACTACCGGCTGTGTTGAGAGCTCTTTTGAAAATGCTTTCTATTTATAGGCTTTTGTAGGACCAAGTTGGGTTTTGTTGAAAATATTTAATACTTTTAGTACGCACTTTTTTCTCGTCACTCATTTTAATCAGATTAACAACAAATGAACACAATTGACATTAAACATAATAACTGACATGCTTTACAAAGTTAACTTAAGTTTTAATGAAAAACGTGTTTTAATATTTTATCGATCTCAGTCTTTAATTGCATACAACAACAGTGAAATGATTAGCTTTCATCAAAAAAGATGAAGGGTATATTGATTTTATCATTCCGTTTGTAACACATTAAAATATCTGTCGCAGACCCACATTGGTATATATATTCTGAGTCCTTATAACATTATAAAACGATCTAGCTATGTCCGTCCGACTGTCTGTCTGTTGAAAACACAATAGAGCCCAAATGAAAAGAGCTCTCAGTTGAAAAGGTTTCTTTAGTATCTAAAATCGGTCCATGATTTCACCTAGCCTCCATACAAATGTTTCCCGCGGTACTGTTTGAGCAATCATAAATATGTTGATTATGCGGCAATCCTGATAATATTTGCAAATTAGTTCAAAGTATGGTAAAAATCAAGCAATATTTGTCCCTAGTCGCCATACAAGGTCCCCCTCATAAAATGACTTGAACATTCATAAATGTCTTCTAATAATTAATAACGTAGGCAAGTTCGATATGAACCTTAATCTTTCTATCAACTTTTGTGAGGATATGTCCATAATTGACCCCACCCCAATAAAACCCCTATATCAGAAAAATATTTTGTTGCCAGTAAATTTGTTTTATCATACAATTTCATCATTAAATTGAATTGTTTAATTCAGTACAAAAGCAAATGTTTAGGTTTTAAAATTGCTTTTGTTTTTTATCTTTACTTAACAAACTTTATTTCAAACTTACTGCACGAGCTCCAAAATATTTACGAACTTGTCTAAAATTACATAGATACTAAAATATACGATCTCACACATACCTGTATGTAAGTATATACTTTTATTAGTTATTTCTATATCATATTTGTTTATTTGTGGTAATACAAAACAAGTTTTTTGTTTTAAATTTTATTTTACTTTACTTTATAGCTTTTTACTCTCAATTGAAAAAGTTTCCAATAAAATATCATTATCTAAGTATGTATTCTATTAAATCCGATAAAATATCAATTTAATTTGAAACAAAAATAAAGCGAAATTGTAGAAAACATAAATAAAAACAAACGTGAAAAGTTTTTTGGAATTTACTTACATTAGCTGGAGCTATGTGTGTTTCCATGTAGCCAAAAATTAATTTTTAACGATATATGTATAAAGTAGAAAAACGTAAAATAAAACTTAAGTCGTATTAATGCTATTAAATTGATGAAATAATGCCAGTTAGTCAAACAATTAAGGTTGTCATGTATATGCTGGTACATGCATAAATACACATGTATATGTTCTTAAGGGTGTCCTTTTAAAGTACAATGAACATTTTCTTATTGGCAAAAAATTTTAGCAAATTTTTTATATATTTTTATTTTCTGTATAAAAGTCTTTGTGAATATATACAGCCAAAACATGTACATTGTTACAAACAAATTTGTTAACAATCGAATTGCTTCGGTTTCAACTAATATCCTGTGAATCGGTTTTTATTTTCAAATATTTCGCTCACTGAATTGGCACAATGAAACTATCAATGCACCAACTGATATAAAACTCATCTTATAACTCGTTTCTAAAGGGTCTTTCATTAAGCTTCCTATCTTCAAATTTAAATACAAGAAAGTGTTATCCGGCTTAATATGACAGATATCATGGTTTATGTTGATTTTTAGGTACGCTGTGGCTTATTTATATAGATCTGCGACTTAAGAAACCCCAAAGAAAATGTTTAATGGGGTCAAATCGCACGATCTCTTTTGTAGCTTCAGAGACTTCTTTCATTTTAGTGTTGCCTATTGGTCACGACCACTAGATACATAGGCTAATGGCAGTATCATCATCACCGCCCGATAACATGTGTTCAGTCAATTCATCGTCAGCACACCCTCTAGAAACAGCATTGGTTCATCACATACAAATTGAGCATTATCTTCCTAGTCCTCAGTTTCACTACATCGATGGCTTTGCTGAAATTTTAAAAGAAAAATGTTTTTGCTCCTTTACTTAGTGTAGGGTATTATATGATCGGCTTGACCGACAATACTTTCTTGCTTGTTATACCCTTCACCTTCGTGAGAAGGGTATATATAAGTTTGTCATTCCGTTTGTAATTTCCACAATATAATTTTGCGACCCTATAAAGTATATATATTCTGGATCTTTATAGATAGCGGAGTCGACTAAGCCATGTCCGTCTGTCTGTGTGTTGAAATCAACTTTCCGAAGCCCCCAAACAACTTACAAACTTGATTCATACATCAATATATAGGGAATTCTTCCGGTTCGGTTGCTATTTAAAATCGAGAAAATCAGTCCACAAATGGCTGAGATATAAGGAAAAAACCAGGGCAACCTCGATTTTTGACCTATTATTGACCTATATCTGGATTAATATAGACAATATGGATATCTAATGATAAATATTTCAAAGACATTTACAACGGCATATATAATTCCATAGTAAGTTGGACCTACAATGGGTCAAAATCGGAAAAAATATTTTTTAACCCGATTTTTTTTTTTCACCAAGAGTTTTTTTCGCTAAATATTAAAAAAAAAATCTGAATTCTTTAAACAGAACCTACTCTAACAAGCTATTTTTTCTGCTCAGTAGCAGTTCCAGTTTTTCTGCATCAACTTTCTTAGCCATAAATCAGACTTTAATTATGCTACCGTAATCTGGTTGCATGAGGAATAGCCTCAGATTTAACATCCTACCTTTTTAGGTGCTATTGTTTCGAAATATGATGGTAATTGTAGTAGTTAGATTGATCCGGTATATTCTTCATAAAACCTGTAATATAACATAAACAAACACAATATCCTTTAATAACCGCAATGTTAGATTTTAGATATAAGAAGCCTAAGTGTAAATAAGTATTTAAGTAAATATGTTTTATTATTATTTTCAAGAAATAACAGGAAATTTACTTTTACTTTATATCAGAGAAACCTACTAATTTTCATTAAAACTTTAGTACACATTTGAACAATAGTGAAATAATCAACAATACAAAAGTTATGTAAGCCTCAAATACAAATTCTATATAATTAATAAACACGCACATGTGCATGTAAAGTAAGACACATAAAGTGTCATAAGTATAAGTTCGTGACTGTTTTAATGAAACACAGGTTTTTGAATAAAAAATCATTTTGTTCTTCAACATAAACTCCATTAAGCTTTATACACTTTTTTGAGATCATCAAAATAGGTATTTGTTTGTGAGATGATTTCATTGTTGGATTCAAATATCTTTCCGCCGATCCATTTCTTCAAGTTTGGAAACAAGAAATAGTAATCTAACTCGTGGCTAAATACGGAGAATAGGGCGGAGCAATTCGTAGCCTAATTCGTGGATTTTTGTAATGAAAACTGCACATGTGTACACTAGGGTGGCCCTTAGCAATATGGTAAAATTTTTCGACAGATTCTTTCACTTTTTGGTAAAACAATCATCCAGAAACAATTTTAGGTGAATCGGTTGGGGTTAATAAGTGCCACAAATCCGCTGAAGTTTTCAGGTAAAATTACAAAGGAAAAAATACAATTTTTTCAGTTTTTGTAAAAATTTTGCCTTTAAAAAATTACTTTTGCAATTCAATTTAAAAGAATAGAAATGTGTACGTAATTGTCGTTCTAATGAGATTAAAAATTCCCCAAAACATTAACATGTCTTAGGCCACTAGAACAAGCAATGTAGTAACAAAATTAACATATTGTTACGTTTTTACCTTTTAAAAACGGGTTTGGTTTATTTCCTTTAAATAAACCGGATACTTTTGATTGCAAATAAAAGCAGTTTTAGTAGTTTAAAATTGTAACAACTCTTTATTTATTTAGAATGTACAACAACAACAGAATTAAATAGTCACTCAATGTCTTTATACACGTATATCAAGTCGCAGAAATGCACACAAACTTTATTACGTACAACCTTATATGCACAAGACAGTTGATGTTAACTCTAACAGCGCCAATGATAAACTCAACTCACGACTGCCAGCTCTGCCACTATTTATACACGCGCCATATATCGGGAATCATCTACAATGTTCTTAACGGACATACTAGTACATTCGATTTCTAGAGCTTTTCGATGTCATTGCCAGCAGCGCAAACATTTAGTGTTGCCATACTTACAAACAATGTCAATGATGAACGTGCCTTCAAACATGATGAATGCAGCAGGCAGTCGTTACAGACCGTTGAATTCAAATCGTCATTGAACATTCGTAACAATATTTTAAGAAGTTAATTTTTACTTAACATATATCCACATTTACCTGTAAATGAGTACAACAATACCACACTTCAAGTTCGTCACAATGGCATGATCGGCGAATCTTTCATGACAAACGCTGGAGTTAAACATTATTGTTCGCCGTTGTTTTGAACGAGGTAATGATTGAAGTATGCAGTAAAAGAAGCATCTCCAAAACCATCTAAAAGATTTGGATTTTGCTGACGATATTTGTTATATATCGCACAAGTTTAACGAATAAATGACTTGGTTGTGCTAGCAAATAGACTTGGGCTGAAAGTAAATATTACAAAAACACATGCAATGCGTATAAATAACACTACTGACAATCACTTTGTAGTACAAGACCAACCCATTCACTTCAAGTTCGTCACAATGGCATGATCGGCGAATCTTTCATGACAAACGCTGGAGTTAAACATTATTGTTCGCCGTTGTTTTGGACGAGGTAATGATTGAAGTATGCAGTAAAAGAAGGATCTCCAAAACCATCTAAAAGATTTGGATTTTGCTGACGATATTTGTCTTATATCGTACAAGTTTAACGAATAAATGACTTGGTTATGCTGGCAAATAGACTTGGGCTGAAAGTAAATATTAGAAAAACACATGCAATGCGTATAAATAACACTACTGACATTCACTTTGTAGTACAAGGCCAACCCATTCAATTTGTTAAATCCTCCTGTTATCTCGGATGCATGATGCCTATAGATGGAGAAGTGGAAGAAGACGTGTCACTCAGGCTAAATAAGGCAAGGTCAGCTTTTGGTCGGTTAAATAAAACGTGGCGATCCTCCCAAATTTCGAAAAATACAAAGATCCATATTTTTAGTGCCTGTGTGAAATCCACACTGCTGTATGGAAGCGAAACATGGCTTATGACGAATACTATAGCGAGAAGACTGCAAGTTTTAATAAACAAATTGCGCATAATATGCCGCATATTTTGGCCTAACGTTATCACCAACATTGCACTCTGGAGACTAACAAACGAAGAACTCATAATTCGCCAAATAGCTAGACGAAAGTGGAAGTGGATAGGCCACACATTGCGAAGACCAATTAGCAGCATCACAAGGACTGCATTGGAATGGAATCCCCAAGGTAGCCGACGTTCAGGCCGCCCTAAGAACACCTGGCGTAGAACAGTCTACAAGAACTCAATATCCAACACAAATCGAAATAAAAGTTTTATGTAATGATAGAATAAGTTGGAATTTTCTTGTGAAAGCCCTTTGTTCCTAAGTGGAATGAATAAAGGAAAAAAGAATTCTAAATATAGTTCAAAAGTTTTATTAAAATCGGAAAACGTCAATCCTTAAATCATGAAGGTCAAAGGTAAAATGTTTGAATATTTAGAATTTCTCATGAAAAAATAGCGAAATGTTAAATATTTTTGGGCCGATTTTAATGAAACTTAAGAAAAATATAACATGAAGTCTAGTATTTATAATAACAGCACAAAAATGAAAATTAACCCTTAATAACCCATTTTTAAAATTTTCATAATTTTGATCAATTTTGACTGACCACAGGTTTAACCAGCAAAATATTGCGTTTATACCTGATTTTTGCATTAATAACATAATTAATATTTATTTTTTGAGGATTTTTGAAGAATAATATTGATTTTAATCCTTTAGTATACTTTTGATTTATTAATTAAAAAAGTAACTTGAATAATTCTGTTTATTTAATTATAAAAGGCATTAAAATTACTACCATTCATATTAACTGTAGTTTTAGTGATTTTAAAAGTTGGGTGTCATTTTAAACCCAAGTGCTATTAAGGGTTTTTATCCATTGTTGTGCTGTTACTATAAATACTAGACTTCATGTTATATTTTTCTTAAGTTTCACCAAAATCGGCCCAAAAATATATAACATTTCGCTATCTTTCCATGAGAAATTCCAAACCACCTTTATTGATGCCGATTCACCCTGATAAACTCAGTATTTTGATCTCTGATGTGTTGCGGTGCATCCATGGTTGCGAAACGGTGCTAAAGCTTGTCCATTTTGCGGTTTTGCAAAGTTAAACACTCCTACAAAGTTGTCACACGATTGGGTTTGTGGTCGATTCTGAGCAAATGCTGCACCCAGCTTGCGAAAAGCTTTCTCATACCCAACTGATCATTCAAAATTGAAACTTCTGAGCCATGTAAAATTCCTATGGATTCCGCAATCTCTCACACTTTCAATTTCCGATAGCCCAATACCGTAAATTTGTTTCAATTGTGTCAGGTGAAGAGCCCTGAACTGGGCATCCCGAAACTTCGCCATCTTCCGTGCCATCAAGATATTCAGTAACCCACCATTTAACCATTCAAATTAACGATGCATAGGTTCCTATAGTATTTATTAAGCTTAGCGTTGGTTTGAGTGATGGTTTTTCTCTACAAAAAAAAAACAAAATGCTTAATGAGCACACGAATTTATTTTTTTTTCCATTTGCTTTTCAAGTCATGCGGTAGTCTGTTATCAATGGCTAACGACCGCACACTAAATGACGCAGCTTGTTCAAATTTTGACAAGAGTAAACTTACAGATGCCTGTTGTCAGAAGCATTTAAAATGACGGACTTATTGACCCGCCTTCATACATGAGGCGGTTCCTGTCAGATATCAGCAATGTATCACTTTTTTGCAATTCATATGCACTTATGAAATTATAAGTATAAGTGAGTAGCCGTCATTGAAATTAAACTACTCTGACGTACTCATACTCACAATAACATTGATTTATAAGTATGCGTATTATTTAATACCCTGCAGGAAATGTCAAAAGTGAAACTTACTATTGACACAGTCACCAGTACTAGTGACTTACTATAACCCTGACAATGCTATTTACTATAGACAGTTAACATGTGCGTGTCATTGGAAGTCTATTGACTAGGTACTTCTTTTGGGACCATATGTAGACATTGGAACCAGACACTCCCTAGTAGAAATCAATAATGAAACTGCATATTTTGTTAACGTTTGATGTTGTATTAAAAAAATAAAAAAACAAAAAGGTACGAATTCATAACAGTTGGAAGGGTCGTCTTCAAATTCATGTTATTATTTTTTTCTTATCAAATACAAATATAAAAATGTAGACGCTTCGTTGATATTGTCGACAAAAAATCACCAAAATAGTCGACAAAACTTATGACTTGGAGACACTTGTCCCCATGTTTCCTTCAGGGTATGAACCCAACGTCGACATCATACTAATACGAACTCAAATCTCATTCATAAATAACCTCACCCTGACTTGTAATTTTAGGAAAATACTCATAATTTTGATTTGATTGAACTTATTCGACTCATGCAAGTTTTTTTTGTAATTATACAGAATTCCGCAATACTGAAACACACAACCTCATAATGAGCATTTCAATGTTCGTATTCGAATTATACACATTTTACATTGTCTATACAAATTAAGTTAAGTAGAGTCGAAATCAACAAAGTCATAAATATTGTTAAGAATGAGTATGATGATTACCCAAAACTTTGCGAGTGGATATGAGTCTCGACAATATTGTAATAAATGTAAATGCGTATATGTACAAGAAATTTTGAGTCATGATTCAACTCTTATCAGTTTTTCACTACTTATTACTGATCTCTGGTCTCTATTAGTATACAGCTAAAGAATACATAAAAAAAACCTTCATTACATTTGTATAAATCTTTAGACCTTTACTACAAAATGACTATGACGTTTTCAAAATGACTAGTCACTTAATAATTCGTAAAATGGCTTTAAAAGGAAATCATATATGATTAAAAGAGATTTATTCAAACACATTTCAATGGAAAATTGCAATTTCTGGAAACCATAATTCTTAAAATCTGAGAAAATGTAAAAAATTATTTAAATGTTGATATTTCTAAAAGATTATAACAAAATATTTACGTCATTCCAAAAATATGTACATATATACTCGTTTTAACACTGTTATTTTAAACTACATATTAAATAAACCGAAAACATAAAAAGCGTTTAAAACTTGAGAAAATTATTTTAAAATTTTAGTTGAGAACATTAACAACTTTCAGTGCCTTGGCATTAACCTAATATTTTCACTATATACAAATTATGCCAAACAAATGTTCATAAAGTGCTTCGAAATTTAATTTCAAATATATTTCATAAAACTAATATGAAATTTCAGTTTGCAGCTATCACAAAAGTTTGTCACACAATTTATGGATTTGCTTATTAAGCCAAAATACTGAAGTTTTATTTTTTTCTCTTATAAATAAATTCGTTAAACTAACATAAATTGAGATAAGAATGCCATGCATTTTTTTTCCATACAACGTGTTGCCAAAAATATGATTTATACGCAAATTTAATAGTCCAGACAAATATTTCATCTTTGTAGATTTTGTTTTGTTTTATGCATTAACTGCGTTGTTTTATTATTTGATTTATAACAAAACTTATTATTTATTGGGTAAATTTAGTTTTTAATATGAAAAATCTTCCAAACAACTACTCATCTTTTGAGGACAAGAACCAGTGAAGCCAATATCGGATACTCTGTTGCAAAGTGGAGCGTATCGAAACAAATATTAGTCGGACAAGGCAAGGTCTGGACTATAAAGCGAATGAGGCAACAACTTCTCTCTTAATGGAATAATACGGTTTTATGTCTGGCCTAATATTCTTATCTTTTTCGGCCAATGCTCAAACGACCTAGTAGTATTCGGTAAAGGTTCTCTGTGATGGCCCGGCCAGATTTTAGCAGTTCATAATGGATAGGACACTTTTGGTCCCACCAAATACATAGCATTAACTAAGCGCCATAGATATTTGACTTCAGTGTCATTTCAGACATGTAAAATCTTCTTTCAAGGTCTTACGGTTTGAATTCATATGGTACCCTTGAATTCCCTGCCTTTGGATGAAACCTGCTGCTCCCACACGTTTTGAAATTGCTGCTTGCGTAGCTCCCAATGAGTTTACAAGATCTTGTTGAGTTTTACAACAATTATCATGGAGATATGCCTCCAATTATTGGTCTTCAAACTTTCTTCCCTGGCCTGGGCGATCTTTGTCTTCCGTGTGAATATCATCACTTCTGAACCGAACAAACTATCTTAGAATGCTGAAACCTCTAGAACTCATTCACCATAAGCTTTTGTCATCAATCGGTATGCTTGAGTGGCACTTTTTTTCAATTAAAGAAGTAAGGCAAACTTCCCGCACAAGACGATTCGTTGGTATAAAATTCGACATTTTAGAAGCAAAACAACTTTGTTATTTAAACTATAATGTTCTATAGCTAAGAGAAAATAAAGGTCAGATAAACTCTGTAAATCCTGCATTTTTACGTCATACACCCAATATTTATTTGTTCTTAAGAAAGATTAAATATTAAATTTACTTAAAACATTTGAATTTGAACTATTCCCTATAATTAAAGGAAAATGTTAAGCGTTCACGTAGTACCCATAAACACTTAAATTAAGTATTTAAAATTAATTTTAAATTTAGACTGAATTGACAAATTAAAGTCAAATAAATAAATCGTATGTGATTCTAGTTAATTTAAAATTAAATCGTACCATGTTTCATGGTTGCAAAAAATGTTGACCAAACAATATTTGTCATGGCATACTTCTGTATTAAAATGTTGGATACTTTATGTATTCGCAGTTAAAACAATGTTATAATGCTGTTGCTCATATACAACAGCATTATAAATGAGAAAAGTTTATTTTATTTCACATTCATTTATTTATTTTGCATGAATTTTGGCAATAAAAATCTAAAGCTTTATTTTGATGCTGTTATGTTGTTTTTTTTTTATAATAAAAACATAAAAATATATCACTTGAATTTACAAACAATTTAATAATATTTTATGTGGGAATGCAGTGGTTGTTCATTGGAAAAGAGTGAAAGTATATTCGGAAATTAATATTATAGTTAATATTATAAAAAAAAAAAATTCTTTGGACATCAAAGTCTTTTGAATATTTTTCTACTACATATCACTTGTGGCATAATACATATTAAAATTTCCGGTAGATCCTCTTTTCCATATTATATCACACCCAAAACATACGTTTAAATATTTTCTCCTCACCAATAACATTCGCACAGTTAAAATATATATGTAGTTATATTTGAACGCAAACATTTCTAATATGAATGTTTTATATTTATTCTTCCTTGATATATACAGTTTTAAACATAAAAGTCCTAAAACTTTATTAATGCCAAAAGTTTGTTCTTCGTTTTTTTTTTCCAACAAATATTAAATACCTTAAAGCTGTGTATGTTCTGGCCATATATTCGTTATAATATTGAAAACTTTTTAATGAAGACTAAAATTTGTACGAAGGAAAGTGAGAAGAGTGTTTTTTTACTTGTACAACAGTGCGTATGTACTTGTATTTAATATTACAACATGTTTACAAAAAAATACTCATACGCTGTGTAGTACTCAGTAGTTGTGTTAAACATAGTAATGACTACGGCTGTTGCATACCTTAGGGGGCGTTTATAATATTGCTTATTAAAAATAGTAAAAGTGTAGTCCATACTGTTGGAATTATTTAAAAAAATTTAATTTTATATTAAATTTGTGTTTATTTTATAACATGCTTGAATTCAAATATAGTTTATCATACTATATATAACATTATATCATAATATATACTAACATCATACAGTGGACATCTATGGGGAGGAAAATTTCAAATATAATTTTTGCATATATTTGTAATTAGTTTAGGCATCACTATTTGTAATTCCACTATTACGGAAAAATAGCAACCTTAGTTTTTAAACAATTACAATAACAATATTCTAAAATATTATTTACATGTGTGTGTTACAAATAAAATAACTTTTAACAAATTGAATTTATTATCGATACAATAAATAATAGCAGTACACATCAGTTTTTAGGAAAATGCATAAGCCACAACAAAATCAATAACATAAAGAATTCAAATTAAATGCAGGAAAAAATAACAAGAAATATCATTGGAATTTTATTAAGGCAAACCAAATGTATGTATACTAGAGTGGCACCCAAAAAAAAGTTGTGGATGTTCCCAATTAAAATAAAGGTTTAATTCATTATAGGATACAGCTCAGTACT
This sequence comes from Calliphora vomitoria, assembly GCA_942486065.2. NCBI lineage: Eukaryota > Metazoa > Arthropoda > Insecta > Diptera > Calliphoridae > Calliphora > Calliphora vomitoria. Next base: position 155,403,241 of record OW818029.2, read on the forward strand.
TGGTGAGCTGGCTCAAAGTATCGTGTAATTCAAAAACTAGTCAAACTTTTGTAATTATTTGCAAACAAATTTAAGTTTTTTAATTTGTTTTAAATCATAAATCTCATATAGATCCATCTAGTTAGAGTTTTATTTGAAATTTTGGAAAACTTGTTTTCTCTCGATCTGATCTTACCAAAACGATTATCTATCTAAAGAGCCTTTCATTACTTTTAAGTCATCCTTTTAATCATTATATATTTTATTATTTTTAAAGGCCTATCTATTCCATTATGCATAGAAGATAACATCGACAAATGTCCGCACTAAATTTGGTGGGTGGTACGCATTCGAAATGTCCAGTTTTTAATGACTCTGACTGACTAAGTCATGCTGAATTTGACCGATGACATAAGTTGTCTTGGCTTTGAGGTCCGTTGTGGTTTATTCCCATAAATATACGACTTAATAAAAAATCACAAAAAATCTAACAAGGTCAAATCGCACGATCTCTGTGGCCAGTTCACATCACCTTCACGTCAGATGACCATTCCATTAACTGTGCCGCTCGTAGCACCCTCCTATTGAAACCACATGTCGTTCCAATTTAGGTCAAAGGAAGTTGGTAATCATCGCCCTATAGCGCTCTCCGTTAAAGCTGATAGCTTTTCCAATGTCGTGCTTAAAGAAATATAAATCCATGATTCCGGCAGCCTAAAAACTGCACTAAATATTGACTTTTCCTGAATGCGTTGGTCGCTGTTGGATCTTATGTGAATTGGTATCGTCCCAAATTCAAAAATGTTATTTGTTGGCGACCGATTCATCCAGTAATTGGACCCACCGCGTAAAATCGAACAGAACACCATTTGAATAAAACAATTTTATAATTTTCACGTGTTGTTGGCGATTTATATATATATGTATTTATTCCCGTCGTTCTGAGTTGGAGCATAGGGCCACTACAAATGTATTCCAATGTGATCTGTTACAAGCTATTAGTTTAATTTCTTTCCAGGACTCCCTTGTGACTGCTACTTCAGAATCCAACTGTCTTCTCCACGTGTGGGCGGGTCTTCCTCTTCTTCTTTTACCCTGTGGGTTCCACTCAATGGCTGCCCGCTTTAGGTCATCTGCGGGTTTACGCAGTGTGTGACCTATCCAGTTCCACTTACACCTCAATATTTCGCTGCGCAGAGGAATATGATGTGTGGTTGTCCATAGGTCGCAGTGGGATATAACATTTGACCAAAATATTCTTAAAATTCTCCTCAGGCATCTATTGGCAAATACTTGGAGTGCATTTACGTCGCGTGCAGCTGCATTCCAAGTCTCGCATCCATACAATAATGTTGACTTCACGTTGGATTTGAATACGCTGATTTTCGTTTTTCTGCGGTACTCGATATCAGCACTAGATCCTCCATTATTATTGATAATACTGCCGAGATAGCGGAAGCTGTTAACATCTTCAACCATGGTGTCACTCAACTGAAGGGGCCGTCTGTTGCCGATGTTCGCGCGCATGGATTTAGGAGTCTTAATTTTTGAGACATGTCGTTGAACGTGTGTAACAGTAGACAAATGTCATCGGCGTAATCTATGTCACCTAGCCTCATCACTACATCAAGAACAATGCTAAACAACAGAGGTGACATGACCCATTCCTGCCGTACCCCTGTATTTACGTTAATCCTGTTGCCGAGATTGTTCTCATGGAGTACCCTACAAGTAGAGCCATTGTATAGGCTTCTTATAAGAGAAATTAGTTTTGGCGGGGTGTCTTTGCATTCAAGTGCCTTCCAGATGGTGTTATGAGCGAGCTTATCAACTTCTCAAAGTCAATAAATACGATATATAAGGGAGATCTCCACTCCACAGACTGTTCAACGATTACCCTTAGGGTATTTACTTGATCCACACAGGATTTTTGTGGTCGAAAGCCAGCTTGCTCCGGGCGGAGTTCACTCCGACAAATTCTCCTTTTTTGGTATTTTAACAATAATACCCTCTTTTAGCTCATCGTGAAGGCACTCCGTTGTCCAAAATTCTTCGATTATCGGGAGGATTAATTGCGCACTGATGTTGGGATCAGCTTTTAGCATTTCTGGCGAGATGTTGTCAGTTCCAGGGGCTTTGTTGATTTTTAATGGATATATCCGGCCTTACCGTATGCTCAGCACAGTTGCATAGATTTGCATTGGGCTGCCTTGGTGTTTCAAGCAGTTCCGTGTAGTGGTTTGTCCATATCTCCAGCTGTTCATTTTTTGAGGAAACTAAAGAATTTGTCGTATATTTCTTCGTTATACGGAGCAGATCTCTAGTGCCTTTTTGTAGCAGCTGCAGCTTGAGCTTCCCTTGCCATATCATCTGTGTACGCTCTTTTGTCTCGCCGTGCATTTCCTTTGACTTGCTTGTCAATGTCACTATGTGCCCTTGCAAACTCACATTTCTGACTACAAGTTTTTGTACTATTTAATAAACCCTTAGCTGACTTTCTGTCTCCAATCAGCTGTCACGTTAATTCGGACATCCAGGGTTTCCTTTTTTGCTAGCAGTGTCCCAAATGTTTGTCAGCAGCGTCCAGGAAAGTATGTTTTACCTTATACCAGTCGTTCATAATTTCTGCATTAGTGTCATCGAGTGCAGTTTTAAGAGTGGCGACATATTGGGCTCCGACAGAAGCATGTGTTAGTTTAGCCACATCAAACTTACGTGCTGGCTAGATTTTTTGATAGCTGCAAGATTAATGCGCATTTTGTCCACAAGGAGATGATGATCACTGCTGATGTCTGTACCTCCTTTGTTTCTCACGTCCAAAACAGATCCCCTCCACTTTTTACTGATGGCCATGTGGTCTATTTAGTTTTCAGTTACGTGATCTGGGGACACCCACGTGACTTTATGTATGGTTCTGTGTAGAAACAATGTACCACCCACGACGAAGTTATATTTAGCGCACATCTCCGTAAAAAGTTCTCCATTCCTGTTCATGGAACCAACACCGTGTCTACCCATCACATCTTCGAGGTTGATGTTTGAGGAGCCAACTTGTATGTTAAAGTCTCCCATCAGAATTATGATGTCGCCGTTATGGACAGACGACATAGTCCTATCTAGTTGACTGTAGAACTCTTCTTTGACGCTAACTTCAGACAATTCTGTGGGTGCGTAGCACTGTATGTAAGTGATCTTTCGGGCTCTGGTTCGGAATCTAGCTGTAATAATTCTATCGCTGTGCGGATTCCATTCGATAAGTGAATCCGATGCTTCTTTTGATAAGAGAATTCCGACTCCGCTGGAACTTGGTTCAGATGTTTGCTTTCCTGAGTATAAGAAAGTAAGTCCATTCGAGGTTTTAATCTCGCTCAACCCTAATATTAGCAGGTTGTAATTCAAGAATTCATTACACAGTTTATTAAGCCTGGAAGGTTCAGTGAGCATCCGTACATTCCATGTTCCAATTCTTATCGGTTTTTTCATGCCAATAGTCGTCATCAATCGATCCGTTTTCAATATATTTTGAGTGGTTTCAGTAATCATTTGTAGTTTAGGCTGTACCGGTGATTGGCCAATAGCATCCGAGTCTGGTATCGGGATTGCCGATTGTAGCCTTGTGTGAAATTGAATTTTTGAAGGCGCCAATTGCCCGCCATGACATCACAAGGATCATTGGCATACTCGGTATTTGCAGGAGCTCGAAAGTCCCACCGAGACTCTCCCCTTGTCCGCGACTGCCATTAGCAGCTAACCCGCATATCTACGGATCGTACCACTATCCACAACTTGTGACGCGTCCGGTAGCACTCAGCTATGCTTCCCACAGGCAGATAATAAGCCACACAAGATCATAACAATGACATTGTTTGAATTATTATCCGCACTTTGGCGGACAATAATTGGCTATTTGGCAAAACAAAATTAATAAATGACTGCCAATTCGACAGCTGTAGCTCCACCATATGGTCTCTATCAACCCTTTATAAAGTCTTAATGCTTGTAACGTAGTAATTTAAACCAATTACTTATAATAATTCTATGACAAAATTAAAGAAAAAACTTAAAATTTTTTCCAAAAATTACAAAACTTTGAATAGTTTTGGAATTGCACTAAAAACATGACTCCAATATTTCTTATGTTTCATTTGAGAGAAATATTTAAAAAAAAAAACAGAAAATCCTGAAAAGGAACACCTTTATTTACTCATCCAGCTTACCAAATATTGATGCCAGAATAAAAATTCCTCAAGCTAACTATATTTTCATTTTAGTTTGAAACTTCGACAACTTAATTTTTCTCCATGCAAAGGGGACCATCCTAATGTATGCGTATCACCCAAATGAGCAACCATACATAAATTATTTTAGTACTTTCCCTAGTCTTTTATTTACACACAATTGTGGCTTCATTTGTTTGCTCAAGAATTTCACAGGATATCCTTTTTACTAAATTGCGTTCAAGGGTTCAAGAGAAGAAATTCATAGAATTTTACTGATAATTTAAATTGAAAGTTCAAGGAAATCTTCATTTTTATTTACTTTATTTCAATTGTTGAAGTTACTAGTCTTTAAAGGAAATCTAATGGTATCAATATTACTTTTATTAAAGGCGTACATATGTGATGACAATGATTATTCATTTGTACATATGAAATGAATTGTAAAAGATCAATTATATATATATATGGGTTTTGTAAAAAATGTATTTCCATTTGTGGCTTGAAATGTCAATTTGTATATTTGAATTGATTTTCTGCATTTTAGGCAGTAATGAGAAATTTTTGTGGAATTGAAATTAATGAATTATAAATTTGTTGGAATATATTCCTAGAAAGCATATTTGAGCATAATGTTACTAATACTTTTTTGGGGTCAATTAAGTGATAAAGAAAACAGATATATTAAAATATATTGCTGATAATATTATTATCATCATTAAGCTCTTTAGCAGCCCACCAGCAATGTTCGGAATGTATGAACGGCATATTGCTTAACAATATTAAATATGCAGATTGTGTGTAGTTTTAGCTCTAACATTTGATTTTGGATATATTTTCAAAATTTTTCAAAACAAGCTGATTAAGTAACATATATTATTTGCATATTAATTGTTTTGTATCATAGTGGATATTAAATTAAAGATTACGTTAGTTCCTACATTTGATTTTGGATATATTTTCAAAATTTTTCAAAACAAACTGATTAAGTACCAAATATCATTTGCATATTAATTATTTTGTATCATAGTGGATTGTAAATTAAAGATTACGTTAGTTCCTACAATTTGTCTATTATTCTTAACCACAATTTAAAACCACACAGTTTATCACACATACCACTTTGTTATATTTCAATTTAAATAATTTCCATGCGATTTATATCTCCATTGTAGCCATTTGTTTATTGTTACAATCATTTATCATCTGCATAAAACTCATGACAGTTTTAATATAAACAAGTAAACTTTTCATAAAGCAAAACCAAAAAAAGAGCAAACAAATAACTTTAGCTGCAGCTTCATTGTTGCTATAATCAATTGCTAATGTGCAAAATGCAAAACAGATAAACTCAACAAATATAAACAACAGTTGCGCTGTTATGTTTTTGTTTTTTTAACTACGCATTTAGCAATTGTTTGTCTTTTTTTTAACAAATAAAAAAACCTCACACCAAGTTTAATCATCTTAAGTTTATAATTGTTTTAATTGGAATTTTATAACCCATACCATCCATCCTGTGGTTTTCATATCTATTGTTTAGATGACTTACAAATGCGAGATTTACAATAAATGGCGTATCTTTTGATAGCAGTTTTGGGTTTTAATAACTTATATGTCATTTGGAGAATACATAACTGTCACTTATTCACACTTAGTTATTGTAGTGTAAACAACAAAGTTGTTTTTGATTCGAAAATGTCGAATTTTGTACCAACGAATCGTTATATGGGGGAAGTTTTGCTTTACTTCTTTAAATTGAAAAAAAACGTGACGCTGAAGCACACCGATTGCTCACCGAAGCTTATGGTGAATATATTCCATCGATTTCAACGTGCAAGAGATGGACTGTTTGGTTCAGAAGTGGTGGATAATCCTGGTCAGCCAAAAACGATTGAAGATCAAGAACTGGATTCATTACTTCATGAAGATTGTTGTAAAACCCAATAGCTTGCAACATCATTGGGAGCTACTTAAGCAGCAAGTTCAAAACGTTCGAAAGCAGCAGGATTCATACAAAAGTTCTTCTCCTTGAGTACCACACGAATTAAAGCCGAGAGACCTAAAAAAACGATTTTACATGTCCAAAATCATTTTAGCATGAATCATTACATGCGATGCAAAATGGAGCCATTACGATAGCCCGAAGCATAAGAAGTCATACGTGAAGATCGGCCAACCAGCCGAATCGACAGCAAAGACTAATATCCATGGCGCTAAGGTAATTCTAAGTATTTGGTATGAGCTAAAGGGTCCTATATATTATGAGCTGCAGAAATCTTCCCAGACCATCACAAGGAACCTGTACCGAATGCAACTGATTCGTTTGAAGCGAGCATTGACCAAAAAATGCCCAGAATACGCGGTCAGACATGAAACTGTAATATTCCATCATGACAAGGCTCGGCCACATGTGGCAAACCTGATAAAAAGTATTTAGAATGAAGTGGTTGGGAAGTTTTGCATGACACGCTTTATAGTCCAGCCCGTGCCGCATCCAACTATTATTTGTTTCGATCGATGCAGAACGTTTTCTCTGGAATAAGCTTTACATTGGAACAGACTATGCGATATTGGCTTGATTCGTTCTTAGCTTGAAAAGATGAGGAGTTCTTTTGGGTCGGCATCTAGGTATATGGCCAATACTTTGAATAAGTTTATGTTGTACAAATATTTCAAAATAAAACCTAAAAATTGTTTACTTACATATATATTTGTTTACTCAGTATTTTATAATTAAATAAAGATATGAATTTTGATATTGGTTTCTTTGCTTTAACCAAATTTTTGATGAAAAAAATGGTTATTGGAAAACAAACTTCCTGCATAAAAGCTAGTTTGAGACTGATAGAGTTTGTTTATGTCTGTACAATGTGTGTGCTATACATGTATCTACCACGTCTACATACATACACACAACCTCAAAAGTGAGTAAACCCATTTGAATAATTAAATTTTTTATCATAATGAAAACCATACAATCTATTCATCGATTAAAAATTAAAAGTTTCGGTTTGCTACAGATTGGGTTTCGTTTTAAATGAAATAGTTTAGGTTGGACTCTAATGATTTTCATTACGTTAAAAAATCAAATAATTCACTGGTGTTTACTCACTTTTGAGGCTGTAAGTAAAAATAAACAAAAATCAGAGTATTCGTGGCTTTTAGCTTATATCTCAATCATTAATGGGCCGATTTGTCCATTTTAAATAGCATATATGGAGGGCTTCGAAAATTTGATTTCAACAGACAGCTGGATACATCGACTCCGCTACCTATAACGATCCAGATTATATAAACTTTTTGGGGTCCCAAATAAAAAAATGTGTAAATTACAAACGGAATGACAAACTTACCTTACCTCACATGGTGGTAAGGTATAAATAATATAAATAAAATTTCATTTTAAATTAATTCTAATATAATTTTTAAACAAATAGTTAGAAACATTTCCGTTTGGATATATCAAATGTTTTTAAAAGTTTGAAAAAGTTTAAATTCCAAATGAAAAAGTATGAAATTTTTGAAAAATATTGTTACATTGTTGAACGAGTGACCATATATTAATGAGAGCAAAGCAAATGTAACTACTCCCATGGACGTTGCCTTAATCTGTAGGTTTTACCTTTGATTGATATTATAATTAGTTAAAAGCATATAAAATGTAATAAGATGGCCTTTTTATTATTTTGCTGTTCAAAACTACAATTGACTTTTTTCTACTTTAAAACTTACATATATGTATACGTAATCTTATAATATATATTATTATAGTAAAACTGCAAAGACAATGCTAATTATCTTGCACAGAATAACAATTTATATTAATATTGTTTTACGTTGATGGTTTATTGATATCGTCTTATACACTATTAGTATAATTTCAGGAATTTCGATGCTCCCAAGGTCTTCATCTAAAAATGGTGAAAATTTCAGTAAAATTGGATAACATTTTATTTCACATTTGTTTATTAACACTTTAATTTTCGAAGCCTGTGGAAATGTCCACTACAAATGACTTGGAAAATTAAATTTTTATACAAATGGCAAGACGGAGCGCATGGGGTTAAGCTAAAATTAAAATGTATTTCCACAATAAAAAATAATCACTATCAAAAAATATGAGGATATATTGATATTATCATTCCGTTTGTAATACATCAGCATATTTGTCACAGACCCACATTAGTATATATATTCTGGGTCCTTATAAGACTCTTAGACGATCTACGGCAGACAGACGGGCAGTCTGCCTATATGTTTCAAAAACAATAGGACCCAAACGAAAGGAGCTAGCTGGCTAATTTCCGCTAATAATCTTTATATATAAGTTTTGTTTGATATTGAAAATATTAAATATCGGTCCATGATTTCACTCATTAAGCAGTCGTAAATATTTTTCACTAATTTGTTCTAAGTACTTTGAAATTATACTGTAAAGTATGGTGAAATTTGTGCAAAATTTTTCCCTATTTCCCCTGTACGCAGAAAGAAAAATATAGTTGTGCATGTTTACTGTAACCATTTCAAAATGTTTACAAGTTTTTTAACAATATTATAGTCCATCTATAATATTGTATATGATTGTGGTAACTATAATATGGTTAATTAACAATTCACATGATTGCATCAACCATATATATGGTTACAGTAAACAAGTATATGTGTGTAACAACCATTTATGTGATGAAGGATGAAGGACTCTCGGCTAAAAATTATCATAATCTGCGAACAACATATTATGATAAAATTATTCATCATAAAAATGGTTGTCACAAACATATACTTGTTTACTATAACCATATATATGGTTGATGCAATCATGTGAATCGTAAATTATACAATATTATAGTTACCACAATCATATGGATAGTTACTGTGACTATAATATTGTTAAAAAACTTGTATAAATTTTATAATGGTTACTGTAAACATGCGCAACTATATTTTTCTTCTGCGTATATAAATATGGCTTGTCTTACAATATTTAATATCATGATGAAATTTTAAATTATGAAAACATTTATAGAGTTCCTTCCCATATTCACTCTATTTTATATCAATTTGACAAAACGTCTATAAAATACTTATGTACAATTATTTTCAATAAGCAATCAATTAAGTCCCAGCATCATTTAATGAAATTTCAATAGTTTGCTTAAATCAGCAGCAACATGAAACTGTAAAATTGCATTAAGTGTACAAAAATTTAAGAGACTCCCTGTAAAACACATTCATAAATACACACACATAAATTAAACATCCGGTTTGATATTAGCCATGTTAAGCGCATGCTACGTATACAAACAACCAACCAACAAAATGAAGCAATTAATTTGTAAAGTGAAATGCAGCATTAAATTGCCTCATTTTTCCAAACAACAACAGCAACAACTAAAAAAATAACAACATTAACTGAAACAAAAAGTGTAATGCAATCAAACCCTAATCAGTCAAAAAAAGAGAAATGTTTTAAAATATTACCCAGCGCTAATTAATGTGTTACATGTGTTAGTAGTATAACATATCCTTGTTTGCTATAGAAGTATGAGTAGTATAAGCTGCTATTAATTCAAACTGCCAAATGCACAAACTACAATGAGTTCTTTTTTATTTATTTATTTTTTTTTTTTTTGCTGCCACACTAAACTGATATTGTGGTTATTGTTATGACGATATTGATGATGATGGCGATGATGTTGCCCAAAGGTCACATAAGCATGGTGTTTTGTTTGTTATTGTTGACTTAAAACAACAAGCACAATGTGAAGCGTACAATAAACCATAGGACATGTAATTACATGTCCTATGGTGCACACACACACACACACAAGGGTACAGTGGCTCTCAGGCACACATGTTATTGTAGATTAAATGTTACATACGAGTACAAAGTTTAAAATTTACGGTCAATGTTGAATGTAAAACAATACAGCAAAGAAATGTGATGTAGACAAAGATTAAGAAAGAATAAAATTCGATTATAAAATCAAAAGCAAAAAACTATAAAAGAGTGATAAAGGTCACATACCACATATAGTTTCATTTGAAAAATCATTTTTTGTATGGTAAAGTTTCTAAATAACATAGATTGTAATGCAGTAAAGATTAAATGGTCAGTAGGATAATTCTAAGATAAAACACTCATCAACAGTTTATATAAGTCATTGAAATATCAAGACTCTTATAAACTGGAAACTAAAAAGCTATTTAAAAGTTTAAATTCCTTTTAAGAAGTTACAAATATTTTTGTAATTTTTGACATTCTTTAAATAGTACACCATAGATTACGTTGTTTAAACTTTTTATACATATGATCCAATTTAATGTCCGTTAGATCAAAGAGTTCTTCGAAGACAACCAATCTAATGAATTTTGTTTGTTTCCTCGGCAATCAGTTTCCTCCACCTCTTTATCATCTGCTACAGAAATAATTATACTCAACACTCAGTTGTTCCCCAATTATAAAATGTCCTATTATTATTTATACCAGCACAGATATTTGCCTCCTAGCCATCGAAAGTAATGAGTCCATAGTTGCTTGGTTATCTTGCAACTATTCCACTTCATATTTCCCAACTCTTAGTACTTACTGTGAAGTCTAAATTTACATGAAAGAATCCGCGGTCACCAATCGTTGCCAAACAGTCCAAATATGTCTATATCAACAGAATATCTGAATAAAAAGCTCTGTACTCTCTCGAAAGCTTTATTTGAGATTTAGATAGGTTTAGATAATCCTTTTTGTGCAACTTCGAGGCATCTTTGCAAAAGTTACAATTCCTCCTTCCATTACGGATGCTACTGATTCTTGAAAAATTAAACCATAGTTGCTTGGTTATTCTGCAACTATTCCTCATCATATTTCCCAACTTTTCTTGAGATTCCTCTGTACATATCTGTGATCACATACAGCGTTTGTTTCTTTTTTGTCAGATTTTTCGCAATCGATTCCGCAACAATCCTAATCTCAAGAATATCTGTCTGAACTACAGACATTTATCCCTAGACTAGTCAACATGATTGTGCAACTTGGAAACATCAGTTATTGCAGCTTTTCTAATTTAGAATGCAATTTCATCAAGTTTCCCGGTACGATATCAATAACGTGTAGAGAAATCCGAACTTCAGTAATAAATTATTGGAAGAATATAAATTCTGATTCTTTCATTACATTATTAAGACAAATTATTAAAGCTGCCATTTCAACAAGCATCCTACAATGATATCAATATCGTATTGTAACGAATTTGCAAAAGCGATTTGAATTTAACGGTCTGTAACAAATGCCTGCAACATTCATCATGTTTATAAACACGTCCATCAGTAGAATTATTAGCATTGTTTGTAAGTGTGGCAACACTAAATGTTTAAGCTGCTAACATTAACATCGAAAGCTTTAGAATTCGAACATACGAGTCTTGACTGTTAAGAACAATCTCGACTACTCGGATGAAGATGGCAGTGTGTATAAATAGTGACTGCGGTTGCAGTAGTCAGAGAGTTGATCATAGGCGCTGTTAGAGTTAACATCAACTGCTTTGTAAATTATAAAGTGTGTGTGCATTTCTGCGAATTGACAAACGTGTATAAAGACACTGAGTGACTATTTGAACTGTTGTTGTTGTAGATTTTACATAAATAAAGAGTTGTTATAATTTTAAACTACTAAACGGATTTTAGTTGCAATCAAAAGTATCCGGTTTATTTAAAGATAATAAACCAACGTTTTAAAAAGGTTAAAACGTAACAGTATAGAGAAGTTCAGGCATTACAACAAAGGAAATGGAAACAGTTTATTTCTTATTCCATATGCAGGAGTAAAGATTCAGTTTGATGCTCATTATACTATCTTGATTCATACACTTATATTTGGTTCAGTCGGCAAAACCGACCTTCATATTGATAGGGTTTAAGTAAAGAATAAAAAACTTCTTCCAAAAAAAGAACAACTACAATTATTTTAGGACACAGCATTCTCCAGGTTCTTGGAATTTATGGACTATACAGTCCCAGAAATAAGGAAAAGGCAATTGCAATACATTGGGCCAGGTATTTTTCACTAAAGTCTGCAGTATAGCAATATCATATTTATAAGCATTGCTGAAGCTGCCCAAGACCGTTACTTAAGTGTGTTCAAAAAAACAGACAAATGTCTCAAAAAATACGCACTATTCCATTGCAGGAGTTTTAGCTGATATCCTTCTGTTTACAGTAAAGACAACAGTTTTGAATCAATAGTCAAGATAATGAAGCAGAATATTTTCCAGTGTTTTAAGATGAACAGATGTAGCCTAACCGAAATATGCGATACATTGGGAAGAGCAATTTATAATACGACAGCGTGAGTAAATATTTAAGATGAAGAAGAGTGAATTGGTTCCAAAATAGGTGACCAAACTGAAATGAGATTCTACGAACTAATCGGAAATATGTTGATATCATGGTGAATACGGAGGGCATTAAATATTTCAAGAGGATTGATAACAAAACTCTAACTCGTATTTTTATGAATAGTCAAGCGGATATTATAGTCCTAAAAACGATAATATTAAATCTCGGAAGGTTTTAGGGTGGAAGAAAGAAATAAACTCATTTTATAATTGTGAAAATCTTGAGATGATATGGATCTTATGGAATTATTGGAAACGAGAAAACGAACAGTATCTTAGGGGAAAACAATATCTTAGGGGAAACCCAAAACTAAAGATAACAAAGGAGATTCTGAAATTGAATAGGCCGACACTCAGAAGAGTAGGTAATGTGTAAACTGGATAACTTTAGTGGAAGGCTAATATAGCTTGAATTGTTTTATCCAACAATAAGATTTGAAGAGCATGTGAGGAAAAGTACGAACATTAAATCGAATTAGAGACAATCATGCACATGGACACCATGCAAAACGTGGAATATCTTGGAAATTCTAATTGGAAATCACTAAGAAATTATATTGAGGAAACAATTTTAAGTAGGCTTATAAAACATGACTCACATAACTGCCCTTCTACTCAACCTAACCGAAATATTTAATAGCCAAGCAATAAGCTCCCAATCCAATTCTAAGATCTGAAATTCCAAAGACTATTTTCTTTAGAGATGTAGTCCACACACAAATGATAGTTGTCAATTATTATCTCCGCTTTCACAGAAACGGTTCCATGATGAGCCTTTTGTATATATAAAATCCAAAGTCCTTTTTTTTTGTATATCTTAAATTCTTATGCCTGTCTAGAACTCCCTCATCCAAAAAAAAAGCTTATTTTTATTAATTTTAGTCCAGAATATATAATTCTTGATTTTAAAATTGACATCAAATAAAACAACATAACATGTAAGTGCCTCTTAACTTGGAGTGATAAAAATGTACTTGAAATCTCAATGAAAAAGAGTTGTTTTCTTAACCCTATCATAATCTCAAACAATTTGTTGGAATGCTGACATTTCTCTAGATTAGAGTTGAAAAAAATCTAACGATTTAAAACTTGTACATTAAGGTGTAAAAATTTGCTTCAATAACATTCCATATTTTCTCTTTCGAACTATTAATCGTGCTGTTCATGATTTATACTTTTATTATACTTTTCAAGTTCAGTATAAAGTATGTTGTCATCACTTGACCTTTTAAATACCTTAAAGTTTTTCTTTTAAAATTCGTTACACAGAAACTTATCATTATACTCAATACTTCAATAATATTGTGTAAATGCACTTTATGATATAATCATCATTATAGCTGTAGTAAAAATGATGAGAAAAAAAAACAAATTATATAGAACAGACTATCATCATCAGGGTAAGTTTTTCAAGCAAATTGCTTGAAAAGTAAGCTTTTCATTATTGATAAGTACCGCGCTGACTAATACAATTCCGCCGTTTTTCGTGATAAGAAATTAATTCTTACGATGTTTACGATTCAGATTTTCGAATTGTATTGGTGGTGTCACGCTCACTAGTACAATACAGCCCATTTTCAGCCAAACTATGTACAATAATAAGTAAGATGTTCGGGCAAAATTTTAGGACTTCTCTGTTCCGATCCGTCCCACTTTTGATTAAACTTCATTCACTGATAAGAAATTGATTTGTATAAAATATGAAAACTGTCACAATTATAGTTCTGCAGATATTAGAAAATTACTATTTACTTGGTGTGGGTGGTGCCACGCCCATTTAGTACGAATTTTTGAGGCTTTCACAATTATAGTTCACCAGATATTCCATAATAATTATATACTTTTTATAGGAAGGGCCACGCACACCTAAAATTTCAAAATAATTAATACCTTCTTGTTCCCTACAGATGTAGAGGAACATACAGTACAAATTTTAAAAGGATCGGTCCAGTGGTTTAAGCTCCTATAAGACAACACGCATTTTCATCTATGAAGCTAAATATTTTAATTAGTGAAAGAAATATATAAGTTTGAATAAACTTAAAATTAAGTTTACAGTTTAATATATTATAATCTAAAAAAACTTTGAAAATTAAAATTGATTTCGTAGACAATTTATCGGCAAAAGGAGAAAGTACCTAAAAACTACAGTCAAAAATTAATATACATTTGATGAATAACGCTCTATTTTATATTACTAAAATCCGAAAACAAAAAGATAATATTTTGTTAGCCCTTCATTCAGTTTTATTACGGTCTCTTATCGCATTTTCATGGAGTTTACAAGATGTTCAGTTAACTCCCACTCTTTCTTTTTAAGTGGTTTCGGCGTTCGTCCTCAGATGAAATGCTTTGTTTTCTAATATTCCGGTATAAAATTTCTCACAGGTGCTCTATTGGGTTAAGAACTGGAGATTGCGGAGGTGAATTTAACTGCTTAGGCACGTTATACAGTAGCCATTCCTTCACAATTCTGCCGGTGTGCTTTGGGTTATTGTCTTGCTTACAAGACCTAAATTTTCAGCACTTACTTTCAAATTGTCCTTTAAAATGTTTAAGTAGTCTCGGCTATTCATTGTACTTTTAATAAATACAAGATTTCTAGATCCTACAACTGACATGCAGCCCCAAACCATCATACAACCCTACACCGACATGCTTTAAGATAGCAAATCAACAAATCATGCGCGGATTCAGAGGGGGTGAAATATGAATTCCCCCCCAAAACCGAATAGTTTTCATAAAAAATTGAGAAAAACCAGTAAGAGAGCTATATTCGGCTGTGCCGAATCTTACATACCCATCACCAAATTATACTTTAAAATAAAAATTTTAAATATTTTTAGGAAACAAAATTAATCTTTTTTTTAAAATTTAAAAAAAAAATTTTCAAAATTGTTTTTCAAAATTTAAAAAATATTCATTTTATTCAAAATTGTTTTCAAAAAATTTTTGTTTTCAAAATAGGTTTTTTATTTTTTTTTTTTTCAATTTTTTTTACTAATGAAAAAAATGTATGACAAAAAATTGTTTTGTTAAAAAAAAAATCGGGTTAAAAAGTATTTTTTCCGATTTTGACCCATTGTAGGTCCAAAATACTATAGCCTTATGTAGATCGTTGCAATGGACTTTGAAATATCTATCATTAGATATCCATATTGTCTATATTAATGAATTAGTAATCCAGATATAGAAATTTTAAATATTTTTAGGAAACAAAATTTATCTTTTTTTTCAAAATTTAAAAAAAAAAATTTTCAAAATTGTTTTTCAAAATTTAAAAAATACTCATTTTATTCAAAATAGTTTTCAAAAATTTTTTTTTCAAATTTTTTTACTAATGAAAAAAAATGTATGACAAAAAATTTTTTTGTTAAAAAAAAAATCGGGTCAAAAAGTATTTTTCCGATTTTGACCTATTGTAGGTCCAAAATACTATAGCCTTATATACATCGTTGCAATGGACTTTGAAATATCTATAATTAGATATCCATATTGTCTATATTAATGACTTAGTAATCCAGATATAGATCAAAAATAGGCCAAAAATCGAGGTTGCCACGGATTTTTCCGTATATCTCAGCCATTTGTCGGCCGATTTTAAATAGCAACCGAGCCGGAAGAATTCCAGATATATTGATGTATGAGTTATTATTATTATTTGTAAGTTATTTGGGGTCTTCAGAAGATTGATTTCATGGCTTAATCGACTCCGCTATCTATAAGGATCCAGAATATGTATACTTTAAAAGGTAGCAACATTATATTATGGAAATTACAAACGGAATGAAAAACTTATGAAGGGTAGAAAAAAATAAATGTAGAACAAATTTTGATTACAAAAAATGGATGACCTGGTTATGGAGAGTGGAAAACAAAAAAAAAAAAAAAAATGTGTTAACATAATTAGTTTAAACTTTTTCTGCATATTTGTGTTTTTTTTCAGCTTTTTTGCTTACTTATTTTATTTTCCTTTTATGCATATTTAAACTTGCCCTGATCATCATAAACTCAGGCAATATAAATATTCGATAGTCTCCCTGCTTATACTAAGACAGTTTCATATTTTTGTTCCATTTACTACATGTTGTGTTATATATATATTCATAAATAATTTATAGCAAAAATGTCTCTTTTATATTGGTATAAAAACAAATTTATGCACATAGATACAACTACAACATTTTCGACATGAAAATGAAATATTGAAACAGAGTTGAGTGACAATAACGACATATGTTGCCTGCCTTTAGTTTGTGTCTTTACGTGATGGCTGTGGTATGTGTAAAGGTACTTGTTAAGTGAATGATCCAAAAAAAAAATAACAACTTCTATGAAATTTATATAACAAACATAGGATTTCTGTTTACTATTTTTTTTTAGCTTTTAAAAAATGGTTTTGTATGATGTCATTGCATCTGGTTCAGATACTTCAAGTCATTCTACTTAAGATACATAGTTAAAGTCACTCACTCAGTCAGTCAATGTCAAAAACATAACATGCATTTTATTTTAAGTGTTAAGGTAGAGGTGAAAACGTCATAGTATATTAATATATTATTTATTAGAAATTAAGGTAAAAGAAACAAATTTTTTTCCCAGAAACAAGTAATTATTTTTAATAACACATGGTGGGAGGTCCAATAACTTTCACAAATTCACAAAAAATTATACAATCATTTTCAATTAAATTTCTTTAAAGTTGTTTAAATTGAAATGTTTACATACATATGTAATTGACAGCTTGTTATTGATTATATGTATATGTAATGGCATTTATTGCACAGCATTTGCGTTAAAAGTTTAATAAACATTTAACTCAGTTGTGAGCGGTGGTGTTAAAACATAAAATGTTGATTATATTCAAATAAAAATTGCTTGTTATGTGGCTAATTGTAGGCCTGGATAAAGAGTTCATCACTCAGTTTTTGAAATTTTGAAAATACTCACAAAATTAATAGTTTTAGTTAAATATATATTTTTGGTGACTTCGTAAACTTCACAAATCCTTCGATCGAAACAATTGTGGTAATAAATCTGAAACTTCTAAACTACTGCTCCGATTGCCAAATGATGTATCAGTGAAACGTAGAGCAGGACATTGGCTTTAAGAAACTTTAAATTATTACCAACCTGTTAAAACACAAGCTGACATACAGAGTATTAAAGTCTACCACCACTGGTTAGGAAATCTTGCTTAAGATTGTAACGTTTACACCCTCACTTTTTTTAGTTTTTCACAAATATCTTTGGTAATGGTTGTCCAAATATTTCGTTACAAATATAGTTTCTCAATAGTTTTGGAAACGATTTGCAATTTGATAGGAAATGTCTTCAAAAATCGCTAATAAGAAATTTTTAAATCGATACAGAAATAGGGTATCCTAGCATCAAAAACCTTACAGCCATACCTATACAAGAGCGGAAAGCGTTTTCTAGTTGTCAAAAATTCTTGTAGCATACCGAAATAACGCGTCGACAACGCACAGCGCGTTTAATGTGAAGTTACATAACAAATGTAGACAAATAAATAAGGAAGGATGCACGAATTTTAAAAAGCTCTCGATTTTCTTGACGCCTATTTGCCATCAGCCTTAAATTTATTGGGTGTATGAATTAAAAATGCGGGATTTTTTAAAATTTTAGTTGTTATTTTGAATCATTTGTACAATATAAATTTATTAAAAGTATAGCCAATTCTTAGCTATGACCCTTTCACCTCTTTCTGGCAAAATATGGATTCTCAGCCAAAAGAACTGCTCATATTTTGAGGCCAATATCGAATCAATCCAATATCGGGTACTCTGTTCTGAAGTGAAGTGTATCCCAGAAAGAGCGTTATGTTTTGATCGATATAAACAGAAGTCTGGACTATAAAGCGGGTAAGGCAAAACTACCCAACCACTTCATTCTAAATAGTTTTTAAAAGGTATTGCAATATGTCCGGTCGATTGCTGCCGTGAAAGAATATTACAGTTTCATATATGCCCGCATATTCTGGGTGATTTTCGAACAATGATCGCTTCAAACAAATCAATTGCGTTCTGTACAGGTTCCCTGTGATGGTATGGCAAGATTTCAGCGGCTCATAATACCCTTTGGCACCTTAGTGCCATGGATATTTGGCTATGGTGTCGATTCGGCTGGTTGGCCGGGCTTCACATACGATCTCTTATAGTAATAGATAAATTTTTCATCGCAAGTAATGATGCAATGCATAAATGATTTTCTTGTATAGCATTCAATCATAATATCGGACATGCAAAATCGTCTGTCAAGGTCTCTCGGCTTCAACTCCTATGCTACCCAATTTGTCTGCTTTTGGATGAATGGTGCTGCTTGCAAACATTTTGAGATTGCTGCTTCAGTAGTTCCCAATGTTTTTGCCAGCTCTTGTTGAGTAATGCCTCTAATTCTTGGTCTTTAAGCTGTTTTGGCTATCTATTGTATCATATAGGGTTTGGGGTTTTCCGGATAATTTTATTTCCCGGGAAACAGGAATGAAAATTTTCATCCCGGAAATTTTTTGTAACTAGAAAATTAAGTAAAAAAGAAAATTATTTCATAACATTTTGTAATTTTATTAAAAAAAAAAAAAAAATACTTTACAATTCAATTGGAGGTCATTTGTAACTATAAAATTAAATATAATTTCGTAGAAATATTTCGTAAAAATGAGTTTTCAAAATAACTAATGAATTCATCTGACATTCGGTTTCTTATTTCAGTGTCAAAGTTTAAAGCCACCCATAAAACTTCGCTTTCAGCAGATCTTGGCTTTATCGCCAGTAAATCATTACAAAGGCAATCTAAATTTTTTGTCCGATAGCAACTTGATTCAAATATAGAATTTGATTTTAAATGTTTAGACTTTTTTTTTGCCAATATTGAGTGTTCCATTTGTATTTCGGACACATCATCATCGCTTTGAACAGATGAGGGAACATTGTTGTCAAATAGGCGTTCATACATTTGATGTCCATAAATGTTTAACATTTTATTTGTTATATTAAACAGTGCAACACGAAATAAAAATAACCATATACGGACACCGTGACTACGTGATAAAAGCCCAAAAAGTCATGTACTAAGTACAAATTTTCCAAAGGGGGCAAGGTTTGTGGAACTTCTGAGGAGTGATTAAAGGCTTTTTATATAAGTATTTGATATTGTTGGTAACCATAGGGCTTGAAGATTGATATTTTAATAAAACCAAATAAATTTATAAACTTTTGGGACGTCATTTACTTTAAAAACTTAAAAAATTATGATATGGTAATTTCCCATGAAGAAAAATAAAAAATTTGAATTAATGTAAAATTTTAACGATTAAAGATATTATAACAATATTTGGAACTACTATAGACTCAATTATCCGTAAATCAACGACATTACAATTTTTGACAATTTTTATTTTCTAATACCGAAATTCCTAAACCGGGAAAAATGTGTTCCAAAAACTGAATTTTTTTAGAAAAGTGCCTACTGTGACGTTATTTACCGTGTGATAGTAAAAAACTTTTTAGATATTTAAGAAGCATATAGAGTTATACAAATATGAAGTTTTTTCGAGGATCGGTGCTTTGCCTTTTTAGAATTTTTTACTCAAATCTGAATTTTTTTTTTTTAAATTGGCCAACTTTGGATAGGTCTGCGGGGGTGTTGTGTGCGCTTAAGTGAGCCAAAATTGACTTTGTACGCTTTTGCATTAAGTTCTCTTTCCAGATCATATATAAATTGTATATAGTCCCGAAGAAAATTTGTTTCTACAAAAGAAAAAATATATGCGACTTTTTGGGTAAAAATTTAAAAAATACGGCACTTTTTATATGTTCCAACTTTGGATGCGTTAAACTTATTATAGGGACAAGATAACTGCTAGCTAATTTTTTTATTTTATTTAGAATTTTATCACCAATATTTAGGAAAAAAATTCAACCCTCCGTAGGCCCGCCACATCTTAAAAACCATAAAAAGATCGAGCAAAATTAACAAAAAAAAAAAAAAATAAATCTAAATATCTTTTCAACTAATAGAGGTAACCTACACATATAAGGGCATCTTTTGTAGATCTGCTTAAGAACTATTTATATTTTAAATATCAGCTCCTTCGGATCATAAATGGTTTTTGTCGATTTTTTAAATAAAATTGAGACCCGAGGTGACCAACTTTGAGGGGTATTAGCGCTAGGAAGCTGAACTACCACAAATTAACTCGAAAATACCTCAGCTTCAACCATGTGAAATTTCGTAACAATATCTCAAATAGTACCCGAGATACCGAATTATTTCCAAATAAAAACGTTTCTAAACCACTGTGTACCGTTAGGTAGCGCTTCATCTTCAAGATCAAAATCGCAAAAAACTTAAAAATTAGATTTTTTACTTTTTCCCCTGTTCAGGTCCACTGGTAGCAAACTGTTCAAAATTCAAGGAAACAATCAACTGCAAAAATTTATCAATGATCTCAATAAACTACTTTCTTCAACATATGATCTTTCTAGGAATGATTCTTAACACCGTTTAGGTAGCGCTTCATCTTCAAGATCAAAATCGCAAATTTATATTTCCATGACTCAAAAAATTACACACAGTGTTATAATTTAGTTGATTATGTTGTGAAGTTTTTAGGTAATTTATCAATGACAAAGTCTGCTTCATATCGTTTATTAACTTTACATTTTTTAGACTTTATGCATTTGATTTTAAATGTTCAGGGTATTCTTTGGCAATATTGATTACATATTTTAATTTGTATTTAAAATTTTGTTCCACCATTTTTTGAGAAAGCCTTGAATTTAAAGATAACAGCTGTTCATTATAGCATCACCTAGCAGTAAAATTGGTTTTTAAGTGTTTTTAATTAATTTTTCTAAATCCTCCAAATCGTCCATATAACTCATTATATATAAAGTAAAAACTTTTTATTTGAATAATTTAAATGTTTAATAATAAACATTTTTCTTTTCTTTTACTTACAGGTTATAACTCCCACTCGTTCGCTAGTACTGTGTGCCGAATCCAGACGCGAAATGGAAGACTGGTTAAGTTCACTGAAGTCAGCCTCAATACCGCCGAGGTCAAGAGGTGATAGTTTCTTCATCGAACAACATGATATATTTGCAAATCATCATCACTGGTATGCCACCTCACATGCACGGCCTACATACTGTAATGTCTGCCGGGATGCCTTGTCGGGTGTCACATCGCACGGACTCTCCTGTGAGGTGTGTAAATGTAAAGTGCACAAACGTTGTGCAGCAAAAGCAATAGCAAATTGCAAATGGACCACGTTGGCTACGGTGGGCAAAGATATAATAGAGGATAGAGACGGCAGTATTGTTATGCCACATCAATGGATGGAGGGTAATCTACCAGTATCAGCCTCATGTCAAGTGTGCAGACGGACTTGTGGCTCAGTGTTGCGTTTACAAGATTGGCGTTGTTTGTGGTGTCGTATGACGGTTCATGTGGCTTGCCGCCCCAATGTGGCCATAGCCTGTCCTATAGGTCCAGCTAAACTGTCGGTGGTTCCACCCACATGTGTGCATTCAATAGGCAATGATGATTCTTGGGATGTGGTCAGTCCAAGGGGTACATTTTCACCACTTTTGGTATTTGTCAACTCCAAGTCGGGAGACAATCAGGGTGTAAAGTTTTTGCGGCGCTTCAAACAACTTTTGAATCCAGCACAAGTATTTGATTTAATTTCAACAGGCCCCGGTTTGGGCTTAAGACTGTTTCGTCACTTTGAAATGTTTCGCATATTGGTGTGTTCGGGAGATGGATCGGTGGGATGGGTTTTAAGTGAAATAGATCGTTTTAGTATGAGTGTAAGTAGAAAACAATAAAATAACTTAATAAATTATAAACTTTTGATAATGTTTTGTTTTACAGAAGCAATGTCAAGTGGCTGTTCTGCCCTTGGGCACGGGCAATGACTTGGCTCGTGTTTTAGGCTGGGGCTCCTCCTGCGATGATGATGCCCATTTGCCCCAAGTATTGGAACGTTATGAAACAGCCAGTACTAAAATGTTAGATCGTTGGAGTATTATGGTTTTTGAGAAAGCCATTTCTGTACAACCTAAAGTACCCAAGATGTCTTTGTCCTCTGAACAGGAGGCACTATTAACCGGCATGGTTACAGCTGCCAATGAAAACTTACGCTCCATTGTGGAAACAGATGATTTGCCTACATTGATGTCAGCTACAAAAACTCTATGCGAAACTATAGACGATTTGCTCGATCGCATGTGTGAACATCGTACAGAAGATGATCAATTGACTGTTAAATGTGACATTCTGAGGCAAAAACTAAACATGCTGTTAGATGCCTTGAAGGAGGAGGAGAATGGCTCGCATAGTGGAGATGATTTGTTCGCCACCATCAGTAGCATAATTGCAAAATCAGCACCCAGTTCACCAGTCCCATCGGCTTCATCAGCATCATTATTGTAAGAGTGAGAAATATCAATATCTTTTCTTAAATTAACTTCATCTCCTTTGCAGAAATCCAAACATATCAATTGAGAAAAACGAAAAGGATCAACTGAATCTGAAAGAGAGACGTAATAGCCGCTCACTTCGAGGCAACGAACGGGAGGCATTACAAAGTCGTGCTAATAGTGTTAAGCGTGCCATGTACAACGTCGTAGAACACTCCGAGCCTGGCCGTCCGAAACGCTATCAGCGCCGACTGTCTGTAACCCCCTTCGAAGCCTTGAAGATACCCACTCCCACATCCAGTGATTCTACACCCTGTACTTCACCTTTGCCCATCATACCACCCATTAACATTATATCACCTACCATGGAAACCTCACGTCTAACATGCATATCACCCTTACCCGATACCCGACGTGAGTCCATGGATGAACAATTCTTTAATTCCATCAGTTTACCAGTGCCCAGACAATTTGCCGATAGTCGCCGTAGTTCTGGGGTACCGGAAGTCATACAGGAACAAGAA
The DNA here is from genome assembly GCA_942486065.2 of Calliphora vomitoria. NCBI lineage: Eukaryota > Metazoa > Arthropoda > Insecta > Diptera > Calliphoridae > Calliphora > Calliphora vomitoria. The sequence goes on from OW818029.2 coordinate 155,426,799, forward strand.
GAAAATGCCAATGGAGAGATCACATACAAGATACATCGCATGTCGTTGAGTGGTGGGGCCAATATTGACGATGCTGGTAATCGTTTATCGCCTGGCAGCGAAGGTGCCACCACTCCAATCGAAAGAACATTTCTTAAAGTACCCATTATCACCAATGAACATTTGGTTGATCCTTTGTCTGACTATCGGCCCATTGAAGTGTTCGAGCGCAACTATTACATGAGTCGCGAACTCAATAAGCAAAAAGAATCATTGGATGAGGAAGATAAATTAATGGATGCGGGACAATTGATACATACATGCCAGCTACAGGTACCCAGCAATAATAATGCAAACCCTATAGATCCTAATAATGTGTATACAAGTGATAATATAACCATAATCGATACAGACGGAAACACTGTATGTTTCCCAAAACATAAAATAGAGTAATATTTTAATTACTTTTTCATGTATTTTTTCCAATAACAGGATGAATGTTCTTGCTCTGAGGAATTGCCAGCGGATGGCAGTGATATCTTGTCAGCCATTAGTAATGAGGAAATAAGCGTGGGCTCCGAGATATTCGACAAACCGGAACAATCTGTGGCGGCTTTGCAACTAGGAGACTTTTTGCAGGTTTGTATAGAAATAAATGAGGTTTTTTTTTATAAAGTTGTACACTGTTTGATTTAAAAACTATCTAGAATTTGGATTCAGCTGACTTTTGCCATATTGATTCCCCTGAAACCAGTGATGAAACGGAAAATATGCCTGGCGAAAGCATAATGGATGACATTAGCTCAGTTTTGGGCCACGACATAACCTGTGCTTTGCAAGACAATACCATAACCGAAGATTCCACTACGCTCTGTTCCGAACATGTTGCTAATCCTAAACCACCACCAAAACCAGCCAGAGCTAAAAAACCATTGACCACAGCACCACGTAGACGTAATTCATCTCCCCCGAATAGACCACGTTTGGTGCACATGGACAGCGATGACAATCCCCAACAATTTGGTTTTGAAAATATTGTATTCGAAATTGATAACCGTTGCGATGACCAAAAAATACGTGAACCGCCACGTTTTTGTTCCTTGGCACAATTTGTGGAAGGTAACGATATAGCTCGACAAAGTTTCAAGGTAAGTTTTTATATAGTTCCCCTCCCTCCATAATATACAAAACGTTGAGTGTGTGATGTGTAGTTCGAACATCTTTGCCTAAATATGAGGGTTTGGCTTCATCATTAAGGTAACCTTATGATTTCTTTTTCTTTAACTCAAATAAAACCAAAAGCGTACCAAAAGACGCACTTCCCTTAAACAAACTAAACAAACAACTTCGAAACTTGTATCTCAACAGCAGTTATCATTGGATGGAGCATTGACCACAACAACGACCACAGCGACCACCATTACGACCAGCGGCCATCAATCGGAGGATGATCTGTCAACAGCCACAGCCATAAGGATTGAGGTTAGTGAAACCACAAACACATCCTGCTTGAAGACCAATAACTCGGCGGCCAACAGCAACAGCAATAGTCAGACATCACCGAAGAAACTAGGACCAGGACAAGATGTAAAGCGCATAACTTTTGATGACTCGTGTAAAAAAGAATCATTTGATGATGTAAATCCCCATCATCCACAGATAAGTGTTGTCGTTAGACCACCCACCCCCCTAAGAGGAGATGCTATACGGCCTCTAGATACCGATGCCTGTAACAGTCTGCTGTCGGTGCGTGTACCAACGGAGATACGGCGACATTCCAGTCATGCTGCCAGCTTAACAGTGCGTGAGTTCGACAAGGAAAAGGATCGTCGTCATTCCGGTTTCAATCCAAACTATTTAAGTTTGGATCCGGAACATACACGTTTCCTAAGCTCCTCACCAGCCGCTAGTCGTCGCATTAGCTGTGGCAGTTTGTTTAAGGTAAGCTAGCCCTATGAGCATGTAATACAGACAGAGAGCAAACAAAAAAAAGAAAAACAAAAATATCTAAATGAAACGTACAGGCACAACACACTTTTGGAAGGGTTTATTTTTAGGTGATTTCTTCAAATAATTTTATTTAATTCAAATTGGCTAATAAAACAAAATAACCACAATGATATTTAAGTTTATAAAGTTTAATTTATTTAAAATTTACTTTTTGTTTATATGTTAATGCAAAAAATAAAATAAATATTTAGCAAACGCAATTGGTATGTATTTCAAAATTTTATTTTGCTCAAATAAATATTTACATAACTATTGTTCTCTATTCGTTTTTAAAGCCATTAACTACTACTTATGTCTTATGTTGTATTTTATTTAAGGGAATTTTAAAATAATCGAACTGTTTGGAAAACAATTGTATATGGTTACGTATAAGTTTAAATTTAATTACATAAATCTATATCAGTAAAACGAAAACTCGTTTCAGCTATGTTCTTCAGTACGGATTTAAAGATGTACAGGACAATTTCACAAAAATTATACTAATTTATATTTAGTCTTGATTCAGAATCAATCTGCTCTTTACATACCGAAATAAATTTTATATGAGTCATCTTAATTTTTATTTTCTCTACCTCTAACCAAAACCTTTCACACTTAAATCAATATCTAAAAAATTAGGATGAGATATATCTTCAGACCTAAAGTAGCCCTCTTATTTTCGCTCTTCGTTTGATACAACCTTTTTGTAGACAAAAAAGTCTTGTCAATTAGCTCAATTTTTCAGCCACTCAGAGCCGGATACTGGTTTGTCAGTCGCAATGTGCAAAGAATGTGACAAACTTTTAAGTTCCGAAAATGGGCTCTGGGCACATCGAAATCTCCGTTAAATTTCTATTCATATAGGTCAACATTCTTCATTCAGTTCAAGTGGATTCTTACCCATTTTTTGCAAAAGAATGCAGAGCCATTTTTATAGAAATTCCAATATCGCGGATGGTCTTGTTAGCATCCAGGTTAGCATAACATTATTTTCATGGACATCAATCTAAAAACCAATGAATGTCTAGCTATATCCAATTTTCTAAGTAATTAAGAATTTATTCAGGAATCTAATGACCGCCTTGGTAGTCTCAGGGAAAGACTCAAAACCAGCAGGCGTTTAGAGATATGTATTATAATATATACATATTTGTATAACCAGTAAAGATTTTGTCTAGAGAATAGACTCAAATTCAGCAAGAATGTTTAGAATATAAAATCTGGTTATAATCAATTTAGCATTATGAATCCAGAGATATATGAGGATTAGCGATAAAACTCTTATCCTATCTATTGTTTGCAAATTCCAATATCGTAGTTGATCTAGTTAGAATCCCGGTTAGTGTGACATTGTCTTCATGTCCCGTAATCTACAGCATCAATTAATGTCTAGATATCTCCACAAGAAAACCGACATTCGTTAACAATTTTCTAAGTAATTAACAATTTCTTTAGGAATCTAATGACCGTTTGTAGATATGTATTACAATATTTGTTGCCAATAAAATGATTCGGTTGCACATGTAGAATTGTAGAAAAGTCAGATGATCAAAAATAACTTCAATTGTAGCAATCAAACTTTTGTTACCCCTTCTAAAATTTTGTAGCCACAACAGTAAAATTCGGTCACTGAGGTAGAATCATTCGACTATCATCAAATTCGGTTTCCACTACGAATCTGTTTTCTCTGTGTATAAGATCTGGTGATAATCAATTTAGCATTATGAATCCAGGGATCTATACGAGGATTACTGATAAATGTCTTGCTATCCATTGAAGAGACATTCGTGAACAATTTTTTAAATTATTAGAACACTATTCACAATGTAAAAGCCTGGATCGAATTTTGATTCGAGATCTTTGCTTAAGCAGAATTGTCTGAATATGCTTTGATGCCTCTTCCACTTTCAAACTACCAAATATCATCACTTTACAAAAGTAGAGTTATGATGACGACAATCCAGATCCAATACTCATTGTTAGAATTGATAGATATCCCTTTTACTTCTTCAGAAATTCTGCAATATGTATTTAGTTTCTTATTAATCATACTATGCCATGTTTTCACAAGTTACTTAGCGCCATCAAATAGATATAGATTAAAGCAATATACATTTGGCCATATCCTCCCAATCCTCCCAAGAGTCCTCTGAGTGCTCAGTAGGAAGAAGAGATACTATACTTTGTTCGCTTTTTTATTCTGCTGATACATAGTATAGGGATTTTTAACAAGAGGAGTTATTTTGGAATTGAAAGAAAAATGGAATTTTTTGAGATAAATGATCGGTTGTTTATTTTATAACAAAAAGGAAGGTATGCCGTTAATAATGAAAAACAACATCAGTCAAATGGCCACCACGACAACACTATCCTTTTCATTAAATTTTCCATAACCAAATCGCAAAGTGCCTGTCCTTTGTCCTCGATAGCCTCGCGAGTTCTATCCTTGAGATCTTGTATCTACGCTAGGATGTTGGCGTAGTCCTTATCTTTCACGTGGCCCCAAAGGAAGAAGTCTCAAGGTGTTAAATCACAAGATCTCGGTGGCTAATTGTGGTCACCTCTTCGAGATACAACACAGTCCGGAAACTTTTCCCATAAGACAGCAATGGTGTCGTTGCACGTGTGGCACGTAGCGCCGTCTTGTTGAAATTAAACAATATCCAGATCGATATCATCCAACTCCGATCATAAGATACGGTGTAATGACGTTTGTGGAATGCCTAATTCCAAAGAACGACGAAGAATAGACAAACCTGGGTTTTCTTCAACACTTTGGGCTACAGCAGCAATATTCTCAGTTGTTCTTGAGCGACGTGCACGGGTTTTATTCTTCACATAACAAACTTATCCCAACAGCTTGAATTTGTCCACCAATTTCTGTATTGCGGTCCGACAAGGTGCTTCACGACGAGCCAAAAATGCTTTAGTTTTGTGAACTGTGACTGCAAGATTTTCACCATTTTTGTAGTGAATTTTAATAATTTCATTCCATAATTCCATTTTTAGTAATGGCGTAGTTTCTACTTGTCAAATGTCAAAGAATAAAAGCTTCACAAGTGACAGCCACCGAAATACCGGGTGAAGAGGCAACACTTTTGGTACAAATACCACATAACTGTTCTTATACCACTCAAGATCTTGCTTCCATAGTGACAGGATGTCAATTCAGGCCAAAAATATGTGTACACATTAAGAAGTCTTATAAATGGAAGCATCCTCCTTTGTAAATAATCCATGATGTAAATTTCGGTATTTATAGAGCCTTTTGTAACAAATGTTTTGCTTCTTTTGTTGCAGCTGCATATTGTTTGCCATACCATGAACTTTTTGGGTCTACAACCCAAACATTAGCAACATAAAAATTTGAACCGGAGGCTGTGAAAAATTTTTCATCATCCATTATGCAGCATTTTTTTTTTATAAACTTTGACTTCAAAGTTCCTGTCAGGAACTTTTTGAGCCTTGTTTGTTTTTAAACCTGCATTGGCTTTAACATTTCGTACTAAATTGTCCGAATACTGAGCTAATCGGGTTGCTTTCCTACCGCATGTCTTGATAGCTCTTTCAAAAATGTTTTCTATTTATTGGCTTTAGAAACATCATGTGGACCATTTCTTCTACCTGAACCAGTTTTTTTACCAACAAACAAGTTCTCCCGATACTGTTTAATAATATTGGAATCAGTTTGGCGGCAAACATTTGATTGTTTTTATCCAACTTTTTTTAGGACCAACTTGAGTTTTGTTGAAAATATTTAATAATTTTATTACACACTTTTTTTCTCGTCACTCGATTCTTAGTATTGTATATTTTGTTAATAATTCCTAAATAATTTATGTGAATTTTAATATAAGAAATCTAAGAAAAACATGGACAAGACAAGAAAGAATCAAAGTCCCGATCTACTTATACTTTGCTCCCGAATAACAAAGCATAAGTAGACGAGGCCATAGTTCTTACTTCGTACTAATACCGTAGCTAAAATCTGTAGTTAGCCGATGAGATCTGAAGAATTTATCTATTCGGATTGCATCCATAAGGTATACTTACCACTAATTAGTCGTTAGTCCACCTAGAGCTGAAACATTTTTATAGTCAAATTGTACTCATTAGCTAGTCACAGTCAATAAGTTGTAGTTAGCCGAAGAGAGCTAAGAATATATCTATTCGGATTACATCCATAAGCGATATTTACCAATAATTAGTCGTTAGCCGACCCAGAGCGGAAGCATTTACCTATTCGTATTTCACTCACTAACTAGCGTTTATCTCATCGAATTATCCATTAGAAGTTACGCTCATTAACAAACATATCCCAAAGATACAAGACAGCTCTGTGGTAAATTAGATTTCAGAGGAAACAAAATTTTGAAATGGAAACAAAAGCAGCATCACACTATTTTTGGTTTTATCCAATTCATTTTTAGTTTTTGACCACTCTATTCTTTGACTGTTCTGGATTCAACTCGAATTTTTTGAAAATCGTTCAGAATGTGTGTCATAATTGATATTTGACTTAACAATAGCATAACAATCTTTTTAAAAAACTTTTCAGGAAGCATAAACAGTCTTTATAAGTCATATCAAAATACGCCTTAATAGCTTTGCAAAAAATTGTAAAATTTTTAAATAGTTTTGCATGGATTATCTAATAAAAAAACTTAAGTTTTTCCAACAGTTCCATAATATTTAAAATTTCCTTAAAGAAAGAAAAAAACAAAACAATATTATTTCAACTTGCACTCACACTATCGACAACACTAACTTAATACACTCACTACACGCTGTCTATATCTTTTTGGCTACTACACAACTTTTATTATAGAAGAAAAAATCGAAGGGTATGTGTATGTCGGAACGAGCATACGGATTTTTGGGTTTAAGATTTTTTGTGGTTGCGGAACCCGATATACGTTTAGCAACACTAGCTTTAATCAGGCCTCTAATAGCATTGGTAAGACCCAACAAACAAAATAAAATAAGAACCAAAATTTTACCCAACAACCACAACCAGCAATATTAAGTAACAACCAAATCCGACAAAAACCTATCCTTTGATTAAAAACTCTAACAAGGTATTATTTTCTGTAGTTCTCTATCCAAATTCTCAGTTGTATGTAGTGAATTTGTTTTTGAAAATATTTCAAAACAAGACCTTTTATTTATATACTTACTTATTCATATGCTAAAACTCTTCAAAACATACCCTCATATTCTCAAGTAGTTTGTTGTAAAGCAAAAAATTTATTAAAGTTCCTTGAACTGGACCATTTTTTCCAGTAAATATTTATAGTGAAATTGTGTTTGATCATTTTAGCCCAATGAAGCTTTGCCCAATATACAAAATCTTAAGGGATCCAAGACCAGTTTATTTATGGGCTCAACCTTATTTGGTTTTGATCATTTTGCTGGGGCTGCTACTCCGGAAAAAGAGGATAAGGAAAGAAAAGATAAAGAGAAAACTCCCACAGAGGAAAATCGCAAATTGCCGATTATTAATCCGATAGTGAAGTTACCTAACTGGCCAAGTATTTGAAATAAAGTGTAATATAATTATAGAAGACAAGTTAATAAATTTTATTTTGCTTACAGATCTTACTGGAGGTTCTGGTTTTATTTCCAAATGCTTAATGGCCAATGCCGATACTTTGTGTGCTGCTGTTAGTCCTTTAATGGATCCTGATGAAACCCTATTGGCCGGCTATCACGAGAAATGTGTTATGAACAATTATTTTGGCATTGGCATAGATGCCAAGATCTCTTTGGATTTCCACAACAAACGTGAAGAACATCCGGAAAAGTGTCGCTCCAGAGCCAAGAACTATATGTGGTATGGTGTCTTGGGCTCCAAGCAATTATTGCAAAAGACTTGTAAGAATTTGGAGCAACGAGTGCAGCTGGAATGTGATGGCCAAAGAATACCTTTACCTTCACTGCAGGGTATTGTTATTTTAAATATACCCAGGTGGGTTTTGGTTAATGTTTAGCTTTAACATTTTACTGATAAGAATATTTTATGGTTTAGCTTCATGGGTGGCACCAATTTTTGGGGCAACACCAAGAAGGACGACATTTTCCTGCCACCCAGTTTCGATGATCGCATATTGGAGGTAGTAGCTGTATTTGGTTCTGTACAAATGGCTGCCTCCAGGCTTATAAATCTACAACATCATCGTATTGCTCAATGTCATAGTGTACAAATTAACATTTTAGGAGATGAGGAAATACCCATACAGGTGGATGGTGAAGCCTGGCTACAACCACCCGGCATGATACGTATATTGCATAAGAATCGTGTACAAATGTTATGCCGCAATCGCTCACTGGAGGCCTCACTCAAGACTTGGCAAGAGAAACAACGACAACATAGCATATCAATACAACGAGATCATTCATCCACCGCTTCAGAACATGCCATCTCAACAGATGAGGTTATTTCGGAACGTGAATGTTATGTTTTGCTTAATTTCATAGAGGCCGTTAGTTCACTAGTGAAATGGGTGAAATTCTTGATTATATCACATCCCACCTTAAGACATGATCTTTATGCGGTGGCTTGCCGCGCACAAGATGCTTTGGAAAGTATACATCCTCAGGGAAAGCTACTGGAGGGTCCTTCATTGAGAACCAACTTGGTAGAGGTTATAGATTCTTCGCGTCAGCTGTACGATGATGCTTGCACTTTGTTAAGAGATCGTGGTCACAGTTTGATATTGAGAGAAGATTTGGAGAGTAAACTAAGTGCTGCCCTGGCCAGTATGGAAATGGAGCTGAAGAAGTGTTCGGTGCAAAAGTGTGTAGATGGCAAATTGAGAGCCTATTTCAATGTCTTGGCACCCAATGAAGAGGTAAGTGTTTTCCACTTAAAAACATAACAATTTAATTTTTGGAATATTTTTAAACAGGGTGATGGCCGCCGAAAGTCAAGGGCCTTTTGGACCCGCCTACGTTCCGGCTCCACCGCCGGCCAACAACAATTCAAACCTCCTCTTACCAACACCCGTGAAGCGGTCAGCAACTGGAGTGTCAACGAAGTCATTACCTGGCTGGAGAACATGCAACTATCCGAATATGTTGATAGTTTCTTACGCAACGATATACGTGGCAAAGAGCTGCTTACTCTGGGCCGTCGCGATCTCAAGGATTTAGGTGTCATTAAGGTGGGTCATGTCAAGCGTATCTTGCAGGCCATCAAGGACATGAATGAAAATTAAGCTAAGCTCAGTAAAAGTATCAAACAAAAAAAATGCTTAAAACAATCATATTTAAAGAAAATATTTTTGAAAGAAAATTCAATCTTAAATTTTAGATAAGCTGCAAAACAAATCTATTTAAAATTAAGTTAAATTTAAAAGAACATACACAAATATCTTTAAGATAAAGGCAGGAAAAAAAGAAAGACTTAACAGACGTTGGCAAATTAGAAAAAAAATTACTCATATATGAAAACGTACGCAGAAAAAATTTAATCAAAGAGTTGCATTTAAGATGATTTTAGCGGAACACGATGATTGTAACCAAACACAGTCGCTGTTAAAATGGCATGTATCCCAAATTAGATAATTTATATTTTTTAAATAAAATTTAAAAAAAAATTTGTTGGCGTAAAAATTATGTTATTAAATGTTTAAATTAAACAAAATTGCGAAAATTTTATTCTTTCCCTGAAAAAATTCCTATGTAAGACCATCAGTGGAAAAGTGACTTAACCTATAATTAATTTTGGGCGTACGATTTGAAAATTCGAGATTTTTTACATTTTTTGGCTTTTATTTTGATACATTTGTACAATGTAAATATATCCTTTCGTAATATTTCTGGCAACATATGGATTCCGCTTTAAAATTTAAAAAAAAATTTGTTGGCGTAAAAATTATGTTATTAAATGTTTAAATTAAACAAAATTGCGAAAATTTTATTCTTTCCCTGAAAAAATTCCTATGTAAGACCATCAGCGGAAAAGTGACTTAACCTATAATTCATTTTGGGCGTACGACTTGAAAATTCGAGATTTTTTACATTTTTTAGCTTTTATTTTGATACATTTGTACAATGTAAATATATCCTTTCGTAATATTTCTGGCAAAAAAAATCTGCTCAATTTTTGAGGACAATAAAGAATCAGGCCAATATCGGATACCCTGTTCCAAAATGAAGCGTATCCCAAAGATCGAAACAAATAGTAGTTGGACGGGGCAATGACTGGACTGTAGGAGGAGTGAGGTAAAATCTCCCAACCACTTCATTTTAAGTACTTTTTAACAGGTATTAAGAAACAAGTGGCCGAGCATTGTCTGGCCGCATAGGACCCATTTGCTACTACCAAATGCAGATTCTGCTTGTTGGCCGGGTTTCACATACAATATCTTACGCATCGAATTATTGTAATGGCTCTATTTTTCATCACAAGATTCGGTGTAAAACTGAATTTCTTTTACAACGTTTGAGCAACAATTCGGACATGCAAAATAGTCTTTTAAGTTCGATCAGCCTCAATTCTTATGGTATCCACTTTCCCTGCTTTGGATGAATAATGCTGCTCGTAAACAATTTGAAATAATTTTGCAAGCTCTTGTTTAATTGATCAAAAATTTTCATGGATTAATGCTTCCAATTCTTGGTCTTCAAACTTTTTTGGCTAACCTAATCGATCTTGCACGTTGAAACGCATTCACCATAAGCTTTGGTGACCAATCGGTGAGCTTCAGCGGCTCTTTTTTCAAATTAAAGAAGTAAAACAAAACTTACCACATATGACGCTTTATTAGCACAAAATTCGACAATTTAGAAACAAAAAAATCTTTGTTTTTTACACTATAATGAGCTAAGTGAGATTAAATGACAGATATGTATGGACCCTTCAAAATGACGTATAGGTTATCAGAAACAAAACCCGCGTTCAAAGCTGTATTTGCATTGCTTGCTTGAAATTAGTAAAAGCAGCTAAAAGTATGCTTTGCTTACAGTTTTTTAGCAATTGCATCCAAGCCATGATATAAAAAGATTACAAGGTAGATTAATTTATAATTTGTTGACAAGAAAGGGGATTATTGATGTTTATTTTATTTGTAAATATTCAGAGAATTGTTGCCACATTTAGAGAAAGGTTACAATACTCCTAGAAATTTTCAATGAAATATGTGTAGTATATAACAATTCACAATACTGTGTAATTAATCTTTAAAATAAATGAAAAAAAAACACGGATTAATCTAACACGTTTGGCTTTATATCACATACATAGGACATGAAAATAAAGAGCTGTCCGAAATGGATTTAAATTTATCCGAGGAATAATCGTTAAAAGGATTTTGTGATCGACTTACTTTTATAAAACTAGTCTGTGCTACAAACTTGTCACTGCAGTCATTGCTGGAACAATTTTATGTGTTGGCTAGAGATTTACGAGAAAACTTGTATCCCTATTTCCAACGTATCCTGGAAAGATTAATATGTTTGCTGAATATCCACGATGCTGACCAATTAGTGTGCACTTTTAGTATGTTTGGCAAACATAAGGACGAGAGACGATATGAAGAACATGTAAGCAATTTTGCCGTTGAACGTTTTTCATTTATTGCTCGAGATGTACGTGACTATGGAAAAACCTGGAGTTTATATTGGAAACTATAGAGCGTGAACAAGTTGATAGTGTGCAGGGGTGTGGGCGTTTATTGTTCGATATAATGGGCGGCGTAAAAGGACGATTCCATTGCCGGAGATATTTTGCTGTTCATTTTCGAATCTTTGGTGGAGGACTAGAAGATAAAACCACAACAGAGCCAGCTGTTGAATAGTATAGTGGAATATTGTAAAAAATTCAACTTATCATTCATCATACCAAGTCTCTGGCAATTGTTCCAATGAGGATGTCTCTCATGTTACAACCACTCTCTTAAATCTTATGAGGAGATTAGACAAACAATTCGTAATTGTTATTTTATTCGTGCATGTGCAAGAGGTTTGTTTCCGCAAACAGCTGTGTGATTTATAACCAGAATCATGCATCAAAAAAATCATTCCGCTAACGATACTCAGAAATTGAAAACCTTGGCCAGAATTGTGATGCTGCTCAATGCCTTGGATAAACGCGAAATAATATTTTGAATAAAATATGTTTGTATTTTATTTATGTTTTCAATAAAGGCAAAGTGGAATTCATTTTAATGAATATGGTAGCTTTATTTTACATATAAACTTCAAATCCTCTTTATTGTCAAATGTTTAATAAGGTTGACATAAAGAGAAAATGAAACTACCTTGTAATCTTTTTATACCATGGTCCAAGCTATAAAAAACAGCAAAGCGAATCAATAAATAATATACTTATTAGCTTATAGTGGTACAGTGAGATGTTATCTGCTTGCGCAGCCGATCACAGTGATTAAACTCAGAATTTCTGTGAGTAGTCCAGCATTTGTGGTTTCCCATACGTTTTTTACTGTGCTCTTTTACTTTGCAAACAACATACATATATACAGAAATGTATGTACGTGTGATATATACATTAAGCAGTTGTTTGTAAAGTAAAAGAGCGCAGCAAAAGCATAAGGGAAATGCTTACAGTATTTCAGCATTTGTGAAATTAATCACTGTGAATGGCTGTATTCATACTGTATTCTCACTGTATTTTTTTATTTTTTGACTTCTGCTATTTTTCTTTGCTTGTTTATTTCCTTGAAGTTGTAGTTAAGTGAATAAGTAAAACTGAAAAACGCTGAATCAAAAACAATTTCTGTTTTAAAGGCCTCGCCTTCTATTGAAAATCTCGCAAATTTTAAATCATACACCCAATAGAACTATAAATACCATTCTTTTCATGCTTCTTATATAAAACATAGGCCACTTTTACGTTGACGACCTAGTTTCTAGATTTTTATTTCGTGACCTTGCCGAAGCGCTGTTAGTATAACCATGTCCGTTTGTCTGTTAAAATCAACTTTCCGCAGAACCCAAAAAAACGTTCATACATGATTGATACATAAATATATCCGCTATAATCAAACTTTAGTTGCTGTGTAAAATCGGCCAATAAATGGCTGATATATATATAAACAGCGACTACCTCGATTTTACACTTATTTCTTAGTAAAAATTATTTTTTTTTATTTCACCCAATTATTTTTCCGCCAAAATTTTTTCACAATATTTTTAATTTTTTTGTTTTTTACCGAAAATATTTTTTAATATTTAATATATCCCTCTTGTTACTGGTTTTTCAATAATTATTTCTCTGAAAACTTTTTGCAATTAGATTTTCCAAATATTTATTTAATTGAAAACATTTGGTATAAAATTCTATTCAAAATATCTTCTCAATGGTATCAGCTGTTAAGATTTAAAGAAAGTTAGTAACATTTAAAGAAAATGTATAGAAAAAAAGTAAGAATATTCATGTCTACATACTTACAATCTCAAAACAAATTTATATTCCAATTTTGAAAAGAAAAAAAACACAATCACAAACATTTTTTAAAACCAAACCAAACAAAACAAAACTTTTTGAAAATTTATCAAGAAAAATTTAACGAATATTAAAAAAAAAAGAAAGAAAATTAACGAAATACACATTTAAACATATTTTTATTTATTAAACATTAATTTGATAATTAAATTCAATACCAAAATAGATGTTAAAATAATATTTTTTAATAATTCCTTAAATAATTTAAGATTAAGAAAAATTTACAAAGATAAAACCAAAAAAATTGTCCCCGAAAAACCAAAATCAAACCAACAACTAAAATTAAGTGGAAGACTTATTTTATAAAACAAAAGCAAAAAAATTTAAATTTTTTAAATTTACAACACGAATTTAATTTAAATAAAAAAAAAAACAAAAATCACTGAAAAAAAACCTTAAATTAAAAAAAAAATTCTATAAAACACAACATTCTTATAATTCTAAATTTTAAAAGCAATTTAATTCCAAATTTAAACCTTAAATTAAAAAATAAATAATATAAAAAAGAAACTAATTTAAATTTAAGTTAAAAAAAAAGAAATTAATAAGAAAATATAAAATGACTGGTTCTTAAACTAAACTAAATATAATACTAAATTATGGAAAAAAGCAGCAGTATAACGAACATTTAAATTGAAATTTTTTTAGTAGTTTTTTTCCACAGAAAAAAATTAATAAATAAATTAAACAAGAAAGGAATTAAATTCATTTATAAGATTAAACAAGTGCTAAAACAAACTATTTATTGTAACAGAAATGTTTTAATTATCATTTATATAAAATTATATAACAGCTCTGTAAGCTAAAATTTTAAACTAGGAACTCAAATTACATTTGCTTTAAGAACTATGTCGCCTTAATTCTGTTAACTACAACAATGTTAACCTGTAACTTATTATATTCAGAACCAATTTGAATTACTACTGAATATTCCATATATCAAACGTTTCAAAGACCTCCCAAAATTTGGAATTAAAATGGATAAATAGTTAAGGATAAGAGTATTAACTTCCAATAATTTAAGCAAGCAGTCATACCTATTAAATGAATATGCTTTCTTTATTTTCGAAGAATCATCTCGACGAATTGCTGTTACAGGAAATCGATAGAGTAATAGTAACTACAGTTGCTGCAAAAGCCTTTTTGCATAAGTTACGAGTTTGCAGGGTCCTGTGATCACCGCTACAATGCTGGTAACTTTCAGTTATTGCTGTTTAAATAGATACAATGCACAGCCCTATCTATCTTTGTCCATATATTGACAAATCGATGTTTTCAATTTCGCACAAATTCTCTAAGAATCGTCTTCCGATAAACGTGCGTAGACGATCAGCTATGACTGCAGGTCTAAAAAACAAATTGATGATAGTCCAAGCTTTCCGACATAAGAAATATAATGTACGGTTACTATCCAACATTGTCCATATAGATCTAGCTTTGAAGCAAGTCGATTCGTTTGGGCATCTAGTCTTTGCATCTTCAATGCTGATGATGCTCTAAAAACTATCTATGTTCTCGTCTAGAAACCTTTTCGCCAGATGATCTGCTATACAAATGCCAGTGATAGTTCCATGACAGCTCACCTACATGACAACACATGAGTGCTTCATTCGAATGTCTCTTCATGCAATTTAACAATGTACAGTATTCGAGTCCTACTAGCCTAACGGTGAAGTAGTGTAAACTCTAGTCATTAACCTTATTGCAGCTTGAAAGTCGGTTTATACAGTTCAGAGGGTTTAAATGTTTAAAGAATACCAAATTCATTTGGGAGCCTGAAAGACATTTTGATCCCGAATTCCTCATTGTACACGCAGAAAAAAAATATAGTTGTGCATGTTAACTGAAACCATTTTAACATTATTAACAATATTATAGTCACAGTAACTATTTATATGATTGTGGTAACAATAATATGGTTAATTAACACTCACATGATTGTATCAACCATATATATGGTTACAGTGAACAAGTATATGTTTGTGACAACCATTTTTATGATGAAGATTTTAACATAATATGCTGTTCTCAGATTACGATATCCATAAGCAGTAAACATGCAGTAAACATGCCCAACTATATATTTTTTTTTTTGCGTGTAGACGCCACCACCAACAAATTCCCTTGTCTTTCAGGAGACTTTCCAATAAGATTAGTAGGTGTCTTTTGGGTGAAATTTGTTATCCGGATTGCCATACTACGTTGGAAAATTATAATCAGGCGATCGATATTTAGCAGAACTCAGTACCATTCACCATATGGTTCACCGTACCGGTATTGAAAGTCTTCGCCTTATAGAACCTTTCCTGCCATTTAAGTTTCCAGGCTATTTTGCTATCTAAGTATTTTGCTCTATCCGAGAGATCCATTTCAATACCCCTCAGACCAAGCCATTTAAGTTTCTAGGATATTTTGCTATCTAAGTATTTTGCGCTATCCGAGAGATCCATTTCAATACCCTTCAGACCGAGTATATCGCAAGTGCTGGTTTTGAGGAATTGACATTGCATTCACTTAGCATCCTGATCACTTTTTCTAATTTCTAAGAGAGCGTAACAAGAAAATATTAAATTTTATGAAACGTACTAATTTCAAGGATCCATATGTAAGGCGAGCATACTCCGCCCTGTGGTGTTCCTTTATTGGCCGTTGTCGAGATGGTTGTCAATGAATCTATAGGTTAAGAAATCCCATATGAATTTGACAACCGTTAAGTAGATTCTAAATTTCTAGCCTAAAGGTTTCTAGTTTGAGATTACTGAAGGCTCCTTCTATATACAAAAAGGCTTCCAAAGAGTAATATGTCTACATGTCCTAAAAGTGTAATTGGTGCAGGTTTTAATGATTTCCAGCTGGGATATCCTGTCTATTAGCAACTATCATTGTAGATCCTGAACCTCTATTAACTAGTCCTGCAGTTCATTGATCTATTTCCTCTACGTCGGATTAGTTAGTCACTGAGAACTACCACTAGTGAACTTTCAACCCACTCGTAACGTTATTGACTGGTGTATCTAACACGTGAATGTCATTGCAGGTGGCTGATTGGCACACTCTACATAACACTTCACTATTAAATTCAATAGTACGAATGCTCCAGCACTTGTGAAAAAAAAGAAAGAGTAAATTTTTCAGAGAACTGGGTTGAACACATAACCTCTTGTTTTATAGTCAAATGCGCTAATCACTAAGCCAGAGAGCTCTTATTTGTATAGCTCTCTATTTGTTATTAAGAATTACATGAGAGTCTACTCTCAATTTTTGTATTTTTATCATCAGAGAGAACGAAAATACCAACGGAAATGCTGAATGCATTACATGTGACCATCGAAGTGGTATATTTTAGAGGATTTTATTTTACTTGAATTTATTTTCGAAAACTTAAAGCGCATATCCTACTATATTTTGTTACTAAATATGCTGGCGAAATGTAGAGCAAATGATAATCATTTAACTACCAGTTTCGCAGCCACAGCGAACTAGTTAGTTGTACAATTAACGTATGCGAAATGAAATTGCAACAAAACATTAAAACAAATAGCATATAAAACCTTTATAAAATAGTCCATTGTATTGATTTAATGGAAGCAAAAAATTTGTTATATTCATGTACTTTTGTGGCAGTTGTGAAGAAATTTATATACAGGTGTCGAAAATACCGATGTTTGCACTTTTCTGAGCTCTTATTTGAGTTTCATGGTCTTATTTTTCTCGATTTTTATTTTAAATAATCTACTGAAACTCTTGTATTTAGAAAGGTCCAAACACTCTCAAATTGCTTTTAATTAAAAAAAATTGGAACATTTTTTCACTTTAGAAAGTCTGGAATGTGAAGGGTGTTGGAAAACACCATAATCATCAGGACGTTACAGTTGGATGATGGAACAGCTATGAGGAAATTTCGTTTTAAAAAAATAATATCTGATGTTCCTTTTTATGAAATGATTAATTGTGTGTACACATGTCATAATATATTAATTAGAATTGATGGTCAAATCAAATACCAAAAAAGTAAAAATTTTCAATTTACATGTGATTGTTTAAGATCCATATATATATTTTTAGAGAAATGATTACGTTCTACTTTGCACATCTTATCAAAAAAGTCCACTTCTCTGCCTTTCTCTGCCACTTGATGTAAAATATAACAAATTGTTCCCGATGAAAATAGATAAAATATGGAAAAAATTACAAATGTTTTTTCAAGGTAGTTCTTTTTTTGTTAACATTTTAAAATAACTAAAAGCCAGATTTTCAAATGGGGTTTTAAAGTATTAAGGCAAAACATAACGTAATTCAAAATAAGTCCTAAAACACTAATAGCCCATATACTTTTTCTTTGGCCAGTGTAAAATTTTTGTAGCAATTTCATTCAGCATACGTTAGTAATATAGCTAGTGTAAGGTTTCCAATTGGCACTTTTGAAACTGCTGGGAGGTTACTATTGAGTTAGAAGTCTATGTAGGTTGGTGTACGCGCGAACATAGTCGAAAGGACCCTCTTTTGACTTGACGTCTCGTGTTTCCCCATTTAAAACTGAATGAACCAAATATTTGTTTATTAAGTGCATCTTCAATTTTTTCTTTGGAAAATCTACCCAATAATGTAGCAATGAACCACGTGTTTTACTTAGTATCCTCTGGACACTCTAATGTGTACGAAGAATATATGATATCCAAATTATTAACTAATATTCCAAATATGATATTTTTGTTAGAATTATTCAATAATTCTAAATCATTTCAAAAGTTTAGCGCCACTAAAGAATAATTCGATAGTATGGACCATTTTTCTAGACTTTAAAGGGATTTCCTATCCAAAAAACTAACATTGAGGTCAAGTAAAAAGTACCGAACTTATTCCCTTCCCAGGAATTTCAGGAAAATGTAGGTAACATAACGAAATCTAACTTGGCAGAATACAATTCATTTTCTATTCTGTACATGTGGTCAAACTTAACATGAAACAAGTTCGATAGCTATATTCGGCTGTGTCGAATCTTATATACCCTGCACCAAATTATACTTTAAAATAAAAATTTTAAATATTTTTAGGTTAACAAAATTAATTTTTTTTTTTTTAAAATTTAAAAAATAAAAAAATTTTTTTTTAATTTTTTAAAAATTTTTTTTTTTAAATTTACTAGTGAAAAAAAATTTATGACCAAACATTTTTTTTGGTAAAAAAAAAATTCGGGTTAAAAAATATTTTTTCCGATTTTGACCCATTGTAGGTTCAAATTACTATGGCCTTATACAGATCGTTGCAATGGACTTTGAAATATCTATCATTAGATATCCATATTGTCTACATTAATGACTTAGTATTCCAGATGTAAAACGAATATCGATATATCTCAGCCATTTGTTGGCCGATTTTCTCGATTTTAAATAGCAACTGAGCCGGAAGAATTCCCGATATACTGATGTATAAATCATGTATGTAAGTTATTTGGGAGCTACGGAAAGTTGATTTCAACATACAGACGGACATGACTATATCGACTTCGCCATCTATAACGATCCAGAATATATATACTTTATAGGGTCGGATCATTATATTGTGAAAATTACAAACGGAATGACAATGAATGACTTATATATACCCTTCTCACGATGGTGAAGGGTATAAAAATACCTACTTACTATAATTTTGAAGTTTAACAAAGATCAGTTTCATTTCCTTTGTGAATTTGCGGCTCTTGATATGTAAAGACATGGATTTCTTGATGATTATATTTTGAAAGATCTTTCCGAGGTATCGGGAACCATATTTTGTGACATTATTATATAACTGAATGAAGCTTATGGGATTTAGTAATCATCTCACTGGCATCTAATATTGATCGAGATTCTCAATTGCGGTCTTTCCATAGTGATACAAAACAAGAACAACATAATCAAAACACATGGCAAATCAAAGGCAATTTCTTAGTATTTGCAATTTTAAACATTTGAAATTTTAAATATTGTTGTGCGACATTATTATTCACAAATTTTTCTCAAAATATTTCGATGTTTATTTAGTCTTCATTTCTAGCTGAACTAGCCGAAAACTTTTAAGTAAATGTAAAATTTAAAACATTTTTGTTACTAATAAATAGAAATTTAAACTAAAACAAAAACTAATAATTGAAAACAAATAACTTACAGTATATTTCCAAATTGTTTCCATTAGATTCCAACAAAACACAAATTAATATTTATGTGTAACACAAAAAGAAAATATGTAAAATGTCTAATTTATCACAAGAAAATAAAGTTAAACAAAAACAACCTCAAAGAGAATCTTGTGTATTTATCTTGTTAAACCAAAAGAGCCCAGTTAAATACATGATGTTCCCTTTAATAATAAAAATTAAAAAAAAAAAAAAACAAAACTATAATTAATAAGTTAAAAAACCACAAAAACCCTAAAAGTCTTTAAACAAAAAATTCGAATTACGCTTATAAAACGAAACTTTTTTTCGTAAGACATTTTTATGATTATATTTTTTTCAAAAACATGAAAAAACAAATCGATACAAATTTTATTTTTCAAAACTTTACTCCTAAGTAATAAACAAACAAAGAAATTTAGACAATTATTAATAAATCTATAATTAAATGTTTTTTAGATAATATTTGTATTTCATAAAAAAAATAAAAACAATTATATTCGTATATATCCTTAATTGTAAACAAAACAAAACAAAAAAAAAACACAAAACTTCAAAAAGCAATTTACCCAAAACAAAACAAAACAAAACACTTCTCTAAAATTTTTCAAAAGAAACCCCCAGCAATTTATATACAAAAATTTATGTTTAAAAATTATTCTTCCTTAAAAGGACTCGCTGTATTATTATAAAAACTGTGATATAAAAGCAGTCTTGAATATGTTTCAGTTTATCAGACTCATTTCATTATATTTTACTGTTTAAACTTAAAACTCAAAATCAATAATAAATGTCAAAACAATCACTATACGAGTATTTAAATATTATTAAAGCAAAACAAGAAACAAAACAAACAAAACTCAATATTATTAACTAGCAAATTGTACTTAATCAATACTTAAACTTGGTTGTTTCTTTTGTTAATTATTTTAAATAATTTAACTAGTTCTATATTTAATACCTAGCAATAGAATATTAAATATTTACGCAACAAAAGAAATAAAAAATAATATAATATTAAAACAAAGACATACAAACCAACCCCTGTAAAATTCTATAATGATCCTTGAATAAAAACAAATAAATATTTTTTTTTTCTTTAAATCTTTACAAAAACCCAAAACTAACAATACAAATGTTTCATTACTGAATAGATAAACTGAAAAAGGTAAGAACTATATTAAGATTATAACACCAATTGTTCATGTTAAAGCATTAGATTTTACAAAATTTAACGAGATTGTTTTTATCGCTGGTTTAATGTGAACATGTATGGGTAAAAAATAAAATACCCGCAACAACATCAAGCAACTGAATGTATTTTTACGCTCTACCCAGCTGATCTAGGAGACAGTTCCGAACTAGTGATTTTACCCATCATTGAGGGTGGGCACTTCAGTAGCTACGTTACTAGCTATTTTAACACGTGTGTGTCCTAAGAATTGATCATTTTTGGCAACAATGAGACTGTCTAATAGCTAGTCCAAAGTAGTCAATGAATTGTATTCACATACTGGTTAAATGCGTTAGTTACCTTACTAGCTACATAACTGGTAACTTGATCAGCTACATAACTAGTTATTTTAACATGTACGGATGCTAATTGACATCAAATAGTCAGTTAAAAAGACATATAATAGACAGTCCATTAAACGATAGCTTGTAAACAAATCTTTCTGCGACAATTCTCCAATGGATTGCTTCTGGTGGTTAAAATAACTACTTTCTAAAGTGCAGTACAAAATAAACGTTTAAAGAGAATTCAATATAGGTTACTAAGAGACACTAAAGTGACTATTGACTTCATGCTATGTTACATGGGATATCATTAGTATACATAACAAAAAAAATTAACTGTATGAGAATTATATCAACACAATTTGTATAAAACCAGTTTGAACGAATTACTCACAAAACGTTTAAAGTGACTACATTCCAGATTACTTAGAGAAACCTAAGTGACAATTATATTCACGCTCGATTACCTGGGATGTATAAAGTAACCAGTTAGAACTACTGGATACAGCATACCCGAACTAGGTTAACCCGCCTGGTGCCCGGCTTGACAGACAAATTCGTTCAAATTGTAGCTAATCATAGCTAATCATAAGGTAGCCAGTGAAGTACGATGAGAAAAGTAAAGGATCTGACTAATCTAACAAATAATGAACAATTAGTGATGACAGTGGAAATGCAGATGCAATCAACCGGTAAGCGTAATTTAGCGAGACTAGTAAGGGAATTATCTTAAGTTTCTCCAGAAAGATATACTAAATTATAAAAATTAATGTGAAAAGCAGAAATGATTCTGGATTTAGATTTGTCTGATAATAAGTATAGGGTGCTGAATATAGCTATAAATTTTTTAAATTTTTTTGAAAATATCAAAATGGCCCCAGCATAGTATTACTTTTTCGCGGTTATCAAAAAAGTTCACCAACAATGCGCGGTTATATTTGGTGATAATTTTATTTTTTTTTATCCAAAAAACTCAAATATTTTTTTTTATAAATACAAGGTGGCGCAAAAGTAATCCTCCTATCAGAAAATGCTATAAATTTTGCGATTGGCCCCTAATGTCAGTTCTGTTTCGACATTTGTGTAGTAAACACATGCGAAATACACGTTAATAAACAATGTTACGCTACACTGCTCCAGAACGCGGAATATTGCTGACTATTTATTTGACCAATAATCGGTCGGTAACTTTGGCACAACGTGATTTTCGTCGCAGATTTCCTGGCCGTCCAACTCCTACAGGCGTGGCAGACCCCGGAGTAGCCGTTCTGCAGAGAATATTGCTGCTGTAGCCGAGGATGTCATGGAAGCACCGTCGACATCGACCAGACGACGTGCCACGCAAATGGGTATCAATCGACGGTCTTTACAGCGAATGTTGGTACAAGATTTGAAGATGTTTCCGTACAAAGTCCAGACTGTGCATCAGCTGTTAGCTGCTGACCGCCAATCGCGTCTAACATACGCTCAAGCCATCCTTAATCACCACCAAGAGGAAAATGATTTTTCATCAAAAATAATCATGAGTGATGAGGCCCATTTCCATCTTAGCGGGTACGTAAATAAGCACGCTTCTGGGGCACTGAAAATCCGCGTGTAACCCACGAAAAGCCATTACACCCACTCAAAGTCACTGTATGGTGTGCTGTTTTTGCTGGAGGAGTCATCGAACCTTTTTTCTTCGAGGACGTCGCGGGCCAAACGGTTACTGTGAATGGTGAGCGCTACAGAGCAATGATCAACATGTGGATCAAACATGTGGTTCCAACAGGACGGTGCAACGGCACACACTGCACGTGCCACAACCGATATGCAGAAGGATGCATTTCCCGGACGCCTGTTCTCCCGTTTTTGGCGATTTGCACTGGCCAGTAAGATCGCCTGATTTGACCGCTCCAGGCTTCTTTTTGTGGGGCTTTTTGAAGTCGCGGGTTTATGTCAACAAGCTTCAGACTCTTGCAGCTCTTAAAGACAATATCCGTCAAGAATGTGAGGACCTATCGCCGGAAGTTTTGGCCAAAGTGATGGAAAATGCCATAAAAGGGGCTCAAATGACAATCAACTTTGGCAGCGGCCATTTACATGACATCATATGCTCGACTTGATGTAAAAAAAATTAAAAGACCAAATAAAAATAATCCACAAGAATAATCAAAGTTTTTCATTTTTTTTTTTTTTTAATTACAGCCAAAAAACATCGCAAATTTACTTTTGCGCCACCTTGTATATTGAATCTATATTTAAAATTTGCGGTTACTAAAAAAAATCCGCTATTTTACTGTAAAAAAAGTAATAAAAATTTAAAAAAAAAAAACAGTTTTTGTGGGTGAGTATTTGACATTGCGTGCTGAAGCAATATTTCACGATAATGGCCTAATCCATTTGAAAGGTGTTGCTGCCACAAATGGATGGACATATAAGGCTAATTTATTGAAAAACTTTTATCTTACATATTATAAACTCTTGAAAAAAAATTACAATGTAATTCCCATTAATTGGGTTTTATTTCACATTGAACTAAGTTCCAATATATGGAAATAAATCCCAATAAAACAAGTCCCAGAAAAATAATAATAAGACCATACTATTTTTAATTTATTAAAATCTGTTTATTATTTTTTCATATATGAATTTATATTTCTATGTTATTTGTTATTTCGACGTAATTGGAACCACCATCCAAATATTCTGAAATCTGAAAATATGGTTGTAACCGCCTTTCAGAGACATTGTTCATTGTCAGTTATGTATGTGGCTGCATTCAAATTTAACATCTGTGAATTTAAATATTTAATAGGTGGAATCTTTGCAGGATTTTTGTTCATTAATACAAATGCAAACGCAAATACATGAACAAATCACCAAGATTTTTGTTAAAACTATTTTTCGTCTGCTGCGCTCTTCTTTTGCATCGTTGCAATGGACTTTGAAATGTCTATCATTAGATATCCATATTGTCTATATTTATGACTTAGTAATCGAGATATAGATCAAAAGTGGGCCAAAAATAGAAGTTGTTACGATTTTTTCCTTATATGTCAGCCATTTGTAGGCCAATTTTCTCGATTTTAAATAGCAACCAAGCCGGAAGAATTCCCGATATACTAATGTATGAATCATCTATGTAAGTTATTTGGGGGCTATATACCATGGCTATATCGACTTAGCTGTCTATAACGATCCAGAATATACATACCTTGAAGGGTCGCAAATGAAAAATGTAGAAATTACAAACGGAATGACAAACTTATATATACCCTTGCCACTCATGGTGAAGGGTATAATAAAATCCTCTAAAATATACCACTTCGATGGCTACATGTAATGCTGAATGTGGCCGTTGGTATTTTCGTTCTCTCTGATGATCAAAAAAGCAAAAATTGAGAGTAGACTCACATGTAATTATTAATAACAAAAAGAGAGCAGTATAAATATGAGCTCTGTGCCTTAGTGATAAGCGCATTTGACTATAAAACAAGAGGTTATGTGTTCAACCCCACTCTCTAAAAAAAATTAATTTTTCTATTTTTCTCAAATGCTACAGTATTCGTACTATTGAATTTAATGATGTTTTGTGCAGAGTGTGCCAATCGGGCACCTGCAATGACGTTGCGAGTGGGTTGAAAATTCACCAGTGGTAGTTCCCAATGGCTAACTAATTGGACGTAGCGGAAGTAGTTCAATGAACTGCAGGATTTTTAACTTAAAGGTTAAAAGTACATATTTTGCACATCATTCTCTGATGTTTTAAAATAACATATTTTTACCCAAATTGAATGTATAATGTGAGCGTAGAAGGGGTCTAACAAAATTTACTTACCTGGTAATTTTATTATGATGATGATACCACGTATCAATATTGAGGTGTGACGACGAATGACTACGTACCATAACGATACTCATATTTACGAAAGCCATACTTGATGATAATATTAAAGAGAAATTGTTGACTATATTGAAAATTCATAATTTCCTTACCATTATTACGTCCTTTCATATCCTGGAAACCAGTCAAACTTTTAACTACCAGACATTAAAACATTGAAAATCACTTGGAAGTATGTATAATGACCTGCCTTAATGAAAAATTCTCCAACTACCACATCACCAGAAATCATTGGTAAACATGGGAAAGGAAGGAATGTTTGATGGCTTAAGTAAATTATTTAAAAGAAGATGTACGATTAAGTCTAACTTATCCCAGGCCTACTGATAAATCATTAAAAATTGGGCAATTTTGTGTTTTTATAAAAATCTTCTATAAAAACGCAGTGAAAAAAGTAAAATACATTTTTTATAAATTACCCACAGTAAGCAATAAGCTTTGTTGTGATAACTTTTTTGTTTTTATTATTATTTTTATAAAACTGTTAAACAATTTTTATAATCAACATAATCATTTGTCGTAAGGAATTAGCGAATTTATTGTTTTGATTTTATAAACGAATTTATTGGTTATTGTAGCCGCAAACTTCAGTCCACCCTACCGAGTTCCTTAACTTAATGTTTTTCAGACTCAAACTGATTATGTTAACAAAGCATTGTAGGAACCTAAATTATGATTTTTCACTTATAAATAAAGATAATCAGCAGAATTTATACATTTTCAATGACTACAACACCATATTGACTTAATCTATTAAATTTTCATAGTAGCAACCGTTTTTCAAACAATTATACTCATTTAAAAATTCTAATTTTGTTCTGTACAAGCTACGAGCTGTAAAATTTTGCAAATCTGTGGCTTTGACATCCTATATCTAACCTTGTTTTTCAAACAAGACAGTCACAAATTTAATTTTCTAAAAGATTATTTATGTCCATTAGGGTGGTTTTATCTCATAGGTAAAAAAAAAAATTTCCGAATTTTTTTGGTGGCACCCCCCTAAAATGTTTCTTTCTGTCAGATTTTAGGATTGCCAAAGTTTGAGCATAATTGGAAGATGTTAACCCGTGCCACTGGGGCCTCAAATTTTTAAAAATCTCGATTTTTTTCAGTTTGGTGACTTCGGCGTCCAATATCTCTGGAACGGCTAAAGCTATTTGCCCGTGTCATACAGCTCTTTAAACGCCATGTTTATAATATTTTATATTCTACACAATAAATACGCAACTAGTACTAAAACCGAAAAAATGGAGCCAATGTCCCTAAAAACGTAACTAGGTAACCCTGAGAGCGAAGATGCGTTATTTGTATTATTATTGCTTCTTATGGACAAATACTTGTACTTTGGAATCCCATTTCATTTAAATATGTTTGCTACAATATACCGTTAATTTTAGACCCACAACAATGTTTTTTATGTCAGGTATGTATATAGTTTTTCCTCATACTGTATCACTGGCGACCCCAAGTGGTTCTTGCTTTTATAATTTTTTTTCTTGGTCAGTTGAAAAGTATTCGCCTTTTGTATTTTGTTCTACGTTCGTGTGATCGAGTTTAAAAAACCCACTAAATATTAACTACAAAAGACATTTTTATTTTAATTAGGTCGATACCTACTAACACGTACTCTTTGTTTTAGTTAGTGTCATTCTGTGTCATTTATTCTTTCTTCTAGTGAACATTTTTATTTCTCGTAAAAGTGATGGCTTCTACATCTGGCATTAGAAGTAGAGGTAGAGAAAAAATTTTTCTAATTTACTATCCAGCTCATCAGATAACTGGATGTAAGCTGCCTTCCAATCGACAAGTTCTAGCTACTATGTTCTACAATTTGCGTACTGTGAAGTTAAATGTGAGAGACTCTGCCACACGTACTGTTGACGAGGTTTTTGTTTTTTGGACAAAAGCTCGAATTCCTACAAAACAAAAGAAAAATGTCATAGTAAAGCTGGAAAAACTGTACGATGATTGGAGAAAAATGCAAAAGTACAGGGATAGAAAAACGGAAAGTGCAAGAAATGCTGTAAAAGTTTCAGAAGTCTTGTTGAGAGGGGTTTTTGACTGCAAGTTTGGAAGCACATCGGGACCTCAACCAGACATATTCAAGAGGTTTAAAAAAGAATGGTCGGCGATTGATAAATCCATGTTCGATGTACTCGAGAATGTTTTGAAACTACTGCCCAAAGAAGAAGTAGAAAATATCAAAGAAGAACTGCAAAGAAAACTAATGGAATGTCAGCCAAGAGACGACTACAAAGAGCTATTACAGTTGGCATTGATATATCTTGGCCATGTTGACG